>OV884058.1:243529518-246029518 GCA_930367215.1 Pollenia angustigena
AATTTGGTGCTGGAAGAAGGACCTTTTGCAACCCCTTTTATTTTCTATTTGTAACAAATGCTTGGGCAAAAGGTCAGCGGCCGTCAAAGAAGAAGACCAACTGGCAAAACGTCTTGAAGACAACAAACACTCAAACACACACACGCATACATATTCATACTCACAAGGAGATAATCAAAAACAAACAAACACACTCATGCAAAACTATTCCTCATTACGCATGCACGCAAATTACCCTGCCTGCCAAGAGATTCAAAAGTCTTTTTCAACTTTTTTGAATACAAAAAAAAAAAAAACACTTCAAGGAATTAAAAGTAAAAGGATGACTGTAGAGGATGAAGAGATTGATGTCCTTTATCTTATTGCTTATCATTTTTTTTTATTATTAAATTACACAGAGTGTGTATGTGTGAGTGCAAAATCAAACAGCTGAGCAAAATTTGCAAAAATCATTTAACCAAAGAGTTCTGCTTTTCATTCTTCTCTGAATTATAGATGCACGCAAATATTGAAAACCTTTAATATCTATTTTCGCGTATCCTTTAATATGATGATACACAGTTTTTTTTTTTGTAACGGCTGAGGAGAGTCCTTTCACTTTTTATTAATTTACCTAAAGGGCCTACCTCCTCTTTTTTTTTATTTATTTTTCTTCTGGGTGACTCATACCAAAAATAACTCCTGCTATGCAAAACCCTTTTAATACAAAAAAATTAAATTAACATAAACTCTAAAAACACACATACACATATGAACACATACATTTACTTTGTTTTTACCAATACTACGTACCTTTAAATATGCAAATTAGTTGGCAAAAATTGTTAAATACGCGCCAAAAACTGTATTTTTTCTGCCTGCTCCTGCCTCAGCACCACCATGAACTCGTAAGTTTTACGATGTGTGTTTGTTGCGAATATTTTTCACATGTTGCAAGTTGCTCATCACATTTAATGGGTGAACTTTTCCTTTTACGTTTCACAATTTGGGCCTCATTGATTGTGATTTGACATTTTTTTAGGGAAGTTTTTTATTTCAACTAAATATGCAAATTAGTTCGAGGATATTTTTTTGTTCAACATTTATTATTGATAGCTGTTCAATAATTTATCTCTTTTTTTTTGATTTTTTTGTAGCTGTAGCGAAATATTAAAACGATATTGTTGCAAAGTTTTCCACCAGGATCACCTGGTTAAATTTTATTGGGTTTTATTTGTTTCCAGAAAAAATGTGTATGTGTGCGCGTAAAAAAGAGTTTGCTTATGTTCTTTTAATCTAACATCTTTTTGAATTAGATATGCGTTTTTTTCGTTTGATTTTCATTACATTGAATTAATTAAAAAATGAACATTCATTATCAATTGAAATTTTCATATGAAATCAAATAAATCAAATTAAATGGTTTGGAAATTGACAAAATTAAAAAATTCAGATGTTAAAGTAGATTTTAATTTTTAAGGTAAGTTTTGATTAGAAATTTTGCAAATAGCAGTAGCAACGAAAATATAGTTAATAGCCAAGTTAAAAAATGTAAAAACTTGGAGCCATATTTTCACTACTGCTACCATCACATTTTCTTAGCAACAGTTGTAGTCGAGGCAGAAAAGTAATGCTTTTAAGGTTCGGAATCCAAGAAAACATATTTCTTTATTAATAGAAAGTGTATTTGGATAGTTTTTTTGGCATTTCAGATACAGAAAATTCCCATTCCGTTCATAAAAACAAAAATGGTTTCATTCCGAAAAATTCCGAACGAATTCCGTTTCCGAACGGAATTGTACTCTGTGACATGACTGATAGTTTGCTACTGCTATATATAAAATAAAGAAGCAGTTAGTTTTAGTAATAGACTTAACTAAATACCAGCAAAATATATTGCCATAATGCAGCATGTGAGGTAGCAATAAAGTAGCATATGCACAATTAAAAAGAGAAAAAGCGCATAATCGAGCGCTCTTATGCAGCAGTAAATGATAAAGAATGAAATATATAAAAACGCTGCCTTTTTAGTTCTGACAATAAGACGGGGTTAAAGCGAAAAAAAAAAAAAAAAATAAAAATATACAATGGTTTACGAAAATTATTGAAAAAAATGCATTTAAACAAGTAAAAGCAAAACATTAATGAATATATTAGTATAGGTAGCCGTTTAAACATCACTTTAGGAGTGCTTTTTTTGCATGTTAACAGAAGCGCTTATTGTCAGCAGAAAATAGTCCCCCAAACCAGGAACACCCCATACAAAAATCAGGCATTCCATCAGCAGGTTTGAAGCGATTTTAGGTATGAATTCATACATAAAACCTGCTCCTTTTTGAGCACATTTTTTACTGGGTACTTTGTTACTAATTAAAAGTAAAATAAAAAATTAGCCACAAATAAAACAAGTTGGAGTGCTATATTCGGCTGTGCCGAATCTTTGATACCCTCCACCGACAGTTCGAATGTTTAAGGAGTAATATCTGTATGATGTTATTATTATCTTAAACTGTGACGATTGGTTGCTAATTATGATTTTAGGCGACTAAACTGTTTTCCGGTAGTAGGGTTTATATGGGGTCTAGGGTAAATTATGGCCGATCATCACGAATTTTCACAACGTTATTTCTAGTTTTTTAAAACTGTGACGTACCAATTTCTGTTATAATAGCATTATTAATTATGGTTTTAGGTGTACTAAACTGTTTTCCGGGAGTAGGGTTTCTATTGGGCCTAAGGTAAATTATGTACCGATCTTCACGAAATTTTACAGTATCATTTATAGTCCTATAAAACTGTGACGTGCCAAAATTTGTTATGATTGAATTATTTTTTACGGTTTTAGGCGTACTAAACTGTTTTCCGGTAGTAGGGTTTATATGGGGCCTAAGGTAAATTATGGACCGATCGTCACGAAATTTCACAGTGTTATTTCTAGTCCTAAAAAACTATGACGTACCAAATTTTGTTACGTAAGCGTTATTTTTTACGGTTTTAGGCGTACTAAACTGTTTTCCGTGAGTAGTGTTTATATGGGGCTTAGGGTAAATTATGGACGGATCTGCACGAAATTTAACAGCGTGATTTCCAGTCAAATAAAACAAATTTTTTCAAAATCTTATCTCATTCCGTGCCTTGTTCCAGCATTTATGTTATTTTTTGTAACAAAATTATCAATTTTTTGAGGTGGTGGTTCCACATTTTGATTCATAGCTCTGGTCCTACTGAACCGATTTTGCTGGATTTCAATCCCAAACTGCTTAGGATAACAGCAAGCAATTTGGCACCAAGTTTGTTCATTGCTTTTGAGTTGTTCGAAAATGAGCGTGTTTTCAACAGATGGACAGACGGACAGACGGACAGACGGACAGACAGACGGACAGACAGACGGACAGACAGACGGACATGGCTAAATCGACTTAGAATTACTCAAGGACCCAGAATATATATACTTTATGGGGTCTGAGATGAATAATAAAAAAGTTTCACACGGAATGACAAACTTAATATACCCTCTTCACAACTAATTGTGGTAGAGGGTATAAAAGGAGCAAATAGTTTTAAGCTACTGCTCTAGTGGAATCTTATATTGCTCCATTTGGAGTTTTATTTTGCCAACATTCTGTAGTAGCGATAGTAGCACTGTGCACGAATTTGATAAAAAAAGTTATATTTTTTTAAATGGAATAATGATCAAAAAGTATAAACAATAACGTTTTATGGTGTTTTAGAATTTAAATTTTTAGTCCTGAATAAGAGCGTTAACTTTGAAAACGGCTATCAGCATTGAATACAGCGTACACAGAAAAAAATTATTGCCGAATTATTTTCAAACAAACGCTTGTTTGAAAATTTTTTTAATTTCTATAAATTTTTTTACTGATTCAAACAATATTTTTGTTTGATTTTTATTTAACCAACAAATATAAGAACAACAACAAAAAACACACACAGTCTATTTTTGGACGCTTTAAAAAAGGGCAACTATAAGAAAAACAATAGCAGAAACAACATTACAAGAAACAAAATCCCGTATTCAATTTTTTAAAACTGTTTGGTTAAATACATCAAATACAAAAATAGAATGATGGCGAAAAACATATCGAGTCGGTCTGCTGCCGTTTTTGGTTACATTTCAAAGAAAAGGATACAGCAACAGAGAGTGATAAAGAAAAACATTGTGTTGTGTGTATAAATAAGACTTCGTTCAAAAATTATTCCAACAAAAAAAATGTGTCTCAAAGCCAGCCGGCGGCTCTGCTCTGCCGTCATCTTCTCATACAGTGCTTACTTGTGTGCGCTTCATTGCTTGTGCAAAAACTTTTTTTTTTTTTTTTTTTTGAAATTTAGTATATGAATTTCAGTAAACTTTTTGTTTGATTCAGTTATATTATTTGTTTGAAAAAATCAGTGTTTTTTTTTTTTTTAATAAACAAAATGCAAATAAATTGTTTGAATATGCAAATTTGTTTATAGGACCGATTTCAGACAAAAAATTGTTTGATTCTACAAATTTTTTGTTTGAATTGGAAAAATAATTTTTTCTGTGTACTCGAATTAGTTTTACCAGCATGGTGCCCAGATTGTTAGAATTTGCGAGTAGCGAGATTGTTAACTACAAAATATTTCAATGCTTTTGCTACTGCTGCAGAATATTCAAGGAAACAGTTGCCAAAGTAAGTAAGTTCTAGCGATAAAATTGGTAACTTAAAACACTGACATCAGTCTCTAAAAGGTTTTGGTATTTATATATTAAAAGTCCCTTAAAACAACGTAGTCTTACAAATTTTGATAAAACTTTTCGTTTGCTAGAAATGAAAAAGTTTCTTTAGTTATTTGGAACGCTGAACGCAAATCTGCAATCCGTTTTTTTGTATCAGCGCTAGTTTTCTCGATAGAGCGTTATGTAAGCACAAGTAAGAGTGCAATATTTAGCTATGCCGAATCTTATAAACTTTTCATTATGGCGTGATAATAACAGAAGTTTTTAAAAATACCGTTCTTTAAGGCGACCGTTCACGACATGTTTTTGTCATCTGACATGTCAAATTTCCCACTGCAAAATACAGACATGTCGTGTGGTACCTTTTTAACTTTGCTTCTGTAAAAGTCAGATGCAAAGTCATCTGACAAAATTTCAATTAGAGCGTGCTCTATTTTCTTCTGACAAACCATCTGACATCAGAAATCTATGCCGAGAAGAAACCGGCAGCGTCGTCCACTATTGACGGAATCATTAGCCGGCTGCAGTTAATATTTTACAATACCGAGATATGTATGATCATCGCACCATTGAATAGAATCTATGTAAATATATATATAAAAACCGTTTCATTATAATATCCTAAATTGGTATCTTTGAACTAAAAAAAAATATGTTAAGATGGCTTAACTATTTTACGGCGTAAATAAAAATTTTCGTGGCGGCATTTTTATTTTGGATTTTGCAATAACTATGTGAAAAAAACAGATACAATGTCAGAAGCAAATTACTGGCCTGTTCGTCGATAACGAATGAAGACTTCGTTCGCTTAAATTACATTTAAAACAAAAACAAATTATAAAATATTGTTTTTGTTTTACATGTACGTTTGTGACCGAATATTATAAACCTTCTGTAAAACAGCAATTTTGACAGACTTGCACAATTACATGTGACTTGAAAAGTTGACAAGTCAAATGTAAAAAACATGTTTAAAATGTTTTAAATTCCCTAAGCTAATCCCGCGAAGCTCTACGCTTGTCTGCAGGAAAAAAAAAACCAGAGTCTCTGGCGGGAATCGAACCCGCAACCCCGGTGCTGATAGACTAGCTCACTACCAGCTAGCTTACCGGCTTTGGTGAAGGTAATAATAAAACAGTGCTGCCACTTTGTGGGTAATAACCCAAATTTGGTGTAATTTTTACCATTGTGGGTGCGGCGCACAGTGCTTTGGCCCATAGACATAAATCAAAAAAAAAAACAAGTCTTATATTGTGCTTAAAAATGTACAGATCGATAGATAACAAAATAATTAAAATGAATTTTGAAGAATTTTTAAGATTTAACTCTTTTTGGCGGCGCTAGAGGGCGCCAAAGTTTGAGAATTTATAGTAAAAATGGCCAAACAACTACTTGAGTTTTACATGCTTTAGGAAAACTGTTGTAAAACTGTTGTTTTTTAAAGCACGAGATTGAAATTTTTTTCTGTAGTAGTTTACTATATTTAGAACTAACTGTAAAAAATTTTTATTGATTTATTTTCTCATAAGTGTATTTTTATTGGTTTGAAAAATGCTTATTATTTACTTAAGCTCTAAAAATTTTCTAACTTTGATGGAATATTAAAAAAAAAAGAAAAATATGGTCTATGGGTTTTTTTCTGATTTCGAATATTTAGACTGTTTTCTAATAACTACAAAAAACAAAAATTTAAAAAATTTTACCACAACTTGAAAAAAAAAACTTTTTTTAAATGGCTATTTTCATGATTTTTGATCAAATTTTGATAGTTTTCAGGAGTTTAAAAGACAATTAACTACAAATACTGTGAAATATTAATTCAAACTTATACCATTCAATAAAAAACAACAAAAATCAAAATATGTATAAAAAATTGTTTGTGTTTGTCTGCATTTTACGGCATAAGAGGGCGCTGAAATCACAAATGCCCTTGGTTTTTTATTGTTTCAAGAAAATAATTGTAAAAAATTAATTTTTTGGATTACGAGATTCAAATTTTTTTCTGTAACAGCTAACTATATTCTAAACCATCTATAAAAAAATTTTACTGGAATTATGCTCCTATACATATTTTTTAATGGTTTGAAAAATGCTTATTATTTAGTTAAGCTCTAAAAATTTCTTAACTTTGATGGAATATTAAAAAAAAAAGAAAAATATGGTCTATGGGTTTTTTCTGATTTCGAATATTTAGACTGTTTTCTAATAACTACAAAAAAAAAAATTTAAAAAATTTTACCACAACTTAAAAAAAAATTTATTTAAAAAGAATGCTATTTTCGTGATTTTTGCTCGAACTTTCATAGATTGAATTAGTTAAAAAAAAATAAACTAGGAACATAATAAGAAAAAAATCCAAATATATATACTATTGAATTAGAAAAATTGACAAGATAAATTAAAAAAAATTAGTATAACAGTTGTGTATGTTTCTTTTTGTCGACACAAGATGGCGCTAAATTCCCAGATGACGTTGGTTTTTCATCGTAGAAAGAATATTTTCAAAGTGTGACTTAGTGCCGTTATTTTTTATTTAAATTGAAGATGGTTACGTGACAGAAGTTTTTTTTTGGTAACAGCCTTTGTTTGTAGTAAGAGCAATTCTATTGTGGAGTTTTCGAAAATATTGCATACAGGGTTTTCAATTTAAAAGAAAATAAAAATTTTCTATTAAAATGTTAAATCAATTTATATATTTAATAAATACTTACTTTTACAAACGAGTAAAAGTGAGGGCGCGTGGTTCAAAAAATGAACGTGCACATCTCTAATCAATTTTATTGCAATCAAAATCAGCTTATCAAATTTTATTGGAATCTTTCTATTTTTGAACATAGCTCCCATACAAATCATTCTCCCGAAAATAGCTTTTAATGCCAGCTTCCTTAAAAATATATGTAGTAACATACCAATATAAACCATAGGTTACATATAAACCCTCATCCAAAAAACCCATATATGAAGATGAAGATATCTAAATAATATTCGGCAGAAAGAACTTTGAAACGAATCTTAACCTCATAACATAATTTTGTTCTGGTGGGTCCATGATTGCCCATGGGTCCCAAATAGATTACAATCTAGGAACTTTGTTTTTAAATACTATGCTATAGGATATCACATGGTCGGGCTTGACCGATTATACTTTCTTACTTGTTATTTTTGCAAGAGCATTTTAAGCGTTTTTCACTCATTTTTCATTAAATGATGTTTTTGTATTTTTCACATTTATAATCCGATTCTACCAAAATTTGGCACACATATATATCTAACAAATATCAATTTTCATACCAAATTTTATTACGATCGGATAATTTTTGGAAGTGTTATAACATTTTTAAGAAAAAGGATATATGGCAGGACCTTGAGTCCTTGTTCAGATTTAAGTGAAAATTTGCACATACGTTGCTAGTTGTGTGTGTATTAGTATGACGATTTTTTGTAGTTTTGTGGGCATTATTGAAGCTAAAATTACATTTTTCCATTTCAGGACACATGGGAGGTAGGCGTGTCCTTGGACCGATTTGTCCAAAAATTCACATTTTTCTTAACTAAGCTATTCTATGCTTGTGTACCAAATTTCTGACAACTCCTTCTATTTATGTCCCTTCGTTATATGGGGACAAAGCACTGTGCGGCGTGGTATTTTTTTGAAGTGAAGATCAGGTGCTTAATTCCTCACTTTTAATCCTATAAACATTAAATTTAAGTGATGAAGTTTATACCTCTTAAGATATTATTGATCCAAAAATGCGCATTGTAAGATTTACATGATTAAATATTGAAGAAGATTGATAATAAAACTGCAGATGATAAAAAAAAGGTATTCAAACTAAAACTATTTGTCCTAGATCCACTTTTAAATATACCGATCGACTCAGAATAACAATCTGAATCTGTCTTACCAAGTCCGTCCGTCCGGCTGGCTGTCCATATAAGCCTTGTGTTCAAAGTGCAGCACGAAATTTTGGAGATATTGTGATGAAATTTAGTACATCTTGTTGAAAGTGGTGAGAAATGCTCACTGAGAATCCCAACATAATTTCATATGGCCTCCATAAGCTTCTTTTCGAAATAGAGTCTTTGTGTAATTTCATTTAAATCGGGTGATTTTACTTCATCTCAAGTGTAAATTTTGAATTTTGCTGGTGGTAACACTGTAATAAAGGCACTTTCACCACTACAGAAGAAGCATAACTATCAGATAGTAATTAAGTTTTTGATTTGGGGCCTTTAGATATATCGGAAGAGCCGTCATAGGTTCTTAAAATAGGACACCATGACCCGGGATTCTTTATTTTAGCCCGATATTAAAACAATTAACAACATGCATAGTTTATCTCTTATTCTACCTTGGTCTTAGGAGAACTGTAAAGAATTTGCTACCAATATTGTAATTTTCTATTGAGTGTTTCGAAAGTGTGTGCAGACGGACACACGGACATGGCTAAATCGACTTAGAATTACTCAAGGACCTTTAATTCTTATTACTATTTTAACTCCACAAAGCATAGCTTAGCTTATTTTAAATCAGAGACGGGCACATTTGCAAATCCTATGTACGCGTGCATAGGAATAAAAATGCTGCTTGTGCGACGTCGACACATGTACACTATAAACTTCTTTGTGTGTCTGTGACAATGTATGTTCGGCTGTTGCTTTGTTGTTATTTCGTCAATACAAGCATAAATGTGATAGGATCTGTGTGCTCTTTACTGTTTTAAATACTAAAGTATTATTAAAGCTTTTTTTTTTGTTTTACTTACTTGAGTTTTATTCCTAAATGTACTTACATTTTTCTTCTAATTTTAAAAAAGAATATTAATTTTTTGCTGTTTTACACTTAAAACCATATTTCTAGCATATTTGTAAAGAAGATATTCTAAAAGCATATTTGGCATATTTTTTTATAAATTTTATTTTATTTAATATTCGTTGAAGTCTTAAAATAAAGTTGCCATATTTTATATCTGTGGCTTTTTGACGAAACAACTTAAGTCAAATTTAAAAAGTTGAAAAAATACGAATTTTTTTATTCAAAAATCATTTTGGTTTAAGTTTTTAAAATCTTGTATTATAAACGCAATTTTTCTTTAATTTAGTTTATTTTATTATTTGTTAAGAAGGATTTTTTCACCGAGTTTTTTTTTAACTTTTTTGCTATCTTATCTCGACTTTAGATGTTTTGTCAAAGTGCCACAGATATATTTTACAATATTTTTGTTTTAAGATCATATTTAGCTAGTTAAAATATGTAAGTGGCATATGTGATAATTTTTGAATAAAATATTGAACTTTATTGTTCGATAAACTTGTTGTTAGTCTTTTGTATGATTTCCTGAATTTTGGCCTTTTGTCATATAAAAGTTTTTTTTTAAACATACTTTTTTGGATTTATCATACAATGCACCATAAATGAATAAAAGTACGAATTACTTCATCACGCAACTTGTTTGCTAGATTTAGGTCCCTCGGACTTTTTCGTTTTTCCACACTGAAAGAAAATGCGTCACAACGCTATTCTATTTTGACATCAGTACACAGAAAAAATTATTGCCGAATTATTTTCAAACAAACGCATGTTTGAAAATTTTTTTGATTTCTACAAATTTTTTTACTGATTCAATCAATATTTTTGTTTGATTTTTATTTAACCAACAAAAATTTGGACAACTCTTCAAAAATTTAATAAGCGCGCTATTGGTTTGAAGTTTTCATAATTTTGTATGAAATATTTAACGCTCTTTAATGTTGTCGTCTTTTTGCATTTTTTTATTGATTGTAAGCAACACTTCTTTATGTGAAATATAAGAACTACAACAAAAAACACATGCAGTCTATTTTTGGACGCTTTAAACAAGTACAGCAGTAAGAAAAATTATAAAATAGCGTGACGAGGTTTGTAGTAAAAAAAAACAACAAAAACAATAGCAGGTAAAAAAAACGTTTCATTTTTTTTAAACAACGGAAAAAACACATTATAAGAAATAAAAACAATTTTTGGTTGGTTTCAAAGTTGGTAAAAAATAAACAAAATCCCGTATTCAATTTTTTCAAACAGTTTGTTTAAATACATCAAATACAAAAATAGAATGATGGTGCAAAACATATCGAGTCGGTCTGCCGCCGTTTTTGGTTTCATTTCTTCTTCATTAGCAAAGGAAAGGATAAAGCAACAGTGAGTGATGAAGAAGAAAAACACTGTGAGTATAAATATGACTTCGTTCAAAAATTATTCCAACAAAAAAATGTGTCTCAAAGCCAGCCGGCCGCTCTGCTCTGCTTCATCTTTGCCAACAGTGCTTGCTTGTGTGCGCGTCATTGCTTGTGCCAAAACTTTTTTGTTTGATTCAGCAAAATTATTTGTTTGAAATTTATATGAATTTCAGTAAACTTTCTGTTTGATTCTGTAAAATTATTTGTTTGAAAAAATCGGCGTTTTTTTTCAATAAACAAAATGCAAATAAATTGTTTGAATTATATGAAAATGCAAAATAATTGTTTGTAGGACCGATTTTAGACAAAAAATTGGAATTGGAAAAATAATTTTTTCTGTGTAGTCACTATGACAAGTGCCTTGGATTTTGACCCCATGACACTTTTCATCAACTTGGCCAAAATGTGATTATGTCATCAATGGGATGACACATTGGCATCACAGAAATGACGAATCGGAGTCAGTTTAATAAAAATGTCATCAGTACGATGACTCAGTTACATCGGAGATAGGACTCATAAGGCTCAATTTAATGAAACACTGTCATTGAGGATTGGAATTTAAACAAAAAGAATATGGCAATTTTTGCTTCTTATTTTACTTTTTAAACATGAAAATAATGTTAATAATAAAGATGACGTAGTCATAACATTGATGACGCATAAAATATGACAATATTTTATGATGACGTTCGCCTTTTGTTTGATGTCATTTTTTGCCTCATTTAAGCCATTTGGTATAACATTGATGTCACAATTCTGATGTTAGGGCATCATCAATATGAAGATGCATTTTTCTCTGAGTGTACTCAATTTTAATAAGTCAAGAAATTACACAGTACAACACTCAAATAGTTTTGTAAATATTGATATTTATCCAAAACGCTTCTTATACCAGTATATAATTTGTGTTGATTAAATAATTTCCGTTTTGTTTTTTTTTTCATTATTTTGCAGAAAAAAAACCCAACGCCCGCCCAGTCTTCTGGAAAATGAGTAGTTTTTAAATAAGGTATGTCTGACTGAGTGTGTACAAAAAATATATATTTTATTATTTAATATAACAACAATACTAAAAATAGTTAACAAATATTATGCAAATTTCTCTAGATGTTTTAAGTTTTTTTGATAAAAAAAAAAAAAAACTAAAGAGATGGCTTAAAGTCAAGTAAATTCAGACAAACTGACAGACGGACTGTCTGTCTGTGACAATAAAGTAATATGTACTTACAAATGCATATGCTAATTTCTTTATTATTGTTGTCGTTTGCTAAACCACACATTAACATTGTCATCATCACCATCATCATCAGCATCATCATCACCATAAATACTTCCTGAGCGAGTGTTTATGTTGTAGGCTTTAAAGAAAAAATAAAATTAAGGGAGACAGATCGCAAAAATCTTAACAGATATTTGCAGTTAAAACTTACTTGGCAAATTGTTTTGTTTCTTTAACGTTTAGTTATTAGTAGTTCAGTGCGCAAGAGCCATTTTTGACGCACGTTCCCGCACGAGGAATCGTGAAATTCTTATGATCGCGCACACTCACAGACGAACTATTTTAATAGTCTCGTAATTGAAAACGCACACTCATGAAATCTTATGAAGTACATTTTTATTGAAACAGAAATCTTAGATTCAATTAAATTTTTTATAAATATTTGGCCTTATTATGAGTGTCGTTGTCGTAGTTATGTTTGTCGACATAAATACGACTTATTTTTAACATAAGAAAGTTCAAGTCGAATGTCTACAGGCATTGCTCCCACTATCCTCCTTTCCATAACCTATTTTCCTCGTTTGAACACAACACAACACAACACAACACCATGCAATGCATTAGCAGGAGTCATTCCCCGAGAACTGGTCCTTCAAAAAAAAAAAAAAAAAAAAAAAATTACTATAAGCATGACCCGAAACGACTATCGTAATGAGTCTGATTATTAACGGATAATTTTTTAAACTACGATAATTTTAATAAATATTTTTCAATTTTAATTTCAAAAGATTTTGTTATTCGTGCTTAATTCTCAGTTTTTATTCTTGACAAAAACACTTGAAATTCATTGTTGATGGGATAAGCTATTCCTATGCGCATTTCACTGGTTGCTTAGGCCAGATCATCAGGAAACTTCATCCATGTCCGGATGATCTGGCCTAAGCAACCAGTGAAATGTGCATAGGAATAGCTTATCCCATCAACAATGAATTTCAAGTGTTTTTGTCAAAAATAAAAACTGGGAATTAAGCACGAATAACAAGATCTTTTGAAATTAAAATATTGTATTCCCAAAAATTGAAATTACTTTTTGATTTTTAAATTTTTTTATGGTTAATAGTTTCTTAAGAAAGTCTTCGTGAGTGAATATATAGTAATCACGCTTACTCTCTCAGGGTGCGTACAGAGTGGCCGCTTGTTGCCGTGCCGACTGACGCTTATTGCGAGAATTAGTTCATGCGAGAAACCATTTTGAGTGTGCATAATGGATGCGAGAATCAGCGCTGATATTGTATCTATTATTTGAGTTTTAAGTATGTTTGTATGCATTTTTTAATATTTTTATAATTGTTATAATTTTATTTAATTTTTATTTTTTTGATTAATATAAAAAAATAGTATAATAAGTACCAGGTATGTTCATTAGGGAGAGATTTCATTTTTTACCCATGTAATGTCAAATTAATTTATTTGATTTTTGACGCTTGACTTAATTTTTTTCCATATTTTCTTTTGTTTGACGTTATATGGGTTTTGAAATTGAGAACAAAATTTCTAATGACTATACCTTTATTCTACCATGATTTTATTTTTTAATTTTTATTATTTTTTTAATTTTTTGATTGCATGTTTTATTTACTTTTTCTAAAAATTTTTTTTAAAATTTTTTTAAATGTTTTCCAAACAAGTTGAAATCATAACAACATAACATTAACAATGTTTTCGGCGCTGAAATACGCTTTGGAACTGTTTTCTCGCATTCAATCAGCTTTGCGCTTTGACCAGCTGGGCGCCCACTATGACCTGTTCGCGCTTATTTGTACTAACTTGTATAGTACCAGTTTTCTCGCATTGATTCTCGCAATAAGCGTCAGTCGGCTCGGCAACAAGCAGCCACTCTGTACGCACCCTTACGCATGATGGATTAAAAGTAATCGCAATCACGAGTGATATATGAGTGAATCACGCGTCCAATTGGCTTTTTTAATTCTATAAATTTATATCATTAATCTTTTAAAAGGATTTCAAGCGTAAATTCCAATTTTTATTCAGGCTGTAATTTGACTAAAACACCGCGGTATTTGCATCTGAGTGCTAGATCGTTTCTGGCTTATCTGAATACTCTAGAGATTTATAAATCCCCAGACAAAATAATCAAAAGTCCTTAAGTAACAGAAACGTAGTCACCTCGTCGCAGGTCCATTTCGCAAAACATTATTCTTTCGCTAAGTTAATTGTATCACGCGCAGTGTGTCATGTAGCACAATCATGCCGTTACCACATGTGTGCAATACGAATGCCTTTCAATTGAAGCAACTATGAAGCTAGTAAGCATGCATGTATCGTTCACCGTTGACTGTAACATTCTAACCATCTTTAAATGCCCAAATACACTTGTCAAATGCTTGTCCAGCCGGCGAATTCATCGTGTACGTGTGCTTGACGTAATATTCGCCGTCATATTTAAATTATTTGATTTTCCATCCAGCATCGTCGGTGTGACACATACAAACATATTTTCACTAATACTACCACAATGCTTGATGAGTATTAAAACCCAATTTCTACTCCTGAAGACCGATATCATCCTACCATTGAAATTAATATATCCGTTCCATCTGGACTTGTAAATAAATCTCATAAAAATAATGATAAATGTTATTGTTTCACGCAATCAAACTACTTAATGTTATATGAACTTCTAAATAGTACGAACTGGGATAACATATTAACTTGTCCCTCAAACACAACTGCTGCTATTGATCATATAACTGATGCCTTCTACAACACGATGTATTCAATTACGGACTTATGTATTCCGAAACGAATTACCAAAGTACTATCCGGGCCTCCTTGGAACACCAAGCAACTGGCTAAAGTTAAAAATAAAAAAAATAAAGATTTCAAAAAGTACAAACAAACTGGTTCTCTTCTTGATCATAGGAAATACTGTATTAGTCGCGCTGAATATATTACTCTGAATAAATCATGTTACTCAAACTATTTAATCAAAATGAAAAATAGCTTTAAACATAATCCAACATCATTTTACAAATTTGTTAACTCTAAGAGGAAAACAACTGGCTTTCCGGCTATAATGAAATTTCAGCATAATGAATCCAGTGATGATGCTGTTATAAGTAATTTGTTTGCAAACTTTTTCTCAACTACATATTCGGATGCAATTTTTGATGATTCAAACAGTTATCCATATACACTTACCGCTAATCAAACAATTAATATTCCATTGCTTGATGTTTCTAGAGTTTCTCATGGATTAAGAAAGCTTAAATTATCCTACAAAAGTGGACCTGATAAAATTCCTAGTTTTATCTTAATTAAATATGCAGATGTTTTAGCTATTCCATTAACACTTATGTTTAATACATCAATAAAATATGGGTATTTTCCAAATAAATGGAAAGATTCCTTCATTATTCCGCTATTTAAATCTGGAAACAAGTCCGACATTACAAATTATCGAGGTATTGCCAAATTAAGTATTATACCAAAATTGTTTGAAAAACTTATAACGGATCACCTATGTCATCCAGTCAACACTTTAATTTCTCCCTTCCAACACGGTTTTCAAAAAAGATGTTCAACTTCAACAAATTTATTACAACTTACTACAATAGTCAATCGCGGGTTTCTTCAAAGAAAACAAACAGATGTAGTTTATACAGACTTCAGCAAAGCTTTTGATAAAGTCAATCACAAACTTCTTATAAAGAAATTACACTTGATGGGATTTTCTAATGTTAGCTTAATGTGGATTAACTCATATTTAACAAATAGAAAGCAAAGCGTACTTTTCAACAATGAATCTTCGAAAAATATAAACGTATCATCCGGGGTACCACAGGGCAGCCACCTTGAACCGCTTTTATTTTCCTTGTTTATAAACGATTTACCACAAGTTATTCAGCTTTCAAGTATTTTAATGTATGCTGATGATGTGAAAATTTTCTTGAGTATTAGTGAATACTCAAACCATGTTTTACTTCAAAATGACTTGGATTCGTTTTACAAATGGTGTAATTCAAATTTAATGGAGCTGAATCTAAATAAGTGCAAATATATGCGTTTTGTCCGAAAGCGACCGATATCTGTAAATTATATGCTGGGCAATTATCAACTAGAAAAAATGGAAAGCTTTTTAGATCTTGGTGTTTTATTGGATCCTAAACTAAGTTTCATTAATCATATAACAATTATGGTAAACAAAGCCAGAAGAGTACTTGGTTTTATAAAACGGTGGGCTAAAGAGTTCAATGACCCTTATGTAACTAAAACTTTATACACATCACTTGTGAGACCTATTTTGGAGTATGCTTCCATAATTTGGGACCCTATGTACCAAACTTATATCGACAGGATAGAATCTGTTCAAAAACAATTCCTGTTGTTCTGTCTTCGAAGTTTAAATTTCAACCCATTAAGTCTTCCATCATATACCAGCAGGCTCGCCCTTGTTAAGCTGCCAACCTTAAAAAGCCGACGATCTATGTTAAATGTCTCGTTTCTATTGAATATTATTAACGGTGATGTTTGTTCTGGTTTTCTGATCAACAATATTTCGTTCAACATTCCTCAACGACCAACACGTTACTTCTCACCGTTATCCGTTCAGTTTTTTAGAGCTAATTATGCAAACGCTGACCCTCTCAGGAGATGTTTCTTTAAATACTAATGTTACTAAAAGTAAAATAATAATTTTTTTAAATTCATAATTAATTATTTTATGTGAGTTATTAACATTTGTGTTGTATAAATAGTCTGTAAGGATTAATTCCATAGACGAATAAATTAAATAAATGTATTTGGGCCTATACTTCTAATGACATATGGAATAAGGGGAATTCATTTTTCATTCACCATGCAAGGACCTAAAAGTAGATTCACCAAAAATTTTTGTCCGGAAAACATTTTTATTTTGCCGTCTCTCTTTTTGAGAGCGAGAAAATATGTTTTACAAACAACTCTCAGCTTGAATTGGATTATTTTTTTATTATGTCCAAACGAACTTTAACCGAGTTGCCAATAGGTAAATTTTTTTTATACTAAGTTTATGTTTGTGAAATAAAAATTTGAGCGATATTCTTCTTTCATCCATTATTAACACATAATCCTTTAAAAAATAATCAAAGTGAAATATAATCCGTCGCTTAAGTAAACTAATAAATTGAATATACAGTTAGGGACAAAATTATTCATGAAATTATAAAAAATTTATGTTTATTATGAAAACTATTAAAGTTTCAACTTGGAAACCTTCTAAAACTATTGCATGGCTCTCTAGATTTTATGATAATACTATGTAAACTTATTTTCAAAAGTACCGTTCATTCATTAATATTAAATTTTTTTAAAATTTGAAAACAATTTAAGCAATTACATTTTGCCTAGTTTCTTCAAGAACGGTAAGTCAAAAGCGGAACTTTTAAAATAAAGCCCTGTGAAAAATTTACAAAAAGGAGTCTCACATCACAAGATCACAAAAAATACAACATTTCCGTGAGATTTGTATGTCGCCCAAAAAAACTTTCGCCAAAAGATTTTCGCGAATCATAGCGACTTATTGTTACTGGTGTAGTTAATATAGCTATTAAGGTCCGGCAAATACTGAGCATAGAGTATAATTTAGATGTAAGCACTAAAATCGTACGAAGTTGCTTAAGTAATAGTGGATAAGTACCTAGAATAAAGAGCGCGACCCACCTTTAAGCAAAAATAAAGGTTAAAAACGGCTGACGTTTGCAAAAAAGTGAGAAAAATTCCGTTTTAAACATTCAATGCGTATAAAATGCTTAGATCGGACAAAAATTATGAGATTGCAGACAGTCGGACGGCAGTTTACAGGGCTGGCGTAAAAGTGTTAGCGTAAAAGGGCGGAACAATTCCAAATGTTAACATTTTGATGATCTCATAAATAATTTGAGATCGTTTTCGCGGGAACCAGCTTCGAGCACTCCGCTTATTCAGAAGAAAAATGTGTGCGTAGTACTACATAATCATCCTTAAAGACCCGTAGATTCCAAGATTAGCCATATTCGGCTAAGAGCTATGACAGGGTGATATCATTTTGCAGGACATCGATCTTAAGCATACTTCAGAAATAGTTTAAAGCTAGTTTGAAGAAAAGGAAAATTCGAAAATAAATAAACCTAATTAGTCGAAAGAGTTGTACCCACTTGAGTACCTTTGGTCCACACCAAAACGCCAAATTTTTTTGCTCAGAGGAACCCGCCTAGCACTGCATATAAGCTTTGGGAGCTTGCTGTTAAAGCTTGGAAAAATAAAGCCGAAAATTCAAAAAAATTTTGTTTAAGTATGGCAAAAAGGATTAAGGCAGCTTAAAAGAGCAAAGGGACAACACAACAAGCGCTAGGGCCCAAATACTCTAACTGCGACCATAATTGTTCACACTCAGAACTTAATACTAATACCGTGTAAAATATTATGATCATATATTTTTTGGGAAAAGTTTTTATTTTTAAGTTCTTGAATTGTTCTACATTTCGAATAGTTAAAAAAATTTAAATAATTATAAATCAAACATAAATTTATAGCCTATTTCACCAATAACACAAATTTTGTGAACAATTTTGTCCCGCACTGTACATATGGCAGCTTTGATTTGCCAAATACAATTTTAAGTTAATCCGCCTTAAGATTTAAAGTAATTGTGCTTTGACAACGACAGAGATTTAAATCATTGCATTCGCTTCTTAAGGACCAAATACACTTGTCAAATGCTTGTCATGCCGGTGAAATTACTCGTGTATGTGTGCTGTACGTAATATTCGCCGTCATATCAAAATGTTTTGATTTTGCATCACAATGCTTTATGAATATTTTGATAAGTGTAGTTGGGCCTTTACGGAACACAAGTAAACATCCAAAATTGTCGCAAACTGCACGAGCTAATTTGCAAACACTAGGGGTACAGGAAACAATTTTGTACTGTATTAAAAGGTTTTGAAAAAACAAATACTGTCTGGAGTGTATTTGTGTGTTCACAACACTATTTCAATTGTGCGACGAACAGTAACGCATACGTTTTGTACACACACATTTGATTTTTGTTGTGCTTTTGACTTCCAAATAAAATTATGTAGGTCTTTAATTTGAAAGCTCTTAGAAGGCCTTTAAACAAATTAGTGAGAATTAAATTTTTTTTAAGAATAATTGTTGTTGCAAATGAAGGGAAGTGATTATATCCATAACTGTTGATGTTGAGGATTTTTTTTGTAAGTTGTGAAGTAATTTTTTATTCCTAACTACAAGAGGACGATTTTTGGCAGGCTGGAATGGAAATTTGAGTAATTTATGAAGGACATTCTAAAAGACTTTTTCAAAGAAGGAAGAGTGGAATGAATTAAGTATCTTGTGGATTTGGACCTTCGTTAGGGCCTAAAAACTTAAAGCGCTCGTAAATATTTCTACTTGAAAGTAATGAAAAGGCCTTCTTAAAGACTTTTTAAGACATACGACGCGGCGAGTCATAAGGGCCTAATGCATTGCCTTGTAGTGCCATGATGTAACAAAAATAAAATAAAAACATTTCTGTACCATAATTTATTTTTTTGTAGCATTTCCTTAATAAAAATTCAAAAATTGAAATTCCACTGCCCCAATATTTTTGCGATCGTACTCCTTTTTTAAGCAAATACTCTTTAAAACACAGACACACACACACAATTAAACAAATATAATTAAAATTACATAAAATTTAAAATATTAACTCTCAACCCAACTACTGTTGTCTAAGGCGTCAAAAATGTTAATGATGACTCAATTTTTTAACCATTTCATTCATTCACAAATTCATCAAACATTTAATGAAATCTAAATAAGTGTGTGTACGTATGTACAATCAACGCTTGCCTGAGAAAAAAATGGACGGAAGGATAGCCAGACAGATAATAAACATAATAAAAAAGTTATAAAATTTGGCCAAACAACAAGTAAATTATGCAAAATAAAAGAGAGCAGCATGAATTTCTTTAAAATATTTCACAATTTTGTATGTAAGTCAAACAACAACAACAACAGCAAAAGTAATTGTCCCTTTTTAATCTCTTTTAAACTGATTAACATAAAAAGTTTGTTTATATGGATGTACAATGTACATCAACAGTATGCAAATATTTTCGTTAAAGCCAGAGTAACAGTGTAAATTTTCGTCACTCTTGTTGTTGTTTTTCAACTCAATATACAACCATAAGCAGACAATCTCACTATCTTTCTTTCGATGCAACAAGTCCTTCCTTATTGTTTATGCTGTTGATTGCTCTTTTGGAAAAAAAAAATATTTAAATTTTATTTTTTGTTTTTAATGGCTGCCTTGGCGCGTGCGTATTTAGCATAATTTAATGCAGACTATGAAATTTTGTTGCTGTTGTTGTTGGTTTGTTGTTATTACAGAAACAGGATTCTTGTTTTTATAATTATTATTTAAATATATTCTTGGCAAACAAAAACAACAACATCGGCTCATAGCAAAAATTGAAGAGAATGAGACAGACATTTGTTTAAAATACACAAAAGAGTGTGTTGTTGTTTGTTTGCAGTGCAAGTGTTTGAGAGTGAATGTGAATAATAATCCATTTAATATTCACCGGCATCATTTCAAATACAATTTGTTATTATTATTGTTGTTGTTGTATGTTATAACAATTAATTTTAATAATTTTTAACTTTAATTCAAGTGGTTTTTTTTTTTTTTTTGATAACAGAAACAAAAAAATATCTGTCCCCTTTATGTAACCAGATTTTATGAATTATTTCTAAAAAAAGGATGTGTGTCTTTTTGTTGTTGTTCTCTCCTTTTAAGTTGTGTATAAAATTAGTTGTTTGACCTAGAAATTATTTGTCTTGAATTGCGTTTAATGCAATTTTGATTACATTTCATTAAGACTGAGTTGTTCCTTAAGATTTAAATTCAAATGAATGTTAATTGGCTGGAAATCGTTTTATTCTTGTTTTATTTATTGGACCGATCAATCAGTCCGTCGGTCGGTCGGCAAACATTAAAGGGGTTTAATATTAGTTTCTTTTTTTTTAGTTTTATTTGCATATTTTACATATTCATTTGCTATTTAGCACTTTTTTTTTTGTTGCACTTGTTGCTTTCTGTTCATAGTTTAAGTATTTTGTCTGGGAGTACAAGTTCAAGAACATTTTGCATTTTTGTTAGTTCTAAACTGTCCCTGCTAATACGAAAATTGTATGAATGGTTTTTTATACTTTTTGCTATTTAGAATACAAATTAGTTTAAAATAAAATATATATTGTTTTCATCAAGGCGAATTCATTAATGGCAATTTCGGTACAACAGCAAGTACAAGTGTTCGTTCCAAAAAATAGATGAACAGGCAGTTAAATTTTTAGGAAAATGATTGGATAAACTTGAATTTTCATAAAATTTTTTGATAAATTTGAATTTTTATATACATTTGTTACTTAATTGGAAAATACATCGATAAATTTTCACTTTTTAAACAAATTTAAAAAAAAAAAAAAAACAGAAGCTTAACGAATTTATTTGATTTTATTTTAAAATTTTTCGACAATAAAAGTTGTTTTTTTTATTCGACTTTTTCTTTAAAGAATCTCAAAGAAATAAAAACCCAATCATGACCTCAAGCTTGAGTATTAATTTCTTTAAAATTCTTCGATAAATTAGAATTTTTTATAGAATACTTATCGATAAATTTAAATTTTTTATAGAAAGCTTATCGATAAATTTAAAATTTATAAAAAATTTAATAGTGAATTTAAATTTCTAAGGAAAATTGTTTATCAAAATTTCTTTTAAAATAATTTAGTGATAAATTTGATTCTTCTTTTGGCAAAAAAATTATCATAAATTTAAATTTTACTTTTCTATAAAAAATTTATGAATAAATTTATTATTTGTTTATTTTATTTATTTTTGTTTAAATTTGTTTAAAAGTTTGTCATAATTTTTTTTTTCAAATTATCAAGAAAATTAATATTTACAAAATAAATAAAACCGATAAATCTTAACTTTTTTATAGATAACTAACCGAAAAAGTCAGTTTTACTAGAAAATTAATGACTTTATAAAACAAAATTACAACTTTTAATACCAACTTTGTCGATAATTATTATTATTAGTATAAGTTCTTAAGAAAATCGATATGTTTCTTTTATATACAAAATTTATCGATGACCTTGATTTCTATTAAAGTTTTTGAAAATTTTACATATGATTTTTATGCAAAATTTATTTAAAAATGCTTATAATATTTTCTTTCCGAAAATGTTTATCAATGTAATGACATTTTCGTTTGAATTTTTTTTTGATTTTTAAAAATATTACAGCCAATCCCACGATGTCACACGTTAACGTTCGCATAGAAAATAACATTTAAAACAAAAACAAATTTTAGAAATTGTTTTTGTTTTAAATGTAATTTTCTATGCGAACGTTAACGTTTGACATCGTGGGACTGGCTGTAATATTTTTAACTTTACTACAGAGCGACGGCATGTTATAGCGCCGGGAGTGTGTTGCTTTATATGTCCTGGCAATTGTAAAAATTTAAATAAAGTTTCAGATTAAACTGCTTAAAAGATTCGCAACGGTGTGTCTTGCTCTCGCAGGTCCAATTTGTGTTAATAACTTTTTTACGCTCGCTAATCTACTCCGATATTTAACGATTGTTTTTCTGCATTTAAGTAGAGTGAGCCAAATTATGGCATTCGATATCGATTAAAATTTCCATTTAAATTGCATTGTAATTTCGATTGGTATCGCATGCAGTAATTTGCTCCATGTTTTGATTTAACCTTTCTTCTTGTTGTTATACGTTTTTATTGTGTATTTAAATTTACACTGGACACCTGATTTATTAAAGCGTAAAATTGTCTACTAAAACTTGTCTGTACTACAGAAATATAAAAAAAATTTAATTAAGTATATAAAAAAAGAAAAAAAATGTCTATATTATTCTGCCTATGCAGCGCTTTAATTTTTTTTTCGGTGAAAGTCGTTTGTCCAAGTGATTTTATCTTTCAAGTCAATCAGAGTTTCATTGTGACGGTCGTTAAATGGAACGATGTTGAACAAGGTTAAATCAAAATATTGGAAAATTTTGTTAAACTTTTTCTACAAAAAAAAAAAAAAAAAAAAAAACTGCTCTTAATTAAACACTTGATAGCAAATACTCTTGTGAAACTGCTAGTAAATGTTCCGACGCATTTTTGAATTACTTTAACATTTTAAAAACAATCTTCATCGATATTTTTTACACCACTTTGCTAACTTAAAATTTAAGGACAAATCTTTAAAGAATTAACACAGAAAGAAATATTTTATTGGTTAAAAAAAAACCTTCATGCACATGTTCTTTATTCAAAGCGACGACCAAATTAAGCGAACTTTTAATAATTAAAATAGTTTTTCCTTAAACAACATTTTCTACATCGCCGCAATAAAAAATGTCAATAATTTAACGAATGTTTTGATTAAATTTGATTTTTATTTTGCGTCTAAATGGAATCCAACAAAAAATAATTTAAAAGAAAATATTATTGTTAAATTTATTTATGTAAATATGTGCAACAATGATAATTTTTGTTGTTGTTGTCGTTTTTCATAATTTACAATGACAGACGGTGACACACTGTATTAACACACTCTCTGAGTACCACGAACAACGTTTAACAAAATAAAATTTTTAATGACAGCAACCCAAGTCAAGCGTAAGTGACACCACCCACTCTGATGGCTGGGTACATAAATTGAGAAGGACAGCAAGGAAACAGCAGCACTGTCTTATTTCCAATAGAGCCTTAATGAACTACAACGAAAGCAAAAGTTGTGTGTTGAGAGTTATTCCTTCTTTTTTCTTGCGGGAATTTTGTCTTGTTTTTTTTTTATTTTGGTTTTGGATTTTTACGCGACTATTTAGGGCCAGCAGACAGAGTCCAACTGCTGCTAAAGCTTGTTAAATAGAGCAACAGAGCCCAAAATATTCCATGTACATTGTATTGGATGTATGGAAATGAATAACAACAACACAAATTTAAAAGAATCAGAAAAAGCAGTAAGAAAAAACATCCTTCCAAAACAAGAGTTGGCGGCATAAAATGAGCATTTTTACAGTCAGTTCCTTTTTACAAAAAATCACAAGATTTTTTGCAAATTGTTTTATTATATTTCAGAAAGTTTTGCAAAAATCTAAATAAATATTTTTAAGTTAAATTATAAGAAAAATAAAACCAGAAGAACGCTAAAATCACAATTATAGTTAGTTTTTGTATCTCTCCTTTGATACGCTGAATGAATGGACATCTACAAAGCTGCCCGTTTGGATATAGACGAACCGATAGATGTCGTGATAATGATAGAGAGAGGGTGTTATATTGTATGTTTGTGGTTTTTATGGCAGCAAACAACAAAATTATGTTCTCTTTCTAGCATTCAAAGGTAAACAGTAATTAAAAATGTCACTACAACACAATAAAATAGCAAAAACAAAAAAAAAAAAAAAAAAAACAGCAACAACGAGAAATAAAAACACTCTACACAATTGTTTAAAATGTAATAAATAGGCGGAACATTGGAATAGCCAGACTTTGGCCAACGTCTTCTCTACAACTCGATTTCTCTCTCCCTCATAAGTCATACACTGAGCGCTCTTAAGAAAGTAAATGGTTGATAAAGCCATACATATTTCCGCATTGCTCTACACTCGAATACCTCAGATAGAACTTGAAATCAGTATCAGTTAGACAAATAATCCCAAGAATCTTGCAATGAAATACTCTTGCTTTTTTGCACGAACAATAATAAAAACACAAAACATGCACGCTCTCTTTGCCATAATTCTCATTACACTTTCCAGTCCTCAAACTACCGTAAATACAAATCCAATATGAATTTTTTTTTCATCTATTTCCGTCACCTTTTAACTAACGAGGCCACTGCGATGCTGCTGGCTCTCTTTTGCTCGCATTTCACTGTTATCTCTCATATATCTTGCTTTGTCTTGCACTAGCAAAAATATACTGTTATTTGTGTTCAATGCTCTCCTTGTCTAACATTCTCTTTTTGCCGTGTTTACTGGAATGTTACGGCTTCTTCTTCCTCTTTGTTGTCGTCTTCGTTCAGGTTGTGTGTCGTTGTTGTTCGCTTGCGAGTAAGTGTGCGTGCGTGTGTTTAGGCCCCATGTAAGCACCTCAACTTCGCATTGCGTGTAGAGAATTAGTATTGTAGCAGTAGTGGTAGTACGAGTAGTTCAGTTCGTCTTATTGTATTGTGTGTTGCGATGTTGTTTCTATGGGCCAAAGTGGTTGATTGTGTGTAGAGTTGTAGTAGTTTCTATGCCTTGTGCTTGCTCTCTGTACCTTCGTTTGGCGATGCATGACGTTAGTTCACTTCGATAGCTCTACGAGTTTACACGTGAATTTATTAAAGACTCCGCAGAAAAACAACTTACACCAAGATTAACCAAAAAAAGAAAAAGTTGAAATATTCTTTGAAGTTTGATAAAGATTAAAAAGAAAACACATAAAAAAAAATTAATCAAAATTTAATGTTGTTTCGTAAATAAAAAGTTAATTTAAACAAACATTTCCGAACTACATCTTGAGCATAAACCTCCAATGGTTCTGAAACGTTAAAGCAAAAGTCGGAAATTTTCCAAAAAGGAAATAACGCGAGTGTTTCTCAAGTCTAAAAACAACAATTGTTTAAATTTTTATTACAAAAAAAAAAGAAAAAATATTAAATTGTTTAACATAAAAAAGTAAATCAATTCAATAAATTGTTAAAACAATTAAAACAAAAATCAATTGAAACAAATTTGCAATATTTTAATCAGTTAAATAAATATAGAAATAATCTAAATAAATAAGAAAAGTGCAAAATAAGTTTGCCTGCAAAATCATGTTCAGTGTTTATTAAATAAAAGCAAGTATAAATAAAAAAACTACAACGCTTCAACACCTTCCACACAAACAAAAAGCTGCCTGATTAAAATAAAATTTGTAAGAAAATTTTTTAAAACCCGTCGGTTTTCTTTGTGAACACTTAACCCACATACACCTGTCCTTAGGGCACTTACAACTTGTTGCTTTTTACAAAAAGCTTTTTTTTCAAATATTGTTGAGCCCTGCTTTTTTTCCTGAAAAAAGCCGCTCAACTTTTTGCTGGATAATAATTCTCGTTTGTTTTCGTTACGACGCAAGACTTCAAGACGGTTGCCTCACGGTTTGAGTGGAATGAGCATAGGGACCCTGGTCTTTCTTTTGATAGATCGGTTTTCAAAGTCGTTAAACTGAGCCCCAACTTGGAGCCCTACCCCGCCAGCGTGGAGGGCCTGAACAGCCCTAGAGCGGTGGGGATGGCCGCCACCTCATACATGACACCGTCTAGCGGTGATTTGGATATGGCTTTAGGAGGCGGTTACCACACATCTTCGCCTCGATCGGCCACCGATGCCGGTGAAATGAAATACATGCAACACCACCACCATCATCATGCCGCAGCAGCTGCAGCCGCCGCACACCACCAACTTCCATCTTCGCCAAGTCCCATTGGTGCGGGCGGTGGTGGAGGCGGCGGCTCCGGTTCCGGCGTCTCAGCCAGTCTTAGTTCAGTTACCCCAACTGGCGGCTTAAGCTCAAATCCCTGGACTTCACTACCTCCCACAGACCACTGGGCTCTGCAGTCCCATCACTCTCATCATCATCCCCCCGATGTTAAGCCAGAAATGTCACATCTTCCACAACAACACAGAGTACAACAGGGCATGGCCTCGCCACATGGCTGGCATGCACCCGTTCATGCTGCTGCACACTATGGTCCCACTGGAGGTTCGCCGCTGCAATACCATCATGCCATGAACGGTATGTTACACCCCGCACATCCAGCCCACCATCAAGGTGTGGCTCCGTTACATCATGCCTTAAGAGGTGAATCGCCTTCGCTACCCATACACCCCCATCACATGCACGGTGATCGCGACGTTAGTGGCGGCGAAGAAGATACACCAACCTCCGATGACTTAGAGGCATTTGCCAAACAATTCAAACAACGCAGAATAAAACTGGGATTCACACAAGCCGATGTTGGTCTGGCGCTAGGTACCCTTTACGGCAACGTCTTCTCCCAAACAACCATCTGCCGTTTCGAGGCTTTACAATTGAGCTTTAAGAACATGTGCAAACTGAAACCCTTGCTACAAAAATGGCTGGAGGAAGCCGATTCCACAACAGGTTCACCTACCAGCATTGATAAGATCGCTGCTCAGGGTAGGAAACGCAAGAAGCGCACCAGTATAGAGGTCAGTGTGAAGGGAGCCCTTGAACAACATTTCCATAAACAGCCAAAGCCTTCGGCCCAAGAAATCACCTCATTGGCCGACAGCTTACAGCTGGAAAAGGAGGTGGTAAGAGTGTGGTTTTGCAATCGCCGCCAAAAGGAGAAACGCATGACGCCGCCAAATACCATGGGTGGTGACATGATGGACGGTATGCCTCCCGGCCATATGCACGGCCATGGTGGTTATCATCCTCATCACGATATGCACGGCAGTCCAATGGGCACACACAGTCACAGCCACAGTCCGCCTATGCTTAGTCCACAAAATATGCAATCGGCCGCGGGTCATCAGTTGACGGCCCACTAGCAATCAGAAATCCAGGAGTCGAACTCAGCTGCAGCTGCGTCCACTCCTGCCTCCCTACATCAGCAACAACAACAGCAGCAACACCAACATAACCAACATCAGCAGCAACAACACGGTCCCAACACACCATCATCGTCGGCTGGGTCATCGGCCACGATGACCACGAATGTTATGTCACCTCAAAGTCCGCTTGGATCATCAAATGCAAATAACAATAACAATAATAATAATAACAACAATAACAATGATAATGATCATTTATCACAAGTTAAGCAGCAACAGCAGCAACAACAAGCCTCCTCCATAGCAGCCGCTGCAGCAGCTGCCATGTACATTGATCCAATGCGTTACCACAATGTCGCCGCCTCAGCTCACCATCACCACCACCAGCATCCTCACCTAAATCCCGCCCACCATCCGCATCTGTTCCATACCAGCGATCAGGCCTTGCAACACTCCTCCACCCAACACCATCACCTGCAACAGCCCCAAGCGTCTCCCGGTGGCAATAGCACGAGTGGTGTTCTCCAGGCCTCCTCATCCGCCGCCTCACCTTCCTCAGTTTCCTCTGCCCTAGGCGTGAGCGGTGCCAGCGGAATGCATCACTTAAATTTAAACCCACATTCGCTGCATCAGCATCATCACCAGCAGCAGCATCATCATCACCACCAGCAGCAGCAACAGCAATTGCATGCCCGCCGTCTCTTCGAGTGGAGTTTACAATTCGGTGCCGCCGCCGCCCCGGGAGCAGTAAGACATTTTAATACGTTTGGCGGTTCGGGTGAATAGCATACGTCTGCTGCTGCCGCTGCAGCAGCCTCAGCCGCTTGGTTTGGTTATGAATCGTCTTAAAAGAGACTTTTGCAAGGAAAAGAATTGAGAAAAAACGATGAAAATTAGGCCGCCGCCACAACGATGTTGTCAAGAACTTTGAAAGTTTTTTTAAGATTTTCACAGATTTTCCGAAAAGAGTGGTAAATTTTTATGACTGAAATCCCAGAAATCAAAAAGCGATAAAAGATCGATTGTCTGGCTATGGAAATTAGCATTTAGGAAATTTTCATTTTATTGAGGAAAAAAAGTTTAGATTTTTAAAGAAGGGATTCTTTAAAAGCTGCTTTTAGCAGAATAAAGGGACTTTGTACAGGCAGACAGAAAGAGAACTAGAGCGAATTAGACAGGAGAAAGCTAAACCAGTGCATTAGTCTGTGTTAAAAAAAAAAAAAATGAATATTGAAATTTCTTTTTTAAAGAAAACTACGGAAAGTGAATTTTATGAAATTCTTCAAGAAACTTATTAATATTTTTTTTTTTTGGAATAAAACAAAAAAGTTTTTAAAAAACTTTTATAAATACAACTATAAAGAAAAAAAATCAAGGCAATTCAAATCAAACGAGTTACAAAGTGATGTTTTATAAACAATTATAAATAAAATACTTTTTTTTTAATATAATTTTATTAGAATTTTTATTTTAATTATTTTTTTTAAATCTTAAGCCTTTAAAGTAAAAAACAAAATATAAAAATTAATAAATTTGATAAAACAAAAACAAACAAAAAATCACTCAGTAAAGTGGAATTGTTGTTGCAAAAGAAAAGTGTTGAAAAGTAACGAGAGTTTTATTGATTTGAACACCAGCTGGCGTTGGATTAAGGTAAATTTTTGTTAAAGGTTTTTTTTATTAAATAAATTTTAAAACACTTTTTAACACTTTCCAAATTGTTAACAACTATTTTTCTTAATGTTTTGTTAAATTTATTTAATTTGTTTTGTTTTTATTTTTTTTTGTTTTCAAGAAATCTTAATGTAAATCTTTTACTCCCCTTTGAAATCCACTCCACTCCACTTCACTCCCCTTGTGTAAATAGTTAAGTCATTAGTCAGTAGGAATTTTTATCTTAATAATTTTTTTATTATAAAAAACAAAAAACAATATTTAACACTTAAAAAAATAAATAATTATTAATGAATGAAAAGACAAACCAGAGAAATCACTAAGAATTCTTTTAGTTATTTTAGTCAAAAGAAAAGGAAAACACAAAACAAATAAAAGTTGTAGGTTAAAAAAACAAACGTCAAAAAAAAAAAATTTATTAATAAATAAATATTATTAAAAAACAAAAATAATAGTAAACAACAAAATTTATACGCCTCTTAGAAAAACAAGAAAATGAAAACCACAAAAATTAGTTAAAATTTAAAAAAAAAAAAATTTTTTTTTTTAGTTTGTAAGTTGTGTAAAAATTTTAAAATAAAAAAGTTAAACTTAATTTAATTTTGTATAAAAAAAAGAATAGAAAACTCCCATTTTGTTTAAAAACTTTATTATAATTTTTAGTTTATTTCATAAATAAAAAAAGAAATTATAAACAAATTAAACACAAATATTTTTTTATTTCTGTGAGTGTAATATTTTTTTTTGTTTTGTTAATATTTTCTTTAATTCTTCTCACTGTATAAACATTTGAAATAAAAATAAATTTTTTTTAATTCTTTTGTTTTATTTTATAAAACTTTTTTTTCTTAAAACTAAAAAAAAAAAAAAATTTTAAATTCCTAAAACAAAATTTTATCTATAATTGTGAAAAAATTTTTAAGTGTTGAACATTTGTAAGAAATTTAAAACAAAAGAATTATGTAATAAAATTATTATTAATATTATTAATGGTTAAATTATAATGGCTAAAATAATTTAAAACAAACAAAAAATTATTATTAAAAACAGAAAAATTGATTGCAAAAACATTCCTTCAATAAAATTGTAAAATATTTAAACAAAAACTAAAACTAATTAAATGGAATTAAAGAAAAACAAACAAAAAATGACATTAAAAAAAGTTAAAAAAAAAAATTAAAACAAAAACAAGTCATCGGTTCTTACCACCACCACCACCATTCTATACAAAAGAAAATACAAAAATAAAAAAAAAAACAAAATAAATATTATTAAAAAAAATTTTAAATCAAACATCTTTTTATTTCGACAATTTGATCGGCGGCAAAAATGGTTTTGAAATTTCTAAAAAAAAAAATTAAAAAAAAACTAAGGCCCATTTTCACAACTTACCGATAGCAAAAGGTAGGATTTAATCGGCCGTATGAAAACTTTAACCTACCAGGTAGGATGAACTTTAATTTACTTTATCGCTCACTTTAGCTTAAAGTAAAGTTTTAATAATGGAACACTTTTTATAAAGCCGGCTAAAGTTAGTTGTGAAAGCGGGCCTAAGATTATTCGTTAGAGTCTATTAAAGCCCTTAAAATACTGTGCAACCTTATCGAACCCTATTTTCCATACGATTGTATCGTAACTGACAATTTATCGATTTTTTTTTGTTGTTCCAAATAGGTTAATAGAAATTCAAAGTCTTTTACGGAGAAAATAATAAAAATCTGCTCCTGTCAAATTTGCCTATTGTCGCTTACGATATAAATAATCACAAATAGGGATCGATATGATTTCAAGAAATTTCGCCGTAAAATGCAAAACAATTATTTTGCAAAAAAAAAAAAAAACATTTAAAACAAGTGCCAACAAGCAACATTCGATATCGATCGAAGTAACAATTTCGATCTCTATCGAAGGCCGTAAACTCGGCCCCTGGGTTTTTGTTGTTTCAATTCAAATATGGATAAAAATTTTCTGGTAATTTTTTTCTCTTTCCCGTTTTTACAGTTGAATTTTATATGAAAAAAAATGGAGAAAGGGAAAAAATTTCCGAGTTATTTTTATTTAAAATTGCTTAAATATTAATAAATCTGAAATTTCTAGTTGCGCAGTGTGTTTGTTAGTTCTTATTAACGGGTTCGATTCCCGCCAGAGACTCTGGTATGTTTGGCTGCAATGGACTAGAGGTCTTAGTTGCAATTGCTTGGTAAATTATCCTGCAGACAAAGTAACTATTTACCCCCATATCACAGTGGTTTCCCTTCTATGGAAAAGCGGTCAAAAATCAATATCTCCAAAACTAAAAAAGCTAGGATCTTCAAAATTTGTCAACTCATTTCATGCCCGAAGAACTTAAAGTTGGCAAATTTTTAATAAAAAAATATTAACAACTGTTGCCACAGTAACCATTTGATCTTTAAAGGGTTAAGTGGCTTATAGATCTGTTTTAGAAATGTATGAAATAAAGTCTTTAAATACGGAAATTTGGTTTTGGATTTTTGAAACTTTTATCACTATCGCGAAAAAAATTAATTATAAGAATTAAAATTTGACCTTTGTTTTGACACTTTTCAAATGCAATGACTAAGCTTCACTTAAACTGAAAGTCAAATACCTTAAAATTGCAATATAAAGCTTAAAACAACAATTTCTTTAAAAAAATGTTTCTCTCTATTCATAACTTTAAAGTTTAAATTAAGTTTAAAATAAGAACAATAAAAAAAATTAACTTCTCTTTACTCATATTCTTAAAAAGAAATAGTACAAAACAAAATGCGATTCACTATTTTTCGTCGGATGACTATGTAAATCACACCCATATGCGAAAATATGCAAAAACCCACGGCCACAATATTTTTTAATTTAAAGAGGGATAAAAAACCTACAATTTGATGCATAAGGCGTTGTGGGCAGATGAGGGCCATACCACTAAAAGTCTACGTGAAAAAGAAGTTTTTGAAAAACGTGTGTTTGAAAAAGGGCAAAAAAGTATTCTTCAGCGATTTTTTTATGGGCTCATATTTTTGCAGCTTTTGTTATTTAATTTGGTAAGAAATAAGTTAAAATTTAATGTTTGTAGGGTTTTTGGAAACTTCTGCCACAATATCGCGAATAACTTTTTGGATAAACTTAAGTTTTCTTTTATGACTATGCAACCACAATATATGCAATATAAACATACCTCCACTTTCAACGGACACAAACAATAAATCTCGCCAAAAAAACGACAAAACTTGTTAGATTCATAAAATTTAGAGTGTTATCAATAAATTTTGTGCAATAAAGCTTAAAAAAAACAATAACTTTTTTGATTTTTGGCCTATGGGGGAAACCACTGTGCATATGCAACAAAAAGTTAAAGATCACATCAGTTAACCAACACATTAAGCCCATACACTTTTGCTGGGCTTATGGCCGTTTTCTCATTACGCGATTGTCTTTTTCCCAACGAAAAACTGCACGTCGCAAAGCTTACCAGCATTCAGATGCCAATTATTTATTCTCCTTTTATTCGGCGTACAGATAAATCCAATCAGCTGACTCCCAACTTTTACATGTATTTTTAGAGGTGTTGCCAACTGAAAACAATGCTTTTTGTCGGTATATTGAGAAACCCATAATCGTTAACGGACAGTTTATCGGTCTAACGGCCATTTTCACCAAGTTCGGTTATAATTAACTATCGGTTATAGCTGTCAAAACATATTGGTAACCGGAACTTTAATTGAAAGTTAGTTTGGTGAAAATGGCCGTAAAACATTTATGTTGACATTAAGTTGCAGACTGTTTGACGATACATTGAGAATATGGTCATTAACGTGTTAGTTCACTAGTTTCAACTTTAACATCAAAGTAATTTTTGGGAATACAAAATCTTCAATTAACAAGATTTTGTTTGTCTTGCTTAATTCTCAATTTAGCTTTAACTTTTTTTTTGCATAACTGAGTTAGCATTTAGTTAGAAATATACTAGTTGGCAAATATTTGCTTTTAAGTAGTGGCACTTTTGTTTTGTTTTTTTGTTTCATATATCAAACTAGTTCATTTGTATGCAGTTTTATACCAGTTCTTTAAGAATAGTACTATTTTCCTAAATATTTTTTCAACATTATTTATTTTTTCGAATTTATTCTATGTGCTAAATTTCAGTTATGTATTTTATAAAGCTTTTTTGTAATAGTTCTATTCCTTCAAAATGTTTTGCTTTATTAGCCAAAGAATAGCAGTAGTGAGAAGCTTCAGACACCATTTGTATCGATATATTTTAGAATAATTCTAAACACTTACCCCCGTATTCATAAACGATTATTAAATTTGGCAAACGTTAATTAAGGAAAATTTTCATACAAAATTTATTTTGTAAACCTTTATTAAGTCAAAGAATTGTTTATGAATACAGGCGTAACACTCCCAAAACCCAGCGACAGAGAGAGAGAGAGAGAATATTAATATCCCAGCAGGAAAATGTAATCAATAGGAAACGAGAATGTAATACAATGTATTACTAATATTGATAAATATTTGATTCCAGAACTTATTATTCTTAACACAGAACATGTCCTAGGATTGTAATAAATTATTTAAATGTATACTGGGAATGACTTAAATAATTCTAAAAAATACGATTAATTGTCACGAACAGAAGAAAACACACGAAAAATGTTTACGAACAAAAACAATACAGTCCTTGTTTTGCAACTGTGAGAATATAAGTGGTAATCAAATCATAATTACTGTGCCAATAAAACTACCTTCTCGATTCCCATGAATGCATTATTATTCTTTCGAAAATAATACATTATTTTTTTTTAGTTATTTATGTAATCAATTCCTTATTTTCCCACTGGGATATAATAATCTTCCTGTTCAGCGTAACGAGAATGATTATTTTTATCATATTTTTGATAATTTTTTGACCAAAATATGATTTGATGAATTTTTTTTTCTCAAATGATGATTTTTTATTTAAAAAATTTTTGATTTTTTACTTTAAGTAATTTGTAGACACAAAATACACAATTTATCTTCAGTTATTATAAACGATTGCTTAGTTTAGGAATATTGATGAACAAATTTATTTGTGAAAAGAAAAAATTAACTTTTATAAAGTTGTATATCGTCGGCTTAATATGCAAACCTGCTTAATTCACTTTGTAGGTAAACTGAAATTTTGATCCCGTGTGGTAGAGCAACGCCTCGTCGACCAGCCTGTTTACATATATATGTATACTATAGTTTTTCTTCAATTTGAGTCTTGAAGTGTGTTAAACCAACTATATTTTTGGGTTTGCTATTTTCGTCATTCTTTTCTTTTTGCCTCTCCTGTAAAATTTACTGAAAGGGAGTTAGCAGGTTTGCATATTAAGCCGACGATATTTTAAATAACAGAAAAGTTTAAGTATTTACTTATAGAAATTAGAAAGCTTTTACTTTTCAAACTATAGAGCTTAAAAGTTTGACAATTAATACATTATGTGAAATCTTCTATTTTAAGGATCTTATTTGAAAAAGGTATCATTTAAAAGTGCTTAAAATTTTCTGTTAAATGCACAGAAAAAAATTTTTGCGCCAGTAAAAGAATTAATCAAAAATAAAATCAGTTTTAATTAAATATTTACTCAGGTGAATTAAAATTTTAATCAAGTGTATTAAATGTTTAATTGACAATATTTCAATTAAACGTTTAATTCATGTTTAATTAACCTGATTAAATATTTAATTAAAACTGATTTTATTTTTGATTAATTCTTTTACTGGCGCAAAAATGTTTTTCTGGGTGGCTACACAAATTATTTTAGTAAAAAGCCCCTTAGGAATTTATTTCGAAAATTCCATATTTTTCAATGAGTTAAAAAAAAAAAATTTTCTCAAAATACCATTGAAAATTAACGGTGTCAAATATAGAATAATATTTAATAAAGAGCCTTTAAGCTTTCGTATGACGTATGAGCTTCATAGCTCTCAAACCAAAATCTTTTTGCCCAAAATTTTTACGTTTCATATCACTAGTTTAAGAATAGAAGGCTCTGTAAATGGTATACGATTGATATATTACACATATTGGAAAATTCAGCCCTATTGAAACTTTTTTATTTATATAGACTTTTTTAATTTTTTCTGTCTTATTTACAAAATAAAAATAAATTTGAAATGTATTTTAAGAAAAATTTCTATTAAAACTATGTTAACTCTAACCACAATTCAAAAATATTTAATTATGTATAAATACGGTAGTTCATGGGAGACCAGGAAATAAAAATCAAATTACCGTGATCCCGGAATTTCCGCCCAAAATTTTTTATTTATTTATTTACTTATTTCTCCAACGAAACTTATATTTCTTACTAGTTATTATGCTTAAAATATCTTAATCTACTCTCTCTCTACGCTCTACTTATCGAGATGTACCGTTATGGCTACACATTAAGGCACTTTCACTACATATATTGGAATAACTTGAAAACGGTTGCCCATATTCAGTTTACAAAAAATCCGAAACTCGGCAACAGTATTATCTTTAAGCCGTCTTATATTGTTTTTAAATTTGCCCTAAGTTTCAGAGATATTGTTGAATTTTTAAAAACAAAAAGGAAAATTTTTGAAAAAAAATACATTTTTTCATAAAATTTCATAATTTCATAAAAAATAAAGATGCGACAAAAATCACAGTTCTGGTAGAAAAACATTTATCTTAACATAATTTCGAATGAAACGAGGTTTATTTCATTGTAATCGGTGCGCAACTTTTGATTTAATTCACAATTTACTGAGAAAACTGAATATCGATTTTCGTACCAAAATAACATTTTAAATAAGTGTGTGTCATGAACGTTTTATCTTTTTGTATGGAAATCGACATTCAGTTTTCTCTATAAATTGTGCCTTAATTTTGGACATAACGGTACATATATCTCAAAAAGTAGAGCTGATAGAGAAAAATGGAGATTAGATTTGAAATCAGCCACCTCAAATTAGTAAAAATTTACAATCAAATTCCAGACCGCACAAAAAAAATTTTAATTTGTCACCTTGTTTTAAATAACAAAAACGAAAACATTCAAAATTAAAGTTATTTTAAGACAATTAAGAGCTTTATTTTAATGCATTAGGATCATACAAATCAATATACGTCGTACAAAAATTGTTCAGAGCTCATTCTACGGATAGGATTAAATTTTGAATAGTTAGGCTGAAAGTATTGAAGTCGTAGGGGAATATAATTTCTGGAAGGGCCATGGAAATCTTTTAAATATTAATTTTAGATCCCATAAAGTATATATCTCTGACGTTAGGCAAAAAGGTCTTAACCCTTAAATGCCTGATTTTTCAAATTTAATTTAAAAAAAAAAATATCAATGTGTTTGTTTTATTCACCAAAGAAAGGGAAACATAATAAAAAAAATAAAATTAATTTTTTATACATTTAATTGCAAAAATAAAGCAAGTATGTATTATTTTGATACTAATAATATTTTTTCTTTGTAGTTTTTCGTAATGTTAAATTGAAGATTATTAATTTTGTGTATATCATAGATAGGGATTCCAATACCATTACCGTCGGTATTTTCGGTATTATCGGTTTTTTCGGTATTATTTATGGAATAAAAATATCTAAATACAAAGCACCAAGTATTAAACAATTTTCCAATTATAAAGGGTAGTTAAATTTTAAAAACCGTAATACGTAGGTAATTTTAAAGCCGTATTTCGGTACTCGATTTTTGTCGGTATTACCGGTATTTCGGTATCGGCAACACCGGTATTGGAATCCCTAATCATAGACTTTTTCCTAAAGAGCAGATGGTTACGGATAGAAGTAGTTGTGCTTGACTTACGCTATTGATACCAAACGAAAAACAAAATTAAATAAAAGGCCAGTAAAAAATCAAAATGCTTTGTTTGACTTAAGACCTTTTTTTTAACGGCAAGGATATATTCTGGGTTCTTCACTAATTCTGAGTCGATTTAGCCATTAGGGTGTCAAGTAGTGCTGGGAAACTATCGATATTACTATCGATGCTATCGATAGTCTTAAACTATCGAAAATATCGTTAGAAAAAATATCAGTATCGATACACTCAAAATATTATGTAGTTAAATTCGAACGAAAATTAATTTTAAACAAATTAAAATTCATTTAGAAAACGGATCATTTACATTTCATTTAAAACAAATCATTTTTACATTAATTTTAAATGAAAATCGGCTTGAAAGTTTGTGAGAGGCAGAAATTGCCCCCTGCCTCCCCTTGTGGTCCTATTTTTTAAAAACTGTATAGCTTATGTATGCATATTAGAGTGGGTCAATTTGTTCGGGCCCAAAAAAAGTGACAAAGCGTATAGCAAAATCGTAATCTACGGAAAATTCTAAGAACTTTTCCTAAAGAAACCATGGTTCGAAAATCAAAATCGAGCTTCCGGTTTTTGACTTGAAAATTTGGTGCTCAGGAAATCTGAAAAAATAATACTTTTTTGGAAATATTTATTGCAATTGGTGAATAGTTGGCCTGTATCGCTGAAAGAGGGATTGTTTAAAAGAAAATTCTCTCAGCTTTCTATATCTGTGCTCATTTTTAGAAAAATCTGTACATAAACAATTTGTTAGGAGATTTTTGTCAAAATGGTCATAGTCAAGCTGGTAAAATAAAAAAATGTATTTTATTATTTTTTTACCCCAATTTTCTATTTTAAATTCACAACCTTTTAAAACAAAAGAAACTAAATGAAAAAAATAAAATTACCCAATAAAAATGGTTCTCAATTTGCGAAGCACTAATGGTAGGTACATTTCAAAAAATAAGCGCAATGTTATGCGCTACACAATAAGACATACAGAAATGCAATAAAGTATGTAAGTGAAAGAGCTCTCAACAACTTAAAAAAAATAAAATTTCAAGTGCTACGGTATTCCCTTACTACGAAGCAGGTTTGTAAGGGAGAATACTAAAAAATAACTGCATCAGTGTGTAAAGCTGATCGTTACATCTAACAATTTTAATATGCTTTATGTGTCATAAATGTGGGAACTCGCCATATAAAATTCATGTCTTCCATACAAACCTGCTTCGGTCGAAGCTCCATTTTTTATTATTCAATAAAATTGTATTTAAAAGAAATAATACTGGCCAAACCAGAAATTAAACCATTACATCCTGGGTCACAAGGCCCAACATAAACTTTAAATTATAACGCACTTATTAACTTATGCGCTTAATACGAGTTTTTGTACATTTTTTAAGTATTGCTGGCTATTCTTGAAAACGCGTCAAAAATGTGAAAGTTTTTATTAAAAATAATTATTTTTGTTAACCATACATTTCTAAAATGGAATAAACGTGAGAATTTTAACTTTAAATTGTGTGAACGATAGAATTACAAACTTTACAGTTTCTCATTACCTATTTATTTTTTGTTTTTAAATGTTGGCCCTTATTATGTAAAACGCAACGCCAAAGCATTGAAAGCGAAACAAATTCATAAATATTTTGTAATTTTGTTGTTGCTTTCTACAAAAATTCATGTACCGTTTTCAAATTTTCCAATTTAACTTAAATAATTTCCAAATGTAACTTCTGAAAGTGTCTAATTGTACTTCAGAAATTTCTGTTTTTATAGCTAATACAATTTTTTAAATTGGAAATGGACGATAGCAATTTGTCTGAGCCGCCATTTACTACAAGCATCTACCGTTTACTGATCTAGGGTTACCGGCACATATTCAGTGAACTGAGCGATTTATACAATTGCTTACCAATGTTTCCCACGTGCCATAGAATGTAATCGAGATGATATTTTGGCAGTTACTATTAAAAGCCACAACAGAATACAACGAATGGATAGCAAAAAAGATATTGTATGTAAATTGCAGATATAGGCCAAAACTAAATTTATTTACCCCCGGCTTGGCCAGTATTTTTTTTATAAATTTTTTATTTTAATCGGTTCCTTTTTTTAAGTTGTGAGTTTTCCAAAAAATTGCGTTTTTAAAAAAATAGAATAATAATAAAAATATTTATTTTTTAATTTTTTTATTTTCAGTTTTTGCTTACATTTTATTTAAAGAAATTTTCGTTTAATTAAGTTTTGATTAATCAATTCTATGGCATTTTGACAAAACATCTTAAGTCAAAATTAAAAAGTTGAAAAAATGGTGTTAATCGTACGAATTTTCATTAAAAAACATTTTTGGTTACGTTTTTAAAATTTTGTATATGAACAAAATTTTTCTTTAATTTCGGTTTATTTTATTTTTGAACAAAAATGCTTTTTTCACCGAGTTTTTTTTAAATCTTTTTTGCTCTCTTATCTCCACTTAAGATGTTTTGTCAAAATGTCGCAGAATTATTTTATTTTAATCAACTTTGAATTAAAATTTAGTTAAATTATTTTATTTAACTTTTATGTATCAAAATGGTAACAGTTTTAGGTTTCTTATACCCCTGACAGACATAGGATTTCTATACTATACTAGCATGGAATACTACATGTGTGTCAACCTAAACTACAATTAAACCATGCAACAAAGTGGTATATTTCTGGTTTATATACAACGAAAATGTACGTAGTATAAATGTGGTATCTTATTTAAAGTAAACGTACTACAAGTCTGATAATATAATATAGAATATAAAACCGTAGTATACATACCATGGTATGTAAACTATTTGTCTGTCAGGGGTATTATCAGCTTGACTGTGATTATTTTGACAAAAACCTCTTAACCAATTATTGATGTACAGATTTGTCTAAAAATGAGCACAGATATAGAAAGCTGAGAGAATTTTCTTTTAAACAAGCCCTCTTTCAGCGATACAGGCCAACTAATCACCAATTTCAATAAATATTTCCAAAAAAGTATTATTTTTTCAGATTTCCTGAGCACCAAATTTTCAAGTCAAAAACCGGAAGCTCGATTTTGATTTTCGAACCATGGTTTCTTTAGGAAAAGTTCTTAGAATTTTCCGTAGATTACGATTTTGCTATACGCTTGGTGGGCAAAAAAATTTACCCACTCTAGTGCATATACATATGAATCTATCTATGTTTTAAATTTTATTAAAATCGGTTTGATAGTTTCTGAGAGGAAGAAATTTCCCCCTATCTTCCCTCGTTGTCCTACGATTCCTTGTGCTAATAAGAACCTATGACCCAAATTTCATCAAATTATCTCCATAATTGCGACCTGTACTTTGCGCACAAGGTTACATGGACAGCCAGCCAGCCAGCCGGACGGACATCGTTAGTTCGACTCAGAAAGTGATTCTGAGTAGATCGGTATACTTTAAGGTGAGTCTAGGACCACCATTTTAAGGCGTTACACACATCAGCACAAATGCATAATACCCTCTCCACTATTGTGGTGTGGGTATAATAAATACGGAAAAACATTATTTTTTGGTAGTTTGTTTTTTGAATAACAAACATAAATGTTAAAAAATAAAAATATTCGTAAAATAACTATATTTTTATTAAATTTTAACAGTACGGAAAACGAATTCAATAACCAACAATCAGTTACTGTAATAATTATAATTTAAAAAAAAAAACATCTGTGATTGAAAATTTTGTTAAAGCTTTTATTAATATTTGTTAAATATTTAAGACAATAAATTTGATTTCCTTTCTCTAACAACATCTGTTTGCCAAAGCAATTAAAAACTAATTACAAGTCTTGAATATTTCACAAAACATAGATCTTGTTCGTTTCATAGCTAATATTTCATTAAAAAAGGACTTTCGTATCTACTTTAGTTCTGTCATATTTACAAAAGTTTTATATATGCAAGAGTGATGTTACGAATATCAGTTTGAAATATTCGCGAATACAAATACAAATATATGCACCAATATTCGCTAAATACAAATATCCAATCAGAAATTTAGCGCCACTCGATATTTCGAACTTGATTGAAAAAAAATCTCCCGTTTGCGTTGATAACAATAAATAAGAAAGCAAAACTGTCACACTACTAAATTTATTTTACATTATTATGACATTCCGATTACCGAATTTGAAATGATCAACTTTACAACTGAATGTCACTACAGCAAATTTGTATAATTTTTATACCTTCTTACATTATTATTAATGTAAAGGCCAGGTGACCAGTTTTAAAAATTTTTTACAGTTAAATCCGGCATTAGACAACGTCAAGCAAAATAAAAACGGTTTTATTTCTGTGCTTTGCTCCGATTTAAAAGATTCTATAAACATTTTCTACACCATTTTATTTCTTAAAGCTTAAGTAAAGTTGGACTTTTAAAATTATAATTTTTTCAGCAGGTTAGAGCAAATTTAAATATTTCGTTGGATTAACTCTAAGCATTTATAACATATAATTTTTATCTGGAAAATGAAATCTTAATTAACATGATTTTGACATTTCTAAGTTTGGCTTCTAAATTTGATGTGGACATATGTGTTGCTGCCAATACATCAGAAGTAATAATATAAGTTTTTATTATTTTGGTTAGTTAGGGCCTTTTGCGTTTTAGGTAACATCGGTTGAAAAAACATATTATTGATGAACATGCGTCCTAAAGAAATTTTTGGAAAAAAATTATACTGGCCAGAAAAGTTTTAAAGTGATTTTCGATATACAGTGCAGTAAAGGTAAACACTCGGATTAATGATTTTTTTAAACTTTCGTTTTATTCTTAAATATAACTAACCAGCGAAGAAATCAATTCGAATTCATTTAAATCACTGATAAATTGTTTTTATTGTAATTCTCTGTGGTACACAACATTTCTTGTTGTGTAATGTTTTCCTTAAATCGCCTGACAATAAAATCAAGGCACCACCAAAAAACTCTGAATTACCTCGAAGGTATTTCATTGTTCTTTCCAATGCTTCAACAGATTTCTTATTCGCCATATTGCATTCATCCCAAATAATGACACCGCAACGTTTCAATAATTTTGCCGTTCCAGATGTCTTTGAAACGTTACATGTGGAAGTTTCATTAACTTGGTAATTCAATGGCAATTTTAAAGCAGACTGTGCTGTGCCAGAATGGCTGCAATGCCAGAAGACGCCTTTCAGTTTCACAAAATATTAACTTAAATTTGCAAAATTTCCATGCAAAAAAATACGTGTTTCGGAATGTTCACTAAAATGGCTATACCTCATGAACCAATACACATTTGATACATAAAAACCTTGGTACTGACGTCACCTTCCACGTGAACTTTGCAGAAACAAAATCGGTTCACGCATTACAAAGAACATCAATTACTAACCCCTGCAAATTTTTTGTTATATATATAGATATAAATCGTTTTGAAAAATAATAAATGGTAGAAAGCTGAGAACAATTGCGTTTTAAAGGTACTTTTTAACTCGAATTAAGTTTACGCTGGCAAATTCTACTAATTTGTATTACCCTTTTTAACCCTTTATTTCTGTTAAATTTTGCAGATGTATTTTCAAAGAAAGTTGTAGTTTGAAAAAAAACCTTTAAATTTTGTTAAAAAAAGCATTGAGTATTGAGAAAAATGATTTTTCATTTAATTCATTTGAAGTCAAATTGCATATAGAACTAAGGCAAGCACATTTTTGTAGGAAATGGTTTAGCACATTTTGATATTTTCTTAGAATATTTCTAAAAGTCAGTGGGCATAAGACGGCCCACTGACTTTCAGCTTAATAAGCCATCTCACAGTTTTACACACATTTTGGTTTTTAACAGTAACAAGAAAAAAGGGTTACACTCAGTTTGAAATTTCAAAACAAAATCATAAATGGTCAACATATGTTTGAAAAAAAAACAATATGTTTTGGGAAAATTTCATCGCCTTTTTTTTAAACTTAAATTATTTTTAACTTAAAAATACAATTTCCTTTAGCCATATTTTGTTTAGAATAATAGTGTTCAAAATGTGAAAAAAACAACAACAAAAAAAAAATATGAAATATTAAAAACTAGCACTTGATCCGCTACTTCGTTAGCGTCAGGCAGTGAGTATTACCAAAATTAATTAAATTTTAGAACGACTGAACAAAAAAGTAACAAATACTTCCCTCTTATAGATTTTTATCCACTCAGGACATTGCATCAATAATTTTATGTTTCTATGTCCAATACTAATGGAAATTCAAAAAGCACCAGTTAAGGAACAAAAAAGTACCAAAAAGTTCCCTTATAGATTCTTATCTACTCAGGGCATTACATGTTGAATTTTATGTTCTAGGTCCAATAATAACGAAAATTTAAAAAGTACCAGTTTAAGAACACAAAAGTACCAAAAAGCCCTCTTGCATATTCTCATTCACTCAGGACCTTGCATGTTAAATTTTTTTCTTCTAGGTCCAATACCAACGGAAATTCAAAAAGTACCAGTCAAAGAATAAAAAAGTACCAAAAGGTTCACTCTTATATATTCCCATCCACCCAGGACATTGCATCTTGAATTTTATGTTTCTAGGTCCAATACTGACGAATTTTCAAAAAGTACCAGTTAAAGAACAAAAAAGTACCAAAAAGTTCCCTAATAGATTCGTATCCACTCATGACATTGCATGTTGAATCTTGTGTTTAAAGGCTGAATATTAACCATAATTTAAAACTACCAGTTGTAGAACCAAAAAGCTGAAGAAAGATATTAAATGTCCCGTATATCCCATTTTGGTACTATCCCCCCCCCCCCCCCCCCCCCCCCAATTAAAATAAAAATTGCAGTACTGTAGTATGGGGCTCATAATTTAGTACGAATATGATAATGAATGAAGAAAAATGTTTTGTAAAAAAGTACCAAAAATAGTTACGATTCAAATATCAAATTCGTATTCGTATTTTTTTGAAAAGTTTCGAATGTGGTATAAACTTTGTTTCTATGGTTATTGGTTCAAAAGATAGATGGGGTGTCAATAATGTACCAAAATTCAGGTTTTACCCGTTTAATCCCTATTAGGGCTGAATTTCAACAAAGTACCAGACAACTGTCCGCTTAGTTTCATTTATTTTGCATCTCTTTTAGTTTTGGAGATATAAGGTTATCGAATTTTCCCGTTTTTACCCTTTTTCCCCCTAAACATTCGAATTTCGAAAAATCCAGTCTTAGTGGATCGATTTGGGGAGTGACCAATCGCTAATCCAAATTTCAAGTTTCTAGGGTCTAGAGTCAGTCAGTCCCTCACGCAACTCTTTTATATATATATATATATATAGATTCTGATTTATTATAATTAATATTTTTTTGCTCTTAAATAATTAATTAATTTGTTAAATGTGTGATTTGTGCGTTTTGCATGAAGATTGTTGTTTCACATTTTTATGAGATTTTTTTTTAATTTTAATTAATTTGTTTACTTTTTTCTTGAAGTTTAAAAAAGGAAGAATAAATAAACAATAATAAAATATTAATAATAAAAAATAAAATAAACAAATATTTTATATTTTTAACTTTTGTTTTTGTTAATTGTCATCACGATAATAAAACTGGTTCAATTTAATCACTTAGTTTTAATAAATACAATCATTTAGTATTCAGATTAATTAATGTTTTTTGTTGTTTTGTTTTTAGTTTTTTTTTTTTTTGTCTAATTAAACAGCACACAAATTACTCTAATTTTATTAAGAATTTTTTTTTTTGTTTAAATTAAAGATGATGCAACATTACATTAGAATTACGCCAAAAGATGTCAATATATTTAATGGCCAATAAACGTCATAACTTCAAATACAAGTTCAAAATCATGTTTGTTTTAATTCGAATTTTTAAAAATATTTCAAAAACAAGAAGCACTGAACCTGTAAGTGCTTTCTTTACTTTTTAAAATAATTTTTGAAAACAACATTTTTATTATTTGAATTCTTTGACTGTTAATTTTTCGGGATTTACAGGATAAAATTAATAAATCTTTCAAAAAAAAAGCAAAAACAACAAAAAAATGCTTTCCAATAAAATAGTCGTCGCTAATAAAACTATTTTCAACAAAAATTGTTTAACAAGTTAGAAAGTATAGTCGGTTAAGCCCGGCAATTTAAAAACCTACACCACAGTATATCATGAAGGGAAGTAACGAATACCAATACCGATATATCGGCGATACTTCGGGTTGGCCGATGTATCGGTAACGGCGATATTTTAATATTTTATTTTTAAAAGTTTTGAAAAATAAAAATTGTTTTTGATTAAAAAATCTGTGATATTATTCAAAAATTAATTAATTAATAGTATCAATTAAATAGTTCTTGATATTTAAAATTTTTTTTTGCAGTAATGTTGTTGATGTAAGTAAATGTTTAATCAACTTAATAAAATTTTTAATTGAATCTGATATTATATTTGATTAGCGGTTTAATTGAAAGAAAAAATCGGCAAGAGTTTTTTCTGAATACTAAGAGAAATAAACAAAAAAAAAACATAAAATCAAACAGAATAATAAATTGTTTCTTTTAGGTCTTAAGTTGGAGGTGCATACCACGCGTTCTATGAGCGTGTTACCTTCTTGACTTTTCTCAAGACGCATGCGACGCATACTTAACAAAAAAGTAATCCTACTTTATGCTTTCGATACGTGTATGTATTCTACGCGTTTGTTGTGTAACTTCTTAATACAATTTTACACTACTTCTTCTTGGACAGATGTGGACCTGGGCGGGGTGCAATAACGCCTTAAGAAATAAGGCCTTTAAGGCTTTATTTCACTTTCATCTGAGAAATAAGACCTTTTTTGCGAAAAAGGCTTTACTGCTCAATTGAAAGTGAAATAAAGCCTTTATTGGAATTTAGCTAATGGTGCAATAAAGCCTTTATTTTATATTTTTTTGATTCTTTTGTTACACTGTTCAATTTATCGATTTTTGTTGTTGTTGGTAGCAGCATTTCGACCGATTAGTAGTTTCAATGTCTTTAAACAACTCCTAATAATACATATTGCTCATAATGAACATGTAAGTATATATTTCCGGTGGCATGTCATAATGTCCATGAACATTGTGACACACGAATAGTGACATAATGTCCATAGACTTTATGCACTACGTATGAAAAAGCCACCTAAATCTTCCATTAATACAGTTTTTCTGCGTGGCGGCCTGCGGCCGCTCTTAGGGGTTTTCTCCTCCATGGGACGCGGCAGGTGGCTTCGCTGAATACAGTTTTCCTGCGCGCGACTCATTATCAACCGTAGTGTGACGCGCGCAGGGAAACTTTATTCAGCGAAGCCACCTGCCGCGTCCCATGGAGGAGAGAACCCCTAAGAGCGGCCGCAGGCCGCCACGCAGAAAAACTTTATAAAGCAAATATTTTCAATATTGTTGCAGTTAAATTAACATTTGTTTTTTTTTAATTATTAATGTTCTATTATTTTTTGTTAATATGAAATTTTTTATAATTGTTCAATAAAATATAATAAGAATAAGAAATTTTATTGCTTCATTTAAAAAGAAATTTAAGTGTAATAACCCCTTTACGACTTTATTTCACTTTCAAAGTGCAATAAAACCTTTTTGGAAATAAAGGCCTTATTTCACTTTCCATTGAGAAATAAAGCCTTAAAGGCCTTATTTCTTAAGGCGTTATTGCACCCCGCCGTTGACCTGTAGCTTTAGCTGTATTGGTTTGTACCATGGCAGTAAAATTTGCTCTCATTGATAAATCTTGTATTTATTTTTAAGTCTTAAGCTACGGTCACACTTATTAAATATTTTACCAAATAAGCATAACCACTACTTTTGTTAATAGTTAGTGAGATTTAACATGGTCTTAATATCAGAAAAAAACTTTTTTTTGTATGATGAAGTATTATAATAAAAATAAATATTACAATTATAGGAAATTATTTTTAAGTCTGCCTGTTGGTAACGTCTTTTTCGCCAAATATTTGCCAAGTGTGACCGTAGCAAGTTTGCTTTGCTTATTTTTAATGATTTTTGTGAGAATAAACATTATTTTGCTGCAAATTTCGTTAATTAACAGTCTTCGGAAATTTTTAGAAAATACAGTAAATGAAAAACGGAGATGGAGAATAGTTGAGAGTTCCAAAAATTAGCAAATAAGCATTAGCTCTAAATATAAGATTTGAGGGCTTAGAGAATAATGAACCTTTTGTTTAAGTACAAATCATGACTCACGATACAAAGTTCGAAAATTCCAAAGAGCATGGGTCGAAAAAGCATCTTATTGAGCTACTTTACACGACTCTGAACCTTGAATGTGTTGAAGACACGGTCACCCCTAGACCTAGTAAAGTGCTGATAAGTCTACAATAACTGGACCTTGAAGCGTTTGTAAAAAGATAATTGCGAAGAGGATGAGCCTCTGTCCATCCTATGCCCACAGCATAAAGAAGAAATTTAGAGAAAGTTTAGATCTTCTAGTTTCTCTAGAAACGCAGGTCCACTTGTTCGCCATGTTATTGTTAAATCTGGAAATGGTAAAACTGCAGTGTTCTTAAAACAAATCAATTCGACTCGAGTTCAACTCCTCGTTCAGTCAAAAATAAAATTTATAATTTTTTTTAATTCATTTTAAAATTTGTTGAACTTAAACCTGGGAGCAAATTATGGCAGTCGTGATCGAAAACTTTTTCGATTCGAAAGCAATTTTATTTCAGTCGATACTGAACGAATCGTTACTATTTGTTCAGTGTTGTGAAAACTCAAATAAGTGCTTTACAACACAAAAAAATTATTTCGATCCGTTCAGTATGGACAGAAAGAATTAGAAATAAAACTGCTTTCGAATCGAAAAAGTATTCGATCACGACTGCTATAAGTTTCCCCCTGATTTAAAAATTTCAATTAAAAATCAAGCCGCAATTTGTATATCCTAGATTTCAAAACATGGCACAGAAATACTTAAGTTTTCAAATGAGTTCTGTCGCATCTGAGAGACTTTTTTCTACTGCAGGTCTTGTTCAAACGTCTGTCTCCTCAAAAAAAGATAATACTTTGTCTTTAAACAAAAATTATAATAATATTAATTTCAAATATTAAGAATCTCTTTTGTATAATCAAGAAAAATTACTCTTTGAATTTATATGAATTTATATTAAACATTCGTATCGGTATCTCCGATATTTCTTTTTCAGTATCGGTATCGTATCTGCAGAAAGGCGTGTCAGAACGTCCCTAATATAAAGACACATTTTCAAATAAAGCTGGATGTCCACACCACGCTTTTTCGCCTCCATGAATGTCATACCTTTCTTTCGTTCTACGTTTCAAGTTACATGCAACGCATTTTAGACTGCATCACCACAAGTAAAAATAAAATTGCATTTGTCAAAATCAGCTGATTTGTTAAAACGCTGCTTGTGACGCTTACAAAGGTAGAAAGTAAACCTACTTTTCGCATTCAACGCTTTAAGGCATCCAGCGACTTTGTGCATGTAACTTGCTACGTAAAACAGCAAAGATTCGACTTTTTTGACAGCTGCGTATGCAGCGAAAAAGCATTGAATGCATGGTGTGAACCGCCATTTTGAGTTCTTTGTGCCGAATATTATTTAAATATCAACATCTACATGAGATTTGTTTGTCTTAAAGCGATTATGGAGTGGTTTCAAAATTAACTAAATTTGAACCAGGCACGAGACTGTCATTCCCAAAACCAAATTCAAGAATCTAATAAATATACTAAAAACCTCAAATTATTTTACCCTGGAAACAGTGTTCTGCTTAATTTAACCCTTTAAGTAGTAAACATTTAAAAAAACACACACATTTCGGTAAAACTCATATGTTCTTTAAAAATTTGCTTTAAAGTGTTGAAATAGAAAATATTTCACAGTTTAAAATGTTGTCCTTAAATTGATGGAATATGAAACGCGTTAAAGCATTTAAAATTTTTAAAACGGTGACACGTTTTTGTTAGTACTGCGATGGAGGCGGGAAGAGGTTGAGTTAAGAAATGGTAAAATGAAAAAAAAAATAAATAAATTCCCTAAAGGTTTTGTTAATGACTGCGTTGTTGTTAGTTATTTTTTTGCTTTTATACTTTTTAGTATGCGTTATATATGTATAGTATTTTGGTTTAAATACTATGTTTTATTAAAAACTGAATAAAAATGAAACTATTTTCTCTATACGTCTTTTTTCTATCAATGTATTTCAATTGTTAGTATTACAAAAAAATAACCTTTCAAACATAAATAACGTGTTTTATTTCTGATATTTTTTGTTGTTTTATAGAAACTACGGATAAAATCCACCCGCTAGAACGCCATTTTGCTGTTTTATTTTTGTTCTTGCTGGCTGTTTAAGTACTTTTTTTTCTGTTTGTTTGTTGTTGGCTTTTTTACAGTAACAAAAATAACAACAGCTTTAACAATAGTATTAACAACAACATAACAACAATGATGGCCACATTGTTATTACTATGACTACAACAACATAATGCCAACCATACCGAACTGAACTGAAACAAACCAAAACCATTCCATACCAAACAATTTCATTTCAAGCCAAAACCAACCAACAAACTTCCACACATTCCTCTTCTTCATACTCGCACTTACAACAATGGCTTTTTTACATACTACTTACATTTCGACAAACATACAATTATTTAGTTTACACAGGCAAACAATTATTTATATTAACTTACATTTATATACACAGTAGAACAAGGTTAAAACGAACTTGAGCAGATCGATAATTTAAATCATTAGAAAGCAAAGCTGCCGTAAAATAAGTAGACAAATTTAAGAAAGTGTTCTTTGGCAACAGTTAATCGTTATAACCGCTGTACGTTATATCCGACTTCTACTGTATGGTGTACTTTTATATATTCAGCCGTATGGAGACGTAAACAATGTTGACTGTTACGTCGTAGTAATGCCAAAACCAAATCTAGTCAACAGCAATAGCAGCAGCCATTTAGTCAACCAGTCACTTAAACAGTCAGTTCAGTCAGTTACAACAAAAAAAAAAAAATAAAAAAATGACAACAGTAGTCTAAAAACTAATAATACAAATATACAGAAAACTGATCTCTAAATAAACTTTAGTCTCTTGCTTTTTAAATGCAGAACTTTAAATTATCTATTCATACTTTTATATGAAAAAGGTGTAAAAGTATGGAGAGAACGGAATTTGGGGTTTTATTTTCTGAATATTCTTATTTTTCTCACTGATTTTTTTACTTTAAAGTTTAGACGACTTCTTGAACCAATTTCCGCCCGTTATTTTTAAAGGCGACTTACCGCACTTTTAAAATATTAAAGAGACATTTTTTATGAACAATTTTTCAACGCAAAGTTAAGGGATTTAGGAAGTTAACCCCTTCAAAGTTCGGATGATCTAGAGAATTTTTTTCTACAGCCAAATTTTGCATTAAATAAAAATGTGACGCAATCGGAAATCAAATTTAATTTTTGATAAAAGCTGGTGTTTCACAGGGAAGTATTATTGGACCTACTTTCTATTTGATAAACACCTTCGATTTGCCCATATGACACAAACTGGCCATATCCACATTTGCAGATGATACTGTATTCTAAAGAACTCAGAATGTAAAAAGCAACATGTGCATGTGGTGCTGACGTTATTTGAAGGTCATTACAAAGACACAATTACCATATTGTGGTTCTGACGCAGAACGTCTATCTTGGCGTCGACATATAAACCTAGTGACTTCACTTGAAGTTAACAGCCTTTAGACTTTACAGGTTATTGACAAATCTCAGCTAAGGCCGAACTTCAAAGTCATGCTGTAAAAAACCGTTTTGAAACGTATTTGGGGAACGGCTTGCAATTCCAGTATCGTGCTTATACAGGGGGCGAAATCGATAATTCTTAGCGCCGTGGTATATATGAAATGAGAACAACCATAGGGATTTATAGATTCCTCTGGAAGAAGATGAATTTCGCAAAGTACATGCTTAAAATATAATTAGCCTGGAAACCATTCAAATCCGCCTCGAAGAGCCAACCTTCCACTACGCTAGATTGAGCACCGTCTAAATATTACTTTTAATTTAATGTTTTTTACTACTTACTGTTAGGCCTATGTAGAGCAGATTTATTAAATAAAGATTAAAGTACAAGTATTTAACCCGCTACCAAAAACTTAATGTTCTATGTTCAATATTATAGAAAATTCATAAAGTGACACATGAAAAACACAAAAAATAAAGAAATTAAATTTCCCGTATTTCCCCTGTTTGATAAATACTTTTGTCTCCCTATTATAATACCAAAAATTATTATATTGCAGTAGGGGTCTGTAATTTAATACGTATGTATGTGTATGACAATGAATAGAGAAACATGTTTCGAAAAAAGTACCAAAAATAGGTGCGATTTTCACAACTTAGGCCCATTTTCACAACTTACCGATAGCCAAAGGTAGAATTTTATCGGCCGCATAAAAAGTGTTCCATTATTACAACTTTACTTTTTTCTAACAGGTAGGATGAACCTTAATTTACTTTATCGCTTACTTAAGGTTAAAGTAAAGTTTTAATAATGGAAAACTTTTTATAAGGCCGGTTAAAATCTACCTGGACGTTTACTCCCCAAAGGGGCCGAATTTCAAAAAAGTACCTGACACCTTTTGGGGTAACCCAATGTACCAGTTTTTACGCTTTTAAACCCCCTAAACATTAGAATTTCCAATAATCCCGTCTTAGTGGATCGATTTGGAGAGAGACCAACCTCCGGACCAAATTTCAAGTTTTTTGCTTCACCCGTTTAGGCTGTGCGATGATGAATCAGTCAATCAGCCAGGAGTCGTTACAATTTTCAGTCAGTAACGTTAAAATTATTTCTATATATAAAATTAAGTTGTCCTATGCTCGTGATTTTATAACACGAGAACAGCTTAACCGATTTTCAAACTAGTACATGCGTTGGAAAGGTCTACTTTCACATCGAAAAATTTCTACGAATATGCGTTATACGCTGACTTTTATGATGGTGTATTTTCCCTATATAAAATATATTTTTTTCCTTATGAGAATTACATTTTGTCGGTATAAGCCTCTGCATGCTCGCGTCATTTGACTTATTTTGTATTGTCGAGCAACGCTGGCGGGAACTTATAGCCATTTTTGCAGATTGCAGAAAATAAATATTTAAGTCAAGTAGTGTTTTTTTAGATTTTGTTTGTTTGCTACTGCTATTCTTACAATTAAGAAGTAGTAGTTATATATATTAATAGTTTGATTACTAAAGTCCATAACTAAAAAAAATAAGATTAAAACTAGCAAAATTTAATGCAATAAAATTTAAAATCATCTAGATGATCTAAAATGATTCTTGTTTTTTGAATCGCTTAAGAGAAAAGCGCAAAATCCTGCGCTCCAATAAAGGAGCTTTTATGGTGCAGTAAATGATCTGAACAAAATCAAACAAAAAAGCTGCTTTTCAGTGCCCCCAAATGGGAACAAACCAGGAACTTCTTTTTAAGGACATTTTAACTAGAAAATTTTGCTACATAAAGTAGCCAATTATGTAACAATATAGCAGAAAATAATGTAGCAATAGAAGTCTCATTGAAGTAGCATATAAACAAATCTTAATTATTTTTATCGTATCTGATGCATTTAAGCTACGAATTATTTTTTTTTTTGCTGGAACAGCACTGACGACAGTTTTCTTTTTTGAATACTTTAAATGCTACCTGAACTGACATTTTTTTTCTACTTAAAAATGAAATTGTAGAAGAAAAAATTGAACTTCAAATAAAGAACTTTCGAAATTACTTAATTTTTTAATCACTGACCTATTGGTAGCTTATGTTTTATTAAATTATTGCTGCTTTTCGAATTTTTCGAATATTTTTAGCATTTAGCAAACACAGTAATAATTCGATAACTAAAAACATCTAAATGCTCTTGTTACTACTATACATTAGTTCTGGGAGCTGTAGTTGTAAAAGTAGAAATTCTTGTTATAGTAATTGTAGCATTTTGACGAATATATCAATAAGGCCCAGAACAGTTGGTGAAATGCAACTTCTACGAAACTGCAACTTCTAGTTATTTTCGAGTTTCATTTGAATTTATGCGATAGACTCCTTTGAGGGACCACACACGACGCGACCATTTTGAGACCGGTTTGAAATGCATTGGAAATCAGTTGCATTGAAACCGGCGTGCAGGAAACTCGTGTTTGCGTTTCATCTGTTTTCAAAGAAAATCGAAATGATTGTGATAATTTTATTATATTCTGGTAAAATTTAGGTTGCAGGGTGTGTGGAAAACGATTGAAACTGGTTTCAAAATAATAATTTCTAAAGGCCTAAGTGTTCGTACGTTGTTATTTCTTGCCATTCTTAATTAGAACATCCATGATTCGGTAAATAATATGTTTAACACAATCATTTAATGGGTTTTTATCAACAATAATATTTTGCTATTTTAACAGTTTTTTAACAGAAGTATGTTATGATTGATATACAACTACAATACAATAGTATTTTTGGAAAATATATATTGCTGTTATTATTAACCATAACTATATCGGATGCAACCATTATATGGTTGTGTCTTTTTAAAGAGGCTAATTGTACCATAATATGCGTGCAGGTGACAATAATATGGTTGCGGTAACCATAATATGTTAGAAAATGTTCCGTTAAAATTAGTTTGTTAGCCATAACCATATGAAAAAATATATTTTATTTGCCTGCATAAATCTCTTAAAAATTTTAGTATCGGTAAACTTTTGCATGGATATAAAGCACTCAATCAAATGTTATAAGTGTGGTGTGTCTGTTATTGGCCATGACCTTCATATGGAATTCGGATATCTTAAATATCTTTAAAAAGTTAAAGTTGGAATAAAATTGTATAAAATAACTTTCATGTAGACAAAAACCACTCTATCATATTTTGTTAGGACTTCCATTTGTACAAAAAGGATTTTAATCATATGAAGTTTGAAGTCTCTCTCACAGAGAGTAACAAATACAGTTTGAGACAAATGAATGAATCTGCCGTTATATCCACACACATAGAACTTATTAGCGAAAACTGGTCTAATCATAAAAATTTTAAGAAATTTAAGTAAAACGAAAAAATAAAAATTCATGTTCATACATACCTAAAAATCGCTTAAGCGACACGCATTTGTTGAAGTTGCTTTTACCCATAACGGGTCATTAAAGCGGGTCACCCTGCATAAAAAAGAATTGTGCCAGTCTTTCCCTAGAATGAAAGATAGGCCAATAAAGTTTCTAAGACAGGAAAACATGTCATTGCCACGCCGCAAATTACCGATTCATCATATCGCTTATCGTTGTTCATGGCTTGACGGTGGCTTGATTTTTGTCTTTGAATCATAAAATTATCATAAATGGTAAAGAAGCCATTTTGAAATTATGCCCATTTTTTATTTCCTTACATAATAATTACATCGTCCCTGAAACTCTGATAAAAATCATATCGTGGATCTTTATTTTTTTAATATTCTGCATATAAATGATTTAGACAACCCTCCTGGAGCTAGATATACCAAGTATTAGAAGTGCTTCATGCCGAATTTGAAGTCACAATTGGCAAAAACTACGTCAAAGTCATAAACAATGATATGCGATACGATAAGATCGATCTTTAAATGGCAGCGATATATAAAAAAGAAACAAAAGTGCTGTATTTTGGGACGTGGCAATAATTTGTTCTACTTTATATTTTGCACTTAATTTTTTTAAAAAGGTGGTTAGTAAGTTTTTTATTTGTGACATTTTAATTTCGGTAAAATAATTTTTTATCAATTTCCACTAACATTTATTTCTGAGCGTATGTGAATTTTATTCTATTAATAGAAATTTTTGAGTGTTGGTTTGTAAATTTTCATTTCACTGACATCACAGCCAGTGCGAATTTTCACTCTGCTATTTTCTATAGTTTTTTTTGTTGCTTTATATTGTCTGTTATTTGTTTTTTTTTGCTTCTTTGTTTTTCGAATACTTTTAGTCGTTTGGTCTCTGGTATTGCTTTGGGGGTCTGGTCCCACGGGTAATTATTGACACGGTTGTATGCACGCAGTAAAACACGCAAACTCTCAACAGCGAACACAAAGTGTAGAGTGGCAGTTGGATGAATGAATGGCTGTCTGGTTGGTAGTTTCGTTGGTATCATCATTAGAGAAAAACAAAAACTGACAAAAATAGAATTAGCAAAAAAATATGTATTAAAGTTTTAATTTTTTTTGCAAATTTTTATTAAATTTAAAGAGAAAATTTTATAACGACTTATAATCCGAAAAAAATTTACATTTTTTTTCTTTTATTAAAGGTTAAATTTAGTTTATTGCATTAAAACTATGAGGTAAATGGGACTGAAGTTAACGGGCTTAGTAGTTACCTGAATTCAAGAATCGAACCTTCAACCTCTTAACCTAGATTAGCCTACAAGTTTGCACTTTGTATTAAATACGATTATTTCTTTTATTTATTTCCCAAAAAATTCATTTCAAATATGTTGCCGCCGTCGCTATAACAAAAAAAAGCTTTATTTTTTTCATCAATTCAATATTTATTCGTAATCCACAAAAATCAATATAAATTGTTTAAGTAATACTTTGTTACATGATTTTCAATGGAGAGATGAAAAAAAATACATTTATGTATTAATTTAGCACGTGATAACGTGCGCGCATGCGCCATAAAGATCTTTAATAGCGATCAACAAAAATATTTTGCATATTAAAAAAAAAGAGCTGGCATGGAAATAAATACAATATAATTTTTTGCTTGTTTTGTATGAATATTTAAAGCAACAAACAATCAATACACTGAGAAAACAAATGTATGGTTTGGTTAACAAAAATAAATAAAAATGAATAAAAAATTTAAAATTGTTAAATATTTTTGAAAATGATTTAGTTTATGTAAAACAAATACCCAGCGGTAAATATTGAAAGGACCGCAAGTGGCAGGCCTTTTTGAAGGCCTCTATACTTTTTTTTCTAAAAGATTCGCTTCGCATGATATCCTGCCTTCAGAAGTATGCCTTCTAGAAGGCATAAACTTCTTTTTAAAAGACCTTCTGAAATATTCAGTACACATTCGCTACTCCCTTCTTTGAGAAGGGAGAAAGGAAGGTGTTCAGTTTTATTTACTTTTTATTTTTAGTGACCTTCCTTACTCCCTTCTTTGGGAAGGGATCGAAGTTGTTTTTAAAGGAAGTGTGGAAGGCCTTGCGCCCAATGACAACCTGTGTAAAGAATAAATAAGTATGGAATGCGGCGAGAAGGGCTTGTGACTGCTAAATAAGGCCTTCTATTAGGCCTCTTTACTCATTCTAGTTACCGCTGGGTAATTATTCAAAACAAATAAGAAAGTATAGTCGGTCAAGAAAGTATAGTCGGACCATATGGTACCCTACATGACGGTTTTTAAAATCATATTTTCGAGAATTTACCGTATTTGGAAAACATGGGTTAAACAAAATTTTGTTATGAGGTTAATATTCATGTAACAGTTCTTTGTGTTGAATATTCAGCTGAATTATGGTTCTCGATCTCGTAAAGGAGTAAGTAGCTTTTTGTGGTAGATTAAAGAAAACGAGTTGCGTATTACTTAAATTCATTACAAACGACGACTTACTCATTTACGAGATTGAGAACCGTAATAAGATTGAATTTGTAGCTATCTTTATCTATATGAGATTTGTTTGTTTTTTTAGTGATTTTAGGTTGGAGGGATTTGTGGTAAATTTGGCCCTACCAGCACAACATTTTGTCATTTAAAGCATTTATGATCAAATATGGACCGAATCCTATTAAATGTGGTTGAATGGTTTAGATTGTAATCAAATAAGTTTTGACCGAATTTAACCGAAACGCCAACATAATAAGATGACTCTGTACCGAAAAGAATCTTGTAGCGGAGCTTTAAAAAATACTGAGCCGATGCCATTTTCAATACGCTTAAACCATGCCCCAATTAGAAGCTATGTATGTACCATATTTAAGCAAATTATCTCTAAAATTGTAACCTGTACTTTGCGGACAAGATTAACATGGACAGACAGCCGGACGGACAGACGATATCGTTAGACCGATGCAAAAAGATTCCTAAGTTAACCGGTATACTAAAATGTGGCTCCAAGACCAATATTTTAAGGTGTTGCAAACATCAGCACAAACGCATAATACCCGCTCCACCATTGTGCTGTGGGTTTAAAAACAATAAGAAACCCAATACAGTGAAGAGTGAAACCTTTAAATCCCAAGTAGAGAGATTCGTTAAATAAATCCTTTTGTTTTTTGTTTAAATGGCTTAAACTGATTATCGCAATTAGTGTAAATTCTATGACAATATTTTTGGTCTAAAATAAATTTTATTTTATATGTTTGTTTTTTTTTTTACTTAAATTCCAATAAATGTCAAAGAGTTAAATAGATATAAAATTGCTATTAATTCAAACAGCTTTTAAGCAAAACACATACAAGTTACTGGTTATTGTATAATTGACAATTGAAAAAACCCACATTACAATCATATAAAATGTTGGACAGAGTCTTAAAAGACTGACATTTTGGTTTATTAATTTACTTACTTATTTTGAACTGTTATCGCTACCTGTGCCCATGTTCTGTAACTCTCACGTTGAGAAACTTTTCGATTGAAATGTGTGAAATGAATCAAAAATGCCATTTATTTAAACAAACAGCTCAATAAACTGTGTCTGCAACTTTTTTTTGGCGAGTACTAGCTGTCACGTAAGGAAATTACTCGCCAATTTACAGAAAAAGTGTGTCTGTAACATTTTCGTTGGAAAAGTTCACGCTTTAAAATTTCAAAAAAGTCACGAATAAAAATGGAGCGAGGAAAAATTTTAACAATTAAAAATGCAAAATACAAAAAATAATAATAATAATATTTTGCTCTTGCCACATTTTTTTTATTGTTTAATTATTTTGCTTTTAACATTTTTATAAAATATACGAATGTTTTCAAAGCTCGTTTGCAAACAACAAACACTAAAGTCGCACTCTATATTATTTGATATAGCCGACGGTTGTATTTTCGCCGTCGTCGTTGAAAAGGTTTCAATTTTAGTAAATTTTGATCGCTGTCAACGATATGAGTGACTGGCGCTCTTAACATCGGCTTCGATTGTAATATTATGACATTTATAACGTTACGGCCAAGACGAATTCAACAAGGTAAACTCGTCGCTACAACAATTACAACTCTAACAAAAATAACAGGCATGTTGTTAGTGTAACATATCCGAATTGTCAAAATAATTGTTTACAAAAAGTGTGAATAAAAAGTAAACAATAAAATTTTTTATTAATATTTTTATATTTAAAGTTGTGTGTTTATGAACCGATCTAAACAAAATTTAATGTATTCTGTGTTTTTGAAGATGTTAAGGGTGCATTCTGCCATGCATTTATATTAGTTTTTTTCAATCAAAGTGTGTATAAATTTTTAAGGCACGATGTTTCACATTGGGTTTTTTGACTTGGAGTTCAATTCAGAAATGTTTAGGAGAAGTGGAAAGAATTTTACACCAATATTGTTCTTTTATTTTGAGTTTTTTCGAAAGTGAGAGTGTTTTGAACAGTCGGACATGGCTAAATTGACTAAAAATTGCTCAAGGACCCAGCATATGCATAAAAATTAGAAACAAATGTAGCTTACCAACGCAGCTCCAACAAAAAAGGACATAGAGGAATAGAAAATTGTAAAATAAGAAGAACAAATTTTATGGTAAAATTCTACAAAACGCATAGTTTCAGAGTTATGGACTTCTGAAGCTTTCATATGAATTTGCGATTTTCCACTACATTTGTAAACGTATGTGCCCATTATTAGTGTATTTTGAAAGCTTTTTAACAGATCTTTCTGAAAATGTAAAATTTATTATTAACTCTTTACCTCCTAATACAGTTTTTACAAAAATTTATATCAAAACGTCACGGAAGTGAAGTAGGAATCAAAAATTTAATCAAATAAACCCCAGCTTCGTTTAATAAACCTTCTCCACATAGCCGGCCTTCGGTTGGGCGCAAGGATTTTCTCATCTATGGTATACCAAACACCGACTTTGCAAAATAAAGGTTCTTCGCATAGCAATTGATATGCTTACAATAATATTTTCGCAAACTCATCGCCGCTCCTTTATGGATTAAGAATTTTTAAATAAAAGCTCTTAAATTATACCAATATTAGCTATATACGTTCAGATATGTAGTGGGAAACCGCAAATTTATTTGAAGACTTAAGAGATCTATGACTCGGAAACTAAGCGTTTTATTTTTTCTTGCTATTTTTTTATTTTCTATTCCCCTTTGTTTTTTTTTACTTGGAACTGCGTTGGTTAACTAGAATTAAGCCACAATTAATTTTTTTCTCATAAAATCTCACAAATTAACACAATCACAATTTTTTTTAAATAAAAAACAAAAATAATTAAAAAATACAATTTATTGACAACTCGGATAATACAGCTGACGCACAGATGTTCTAAAGAGTTTACCTTGTTGAATTCGCCTTGGTTACGACGTTATCTTTTTTGATAGTTTTTGACATTAATTACAGACACACTATTTTCTGACTTTTCGGAAACGTTGGAACATCACATATTTTCGATGGGAGAAGTTCCCACTAAAGATACAGAACATGGGTACTGTTTGCACTACTTTGAAACCGTAATCGTTACCCTTTGCATTTCCTTGGATTAACTAAGAAAACATATTCAGTTAACTGGAGCTGTAAACTGCAAACAAAGATGGTTGAGTTGATGTGATCGTATTATTTAAAACTATTTAAAATTAAAAAGTACCAAAGTGCTTCTCTGGCTGTTTTGATGCTTCTTAAGAAAATTTTATCCTTTTAACTCAGCCGAAACACTTAAAAACTTGGTCTGGTAAAATATTTGCGAACTTTACGCTTAATTAATATAAACAATTGAGAGTGCTATTTTCGGCTATGCCGAGTCTTTAATGCCCTTCACCATGGTGCGATAGTAGCAGAAATTTGTATAAATACAGTTCTTTAGATATAACTAATTTTATTTTATTTTATACCACGCCCACTTCTCCAATTCCGCCCACATTTTGTCGGATGTTGTGTATTGATAATCGAAATGCCTGTACCTAATTTGGAAACTAATTTTATCGTTCTCTAGATATACAAAAATCGATAACTCCCACACTAGAGAGGTTGTGTATCGATAAGCCAGCTATGTGATTCAAATTTGGACCATTTTTCTCTTACACGTTCTGTAGATATAAATATGTATATTTCGTGTCACGCCCATTTATCCACTCCCGTCCACATTTTGTCGGAAGTTGTCTATTGAATACCAAGATGATTGTATCTAATTTGGAAACTTTCGCTTTTGTCGTTCTCCAGATATGCAGAAATCTAAGATCGCTTTGTACGGGAGGTGCTACGCTCAATTCTTCGATCCCGCACATATTTTATGAGAGGTTGTGTATTAATAGCCCAGCTATGTGCACCAAATTTGGACAATTTTTTGCTTATCGTTCTTTAGATATAAAAAACTGTTTTTTATTTATTAAAATTTTTTAGTTTTGGGACAAAGTGGATTCTAATTTTTTCTTTATTTGATAGAACATATTAGCGGAGTTCAATATTAGGCTTGCAAAAGAGCAAATTCAAAAAATTGTTGCAATTTAATGAAATCTAACGGAAACTCTGTGTATTATCTTGCTGGATTTAACAAAAGAGCAACGATATTATTCTCTTATTATTGAACTCCGCTATTATGTATTTTTAAAAACGGGAATATATAAATAATTTTTTTAATACTCCTTCATAGTATGGTGAATTTAAACACCAAAGCAGTTAAAAATTAATAAATTACAAAAAAATTTTTTTTTAAATTAATTTTATTTACAATACTGTTAAGCAGTGTTCGAAAATAAACACTAAATGCTGTATTCATAAAAAAATTAAAATAGATTTCAAATGCATTTTAAGAAAATTTTTTATGAAAATTTTGCCTTAAAACACATATCAAACTTATTTTAATTTTTATGAATTCGGCAGTAAATATCGCTCCTTAGTGTTCGGTTCGCTAGATTTGTGGAAAACACAAACGCTAATTGTGTTTGTGTATTAAATCATGAAAAAATTACGTTTCCCTTTTTGTCATCTTTCGAACACAAATACAATACTGTTTTTATCCAACTCAACAAAAGATGAAAACATAAAATTCCTTCGTTTTTTTTAAACCACAAACGTCATTGGTTCGGTTCGAATCATTAATGTTCTTCGCTCTTGGCTGGTGAATGTTTGTCTACCGTATCACTACAATTGTTCTGTTTTTTAACGAAGAACAGAACGCTATATAATGTTCAGCTCTCTTGAAATTAGTTACGAACGGTATTAAGGGTTGTGCTAGTCTACACAATCACAAAAAAAAAAAAAAAAAAAAATAGATATCGTTCTTCGGTGTGTGAGCCGAAAGCTAAATAATGTTCTGTTTATTTTCGAACACTGTTGTAAAGTAATTAAAAAGCCAAACTTCTAAAAATTTCTTAGATAAAAAGTGTTGTTACTGTTTTTATTCTGAAGCTCTTTAAATCCAATTTTTGTTTTGTGTTTATATTTATATTTTTTATTATAAATTAATTGAGTGCAACTCCCTCTTGCGACAATATAGAGAAGCAACTGAAAAATACGTGAAGAAGAATACGTGATGAGTGATTTTTTGATTTTTAGCTATGGAACAAAGCACTGTGCTTCGTCTTCCGAAAAATGCGCTCGCTTTTATATCGCTTAAAATGTTTGGCATTCATTTACAATTTACTTCAACTCCGTGTGGAACGTAGGGCCATAATGAAAGATCGGTAGTTGTTTCTATTTTTTGACAGTTGCTTTAGTTCACTCCAGGATTTATTTATCTGGATCATTTTAAAGTTGGTGTTGCGCCTCCATGTTGTTCTTAGTCTTTCCTGACTTCTAGTCCCCTGAGGTATGAACTATTTATCGTCATTTAAGCCGTTTGATGTCAAGGTCAATCGGGATTTCATTTCTTACGGTCTGTAGTTGTTGGTTGGATATTATTTTGGGCCATCATACTTTCATAATTTTATTAACGCTGCAGTTAAAGCCCAGAAGGACTGACTTTACATTAAAGGTGAACTTTTTCAGTTTTGTTTCAAGCAATATTTAGCTTGATGTCCATATTTTTTGGATTTGGAAGAAGGTCCCTCTGGCCTTGTTTATGTGGGACAAAATATCCTCATTGTGCCACTATTAGGTGTTATCATCCTTCCTAAGTAGCTTAAATTATTTGTTTGTGCAATGGTTTCATTGTAAATGTTGAAAGAAGCAGCATTTTGGGATGAGAAATTAGGTTTTCTTTGCATTAATTCGGAGACCACAGTCAGCGGCAAGCTGGCTTAAGCCGTTGAGTTTTATTTGTAGTACAATATCATCTGCATATGCTAGTTCCTCTAGGTGGCCGAACATAACCCAGGAAATACCCCAATTTTCTGCTAGCGTCTGGTTGAGTACGTTGTCTGGTACTACTAGTGGAAACAGCATTTGTTAACACCAGTCTTGGGTTCTATGTCTTGTGACAAAAGCTTATTGTGGATTATGCGGATCTGATTAGGTTTAAGGAATCCCATAACGGACCTCTGTAGATTCTGTCTAGTGCAGTGGTGAAATCTTCAAAACAGACGTGGAGAACTTGTTGCCATTCATTAATTTACTAGCTGACCCGACAGACGTTGTCCTGTCCAAATTAGGAAAAATGTTTGCGTTCGATTTTTAAAATCCGTTAAAAAGATACGAACATTTGAAAGAAAAATTAGTCAAATCGATGGAGCCGTTTTCTGATTTTAGGTAAATCGAAAAAAAGTGAGCGGGGCAAAATTTTCTTTCCGTAAAAGCTTTAGTTGGACCATGGCCATGATTTTATAGAAAAAAACGTCCAAATAAGTCAAGCCGTTCTCAAGTTATGCGCTTAATAGAAAAAGTGGGCGTAAAAGTAGGCGTAAAAGTTGGCGTGGTTGATTTTTCTTTCAGCGAAAACTTAAAATGGATTAATACGGACATTTAAAAGAAAATGTTTTTCAAATCGATGGAGCCGTTTTCTGATTTTAGGTGATTCGAAAAAAGTGGGCGGGCCAAAATTTTCTTTGCGTATAAATCTAAGTTGGACCATGGCGATCATTTTAAAGAAAAGTCGTCCAAATTATATAGATGTCATTGGTGGTGCAGTATGAAAATTAGATTTTGCCACGCCCCTCCGCCCGCAGACCGAAATTAGACTTCACAGTGTCTACCCGCCTGAATATTCTGAAGATTCCCTGAAAATTTCATCAAAATCGGCCCAGCCGTTTTGGTGTCCATAAGTTACATATATACATACATACACACATTCCATTTTATATATATAGAAGATTCTAGAATTATCCGCAATGTTATGGTATGGTCCGCACAGAATCTATTTGGGTAAAAGGCTGCTTTGTTACGACGCAGAGACCTTTCGATCTTGTTTTTGATGCGGTTAAGCAGTATTCTAGACAGAATTTTGAAAGGAGTCGATAGGAGCATTTTACCCCTGTAGTTTTTGCATAGAGATAGCTTGCATTTTGGATTTTAACGAGTAGTTTTTGTAGCCCTTCATCGTGTAGTATTTTTTTTTTCTTGCCGTATGGCCTGAAAGATAGGTTAAAAGACTACATCGAATAGCTAAGGGTTAGCTTTTAGAGCTTCTGCTGGGATGTTATCGTAACCTACAGCTTTGCCATTTTTTTTTCTGTTTAATGGCTGAAACAATATCCATAATGAATGGTTCGTTAAGCCTACAACAGCCCTCTGCCTACTTCTGAGTGCTGAAGAGTATCTAGTGCCCGTTTTATACTGCACTTGCCAGACTTTAAAATCTTTAAACAGAAAGCATTTTTTGCATTGTTTATCTGCTACATTTGCCGTTTGCCTTGATAACTTCTAACAACTGTTTCGAATTCATTCCTTTAAAGGTTTCGATTGGAAAAACTCACTTACATATTAATATCTATAAGTTTTTTTTTGCGATGTTTTCTTTGGAATTTTATTTTGTCAGTAGAGTGTCGCATGCATTGCACTTGACCGTGATTAGTTGTTTTTTAATGTTACTGCTACTTTTAAGATTGTGTTGTTTTTGTTGTTGTTATTATTGTTGCAGTTTGTTGTTTCGCCAATGTTGTTGTAATTGCTGGTGCTTTTTGTTTGTGGTTTTTTTTTTGTCAGTTAAATGCAGTTGCATCGCCCAACAAGCTTTGCTTTTTTGCCATACTGATTAATTTAAACACCAGTGTTGTTTAATAAAAAAAAAACAGTTTGCATATAATTTTTTACTCACAGACTGACTTACGACTGGTAAATATTGAATAGTTTTTACTTAAAGCCACAAACAAAAACAAAACAAGAAAAAAAAAAACTTCAACAAGACTTATCAAATACAAATATACAATTTAAAATAGATAAATAGGCAAATACACAAACAGCCACTCACACTGAAATGTATCTAATGGACTGATGTATCTTTGGTATGTATTAAAATGTAGAGTCAATACAAACTATTAACTACAAGTAACCATCGATCACATTATCGAACCCCACCGCTAGGTTTGTGTGTGAAGGTGTGAGTGCCTGCAAACAAACTACTGGAGACAAGTACGAGTTTGATTATTTTACAGTAGCGTTTTTTTAGCGTTTTCTCTATGTCTGTTGTTGTTTCTGTTTCCATTACCTGCTGTATACGAATTTGCAAACCGTGTTATTTGTTTATATTTATTTCAATATTTCAAATTGGTAAGAAATAAACAAAAACAAAAACTAAAAAAAAATTTTTTTTGTTGTTGAAATTGAAAAATATGCCCCAGTCGACCTTCTCATGTTTTTGCCAAATGTCAACTAAACTTACCACATTTTTAGCTGAATTTGTTGCTGTTGTTGTTTCTCTTTGAAATACGAAAAACGCAAGTTTGGTTTAACAAAAAATCCACAACAACAAGAACAACAACATTTCGTTAAGAGACAGACCTGACTGCCTGCATTTGTGCAGTCAAACACACGAAATAATATCAAAAAAAAACTTTTTAGGTGATTTCATAATTAATTTTTAATGGTTGTTGTTTTGTTGTTCGTTATTGTTGTTGGTGTTGTTTGGTATATTTATTGTCGCCAAGTGTAAAATTTGTTAATAGAATCAAGTTTATTGAACAAATTATTTGTCGGCAACTTGTTCAATTTGTTGCTGTTGTTGTCTTAAAAATAAAACTTACGCCATTTAAACTGTGTCAATACTGCGGTTAACGTATGTACATACGTGCAGAGTAGTCTTTTATTTATATTTGTAAACTTATAAGTGTTTACAAATAATAGTTGGGAATCACATTTTGGGTCGGGTAAATGATGCAAGTGGATTTGTCTATAACTCGTCTTTAGTGCAAACAACATGAGAAGTCGAATTCCGTCAAATTTGTTATCGAACCATTTGGATTGTGTTGCGATTTGAAGAAATACCGAATGACGTAATATGCCTCTTAGGGGTTAGCAAACAAAAGTTTTAGGTGATTTGAATTTTCCATCTTAATATGGAAAGTAGACAGTTTTGAATGGAAGATGATTTGCACATGCTACGTGGTTTGTTCGGATGCAGGGTATTTTGAGAGTTAAATTTTCGATAACTTTTTAAGAACTTGAGACGAATTGTCGTTTGAGTCGTTTTAAGTTTCTGGTTTATTGGCATGAACCAAGGACTTATTAAAATCCCAGAGAAAATAATCTAAAAGCGTTTATTCTTTATTGTTCAGAATCCTGAATTATTTCAAGAAATAATTGGGGATTCAAACGGTACGCAATCAAGTCATATTGTCATAATATCCAAATATTTAGCAACAGTTTAAAAAAATGGTTGTTGTGTTTCAAACAAAGAATATCCTAAAGTAATAAGACTTTTTATTGTTTTGTCATAACCAGGGAAACCGGAAATATGATATAAAAAAAGTATTTTATTCGCATTAAATATGCAAATAAAACTTAAAAATTGTAAAAAGAATATGCCCAAAAAAAAAAAACCAAAAATGACCGTATTTACATTATGCAATTAACGCCGCAACTTTCGCTTGCAACTTTTTGTTTGTTAGCAAGAGGTGTAGGGAAGAAAACGGGGTTGAAAAAGCTTAAAAAATGCTTGAAAAAAATGTAAATGTAAATGTGAAAAGAGTTTCGTAGCAACTACTTTAAAAGAAAATAGAAAAAAAACTCGGCGTTAATTGCATAGTCTAAATGCGGTCAATGTCTATTTTGAAAATAAAATATTAAAAAATTTTATAAAATTTGTGTTTAAAACCCTATTTGGAACCGATTACAATATGATGTTAAAATTCATACAAGCTGGCTGATGAAAGGCAACTTCCAAAAGAAAACTAAATCTGAAAGGCAACGTTAACAAACTAAATTGTAGCAAATGGAGTGGTTTAAACCCAGAAATACTGCGTGAGAGGGAATTGCATCCAATTCGCTTCACAGTGTTGTATGCAGTATTTTCACACTGTATATTCAGCTCGTACTTTTTTAAAGAACATGGACACATCGTTACGATTACTGGAGATCGGTACTTGAGAATTTTTCTATTCAGAACTACGAAAAAGAATTGCTTTCAACTCTGTGTGGTTTCAACAAAATAGTGCAACTGCACAAATAGCTCAGCCGGTTATAGTTGAATTATGCAGAAAATTTCCCAACAGGCTCATTTAACGAAGCTGAAGTTTCCGGTGGCCTCCCTGGTCGCCTGACCTAAGGGCGGACATGCAAACCCAATCAAATTCAAATCAATGGCAAAAATAGTAAAATTTATGAAAAATTCATCACCCAACCTGTATAAGAGTTATATGTGCCGAATATAATCTAGATACATCATATATATGAGATTTTTTGTGTCTTAAACAGATTTTAGGGACGGTCTTTAAATTGTATATTAATATTAACAGTATAGTTCAAGTTGGGAAATTATGAAGTTAAAGTTGAGAATTAAATTGGCAGTAAAATATTTGTGGGGCGAATTTAAACTAATACGAACATAATGAGAGGGTTTATAGAAACAAAGAGTCTATATCGGAGAGAAGTTAGTACGGGACTATGTGAAATTATAGCCCAAATCGTACTATTTACATGGGATTCGTCCTTAATGTGTATTTATCATGTTTTCTACAAAATTGCGAATTGTACTTTCTACACTGAAAAAATTTTCTTCACAGATCCAATGAAATTTACATTAAAATTCAACCTATGTAACCCTTCATTGGATTAATGAAGGATTAATAAAATCAATAACAAAATTTTCATTGATTTTATGAATCCTCATTGAAAAAATGGATAAAATAAACGTTTGTCATTAAACTAATGCAAAATGTTCATTGATTTTATGAAACATTTCATTAATCCAATGAAGGGTTACATAGGTTGAATTTTAATGTAAATTTCATTGGATCTATGAAGAACATTTTTTCAGTGTATGCAACAAGGTTCACATGGACAGGCAAGCAGCCGGACGGACGGATGGACATCGTTAGATCACTTCAAAAAGTGATTCTGAGTTGATCAGCATACAAAAACATGGAGCCAGAGTTCTATGTATGTATTACACACATCAGCAAAAACGTAAATGTGTAATTGTTTTTTCCTTAATTTTTGCTCATTTATAAAATTTGACAGTTTTACATTTATCTTAAATTGCAACCCGCAGGGGATTACAATTGTAAGGTTCGAAATTAAGGCCCTGAATTTGTAAAGCAATCCCAAAAATAACATTAAAAGCAAAAACAATGTCAAAAATTTTTCAAAATGTTGTTGTTGCTTTCTACAGAAATACATATTGCGTTTAAAAATTATCAACGCCACAAGATATGCAGCGTTTAAAATTTAAAAATTCAATATTCATTTCTATAGAAAACAACAACAAAATTATGAAATATTTTCGATTTTGTTTTTTGCTTTCAATATAATTTTTGGCGTTGCTTTTGCGTTTTAGAAATTTAGGGCCTAAATGTAGTTGGCGATGTTAACGCAACACTTGAGGTATACAAATAGATATTCAAAACAAAAAAGCCATCAGAATTTCAAAAAAATATTTTTTAAACGCTGCGAAAGCACATTAAAGCACCTAAAGAAATTGAACATGCATTAAAATATGCTTCAAAAAGGCGGAATACGCCCTAGAAATTATAAAATCAATGAAAATTTTGCATTATTTTAATGTCAAACGTTTAAAGAAATTTATTTATTAATTTAATATAAAAGTTTTTATATTTGAATGAAATTTTTAATTTATTTTGTCAATTTTTTCAATGTGCGTTTTGAGTTGTTGTGATTTTAATTTTTTTTATTCCTGTTTCAAATCATCAAGTTTTATTTATTTTATTTCGTTTTTATATTTCGCTTAGATCATGTTATGGTCTACTCTCATAAGCTTACCTTTTAGAAAATTGTACTAAATTCATTTTCCAGCCCGAGACGACGTTATTCTGCCATCTTTCCTATTTTCTGGCTTGTACTACTGCGTAAATTTTGTGTATTTAAATTAACAATTAAAGAAAAAAGAATGTGAGAATTTTGTGCTCCTGTTTTTTTTCTTACTATTTCTTACATTTAACTAAAATTAGTATTTCGTTATCGTAATGAATTTTTTCATTAATGTTATGAAACATTAAAATTTAAAATTTCTTTCATATATTTTCATGTCTACCGCTAAATTTTTACAACACTTATAGGAAGAACATTTCTTAGTTATAAATATTTTGAAGTTAAAGAATTTTATCTTGTTTTCATTGATTTAGTGACATTTATCATGGAAAATATGAATTTACAAAATATTCCTGTTTTGCATTAACTTAAAATTATTTAAATATTTTAATTAATAGTTCATTTTGATCTTAAAAAAACTATTGAAATTATGTATAACAATAAGTTGAATTTTTCTTTTGAAAGACATATTAAGTTTTCATTAATTTAATGAAAAATGTTAACGAAATTACGAAACTCAATTTCGTAGTGTTAATGAAAATGTTTCATTATATTTGTAAAATTTCATTTCCGTAATGAAATTTTTCATTGGAATAATGAAAAAAATGTAATGAAATTGATTCATTAGATTTATGAAGCATAATTCTTTCAGTGTAGTTTGGTTTTATTTTTGAACACAATATGAAATCAGCCATATTTGAAATGCGTGTTTTCGATTTTTTGCGCATCATCTGCTTTGGTTATATACTTTCAAACAGCTGATATATGCAGCGCTGCCAGATTATGCTTTTACGAACACGCTGCTCGTCGTATACAGCGACCTGATGCATTTCCGAACAGACCTATTTACAAAGTTTCTCTGCCATTTAATTACAATCCGTTGGTCGTCCTGTGTAGCGGCGCCCGATTAATCTCTCAGAAAGTGTTAACTGAAGATACGGTGATTTTGATTATTGCCAAAAAATTTATCTCAGAATTTAGATAAAATATTAGTGGGGATTAACAATTACTATGTTATTACTATTAACTATTTTTCAATAGTTTAAAAAAATAATTGTTGTATTTAATACCAAAAAAGTCATAAAAAAAAATAATGCTTTTTATGCTGTGTTTACTGTTTTGTCATAGCTACTCAGTAAAAATCTTAATAATAAGCGTTGCTCACAGCACTCATATTTTGTCTTGTTATTATTTTAAGAAATAGTCATAAAGCTACCTTGTGAATCCCCAATATGTCTGATCTCGGTTCACTTGCGCACAAACAAGAGTGACTAATGGCGATTTCTTTTCTGAGACATATGTTTCATAAATGTTATATGCTCTACACAAAAGAGATAGAGCATGTAACATTTATGCAACATATTTCTCAGAAAAGAAATCGCCATAAGCCTTTGCTCTTGCCACTAGTTTATAAAACATCGCAGATCCTTATGATTACGTAAAATCCTTATGTAAAGGAACAAAGAGAACTTAAATTTCTGCGCTCGATTGCCACTCAACTTGTTAAGGTCCTCTTGAAGGCTATCCGCTGCAGTCTCTACGAAGAGCACTACACGACGTCTCAAGCTTGATAAGTTCTAAATTGATTGATTGGATATCTGGTTGTACTTCTCTTACTAAAATTTCTTATTTATGTAAATAAAAAAAGCCATTTAAACATTTATTTCCAAAAGAACTTAATTTGCAATAAAGTAAATACTTTAAATAAAAAAAACAACATTTATTTAACGCTTAATTTATTAATAATTTTAATAATTAATTAATTGATTTGCGTTTAACATTTCGGTTTAATGATTTGTGATCGTTAAACCAATAGAGATGAACTTAATTGGCATTAAAAATTAATAGTTAAACAAAAATTTTAAATGGATATTTTTGTTATTGTTTATTAAATAAAATTTAATACATGTAATAATAAAAAGTGTAATTAAAACTATTTTAAACAAAAGAATCACCAGTTAAGTAAATAAAATTAAAAATTTATTAATGAAATATTACAGAGAATATTAATATGATGCCCTGTATTAAAAAAAGGCTTAACAAGAAATAAAAACTTAACATTACTTAGTAATCTAAGGTGTAATAGGATGTGAATTATGTTAAGTAAACATTGGAAATATGTAATAGGGGTGAAAAAAAGAGCAATGTGTTATAAAAAAAGCAGGTGAATAAAAAAATTTAACTTAACTTAACCAAATGAGAAAGGATAGTTGGTCTAGCCCGACAATATTAAACCCTACACCACCGAATTGAGAGACAAATGTTCTTGAGTGTACCCTATTTATGACCCATAGGCAATAATCGATCCGTTAGAACAAAATTATTTTAAGTTCATGTAAAATTTCTTTGTGCCAAATATTATTTATATACAGTCAAATCCCCATAATTCGTACCCCAATAAATCGTAATTCCCGATAATTCGTAATAAACTGTCGGTCCCTTGAAAAAATCTCAACTCGTAAAATTTCCATACATTTTGGTCCCCTCGCTAATTCGTAATTTTTTTCAAATAAAATCTTCTTTACCTCTTATAAATCGTAATTGTTTGCTAACTACCACTAATAATAATTCGTAATAAAAACAACAGAAACATGGAAAGAATGATTTTTTGTTTACCGCTACTTTCTTGCGTGGGTTTTTGCTTTTGCTTGTGTGTGTGTTTATTTCCTAAAGATCAGTTTGTTACATGAATATTTTTTATATATTTTATTTTTAACAATTGTTTTTTATGTTTTTTTTTATCATTTTAGTAAATAAATTGAAAAACCCCGTTAATTTGTATATATTTTATTTTAACCCCGTTAAACCGAAACCCCGCTAAATCGAAAACCCCTATAATTCGTAAGAAATGGCTGGTCCCTTGCGATTACGAATTATCGGAATTCTACTGTATCCATTTTATTTTTTATTAAGTGATTTTGGGAAGGGGGTTTATACAGGACCTACGTTCAATTCCGGAAAGAAGCCTGTATGAGGGCTCTGCAAAATTATGGATGGATTCTTGATTCAATCCAAATGGTGTTTGATCGGTTTAGCGTTTTTTAAAAGCTAATAATTTTTTAATAAAACCAGTGGTTGAGTGTGTGACGTCAAATATTTAATAGGTGTGAGCGTAGCTTTAGTAAACCATTTAATAGGAGGTTATTATTACTTTTCTACAAATATATCTCTAATTAAATATAGAATTTTAAGTGATATGGTAAACTAATCTCGAAGAAGTCATAACAATTTAAGAAAAATAAAAGCTCTTAAAATCTTCTTTCTCCATTGAAAACAACTTAAAGACGATTAGTTTTTTAATATTTTATAAGCAGGGCATCCACTACCCCGCAATAGACCACTATAAATTAACGCCTGTTATTATTTTCGTTGTTGTTGCTGTTGTAGTCGTCGTTTTCTTTGTTGTAAAATGTTTTTTAATAAATTTTATTTTTATTTTTATTATTTTATTTTAACGATTATTGCATACTTACAGTTGACTTGAAAAAATAATAAATAAAAACTATTGAAATAATTACAAAAATTACAAACAGTCAAACAAAATGAATAACATGGAAATGTAAATAATTTTATTAATATAAACAAATAAAATATTTAATTACTTTTATTAATTATTTATACTTTCTGATGGACAATATTAAAGCCATTATAGGTTTTTGAACCATAAAGTGTTTTAATTAAATAATTGTTTGTGATATTTTGCTAAGGGGAAGGGGGAGAAGTTTTGTAGTTGGAAAAAAGTAGCAAGACTTGTTTTTAATATGTATTTCTTATATTTTTTTCCTTAAAAAAAACTCGTTGTATGATTTTACAAGTCGCTGCACAATGGTCCTCTGTACCCATGTTCTGTAACTATAGTGAGAACTTCTCGCATCGAAAAGATGTGAAACAAAATATTTCAACGTTTCTCGAAAAGTGAGAAAAAATTGAGTCTGTAACTCATGTCGAAAACTATCAACAGAGATTACGTCGTTACGTTATTAATGCCATAACATTGCACTCGAAGCTGATGTGACATTGCAGACGTTGAGAACGCCACTAACACATAAAAAATTAAAATTAAAAATTTTTGACGGCGGCGAAAATTCAAACGTCGGCTTCACCAAATTAATGTAAAGTGCGACTTTAACGTTATTTGTTTGGAAACGAACTTTGAAAACATTCATATATTTTATAAAAATGTTAAAAGCAAAATAATTAAAACAAACAAGAACAAAATATTATTATTATTATTCTTTGTATTTTGCATTTTTAATTGTTTTTTAGTGTTAAAATTTTTATTCGTGAGATTATTTGACAGGTCAAATCGGAAACTCTTCACACAAAAATGTTACAGACACACTTTTTCTGTAAATTGGCGAATAATTTCCTTACGTGACAGCTAGTACTCGCCAAAAAAAGTTACAGACACAGTTTAGTGAGAAAAACAGCTGTTTGTTTCAATAAATGGCATTTTTGTTTCATTTCACAAGAAAAGTTTCTCGACGCGAAAGTTACAGAACATAGGCACTGGTTTCTTGTTCCGAAGGAGATAAAAAACAGCAAACGGTTGTCCAATCTGGCAGCTCTATTATTCTTTTTATTCACTTTGGTTTGCTATTTAATGGAATCTGGCTGCCCCCGGTAGGCAATTTGTTAGTGAGCTAGTCTATCAGTGATACGTTTTCGTCTTCGATTCCTGCGAGATAATTATCGCGCTAATTGTCCACGTTATTACTGCTCTGTAAATTAATTTAGGATAGAATTTGTATATGTTTTTGTAAAATGTGATAAATAAATAAATATTTTATCGTAAATATATACAAAAATTTACATGATATTCTACATAAAAAAAAACTTAAATCATTTCTTACATCTTAGAAAACGGTCAGAATGCGGTAATAAGCCATGACTAACAACTATTTGGGTCGCCAGTTCGATGGGGTGTTAACTGTTAACATAATTTTCTAACAGGTGCTCATAAAACTGGGTGGTTAAAATGCATTTGGTTTCGCCTCGTGTGTGGACACACATAGATTTAAATTTTAGTACATGTCTTCTAGGTTCATGTTCATTAGGTATGGATTAGTGCACGACTTTTTGATTTCGACTTTTGGGATTAAAACCAAAGTTGCTAACAGATTTTTTGTAATTTTTTTGTTTGTAATTTCGTTTTTTATACGTCTGGATTTTTTTTCATGAATTTTTAAAAAACCAAAATTTTGAAATTTTAGTGAAAAAATAATTTTTTTTTCCAAAAGGAAATTTTATTGCTGAATTTCGGGTTTTAAGTTTTTTCAATAAGCAACTCCGCCATTTTCGAAATTTTTGTATGGGGACCCCCTAATGCTTAAATATGGAGACTAGGTATGTTCTGAAAAAATGCTCGGGTAGCAAAAATATTGGAGGTCCGTCATATAGTTGACTCCTCTAGGGCCACTCTAGGGCTAGTTAGGGCGGTGGCGGGTAATTTTATAAAAAACAATATTTAGTATGGGAGCCCCCTTAAGGAGCACAAATAGGGGATTAGTTTGTTAATACAAAATGTAGGGGGAAATATAAGTGGGAGTCAGTCTTACATTTTACCCCTCTAGGAGCGACTCAGGGACAGTTGTGAAGGTTTTTTTTGGCTTTAGTTTCGTTTTCCCCTTAATTTGACCCCGATGAGGAGCCATTTACCTCCATCCTACCCCCCTAATTTTTTGTCATGCGTTTTTTTTACAAACTTCACAAAATTGGGTCTTCTAGCGTATCTAAATCTTGCTGCTAAGGATTTCCATATAACACTTATCCATCCCTAATGTTCATAACTCTTGCCTAGGAGCTATAGCTGTCGAAGCTCTGTCAATCAGCTTTAGTTGTAAACATGCAGCACACTGAATCTAACCTAAGCAAAACATACCCCTAAACTGTTTTTGTTAGAATCTCCCTTCCCGAGATTTTAACTTTTTTTGGGGTAAACATCATTAATAATTTTAAGGTGATTTTTCACAATGAACTATTTTATCCCCAAATTAGGGTCATATTTAATTTTATTTTTAGAGCTGGTTGATGGGGTAATAGAGTAATATTGCATTATAAAAATATCCCAATATTTGGAGTAAATTTTGATTTGTATACCCTCCACCACAATTAGTTGTGAAGAGGGTATATTAAGTTTGTCATTCCGTGTGAAACTTTTTTATTATTCATCTCAGACCCCATAAAGTATATATATTCTGGATCTTTGAGTAATTCTAAGTCGATTTAGCCATGTCCGTCTGTCTGTCCGTCTGTTGAAAACACGCTCACTTTCGAACAACTCAAAAGAAATGAACAAACTTGGTGCCAAATTGCTTGTAGTTATTGTAGATTGAAATTCAGCAAAATCGGTTCAGTAGGACTAGAGCTATGAATCAAAATGTGGAACCACCACCTAAAAAAATTGATAATTTTGTTACAAAAAATAACATAAATGCTGGAACAAGGCACGGAATGAGATAAGATTTTGCAAAAATTTTTTTTAGTTGACTGGAAATCACGCTGTTAAATTTCGTGATGATCCCGCCATAATTTACCCTAAGCCCCATATAAACAATACTCCCGGAAAACAGTTTAGTACGCCTTAAATCGTAAAAAATAACGCTACCGTAACAAAATTTGGTACGTCACAGTTTTATAGGACTACAAATGACACTGTGCAATTTCGTGAAGATCGGTACATAATTTACCCTAGGCCCCATAGAAACCCTACTCCCGGAAAACAGTTTAGTACGCCTAAAACCGTAAAAAATAATGCAATCATAACAAATTTTGGCTCGTCACAGTTTTGTACGACTGCAAATGATACTGGGAAATTTCGTGAAGATCGGTACATAATTTACCCTAGGTCCCATAGAAACCCTACTACCGGAGAACAGTTTAGTCGCCTAAAACCATAATTAATAACAAATCGTCACAGTTTAAGATAATAATAACATCATACAGATATTACTCCTTAAACATTCGAACTGTCGGTGGAGGGTATCAAAGATTCGGCACAGCCGAATATAGCACTCTAACTTGTTTTTGAACCATATTTCCTGGGGCCATATTTCGCAGTGCCTAATATGTCTGAAAACTATAAATTATTAATATTATTAAATAAAAAAATCCTAGTTGGTCTTAATTATTTTAATATTGGGAATGCCTTTCTATGTAAACGGACTTAAAAATAAAAAAAAATTGGTTAAATTTACTTAAAATTTAAATTATTAATTAAAATTCTTAATTAAATTACTAATTAATTATTAATTAAAATTATTAAGCTTTTTTGTAATAGTTCTATTCCTTCAATTTTTCAAAAATGACTTTATACACTATTATTATTCTTAGCAATTACAGTCCTTTATGGACCAATACTTCTGCGGCTATCGTTCTCCATTTATCTCTGTCAATGGCCTTTTGTTTATAGTTTTCAACTTTGATTACTTGTAAATCTTCTTCAACATCATCTTTCCACCTTTTTCTTGGCCGTCCTTTTTTCTAATACCTTCTGGGTGTTGTTCAAAAACTTTCTTCACTGTCATGCAGTCGTTCATTCGTAAAACATTTCCAAGCGAGCGTATTCGCTGTGCTTTTATAAAACGTATAATATTTCGATTTTCATTAAGTATCTCTAACTCATCATTGTACCGGGATCTGTACAATCCTTCTTCAATTTCAATTGGGCCAAAGATTTTACGTAGAATTTTTCTTTCAAAACAAAGTAGTTGATGTATGTCTGATGTTTTTAGTGTCCAAATTTCACTCCCATACGATAGGACTGGTCTTATAAGTGTTCTATATAGATTAAGTTTCAGCTTCTTAGATAACAAGGAGGATCTAAAGAGTTTTAGATGAAGAAACCAGGTTCTATTCGCAGATTGGATGCGATCTTGTATTGCTACAGTGGTGTCCCCATGTGTACTTAGATTGATTCCAAGATATTTAAATTCTTTAACAGATTCGTACACATTATTAGATATAACAAGGTCTGGTGAGTCTTGCTGTATGTGTGAACGGAGCATATATTTTGTTTTTGTTCTGTTAATCATCAGTCCTGTAGTCTGCGCTGCTTCTTCCAATTGTTTAAAAGTATCTTTCAGTATGTTTCTACTTCTGGCAATTATCAAAATATCATCTGCGTAAGCGCAAATTTGAGTAGATTTATTGTAAATGGTGCCTTTTTGATCTATTTCTTCTACTACTGAATGTAAAACTAGATTGAAGACGAGAGAGGACAACGCATCTCCTTGTTTTACTCCGGAAACAACGTCGAATGTATTTGAGAATTCGCCTTGTATTATTACCCTGGCGTTTGTATTTGTTAATGTCATATTTACTAAATTTACAAGTTTGCGCGGTATTCCCATTTCCAAAAGACGTAGTGAAATTACGGTTCTATCTAAGCTATCAAATGCTTGTTTAAAATCTACACTGAAAGAATTTTCTTCGCAATACTAACGAATTTTGACATTAATCCCATGAAAAATTGCATTATAAAGGAACCTATGCAGCGCTTCGTTGGATCAATGAAACCTGTTTCATTAAAAGGACTTAATGAAACATTACATTAGATCCATGAATATTATTCATTGGATGAATACTTTCAATAAAGTAAAATTTTTTTTTTTTTATATTTTTTTAAATTATTTTTTTTTCTTTTTTCTTATTTTATTTTTTATTTTTTTTTCTGTCTCTGGCTTACTACCAGCTAGTCTACCGGGGTATTGTAGTTTTTGTATAAAAAAACCATGTTTTTTTCTCAATTAAGGGCGTAAATATGAGATTAAATTGTCCATAATAACAATAACAACGTTGATTGAAAGTGGATTGAAAGTTTTTGTTTCATTACTATAATGACATTTTTATTGTCATAATGAAAATTAAAATTTATGAAGGCAACTATTGAAATATGTTGCTTTTATAAAAAAATTTTTTGATTTCATAAATTTAATGGCATACATGTAACATTAGATGTATGAAATTATTAAATCTTACATTTTTTTAAAAACAATTAAACATTTTTTTAATGAAACTATAATTTTGTATTAAGTTATGAATATAGTTATGTTTGTTTATTGTTTTTTTGTGTTCCCAATTCAAATTTTTTGTTTTACTTGGACAAACTTAAGTTTTCATATATCCAATGAAAATGTTTAACGTAATTACGAAATCTAATGAAGCGATTTTAACGAAAATACTTCATCAAACCTATGAAATTCCATTTAGACAATGAAAATTTTCATTTACCCAAGGCAAACTTTTTTATGAAAATGATTCATTAAATATATGAAGCATTTTTCTTTCAGTGTACAAATAGGCAATGTATATCGATCATGTATTCATAACATTTTTCAAAAATCTGAGTTATGACAAACCCTTGATCTGTTGTAGATCTGTTTTTTCTGAAGCCACATTGGTAATCGCCCAATATATTTTCTGCATAATCATTAAGACGTTCATAAAGCATATCGGTGAAAATTATATATCCACAGTTAAGAAGTGAAATACCACGATAATTGTTGCAGTTTGTCTTATCTCCTTTTTTGTGGATAGGCACGATTATGCTTGTCAGCCATTCGGTCGGGAGAGTTTCATTATGCCAGATATCTAGGAGGATTTGATGTATGTAGTTATGACATTTATCTCCAGCGTATTTTAATAATTCGGCAACTATGCCATCTTCACCGCTGCATTTATACACTACCAGACTATTATATTGTATTTTCTTTTTACATTTTACCTTAGCCTTCCTTTGGAAAGCAATGAGGTATATTGAATGTACAGAGAAACTTACAATTATTAGACACCAGCAGAATGTAATGCATTTTCTGGCCCGCTACGGCCTTCCTCAGCATTCTTTGTGAAAAAGCAACTCTACCCGGTATTAACCTGAAGTAAAGGTGTATTTCTTTTTTGAAAATTATTTGGGTATTTATAGATATCATTAAAAATATTGCATTTTTAATGCAGTATATTGTCGTGCCGAAGTTATCTTCACATAAATTACAAATTAAAAAATTAGAAAAAACCGTTTGCTGTAATTAATTTAACACATATATTGATTTGCACAATCTTCTGGTCTCTTTCTCTTACGGAATTCCGCTCATGGATTGTTTATTTAAAATTCTTCTTCCTTGGCAGAAGTTATATATTATAAATATTCAATTTCCACAAAAAAAATTTTTTTTTTTAGATTTACGTGATTACTTACGGCACGACGATATCGCAATCACTAATTGTTAATCGAATGGAATATAACTTCAAATGGGTTTAAGTATTTTGAATATATATAAAAAATTGGACTAAAACCATATTTAACTGGAATATATTAAACTAAATTGTGAGGAACGTTTGTATTTATAAGTGTAGCAACCATTAACATGAATCGTTTTTAAATTAAAGCATAGGAAGGGTAAAAAGAAATATAAAAGCGTCCAGTAATGGAGAAGGGAGAATTGACATAATAAATATTAACAAAATGACAACAGTTTCAAAAGAAATTTTAGATCCGTCATCGATGTGTGTCCAACCATCAAGCAGCGCAATGTGTTCGTTTGTTAAATGTTCTAAAACAAAGTTAATACCCAACTTTTGGAAAAGCACCGGGGTATTAAGCCATTTCTACACAATCTATTCATTTAACAGGTTATTTACCAGTGGGGTATTCACCCCTTTTACCATATATAGGTGTGTTGCCAGACGTAAAGAAATTGTTCGCTAAAATAGTAGCACCCATGAGCCAATCAATAAGGTCTACGATAACCGCCGGCTGATTTTGTGCAGAGTTGTGTTTTTATTCATCATACATATGCAATATGTCAAAAGTTGTTAACAGTTTGTGATGTTTTTTTTATTGTTGTAGAAATGCATAGGCCGTATACCTATGTAGTTATAATTAGACCGATTTGTTAAATCCTTAAAATTGTAGGACTTTTTTGAATTTGCATTATTGTATTTAAAAAATTAAATGAAATAGCAACTCTGTACTTAAAATTTTTTGATAAACATTTCTTTTCCAAAAAACAATAAAGCTTGATTACACTGTGTAAACGCGAAATGAAACTAGACTATTGGTAGAGCAAATCTGCCAAAAGGGTTTGAAAAGTTAGCTCGGGTTCCTGAAATATTGGCCACTAAAGTTTTTGAATTTTTTGAAAAGGCGTTTGGTATAAGTAAAAAAAAAGTACACTAAATGTACTTCTGAGCTAAAATACCATTTCAGATGTCTTCAGTAGAATTGTATAGCGATTCTTTGCTAAGAATATTTTAACCCTCTAACCCTCATTTTAAGGGGTAATTTTTGTCCTTTTTTTCACGAAACTTAAAATCTAGCATTTCAAAGCCTTTTGGCAGATTTGCTCTAACAATAGTCTAGTTTCATTTCGCGTTGCAAGTATTGAGGCTGGCGACTGTGTTTTTTATTTTTTTTAATTAAAATTTGTATTCAAAAATTAGAATAATTGTGCAAAATTTTGCCATGTAAAAAAAAATAAAATTCCTGATTGATTGCGTAGGTATTTTCAACCCCATCTCTGGCAACACTGTTCATAGCATTTATTGGTTTTAAGTATTTCTATGAAAATCTTTGGATGATAATGATTTTTTATAATGATGTTAATAATAAAGTTGTTTAAAAAAAAAGTTAAACACTCCCTGATTAATTGCTAATAAATTAGAGAAATATATAAAATGTTTAAAGACAAATTTCAAACGAGTATTAATTGTTTTTTTTTCTACATTTTAAATATAATTTATAAGGAAATTGTTAATATACGTATTTCCTAAGGTAATAAAATTAAGTATTCTAAAAAATTAGCCAGTTGAGTTTTTTTTTTAATGTTAAAAAAAAAAAAAAATTAAGACAGAAGGTAGTAGTGATAAATAAATCTTAAGGGTAAATTTGAAACAAATTTGAAATAATTTTTTAAAATTATGAATTATTATTTAACCGTTTCTCTGTTGTCTGTTAGAAATCAAACAGTTAAAATATTTACAAACAGTAGTCATTATTTTAGACCATTTAATGTGTAAAGTTTAGTCTTTGAGCCCTTTTAAGTTTTCAAGGTTTGTTGGTACGACGTCGTTATTTGTTGTTGGGTTTGTGTAAATGACTTTTCTGTTATATTTTTTATTTGAAATGTTGTTTTTTCGTTTAATATGTGTTTTAATATTTTTTTTATGCAAAACGGCTAGAAGAACGCCTACATTTGATTGAGCTTGAATTGCAATTGTTGGACAAGAAAAAAAGAAAAGTGGCAAAAATGTTTAACATTAATTGCAAAGCTGTTGAAAAATTAGTTTTAGTCTTAGTCACTGCTCAGGCGCTGTATATTTACGCCGGTTTAAGTATATTATACAGCAGCACTGGTTTGAAGGTCATGAATGGGTTGTAATATCCAGGTTAGATAAACAAGATTCTAAAGAATATTCTTAGCCGCTTTATTCATTAATAGTGTTTAAAAAGCTTCATTTACAACCAATTTTATTGTCATAACTGCAACTATGTTCCTCTCCCAGAAATATTCTCTTTTGTAGCTATTTAATTAATTTTTCTATTGATAAATCTTTGAAAAATAAAATTTAAAAAAGAGCAATTAAAATTGAGGGGCTTAAAGACCGAGGGGTTCAAGTGACTTACATATGTTAAATAATGAGACAAAAGCGGTTGTTTCGCTTGTGTTTTAGGTGCAGCAGGTGGCGTCCGGATGAGAATCCGACATTCACCTCTTGTGCTCTGAACAACTTCTCCGAACTTCACCTATAATTCCATATGTAAACTCAATTTTAGAAAAAGGCACATAAACTACCAATAGAGCTGTAGCTTTTAAATTAAATTTTGAGAGGTAGCAATTTGAGTGCATTATTCGGCAAAATAATACACTCGGTCCTTGCTTAGGAGCTGGAGCTCTCTTACCCTCGCTGCATTTGAATAGACAAGCAGCATCACTTTAATAGGAACTACATAGAAAGATCCGCCAGCAGACCGAACTCTCCCAAAAGTGAGGAAAAATCAGCCCTAGAGTGGGGATTTTAGGGTCTCACTTCCCGAGACTTCGTTCGGGCTTAAGCCGCGGCCACCACGTGATCCCCGAAAGTTTTTTGAACGGAAAAGTATAACTCAATGGCAAGGCAATAAAAGACTAATAGAAAGCCTCAAACAATAGTCAGTCCGGTACCTGTTACCGGGCGATCTCAACAGATCGCATTCTTGAAATCTGTAAATTTTGAATTTTCGTCGAGTTCCAGGTGTCCCGGCCAAACAGCCGAAACAATCCCAAAGCTCAATATCCATTGTGCCAATTATTAAATTAGACCAGAAGAGTCTGATCTATTATGAGCCGCCTAATACGAACCAGATGATTACGATTGAAGCGAGCCTTCACTGAAAAACGCCCACAATATATGACTAAATGTGAAGCCGAAAACGTCTATCATGACAACGCTCGGTCATAAGTTGCAAAAAAGGTTGCAAACTATTGAGTAAATATATAATAGAAAGTTTTACGTCATCCATTTTTGCTTAGATTTTGCTCTTTCCAAATTCTATTTGTTTACAAAGAGTTGCAACACCAGGAGCTGCTGACTCCCGTGGTTACATATAGGATTGCTGGTCAGCCGCGATTTCATGACATCGTACTAGCACTCTAAGGATCTGTAAAATTTTGGATTTTTCACGAATCCCAGATATTAACTTCACCAAATTTCCCCGGAGAATGTAACACTAGAAGGCGAAATATCCCTAAGATGTTCCCTACACACCTCCGGGCAGAGTTTTGTCGGAACTGTTAAATTCGGCGTTTAAATGTTAAGAAATGTAAAATAATTGTATTTTCAAATATGATTCCAATGGAAATAGATTTTTTGTTGTTATGTTTTATTATATGCTACTGTTGCCTCCTTTTTGTTAGTTCTAATGCTACATTATTTGCTACCTTGTTGCTACTTTGTCGTTTAATACTTTATTGCTCCAGCATTTTCTATCTCTACTGCTTTCTATGGGAGTAATAGGATTTTATTTTTGGCCATTGTTTTACCTATTTCTTCTCAGTTGTAAATATAGCAGTACCAAGTAAACGGTAAAAACACTGCTACTCCTTATTTTTGATTTTTCTGCTATAACTACAACTATTGCTAGTTGAATTAATATAATGGCTTAAAGTTCTGAACATTTTTTAATTAGGCTCATTTTCATATTTTTGCGTTGCTACTGCCACTTGATGTCTTTACATTTTGCTTTGTTTAGAATAAAAGCACCGAACTAAGGCAACGACATGGGATTATCGTTAATGTTTACACGTTTATCTAAATCCGAATCAAATTCTTAATCTTGTTCCATTACTTTATACATTACTTGTTAAGAGTTAATCCTTCCAAGTGAGGTAGGCCTTTTGTAGCCTTTCTTAACTTCGTTACTTATCTATTTCTTTTAATATTCTTAAAACTGAAGGCGTTTATTTTATTATTTCTTTCTGATTTCCAGTTAACTTTGTTCTCCTTTCTTAATGTTTTTCTTGTTTCTTTTAAAATACTCTTACGCATGCTTAACAGTCTGACAGTGGTTTTTTCTTTAATTCAATGCCCATTCCCCAGTCCTCTGCACTCAGAGGTAGTCACATGTCATTTCCATTTGAATTATGGGCTTTTGTGGGTCACCAAGGCAAACAATTTGCTGATGAATTGTTGTTGTGTTTGAAATTGAGAAAACTACTCTGTTCCATGAAAGAAATTTACAGTTGTTTCTTTATTTTATTTTTTCAAATAAACAAACTTTTGTTGTTGTATACCTACTTTGGCAAAAAAAAAAAAAAAACAAAAAAAAATTTGTATAAAGAACGAAAAACAGTATAAATCAGTGAAAAGAGTGTTTAAGAAAATGTGTTACAAAAGAACAAATAAACAATGAAAACCGTTAGTTTGAACGACACACCCAGAATGTTTTTTTTTCTTTTTTAAAAAGAAAATAAATAAAAAAAAATTTAAATAAATATTATAAAATAAATTTTTAGTTTTTGCATGTTTTTCTAAAGTTGTTAGAGGTTAAAATTTTTTATTAAAATTTAATTCGTAGATGAATTCTGCGGCCTTTCGAAGGTTTACGTTCTTACTCGGCTGATGTAAACGAAAATTTAAAGTTTTAATAATCCAAAATTTATTTGAGTTAAATAAATAGACGAAAAAAGGCGTTATACCTTTTTCTTAAGGCCATATTAATTTAAACTGCAAAGTCGGAATTTAAGTTCTGGAAATTGTTTTACAAGACCCAATTAAGTTTTAATTATTTTGTAATGGAAAATATTCACCTGGCTCTTTGTGGACATTTTATTTAGAAAAACTTCAATAAGAGTTTTGGAAATTCTGTATTTCCATTAACATATCACGGTATGAGGTGCCATTGCAAAAACTCATAAGTTAAATTTTTTATGTCAAAAACTTGCTTTTGAAAAGGTAATTCATAGTGAAACAACTATTATTGTATTTGAAAAACTCTGATAGCGATATAATTTCGCTTCAACGAATAATTTCGCTTCTACTCATTGTTAAAGATCACTAATTTTATTTTATGCAAAATTAAGCTGAAGGCATGAATAAAGGAATTTGTCTTAACAACACGCCGTAAATCTTACCAAAATTGTGTCAAACATTTGTTTGTTCAACACCTTTTCCTAAAAAAAAAAATCTTTCAAGGTTTTATGTGAATCTTTGGCGAAAAAATAATTTTTTTTCGTTAAATTTCGTTACATATCTTTTTCTCGGTTAAAGTTTAAGAATTATTGCTTAACACTTTGTTAAGTTGGGTTACATCAAATGTTTGAACATGGCTCATAAATCTCAATATTTACTGCTCAATTGTTTTATGTACAAAAAAAAATTAAAAGACAAATCTCCTTCATCGTTCTCTTCCTCATCATCGTAAGGAACATCTCCTACTCTTTCGTTTAGCTAAGTTCAATTATGGACATTGCGGCGGACCTTAAAAATTCTTACAGCAATGAAAAAAAACAACAAAAAAACTTCTTAAACAAATGACATCAAACTAGTAAATAAATCTACAAAAAGGATTCCCTCAATTTACCAACATTTTTTTTTGCTTTAAATTTTTTTAGCGTTTTTTCTGTTAGGTTGTTTAAGGTTTTTTGTTTGATTTTAATGTTGCTGTTGTTTGGCGTTTCATTGCTTCATTGGCTGATAAATAATTGCCAACATTTGTGAAAATCGTGTTCGTAGTAGTGCAAGATGAATTTCTTATAGAAAACAGTTAGCAGAAGGAGTACATTGATAAGAGTTTTTGAAAGTATTTTTGATAAGAAACAGTAGAGAGATTCGATAGCTCTCTATGAAATCCAAGGGGAATGCCAATATTGTCCGATATTAGTTCAATTCAGCAGGGCTATAGTAACTTTAATAAAGTAGCCCAAGTCCAAGATAACTTTAAAATGATTCTATATCGTACTGTAACAATTGTCTTATGAGGATATTCAGACTTCTTATGAATGTCGTTGACGTTGTCGAAAATATAGCCCTTTAAATAATGTATCCCGAGTTAATGCCAACTTCAGAACGTTTATTTTGTAACACATTAAAAGATCGTATTTAACAAATTGTCTAGTCATTTTTTTGTAACAACAATTTTTTTTTTTTATGAATATTATATTTTTTAATAATTTTTCAACTAATATCCTGATCCTACCCTAGATCGAGATCTGATGCTTGACTCTAAGGGTGTAAATTGTCGGGTTGAAGAAAGGAAGTAGAGTAAGCGGGGGTTTCCATGGGGGAGCTGGATATAAAGGTCACCATTCGTTTGCCGGACGACTTTAGTGTCCTGCATATGGATATCCCTGCTATAAGGCGGGCCGCTAACTGACTGCTAAAAAAATTATATTTACTGATACCAAGGCAGGTGTCTATTCGCCATCTAGATTAACTGCAGAATGCTGGATGTCTTAAAATGAGATTGCGTTGCAGCAGCATTAGAACGCCCGTGTGACCAGATATCAAATTAGCTTGCCAATTCGTTGGCTGTCCAATGGCTCACTGCAAGTTGCAAGCGCAAGTCTTATAGACTTGCATAACTAAGGAGGACTTGCGAATCCACCTGCTGTTTAGCTATTAGATTAGATGAGTGGATTTGGTGATAACTCGACACTGGCCGGTGGGGACTCATGCGAGGATTATGGGTCTGGAATTCAATGACTACTGTAAAGTTATCATTACGAGAAGGAGGAAACTGGATATTACGGTCTTTTACTGTTTGGATGATCTATCTTAGAAAGAACTAAGGTTGCTTCTACTCTTTATTAACGGCTATTGAGTAACTGCTCTGTAGGATGGGCATGAGAGCAGGCTATCACAAAGGGACCACTGAAGGCCATATGTGAGTTTTGTAATCGATGGCTGCACAAGGAACCTATCATGCTTTGCCAAAAATAATATTTTTGTTGAATCGTGGGAGTCCTTTTTGTAGATATATTCGTACTTCCATGGAGTTCTTCGGAACAGAGAAATGGTATATCAGTTTTATGTTGTGTCGGTATTCTTTCCTCGGACATTGAACATCTTCGAGTTCAGCGATCATGTGTATGCAAATCTGGGATGCAGGGTTCTTTGGGGTAAGTAGCACACTGGTGTAAATATTGCTTGAAGAAATGGTTTCTGAATCCCGAGGACTCGTATGATTGTCTTGTCCTCTTTAATGAAATAGATTTGGGGAGCAAGTAGTGGCTGTGGTTAAACCCAAACCCCGAGTTATACGGGGTCTCATTGTTCATAGAGGACCCCATGTGGGCATCAGCTACGATACTTAAATCATCCTTAAGTTCTGTAGCTATCAGTATCAGCGTTTGAATCGATTGGCAGCGGAGTTTAGATAGCTCCAGCTCCTAAAAAAGTGAGAGAGTATAATTTTGTCCGTTTAACTTTAAAATTGCAACCTGTATATGAAAAATAATTTCCGCTTTCACAAGGACACTTGGTAAATGCATATATAAATTACCAAGGGTTGCATATTTGTTGATTTATTTCCTTATTTGATGTCATTAGGGCGCTTTTTTTGTTTCTGTGAAACTCCACAGCGTCTATAAATATACAAAGCTACACAGATAAAAGAATCAAGATGTTCCTAATTAAGTATCAAAGGGATCGCTAATCAAGATCTAAAATAACGAACTCGTTCTTTTGAATTTCTGCCTTTGCTCTATAAAAACATTATTTTACCTAAAGTTGCTTATAGCTTTCTGTTAGTCCCCTTTCGCAAAGTTCAGACCTTTAAAAATGCATATGATTTGGCTTAAAAATAAACATGCGTTTGCACACCCTGTATTCTTTTTTTTTTTTATTAAAACATGTGTTGTTTGCGAATTGTTAACAAATACGCAGGTTGTACATCGAAGAATTGTTTTTTTTTTTGGCCGTTTCCACTTTTTGTTTTATTTGTGGCCCAGAAAAAAGTAACAACAAGAAGAAGAAGAACATGTTCTTGTTGTAAGAAGAGTAAATATTGATTATGGCCCATTATATGAATTTATGGCAACAAAGAGGAAATTTATTGAAATTTTCTGATTTGGAAGGTGCATGTTTTGTTCTTTATTTACTGACTGTTTAGCTGATGATTATTTCAGTTTATTTGTTTGTGTTTTTTTTTTATTGAAATTGTTTCCATTCAAAACAAATAAATTCATGTAGAATTGGTCTTGGTCGAATTAAATATCAAGGAGTTTTGAAGTGTTTAAATGTAAAACTTGCATTTCTTGAAGCTTTCTGGTACATATTTAATTAAAAACATAAACAAATTTAATTTTAATTTTAAAGTAAGACTTTAAAAAACAAAATATTGAAAAAGAAGCTAAAATCATGTACACATAATTTATGAAAGCATTCGACGGCGTTAAAATGATCACATTAAAATAAAAACCGTTACTTTTATTCGAAACTATTAAAAAAGCAACCATTTGAAAAGTGTGAACAAGACTTATGTTGTTTGGAATAATAAAACTTTTAAGATTCAACATTTAGAAGTAGATGTCATTAGATCTTTATTTTAGTACGAAACTATTTTTTTCATTTATTTCATGACATTTGCGTATAGTACGAGTGCCAATTGGTAAGTAGTGAAAATATCAGTGTGAAAAGTAAGTAAATAAATGTGAAGAATGGTAATGAGAATGAACATTTTCATAATGGAAAGGAAGATGATAAAGACATTAATGAGTACGTTTTTAGAAAGTTGGCAGGGAAACGTTGAGGGAGGAGAGTAAAAAAAGATGGTAAGGAAGATAAAGCGAAAGATGGTTTAGAAGATGACTAGTAACGTGACAAGGTCATGTTGAGACAACTCGTTAGGAAATTTCCAAAAGATGATTAAAAAAATGGGGAGGAAGAAGGAGGTGTTGGGATTGTAAGAACACTATCAAGACGGGTTGGTAAGACGATTAGGAAAACCGTGAGATTATATAGTAATTAAGATCGTGTGGAAGAAGTTAAGCAAGATTTTGAGAAAAATGGTCCTGCAGATGGTATAATAAATTGTAAAGACGTTAAAAAAAGATCGTAAGGAAGGTGGTAAATAATATATGTAGCAAGGCAGTAGTATGGAAGATATTTAGAAAATGGAAAGGAAGGTGAAAAGAAAGATCATGAGGACGATGATAAAACTGATGTAAGGGAAAACGTGAGGATGATGGTGTAAAATAAGTTAAAAAATGTAATGAAAATAGTACAAATAAACTTTGAAAGAATAGAAAAACAAGAAAAGTGGCACACTTTTGTTCGTTTTAGATCCCAAGCCAATTTAATTGCATATAAAAAAGCAAATGCTCTTTTTAAAAGAAGTGTAAAAAAATCAAAAGAGGAATCTTTTGCAAAATTTACTGCGGCTATCAACCCCTACACCAACACTAAAAAGATATGGAATGATATAAAAACTCTCACAGGCAATAAACAATACAACTCTTTCCGATTCATAAAACTGAACCAAAACTTTTTTACAACATCAATCGACATCGCAAATAACTTTGGGAAACATTGGTCCGACTTATCGCATGACAATCAATTCCACTCGGATTTTGTACCTAAAAAATTGGAAATACTAAACCTCTCATACGGCAACATACATTTAACTAAAGCCGCAAAACAGATGGAAAACAAAATTAACATTTTAGAACTTGAACATGTGCTATCAACCGCAAAAGGCAAAACTCCCGGTTATGACAAAATATCATACCCGATGTTAAAAAACCTGCCAACTTGTTTAAAATATAGAATAATTAACCAATATAACAATATATTTAATTCTGGAATTTATCCACAAAACTGGCGTAATGCGATCACACTACCTATACTAAAACCTAATAAAGCGGTAGAAAACATGAGCAGCTACATATATATCTCTCTTACCTTGTTTAGGCAAGGTATTAGAAAAAATCATAGCGGAGAGGCACTCATGATATTTATCCAAAAATAACCTTATCAACTCCAACCAAGTCGCTTTCAAAAAAAAAAAAAAAAAACAAAACACGTTAGTTGCCCTTCTTCACATTAACCATTTTATTTCACAAGGTCTTTCACATAAGAACCATATCTCCATATTATCCACAGACTTGGAGAGAGCGTTTGATCGCATTGGTGTATATATTGTGCTGTAAAAACTAATAAATTGGAAAGTAGGAACCAAAATATGTAACATAGTAAAATCATTCCTAACAAATCGCAAGTTTAAAGTCCGTATCAACTCAACTCTCTCAAGAAATTGCTCTCTCTGCAACGGCATCCCTCAAGGGTCACCTCTATCAGTTGTGCTTTTTTTTAATTGCCTTCAACGCCATTAGTAAAATAGCCTCTAAATACAATATTATTGAGCATTCATTATATGCTGATGACGCTGTATTTTTTTCAAAAAATATTAATAATGACAGAGTCAAATTGGCCTTTACAAACCTCCTTAGTGATATCAGAGATTGGTCCAAAACCTCCGGCGCAGCACTCTCTCTAAGCAAATGTAAAATTCTCCATATATGCAACAAACAACATTGGGGGGCTACCCAATCATCTCATACAACAACATCAATATCGAACATGTCTCCGATTTGAAAATATTGGGTATTACTTTCGATAATAAATTCAATTTTGGCCAACATTGCAGCAACCTGAGGAAGAAACTTATACTAGGACTGAACATAATCAAATACCTTTCATCCAAAAAAGTTCTATTCACACAAATACACTTCTTATCCTAACTAAATCCCTCATACTTTCCAAAATTGATTATGGTATACAAATTTATGGAAACTGCCCTAAAAAGTTTTTAAATATGCTAAATTCGCCTTATCATGCAACCATCAGATGTTCAACTGGAGCTTTTCCGACAACAAACATAAAAAATTTACTTGTTGAATCCGGATTCCCATCTATTATCGAAAGAATATACGAAAAAGACTTAAAACTTATACCTAAATTATATATTTGTAATAATCGAAATCTTCATAAACTTGTAAAAAATACCACATATCTTAGACGTTCCGTTAAAAAACAATCTCCAATACACAGGATTGTTGACTACATTAGAAAATTTTTCCCAACAATACAACCATTACAAATTTACTCGAAACATGAACCCTGGTGGCTTTTAAAAAACAGTTCATTTATACTTGACTTGAAAAAATATGACAAGCAATCAACCCCTCCAGTAATATATCAGCAAGAGTTCAATTCCATTCGTTTTTCTACCACCTATAATACCTGGAAGTTTATATTCACAGATGGCTCTAAAACACATTTGTACACTTCTTTTGGCATAGTTAATGAAAATGAAACACCTATACTCAAGGGCCTTCTAGAACCACATTGTAGTATCTTTACGGCTGAAGCACTAGCAATCAAACTTGCTACTGAATATTTCTCAAATCAAAAAGGTCGTTACGTTATATGCACAGACAGCAATTCCACAATCACAGCTATCTTAAATACCAAATATTCGGAACCATATGTTACATTTATACGTAACTTTTTAATTAAATACCCAAATAAATTGCGCATAATGTGGGTACCAGGTCACGCTGGCATTTCAGGTAACGAAGCAGCCGACAAAACTGCATGCCTTGCCACAATATCTCCAACATATACCTTCACCACTCATGTTGTAAAAGATCTAAATTGACTTATATCCGAACACCTTAAAGAACACAAATTAAATCTATGGGTAAACTACAACCATCTTTACAAACTTATTAATCCAAATGGAGTCACCCCCACCTTCCCAAAATCGAACACCAGACTAGAACTACGGGTTTTTACTAGATTAAGGTTGGGTCATACCAAAATTACTCACCAACACTTGCTGAAAAATTAAGCTAGCCCCATCTGCCGTAGATGCAACTAACATCAGTCGACAAACCACATACTTGATCAATGCCAAGAATATTCCTCAGAAAGAGTACACATTTTTGACACGACGATTCCCAGCTCATGTCTGAAGGATCCAAGCCAAAATAACATCTCAAAAATTTTTAACTTTATTAAAAAATGTAATTTATTGAACCAAATGTAAATAAGTATCTATATAGCCTATAACCATTGGAGTCGAAGGCCATAGTATCTAGCACTCCAATCTCATATTATATAGTGTCATTTATTGTATTAAATAAAAAATAAAAAAAAAAAACTTTGAAAGTTCATCAGAAAGGTGGAATAAACAATGGTAATAAAGATAGTAAGGCAGATAGTAAGTGAAGCGTTAGGGAAGATAATAAAACCCCTTTAAGGAAGATGTTGTGGAAGGTGATTAAAAAATTAGAAAGAAATATGGTGGCATGTCACGATTTTCAGTGACATAAAGTTAATGAACACTATAACACACCAAAAAGTTCACAGTGTTCCTGGAGAACATGACACTTTTAAAGGTGCCACAAAGTCCATGGATACTCTGAGATTATTATTGTTTTGTCATTTTTTAATGTGCCGCAATCAAATCACATATGCCAAAAAATTTTTAGCTCATGGACCAGATTACAGTTTTCGAAAGGTCTGAGATTTGCTGAATCCGAATCTGTTTTCAGAACTTCTTCCATCACATTTTCACGATATCTTCGCTTGAAGTTTGAAAAACCCTGTTTTTTGCCATATTCAAGTCGTTAAAACTTCGCAAATTTATCTTTATCAATAAGATCTGATGTGTCGTCTTTAACTCCTTCCAATAACATTTAAAATAAGTGTTTAAATATGGCGAAAAGATGGTTATTTTGTACTTTCAGCGAAGATATCGCGAAAACTTGATGTGATGGAGAAATTCTGAATAACGATTCGGATTTAGCGAATTTGAGTACAGACCTTTCAATAAGTATACGTTAGTCCCAGGGATTCTCAATATTTTCCAAATTTTGCTGAACTGTGTAATTGTTTTTTATTTTAATTTTATATTAGAATTTTCGGTTCCACAGGGAAAATAACGTATTTGGGGAATCTGCTGTCTGTGATATGTTTTAATTGCTTTATTTAACATTCTCTGTCTATTTTTGTAATTTTTTTTTTTACCGAATTTTATAAAGCTTTATATTTAAGTTTTTTATCGACTTTTTCCTTATTTTATTATTGATTTGTTTAGAAAATTCTAAATCGGGCTTATTAAGGTCATGTATTCTATGCAAATAAAAGATTATTTCATAATTTATTTTTCCGACATTTCGTTGGAGATTCCCAACATCATCAGGGATATTTTATTAGATCTGGCAGCATCAAAATAAATATACCATTGAAAAATCTGTGGTCACAAGCAATAACCGCCTAAGTCGAAATAGTTTTTGAGAAAAGGCACTTTATATTTATGCTTTCGTTGCTGAAAAAATTAATTGCATTAGAAAATAAGTAATTCAGAATCAAAGATACTTGCCAGCACAATGCTAACATAAAAAAATTATAACGAAAATTGTCTTTATTCCAGAAATATTTAATAAGAACAAATATAAACTCAATTGTTTCTTAAGTCGACTTAGGCGGATATTGCTTGTGACCATATAAATAATAGTTTAGTAACAACAACGATAACTTAGTTATACAGGAATAATATTACTCACATATAATCTTTCGTCAATAGTTCTACATTTTGAATATTTAACACACATTCTGTTTTCCATGAACACAAAATAAAACATAAATTTAATTAAACAAAACAAATGCAAAAACATAAATAAAAGTAAAAAATATCACAGTATAATTAAATTGTATTAAACTAAGTATCACAGAACCAGAACCTAACTAAAATATTGCGATTGTATAAATTGCATTCGTGTTGTTTTTGTCGTCTTTTGTATTTAAAGCATTCGTAGCTTTTTCCTGAATTCTCAAACTTTCCAATGTATATTGTTTATTTGTTCTATTTTCCTTGTCCAATATTTTAACCAGTGTTACCACCAGCAAGATTCAAAATTACACTTGAGATGTAGCAAAATTACCCGATTTAAATAAAATTACACCTGATATAAAATTGAAGTTTTATTTAATAAAAATACATTTACAAAGAAGCAAAAACACAAATAACTCATTAAAAGAAGATCAATATTAGTCAAACTGTTAATTTTATTTAAATTAACAAAAATTACATGAAAGGCTTAAAAAAATTAATAAAACATAAAATAAAACTGCTAAAATAATGAGTTTAACTTCCACATTTGGTTGCATATATCTAGGGAATAGGTTACGAGAGGTTAGCTGTCAAACGGACTGTCATACTGTTTTCACTTTTTGATCGGGCACACAATCATGAATTGATTCATGCTTGAACAACGCCACCAAATTATCCAAATATACTTTGAAAATCAGCCATCGATTTTCGCAACTTAAAGCTGACTTCATGATTTAAATGACGCAACTTTTTTTCACAAATGAAGGCGAAGTGTTGATTTAGAGAAAATAAACTGTCAATTAGACTTCAAGGCCGTGCGATGTGACACTTTTTGATTGTTTTCCGTAGTGACTTGGTTAATGCTGATTAACCAGCAACAATCGGTGTCTTGGAGGTCATCATTGTTCATTTTATTCGAAAAGAGAAACGAAATTGGACGTCTGCAATGCGTTTCGTCAAGGACAGGCGCCTATTTGTTTTAAATCAGTTTCAAATGGTAACGCCGTGTATCAATCTGCGATTCAAATTAACTTTTTTGTTGTGTTGTCTACCATTTTAAGTTTATGGTCTTAAAAAATACCCTTTACATCTTATTTAGTAAACAAAATGCCTGCAGAGTTTTATACAACTGTCCCTTTCGTCATTCAGTTTTACAACTGTAAAGGGCGTTAATTCTTCAAACTAAAGCATTAAAAAGTAGCAAGATAGAAATAAAATTTGTTATGTATATGTTGCAATATTGGAAACATATCTTCCCCCAGGCAAGTTTTTAGTTTGAATAACTTTTTTTTAACAAACTTCAGGTTCTAAATCACTATGATAGGCATCTTTATCCAAATTTAAAGGTCCATCTTGCGACATTCATTACCAAACATTTTAAAATATATGTATGTTTAATTATTGAAGTCGTTTCTTAAAAAGAAACCGAGACTTTGGTTCAGTAGGCTGTGCATTTTTTAGCAACAATATTTAAAAAGAAATAAATGTCATCACTGAAATCTAATCTTAATTTTATTTGGGTATCTAAAGTAAGAATTTCAAATTACACCTGAATTACACCTAAGAGAAATTACCCACGCTCTACCCACGGCCGTAAAAATTATACCAAATTCGGGTAATTACCCACAAAGTAGCAACACTGATTTTAACGTTTGTGAGCTCGGGTAAATGTTTTTCTTCAACACAGTGTATACCCAGAGCTGTAGTTATTTTATTTTTCCATATGTCTTTGACTTTTTTGTATCTCTATGGTAATACAACCCCCGGCTTCAATAACTAAACTTTTCTACAAAGACGTCCTTCAGCCCGGCGCAAAATATTTCGTTTTTATGGCATAACCAACACGGACGGCCGCAAGGAATTTCTCCTCTATGGTTTAACAAGCACTGGCTTCGGAATTTTGAACTATTCCAAATTATAAACATTTTATTTTATTAAAGGGGGGGATTTCATGTCAAGTGACCCAATTTTTAAATCGATGTCTTTCGATTTGGATGAAATTTGCAACAAGATCGGGCAAAAAGTTTCAGAGTAAGAGGGGGTCAAAGTTTTGACATTTTGGCCATACAAGTGTTCTTTCTCATCCATGTAACTTATTACCTATTGGTGTTAGCAAAATTTGTCCCAAGTAGCTTCGATAGCTATTTGACCAATCTTTTGAAAAAGTTTTTTTTTGTTTTTTTAAAAAAATTTTTTATTTTTTTTTTTTTAATATAAATTTTTTTTTTTTTAAATATAAAAATTTTTTTTTATATTTTTTTTATCCGGATTGTTTTTGTTTGCTTAAAAGAAAGTTTATGTCTTTTCCTTTAAGGTGGTTTTGGTCGCTTTTTGGGATGCGAGTGGCTTATGTATAAGAAAAATAATTTCTAACTCTAGACGAGGGTTTTTCAAATTTATAGCATATGCAGTGTTATTTCACATCCATGTAACTTATTAGCTAACAAAACATTTTTTTTTCAAAACTACTTGGGACAAATTTTGCAAACACCAATAGGTAATTAGTTACATGGATGAGAAAGAACACCTGTATGGCCAAAATTTCAAACTTTGATCCCTTCTAACCTGGCGTTTACATTTGCCAGTACTGGCAAGACAGTAGCAATACATGCAAACCTTTTCACTAATACTGGCACACTTTTCCAACTGTCTTGTCTACTGTCTAGCAAATTTTGCAGACAGTAAAATTGGACAGTGACTTGACATTTGCTAACAGTAATCTAAAGTTATGTTAGCAAAAGAGAAAAACATCAAAATGTTACAAAAAATTAAACATATTTTGCTTTGATTTTTTTCATTTTAGCTAATTTTTATATTTGTTCACACAATAAAGTTATTTTAAGCTTTTTATACCCACACCACAATAGTGGAGAGGGTATTATGCCTTTGTGCTGATGTGTGTAACGCCTTAAAATAGTGGTTCTAGATCCACCTTAAAGTTTACCGATCTACTCAGAATCACTTTCTGAGTCGAACTAACGATGTCCGTCCGGCTGGCTGGCAGGCTGGCTGTCTGGCTGTCCATGTAACCTTGTGCGCAAAGTACAGGTCGCAATTATGGAGATAATTTGATGAAATTGGGGTCATATGTTCTTATTGGCACAAGGACCAAGCCTATTGAAAATGGGCCGAATCGTAGGACCACGAGGGAAGATAGGGGGAAATTTCTTCCTCTCAGAAACTAACAAACCGATTTTAATGAAATTTAAAACATAGATAGATCCATATCTATAGGGACACATTAGCTATACAGTTTTTACAAAATAGGACCACAAGGGGAGGCAGGGGGCAATTTCTGCATCTCACAAGCTTTCAAACCGATTTTCATGAAGTTTATAAACATAGATAAATCCATATTTACATCAACACATAAGCATGATGTGTTTTTAGATACTGTGGTGTAGGGTATCATATGGTCGGGCTTGACCGACTATACTTTCTTACTTGTTTTAAATTTGTTTATTTTATACAAAATACGTTTAACTGGTCTTGTGCTGCAACATTTACGTTTGACATATTTTAAAAAGTTAACTGTCTGGACGCCTACGTCACGAAGACAGTTAGTAGTGTTTTTTAACTAATATGTATTTCGTTACTGTCTTGCCATTACTGTCAAATGTAAACGCTATGTAACTTTTTGACCGCTATGTAAATTTGTGTTTAAACTACTATCCAATAGGACTAACCTTGGTGCAAATCGGAAGACATTGATTTAAAAATTGGGTCACTTGACATGAAATCCCCCTAAAGTTATCGTCTCAAAGTGTGACAATAAGGGCCATTATTATAACTTGGCGTTAGCTGTTATCCGACAGTTAACAGACGCTTTTTGACAGATAACACATTATTATCTGTCAATTTAATCTTAACTTTAGCTAAATTCAAGTTGTAATAATGGCCCTAAAGAAACCAACAATTGTTGGATTATAAGCTACCAAAAGGTGTCATCATTTCCATGGAACATATGACATTCCGGCCATGTAATATATGACACTTTTAAAAGTCACATTATGTATGACATTAACAGCCATTGGCATTATTACAGTGGATAGTTGACGTGCCACCACGAAATATTATAGGAAAAATTTTTTGGAAAGGGAAAGCAAATTAAAGGTAAAATTTTAAAGAATATTGGAAAGAGATTTCAAGGGAGATGTTAAAAAAAATGACAAGAAAGACGCTTAGAAAAGGGGTTTATTGTAAAGAAGAAGAAAAAAGTCTTTTTTTTAGAAAAAAGTAATAAAAAAAAAACAAAAAAGCGAGACGAAAATTTTGCAAATAAAAAAAAGCCATAGAAGAAGAAGAAAAATTGGTGGAAACTTTTGAAAATTTGCTACAGCTAAATAATTTTGTTGTGCAATTGTGATTTTTTTTAGTTGAACTGTCGATTTTTAATTTGAAATTTTGATATTTAGTTTGGCTTGAGTTCATTAAATTCAATTTTCATTAAACTATTTTTACTAAAGGAAGGAATTTTCCAACAAGAAATAAATTAAAATTTATTGATAATTTTTATTCTTGGCTGAACTGAGGCTTGAACTCGGGTTGAATTTACGTTTCGAGAATAACCACATTCTTATCATCAGAATTCTCTGCACCACTGCGGTGCCTGCCAGCCAACAGTCAAACATCAATCTTTAACCAATTGTGTTTCTAAATTTGCTGTAATTAATTATAATTTTTAATTTTATTTACATGTTTCTTCCTGCAATAAATAAAATATTTATTTTATAAAAAGTAAAATTCTAATTGAAGACTGGAGTGTGTATCCAAAACAAACCACATTTTGCTCAATTCTTATCTCTTGAGAATTTCCCATACGTTTTGCTCTGAGTCACCGATTTTTATTTAGGGTACTTATCAAACTCCTATTTTAGTATTAAAATCTCTGAAATGTGAGAATTAATCCCATTTTTATTAAGTGTTTGTTAAGGCCAGCCTTAAAAATCAAAAAACAAACAAACAACTCTACTGTGACAATCAACATATTTAATTGAAATTTATAAAAAAAAGTCTGTCTCTGATCTGCAGCTTTTTAAATAAAATAGAATTCATTCATGCTAAATCTCCAGCCATAAACATGCAAATGTCTTGGTTACGTTGTTCACCATATCGTGGCTTGGGCACTTAAAGTGGCATTTCTACAATTCCTTTCTGTTCCGGGGCAATGTAAGATTAAAAAGGAAGCACTGCAACTAGCCTTAAGATGATGTGAGATATCTTGAGGCTATAAAATTCAAATTATTTTGTATGGGAGCGCAATTTCGTTTGTCTGGTGTGCAAGTGATGAAAATGAAGAGATCTTGGAGATCATGTAATCATTAAGTGAAAAACTCATTATGACATGAAAGCGCCACATGTTTATGGCCAATTTTGTGACTTCTTTGAGTTGTGGTTGGTTTTGGTGTTGGCACAACTCGTAATGAAGATGGCCATGATGCCGCTAACGATGATGGCATTCTTTTGTTTGTTTATTTGTTTTATTTAACATCCTTTTGCATTGATCTGCTCATTTTGGCATTGCCCAGCAGGCGTTTTACACGCCTTCTATTTATTGCTGATTTGCTGGGGATTTAATGGTGTGGTGATCTTCTGATTTACAATATGAGCAGAAGGTATGTCGTGATGCCTAAAAAGAGAGGTTAAAAAAAAGAAGTGAAGAAGTTTTATTTCTCTTGATTATTTGCTTTGTGGCTTTTTTTATTTGTTTTTATTTTCGTTCATTTGGCTTTTAGGTTTTTGTTTGCTTTCCAACAATTCCATTAGCCGAGCTGTAGTGTTTATTTAAAAATTCTTGGGTAATTGTGCGAACTGTTGGTGTTTGCGTTCTTATGCTGCTCTGCTCATACCAGGTTTAAGCTTTTTAAATGAAATCATCGGTATCTGTACAATCTTATTGCGTTGCACTGAAAGAAATAAAAAGTTTGTTATTATGGAGAGTTGGATTTGCTAGAGGATTTATAGTGTAACCAAGGCTTACAATATGTGGGAGTTTTTGGAATTAAGTAACTTATTGTTATTAAATGAATATTATTTAATTTATTGGACTGAAATCGAAAAGACGCATCCATTTTTAAATCTTTATCTAATATAAATACTTTGATAACATTATGACTAGTTCAGCTATTCAGGCTTGTTCTGAAAATCACGAGATTTCAAATCACGTGCTTTTAAAATCACACGTGTGATTTTATGGTGTTTTGAAAACAACACAATTTTTGGGTTTTGCGGACACATGTGATTTTTTAAGGATCCTCTGGAAAATATCCTTCACCGAAATTTTAGCTCCTTTTGTTTTGCTTTTGCCAGTGTATCGGTTAGAAGATGATCGGATTTTTTTTATGACTTTTTACTGCTGCTACTTTTTGATGATGATTAAGATTTAAGTATCATTTCGCTGACATCTTTATAACATTTCGATTTGTGTTGTTGGTGGTTTTTTACGTTGCACTTAGGAGAGATTGTGGTGGTTGGTTGCATGAAGAGCAATACAAGAAGAGCAGACTCGTTGATGCCTGTGTTAGTGTTTAACTTAAGCTCACGTAATGTGTTGACGTAAAGATGCAGCAACTGGAGAAGAAAAACGAAAAATTTAGTAATAAAAAAGAATTGAAACGGAGTCAGTTTGTCCATCAGTCCACTTGTTTAGTTAGTGGTCAGTGGACTGCAGGTTAAATAAAGAAGAAGCCTTTTGGGTATTTATTATTATGTGCGTTTTATTTCGTTTTAGCAGGCGTTTTTAATGCCACACTACGAAGGCGTTAAATGCATGATTTGTGGTTGCACTTGGTAATGAGTTTTTAGCCTAAAATGCGTTCAAAAACCATCTCAAACACCATCACGATAACCCCGATGATGATGATGATAATGATGCTGCCGATAATAACGATCGTCATCATTACAATTTAAGTATCATGCAATACAATTTGAAATGTTTATAGAGTGTTTTGTATTGTATGTGGCCAGTGGCATCATGCATGTCTGTAATTTTCTTGTTTTTAATTTCATTTCTACTGTTGCAACCGACAGCAAAATGAAATGGAATTTTATTTGCTCTGCATTCACTAATAAAGATGTTAAATTTTTATTTACAATTCTTTGATTTGTTTTTTTGAACAATAAAAAAATAAAATGATAACTAGAGGAATAATATAAAGAAAAATTGATTTAACTTTAATTTATGTTAATGTATTTAACACTTTGACTAACAAAAAGTTTTATAACTCTTGGCAAATATTGTTTTTTTTTCTGTTTGTCTGTTTAGCTTAAAAGAGATTTAAATATTTATTTCCTTTGTCACACATGTATTTTATTGATATTCTTTTGTGTTTTCGTTTTAATTGACCGAATTAAATAAAACATTTTATTAAACTTCTAAAACTTTCTTTAAATTATGGAAAAATTCCCATGGTTTTTTATGTCTTTCTTTTTATTTTTTTAAATTGTCAACCGTCGTAAAAAACTGACCCACTCTTAACTAAAGTTATCCATAAAAAAATATAAAAAAAACTATTTTTAAAACCTGTAAAAAACCACCATGATCAATAGAAGAATTCGAGCAACGCATTTGCCTCACCCATCAATTGTTTGAGCAACTTTCTCTGGGCAGACTGAGTGCTGCTGTTGGCGGTTTCGGTGTTTTTGTTGTAACAAAATGTTTCTAATGGAAGTGTTTTATACTTTAAAATACATATTTTAATTAAATGTCTTTAAATTTGGCTTAACTCTTTGTTGTTGTTTATATCGCTTATAGATCTCTGTTGTGATATCTGTTTTGTGAAGAAAAGTACAATTTTGTCAGGTCTTTGTTACTACTAGGAACCACAGCACATAATATATATATATATATATTGAAAAAGGCGCTTTTTTCAGAAAAAGACATTTTATTAGGAACATTTTTTTTATATAAATACCTTTTAGAAAAAGGGAATTTTTTTAGAAAAAGAACTTTTTTTAGAAAAAAGTACTTATTTTGAAAAATGTTCGCTTCTAGATAAACGTAATTTTTTGGAAAAATGTTCTCCTTTTTAGAAAACGTTGCATTTAAAGATATATGAACGTTTTAATAAAAGGTACTTTTTTTATGAAAAGTACACTTTTATAGAAAAATTTTTAAAAAAGTAATTTATTTAAAAAAAGTCAAACATATTTTAAAAAAGGATAAATTTAAAAGAAAATGTTCTTTTTAAGTATCTTTTTAAGGAAATTTAAAATTTTTTAAAGAAAAATAAATATTAAATAACAAATATAAAGGGTGGTCCAACCATAATGAACGATGTTAATTGTGAGTCACACCATAACATCAAGTTTTTTGCCCAACTTTATTAGACATTTCTTTGCTTCAGTGTTTGCCAAATTCAACCATGGAGAGGTTCACTTCTGAGCAGCGCTTTAAGATTGTTGAAGCGTTTTACGAAAATGGGCGTTCAAATCAAAATGCATTTTATGCACTTTGTAATTTTTTTGGTCAGCATAATCAACCAAATGTCTCCACAATCGAGCTAAACTTATTCGAAAATGAGGTCGGCCAAGCAGTTATTGTGAATGGTGTTCGCTATCGCGAGATGAAAACGGACTTATTGTGGCCAGAAATTGAGGATATGAACCTGGATGATATGTTGCTCCAACAGAATGGTGCCACTTGCCACACAGCCAATGAAACAAAGGCTTTTTGGCGCTAGCTAGGCCAATTGGCCTCCACGATCATGTGATTTGACACCGTTAGACTTCTTTCTTTGGGGTAATTTGTACGTCAATAACCCAAGAACAATTCAAAGCTGAAGCAAGAGATAATTCGGCACATTAACGACACTGAACGTCAGAGTGAGTCATTGAAAACAGGGTCAATTGGATAGAGGTATAATATTTTATTTCAAACATAACTGTCATAGATTCTTGTATGAAAAAAACTAGATAACTCCATTTTTTTAAAACTTGAGAAAAACACACTTAAAGTCTTAAATATATTTCGCTAATTATTTAATATGAATTTATGTTGCTATGCATATTATATGCGAATTTCGAAAAAGTATCGAATGGAGTAACAAAAAAGTTCCAAAATACAGGTTTCATCAAAAGTACCAGGCACCTGTCCGCTTATCTTTCTAAAGAACAACGATAAGTGTTAATTTTTGTTTATCTCTTTTTGTTCTGGAGATAAAAGGTTACCGAATTTACCCGTTTTTACCTTTTCTTTCCCCAAAACATTCTAATTTTAAAAAATCCCGTCTTAGTCGATCGATTTGGGGAGAGACTAACCTCCTGTCCAAGTTTTAGGTTTTTAGCTTTAGTCGTTTAGGCTTTGCAATGATGAATCAGTCAGTAAGATTTCAATTTTATATATATAGATAAGCCGAGTTGTTGCCTATTTTTATGCATAAACTTAATTTAAAAGTTTACCCTTTATGATTTACCCTTCTTTATTTTATGAAATTCATAGGCCAGTTTTCGGGACGTACATGGATTAACGTTATACTAAGTTTAACATGAGTTAAACTGAAAAAACAGCTATTGACTTTAAGGTTTATATTATCGGGATCTGCAATTTTTTGGTTCAACATTTTGATCTAAAGAGCTTGTGACCCCAATTTTTTCTATTTCGTTCCTTCTCTCTTAGTTTTCAAAACAACGTCGTTTTTTACTTCTAATTTCTCTATTTTTTAAGACATTATTGAGTTACCTTGTTCTTTGAAAAAATTTGGTATTTGTCTTATTTTTATTTTTCAAATAACATATCGACGGAAAACGCATTCAATTACCTTTCCAACGATATGCCATTTATTTCGATCGGACTTTTTGGTTGGGCTCCACAAGGGTTTGAGTGGGACCATACACAAAACGGTACTTAGGAAAAATAATTACAGCGTTTTTTGTGTTCAGGAGGTCCCAATTAACTTATCTAAAGCAGTGTAATAATTAGTATTGTGGTTATTTTGTTGAACTATTTATGGTTTTTAATCCAAATTTTAATAATTTTTAATTAGGCTTAAGTTCATCAAATTTAACTATCATTAAATTATTTTTATGAAGAAAGGAATTTTACAATATGAAAATTAATTAAAATTGTTATTGATAACACAGTGTTACAAAATTGAATGAAATAGAAAAACCTGGGACCGGATATTATTTTTCTTGTAGGGCTTGTCGACTAAAACAAGATTCCAATAGTGAAATATACCGGACACCTCCAAAATCCGGATTTACGGGTAAAAAACCGGGTTTTGTGCCTTTGCGCACTTATAAGCCTATAATTTTGTTGATAATGATCCGATTTTCAATTTCTTACTAGATTTGGAAAGAAGAAACTGAGGTCTTTCGAACAATGTATAATTTATTTAAGAAAACTGGAGAAATTTGGATGTTATTGTCGAGCAAACACAAATTTTGTAGATTTTTCAAAAAAATTTCAAATTTAGTGACGTTTTTATACATTATTTTCTTAAGAAACTATAATACTATTGAGTTTATTCAAAAAGTACGTTTATTAACGATTACAACGCATTTTTGGGTTTAAAAATAGATAAGTGATTGACTGAGTTATTTAACTTTTCATGAAAATAAACTTTTAAACATTTTATAAAAATTTTATTAATCAATTAATCAATGCTATCTTAAACACACAAAAAATTTGTAATGAGAGTTTAAGTCATTCAAAAATATGGTTTTTTTTCGTGTTCTTTTTACGCACTTTCTTTAAAATTACAAATTACTGTTAGCCTAAACACAACTTAGATTTACAACAAATATTAGTAATGAGAGCTTTACTCATGTAAAATTATTGTTTTTTTTTTTAATATGACGTTTTGGTAATGTCTTCTTTTTCACTTTGAATCTGTGTATTAAAAAAAAACGTTTGCAATTTAATAAAAATCGTGTGCAATTTAAATTAAAATTATATACAAAATGTGTGACAATTGTAACAAATTTTTGGCTTATTTACTGATATCAGTCACCGGCGTGATTTTAAAAACAATACAGTTTTAAAACACGCAAAAACATTAAGTACGCAAATGTTGTAACTGTTACAAAACCGATACCTGTAAGTAATGATCTACCGACAACGAGCAAATCTGTCGATATAACAGAAAAAGATTTTTAACAAAGAAAGTTCCTTCCATCCAGGTCTACAACAACGGAGCGGCATATTTTGTCAAATGCTGATTTCTACGATCTTGTTCGCGAATTACACTTGTCAAAGCGGCAATCTGAAGTCCTTTGGTCGCGATTAAAGCAGTATAATTTTGTGGAAAAGGATTTCGTTATAACATCTGGTAGAACAAGTTACCGGACTTGGTTACTTGAAGAAAGATTTAAGACTATTTCCAATGACAGTGATCTCGTGTATTGCGTTGATGTACCGAAACTATTTTCGGCATTAAATCACAATTATAATGCAGATGAATGGCGACTTTTTATTGATGGTTCATTTAAAAGTAAATTTTCTTATAAAAATTTATGACTTTATTTTTATTAATTTAAGATTTGTAATGTAATATGTCGTGCGCCGAATCGTTATGATCGCAAACTATGGCCATCCCGCGAGTCACATAGAAAAGGCAGCAAAAACATTTTAAATTACCAATTAGTTAAAGTTAAGGACGTTATTCTGGCACCACTGCATCTTAAACTGGGATACATGAAACAATTTGTAAAAAATTAGATGTAAACGGCGATGCTTTTTGTCATCTTTGTCATAATTTTAATTTAAATTGCACACGATATTTATTAAATTGCAAACGTTTTTTTAAATACACAGATTCAAAGTGAAAAAGAAGACATTAACAAAACGTCATATTAAAAAAAAACAATAATTTTACATAAGTAAAGCTCTCATTACAAATATTTGTTGTAAATCTAATTTGTGTTTAGGCTAACAGCGATTTGTAATTTTAAAGAAAGTGCGTACAAAGAACACGAAAAAAAACAATATTTTTGAATGACTTAAACTCTCATTACAAATTGTGTTTAGGATAACATTGATTAATTGATTAATACAATTTTTATAAAATGTTTAAAAGTTTATTTTCATGAAAAGTTAAATAACTCAGTCAATTACTTATCTATTTTTAAACCCAAATATGCGTTGTAATCGTTAATAAACGTACTTTTTGAATAAACTCAATAGTATTATAGTTTCTTAAGAAAATAATGTATAAAAACGTCACTAAATTTGAATTTTTTTTGAAAAATCTACAAAATTTGTATTTGCTCGACAATAACATCCAAATTTATCCAGTTTTCTTAAATAAATTATACATTGTTCGAAAGATCTCAGTTTCTTCTTTCCAAATCTAGTAAGAAATTGAAAATCGGATCATTATCAACAAAATTACAGGCTTATAAGTGCGCAAAGGCACAAAAACCGGTTTTTACCCGTAAATCCGGATTTTGGAGGTGTCCGGTATATTTCACTATTGGAATCTTGTTTTACTCGACAAGCCCTACAAGAAAAATGATATCCGGTCCCAGGTTTTTTGGACTGTCTCACCGTGTAATCCTTCATTCTTGACCGTTCGTTTGATAATTTTTATTCTTGGCTGATCTGGGGATCGAATTTGGGTTGAATTTAAGTTACGAGACTAACAACATTCTCATCCGCAGAATTCTTTGCAGTTCTACCCTCTGCACCACTACGGTGCCTGCCAGCCAACAGTAAAACATCAATCCTTAACCAATGGTGGTGGTGGTATTGGTGGTTCGAAATTTGCTTTCATTAATTATCATTTTTCAATTCAACCAAGTGGTGCAGAGGATAGTAGTGCGGGAAATTCTGATGATGAGAGTGTTGTTATTCTCGAAACGTTTATTCGATCCGAATTCGATCCCCAGATCAGGCAAGAAAAAAAAATTATCCACAAATTAATGTTTTAAAATTCCTTCCTTCAGTAAAATAATTTAATGAAAATTAAATTTGATGAACATATTTATCAAAATTTCGAACTTTTCATTTTATTTACAATAAACATTGTCCATTTTGGTTGGACCAGCCTTTTTTAATAAAAAGGTCGAAAAACCAATTCAATTATTTCTAAAGCTTTGTTCACAATTTCGTTTTTTCTTCTATCTTTTGTCTTCCCAAAGTGTTTCATATATTTTCCTTCCTTTTTAAGAACAAAAATGTAACTAAATTTTTTTTAAAAATGTAACTAAAGTTGAGTCTTCTTTAACTTCAGCATAAATTTGTGTGAAATTGTTTCTGACGTTTAAAATAATTTTATTTAGTTTTGAATGAAAATAATAATAAGTGCACAATATTGTTGTGGCTTAAATTGGCAAACGGTTTCTTAATGCAAAATGTGTGTGGTTGCAAAAGAAATTGTTGCTCTATTATAAACAACAAGTGATATACTACGTTTATACGTAGCCTATTCGCGAATAAAAATTATATGTCTATTTCTTAATGAAAATTCTTTTTTTTAAGTGATGCCAGATGGAAAATTTATTCATTTAGTAGCACTGTATGTTTATAAACTTTTTATTTTTTAAGTGAAAAAGATCAAAAATTATTGTGTATTTTGAAATTAATTTGCACATTTTTGATTTAATTTTACTTTTGTTGTCATATGAATGTGCCACATCGAAATAAAAACGTAAAACGGGTAAAAAGTGTGGCAATGCTTAAAATCTTATTTGCAAATAGTGTCGTTAATCAGGAATTGTTTTCATGAGTTAGCTATTCGCAAATAAAAATTTAATTCACTGTTTATGCGGCAATATTCTCTACTTGCAATATATTTATTTGCGAATAAGTGGTGCGTATAAACGTAGTAATAATCAGGCATGTCACAAATTCCGATCGGAATGGTTTTAATTCCGTATGTTCAATTCCGATCGATTTAGTTTTAGCTTCTTCAGATTCCGTTCGATTTTGCTAAATGTGTTTTTTATAACAACTCTGGTTTTATAATTGGATATGGCAACATTACATAAAAACCATATGATTTTTGTGTTAAGTATGGCAATGTTCAGCGTAGAAATGAAAAAAGTGGTTTGTGGGGAAAAAATGTTAGCAACGCAAACGGTAAAGAATTTATTATGTTTTTAATAAAATCAATATAAAGTAAAATAAATAAATCAAAAGTGTGTCATTTCTTCAATCTATATCATAAAAAACATTTATTTATCCATAAAAAATAGTTTTAAGTAGTTTTTTCGGTTAAATACTAAAACAATCAATTTCACTTATGTAGAAAACCAAAAGTGGTTTCATTCCGAAAAAATTTTTCGTTTTTCGTTTTCTGAAGAAGCAAACTACGGAATTAAAACCACTTTCGATCGGAATGGTATTCTATGACAGGCCTGAATGTTTTTTTTTTGATTGTGAACGAGGCTTAAAGTTAAATATTTGTATTTTTATTTAAGTACTAACTGGCCTGACAGACGTTGTCCTGTCCAAATTAGGAAAAATGTTTGCGTTCGATTTTTAAAATCCGTTAAAAAGATACGAACATTTGAAAGAAAAATTAGTCAAATCAATGGAGCCGTTTTCTGATTTTAGGTAAATCGAAAAAAGTGGGTGTTAAAGTGGGCGGGGTGTTAAAGTTGGACCATGGCGATGATTTTAAAGAAAAAATCGTTCAAATCGGTCAAGCCGTTCTCAAGTTATGCGCTTAATAGAAAAATTAGCCAAATCGATGGAGCCGTTTTTTGATTTCAGGTAAATCGAAAGAAGTGGGCGTAAAAGTGGGCGGGGCAAAATTTTCTTTTCGTATAAATCTAAGTTGGACCATGGCGATCAGTATAAAGAGAAAATCGTCCAAATTATATCGATTTAAAAAAAGTTGTTTCCTTAAAAAAAAATTTAAAAATTAATTTATGATAAAAAATTCAGGTTTTAAATTTTGTTTGTACCTTGAATCAAATTTGATACTTTATACTTTGTTTAAGATGAATTGGGGTCAAGTCAAACCGTTTTACAATCGGACCACAAAAGCAGTGTTGTTGTAGGCATGACCTTGGTTATTTCTACACCATTGATCTTAGACTCAATAAAGTCTATCTATTATGCATCCTTATTGGTAGCGGAGTTGATTAAATGACGTCTGTCTGTCCGTCCGTCCGTCACACTGTCTGTTCGCGTGTATGTTGAAATGGTTTTTTTTGAAGTTCCAAGATATAACGGGGATTTTGTTGTTATAGATATTACTATCATATATTGTTCGGATTAGTTCACTATTGAAATTTACCTAGATCAGTCCACATATAGCGGAGATAGTTATGAGCAGGTACCACGACTGCCTCTTTTTTTCAGCCACAAATCTCACTTTTTTTTCGTACGAACTTAATTTTTTTCTCTTTCACCTTAAATAAACTAAAAGCAGAAATGATCAGTTTTTAAATGACGGAGTTATAGCCAACAAACTACATTTTTTTTCCCAAATTTTGGTCTTAGCAAGATTTTTAATAAATTAATTTTTAGTTTAGTGTTTTTTTATAGCAAAAAATGTACCAGAAAAACCTATAGCCCATTAAACCAATATTTTTGGAAACATTTTGTAATTATAGGGGGTCTTTTGTTATTCTAAAGCTTCAGATATGTGTACTGACATATTTAACAAATAAGCTTTTGTACCACAAAACCCGATTGGTTCAGCTATGAGCTGTGGAATTTGTATATCAGGCAGTTTTTTTTTAAACATATTGACCGTAATCACCAAATACCTTTATTTTTCCTATCTTCTTTGAACAAGTCAAGAAAATATAAGGCACTACTATGGAAATTTGTGAATACAATTTCAATTTGCTTTATATAGAAATCGAAATCGGTCCACTATTTCATCCCAAAGCAAAAGTTATCATTAAAATTGTCTACAAATGCCTACTCGAAAATCGGTCCCATATAACTCTTAGTTTACTATGGCCGATGTACTACATAATCAAAAATCATTTAAGAATGAGCTTTCGTTTATTCATTACTAAAATAGATTTACGGTTGTACTCGTTAAGGCCTGGAACAGAATTAAGAAGTTGTAGTAGTAGCTGAAGCTTAAAAGTGCTCTGTAGCGCAACAAAGTTAAAAATGTCGAATTTTGCCTTTCAACTTCAACTGCAACTGCAACGACTACTACAACTACATATTCTGTTGTCATCATTTTGAAACTGCCGTTTTTAACTTTTGACAGCTTGCAGCGCTATTCGTAACGTTGTACTACAGCGACTATTCTGTTCCCCACTTAATACCAGTAACAAAAAAGGTACTCGTATATGTAAAAATAGAGTTTAAAAATTCAGACTCGTCCGATTTGTGGCCTTTTTTTGCTGTTGCTAATTACAGTTCTTCTTAAGTATTCGAATTGGTTTTGCTTTGTTTAACTGTTTGTATATTGCGACCTGAGTTTTTAAAGGTTGGATTAATTGTATTGTGTGTATGACAAAAGTCTTTGGCTGTTTTGGTTGTTTGTTTGGTTGCTTAACTAAATGTCTTAAGTATGTTTAAGTTCGATGTTAAGAATGGCCATTAATGTCATTTTTTATGGACAATTTATTGCGTTTTTATTGATTTGACTTTGACTAGCGTTTTTTTTATGTGTTTTTATTTATTTTTAGAGTCTTCTTTCACTTCGTTTAAGCTCTAAAACCGTTGGATGGAGAAAATATCCCAAAAAAATCGTCGTTCTTTTTTGTATTGAGACCAAAATCATATAAATAGTCTTAAGACAACTCTAACACTGTTATACGGCTAATATATTAGCCGAAGAACAAATAAAACGCCAATCAGGAATGTTGATTAATTTTATGGCCAACTATTTTTTTTAATGTTTTCAGTTTCAAATTTTGCTTGTTTCTTAATTCTAATTTTTTCAAGATCCCCTCATGTGCTTAGTTTCATTGTTAAGTGCTTAAGGACATTTTTTCTTTGTTGATTGGAAAAGAGTATGAAGCAATAAAAAGGCAAATTAATTTCATTAAAGTTGTTTACCAGTAACAACCACAACGATATTTCCTTCAACTAAGTACGAAAGCAATACGTAAGACAAAACAAAACAAAACATATGCAAATGTCATGAAAAGTCAACACGTGCCAAAAAAAAATAGAAATAGCGACCACAGTGACACAAAACTGGCCATCATAATTAAGCGAGACTTTCAATGTTATTATTATACCCTCCACCACAATTAGTTGTGAAGAGGGTATATTAAGTTTGTCATTCCGTGTGAAACTTTTTTATTATTCATCTCAGACCCCATAAAGTATATATATTCTGGGTCCTTGAGTAATTCTAAGTCGATTTAGCCATGTCCGTCTGTCTGTCCGTCTGTTGAAAACACGCTCACTTTCGAACAACTCAAAATAAATGAACAAACTTGGTGCCAAATTGCTTGTAGTTATCCTAAGCAGTTTGGGATTCATTCAGCAAAATCGGTTCAGTAGGACCAGAGCTATGAATCAAAATATGGAATCACCACCTAAAAAAATTAATAATTTGTTACAAAAAGTAACATAAATGCTGGAACAAGGCTCCGAATGAGATCAGATTTTGCAAAAATTTGTTTTATTGGACTGGAAATCACGCTGTTAAATTTCGTGAAGATCCGTCCATAATTTACCCTAAGCCCCATATAAACAGTACTCCCGGAAAACAGTTTAGTACGCCTAAAACCGTAAAAAATAACGCTACCGCAACATTTTTGCTCGTCACAGTTTTATAGGACTAGAAATGATACTGTGAAGTTTCGTGAAGATCGGTTCATAATTTACCCTAGGCCCCATATAAACCCTACTCCCGGAAAACAGTTTAGTACACCTAAAACCATATTTAATAATGCTATCATAACAGAAATTGGTACGTCACAGTTTTAAAGGGCTAGAAATGACGCTGTGAAATTTCGTGATGATCGGTCCTTAACTTACCCTAGGCCCCATATAAACCCTCCTACCGGAAAACAGTTTAGTCGCCTAAAACCATAATTTATAACAAACGTCACTGTTTAAGATAATAAAAACATCATACAGATATAACTCTTTAAACATTCGAACTGTCGGTGGAGGGTATCAAAGATTCGGCACAGCCGAATATAGCACTCTAAATGTTTTTTTTTTTGGTTTTTCTGATTTTTTATTTTGCGTTTCTTTTTAACTAAAACTTTAAGTTTAATATTTGTTTTAGAAAAATCATCTTCTCACCACTGATCAAGTAGAAGTAAAAATATGATCTTTCAAACAGTTGCGGTGTTCAAATGATTTAAATTAGTGTTCCAATATTTGCACAATTTTTGTGGACTTCTTTGTTTCTATATTATTATTATATATTTAAACCCTACACTGTCACTAGGTGTGAGTTAAGGGTTTTTTAATTTTGTTTATTCGTGTGAGAAATTCCAAGTCTTCCACTTTTAAACGACTCTTGAGGTAAAACAATTATTTTGGTGTTAAATAGTTTCTTCATCTTTTAAAGCTGGTTTTAGACGACATGTATTTTGCAGTTGCTTTTTCAGATGTAAAATATTTATCGCCGTTTATTGCAACGTCAAAAGTGTTCCTTCAGTATTACACTCATTGCTTCATTGCTTTCCAAAGGAAGGCTAAGGTAAAATGTAAAAAGAGAATACAATATAATAGTCTGATAGTGTATAAAGTCATTTCTGAAAAATTAAAGGAATAGAACTATTACAAAAAGTTTTATAAAATACAGACCTGTGGGGTAATTCTGCAATTTTTTAACGAAAAAAATTTGTCGTTAAGTAGAAAATTTTTATTTAAAAATACTTAAAATTTACTACTTAACGACAAATTTTTGTCGTTAAAAAGTTACCGAATTACCCCACTGAAATTTAACTCATAGAATAAATTCGAAAAATGAAAAAATGTTTAATATAATATAAAGTAACCTTCACAAGGAAATAATTCCCAGTTTCTAATTGCTAAAATAGTTGAGTTAAATACATTCAATTTATAAAGTAACACTATCCAGTGAGACACAAAGAATGCTGACGAAGGCCGTAGCGGGCCAGAAAATGCATTACATTCTGCTGGTGTCTAATAATTGTAAATTTTTCTGTACATTCAATATACTTCATTGCTTTCCAAAGGAAGGCTAAGGTAAAATGTAAAAAGAAAATACAATATAATAGTCTGATAGTGTATAAAGTCATCTCAAAAATTAAAGGAATAGAACTATTACAAAAAGCTTTATAAAATACAGACCTGAAATTTAACTCATAGAATAAATTCGAAAAATGAAAAAATGTTTAATATAATATAAAGTAACCTTCACAAGGAAATAATTCCCAGTTTCTAATTGCTAAAATAGTTGAGTTAAATACATTCAATTTATAAAGTAACACTATCCAGTGAGACACAAAGAATGCTGACGAAGGCCGTAGCGGGCCAGAAAATGCATTACATTCTGCTGGTGTCTAATAATTGTAAATTTTTCTGTACATTCAATATACTTCATTGCTTTCCAAAGGAAAGCTAAGGTAAAATGTAAAAAGAAAATACAATATAATAGTCTGATAGTGTATAAAGTCATTTCTGAAAAATTAAAGGAATAGAACTATTACAAAAAGCTTTATAAAATACAGACCTGAAATTTAACTCATAGAATAAATTCGAAAAATGAAAAAATGTTTAATATAATATAAAGTAACCTTCACAAGGAAATAATTCCCCGTTTCTAATTTTTTAAAAACTTTAATAACTAATCTAAAATTTTGTTTTTTTATGCAAATAAGTTAAATTAAAATTTGTCTGTTCATCAATTAGACGCCACATTTTGTCTATTATCAACATTATTTTCATGTTTAAAAAGTAAAATACGATTCAAAAAGTCCCATATTCTATTTGATAAAATTATTTAGCTTAATACATCAAATTTTCAAAGTAGAATGATTACTCAAACCATATCGGGCATGCTGCTGGTATCTTATAATTGAGAGTTCTTCTGTAAACAAAGGGCGGAATTGAACAAAAGTGAGGCAGACATGTGTAACGGGTAAGTAAATAATAAGTCAATCGAATGACTCAATTTAATGACAAACTGCCTTATAAGTCCTTTCTGTTATGCTACTGAGTCATCGCACTGATGCCATTTTTTATTAAACTGCCTCCGATTCGTTATTTTCGTGATGGCAAAGTTTCATCCCATTGATGATATAATTTCACCTGATGATAATTTGGCCAAGTGATGTTAAACCTCAAATCACCCTCAAGAAAACCTTACGTTAGCTACCCTCGTGTGTGGTTTTTTACACATATGCAATGTCTGTCTACTTTCGTGTGGCGCCATAGTTAGTTAGAAATCAAAGTCATGATTAACGTAACATTTATGATGTATTTATACCATTGGTGATCAACAACAACCCATACAAAGCTTTGTGTGTTTTATAAAAGCAATCACTTTAAAAAACAAAAAACATAGACACTACATATGTGTGGAAAACCACACACGAGGATTACTTACGTAAGTTCTGAAATATTTATTTACTAAAAATTATTTTTTAATCAAAAAATGTGTTTTCAGTACTAATTTTATATTGCTAACAAAGTCAAGAAGTTTCTTTAGAGTACCTCAACAATTTTTTTTTGTAAATCGTGTAAAAATGATTCCTTTGGTGTGGTTTTTCACACAAGGGTGACTTAAAGGTTAAGGCAAACATAAGAATGAGATCAAAAACTAAGACCGTTGTCATAATGCTGATGTTGAAATACAACAGCGTTATGACGCGTCTTTTATCAGTGTACCAAACTTTTGATTTAGACAAGGAAACGTTAATATTTTAGCTCAAATCTTTGAATGTCATAGTCAGTTTAGTAGTTTAGTATATTACATAAAATTTACAAAAAATCTAATCAAAAGTTATAAAAGTATATTCTTGGGAAATATAAAAACCATTTCTTTGAAGAACTTTGGGAATGATAATTCTTAAGTTGGAGGGGATATGACTTAAAAAAATCTTAAAACTCTGCAAGTGTGAATGAAAGTAGCAAAAGTCTATCGGCTGATTGGCATACGAAATGAATCACAGCAATAACCACAACAAATTATATTGATACCGCATTGTGAGAATACCTTTATATTTAAGCTATTTTTTATTTTCTTTACATATTTTTGCAAAACAACATATAGACATCGATGTTTCTGATTATAAGCTTTATTCTAAAAAACATGTCTATTATTTCAAAATATTTTCCATTGTATTGCGCCTTTAAACTATAAATTAAAAAAGAAAAAAAAAATATACAAAAAAAGTTTTTTTAAAAACCAACACATGTTTTTATGAATTTATTAACAAAAAAAAAAAAAAAAAAAGAACGATTGACTACAATAATATTATTGACTAAAATTTTGTTTTATTTATTGATTTTGTATTTTTTGTCGTTAATTATTTCAATTAATTTATTATGGAACTGTGTATATTTTTTTCTGTCTGCGTTTTTTTTTCGTTTGTGTTGTTTTTATTCTTTCAGTTTCTTTTTTCACTCTGCCAACAAGTATTGTTATTAACGTCCCAAAATTCATAACTTATTTGTTGCTATTTTATTAATTTTTTTTAAACTTTTTTTTTTTTACTATTTGTGTTGTTTTTGTTGCTTTTGCTCTTTTAACATAAAAATGTAGCTTTAAGGCTCAGTTAGCCGGGAATAACAGTAACGTTGCTAATCAGCTGATTCATTTTGTTGTATGTAAAGCAATTAGAACGATTATCGTTAGCAGTAAGATGTTTCGTAGCAATCTGTAAGTAATAGATTGGTCTTACTTTCTTACGGTAAGGCTAAGTTACTGTTACTCCCGGCTAACTGAGCCTTAACCCATTAAGGACTAACCCTCTATTACGTGGTTGGATTTTAATAAAATTTCACACATTTGATATTATGGGCATTTATATTCACATTTGGTTTTTTTTTTTTATTTTTACCTGTCAAAACTTGGCCCCTGGACTATGGGTATTTTTCTACCCACTTCGCTATTAAAGAGTTCTTAAACACAAGATTTTTTGAAAACAAAAAAATTCAAAAACGCATTTATTGGGCGATGTCACAGAGTACAATTCCGTTCGGAATGATTCCGTTCGGAATTGAAGAACACATATTTGTTTGTTTATTGAAAGTGTATTTTGATAGTTTTATGGCCTTTCAGATACAGACAACTCCCATACCGTTCGTGAAAACAAAAATGGTTTCATTCCGAAACACTTTTTCGTCATTTTCTGAAGCACCAAAATACGGAATGAATTCCGTTTCCGAACGGAATTGTACTCTGTGACATGGCTGATTAGATGCATTCATAAAAGTGTTGTGTAGTAATTTCACTATGCACGTAGAATCGGTGCCAGCGAAAAAAAAGTAGGAGTCCTCTATACTCCTTCTTTTGGATGTACAAGGGCTGCTCGCTCCAATCCACACTCATATCTTTTTTACACATGTTGTCATTGAGAGGTAGGCATTGCGGTAACGGGATAAAAAAAATAATTATTTTGCTTTTCCTTGTACAAAAAAACAACAAATGTTACTCGTTCTTTTCTCCCTTCTCATAGAAGGGAACGAGGAATGTGTATCTTATCTTTTATACGAAAGAGCCGATTGATCATTATTTAGTAGTTATATAAAAATGGTAATTGAATAAAAACAAGTTAGAGTGCTATATTCGGCTGTGCCGAATCTTTGATACCCTCCACCGACAGTTCAAATGTTTAAGGAGTAATATCTGTATGATGTTATTATTATCTTAAACTGTGACGATTTGTTATTTATTAAGGATTTAGGCGACTAAACTGTTTTCCGGTAGTAGGGTTTATATGGGCCCTAGGGTAAATTATGGACCGATCTTCACGAAATTTTACAGTCTTTTTCCCAGTTCTATGAAACTTTGATGTACCAAATTTTGTTATTATAGCATTATTTTTTACGGATTTAGGCGTACTAAACTGTTTTCCGGGAGTAGGGTTTATATGGGGCCTAGGGTAAATTATGGACCGATCTTCACGAAATTACACAGTTTTATTTCATGTTCTATAAAACTTTGATGTACCAAATTTTGTTATGATAGCATTATTTTTTACGGATTTAGGCGTACTAAACTGTTTTCCGGGAGTAAGGTTTATATGGGGCCCAGGATAAGTTATGGACCGATCTTCACGAAATAACACAATTTTATTTCTTGTCCAATAAAACTTTGATGTACCAAATTTTGTTATGATAGCATTATTTTTTACGTTTTTAGGCGTACTAAGTTGTTTTCCGGAAGTAGGTTTTATATGGGGCCTATGTAAATTATGGACCGATCTTCACGAAACTTAACAGTTTAATTTCTAGTTCTATGTAACGGTGACTTGGCAAAATTTGTAATGATAGCATTGTTAGTTAGGGTTTTAGGCTTAATATACAGTTTTCCGGGAGTAGGGCTTATATGGGGCCTAGGGTAAATTATTGACGGATCTTCACGAAATTTCACAGCGTGATTTCCAGTTGAATAAAACGAATTGTTGCGAAATCTTATATCAGTCTGTGCATTTTTCCACCATTTATGTTAGTTTTTGTAACAAAATTATCAATTTTTTTTAGGTGGTGGTTCCACATTTTGATTCATAGCTCAGATCCTATTGAACCGATTTTGCTGAATTTCAATCCCAAACTGCTTAGGATAACTACAAGCAATTTGACACCAAGTTTGTTGATTTCTTTTGAGTTTTTCGAAAGTGAGCGTGTTTTCAACAGACGGACAGACGGACAGACGGACAGACAGACGGACATGGCTAAATCGACTTAAAATTACTCAAGGACCCAGAATATATATACTTTATAGGGTCTGAGATGAATAGTAAAAAAGTTTCACACGGAATGACAAACTGAATATACCCTCTTCACAACTAATTGTGGTGGAGGGTATAAAAATTTTAAAAGGCTTTTATATTGCCTGAAATAAGAAGGTTTTCTGAGTTTTCCCACTGGGGTATTTTTAAAAATAAATTGGGACTTTTTGGTTTTTGAATGGATGTCTGAGTGTTTATTTACTGCTATGTTTTACTTTATATAGTGACTTTTGTTTTTAAAAACAATTTAATGCTCTCCCTGTTTTGGTTACGAGAAGAGCAACAACATAGAATAAGTGTATTGAAAAGAACTAAAGTTGGGAAAGGACTAATTCGACAATATCATGAATAATTACCGCATTTAAGTTCGTTGTAAGTAGTGGTACTGGCCGTTACTTTCTAATGCTTTGGATGCTGGTATGGTGTATGCATGGAATTTACTTAGACTGCATGCTTAGAAAAGCTGAAGGATCTCCAATCATGTTTTTTGATTTTCGTGTAAGCATTGATGGATTGATTGGTAACAAATCCTGATAATTGTGTTCCTATAAGAGACAAAGTTGTAACAAATGCCCAAGAAATGGCAAAGCGCATGGATAACTTTGATCATATGATAAGCCAAATTAAAAAGCGGGACCGTTGGGGACAATGTACCTTCACAACTAAGTTTGGTTGTACAAAATGCAAATTAAACGTATATCCAAAGGCTTGTTTTGCACAGTTTCATGCTAGTGTCACAAAAAACATTATCTCAATAATCAACCACACTTGTGATATTTATTTCTAGTTAATTTTACATAAAACAACGCATTTTTACTTATCAAAATATTAAAAAAAAATATTGTATTTTGAACCCTCTGACAGCGAAGTGGGTATTTAAATACCCATGTCATTGAATCAAACCTGTAGTCAACGTGATTGGCCCAAATTAGTTAATATTTTTTTCTAAAACAGAGCACACCCAAGGCTATAAGTCACCAAGAGGGTTTTCCGATTTCCTACTCCCCGAATTTTCCAGAGGCGTTGTCGTTCACCGTTTCCAAATTTGAAAGTTTGGAAACTTTAAAAACGCTAACTTTCCCAATAGAAGGTGGTTTCTGTAAAAACCAATTTCCGATACCTCTTACCAGAAGTTACCAAGAATTTTTCTACGACGCACAGTAGCGCCCGTAGAGCAAACGAGGTTGCAAAAATCAAAATTTTCATGAGCACCGACGAAGTTTTGAATAAACTCATGTTATAGGAAACTTTTCAACGATTTCAAATCTGCCACTCTTAATAATATCACATTTTTAGTTTAGAAGATATAGCCGTTCAAAGTTGACCGACTTTCGGTTTTCAAAAAAACACACAATTTTTAGTAAATTTGTTGCGATTTCAGGTGTAATATCACGAAAAATAGGTAACGAATCGCCTTATTTTTTGTTTGTATTGATTGATGCATTTATTAAATGTGTAATGATAAAAAAAAAATGAACTGTTTGCTTTGTGTTTCTCCTGGTAAATCACTATTTAAAAACTATCCGTTTTTTCACTATTTTTCAACTTTGACGGAAAATAACAAAAATCTATATTTTTCTATATTTGCCATATTTGCAAAATCTGTTCTTTGATTATTTCTTTACATAATTCAAAAATTTTATCTGCCCGTACGTGCCCGTTTGGCTTCTAGAGGTAAAAAAGGTTAAAAAGACATGGTTGCCATACTAATATTGCGGTTTAATAAAATTCTTTAATTTGGCCCCTACAGCGCGTAGGATGCTCCTAGATGGGTCAAATGTATGACCAACCCCACTTTATTATTTATTGCCGAATTTCGGTTTTTTTAGTTATTTCAATAAACTAAACCATTTTTGAGTTACGCGAATATATGCTGTGCAGCGCCTTAGTCCGTTTTTAAAATTTAACATTTTGCAGATATTACATTTTTCAAAAAAAAATTTATTTTTTCAATATATGGTTTGTAGCCCCAAGTATTCTCTTTAAAATGACATTAAAATCATCTTCGTATGTCAAGTAGTTTTCGAGTTATTGAAGAAATAAGCTCAACACATTCGGCTAATTCGGCGAAATTATGACATTTTGAGTATGACATAACTTTTGAAAAAAAAATTTTAAAATTTTTTTTCGTTCATATATGTTCCTTATAAGATAAAAGGAACATTCTCACCAAATTTCATTAAAATCGGAAGGGGTCGTGTCCCACTCTTGGTCGTTTTGACATGGAATTACCCATATACCGAAAATACAGAAAATTGAAAAAATAAATTTAAAAAAAAAAAATTTTTTTTTTTAATTTGTTGGGTAATAATTTAGAACCCTAAAGAAAAAAAAAATAAAAACAATCTAAAAATGTAAAAATAATTTTTTTTTAGGTACCATAAAATTGATTTTTCTACTAATTTTAACTTTGATAACCCATAAGTAGGCCCCTACACAGCGTAGCACCCTTTTCAAATGCACATTTCATAGGCTGAACAGTTATCTATCATATGCTGTTTAAACTGTTCAATTACCTTATTCGGTTCAAAAGATATGATTTTTGCAACGAAAAAACTCAAATGGCGCCACTGTGCGACGGCTCTGTTTTTGGGTATTTAAATACCCATCAGTCCTTAATGGGTTAAGACTAGTTTACACTATTATACTTTGTATTAATACATTTCATAGACTCAAGTTATATGAATTAGTGTGATTGTGTGAATGCAATGTTTTTTGAAAATGGCAAGTAGGTACTACGAATACGATTTTATCGGCTTAAAAAATTTTTCTAAACAATAATGCTTTTCATTTAATCATAGTAGCATTTTAACATAAGTATAAGTATGTTCGTTGTCATATTATGAATACAAACTATAATGTTATTTAAGATTATTTGACATTCTCAACGTATTATGGAATACGTTAGACTTGTGTGATAGTGTAAACTGGCCTTTAATAATTATAAAGACCCATTAATTTCCATATTTAGCGAAGGTCGTCAACACTTGTATTTCGTTTGGGTTGGGTTTCTTGCTGTTGTTTTTGTTTCTTTATATTTCTGGTGTTGTCAACAATATTTAACAACTTGCATTTGGACAAAAGAGCAGTAAAAAAATAAAAAAAAAAAAACGAAACAATATTCTTAAATAGGGGTTATAAACCAATTAGGAAATGTTATCAAATAATAGCCAATAAATAGATAAAATAAATAAATAATAATAAAAAAGATATAAAATACATAAATTCTCATTAGAAACCTGATTTCGGTAGTTTTAAAATGCCGCCTTGTCAATTTAAGGTTAAATAATTTTAAAAGCGAAAACAAAGAAACCTTTTTTTTAATTAATAAACAGGAAACAACTTAAAATTTAAGTTCAGGTAACAATTAAGTGGATATTAGAACAATTGTGATTTTAAGTTGAACTGTTAATTTAAAATTTTTGATATTTTTAATTAGGCTTGAGTTCAGAAAGAATTTTAGGACATGCAATTTATTAACATTTATTGATAATTTTTATCCTTGTCTTAGCTGGGGATCGAACTCGGTTTAGATTTACATATTTCAAATATCATCACATTCTTTCATCAGAATTCTTTGACGTTCTAACCACTGCACCACTGCGGTGCAGATCAATCTTTTACCAGTGGTACTGGTGGTAAGAAATTTGCTGTAATTATCATTTTTAATGTTATTTATATGTTGCTTTCTTTCTTCTGTTTCTTCGTGTTCTTTCTGTCAAGACTTTGTCTTGAAAACCTGAATATATTTCTTGATTATGTTTTTTGTCCACTTTCGTCGACATTTTATTTGTACAGCATTTTATTAAGTTGCTATTGCAGGGTTGATAAAAGGATAATTGGTCTAGCAGCTCCGAATTAAAATCAAAACTTTTAGACTCTTCCGCAAGTTTAGGTGTTTGAAAAATTTGCTGTAATTTGTTTATCAGGCAAGACTTTGAAATATCTTAGCTTAAAATTTGTATGACCTAAATCACTCTTAAAATTAATTTTTGACAATATATCGCTCCTTTAAAAACTGCAGTCGAAACTAAAAACTGTCGAACAAAAAACGAAAATTTGTGTACCTCTTTTTGCTTTTTGAGTTGGTTTGACAGCGACTGTTTACATTTAATGAATCAGAAATAAAAGCAACAGTGGAAGTAATAATAGTTTTTTACTGTGAATGCAGTCTTTAAACGCTGTTAATTGCAACATAGACATATCTCAAAAAATCAAAAATTTCAAGTTACTTAAGCAAAAGTGTTCATTCACTCATTCTTTATATCGGGTGATTTTTTTTAAAGCTATAGGAAAGTTTAAAAAAAACACATAAAATTCAGAAAAATGCACGAAATCTTTATTTGAATCGATAGTACGGTCGATATAATTTAATGGTTGATTATTATTTCATGCAAATGTTGACCATGACTGCGCGTCAAATGGTCCATCCGCTTAGTCCAATTTTGGCATACTATTTCCAATACTTCGGCCGGTATCTCATGAATAAATGCTTCAATGTTAAACCCCACAATCTAGGCGGCTAATAGACCGGTCCCGAACGTGAAATAAAATGTTCACCGAACTCGCCTCTCAATCAGTCCATTGTTAAGAGTGCTGTGTGGCACCGTCTTGTTGAAACCACATGTCATGCAAGTTAAGCTCTTGCACTTTGGGCAAACAAAAGTTGGATATCATCTCACGGTAGCGCTCATCATTCACAGTTATGTTACGATTCGCATCATCTTTGAAGATGATGCCAGCAGCCCATAAACCGCACCAAACTGTGACTTTTTCTGAATGCATTGGTAGCTCTTGCAATGCTTCTGGCTGATCTTCACTCCAAAATCGATAATTCTGCTTATTAACGTTCCCATTAAGCCAAAAATGAGCTTCGTCGCTTAACACAAGAAGCGCGCGATGAACTTTCTTAACAGAGCACGCATTATTATAATAATATTAAATAGTTTGCAAGCGTTGTTCGTTTGTAAGACGATTCATGGTTAAATTATAGACCAAACAAAACAAAACAAAATACGAAACGTGCGTCAGCTGTTTAAACCAGTGTTGCCAAAAAGATAATAGCTGATATCCCAAACCCGGCTGAAGTTATAGACGAATATTTTTAATGAAACCTGTTTATAAAGGTTAATTTTGAAAACTTTAATTGCATTTTGCCAAGTTTGATTTTTTCTGAGATATGACTATGTTGCAATAAAGGAGCGATATGTATGAAGTTAAATATAATTATTCTCAATAAACTCTAAAATAAAATTTATGATTCTTAAGAAAAAATTAAACATTTAAATTCCTATAAAAATCATTGATCACTTCTTCACTATAATTAAAACACCCAAAAAGAAACATAAAAAACAAGTAAGAAAGTATAGTTGTGACCCTACACAACAGAATATATACTGATAGAAAAGGAATCATAACGCTGATGTATTTTGACATCAGTACCATGACAAGTTTCATCGTTTTTGACCCCATGACACTTTTCACGATTGTGATGTTGGCCTTCACTTGGCCAACTTGTCATCAGGTGAAATTATGTCATCAGTGATATATCGGTATTACAGAAATGACGAATCGGTATCATTTTAATAAAAAATGTCGTTAGTTCGATGACTTAGTAACATCGGAAAAGGACTCATTAGGGTCAATTTAATGAAAGTTTGTCATTAAATTGCTTCATTGGGTTCAGTCGCGGATTCAGGGGGGGGGGGGGGGGGGAAATAAGGAAATTTCCCCCCCGTAAATTATAAATATATGTTTTGTTAATTTCGATAATACAAGCAAGCAGCAAGGTTTTTTTTGTTTTTTTTATGAACTCTCTAACGAAATTTTCAATAAGTATTTTTTTTTATTGTATCTCTAACGATTTTCAATAAGTATCCATATCTTAATCCTTATAGTTATTTATTAGATATTTCCAATGAAACATCTAGTTTGCCGTATTCAAATACGGCATGTGCCATCTATATCCAAAGACTAAACGTCTGACTTGATAATGCGTGCGGTTGAATTATTAATAAGCCTTAATATGTATATGCAATATTTATGTATACGTATATGTGTTATATGAATCAAAATTCTATTCGATAATTTTGACGAAAGCACTAATTTGTCGGGGAAAAGCCAGATTTTCTTATCTTTAAGACATTTTAACATACAATAAAAAGTTTTTAGGGAAGTATTTATTGGCTTTGTTGTAAACGCATTTGAAGAGGCTTCAAAAGATATTGATGACGTTGATGTGTCAATTGATGCGAAGGCACTATCATCAATAGTTCTTAAAGCTTTGACAAATTTTGGCCCTGACCTAAAAAACTGTGTAGGAGATGGAACAGATGGGTGTTCTCTGATGTCAGCAGAAAATGGAGCTGTTCAAAATTTCTGGAAATGCGACAAATGCCAAACAAACGCCTTGCTATTCCCATAAATCGAACAACTCAATTTCTAAAAGCAATAAAGTGCCATTAATACAAAAAGTTGCATCATTTGTTAAAGAAACGACAAAAATTTTTAAATATATTCATCGCAAGCGAAAAATAGTTTTAGCAAAGTATTTGGGAGCCAAACTCTCTTCATTATGCGTCTTTGCAACAAGTGTACATCATATAGAAAAAGCTTTGGAAAAAATATATGAGTGGAAAGGTATATCTGTACCTTCATATTAAGGAACTCACTTAGTACTTTTAAATTTATTTGCGGTATACACATATTAAGTGTGATACCTTTTGTAACACAGCCACTTAGTATAATTTTATAAAAGCAAGATATAGATCTTCAAAAAGGATCAATAAAACAGAAATAAAGCTAAAGAAAAATTCAAAGCGATTTTTGAAAAAGTTAAAGTTATTTGCGTTCAAATCGAAAAGACAAGATTTTAACAAAATAAACACATCCAAAATGTTGAAGATTACTACCGAGTTTTAGGTTACATTCCTCTTAATGAATTTATTTTAGAAGATCTCAAAACACCTTTTCCAAAAGATATCCTAAATGTAATGAACATACCTAAACTTCTACCTCAATGTGTAATCAAGTCATATACAGATACAAAACTGTTAAAACCACAACTACCTGATGAGCTGATTATATTTGATAAAAAAGATAAACACCTACTAACATCTAAACTTGAGCCTGATCTATCAGATAACATTGTAGATGCTTTAATAAACTGTGATGAAGATATCAACCCAAATCTAAGAAAAATATTTCAAATTTTCGTTTCAATGCTCGTCAGTAAAGCTACGAACGGGAGGTCATTTCCTACCCTTCGTCGAATAAAAACATGGCTCGGATCAACAATGACAGAAGATATACTGTACTGTCTAAATTTGCCTCACAAGGAAATCATAAATTGCTTATTTAAAAAGATTAATGTATATTAAACTGATCTTATATTTTATTTAACCTTTTTGTTAATTTTTTACTTTTTTGTTTGATACAAAATTTCCCCCCCCGTAAGCCTCAAGCTGGATCCGCGCCTGATTAGGATTCACTTTAGTAAAAGTAAGAGAAAATGTAAATTTACTTACCCGTTAAACATGTTTGTTTCACTTTTGTTGTATAACGTCCTTTCTTAACAGAAGAACTCTTAATTATAAGATTCCAGCAGCATGCCTGATATGGGTTTCGTAATTATTCTTATACTTTGAAAACTTGATGTATCTTATTTATAAATAAGGGAACAATTTTTTTGTGGTTGATTTTTGAGCATCTTATCGTCCACCGATTTTAATGAAACGTATATCGTTTTAAAGGAATTTGTGTGTAGATATGCAAAATATATTTTTTTTCTAAATTTTTTGAATTAAAGTGTTTGAACAGCGTTTTAATTTATCTTACAGACATACGTACAAAGTTGGGTGAACAGTGCATTTTTGCCGTTCTGTTTTTCTCGAAAGTAAATGTCGAGTGATCGAATTTCGGCCACCGGGCGAACCAAAGTTTAACTAAATACTTTAAACAAATAGATTATGGGAATTTTCGCTTCTTATCTAGCTTTTTAAACAAGAAAATAGTGTTAAAAGTAAACAAAATGTGGCAACGAATTGATGTCCCCGTAGTCATATCATAGATGACGCATATATTATGGCAACACTTTGTGATAAAGTTCGTCATGTGATTGATGTCACTTTTTGCCTTATTTATGGCATTTGTAGTAACATTGATGTCACAATTCCAATTAGGGCATATTAAGATGCTTTTTTCTATTTGTGTAGAAAAAAATGTTCTAGAGGGTAACAAATTTGGGACCCATGGGCAAAATGGTTCCGCCAGAACAAACTTATGTTATGAAGTTAAGATTCAAGTAAAAGTTCTTTGTGCCTTATAATATTTAGATCTCTTCATCTTTAGAATTTTTTGTCCTTCAGTGATTTTGGAGAGGGGGTTCAATTTAAGACCTATTAACACAATTCTTTAACACGACATAGTAGCTGTACTTGTCGCCAAATTGTATGTCAATACCAAAATGAATAAGGAAGTAATGGTATTGTTACCGCCACTGCTCAACTCTACACTTTTTGCATTGACTTGTCTGTCTTTATTTTTTGTATAATGTCAGTTTGATATCTTAAAACGTATGTTAAAAAAAGATGAAAGATATGAAAAAAAGCTTTATTTTAACGTGCAAAAGCTAATGAATATTGCGTCAATTTTCTGGAAGGTGATTCCTGAAAGTCAACTGGATAAGAAACGAGACTAAATTTGTTTAACGAATATTCTTGGCTATTGCACTAAAATGAAATTGAATGCAGTCTAATGAAATAAAGTTGCAAATAAAGTTTTGCATTTCAATTCTAAGGGCTCATTCAAATTTAAGCAATAACCCGGATTAAAACAGGAGTAAACGCTTTCCTCGTGTACAGGTATTAAAAGGGATTTTCGGGGGTAGTGTTTGTATGGGAGCTATTGTCAAATATGAACCAAATCCATTAAAAGGATTAACAGGTTTCAATTGAATTAAAATAAGTTTGGTCAATAGTCGAAATTCCAACATTATGATCGCAAAGGCTCTCTTCCGAAAAGAAGCTTGTACGGGGGCTTTGTGAAATTACGGACAAATTGTTACCATTTATAATTGCTTTGATCGTTATAGCATCAAAGTAATTACAAAGTTGCGACCTGAACTATTCGCACAAGGCTTACATGGACTGCAAGCCTGCCAACCGGACAGACGGACATCGTGAGATCGACTCAAAAAGTGAGTCTTAGTAAATCGGTATACCAAAAGGTGGTTCTAGGAACAATTGTTTAAGGTGTTACAAACATCAGCACGAAAGCATCATACCCTTTTCCCTATTGCGGTGTGGGTATAGTCATTACCAAAATTATTAGTCATTGTTTATTTTTGTTGCAGCATTTAACACTCCCACTTCATTGTCAACATCAGATCACATCACATATTCATGCAACAAACTTGCCTCATTCAAGTCTGCTTCAAACTCTGTTTGCTGCCATATCAAATTAATTATGCAGTTGAATACACTGATTTAAAGATTTAATTACATTATTTTTTTATTTATTTTTTTTTTTTTTTTGCTTAAAATTTAAACAAACAATAAGTTTATTTCATAGAATCGCTTTATAATCGCCAATTATTTAATAGCGAAAAAACGATGCAAGAGAATCTATTAAAATCGATGTAATGTATAATTAAAAGTTTTAAAAGATATTTTGTTTTTTAATCAGCAAGAAACATTTTATTAATGTGGCATTTAGAAAAAAATATAGTTATAGATTGAAGCAAGTTGGTTGATTTTTAAAGCGAAGAATTGGTCGACTTAAAGATTAAGCTACTAAAGCTGTTATGATACTTGCTATTTTTTGTATTTTTTCTATATTGGAGAACAGTGCAAATATATTTGCATAGGAAAACTGACTAAGTGTAAAGAGTATGATTATATCATAAAACAGCTTGAAATGTCAAACAAATATACATGTGTTATCGATAAATAATCTAAGACTGTCAAAAAAAATATAAAATTTTTTAACTTAAAATTGACATTTCCAGATTAATTGTTAGCACTGTTGCCAATTTTTTTAATTTTTGACCGGTTTGACGGGTTTTAACTTTTTTTTTGCGATTTTTAGCTTTTATGACGGTTTTTTGTGGGGAAAAAACGTGGGCAGTATTGTTTGTTTTGTTTACATTTTATCAAATTGTATTTCTTGTTCTTTCTCGCATTTGTTGTTTCATTCAATCAATCCTAAAAAAATCCAATACAAAAAATAGCAAGTATCATAACACCTTAAAACCTTTAAAAAAATTTTAAAAATGTTTAAGAAAGTTTTTAAAAAGAAATGAAAGTCATATATTTCCCTAGGGGAAATGGAGACTATCAACAAACTTGTCACGTGACGGTGCCAAAGTTGTAGGGACTGGTTCCAGTCTTAACACTTAAAAATAAGGGGAGGAGGGGTATAATTGGCTCCTTTTTTCATTTTTTAACCGGTCACTGATATAACCTAAATGAACACATTTTATTTCAATTAAAATAATGCCTGTTGCAGATATTGTCCCGAGCGACAATGTTAATATGATAGTTTCCCTTTATATGAAGTAATGAAACCCGATAGAATCGGCCACTTCCCGCAAAAAGTTTGTTCAAATATCTTTCTGGAGTAACTAAACTTGTGTTAACTGGTCACGGCATAAGTGCGCTTAAAACAATTGACACAAATGTTTCGCATTGAATACAATTTTCTAACTCTGGTATTTTTATAACATCCAAGTCGATCTGTAAATATTGGGCATCTCTCAACGAATTAAGGTGGAGGCCTACACTACGCGTTCATGGAGTGGATACATTTTGTGCATCGCAATGCATCGGCCAAAAAAGTAGAATTAGTGTAATTGTAATTGTAGTTTTGGATAGTTTTGATAGCCGATTACAAACATGGTTTTTGTGTGGTGGATTTCTTTTTGCCAAAATTATTTTTATACCCAAACCACAATAGTGGAGGAGTATTAAGCGTTTGTGCTAATGTTTCTAACACCTTTAAATATTGATACTAGGCCAATTTTTAGTATAACAATCTACTTAGAATTACTGTTTGAAGCGATCCGTCCGTATTCAAAATTTTTTGGCAAAACTACTGAAGTTTTTAAAGTATTTTAAGCCTGAAATATGCCTTACGAGTTTTAAGAAACTTTTTATCAGAAATCATACAATTTTTATTCATTAAAAAATTCAATCCTAAACTAATATAAAGGCTATTTATTTGGCTGAGCCAAATCTATGATAGCCACCACCATCTGTTACCCAAACCCAAACATCTGCAATATTATTGTTCAATAATTGATATTGATAATTGATAATTATTATTGCTTATGAATGTATTATATTAGTTAGTGGCACAATATATTGAATGTTGACACAACATTGCACAAAACGTACATATTGGCAAACCCTGCGTGACGAACGTTACATTCGCACGAGTTTTCTGCTTGAAATATAAAAAGTTGTTGGTCTTTCAAAAAAGATAGCTTCAACTTATATATAGTATTTAGTGACATTAATATGTACTTCCGAATGGCATATATCGTAATTTCTCAGCAAGTATTTGTTGCAAAATAATGGATCACAAAGTTTTGTGACGCACGCCACAAATACTGGAAGTAAATTCAAAGGTTGAAGTGCGTTTTCCTAATTTTTAGCGAACTTTGCATCATAAGGTATACAAAAACTAATTCCGTAAAGAAAGATTACTTTAAGACAATTCTAAAATCACTTATTCGCAGCCAAAAAATGTTGTGATTTTTTGACAAAAGCCGTGAACCCTTTGTGACGCACTCCTTACAACGCGTGCTACATTTTTTCCAGTAGTTTATTATTTTTATTTTTTATTTATTTTAGCAAAACAAATTATATTTTTATGAATTGCATTTTTTGAAATGATTTCCTAACTAATGAATATCAACTTTTTTTAACGAAATTTTTTATTTTAATAAGTCTGCTGTAAGTGCTATTTTAAGCACAAAAGTCACCTAAAATAATGCTAAATTCACGTATAACATTAAGAAATCAGGGGTCGGGTAGGATTTGGTAAAAATTGTTGCATTAATGATCATTGAAATACATATTTTTTAATATAAAAATTAAATAATACATCTAGTCTTATATTCCATTAAAAAAAAATTAATTTGAACAATTTTTGGTTGGTGGACTGTTTCTGGGATTTGCCCATATGTGCGTTGCTTTGGTTTTGTTTACATTTACATACCTGTACCCATGTTCTGTAACTTTAGTGAGAACTTCTTGCATCGAAAAGATGTGAAACAAAATATTCCATCGTTTCTCGAAAAGTGAGAAAAATGTGTGTCTGTAACTCATGTCGAAAACTATAAAAAGAGATTACGTCGTTACGTTATAAATGTCATAATATTGCACTCGAAGCCGATGTGGCATTGCAGACGTTCAGAACGCCAGTAACACATATCGTTGACGGCAACCAAAATTTACTTAAATTGGAAATTTTTCAACGACGGCGGCGAAAACACAACCGTCGGCTATGCCAAAATGTGTAAAGAGCGACTTTAATGTTTGTTGTTTGCAAACGAGCTTTGAAGACATTCGTATATTTTATAAAAACGTTAAAAACAAAATAATAAAACAATGAAAAATGTGCCAGGAATAAAATATTATTATTATTATTATTATTATTATTCTTTACATTTTGCATCTTTAATTGTTTTTTAGTGTAAAAATTTTTTCTCGCCCCATTTTTATTCGTAAGTTTATTTGACAGTTCAAAGCGGAAACTTTTCTCACAAAAATGTTACAGACACACTTTTTCTGTAAATTGGCTAGTAATTTCCTTACGTGACAGCTTGTACTCGCCAAAAAAAAGTTACAGACACAGCTAAGTGAGAAAAACAGCTGGTTGTTTCAATTATTGGCATTTTTGTTTCATTTCACACATTTCAATCGAAAACTTTCTCGGCGCGAGAGTTACAGTATGGATCAAAATGATGGTTACCTTCAAATTATAAAACACAAAGACAACATTTAACTGAGAGAAATTACAAAAATTACACGATTATCTTTTTTCCCAACGAAAAACTGAACATTAAAGAAACTTGGTTTTCTCAATGTCTCATTTGCTTCTATTCTGTCGCAAAGCTTACCAGCACGCATCTGCCAATTATTTATTTTCCTTTTATGACTCCCTTCTTTAGCTTGTATTTTGAGAGGTGTTGCCAACTGAAAACAATGTTTTTTGTCTGTATATTGAGAAACCCAAAATCGTTAACGGACCATCAAAGTTGTATGAGTGCTAGATGAATTAGTCTGCCGAATTGGTCCATTTTTGCCATTTAATATTTCTTGTAAAAGTATTAGTGCTAAATTATTTTGCTTAAGCTCATCCCGTATGGCCGTTATAATAGTGGTATTTACACCGGACTTGTTAATTTGTTACTCGGTAGTTTGTTAATTTGTTAAAGTTACCAACTGTTAGCGACCCCCTTTTTAAAACCTTGTTAGTCTGGTAACTTTAAAATAAAAAAAAATCATTTAATTAACATATTTAACTTGAGGGTTACACGATCAAGTTTTGGCTATCAAGTTTTAATACACTCACACTTTTTTACCAATACACTCATACTTTTAAAAATTGATACGAACTTGCCTCTAAAATTCTCTTGCCAGTGAGTGTATCAATTTTCGTTCAAGAAAACAGCTTATTACAAATCTTTTGAAGTTGTTTTTGTTTTTTTTCACAAATATTTTGCCGGCAAAAGCTGAAGTTCTTTTTTTTTACAAATTGTTGCGGGAATTTTAAAATTTTAACTAAAAACCTAAAAAAATAGTGAAATATATTTATTAATAAAATTAATAAGCAAAATGATAAAGTCCCTTCGAACAGCCTACAGTGCAGAAAAATCAAGAGTGGAAAATAGCAAAACATTTTGAGTTGTTTTCTCGGCGACGACATCTTGAAAAAGTAAATTGCTTTCAACTTGCGTGCAGCCTACGTCACAGCTGCCAATTTTTGCATATTTTGACAAACAGTATATGTAAAAGACTATCAAGAAAAGCTTGATCGTGTGGCTGCAATGTAAGCTTCGTACTGACGATAGTCAGATCTAACAATGTTGTCATTAAAATTGCCTAAAAATGTCTGGCAACTGTGTGAAAACTCATTTTCATTTGGAAGATGTGTAAAATTAATGCATCTGACAGTGGCACCATTGTCAGTAAAATTAAAACATCGTCAGATCTGACCATCGTCTGTACGAAGCTTACTCTCAATATACACGAAAATTGTCAAAACACAAATATTTCTTAGAAATGTATCACAAATTACTTTTTTATTATATTTATTTAGAAACTGCAACAGCTGATTGTGAGTAACAAAGTAACAACTATTTTATCAAGGGTGCCGTGTTAAATGTTAATCAGTGTGAATACCACTAATGTGTTATTGCGGAACGCTTTTGTATGGGGGCTACAGGAAATAACGTAACGATTTGGCCAATTTTAAATACAAAACAAATCTGTTGTTCAGAAAATATTTTTATTAAATTTATTTTATTGCGATTTCAACTTGCTTTTAAGGAGGGACAGACGGAGGAGCAGTGGCTGAGTCGTCTTAGAATTTGAAAAGAAACTTGCAAATATACATTTTAAAGGACCCCAAAGATTATTCCACTTTTTGTTGGCGGTTTTTAAACAACAATTTGAAGTTAAAAATGCTTCTGTTATGGTAAAGGGTGTCCTTATAAGATTACGCAAAAGTCGAATATGCGACTCTTACTTGTAAATATACAGACAGATTCAATATATCTCGCATAACTCCTTTATGCACACAAACTTCATTAATTCGCACATGAAAACTCCCATTTCTGCAATATTTGAAGAAAAAAAACTTGTTGCATACCTTGAAAATTTAAAAAATAACTCGTTACCATCCTTAAAATAGTTTTACAGAATAATTTATTTTGTATTTATTACATCTTAAAGTAGTAGAGTTTATTATTAGGGTTTCTAATTTATTAACTTTAATTATTAATGAAATTGTCTAGTATTTTTTTTTCGGAATAATATTTCTTGCTTAAGGTTATTTCGCCTTTTGGTTTTACTTCCCCTGGTGCAGTCAATAACTGGAAATCGTCGGAAATCTAAAAATTTACAGATCCAGTGGCCAAATTACCGCATTCGATATCGATCAAAATTACAATATAATTTAAATGGGAATTCCGGTCGATATCAATTGCCGTAATTTGGCCTCAGTACGATTTCTTGAGATTGCGGCTGACTGGAGAGTAGTCGCCGGTGGCATGGCACCGGATTGATTATTGTTTGAGGCCTTCGTTAGCATGACTCTTGCAGGAAATGATTTCTGTCTTTCAGAAAGTATCGCTCTAAAACTTGTTTTGAAAAACCAATTCTTCCAATATTGAAAAACAGGCAGTTAGTTTAGTCATATACTATGCAGAACAACTTCCGTAATTTCCCGTCTTTTCTTGTAGTTTTTTAAAACAATTTCTGCCGAAATATACGGGGAGAGTTCTACTGATTAGGAACCCTATTTTGTAGATAAAAATGTTTATCATTGAATTGAATGGGTACAAATAAATTTCCAATGAAATATTTCAACAAATAAACAAGATTTTAGTTTTTATAACAATTTTTCCAACAATTAATAAAAGCCACCTTTTAGCAAAAATTTATAGAGAAAAATTTTGAAATAGAAAAATTAAATAATGGAGGCTGGAAATATTGCATTTTTTTTTAATTTCAAAAACAATTTACAATAGAATCTCTGCTGAGCAGACAACAAATGAAAAAAAAACGTTATTAAAAATTTTATTCCACAGTTTAATGTTTGTTGTAACTCTTGGTGTTGTCGTTGTTGTTGTTGTTGTTTGAAGCCTGTTGCTGTTGCTGTTATTATTAATATTATTATATTCTTTAGATTGCAAAAAAAAAAAACAGAGAAAAAACACAATTTATATTTTCAATTACATTATTCAACGTTTAATTAACTCAACGTGCAATTATTTCAATTAAAACTGCTTCCCAGGCGTATGAGTAACAACAAATATTTATTATTATTAAACAATACATTTTTACGAGTCATGAAAATTTATAAAAACAATACAAATAAGAAAAATAATAAAAATACAACAACAGAACTGCACTAAAAATAAATATACAGTGCAGTTTAAAAATACATCAGATTTAATTGTAAGAAAAATAATTTCAAATATTTAATAAATAATCAAACAGTGGGATTATTTTTGAAAAATGTAGTTATTAAATAAAGGAATAGATTTGATATGAAAGTTTTATAGATTGATTGTTATAAAGAATTTTTTTTTAGATTCTAAAGTTTTCTGGCAAATTTTATACTCTATGACCCACTGTTTTTAAAAATTTATACACAAACATTTTTATCGAAAACTTTGTGTTTCTTTTTCCTTATGAAATTGTGTTAAATCTAATTATTATTATTAGATCATAATTAAAAAAAATACAGCTGTTATATTAAATTTTATCATTTCAAATATATTTTACAAATTTCGGAAAATCGTGTGGTAAAAGAGTCTGTTGTTGACGCTTGACTGAATAATTTGACGAGTGAGAAGTTGCTGGTTTCATCCCAATCAAAATAAAATTATGAATATAATTGCTGTACATAAGTAAAGTTTGTACACGAAATAATTGTTAGATATTTCATTAATTTAAGAAAAGTGATATCATAATCTGTGATAATGTCAAAGATCATGACTGATGAGTTTTAGCTTATCGTATCTGTAGTGTTGTCATTCGAATAAAAATTATTCGAATATATATTCGAACAACTTTTTTTAATTTTTGTTCGAAAGAACAAACTTTCTCAATTAAAAAAAAAATCGATTAGTGTTTGGTAATATTCGAACGTGACTCCTAAGCATCTCATTTCCATTCAGTTTTTACGAAACAAACCTTCAGAACGCGAATTTAACAAACCCGGCTTGTGTCATAGAAGATGTGTTGGCAAAACAAAAAAAAAAAAAAAAAAAAAAAATTCACCAATTAAAGCATTAATTTAAAATTAAATCAGTTTTAATTAAAAATGTAATCAAGTGTATTAAACTTTTAATCAAGTGAATTAAACGTTTAATCAAGTGAATTAAAAGTTTAATTGATACTATAAATTTGCACCAGTAAACAACTTAATAGTATCAATTAAACGTTTAACTCACTTGATTTATTTATAAAATAAAACTAATTTCATTTTTGACTAATGCTTTAACTGATAAAAATTTGTTTCTGTGAACAGAATTTTCATATTTAAGAAAACGTTTTAAGCTCTCATCAGTGTGTCCCAATGGTTCTATGCTACCTGGCTGCCTTAATTTTTTTTCAGTCAGCCGGTTGATTCAACGAAGGAGTAAATCCTATTCAGATCAATGTCTGTGAGTCAACTTTCACCCCTAAGGTTTCTCTAATGAACAGTTTGAGTCTTAGGACTCCGAATGCCGTGTAATCCTCTTCTTTCTCGTATTCGCAACATATAGAAAAGCGTAGCACCTTAGGTTATGAACAGAAACCAGCTTAACCAGCTTTTTTCAGAGCCATCCCATGATGATTGCAGGGAGGCACGATCACCTAGATGAAAGGTATTCCTTAAGATTATTTGAAGTGGTTTTAGGGTTATAAAGTACGAAACGATCCTTCCTTACTTTATATAGTTTAAGTCTCAAAAAAGCACATTAGTTTTATAACTAACTTCAAAAACATCCTTTGTAAAAGTCCATTTATAGCTCGTATGCTGTATTAGTGCTTTTCTGTTTCGCCAATTGGCATCTCTAAATTATTATACCCACACCCCTTGAGAGAAGTATTTATTAGGTACTCGATTATGCTGATATGTACAAGAAATAAAAATATTGGTTTTTATCATTTCGGTGGTCTTAGAATCACACTCTGAATCAATGTTACGATGTCTGTGCGTCCGGCTGGTTGTCTTTCCATGTAGAAGTTGTGCGAAAAGTAACGGGTTATCCATTTTTCGGGTTTAAAAGTAAATTTAAATAAAATATTAATTTCAAAAGATCTTGTTATTCGTGCTTAATTCCCAGTTTTTATTCTTGATAAAAACACTTGAAATTTATTGTTGATGGGATAAGCTATTCCTATGCGCATTTCACTGGTTGCTTAGGCCAGATCATCAGGAAACTTCATCCATAAAGATTTTAGAAAAAAAACTAAAGATATTAAGCCAATAAAACTGTTAAACGTATAAGACTTATAAGCAACAGTTCTTTTGCATTTTTTTATTTGATCGTAAGCAACACTTCCTAATGTGAAATATAAGAACTACAACAAAAAACACATACAGTCTATTTTTGGACACTTTAAAAAAGTACAACAGTAAGAAAGATGAAGAGGTTTGAAGTAAAAAAAAAAAAAACAAAAAAATAGTAGGTAAAAAAACGTTTCACTCTTTTTAAAGAACAGAAACAACAACAACATTATAAGAAACAAAATAAATTTTTGGTTGGTTTCAAAGTTGGTTAAAAAAAACCAAAATCCCATATTCAATTTTTTTAAACTGTTTGCTTAAATACATCAAATACAAAAATAAAATGATGACGAAAAACATAGCGAGTCGGTCTGTCGCCGTTTTTGGGTTACATTTCTTCTTCATTAGCAAAGGAAAGGATACAGCAACAGTGAGTGATGACGAAAAACATTGTGTGCAGGGTTACCGTTAGGAATTTTTGAAAAGTCGCACAAAAGGTTGTTTTATAAAAATAAAGTCGCACAAAAAAGTCGTTTCAGAAAATAAAAGTCGCACATCTTTTTTTTAACGTTTTTTATTAATAAAAAGCATAACAAAACAATTGAAACAAAAAGCTTATTTCAGAATTCATTTTTATCATATTTCATAACAATGTACATGTTTGTCCATGTTTTCATGTATAGTGAAAACATTTACTTAAGTTTAATAAATTTGTCGTATGCTGCCAAGGTCAAAGGAGTAGAATTTCTGTTTAAAAACAAGCCAAAAAAGTTAAGGTCAATATATTTTTGACAAAATTTAAACTTGTCAAATTAAAGCCCCTTGAAAATTTTACTTTAATTCCGTTCGTTTGATCTTGGCGCAATATTTCTTTTTCTTAACATACCTACATAAATACTACTTTTTTTAAATTTTATTTCTATATTTAGAAATAAGTTCATCACAGGGAATCCAGTCTTCTATATCTTTATCTATTAAATTTAAAGATGACAGCATTGAATTGCATGTTTTTACATTGCTTTGCTAGTGTTTACGATTCGAAAACTACAGGTGGTGCTAAGACTACAAGAATCCAAAACCAACAGAAACAACAGAGGTTTTTTGCATTGCATTGCTGGTGTTTACGATTCGAAATGTCAACCATTTCTAACAAAACACTGACAAATTAAAACACATTGGTCCGAACTGTCAAAACTTGCCACCACCTTGAACTGAATTCGCCTCAATTACGTTGTATACATGACAAGGTTGCAAAAATGTAATAAAAGTGTTGCCAAATGAACAATAATTTATGAATTGTTTTTAAATTTTGACGAGGCTATTTTGACGAATTTTTTTTTTTGATACAAATAATAAGAAAATTGAATGTTTTGTAAGAATCTTAACAAAAAGGGTAAAAAGTAGCAGAAAAATTACAATAGTCGCAAAAGTCGGTGATAAAAAAAAGTCTCACAAAAAGTCGCAGACCGCTGAAAAAGGGTCAAATTGCGACTTTAGTCGGGCGAACGGTAACACTGATTGTGTGTATAAAAAAAGACTTCGTTCAAAAATTATTCCAACAAAAAAATGTGTCTCAAAGCCAGCCGGCCGCTCTGCTCTCTCTGCCAACATCTTCTAATAAAGTGCCTGCTTGTGTGCGCATCATTGCTTGTGCAAAAACCTTTTTTTTTTATTTTGAAATTTAGTATATGAATTTCAGTAAACTTTTTGTTTGATTCATTTAAATTATTTGTTTGAAAAAATCAGTGTTTTTTTTCAATAAACAAAATGCAAATAAATTGTTTGAATATGCGAATTTGTTTATAGGACCGATTTCAGACAAAAAATTGTTTGATTCTACAAATTTTTTGTTTGAATTGGAAAAATAATTTTTTCTGTGTACGAAATACGTAATTTAAATGACCGCCTCTAGGTTGGTTGCAGCTGTAGATCCGTTTGAGGTAGTTTTCGAATACTTTTTCGCTTATTTTGGGCGGTATCTCGGCGATTACTTGGCGAATGATGGTTTTAAAATGTTCAAACGTTAGGAGCTTATCTGCGTAGACACGTTTTTTTGACTAAGCCCCACAAAAAACTCTAACGGTATCAAATCGCATGATTTTGGTGGCCAATTGGCGACGCAAAGACGTGAAATTAGTATTCTGGAAACTTCCCTTGCAATGAAGCTAACATCGGTCACTTTGTGTGGCTTTTGCTAGCGTTTTGCTCGGATTATCCGAGACTCTTTCATTAGCAGAAGCGGGATTTCTGCAGTGCGCACATTGTGATGATGCACAGGCCTGACTACATGTTTAAAGCTTTCAGTTTCTTCCAATTTTTTTTTCAAATCTTACCAATTCCTTACACAGTAGGTCGATAATGGCGACCATAATAACCCCGTAATGCTTGAAAAGTGGCTAAATTTTAACCACCACTTTTGAAGTAAGTTTTAACTATTTAAACGCGGTCTTAATTTGGTAAATGAAGAACAGCCGCGAATAACGTTTTAAGTTACAAAACAATAATTATTATTTGTTTTAAAATTTTTTTTCTTTCTATTATTTAAAATAATGATAATAAAAACTTTAATGCAAAAGGCTTTTAAAACATTATTCCTCACTAAAAAACTATTTCGGTTTCATCATTTTGTTAGTAGCCTGCAATGCTCTTCCACTGGCTGACACTTTGTATGCCATTTTGAAGGTTGATTTGATGGTTGATTTGATCTTTAAACTGTGTAAGAGAGTAAGGTTAACGGATATCTGCAAAAAACAGCTTTTGCAAAATGTGGCGTTTACAACGTTATTCGCGGCTGTGCTTCAAATGGTAGTCAAACTGAAACTGCAGATGACAGATTTTTAACAGCTGACAGCCTTGCCAGACCGGTTGTTTTGAATATAACCATGTACAAGTCGCTTTTTTGGAGATAATTTAATAAAATTTGGGGTATATAATTAGTATTGTGGTTATTTTGTCGAACTATGGTTTTTTAATCTAAAAATCAATTAAAATTTCGATCTACCAAAGGTTAAAATACAATTTGGTTTAGGCTTGATGTTTGACTATTGACGTCAGCAGTCTCGATGGCTGCGAGTGTAAGACGGCAAATCCCTCTGAAAAGATCAAGTGGTTGTGATCGAAACATGTCAGGGTAACCAGCCGCCTGGGTTCGAATCTCAGGTCAGTCAAGAATGAAAAATTGTCAATAACAATTTTAATTAATTTTCATGTTGTAAAATTCCTTTCTTCATAAAAATAATTTATTGGAAAATTTAATTTGATGATCTTTGGCGTATATATTTTAAATATCACAGGGACATAGCCAATCGGAAATGATAAGAATCCGTCCATAATTTAACATTACCCCCATATACATTTCTTCCCGGAATAGAGTCTTTGTGTCCATACATCATTTTATTATGTTGATAGTTAGATTTAGCCCAAAAATACTTTATTGCAACCTTTATAATCTTAACGAGGATTTTTTGGAATCAGTCCATATTAGGCCATAGCTCCCATACAAATATGTTAGGCTCCCGAAAATAGCTTTCAATGCCATTACTTTCTTATAAATGTAGCTATTGATGTAAAATTTGGCGACGACAACATTTATAAAAGCAACCAAGAGTATGTCAAAATACTGGTAGTTCTAGAATTAATCATTGGTCCCATATGAACTCACCCGCCGACCCTCACCCAACTCTAAAATCAATTTAAGACAGTAATATTTGGTTTTGCCGGGTCATGATGGCCGTAAATCCTGAATATGGTACACTCTTGAACATTTATCTATAAAAAATGTGTTGTAGGGTTGACCGGCAATACTTTCCTACTTGTTTTCTAATATTCATCATTAATTAAAGATCCTCTATGCCTTTGTTTGTTATAACTTATTAAAATTTATTAATTTACACTCGTATTTAAAACTGAATTAAAAAGTGTTCTTTTTTTTGATAAATTGCTAATAACAACTTTTATAAATAAATTACAACAATTATTTGGATGAGAGAAAAAACACTTGGTCCGTTTGTCCGTTTTTCTACTTTTTTATACGTTAATTGAACACTTGAGAAAACTACTATTGCAAATGATTAAATGTGGTCAATAAATTTTAAATGTGAAAACATTGTTACTTTTTAGTTTTTTTTAGTTTAATATAATTATATGTAATGTAATTGGAAAAGATTTAATAAAATTTACATAATTTGTAATAAGAATGTAATTAATTATTTAGATTTTTCTTTTTTTTTTTAAGAAAATGGAAAAAAGATATGAAAATCGCTTTAATAAAAAGTGGGTGATTAAAAAAAATAAAAACACAAAATTAGATTCAATTGAACTATAATAACGGCGGTGCGCAAAATGATCCCAGGAAATATGGCCCCAAAATTTTACATGAGACACAACAACACGCAATTTTGGGTATTTTTTTTTTGTTTTTTTGGGGTTATTTTTCATTTTTTCGTTAGGGTGTTTTTGCATTTTAAGTGGAATGAAAAATGACCCCAAAAAATCACAATTTTTACTTTGGGGCTTTTTTTCGTCAACTAATAAAAAAATGCAAATTTTAAGAAATGAAAAATCATCCCAAACATTTTTACACAAATTTAATAAAATTCTTATACCAAAGTAGAGAAAATCCTTTCCGGTTATGCAGAGATGCTTTAGTTAGCGAAGCCGGTGTTTGTTATACCATAGAGGAAAAAATCCTTGCGCCCGGCCGAAGGCCGGCTATCAACAGAAGCTTTACTGAGCGAGGCCAGTGATCGTTATACCATAGAAAAGAAAATCCCAGCACCCGGCCAAAGGCCGGCTATTAAGAGAATCTTTACTTAGCTAAGCCAGTGTTCGTTATACCATAGAGAAGAAAATACTTGCGCCCGGCCAAAGGCCGGCTATAACGTGAAGCTGTAGTAAGCAAAGCCAGTGTTCGTTATACCATAGAGAAAACAAACCCTTGCGCATGGCCGAAAGCCCAACCATGCTAATAATCGTACGATTTTTAAAACCAAAACTGTATAGTTATCGGATTTTGAAATCGGGATTCTAATTTTGGGATTTTTAGTTTCGGGGATATGAACTCCACCGAAAATAATTAATGTAACTTTCTTTGTGTTCTTTTTTGGGGTTAAAATTCCTTACAAACTTTGAGGTGATTTTTCATAATGAAGAATTACCCCAAATTTAGGGTCATATTTAATTTAATTTTTAGGGCTATTTTTAATTTTTTTGGGGTAATTTTTCATTTAAAAAAATGGGGGCACTTTGCATTATGAAAAATATCCCCAAATTTGGGGCCAATTGTAATTTATTTGTTGGGGCCATATTTCGCAGCGCCAATAATAACACTTACTTCAAATTGAATAAAAGAATGTATGGGGCAAAAGGAATGTTGTTGGAATCAAAAATTTTTATAAATCGAAATCATTAAAACATATCAAATTTGCTAAAATCTACTGCAAACCGTTTCAAGCAATCGTTTAAATTTATATAAGATAAAAATTGAATTACTTAAATAAAAAAACAGGATAAAATTAACAAAAGTTATGTTGTCAGGATTGTCAAAACCTGGGGGCAAATCACGGAATTCGATATCGATCGAGATTCCCATTTAAATTGTATTGTAATTTCGAACGATATCAAATGCCGTAATTTGGCCCCTGAGCTATATTTATCAAAAAATTAATTTTAATTTAATAATTGAAGCACAGCCGCGAATAACGTTTTAAGTTACAAAATAATAATTTTTCAGGAGAGCAAAAAAACGTTGCTTGACAGGCAGCATTATTTGCTTTAAAAATTTTATTTTTCTATTATTAAAAATTATGATAATAAAAACTTTTATGCAAAAGGCTTTTAAAATATTAATCCGCACTGCAAAAACATTTCGGTTTCATCATTTTGTTATTAACTTGCAATGTTCTTCGACTGGCTGACACTTTGTATGCCATTTTTAAGGCGTTAAGGTGCATAGTTTTGGTTGATTTGATGTTTAAACGGTGTAAGAGAGAAAGGTCAACGGTTATCTGCAAAATAACAGTTTTTGCAAAATGTGGCGTTTACAACGTTATTCGCGGCTGTGCTTCAATTGTTATTTAATAGTAATGGGTGATTTTTTAGCTATTATCTTTTTGGCAACACTGGTTTAAACAGCTGACGCTCGTTTCGTGTTTCACTGTTAAACATCTTCAGTTTGGTCTATATTTTAACCATGAATCGTCTTACAAACGAACAACGCTTGCAAATTATTGAATTTTATTATAAAAATTCGTGCTCTGTTAAGAAAGTTCATCGCGCGCTTCTTCCATTTTATGGTCAGTTAAATCGACCCACTGAAGCGGCTATTAGGGCTATTGTGACCAAATTTCGCACCAAATTTACATTGTTGAACATTAAACCACCAACACGCTTACGTAGAGTGCGAAGTGAAGAAAATATCGCAGCTGTATCGGCCAGTGTCAATGATGACCATCAAATATTGATTCGTCGCCGTTTGCAGCAATTGGGCCTCTGTTACTCTGTTTAACAATACGGTACCACATGCCACACAGCAAGCTTAACAATGGACTTATTGAGAGGCGAGTTCGGTGAACATTTTATTTCACGTTCGGGACCGGTCAATTGGCCGCCTAGATTGTTCTTTACACTATCACACAGGTCTTACATATTTTGACTGCATATTGTTACTTTCGACAAGAAAGATTCAATAAAAATAAAAGACAAGTTAGAGTGCTATATTCGGCTGTGCCGAATCTTTGATACCCTCCACCGACAGTTCGAATGTTTAAGGAGTTATATCTGTATGATGTTATTATTATCTTAAGCTGTGACGATTTGTTATTAATTATGGTTTAGGTGTACTAAACTGTTTTCCGGGAGTAGCGTTTCTATGAGGCCTTGGGTAAATCATGCACCGATCTTCACGAAATTTCACAGTATCATTTATAGTCCTATAAAACTGCGACGAGCCAAAATTTGTTATGATTGCATTATTTTTTACGGTTTTTTACTATGAGGCCTAAGGTAAATTATGGACCGATCGTCACGAAATTTCACAGTGTCATTTCTAGTCCTAAAAAACTGTGACGTACCAAATTTTGTTACGCTAGCGTTTACGGTTTTAGGCGTACTAAACTGTTTTCCGGGAGTAGTGTTTATATGGGGCTTAGGGTAAATTATGGACGGATCTTCACGAAATTTACCAGCGTGATTTCCAGTCAAATAAAACAAATTGTTGCAAAATCTTGTCTCATTCCGTGCCTTGTTCCAGAATTTATGTTATTTTTTGTAACAAAATTATCAATTTTTTTAGGTGGTCTTTCCACATATTGATTCGTTGCTCTGGTCCTACTGAACCGATTTTGCTGGATTTCAATCCCAAACTGCTCAGGATAGCTACAAGCAATTTGGCAGCAAGTTTGTTCATTTCTTTGAGTTGTTCGAAAGTGAGCGTGTTTTCAACAGACGGACAGACGGACAGACAGACGGACATGGCTAAATCGACTTAGGCCCGTTTTCACAACTTGCCGATAGCTTAAGGTAGGATTTTATCGGCCGTGTAAAAGGTGTTCCATTGTTACAACTTCTACCAGGTAGGATGAACCTTAATCTACATTATCGTTCACTTTAGGTTAAAGTTAAGTTTTAATAATGGAACACTTTTTATAAGGCCGTTTAAAGTCTTCTTTTAGCTTTCGGCAAGTTGTGAAAACGGGCCTTAGAATTACTCAAGGACCCAGAATATATATACTTTATGGGGACTGATATGAATAATAAAAAAGTTTCACACGCAATGACAAACTTAATATACCCTCTTCACAACTAATTGTGGGGGAGGGTCTAAAAAAACAAAACGTATTTTGACGAAAATGCATCCCTGATCCAATTGTTGCTTAAAACTTAGCATGACAGATTTGTATTTTCTTTAAAATACGTAAGACTTGTGGTGATTTTTGCAATAAATTGGTTTTGTATTTATACAACAATAAAGTTCACAGAAAATGTTTTTAAATGTTTTTGGCTTAAAAAAAAATTATTAATAAGCTTTGGTTTTTGTCAATATAAAATAAATTGACTGTTTTTGATGCTTCATTATTTTGCTATTTAAAATTAAAAAATAAAATTTTTAAACATAAATAAATCATTTCCAGCATTCATTTTTATTGTTGAAATACCTTTTTGTTATTGAAATTTTGGTCGATTACAAAAGAAATTCTAATTAATTTTCAAATGTTTAATGTGTTTCTTTTTTGTTTCTTAAAATTTACAAAACACAAATCGTAGCCAACGACTAAAGCAGTTTATAAAATTAAAAAAAATTTTCGCCCAATTTCTAACACAGAAAAAAATTAAAAAATGTCTCTAATCACCAAATTCATAAAACCAAGTACATAATTTGTTGATGTTCCACCTATTAGCAAAATGATTAGATAGATTACTAAAAATTGAAAAGAAAAATGAAAAGTTTAAAATTGTGAATATTTTTTTTCTATAAATGATTTTTTAAATTTTAATTAAACAAATGATCAAAAAGTTTTGCCATTTCAAACAATGTGTTTATTGATTTAATTAATATAGCTCGGGTTTTAACAATTCCCAACAAATTTTATTTAGATTTTTTGTTATTTAATTAATATTTTAATTCAAATTCCATTTCAAAATAACTAAAATTTTAATTAAATCTTTTAAATCTTTTCAATAATTGATTCAATTGTCACATTAATTAAATTGAAATACTTTTTAAACAATTTTTTTTTAATTGATTAAAACCTACTGATAATTTTTTCTGTGCACGTGTGAAAATGCAACAACAAAATAAACACAATTCTGTGGTTTTCATGGGCAACCGCGTATGTCTATTTTTTCGATTTTGAAATGTTGATGGTATATTGCTTAACTTTAAGCGCTCTTTACATTTTTAAAAAATGTTTAAAAACAGATAGAGCCATTCCAATGTTTTAACTCAATTACAAAGTTCAAAAGGTGCAATATCTAACCCATAGTTTGATCTAGAATGGTTTTTTCGGCTCTCCTGAAAAATTTTATTTTAAGACATACGCGGTTGTCCATGAAAACCACAGAATCATAGAGTTATATGCAATTTAGCTATTTTTGGTCAATCTAGCGGTTTTATCTCCTTTTTTTATTGCTATTATGTGGGTTTTATTAAACAAGGAAGTTAACACTACTCTTCGAGACACAAAGTTAACGCTCTTGCTTAGGTATGACATATCAGCATTAAAGCAAAGCGGGCTTTCTGAGTTTTCTTTTTAAATTTCTTTAAAGATGGTCTACTATAGTCATAATGTCAGAAAGACAACTTATGTCTTCAAACTAACAGTTTTGGCCTTCGGTCTCCGAATGCCGGGCAATAACGAAAATATGTTCCGTTGACTTCTCTTCTTTTCCCAATAGGCCAATGACCAGCTATAACCGCAATTTGATTCATGCGTTGTTTTTCCATCTATAATGGGTCAGATTTTTCTAGTCTGCCCACAGGTAGTTTAATCACAACTAGGAATAAGTTTAAATTTGTGTATTACGATCTCGCTGAGTTAGCAAGTTATCGCTTACTGTTCTGGATCGAAACACCCAAATCATATGTTGAACCATTCCGATTCAAAGTGGGCCCTGCATGCGTGAACGAGTCAGCTTTATAGTTTTCATGTGCACCCCTGTATCCAGGGACACATTTAAAAGAAACCATTGAACGTCCCGCTGTTTGCTTGGCATACTTGAACAATTATCGATGTTATAAACACATTCTCCAGAGATCTTTCGGCCGCTCTTCTTTAGGTAATAATGTGAATATCCCTGTTAATATCTCACCATACTTAATCGGACTCGTGACTGTGTAAATGGTCATTATTTGCTATAGTCCAACTGCTCAGAGTTAATGCCAAGACCCACACCGTACTGTAGTTAAGACCATTAGTGTGCATCTGTTTTACATTCGCAGGATTCCTCACGTCGAGTGCCAACCACCAAACAGCTGCACTGTAAAATAAAATGCAACTCGCCTCGCAGGTTCACAACCGAGCTTCGCAAAGCGGTGTGATGTGCGTTAGCACATATTATTAAGGGGATAACGTGAGGATGATGGGCCTGTCGCCATCCGATACCGTGTTTCTAGCTTTAAAGTTACCAGCTCATAAACCATACTATACGGTTTTTATTTTCTACTGCGAAATTGCAAGTGTCCTTATCGCTAAAATAAGAGTACTATACCAAAGAAATCACCTACAAGTCCAGTCACCGATTCAGTGTCTTCATTGCCAGATGACGAGGCAGTATCCTCTTCCATTCTCTCCTTAGTTGTTGTTGTGGTGGTAAAGGAAGATTGAGCCTTCTGTTTGTCATCCAATTAGTAGACTCGGAGGAATATAGTACCGAAACCATAGAAAATCTTCCCCTGTGTCTTCCGAAGTGATGACAGCGAGGCACTGTTTATTATCACAGTTTCCAGCCCTGTGTGGGTAGCAGGAGGTTACTAACCTGTATAATTTCAAGTATTTTTCTAAATACATTCTCTAAATTGGATATTTAAGAATGTCTTAATAATATTTGGGGGATTTACAAGGTCATATTGTCATAACATCCTTATATTTTATAATAGCTTAAACAAATTATTGTTGTGTTTTATACCAAAAAAGTCCTAAAATAATAAGACTTTCTATGCTGTGTTTATTGTTTTGTCAAAAGTACTCAGTAGAAATATAAATTATGAGGGATACTCACGGCACTCATAGTTTTTTGTAATTATTTTAAGACATATGACTTTATGACTGCCTCGTGAATACCCCAATGCTGCTAAACAACTTTATTCTAATTGAATAACTAATTTACAAGGCATTAACGTAGAAAAAAATAATGTTTCAGACATAATAATATTGAAATATAAAAGTGTATCGTTTACAGTGTAAACTTTACACTAATAAACTTGCAAAGAAATAGATTTTTTTAAAAAAATTAATTTTTTCCCAAATTTTTGAATATTATTTAATTAACTAATAATAAACTTTTTTGAATTTTTTGAATATGTGTTTCGGATACAAAACATAAAAAAGTTAAAGTAATGCAATTATTTTATAACAAAATCATTAAATTCAAAATAAATAATTCACATATTTAAATTCATACAAAATTATTAAACAGACTGGGGGACAGACGAACGGACAAATGACAACAGTAACAAAAACCTATTTAGAAATAAAAAATTTATTAAATCTATTTGAACAAACATTCAATAACAACATCAACTACAACAATATCAAAAAATTAAATAGAAACAAACAAAAAACCAATAATAAAAAAACAACAACAGAAACTAAAACGAAATCGAATAAAATAAATTGAAGAGTAATCGAATTAAATAAATATCATTCGTCGCATGTATCATTCATTCATTCATTCATAAATTAACATATAAAATGTTCTTTAATTCTTTTGACAAAATTAAATTTATGCAAATATTTTTTTTTGATTTTGTGTTTTTTTTTTGTTTTTCTGCACAAAAAATTATTATAAATGGCATCAAAATTAGGAATAAAGATTTCGTAGTTCATTAAAATAAAGTCGAAAATAAAAACCAAATTTCTTTAACAGAAAAACAAATAGTCTGACAAAAATTTTAATATTAATGTACAGGGTGTTATATTTTTAATAATTTGCTTTTACCTGACGTACTCTTTCGAAAAGACTTCTTTTTTTTAGAAATTTAGGTCGCAGTGCTCTACTCGTGTATTGGCTGTTAAGCTGTTGGAGCTTTCGGTTTTTAGGTAGCAAAAAAAAAAAAAAAACAAAATAAAGGGGGAGTCCTTAAATCAGGCGAACTCGGTCGGCAGTTTAAAATCAAACCAGATATTATTTAGGAGCCCTAGTTCAACAACTATGGCTTCATTCAATTAAACCTTTTATGGGAAAAAGTGCACAATTCTTTGCCAAGGCATTTTAGACATACCAGCTGCTGAAAACGTCGCCAGGTGCAAGTTTCGGGGTTTCTCAATACTTGCATGCATCCGAGCAATGTCTACATCATTTCAAAATGAACGAATACTTTCTGCATACGGAAGATCACATACTGCCTGTTGCTAGCGAAAGCTGTGAAGCAATCGGCAAAGCTGCATTTCGAACATGAAGGAAATTAGCGATATGATCTTTTAATTTGCATAATCAAATGGGGACTTTTATAATAAAACTGAACAACGTCGGTTCTTTGCTCTGTGCTGAGTTTTTAAATTTTCGAAGTTAATTCTTAAAAGCAATAAGTTAACAAAAATATGCATAACGCAGTGTTCGAAAATAAACACTAAATATCGTCTTTTAATGTTCGGTTCGGTAGATTTGTGGAAAACAAAAACGCTAATAGTGTTTGTGTAGAAAATCATTAAAAAAATATCGTTTCCCTGTTAGTCATCTTTCGAACACAAAAATATTACTGTTTTTATCAAACTCAACAAAATATGTGAACATTATATAATGTTCGGTTCTTTCTTGAAAATAGTTACGAACGGTATTAAGGATTGTGTATGTCTACACTCTCGGTTTCCGCTCATCCGAACAAAAGGCATGGATGTCTAACGATGCTTGGGATTTCATAGAAAGAAGACGAACAATCAAACTAGCGATGTTAGGCGAGAATGATCCCCAACGTAAAGAGGATTATGCCATGGAGTACAGGGAAATAAGCAAACTCATCAAGCGACAAGTGAAAAAAGATAAGAGGCAATTTTATGAAAATATTGGCAAAGAGGCACAGACAGCATCCGAAAAAGGAGATATGAAGGAACTTTTTAAGTTAACCCGTACGCTTTCTGGTTGCAGCGGTAATATTAATGGTAGCTCTCCTGTCATAGATGGTGATAGTGGTGAAACCATGACCTCCAATCTAGATCAATTACATGTTTGGAGAAAACATTTCGAAAAAACTTTGAACATAATGCACAATGAATCGGACAGTTTTACAATACGAAGACGTTTAAACCCTAACGGAAATATTAACACCAACCCCCCTACTGTTAGCGAAATCTGTGCAGCAATTAGAAATATGAAATGCGGAAAAGCGGCGGGTAACGATAATTTACCAATAGAATGTTTCAAAGCTAATCCCATTGCAATGGCAGAAATCTTGCGCCCAATCTACGAACTAGTCTGGACTACTGAAGATTTTCCTTCCGACTGGAAAGAGGCCATAATTATTAAAATCCCGAAAAAAGGTGATAAGAAGATTTGCAATAACTGGCGTGGTATCTCGTTATTGCCGGCAGTTTTTAAAATATTTAACGAAATCATACTAGACAGAATAGCAGGAGCTCTAGATAAAAACATCCGAAACACCCAAGCGGGCTTTCGTCCTGGTAGGTCATGCATAGACCAAATCAATACGGTACGAATCTTAATTGAACAGGCAGCAGAATTTAATGCAACAATGTACTTGACCTTTGTTGATTATGAAAAAGCCTTTGATGCTCTGAAGAGAGAATTTATTTGGACGGCGCTAGATGCAAGGGGTATTCCTCAAAAGTTAATAAACATTCTTAGGCATAGCTACGAAGGTTCTACGTGTAGGGTTTTACATGATGGCATGTTAAGCGATAGCTTTGAAACAAAGAGTGGTGTTCGACAAGGGTGCGCTCTCTCACCGCTTTTATTTATAACTGTGGTGGATGTTATATTCGACGCTGTTGATACATTATCAATGGGAATGAATTGGGGTATGTGCAACAAATTAGCGCATCTAGAGTATGCCGACGATGTAGTCCTTCTGTCCAACAAAAACTCAGAAATGCAATCCCTTTTAACATTCCTTACGGAGGAATCAAATAAAGTAGGACTTAAAGCCAATATTAACAAAACCAAAACTATGAGAATTAATGCGGTAAACACATCCCAGTTCGCAGTCAATCAGCAGGAGATCAGTGAAGTAACCAGTTTTGAGTATCTCGGCAGCATTGTAAGCACTAATGGGGGAACAATACTTGACGTTGAAAGCCGACTTAAGAAGGCTAAGGGCAGGTTCGCAATGCTGTTTAAGGTATGGAGGTCAAACACAATTAACACAGCAACGAAGATAAGAATATTTGACGCCTGCGTAAAATCCATCCTGTTATATGGATGTGAAACATGGTTTCTCACAAAAGATTTATCTCAGAAATTACAGACATTCATCAATAGATGTCTTCGCAATATTTTAAGAATATGGTGGCCTCAAATAATAACTAACGAAAATCTGCTACAAAGAACTAATCAACTAAAGATTGAAAGCGAAATAAAGAAACGTAAATATGGATGGTTGGGGCACACACTAAGGAAAGAAAGATCCGAGGTCCCACATGCAGCACTTGAGTGGAACCCACAGGGGTATCGAAGCGTCGGCCGACCGAAAGCATCTTGGAGGAATACAGTGGCCAAGGAAACAAGTAAATCCTACAACCAGTTGCGATACATAGCTAGGGAGAGGGAAGACTGGAAGATATATGTAAAAAACATTTGTAAATAGACTAAGTTCTAATTTAAATTTGTAATGAATTGTAATTAATGAACATGTCTTAATAATAATAATAATAATGTCTACACAATCACTAAAAAAATAGATATCGTTCCTGGGTGTGTGAGCCGAACGTTAAATAATGTACTGTTTATTTTCGAACACTGGCATAACGTGATTTATGCGCCACCCTGTATTGGCAAAATTAAATAAACAACAAAAGCGATTTTTTTTTGTTAGAAAAACAAAGTTAAATTAAGGCGACAAAAATTAACTCTCTTAAGCTTTTGTGTTTAAAATACTATTGACGTATTATGTTTTAAAACGGCTTTTTTTAATACTGTCCCAACCAGAGGTGGCCATAAAGTTAAGTTTTTCTCTATACCACCAAACTTATGCTTGGCCCTATAATCTTTAATCATATAATATGGCATTTGCAGCTTGACAGCGCAGCACATTGATTAGAGAAATTATATTTTCGAAAACTAAAACTTATGGTGTTTTCTTTTCTACAAAAAAAATGTGACATTTTATTTAAAAAAATGTAATTTGGTGTCTGTTTCTTAAAAATTTAATTTTTTTAAATTAAATGTCACATTTTTTTTGTAGAAAAGAAAACACCATTAGCTCATGTCACAGGTTCAACTTTTTGTTGTCATTCTTTTTATTTACACTACATAGAATACAATGATCATTCAGATAATGGTAATATAACGATTGGAGGCCTTTACTTCTTTAGGCAACAGTTTCTTCAAATCGTTAGAACAATAACGAAAAAGCACTTTTAAGGGCATATTAGGATTGCTGTTGACGGATTTTTCCAAGCTATTTGCTAATTTGATCCCAATTACCGTAAGAAGTGGATATTTCGTAAAGTTCAAAGGCAAATTAACTTGTTACATCAAATCAACTGAACTGGTTTTAATATAGTCGCCTTAGTTATTTGTTTTAGTTTTTAGATATTAATTGATTATGTTTTAAGGAAATTTTCATTCAAAAGGTTCCCTTCCTCAACTGTCTAAGCATTTTTTTTTATCAAATCTGGACAATTTCCGATCAAATCAAATTAAAATCTCTTTATTTGTCAAAAAAATTATAATAAGAGGCAATTAAAATCGAAATTAAAGTAAAAAAAGTTGTCTAAGATTAATTCTTTAGGTAAGGTTAGATAAAGTGCCCCAAACAAGTTCACTCGGTCGGCAACTGGTCCATTTTAATAATCGTATTTGTAAAAAAACGAAAGTCTTCTTTCCCCATTTCCACTGCTCCAAATGTTCTAATTTTCGCTAAAAAGGTCAATATGCTTCTTTCTTGTAAATGGAGGACTCCTGCCCCCCCCCCCCCCCCATTGTGCACCTGAGCGATATTTTACCCCATTTCTTTTTTGAATTAATGAATGCGCTTAAGATGTTTTTAACCAGAACTTAACTAAAGTGGAATTATATCATCTAAATATTGAAGTATTAAAATAGAAACTTTTTCTTTTGGCAAAACTAACATTTAGCAAACACCCTTTTCAAACACGACTGTCCCAAAGGTTTGCAACTTAAAATTCATTAAATTTATCGTCTATCGGTCTAAGACATTAAAAATACCATGATCATGTTTGTTCGTTATTGATGTTTGTCTATTTGGTTCAATAAAAAAGACTAGTTTGGTTTTTTAAAGATTTTTACAAAAAAAAAAAAGTAACTTTCCAAAATAGCAAAATTTGAAATTAAGCCACACTTGGAGATAAAATGTGGACTATAAATTTTATTACTGTTTGATTTTTTATGTTGGTGTTTGATTGTTGTTGAAGTTTATTATTGTTGTTTTTGTTGTAACTGCTAGTTAGTTAGTTGTTGGTGGGTAAAACAAGTTCATTTCAAAATAGTTTTTAAGATAGTAGAAGAAAAAAAAATCTAGAAATCAGAAAATAAATGACAACCTGCTGAACACAAGCAACAATAACACTACACTGAAACACACTTGTACCGACATGACATTTAAAACTGTTTCCAATATCAAAAGGGCCCCAGCTGAATGTGAATAGTGGCCAGTTTAGCTGGCCAACTAAGGTTGGTTTGCTTGTTGGCTGGCTGATTAAGTGGCCGACTGGTTGATTGGTAATAAACTCAACAAAAACATTTTTGTACGGGCTGAGTGGTGGCGAAGAAAGATTAGTCAACTACGACTTTTATAGGGTCCTACACATGCTGAGAATCTCTGGTATTTAGAAAAAAAGAAACTGTATGCAACTTGTTATGTTGGCAGGCATAGTATGACAGAATTGCAGCAAAAATTCTAAATAAGACGATTTCCAAAAACTGTATTTTGGCTGGGGCACAAGTCCGATTTGGCCCCCAACCGATTTTTTCTTGTGGGATGGAGTAGTAGAAATGATTTACATGATCACCTGCCGTGTTGGCAAAATGTATACCTCATCTGTCTAAACTCTGCTACGGCCAACAGCATCTGAATAGCAACAGCGGCTAGGTAGATTCGCTTAGCGTTTGAAGCTGAATTTTTGAGATCTCCCTTCTCGTGGATTTGGATTTTAACCACAACCATCATGTTATCCCCGAGAGTATATTTTCAACGGAAAAGCGAAACTTCCGCAAAGACCATATTCTTGAAAGACAGAAAACATTTTCCGCAAGAAGCTTGCTAACGGTGGCCAGGGGCTACTGGGTCCCGTTGTACCAGATGAATCTCCGGTCAGCCGTGATCTGAAGATATCGTATAAAATACTTGCGATAAGTAAATTTTGGAATCACCAAAAGGTGAAATATCCTTAAGATGATCCCTAAAAACCCCCTGTGTTTTGTGTGATCAATGTAAATAGGATATTTAAGTAACAAAAGCAAAGAATTTCGAATACTTAAAGCTTTAAAGCTTTAAAATAACAAATGCAGCAATTCTCGCTGCAATCCTGATAGGAGGTAAAAATGAGGTTAATGACAAACTGTCATTAAATTGAGTCATTGGGTCAAAATCAGAGAATATTATTATTTACTTACCCGTTACACATGTTTGTTTCACTTTTTTTGTATTCCGCCCTTTGTTAACAGAATAACTCTAAATTAAAGGACAGGTTTTCGTAATCATTCTACTTTGAAACATGTATTTAACTAAATAATTTGAACAATAGAAAATGGGAATTTTTGCTTCTTATTTTACTTTTTAAATATGAAAATAATGTTAATAAGTCATGAAATGTAGCATCGAATTTATCTCACTACAGTCAGATCATAGCACAGCGTTTGTCATTGGATTGATGTCATTTTTTGCCTCTTTGATGCCATTTGTTATAACATTTATGTTTCAGTTCTGATGTAAGGGCATCACCAATATGAAGATGCATTATTTGTGTGTACGTGAAGGCCATAAGCAGCACGACCCAGAGGATCTTTTGTGCAGCCCATATGTCTCACCATGTCAGGTTCAGGCTGCGTATAAAGCCCATTACCTGCCCGGTGAAAGATAGATGTCAGTCGGGCCCACTATTTACCACCCGAAAAATTACCGCCTGGAAGTCCTCAAGGCAGAACGGCAACAGAGCAGATGTTCCGACGTCTCGCCATCTACCGCACAGAATCTGCATATTTTGGTAGATGTAAAACCCAAATTAGGCTGGTGGTATCTAAAATTACAGTGCCCCGTAGTAGTCTAAGTTCTGTCACAAACCTTTTGGACTGTCTTAATTCAGAAGTGACGTCCATGCGTGAAGGAATTGATGCTCGGATCATTTTTGTAACGTCCCACAGATGTGACCCACAGGGATGCGAAGAAAGGCTTAGGGCCTATAAATTGGCGACGAGCGCCCCTGAAGATGCATATTTCTATGAGTGTAGCAATAGAATAATTTCATTGAATTATAAAAGAGTTATAACAACATTTAATGGAACAAGGACACGATAATAATGGATGAATAAAACTAATTTTAATCGTTTTAGGAGAATGTGTAAGTAACGAACTTTTAAGATTTTGCCTGCTTTTATATAAAATATCTGAATGGAAGCGAAATTAGAAATTTTTAAATCAATTCTTGAGTTTGCTGGTGGGAAGGAAAGTTTGCTTTTAATGGCACATCATGTACTTATTGGCTTCGTCCCCCCGACATCTTAATATAAAAGTGTAGGGTGCATAGCATAGATTTTAATTTAAAAATTCGTTTCGATAGGCTGTTGTTAGTTTTGCTGGTTGGTTTAGTTTAGTTTTAGCTTGTTTCATTTAATTCGATTTTTTTTCTTTGTTTCGTTTAAATATTAAACCTTGATTAGGTTTCTGAAACTAACACACGCACACGCGCACTAATCACGTGTATCTGTGTGTAAGTATTTGTTTTATTGTGTTGCGCTGTTGTTTGTTGTGGCACTGGGTAATAAATTTCATCATTAGCTTTTTGTTGTTGTTGTTATTATTGCTGTTGTTTAGTGACAGTTTCACCAAAGATTTTAAAAAAATTTTAAGAAGAAGAAAAACAACGAAATAAAGTAAAACCTCTATAAAAACTATTGTTGTTGTTGTTGCTGTTGCTGTTTTTCGGTTTTAATCGAAACATATTTTAGAAATGATGGTGACACTTCTTCTATTGTTGTTGTGCTCATTTAGTAAATCTACATACATCTTAACAAATACACACACACACACACACACGCGCACACATACGAACGAAAAAGATCTTCTTTTTCTTATCCGATCTTGGTAAGTTTAAACTTTCTATTCTTCGATCTTTATCTTAAGTCGTTGCTTTTTTTTTATTTTCTTTAAACGATCAATGAAATTTTCATTTTTGTAGATAAATTAAACAGATACTAAATAAAATTTATGTCCATTTTGAACAGAAACATTTTTTTGTGAAAATAAAAACCCCAAAAAGGTAAAATTTTTGATAATGATTTGTAGGTCATTTGGAAAAAGAAAACTTGGAATTTTCTTGGATTAACAATTTGGTGGAACTGTTTGGTCTGAACAGGAGGAGGCCACAGGTGATAAAAAAAAGTTTTTTTGGCTTAATATTCTTCGTTCTTTTAAAGTAGACTAAATTGACTGTAAATCAATATCTTGATTTATTTTCTCTTTTTAAAAAATTAACTTTTTTGAAAATATTTTTAATAAAATGCTTTTTAAATCGAATTTCAATTTATAAAGTTGTGCAACTGCCTATTCATCGATTTCAAACAAGAATTTCGTTTGCATAATTTACATTTCAAACAAAAACAATATTTTAAAATCTGGTTTTGTTTTAAATCTAAATAAGGCGGCATTTGTACGATATCTTTTCAGACATGTCTGTTTTATTCATTCTCTACAAAAAACCTTTTGAATTTTCACGATGTCTTTCCATGTATGTCTGTTTTCATGTCTAATTGTCTAATCTTGTTTGTTTGTAAATGCAAAGTTTGGCACCCAGTAACTAGGACCCACCATGGATTAGGCACTAGGGTATTGCAGAAAGTTTCTCCAGCAAATGTTTTAAAAATGGACGAGGACTAAGGCTTTAAAAACTAACCACAAACATTTTATGGTCACGGAGCTGGACTGAACTAAAAAGTTTTATCGAAAAGTCTTAATTTTATGTATTAATTCTCTTTATTCATTAAAATAAGTTCAAAAGAATAATAAAATACAGTTTTTCACTCCAAATATTTATTATTTATTTATATAAGTGTGTATGTATATGTATCTATCTTTTTTTTATAGATAATAAATTTATTTTACAAGTTTAAAGAATTTAAGCAGGATATGACTTCGGGTGTTAGGTTCTTGATTTCTTCAGTGTTTCCTGGAAATGACAAGAGTGGGCAATTTCGAATTTTGTGGTCGACTGTTTGTAAAGGTTGGCCGCATGGACAGCTGGCGCCATTAGCAAGTCCCCACTTGGTTAGGGAATCCATAGTTCTGGCAGTAGATGTGCGTTAGCGGTTTAAATTAAACCAGGTTTTGCGTGGAAGATCAAAATCGGTGGTCCTATCGTCTGGGTTGAATAAGGGACTGCTTCATCCCGAGTCGTTCCACTGCGATAACCATGCGGAGTTTAAATCAAAGTTGTCGTCACGTAGTTTTTAGCCATGAGCAGGGGTGGATTTCTAGATATTCATCTTGCATCGTATTGAGTGGAAAGGTCAGAGTTGAGTGGGATGTGCGGGTTTGTGCTGATCTTGGTGTACTCCCGAAGAAGTGCTTGCTTTCGTCTTAGGTCAGGGGGGCAGAGGTTTGCTAACATTGGCAGCCATTCGACAGGTGTAGCTTTTAGTGTGCCAGATATTATTCGCATCGTCGTGTTCAACTGCGTGTCTATTCTTTTTATGTGGTGGCTGTTCAACCATATTGGAGCGCCATATTCGGCAGTCGAGTAGATTAACGCTATTGCAGAAGTTCGTAGGCAATTTGCAGAAGCACCCCATCTCGTTCCTGTGAGTTTCTGCATGATGTTATTTCTCAACTTTATTTTCTGAGCGGTTTTATCAAGGTCTAGGGTTATACCAAGACATTTCGGGTAAAAATTGTGTGAAAGGGTGGTACCATTAAAAGGTATTGATAGCTTCCTATCAGCATCTCTATGGGTGAGGTGGAAGCAGCATACTTCGGTCTTCGTAGGACTTGGCTTAAGTCTCCATTTGCTGCAGTATGATGCTATTTTAAGTAGGTCGGTTTCTAGTACTCTCTCTAGATTTTCAAAGCTCTCATCTTGATAAGCAAAAGCCAGGTCGTCGGCATAATTAAATTTGCGGGATATAGAATTCGGAAGATCGCTGATGTAGAGCTGTTAGGTCCATAAATGTAACTGCTGTTTTTTTACTCTGGTCAAAACCGTTTTCAATGAAATTCGTTAGGGATAGGATTTGGTCAGTGCAAATGCGACCCTTTCTAAATCCTGCCTGCTCAGGTGGAATCACCCTTTCAATGTGCTCTTCTATGCGTCTTAATATTAAACGCTCAAAGAGTTTAAGGCAAACTAAAAGTAGGGCGATGGGACGATAGCTGGATGGGTCTTCTGGGATCTTGTCAGGCTTTAGCAGATCTATGATTTCCGATTTCTTGAACATGCCAGGAAGGTTTCCGGAGTGTAATATATCTGAGTAGAATCTAGCAAGCCATATCTTAGTGCGGGGTCCACTGTGTTTTATAAACTCAGGGTAGATGTAATCTACTCCTGCTGCTGTGCCGTTTTTAATTTTGGATAGCCCTTCGGAAACTTCGATATCCGAGAATGGATAGGAGTAAGAGTCATTCGGAAATGTGTTGCTTCTTAGTACCTTAGTTCGGAGTTGATCTTTCGTGTAAGTGGTTTGTCGGGATCTGCCTTAGATACGCTTATCATGTGACGGGCGATGATGTTTGGGTCAATTTAAGGTCTTCGATTGATGGGAGGTTTGGCTGCTCCTAGCTTTCTGAGCAGACTCCAAGCTTTGCGGCTGGAGTGTTTGAAGTCCATGTTGGATACGGCGTTGGACCACTCAGATTTTCTTGCTTTATCCAGGCTGGATATAAGTTCATCAGCGGTTTCCGAGTTTTGGTTGGATCAAAACTACTCGTAGAGTCTGTCGCTGTCTTCATTCCAGCATGGAATGTATTCTTTTCGGAATCCCCTGGGCATGCACTTTTCAGCTGTGGCAATGACTAGGCCTACGAAACGCTCAAAATTATAGACGGTTGGTGGTAAAAAGCGGATGTCGTTGTCGAGTTTGGTGTTGCATTTTGGCCAGTCAGCCTTTCTAAATTTCCATCTCGGCTTAGGTGTAGACCGTACGACGGGTATAGGTACGCCGATATTAATGATGGATGGGCGGTGCTTGGTTGTATTGATCTCGCTGCTGGAATGGTTCTGTCAGGGCACATGAGACGAAGCAGAGATCTGGGTTTGTGTCGCGTCTCCATCTGGCAGAGTGGAAACTTCCGCGGTCTTTGGCGTCGAACAGAAGATGCAATCTGTGGTTTTCCGACCACTCAAGAAGACATTAGCCATTTCCATCATCGGTTGCGTACCTCTACGTGCAATGGTGGCTGTTAAAATCGTCGCAATAGACCGCGGGATGTGGGTAAGAAGGCAGAACGTGAGCTGCCCACTTTGTAGCGGGGGGTTTATAAACATTCATTATATGTAAGCCTTGAACATTTACTGTAATAAGGGAGATGTCGTCAGTTTCGTCGTAGGTAAGGACTTCAGCACCTTGGATATCGTTCTGGATATAAGTTGCAATGCCATATCTGGGGTGGTAAATTGCAGCTAGAAGTTTAAATTCGGATATATTACCCATTCTATTCAAAATTTCGAGTGAGGAAGCATGAGTTAGTTAGGACGACGTCCACTTTTTCATCTATCAGAAATCGTGACAGAAAGTCGGACTTAGCTTTGCTAATGCCCTCTATGTTTAGCTGATATATGCGGACCTGGGGTCCTATGGGTTTTGTGGCCCACGCCATGTCTGTAGGAAATTTTTTTTTTTAATTTGTCTTGTGTTCTTAGTTCGAATGTGTGTAAATGCCGTTTTCGGTTGTATATTTTTGTAATTATTTGGTTTATGTAGTGCTGTTTCCTCCAAGGAATCGGAGCTACGCAGATATATGTGGTTTAGATTTCTTAATTTTCTTTCTCTTCTCTGTAATAGTTAGCCAGGAGGTTTCGTCTGATAAAGTTGAAAAACATAAACTTTGGCTTCCGATTCGCAGCAGTTCATTTAGCGTTACCCATGATGCACCACGAGGATGCGACCAACGATTGTATTCTTTTTGCAAAAAAATTACAAAATCTTAACTAATTTAATGCATCGGCCTTCGATCGTCTAGCTGCGAATTTAAAAATATTAACTCGGTACATTAACTGTTGGTAATTTAAGTGAATATACAAATTTGAATGATTTAAGCAGTCGTGTTCTGCCAGTCTCAAAACGCTTAATATTCGCGATTTTGATTTGCTATCTCATAAAAAGTATTCTGTAAATCGCAAGGTTTGGCGACTTCAAATTACAAAAGTGGGCTCAAGTGAACTATAATATTTTTAAGAAACAAGCAAAACCCACAAGTTTTAGAACACCATAAAATAATTATGGCGTTTCGCGATTCCAAATCGTCCGATCGGCAGAAAATTGCCGAATGTAAAAACTTTGGCTATCTCTTTCTTAATCTGGCTCAGTTGCGACATGTTGTAATATCGGTAAATTAATTAAAGCTCAAATTAGACGAGACATAACAATCATGCCATTGCCGTAACGATGATCGTAGAAACCAAAATTGGATGGTTATACAGTTTTGTTATGGTTATGTCACGTGTAATTTGAACTTAAGTCTTTTTACATAAAATCAACATTTAATTTGACAACCGTTCCCTGTCAGTTTCATAGAGTAATGCCACGATTTTAAATTGCAGGATCTTAAAATTTGTCAGCCCCTTTATTCAGCTTAAATAATTTTGTTTAAAAGTTCAACTAAATTTTTCATAAATTGGCTGATTGGACTTATTCGGTGGTTAAACTTATGTTTTGATGAATAATTCTTATGAGACGGCTTCGCCCTAGAAAAATGTGTGCAGAGATAATAAGACTTATATTTCTTGCCAAACTTTCACATTTTCAAATATCTGAATGCTTTAGAAAGAACTAGCTGACCCGGCAAACGTTGGTATGTCATATAACTTATTTCTTTCAGATGTTACAGTGTCTGCATGCCAAATTTTAAGAAACCCGGTTGATTAGTTAAGAAGGTAATACAAATTATAGGCTATAGTTGTTTCTTGATGTTACACTATTTGCCTGCCAAATTTCAAGAAAATCAGTTGATTAGCTAAGAAGATATAGGGAGGGGAGCTTTTACCCCTCTTTCCCTTTTGTATGCCCTATCTCACGCCCTATTTCCTTTCAGATGTTAAAGCGTCTGCTTTTTAAATTTTAAGAAAAGCGGTTGAAAAGTTAAGAAGATTGGGGAGGGGGGTTTTTACCCTTATTGCCCTACTTCACGCCCTTTAACAAATTTTAGGCTATAGTTCTTTCCAGATGTTACACTATTCGCCTGCAAAATTTCAAGAAAATCGATTAATAATTTACGAAGATATAGAGAGGGGAAGCTTTTAGCCCTATTGCCCTTTTTCAATTCCTTTAATAAAAAAATTTTAAGCTATAGTTCTTTCCAGATGTTACACTATTTGCCTGCTAAATTTCAAGAAAATCGATTTATAAGTTACAAATATATCTGTGGTTTTCATGGGAAACCGCGTATGTCTAAAAATAAATTTTTTTTGGAGAGTCGAAAAAAACATTCTCTATCAAACTACGGGCTAAGTGTTGCACCTTTTTAATTTTGAAATTTAGTTAAAAAACGGATTGGATCTATCTGTTTTCAAAAACTTTTAGAACCATGTTAATAAAGAGCGTTTAAAATTAAGCAATATGGCATCAACATTTTAAAATCAAACAGGTTAGAGTGCTATATTCGGCTGTGCCGAATCTTTGATACCCTCCACCGACACTTCGAATGTTTTAGGAGTAATATCTGTATGATGTCTATTTATTATTATAATCTTTGTAAAAACAGACATCTGCATTAAAATTTGTTGCGGCTTAGACCTATATAAAATTATTGATCGACAATCAGAATCAATTTTAAAAAGTTTGAGTAAAATATCAGTTTAAGATGAACTTAAATGATTTTCAAGAGAACAAATTATATAAAAGCCATGGTAAGCTATGAACCAATCATCCCAAATTCTGCAGAACGATTTCTGGTATTAAAAAACATAAATTTCAATACAGCGGTGCAATTAGTTTAAGCGTTTGCAGTAAATTTCAGAAGGCTGCTAAAATGGAATCTAAGGAAAATTATGGACCGTATATCACAAAATTGCATAACATTCTTTCTGGCCATATGAAGCTAAACTGGAAGAAAGTTTACCGCGTATTTAATTATTTTACCAGAGTGGGCCTATGGTAAGCTATGCACCGATCTTCATCAAATTTTACAGTGTCATTTCTAGTTCTATAAAACTGTGATGTATCAAATTTTGTTATGATAGCGTTATTTTTTACGTTTTTAGGCATACTAAGCTGTTTTCCAGGAGTAAGGTTTATATGGGGCCTATGGTAAATGATGGACCGTTCTTCACGAAACTTAATAGTTTTCTAGTCCTATTTAACTGTGACGTGCCAAAATTTGTTATGATAGCATTGTTAGTTAGGGTTTTAGGCTTACTATACTGTTTTCCGGGAGTAAGGCTTATATGGGGCCTAGGGTAAATCATGGACGGATCTTCAAGAAATTTTACAGCGTGATTTCCACCATTTATTTTCAATTTTTTTTAGGTGGTGGTTCCACATTTTGATTCATAGCTCAGATCCTATTGAACCGATTTTGCTGGATTTCAATTCCAAACTGCTTAGGATAACTATAAGCAATTTGACACCAAGTTTGTTTATTTCTTGTGAGTTTTTCCAAGGTGAGCGTGTTTTCAACAGACGGACAGACAGACGGACATGCCTAAATCGACTTAAAATTACTCAAAGACCCAGAATATATATACTTTATAGGGTCTGAGATGAATAATAAAAAAGTTTCACACGGAATGACAAACTCAATATACCCTCTTCACAACTAATTGTGGTGGAGGGTATAAAAAATGGACATACACGGTTGCCCATGAAAACCACAGATATAGAGATGGGGAGGTTTTTCCCCTCGTGCCCTATTTCGCGCCCTTTTTCCTATTTACTTTCAGATATAAAAGTGCCTGCATGCCAAATTTTGATGAGCCAAGAAGATAAAGGGAGGGGGAACTTTTGCCCCTCTTGCCCTATTTTGCGCCCTCTAGCAATATAAAATATACTTAACGACCTATTCTCATACCTAACAAGTTCAAAATGGAGGGCATTTTGTTGATAGTTGTATGGGAATATATAGGAAAATCTAAATCTCCGGAACCCCTGGGCCGATTTAAGCTCAAATCGGTCGACCCGTTTTCGCAGTTAGTGGTTACATCAAAGTGTACACTTCTTTTTATATACAAATATAAGTAGATTGTCAGCAAAATCAGATCACAAGAGTGACAATTTAAGCCTTAAACTATTTTTTTTTCTATTTTTAGAAAATTGTCGAGTAAAGCTAAAAATATAAAGTTTACAACTTTAAATAAGTAAAAAATATGCAATTTACAAATGCCTATTCACAATACAGTAAAATCTAGAATTATTTTCAATTATTTTTTATGATGAGTCCATCAACAGGTAATAACTTCTTTTATTTTTTTACATTAAAAATGTAATTTAATGAATTTCAAAAATATCTATTTCACTCTGCCACAAAACGAATCAATATAGTTTAACATAAACGATTGAAATTGCTTTTTAAATACCTCAACATTGACCACACACATGTCGAAGACAATTCGACTGTGGGGCAATTGTTACTTGTAACTAAAATTTAGTGTTAATGACAAACACACGCACGCACGCATGCGCATCAAATGTAAAACTTCTTCCTCTACAAAAAAAGACGGGAAAAGATCCCCGTAATAAATTTTATAATAAATTGTTTTGCTTTTTAAATTAAATTGCTGTTTGTAAAAATATGTTTGTTAAAAATCCCATCATATCTAATTACTTGGAATCTTGGCATAATAATTAATCGATTGTAATCAGTCAAGATGAGCTTAGATCCAGCCAAACATCAAGACGGATAGACAGACAGAAAGACAGTCAGTTACTGCCACCACCATCGATCTGGTCAAGTCAGGCATACGCTTAAGCCACTAGCGATATTAAAATATTAAATAACATGTAGTATTTAAAAAACGATAATGATAATGGCGTTCATTTAATTCATTGTGATCGTCGAATTTATGGTGATCATGACGATGATGATCTTTAATGTTAGTGGTAGTCATTAAATGAAAGTAATATTTATTTATTTGTTGGTTTGCATCAGAACAGGTCTCTTCAACTCAATTGCCAATCATTCATTCAGTCATTTATTCGTTTATGTTCGTTTGTTTCAAAGAATTGATTACTTTTGTCTTAAGCCCGTTCAGGTCTATCATCTGAATATCGCCGCATATCTATCTGGCCTGTCTCATCTCATCCGTCCTTCTGTCTGTCTGTCCTCTATTTAAAAGTACATTTTATGAATACTCTTCAGTTCTTAATTTGTTTGCTCAAATGTTAATTTTCATTTCATTCATACATTTATTAACAAATTTCATTTTATTGTTGATGCTAATTTTTTTCAATTTGTTTGTTTTGGTAATGAAGTCAATTTCCGTTTTGAAAAAAAAAAAACTAAACGCCAAACTAATAAAAAATCTTCTTATAACATTCATTTAAACAACATTTTTTCATTCATTCGTGTGTTCATTCATTCATACATGTATCAATTTAAAAAATGTATTTGCATACGACGATGTCTGCCTGCCTGTTGCTTCTCACTACTCCTTCTGCCTCTGTGACTCCTGGCCGACGTCTGTGTGAGATGCCATTTATGGTATGTGGGTGCAGAAGTGGATAAGTTGTCTTTCATTCAATCATCTAGACTGAAAGGTGATGATTTAGCCAATTTTTTCGTTTTGTATTTGTTGGTTTCCAACATAGAACAACACAACCATCCAACAAGGTAATGATTGATAACTAAAAAATGCGCGTACGACAATAAGCGTTACATACACTCGAAGAAAGTTATTGGTAATAGGTTTAGAAGTATCTAAAAAATAGTTTTAAATATATTCTTTACCAGATTTTGCCCGTACATAAAAGTTTTGAGCACTCGATACACCCGAACAACCAACAACCGTATACAATCTGAATACCAAACTTATTCAAAAGTGAAAGTACCAAAAGTACCATTTCTTCCTTTTTTACATCATAAAAAATACTCTCTATTTTAATCTGGACCATATCTATATCTATACCAAATTTTGCGAAAAGAGGAAAAGTACTTGGTACCAGCTTTTTCTCATTTTTGGCCACCGTAGAGAAAGAACACTGTATGTTATTGTAGGCTTCAACCTATATGAACATAATTTTTATCGAAAAGAGAAAAAGCACCAAATTGATGCTGTCTAGCCCCCTTAAAAAGTACCAATTTTATCAATCAAAAACTATTCTATCTGAATACCAAATTCATCAAAAAGAAAAAAAAAGGTACCAAAGTACCAATTTATTCCCCCATTTTGCATTTTAAAAGTACAATATATTTGAATCTGGGCTATATACTATCCATCTACCAAGTTTCATCCAAATCTATTAAGCGGTTTTCGCATGATTGAGCCATACAAACCTTCACATTTATAATATTACTAGCTGACCCGGCAAACGTTGTTTTGCCATATAACTTATAACTTGTTACAGTGTTTTAGGAAAACCGCTTGATTAGTTAAGAAGATTATTAAAATTATAGGATATTGTACTTTCCGGCTGTAACACTATTTGCCTGCGAAATTTCAAGAAATTCGGTCAATTAGCTAAGAAGATATTGGGTGGGGAGCTTTTACCCTTCTTACCCTATTTGACGTCCTATTTCCTTACAGATGTTACAGTGTCTGCATGCCAAATTTTAAGAAAATCCGTAGGGATGAGGAGCTTTTACCGCTAATGCCCTATCTCATGCCCCATTCCCTATTTCCTTTAGATGTTACAGCGTCTGCATGCCAAATTTTAAGAAACCCGGTTGACTAGCTTAAAAGATTGGGAAGGGGGAGCTTTTACCCCTATTGCGCTATTTCACGCCATGAATAATAAAAATATTAGGCTTTAGTTCTTTACAGATGTTACACTATTTTCCTGCAAAGTTTCAAGAAAATCGGTCAATTAGTTAAGAAGATATTGTTAGGGGGAGCTTTTAACCCTCTTGCCTTATTTCACGCCTTAAATAATAAAAACTAAGCCGATTTCGTGCAAACTTAATTTAAACCATTTACAGACTATCGCCAACGTATCCTGAAATTTTGGTTGAAATCGGTCGAACCGTTTCCGCAGATAGTGGTGACATCAAAGTGTACACTTCTTTTTATATATATATGGAATTAGGATGTTTTGTTTGTATTAGATGTTTTGTGCTTTGTTAGGAGCACATTAATTTATTTTATGATAGCAAATAGTACTTATAATAATAAAGAACATTTTCTAGAAAAGTACATTCATTTCCTCTGCAGGAAGTACAATATAAAGTTTTGTTTTTGAGTCTTTTTATTCTACTATCTGACTCGACAGACGTTGTCCTGTTTTTAAAATCCCTTAAAAAGATACGAACATTTGAAAGAAAAGTTAGTCAAATCGATGGAGCCGTTTTCCGATTTTAGGTAAGTCAAAAAAAGTGGGCGTTTAAGTGGGCGGGGCAAAATTTTCTTTCCGTCAAAACCTAAGTTGGACTATGGCGATCATTTTAAAGAAAAAATCGTCACAATTATATAGATGTCATTAGTGGTGCAAAAATTGGATTTTGCCACGGCCCTCCGCCCGCAGACCGAAAATCAAAAATCAGACTTCACAGTGTCACCCGCCCGAATATTCTGAAGATTCCCTGAAAATTTCATCCAAATCGGCCCAGCCGTTTTCGAGTCCATACGTTACATACATACATACACACATCCTGTTTTATATATATAGATTTTTTTTAGGTACACAGAAAAAATTATTTTTCCAATTCAAACAAAAAATTTGTAGAATCAAACAATTTTTTGTCTAAAATCGGTCCTACAAACAAATTCACATATTCAAACAATTTATTTGGATTTTGTTTATTGAAAAAAACGCCGATTTTTTCAAACAAATAATTTTACAGAATCAAACAAAAAGTTTACTGAAATTGATATAAATTTCAAACAAATAATTTTGCTGAACCAAACAAAAAAGTTTAGGCACAAGCAGTGACGCGCACACAAGCAAGCACTGTTGGCAAAGATGAAGCAGAGCAGAGCGGCCGGCTGGCTTTGAGACATATTTTTCTGTTGGAATAATTTTTGAACGAAGTCATATTTATACTCACAGTGTTTTTCTTCATCACTCACTGTTGCTTTATCCTTTCCTTTGCTAATGAAGAAGAAATGTAACCCAAAACGGCGGCAGACCGACTCGATATGTTTTCCGCCTTCATTCTATTTTTGTATTTGATGTATTTAAACAAACTGTTTGAAAAAATTGAATACGGGATTTTGTTATTTTTTTTACCAACTTTGAAACCAACCAAAAATTTATTTTGTTTCTTGTAATGTGTTTTTTCTGTTGTTTAAAAAACTGAAACGTTTTTTTTACCTGCTATTTTATCATTTTTCTTATTGCTGTACTTTTTTAAAGCGTCCAAAAATAGACTGCATGTGTTTTTTGTTGTAGTTCTTATATTTATCATAAAGAAGTGTTGCTTACAATCAATAAAAAAATGCAAAAAGACGACAACATTAAAGAGCGTTAAATATTTCATACAAAATTATGAAAACTTCAAACCAATAGCGCGTTTATTAAATTTTTGAAGAGTTGTCCACATTTTTGTTGGTTAAATAAAAATCAAACAAAAATATTGATTGAATCAGTAAAAAAATTTGTAGAAATCAAAAAAATTTTCAAACAAGCGTTTGTTTGAAAATAATTCGGCAATAATTTTTTCTGTGTATCATGGTTTAAAAAGCACCATTTTATACAACAAATATATGCTTTCATATTTCTATTTTTCGAAGTCCGCAGATGAACAGGGCTTGGTGCATATTGGGACACCTGCAACGAATAAAGGCTTACACACGCAGAGAAAAACATTTATCATTATGGTCGCCACCAAACAAAACTTTTTTAACGAACAATTTTAAAAATATTAAGTTTATTTGAACCCCTAACAGCGATACTAATGTAAGCGCCAAAAATCAAATTTTACAGGAGAGAGCTTTAATGATGGCTTTATTGCTCAATTGAATGGGAGATAAAGCCATAATGGCCTTATTGCCCAATCATTGAGAGGTAAGGTCATATTTAAAATTTTGGGAAATGAGAGATATAGCCATATTTTTTTCGCAAATGAGAGATAAAGCCATATTTTTCAGAATATTGTTATGAATGGTGTAAACATTATGTAAAAGGGAAAATCCTTAGTTATCGTAAGAAACATTTTTTTATTCTTTTTATATGCGAAGTCAGATTTCAATACTTAACTTGAAATTGAAATGAGAGATAAAGCCTTTTTCTAATATTGCTAATGTGAGCTAGGGCCATGATGGTTTTATCTCCCATTCAAATGAAAAAAAAAAAAAAATCTTGTTCTCCCTATTGAATGAGGGATAAAGCCATTATGGCCTTATCTCACATGGTATTAAAGCACCCCCCCTCCCCCCCCCCCCGGCAAAACTTGTCAATATGGAATTGACTGGTTGGCAGAGTGAGAATATTAGCAGTCAGGTAACACAGGACCCTTGGGAGACGGTGCGACATGGTAACACAACGGGAACTAGTTAAATTGATTACGTCTGCCAATGGAATCAAGAAACCATATTATGGTTGCCACTAAACATGTTATGGTTAAATATAACAAGTATTTGTTTACCACTTGTAATGGTTTGGTTTGAAATTAGCAAAAGTACATATTTTCTGGCGCTATGGCAGAACGCCCAAGGGCGTAACGCCCAAAACCAAAAATGTCATAACACCCAAAAGTTTTACCGTTTTGCCGTTTGGGCTATATGACATTGAATTCGGGCGATATGTCTTTTCAAATTATAGTCTAGGTCATAACGCCCAAAAGAAAAACTGCCGTAAGGCCCAAAAAGTAAAAAAAAACTAACATTAAGTCCTCGACATTTTGACAACAAATGGGGCATTTTATTATATCCTGACCTCCTGCAATGGCAACTGCCTGCAGTTTAAGCACGCCTTGTACAAGGAGTACCTCCTCTATGGTATATTTAAGAAAATGTCACAAGTTTAAGCACGCCTTGTACAAGGAGTACCTCCTCTATGGTATATTTAAGACGCCCAAATAAATCTGCTTACTTTTCAAAAAAATGTCACAACGCCCAAACTTTGTTATTTGGGCGATATGACATAGCATTTGCGCACTTTATCATTATTTTTTTTGGGTTTTGGGCAATACAACAAGATTTGGGCGTTATGACATTTTTGGTTTTGGGCGTTACGCCCTTGGGCGTTCTGCCATAGCGCCATATTTTCTTCCTTTCCAAGAACGACATGTTATGGTTGAAAAACAACTATTCTATTAAAGCGTTAAATATATTTTTGTTATTATTTACCCTAACATATAAGAAGACAACCATAATATGATTGTGGCTTCTTTTAAGAGGACTAATTTTCTTATAAAATTTCTTTTTACTAAAAAGCACTTTTACATTAAAGTTTTTTTTTATATTTAAATATTTATTAATTTTTCAATTTCTTTAAGTGTAAACGACTTGACATGCACATCTTTTCCGATCAGCCTTCCTGCTGAGCTCAACCATGTTTTACAAATCAGTCCAGCTAGAGGATCAACAGCGAACGAAGTGAGAAAACATTAATTTTTGCATTCCGCTTTAAAAGCAGGAGCGAAGATCAATAAAAACAAACAACTGATACCCGTATTTCCAAAAAATTCAAGTTTCTATAATAATACGAGTATTGTTGTTTGTTTTATTTTAGTAATTTCCATAATTATTGTTGTTTTAATTTGTTGTTGTTATTGTTTTTTTTCTTCTTGTGCTTAAATACCATAATTAGAGAAATATTAATAACGTTGTATTTATAATGTAGTTGGTGTTAATTCAGTAATAAATAAAAAAACAATCGCATTAATATCTTTTTTTTTCACTGGATCGAGTGTTAAAATATTCATTACGAATATTGAAGAGATTGATTTTGCTGCTGCTGCTGCTGCTTCTTCTCTTCAAGAGGCGTGCGTGCGCGCACGTTGGCGCATACAACGCTGAGTGATGATTACACAGTACAACATTTTTCAGTTAATTGATTGCCAACTCAATTCTGTGAACTGTATGTGAAATTAGACCCAAAAAGAAGAATTTCTGCATCATTCGTTTTGTCTTCTTACCTGCGATTTGAAGTTAGTATCGATTTGAAGTTAGTACTATCGTATAGGGGAATTTATCACGTTTTAGGCCCTGTTGTTTGACATAGCTCGACAACCACTAGCCCAATTTAGTTGAAATAAATTTTAAAAAATTAAGAATTACAATTCCCTTAATCTGTTCATATATTGTTTTCCTATACAAGTAACACTTTCGAAGTTAAAAATGAATGTATGAAGGGAAAAAATTATTTTTTGGCTAAAAATTTAAATTTTTTTTTTTTTAAAAATACATAAAAAATCCAAAATGGAAAAAAGTTTCAAGTCTAGTTATTTTTTCGCAAAGTCACATAACCTATGAGCAAAATGAGACAAAGATCATAAAAATCGATGCACGCGTTTCGCTTTTATTCGCAATTGAGTAAAGGTATGAATTTCAAAAATCAGTTATAGCCACCACCCTTAAAATAAAAATATAAATTAAAAAATTATCATGCAAAAAAAAACTTTATTTATAAAAACTTAATGAAAATAAAATAATATGCAATTAATACGCAATTATAATATGCATAAAAACAAAATTTAGAACATTTTTTCAATTATTGGCAATATCCATCCTTGTAGAAGTTGACGCTTGTGGTTCTGATGATCTTGTTTTCTTCTGAAAATCAGCTTGGCGTTGTCGGTATGATGTTGCGCTGACATTTTGCTGTGTGAGTTTTCTTCTCTTCAAAAATGATGTCAGCCATTCGGAGTCGTGTTGTGATAGTCCCAGCTTGGCCACAATGTAATCCATTTCGATTTGTGGTAGCGGTTGTGGTGCACTATTTTCAATATCGGGTATCCAATCAGCATCATCCAAATCGGTCGGATTGGTGAAAACGATTTCGGCTAGCAGGGACACAGTATCCGCACTCGGAGGTTTAGGTGCATCGGTATCAGCAGGGCGTTGCACTGGAAGTGTGGCAGTAAATGCAGCAGTGTATACTTTTGTTTTCAATTGTTGTCTGTTTAATCCAGGACGAAAATTTATGCATGCATAGCACCTGGATTCATCATGTCCAGTTGTGTCTTCCACCCAAATTACTGGCTTCATAAAAGATAACTTTCTACTTTTTCCGTGAATCCATTTTAGAAGGGTAGTATAACAACTGTTGCACACTGTGTTCGGCGTAAAATTTGCACCACTTAAATCTGCTTCATCGAAATAATTACAATACGCGGTTTTGAATTGCTCAGTAAACAAATTTTTTCGATCTTTTTTCTGTATTTTTCGGACGATATGACCACAAACGTAACAATATTCATCCAAATATGGGCACTTGTTGTTTTCCATATTGATATATTTTATGTTTTGTTGTTATTCACTTTTAAAAAACTGGAGAAAAATCACTTTTACTGTTCGCGTTCGTCGGCACTGGCTGAACGCCAAAAATCGATCAATGCACACCTATAAATACTACGTATTTTTGAATATTTTACTGCCAGGTACTTATAAATGGGCGCATATTTTAAGGGCGGCTGGCTATATACCTGATTCAGCACTTGTACGTTTCAAACTGTGCAAAACTTTCCAAATAATGACCACCCTTAAATGTGGGTGCAATTTCTGTAAAAAAATCATATAGGTAGCCACCGGAAAAACCCAAATAATAAAAAGGTCCACTTTCCGTTTAATTGTCCACGTACATTTATTACCGCAATCATAAAAATCAAATAACCTTTTGTTTATTCCTTTTTTTTTAATTCTCAGAATCATGAAAAAGGTGTCAATGTTTTCTCCAAATAATGTTGTGCATATCTCGAGCAAATTTTTGAAATTCATACATTTACTTAATTGTGAATAAATGACAAACGCGTGCATCGATTTTTATGATCTTTGTCTCATTTTGCTCATAGGTTATGTGACTTTGCGAAAAAATAACTAGACTTGAAACTTTTTTCCATTTTGGATTTTTTATGTATTTTTAAAAAAGAAAATTTAAATTTTTAGGCAAAAAATAATTTTTTCCCTTCATACATTCATTTTTAACTTCGAAAGTGTTACTTGTATAGGAAAACAATATATGAACAGATTAAGGGAATTGTAATTCTTAATTTTTTAAAATTTATTTCAACTAAATTGGGCTAGTGGTTGTCGAGCTATGTCAAACAACAGGGCCTAAAACGTGATAAATTCCCCTATACGATAGTACCTAACTTCAAATCGATACTAACTTCAAATCGCAGGTAAGAAGACAAAACGAATGATGCAGAAATTCTTCTTTTTGGGTCTAATTTCACATACAGTTCACAGAATTGAGTTGGCAAATCATGTGTTGTACTGTGTTATGTATTGAATTTTTTGTTCATTAATTCTTTTTTATTTTCAATATTTTAATTTGAATTCTTACGATTTTAATGAATGATTTTATTTCACTTTTTTTAATGTCTTGTTTTAGTGGAAGCAGCAGCAGTAGTATTTCACCCGATTTTTTTTAATAAATAAATTAATGAACAAAATATGTAAAATTAAGTTTGTATTTGAAGATACATATTTGAAAATTCGTTGAAGATATTTTGTTAAAATTAAAACAAAAATATATTGTTTGTTTATATCTTTTTTTTTATAGTCGTGTTTAATTTAATGTTGTTTGTTTTTGTTTCTAAATATATGTACATTTTTTAAAATAAATAACAAGTGAATAATTATTGAAAATTAGTTTTAATTGTCATTAAGAAAGAAGTCTGACCGATTGTCTGGCAAACGGAATGACTGACTGGCCAACTAAATGCTTTAGAGGGAGATGACAAGAGGCCAGTCTTGATAATTTGATTATTTAAGAATAATAATAATAACAATAATTTTATAATAAACAACCGAACATAAACGTGATGAATGACAAATGATTTTACTGACAGTTGTAGATTTTTGTTAATTCATTTATTCATTCATACATTTATTCATTCATACATTTATTCATTCATTCATACGTACGTCTATAAAAGTATTTTTGGTATTTTTGGGTTTAAAATTAATTTTAATAATTGGTAACGGTATTTATTTTATTCTTATATATTCAAATCAGTTAAGTGTTTTAATTTTATTAATTTATTTTTTTAACAAAAACCAAAACTTGATGAATATCTAATTGCTGGTGCTCGAATGTTGGTTGCTGTTGCCGTTGCGGCTGGCTGTTGTCGTAGGTCAAGTTCGATAGAGTTTGAAAAAAGTAAAGAAATTAATTATTAATGAGTTGGGTGGGTGGTTTTAAGCGTTTATTGCTTTTATTTTAATTTTTATTTGTTTATTTATGAATTAAGTTTAAGAAATTAGACAGTATTTATTAAAAATTTATAAGTATTTTTTTGTATAATTTTAACACTTAACGCTTAAAAATCATTTAAATAAAATTAGAATTTTCTCACGTTTAAAATCATAAATATTTAAATTTTAATTGTTTAATCTAGAGTTAAACGTGATTGCATTGGTGAGGTTGGTGTTTCTGGGGTTGGTAGGAGATTTTGAAAACTGTTAATTAAGATTTAATGTAAAAATATCTATTAAAATAATTTTTCCAAATATTTTATTTTTTCGTAAAAAGTACTTTTGTGGACATTGGTACTTTTTCTGTAAAAAGGTAAATTTTTTAATAAATGTTCGTTACAACTTTATTTTATTTTTGAAAAGTTTTTAGAATACATGATATTAAAACTTTCTGTAAAAGGTTTTTTAGTTGAATACACTTTTTTAGTATATTTAATTTTTATTTTGTAAAAATTTTCAAAGTATTTTTTAGGAACAGATCATCAGGAAACATTCTGCAAAAAATTTTGAAAAGTCAAAGAAATAAGCAAATAAAACTGCAGAGTGAATGATAATTGCAAACACTCAAAAAGTCCTATTTGCAACGATGTCAAAGCTTTAACAAAATACCAACAATAAACAGTGTATTTATCTTTTCTTACATTCCCCATTACAATTGGGTTGAATTCTCCCAACATTAATTGTAGGTTAAGAAAAAAAACAAAACAAAATCAAAAGCAAAAACAAGTTAGAGTGCTATATTCGGCTGTGCCGAATCTTTGATACCCTCCACCGACAGTTCGAATGCTTAAGGAGTAATATCTGTATGATGTTATTATTACCTTAAACTATGACGATTTGTTATTAATTATGGTTTTAGGTTTACTAAACTGTTTTCCGGGAGTAGGGTTTCTATGGGGCCTAGGGTAAATTCCACGAAATTTCACAGTATCATTTAAGGTCCTATAAAACTGCGACGAGCCAAAATATTTTATGATTGCATTATTTTTACGGTAGTAGGGTTTATATGGGGCCTAAGGTAAAATATGGACCGATCATCACGAAATCTCGCAGTGTTATTTCTCATCCTAAAAAACTGTGATGTTCCAAATTTTGTTACGGTAGCGTTATTTTTTACGGTTTTAGGCGTACTAACTGTTTTCCGGGAGTAGTGTTTATATGGGGCTTAGGGTAAATTATAGACGGATCTTCACGAAATTTAACAGCGTGATTTCCAGTCAAATAAAATAAATGTTTGCAAAATCTTATCTCATTCCGTGCCTTGTTCCAGCATTTATGTTATTTTTTGTAACAAAATTATCAATATTTTTAGGTGGAGGTTCCACATTTTGATTCATAGCTCTGGTCCTACTGAATCGATGTTGCTGGATGTCAATCCCAAACTGCTTAGGATAACTTTAAGCAATTTGGCACCAAATTTTTTCATTTCTTTTGAGTTGTTCGAAAGTGAGCGTGTTTTCAACAGACGGACAGACAGGCAAACGGACATGGGTAAATCGACTTGGAATTACTCAAGGAAACAGAATATATATACTTTATGGGGTCTGAGATGAATAATAAAAAAGTTTCACACTGAATGACAAACTTAATATACCCTCTTCACAACTAATTGTGGTGGAGGGTATAACAACCAGTGAAATGTGCATAGGAATAGCTTATCCCATCAACAATAAATTTCAGTTTATCAATAGTATGAAATGGGAATTTAACTTGCTTTATTGTTTTTGAAAAAAAAAAAAATCAAACAAGTTAGAGTGCTATATTCGGCTGTGCCGAATCTTTGTTACCCTCCACCGACAGTTCGAATGTTTAAGGAGTTATATCTGTATGATGTTATTACCTTAAACTGTGACGATTTGCTATTAATTATGGTTTTAGGTGTACTAAACTGTTTTCCGGGAGTAGGGTATCTATGGGGCCTAGGGTAAATTATGTACCGATCTTCACGAAATTTCACAGTATCATTTACTAGCCAAAATTTGTTATGATTGCAATTTTTTTTACGGTTTTAGGCGTACTAAACTGTTTTCCGGTAGTAGGGTTTATATGGGGCCTAAGGTAAATTATAGACCGATCATCACGAAATTTAACAGCGCGATTTCCAGTCAAATAAAACAAATTTTTGCAAAATCTTATCTCATTCCGTGCCTTGTGCCAGCATTTATGTTATTTTTTGTAACAATATTATCAATTTTTTTAGATGGTGGTTCCACGTTTTAATTCATAGCTCTGGTCCTACTGAACCGATTTTGCTGGATTTCAATCCCAAACTGCTTAGGATAACTATAAGCAATTTGACACCAAGTTTGTTCATTTCTTTTGAGTTGTTCGAAAGTGAGCGTGTTTTCAACAGACGGACAGACAGACGGACATGGCTAAATCGACTTAGAATTACTCAAGGACCCAGAATATATATACTTTATGGGGTCTGAGATGAATAATAAAAAAGTTTCACACGGAATGACAAACTTAATATACCCTCTTCACAACTAATTGTGGTGGAGGGTATAAAAATAAAGCAAGTTGCCAGTTCAGTTTTTAAAGCCGTGCACTTGCATGTACATTATCAAAGCAACTTGTGGGAATACAACATTTTTAATTAATCAGATTTTGTTTGTTGTGCTTAATTTCTAAATTTTAATCTTAATAATTAGTATTGTGGTTATTTTGTTGAACTATTTATGGTTTTTAATCCAAATTTTTAATATTTTTAATTAGGCTTAAGTTCATGAAATTTAATTTTTATTAAATTATTTTTATGAAGAAAGGAATTTACAACATGAAAATCAATTAAAATTGTTATTGATAATCTTTCATTCTTGACGTGGCTCGGGCTCGAACCCTGGCTGGCAGGTTACCATGACATGTTTCGATCGCAACCACTCGATCTCCTCAGATGGATTTGCCGTCTTACACTCGCAGCCATCGACGACTGCTGACGTCACTAGTCAAACATCAATCCTTAAACCAAATTGTATTTTAGCATTTGGTAGATCGAAATTTGCTTTCCTGAATGATTATCAATTTTAATTGATTTTACATGTTTTTTCCTTTTACTTCTGTTTTTTCGTACTTTCGTCAAGAATTTTTCTTGAAGTCCAAGTACATTTTTTTGTTTTTTCACTTTGTCTTTCTCTTTTCTGTTGACCTTTTTCAGCACAACTTGAAGGACAAATGTACACATAGAGCTCGTGCCTTAGCTTTAACAATAATTAGTATTGTGGTTATTTTGTTGAACTATTTATGGTTTTTAATCCAAATTTTTAATATTTTTAATTAGGCTTAAGTTCATGAAATTTAATTTTTATTAAATTATTTTTATGAAGAAAGGAATTTTACAACATGAAAATCAATTAAAATTGTTATTGATAATCTTTCAATCTTAATTTCATAAATTTTTTTAATGAAAGGTTTTGTAAAAACTTTTTTTTTTTTAAATTTATATATTTTTTTTTGCAAAAATGCACTTAGTCGTAAAAGTGTACTTTCGATGTAAGTAAATATCAACCTTTTCATAAAAATGTATCTCATTGTAAAGAGATATGTTGTGTTCGTCGTTTTGTGTTGTATCCATGATCGATAACATTTTAAAATCGGTTGTCTTTGTAGAGTCGATATTGAACACCCAACTCGTCAAGAATACGAACCCTGGATCAAGCATGATACCAAGTCAATACTGAGGTGGCTAGAGCCAGCCCGTTGCGTTGAGATATTTCACCAAATCGCAGAGTTTCACCAGCGATCTGACCGAGTATCATAGCGTGTTTACCGAGGCTCGAGATGTGCCTACGGTTGAAGTTAAGAAGTCGATCAGAGCAACCCATGTCATATGCGGGGCACGTTGCCTTGGTAGCCCTGCAGCCATCCAGTTTTTTTCATCTATCATTAGCCATATCAAGATAGTGTCTAAAGATTTCGCTCCTGGTAGTTTCCAGGTATGTTGCGGCTGGCACACCCTGTGAAATATCCAAATCGGCTGTCTGTGCCAACTTGTCTGCCTGTTAATTACCTTAATGGTCTCTATCGGACACAAATTTAGGTAATGTCGGATAGGTTTCCCAGTCTGGATAGTTCTTCCTTACAGTGGTTAATGAGGATGGACGTAGTCTTATGCGACCTAAGAGACATCAGAGCCGTCTGAGTATCGATAAAAATACCAATGCTACCGTTGATGTTCTTGTTATGCAGTGTTATACATGCTTCTCTTATCGCCTGTATTTTAGCCGGAAATACGTTTGCCTCATCCGCAAGACGCACAAAGCGGTTTTCATGCAGCTCCTCAGAGAAAATTCCTGTGCCGACACCGCAGGTCATTTTTGACCTTTCAGTGGAAACTCTAGTCCGGTTTTCGTGCAGCTCCTCAGAGAAAACCCTTGTGCCAACACCGCAAGTCATTTTTGACCTTGACGGAAATATGACCTTGAATTTCTTCTCAAAGTATGTTTTGGGTATCATGAAGTCCGTTGGTCGTTTCAGAAATATGGGTGGCTTTAGTAAGATCCTTACATGACCGTACGTCCTCGCTTTCCAACATCCCGATGCCGAGAGCCTCTATTGGAATAAGGTGCAATATATTATTCAAAGCCTCTGAAGGAATAGCGAGCGCGTAGTGCGCCTGCTATTCCAATGCAGGATGATTTTTGTACTCTACCAAGCTGGTCCACAATATATTTTCTGCCTGTCGCGGTCCACCACCCCAAAGATCCAAAGGTAAGATTACGCTGTACTATTGCCGTGTATAGCCATTTGACTAGTCTAGTATAAAGACCCCATTTGGCGCTAAAAATTTCAAGCCAGGTTTAGTAAGCAACCGTAACTTTTCTGAACCTGTGTAGTGAATTCAAATTCCATGATAATTTTGAGTCCAGTTTAACGCCCAAAATATTTCGCGTTTTACGACAGGGGAAGTTCGTAGTTCCCCAACCGTGGTAGCTTATAGACCGGGATTTTCTTCCTCATAGTAAACAGCCCGAACTCTGGAGCCTTGCACAACTTTTTTAAAAATGTTTTTTTTTTAAATGGTACTTTTTTAAAAGTTTGTGCAATATTTAAAAGAAAATGGAAGAGATTTCTTTTTAAAGTTTCGTAAAATAATACTCTTATGTCCCACCGTACATCTTATTTTCTTAATTAATATCATAAAATTAATTGTTCAACAAAAGTTTGCAATAATTATATGGCAATACATTTTTTGAATGATTTTAAAATAAGCAAAACCGTACCCTAAATTTGTATTTAATTTGACAACTTTAAAGGCAAAACTCTAAAAGAACTCATTTAAAGCTGAAAATACACCAAACTAAGCACCCACACGCTGCAAATCATAAACCAAATAAAATGAAAAGAATAAAGCTCCAAGTGTTATGATCACTGCTGCAAGACAGACGAAATAAAAAGACTTAAACAATTGAAAATTGGTCCATGTAAAAGTGCGTGGTGTATTTTAGTTTTTTTAGGTCGCCAACCCAGACGCATGTCATCTATCACTTAGACGCGCGCAAGCGCACACAATTTTTGCGCCAACTAAAATAAATAAATAAAAAAAATCAAAACAAGCCCAAAACAATAAATTTTGAAACAAAACAAAAAAAAAAACGTAAAAAGGAAGACAATTTAAACATTTTTGTTATTTTGACTGTGGATGGGTGATGAAAATCAAACCGAGCACAAATGAAATGATGGAATAAAAGTAAAAGAAAAATTAGTTGCATGCAGCATAACACAAACAAACATTTGCACAGAAATCGAAAAGGAAGTCATGGAGGAAGACAAGGGCCAAAATAAGAAGAAGAAGAAGGAGTAGGAAATTTGAGTTTGTTTTTAAGTTTTGTTGTTGAACTAGACATGAAAGCAGACGAACTGACATAAATCACAAATCACAGTCAAACCCAACTAAACAATCAGCCAACTATCGAGCAAAACCAAGTCAAACAAACAAGGCCCTTAAAAAAAAGAAAAAAACTACAACAATTGTTGCTGTTGTTGTAGGAATGTACAAGAAGACACATTGTTGCCTACATTTACCATGTTGCCAACTTATTGTTTGTTGTGTACTGTTGCATGGGCTCCAAGAACCGTCTATTCGAGTGAGTGTATGCAAAAACAACATTATTTTATGTCGCTGTTGAACGATGTGTACTTGCAAGAATGTTTGTCTGAGGTATGACGATTATGATTCCGAAAAGTATCTTTTACTTATTTTTGATTTTTATGGCGTTATTTTCATTGTTTCACCAGCATCGTCATATTTTTTTACCAAACTACTTTTTATGTGTTTTCTTTTTATTAACCCTTCCAAAAGATACAAGAATCATTATGCCCAAAAACAGATTTGCTTATGTTTTATGTTATTTTTGTTCAGTTTGGTCCCCTTAACAATTTTTGTCAACGTTGGTTTTTGAGTAAAAAGGGATTCTCGCACAAATTATGGCCAATTTTGGTAACCACATGATGATGACATTGTGGTCGCTTTTTATGGCAATTATAAGTGGTTGTGGTATTTTTGGTCGCCTTTTTGGTTTCTTTTTGCGGGATTTTTTTTGGTTTTTTGGCTTCTGGCTAAAAGTTTTAAAATTTGTTTGGAGGGGATTTTGGAGTTTTTCGTTGGTTAAAAAGAAAAGTAGCGAAATATCTTTGTTTTTAAGGTAACATAATATATAATGAATAACTAATTGTCTAACAAAATTCTTTTAGAATTATGCTTTTTAAGTGATCCATTTTTATTGTAATCAAAATAATCGAATATTTGCCAAAGGCATCTTTTATATAAGTGACAATCTTGTAACTAAATTTTGTGATAATTGGACCTTAATGGACCCTTGTTTTCATATAACAATTGCTCTCAAAAATCACGTATTCTTTAATTATTTTGAAACATAATCATCTACACACAGAAATAAAAACCAATTCACACGACGCAATTTTAACTGAAAATCATAGTAAATTACTGCGAAAGTACGTACTTTTTTTAAAATTACCATTGATTCATATTAATTTATAATGAAAAATGATAAAAAAAAAACATTGTTCAATATTGATTCCATAAAATCCTGTTTTACTTGTTTAGTTTAGAAACAACAACAACAACACTACAGAAAGAAAAACTTGAAATTGTTGTCTTCATGTGTAGAACAATTTTTATATAAAAGAAAAATTCCCGTATTCTTTTTGTTTAAAGTTTTAAAAATGGAATGATGACGAAAACCTTATCGGGTCATTCTGTTGGTGTCTTTTAATTGTAAGTGCTTTTATTAACAAAGGGAAATACAACAAAAGTGAAACAGGAAAATTAATTATTAAATTCTTTCTCTTCAAATTAAATTAACTCTACATGAAATTCAAGCGAGCTTTGATTTCAGATTTGTTTCTGGTGTTTGTATTGTTTTTGTAATTTCTATAGAGAACATACCACCAATCTTTTTTTTTTCATTTGCCATACGCCTTATTTCACTCCAGCTGTGTTTTGAAGTTCTGATTTCAAAACCAGTCTGTCAACACGTTTCTGGCCTTGTGGGCTCCAATCGATGGCCATGCTAGTAATGCCGTCTGCAGTTGTCCAACGTCATTTCCGCCTATAAATCTCTGTATGAATGGTGTCCCGAAGATCAACGTTTCTTATTCTTATGGGCCAAACACACGTTGAACTCTTAATCTATAACTGTTTACAAAGACTTGAATTCTGTTGATGTCTCTCGTTGCAGCTTTTGGAGGTTCGCTACAATAGAGCGGTACATATTGAAGTTTGAGTTAAAGAGCTTTCTGTTAGTCGACAGTTGGGAGGAACGCCACATGGGGGTGAGCATGCCTTACCTTGTCTAGACTTTACTTTATGCCTTGAGATGAAGCATCTTTTGTGGTAATTGTGCAACCCAGATACACAAATTATGGTTTATCTTCTATCGGTTGGTGTTGGAGAAGCTGTTAATGCATAGATGCGCGGAAATTGCATTAAGCTTTCATTTTAGAAACACTGTTGTCATTTAAATAGAAATATTTGATATGCAAAAAGAATATATATAAAACAAAAAAGGTTTTCCTACAATATGATCGGGGTATGAACTACTACTCGCCCTTTTATCGAAAATTTTACTACTAAGAATACGGGATTCACAACAGGGTTCGATTGCTCACCGAAGCGGGAATTGGTTTGTTCGGTTCAGAAGTGTTACATTTGACACGAAAGATAAAGGTCGGCTTAATCAGCATAGAATGTTCGAAGATATTGAAGGGGGGCCGTTGCTACCTAAAGCTTAATTTCAAAAGAACTTGAAAAATCTTCAAAAGCCAGTCAATAAGTAAATCGAAACCGCACAGCATACAGAGAGGAAAAAAGTGACGTAAGAAAAATATCCAAATCATTTGCGTGGGCAGCTTTGGAAAAAAGAGAAAGAAAGCGTTTTTTGGTAGTAAAGTGGCAATGTGTAAAAACAGGCCGCTACAATCACCACAAAATTCGCGATCAAAACAAAAAGGCAACTTTCGAAGAAAAATACAGAAAAAACACAATATTTTCTGTCTCGTAACGCTTCTGTGTGCATTGGGACCGAAACATTTAGCAGCAAGTTTAATACAAAAGCAAGGAAATTGCCTACCACACAAGTTGAAGGCGAGAAGGCTGGGTGAATGTCGAAAAAAATACTTTTTGCATGGAATCAACAACTCGATTAACAAGAAAGCATACGTGAATCCCGGACAATGTTGCAAAAATTAGGAAAATCTGCCTCTACGGGAAGGAATCGGAGTTTTTATTGACATGCTATGGTCAGGCCACGCCGATTAGAAAACGACATTTAAGAATTCAACTATTCAAATATTGATGACACCCTTTAAAATTTTTCGTCAAACATTTTCGTATAATATTAAAATCCTTAAGTGTTCTTTTTGAAAAGACTTTTTGGATTTTCTAGAAGAAGAAGGAAAAATTTATCCATAAAGAGAGGAGCTATGGGACTAAGACCAAAGGATGAGCCCGCTGAAATTTTCCGGCAAAATTTTTCGTGGAACTATTTAATGCTTAAATGTCCATTTTGAAAGGACTTTTTTTGATTTATAAAGAGGGTAAAATTGACCCACAAAGAGATGAACTACAGGGTTACATTCAAAAGGTGAACCCCACTGAAATTTTCCGGCAAAAATTTTCATAGAATATCTTAATCCTTAAATGTCCTTCTTAAAAGAAATTTTTGATTTTCTCGAAACAAATGCCAAATTGAACCATACAGAGAGGAGCTTGAAGGTTAAAATCTTCCAAAAAATTATCTTCACGAAATTCCACAATACCACTCTGACAATAAGATTCACTTTGACATTAACTTACAACATTTTTTTCATTTAGCATAATGGCCTCTTCGACTAAGAAATGTTAACTTTGACCCTTTGTAAAGTAAACTCAACCCAGCTGCAGCATAATTTCACTCTAAAATGATCTACTCAACATGCCAGCCCTTTCTTTTAGAATTAAAGGGTCGCTATTCTATTCCGGAAATGCTGATGGAGAGTGTGTTATTAAAAACATAGGAATATTAAATTTCGAATTATTAACGCAGAGAACTAGATTTATATTTGCGAATTGTTTAGGAAAAAATCTTGACTCGAAACATTGTATACTGGGAATATTCTTCGCGATCTTAGTTTTATTTTAAAAAACAACACCTTTATTATGTAATAATTTATTGAAATTATAAACATTTTTCATTCAACTAATTAAAAATTATAAAAAGTATAATTTTTCCAAACACTTGTTTGGAATTTCGCCAGGCGCCAAAGTTGTGGTTTTAAGTAGAGTGTCTGTCTTACTGTGTGAGTTTAGTCACAATTGTATCTATGAAAATATAAAAAATCCTAGCAGGTTATCATTATTGTGTAAATTCTTAAATTCTCTTTATATTACATATTTATATTTTATTTTTTTGCAAAATGTTTAATTACAAACTAACAAAATCCAAGCCAACTTGTGTTTAGTTTACTACATTTCTAATTGCTGTAGTATTTATGACTATTATAATTATTATTAATTTAGTAGTTGTATTAGTAATTGTTGCAGTATGTATTGTTTTTGTTGTTGCATTGCACAAGTATTTAAAAAGCATTAACGCTTTAATTAAAATAATGATTATTAAATGGTTCATTAAATTCCCAAGTAAAATTTTATGTGTTTGTCATCAATAACTGTTCAATTATAAAATGATTTACAACAAAATAGCAACACGGCTAAAATTTAATCACGGTGTACAATAAATAAAAAAAAACACAAAGAATTTTTTTTTTACAATTACAAGATTGCAATCAAACAAAGTTAGCTGCAAATGGAAGGAGTAAAGTTGCATTTTAGTGGGCCTTATTACGTTTTAATTATCATTTCCAAATGTTGTTGTTGTTAGCTAGTCCGAAAAGCCTTTTATTACAATTCACAGTGGGTTGGTGTTTAAAGGATTGTCCAATTGAAATGCGACTCTGGTTTTCCATTGTATTATATCGTAACCTAAAAAACACAAAACGCCCTAACTAACAATATTTTATAAACTAAATTATTTACAAGTATCTCAATAAAGTACATCGGAATTAAAAAAAATTTTCGTTTTTAGTATTTTATATCAAAATCTCTCAATTACTTGAAGAGAAGATCGGTTTCCGCCGGGTACTTTGGTAGGTCTGAAAATTGCCAAATCGCTGATCAACAGAGACCCTTTGCAACTGAAGAACTTTGAAATTTACGTGATGACTCTATTTAAGCGTTAGTGGCTGAAGAAAAAAGGTGTCGGAAAAGGAACTGAGCTTCGATATAGATGGACCTGCAGACAGATTTCTCTTAGTGCTATTCTACCTTAACTTAAAAACAGAGTTTCGCCTTCCTATTAAAGGTTTGGTTTATGATACAAGCTCCCATGTGCTGGAATTGCCACCTTCATGTTTATTTAAAGTTATCTAATGGTCTCTCTGTTGACCATAATTGAAAACCAGGGCTTAACACAAGAAACGCTGAAATTTGCGATTGCGGTCCTAAAAATTTGCCGGCTGGCAGAAGAATTTACGATACAAACACTTAAATTAAATATGGCAGCCTTATAAAACATTTGTTTTAAGTTTAAATGCCCCAACGATCTCAATGATTTTGAAAACTAGGAATTCAGTTCTCTCATTTTAAAGGTCTCAACCAATATTAAAGCCGAGCTAGATTTTTCTCTGGGGATTCTCCTCCTTTATTTACGACTATTAAATATTGGGTGGCAGAGTTTAAACGTGGCCATATGGGCTACCAAGGCAAGGACCGTATTGGTCGATTAATTGAGGTGCTCACTTCAGAAACAGTTCAGAAATTTCACAAAATTTCGGCTGAACTGAAATGAAAGGTATTTTATATTGACCGAAAATTTGAAAACGAGAAAGCTGTTTCTAAAATAGGTGCCGCGTTTGCTCATTTATCAAGCCAAGGCACCAGTCTTTCACTATTGTGATGCAAAAATTAATGAATCAAAGTTGGAATTGCTTTATCCGAGCTCCCTCGCACAGTGATGCAAAGGTAGCCCTTCTTTAAGTTGGAGGTTCACACCACGTGCAGCATACGCAGCTGTCAAACAAGTTGAATCTGTGTAGTTATACGTAGTAAGTTACATGCACAAAAGCGTAGATGCCGTGAGGCGAAAAGTAGGTTTACTTTCTACTTTTGTAAGCGTCACAAACAGCGGTCGAACAAATCAGCTGATTTTGGCAAATTCAATTTTATTTTTATACTTGTGCTGCTGCTGCATAAAAAGCATTGCATGTAACTTGAATCGTAGAACGCAAGAAAGGTTATAAAAGCATTCGCTGCGTGGAGGCCGGTACCGGTAACTTGAAAAATCTATTTAGCCGTGCATTAAAAAAACGGGCAAGTTTGGCCCTTTTTATACCCTTCACCTCAGGTGGAAAAGGGTATATATAAGTTTGTCATTCCGGTTGTAATTTCTACAATATTCATCTAAGACCCTATAAAGTATATATATTCTGGGTCCTAATGAGGAGAGAACTTGATTTAATGCCCAATATGATTTTCGTTATCACCCTTCTTTATTATTTCATCTATTTAACGAAATAATTTTTACAATAGAAACTAGGAATTTTTGTGTTTTTTTTGCTACTTAAAAACTCGCCAAAAAAGATAAAAGAAAACAAACAAACAAACACACATACATACATGACACAAACTATTTTGGTGAATATAATTCCCAACTTTGTTATTGCGGTGAACAAAAACATCAAAAGTTATTACAACTCAACTGTGTTGAATTTTGTGAACAATAAACGTGTCATATTTCATTTTAATGATATACGATTAACGTTCCTTCATGGTTCAGTTGTCTAGGGGGTTTGCTAAGTTAGAAACTGAGAGTTCCCTGGTTCGAAACTTGGTTTTTTCAAAAGCAATTTTTTTTTAATATTTTTATTTTTTTATGATTTAAAAAAAAATATTTACCAGTTTTAGCTTTTTAAATTTTCCCTGTAGTAAATAAAATAGTCAGTTGCAAAAAACACTAACTATAAATTAATTTTTTTTTAAATGACTACAAATTGGTTTAAATCTCATGCAGATATCTACCAAAAAGGCACACGTAAAACACAAATAAAAGCAAAATAAGTAAAACAAGCATGCCATGAAGTCAAATGAAAAAAATATATACAAACATTTTAAAATAATTAAAAATAAATTCAATCTGTTTATGTACTAGCAATTATGTGGCGTATTAATTTCAAGACTATTATACATCATCATTTAGGGTAGTTTAATGCAAAATTTTCATAAATAATTATTTCTATATCAAAATATATAAAGATATACAAACATATGTATGCATGTTCATATGTACATATATTTTTTTGACAAAAATTATTCAAAATTTAAATAATTTATTATAAACTGACAATACTTTTAATAAATTACAAATAGGTTGAAAAATAAGTAGTTAGTAGTCAGTTAAAAAGTCATGCAAAGATGGCCAATTGACTACTGCCTATGACATGCCTATGTTAAAATAATGAGTCGTCGACAAGGAAAAAAGTCACTTAATCAACTAGATGTGGTTATAAAAAAACCAGTTTAAAGTTACTTATAAATGTGTTTGACTTCCTACAGGGTTATTAATAATGAAGTTTTAAGTATTGTAAATATGTATGTATGTATATGTAACAATAATTTTTTCTAGTTGCTCTGTATTCTGCTCGCACAATGGTGAAGGGTATATAAGATTCGGCACAGCCGAATATAGCACTCTTACTTGTTGTTATTTGTATTTAGCCTTTTTACATTTATTTTGGTATGATTATACTTTCTGGCAATATTGAATTTTGAAAACTATCCCAAAAATTTAAAAACATGTAAATGGAAAACATTAAAAGTACGCTTAAGTTTTGGATCGATATTTAGAGTTGTATTTAGAGTTGTATAAATGCAATATATTGATTTATGCATGATTTATTTTAAAATAAAATGTCGTTAAAGATGTTAACCTAATATTAAATATAGTAAACAAGTAATTAGTTGTTGCTCAAGCTACAAAATACTTGACCAGTTATGCTGAAAACTAATTCTGATTTATGGAATGAAGACGAGGATGACCAAATAAAATCTACTTAAAGCTTAAGTTGTATCTTAATTAGTTTGTTTTGGTGTTTTTCATAAAGAAATATTTTTAGCCCTCTTTTGCCCTTTTTTGGAAATATGCCATGATAAAATACTAAAACCGTAATTTTTTATTTAGCTAATTTTTTAAATGTCTTTACGCGTTTAGTTCATTAAGAGCTGGCATCACTGCCCTCGGATTATTTTCTGTTTGCCAACAATGTAGAGGTGTAGTCTGCTGTCGCTGACTATTTCATTGAGCTAAACAGCTGTTACTGTAAATAGAATATTAAAGTTAGATATATAAAAAAGTGCTTAAAGCTAGAAAGAGCTTTTTTTTAGGTTGGACAATTTCGTGACCGCCCTCGTACGACAATCGTTCAAAAAAATGTAAGATTGCTGAAACACGTTAATATTTTCATTTTCTTATAATTATTCTTAATAATAATTAATATTCTTTTAATTGAAAATTTTTAAAATAATAATTTAATTTAATAAGTGAATAGAATGGCAGCTTGTTTACTGTAAAGGCCGTCGTAACGTCAAGATCTTTAAAATAAATTTTAACACTAGGGCCTGGTATTATTCTTTCTGCTGGGTTAATTTAAATAAAATTACCTTTTGTTCTTAATTGCGACTGTCAAAAACTTAACGAACAAAAATTAAAAGCTTTTAAAACTTTTTGTTATTTAAGATATTTATTAAACACCAAATTATTACATGTAAATAAATAAAATAAGCTCTTCATATCTTGAAGAAAAATAGCGAACTTTGCTTTCAAATGTTACGAGTACAAAGTAAACTGTAGCATTTAAAAATCCCTAAGGGCAGAATAAAGTCCCCGCCCCCCGCCCCCCCGCCAGAATGCTATTTTTTTTAAAACAATCAATGAAGTGGAATTTTTAATTTTTCAAAGTCCACTTAATGAACAGACAACAAATTTTAAAAAAACAAAGAAAAAAATGTAAAATTTTTTCTATGTAAATCAAAGTTTTTGTTCTTAACAAATTCAATAAATTTCTCTCTATCGAATGGAGAAGAAAAGCTTTCACTATTTCTATTAAGGGAATTTATGGATTTTATTTATTTATTTCTTTTATAGTTTTGTTTTCTTTTCTCTGCGAGAATGAGAGACAACTTAAACTATTTCATTAGCTTATCGGTTTGCTTGTCTTGTTAATAAATATCTGAGATTCGTGTTTCTTTAGTTTTGGTTTTATTTGTAGTTGTTGTTTGTCTAAAAGGGGAGGGCAAAAATAATGGTCTTATTTTATTTTGATTACGAAATGAAATCTGAAACCTCTATAATTTTTTTTTGATTTTAAGTTTAATTTATTTTTATTTTAAAATTTAGGTTTTTGGTAAACTTTCAAGCTTACAAATTAAAAACAGGTTTAAAGTTTAAACGAAGACAAAATAAATGCTGACGATCATTATGTTGCTGTTGGTAATGACGATCTTTTGAGATTATGATCACTCAACTAAAAGACCCTTAACTAATGCTGCCAAATCAATATCTTCTTATAAAAAAAATGAAACACAAGCACTAAAATTTTAGCTTTTTTTATGTTTTTTTCTTTTATATTATTATTATATTTTGTAGTTGTTGTTATTTTGTTTAAGTATTATTATTATGATATTGTGATTATTTAAAATCTAACAATCGGTTATAAATTATAAGCCAAAGGGCATTCAAATTCATATAAACAAATTCTTGTATTGTACTACACGCTTCTTCACAAAAAAATCTTAAAAAAAAATCCACTACTGACTTTTGTCTCGAAGACAAAACAAACGTGTAATAACAGGTCATTTTTTTTTATTAAAAACATTAGGGTGGTACCAATTTAAAAATAAGGTTTTTTGTTAGGACCAGCCGTCAGGGGATTACCCCTATTAATTTATTGCATTATGCTGAATGTAGGAAAATAGGTAATGGGAAGAAGGATAACAGGACTTAAACTTATTCATCTTGCAAGCGAGATGAAAGAACTTAGCATGAAGGTAAGTTCACATACGAACAGTTCGGCCAAAAAACGAATTTTCACTGTAATGCATTGTATGATGCACCGGTCAATCGAACACAAAAGGATGGGCTCTTACCCTACGTTTCCACATGCAAGTAATTACTTGCAAGTAGTGTATACGTATTATCAACGAAAAATCGGAAAAACAGCCGATTGGCTGAAAGTACAAAAATTGTGTGAATGTTAGTAAAAAAGAGTCAGTGTATTGAGTTTTTCCAGCTTGCACTTGCATGTGGAAACGGATAAGTTAAGGATAAACAATCTTACGAGTTTCATTGTAGTAACGATAAAAAAGACTACAAAATTCGGTTTCTGCAAAAAAAAAAAAAAAAAAAAAACAAAATATTTGGGCCGCTGTATACTTTTAGAATACTAACTTAAGGGTTACACGATCAAGTTTTGCCTATCAAGTTTTAAAACACTCACACTTTTTTACCAATACACTCATACTTTTAAAAATTGATACGGACTTGCCTTTAAAATTCTCTTGCCAGTGAGTGTTTCAATTTACGTTAAAGAAAAAAGCTGATTTCAAGGTTAGTGAGCAAATTTTTCGTCTGTCTTTATAAATTGTTTTCTTGATGGCATCTTGAAAGTAAATTGCTCAAAAATTTAATGCAGCCTACGTCACAGCTTTCAATTTATGTAAATTTTGACAAGCAGTTTATATTAAAGACTATCAAGAAAAACTTGACCGTGTGACCGCAGGGTAAAATTTATAACGGCAAAAAGACTGGGTTCACACTATGAAAGTTTTCTTTCAAAAAGACTTTCTTAACGAAATCTTTTATCCAATGAACTAAATTGCGATTGTTGGTTTCTTATAAACCACTAAATGCATATAAGCTTTTTCATAACTTTTTTTTAAGTTACAAAATAATAATTTTTCAGGAGAGCAAAAAAAACGTTTTTTGACAGGCAGCATTATTTGTTTTAAAAATTTTTTTTTTCTATTATTAAAAATAATGATAATAAAAACTTTAATGCAAAAGGCTTTTTAAACATTATTCCGCCCTGCAAAACCATTTTGGTTTCATCATTTTGTTAGTAACTTGCAATCTTCTTCCACTACCTGACACTTTGTACGCCATTTTGAAGGCGTTTAGGTGCATAGTTTTGGTTGATTTGATGTTTAAACTGTGTAAGAGAGTAAGGCCAACGGTTATCTACAAAAGAACTGTTTTTGCGAAATGTGGCGTTTACAACGTAATTCGCGGCTGTGCTTCAATTAACTTAACCTTATTTACAAGAAAGTCTTTCTGAAAGAATACTTTCATTGTGTGCACCCAGACTTAATAGCAGTGCCAAATTTATATTTGCAGTACTAACATTAATACCACTTTCAATGTCACACAAAAAGTATTTTTTTTTTTTTCATAAACAATGTGTACCCCTGCATTTTTTCTACGCACCTGCTGCTTAAAATTAAAAATAAAAAATAGGTATATAAAACACCACAACATAAGTAACATTTTAATATAAAAGACCCCAAAAAAAAAAAAAAAAAACTACAAACCAACAAAAAATTTCATATATTATTGTAGAAAGTAAATGGATACTGCGATATACAAACAGCAATAAATAAAATAAAGTAAAAAGATCCAATAATACTAAAATTAACAAAAAGAATCATCTTTAACAACGTTAATCGACGTCGTGATCACTTGAAGGAAAAAATAATAAAAAAAAACAATAACAAAAAGGTCACTTAATAACGCTCACAAACAAAACGTTTAAATTCCGCCCCATTCTAGAAAACTGGTATTAACTGTTATTAGAAAAGAGTTTGCGATTGGGGTATAAGTAGTCTACAATAAAATAAGGCGACACGAAATAACTCCCGATGAAATAACGCCCAATTAGAAAAATGAAATAAACCCCAGTGAAAGAAACTCCAATAAAATGAAGTAACAGCCAAGTAAAAAATAATGAAGAAATGCCCAATTTTCACGAAATAATCCCCAATTTAAAAATAAAAAAAAAAAAAAAATTTTGCTAATTGGGACTTATTTCATCGGGGTTTTTGGTTATTTCATTTGGTTTTGATTGATTTGGTTATGGTTTTTTTAACAAAATTTAAATTAGTTTGAAAGGGGATAAAAAGAAGACTTTTGGAAATGCTAACGGGTTAAACAGTATCCCGAACTCTGAACTAGCTGTTGGCGAAAAACTAATCACATCTTTTTGTGAGGGCCCACTGATTTTCAGAATTTTTGGAAACTCATAAAAAAACTGAGTATAGGGTTCTTTTCCCAGTTGGTAATACAATCCAATCTATACTGTTCAAACCGTGTGGTTTTACACTGTTATGCTTTGTGCATCCTTTATGCTTCCATAGTTTCTTTTCCAGTACAGTATATGCCTTAACACACCTGATTCATTTAAAAGAATTTTACTGCTTATAAATCTATGCCAAATATTGTCGACAGTTTTGTAGAAATTTAATTCTAGGAGTTTTTTGCTTCACGTTTGTATATTTTCGTATTAGTAGCCAATTTAATAGAGGCTACAAGTAAATGTTTAGTCTTTGTACTACCGAAGCCCACGCGGGTGGATTTTGCAGGTTTTGAATGATTAAAATCTGATTGAATTTTTCAGAAACAAAAACGCTTTTGACTCAGTGACCAATTTATTTGGTTTTAACAAAAAATATTTTATTAACCAGTGTTCGAAAATAAACACTTAATATCGCTCCTTAGTGTTCGATTTTGTAGATTTGTGGATAACACAAACGCGTATAGTGTTTGTGTGGAAAATCATAAAAAATAACGTTACCCTGTTTGTCATCTTTCGAACAAAAAAAAAAAAAAAAAAAAATACTGTATTTAACTCAACAAAAGATGAGAACATTTAATTCCGTTCTGTTTTTTTTTAGAAAACCACAAACACCATTGTGTTAATTAATTTTCGTCCCTTTTGGCTGGTAAAAAAACCAAAAAATTTTTACATAAACAAAATACATATACGAAAATAAAAACAAAAAGCCAGCAAAATAATTTTGCACAAACAAAACATATACACACAAGCTGTTCGTGGTGCGGCCGTTGCTAAAATTATTTGTTTGTTCATTTCTTTATTAATGTAATAAAAGAAACATTATAGAACATTTAAATATAATGTTTGTCTACAGTATCACTACCAGAGTATGAAAACAAACAAAACATTTCGCAAACATTTGCAAAATGTACAAAACTATTCAAAATTTTTAAATTGTATTGTACATGAGCAAAACCAAAACAAAAACTTTTCAAGTGTCAAAGAGAGAAAACGAAACCTTTGGCTTTCCACTCATCTGCATTATTTAATTTACCGTTACAATCGTACATCTGAGTACAAAACAGATAGATAAACGTTTTGTTGTGAGTAATTGATTTAGTTCTTGTTTGGTTTTTGTAGTGGCATAACAAGAGTAAAATCCACAATGCCTCGTCCAAAAAATGATTTGTTACGTTATTTTTTATTTTTTATTCTTTTTTCTTTGAATTAATTTTAATTTAATTTAATTTGTTTTTTTTTTTTTTAATTACTATGGTAGCCAAAATAAGCATTAATAAAAACAAAAAAACCTAAAAACCTCTCTTTTTATTTCACTTAGAAACAATAGTAGTGAGTAAATCAATTACCAAACGTTTGTCAAACGTTTTTTCTCTGAATGTTTCAATATTGTTCTTATTCTTTTCTTTTCCAGCTGTGCACGTTTATATTAATGTACAATTTGCGCTCAAGAGCAAAAATAATACAAAACAAAATGGCACATTCATTCTCATTGTTTTGGTTTTGTTTTTGTTTTACTCACTGCAAAGAACAAAACAAAACGAAAGCAAACGTTTCGTTTTGTTTGTTTTCGTAGTCTGATCACTACAATTGTTCTGTTTTTAACGAAGAACAGAACACTATATAATGTTCAGCTCTTTCTTGAAAATAGTTACGAACGGTATTTAGGGTTGTGTTCGTCTACATAATCACTAAAAAAATTTATATACATACTTCTTGGATATGTGAGCCGAACGCTAAATAATGTTCTGTGTATTTTCAGACACTGGTATTAACTATTGAAAATCAGAATTTTCATTCTAAAATTTGTTTAAACCCACCCAGGTGGGTTGTTTAGATACACCTTATTGTAGTGTGCACAGTTTTCTAATATCGAGCCTTTGGTGCAATACCGTAGTAATTCAAAAAATCGTGAACTGAGAAAAATGCATTTGAAGTTTTCAGCCATCTTTTTAATAGTAGTTCCGTTTACTAAAGTTATTTTTTTACAAGTTTTTTAATAAAGAGGAATGTTTCGTAATTAAAAAAAGGTGAAAAATTATTAATAATATTAAATATTGTTTTTATATTAATATAAATATGGTTAAAAATAGCTAGAGGCAATAAAGACATTTTTAGCTGTAAAATCTGAACGGTTACAGATAGAACCATAATCTTTTTTTCTTTAGATAGATATTTTCCCAAAGATCATTTCTGCATACCCAGCTCAAAAAATTCAAATTTTGAGTTACTACGATATTGCACCAAAGGCTCGATATGTATTCTTATTATTTTCGTTAAGTTTTGATCATTACAACAAATCATGTAATTTCACCTATAAAAACAAGCAAATTAATAGACCCACCTGGTTGGGCCCTCGGTGTTTACATATATAATTTACTTTGAGAGTGCGAAAATTAAATTTTTTTTTAGTAAATACAAAAATGTTTAAGCCTTTTCTAATTGCAAATACATAAATCAATTTTGTCTTGTTTCGACTAAAGCTACTCTTTAATATGACCACAGAAATTATTAATAATAAACTAACAGCAACAAATTTCCAGAATGGGGCAAATACATTTTTTAAGCGGCCAATACAAAATACAAGCGCATTTAAAACAAATAAACAAACACATACCTTTTATTTGAAGTGTTTCAAATTCGTTTTTCATTTAAAAATAAATTGTTTCTTTATTGACGATTATTTTCGATTGTCATTTTAAATATTGGCTGGATTTGAAGCCGGAATATTTATTTCATTCCACTTAGTCTAGTCGTTTTCACTATACTAGAGAATTAATAGGCAACAAACAAGTAATAATTTCGAAATAGAAATTTGATACTTGTAAAAATATGTATGTCAAGATAATTACATTTTACAAACTCTTAAAATCAGTGTTATGCCATAACAATTTCGGAGGCAACCATAGTATGTTTGTGGCTTCTTGATGGAGGACTAATTAAACCATTATATGGTTGTCAATATAAATAATATGGTTTATATGGTTTATAATTTTATTGAGGTGACCGTATTGAACCATGTTTTTTCTCAGTGTGTACGGGGTTGCGGGTTCGGTTCGCGACACTGGTCTGTTTCAGTACAACGTCCTGAAGGTCTAAGTAATTATTGCCAGGCCATTTATTAAATAAGAAGATAAATTCTGTGGCATTTCGACAAAAGTTAAAAAGTAAAAAAAATTTTGTGAATCATACGAATTTTCATTCAAAAAACATTTTTGTTTACGTTTGTAAAATTTTGTATTATTAACGAAATTTATCTTAAATTTGGTTTATTTTATTATATGATAAAATTGATTTTTTCACCGAGTTTTTTTTAACTTTTTTGCTATCTTATCTTGACTTAAGACGTTTTGTTAAAATGCCACAGAATTGTATTTGCTTGTATATTTTATAATAAATAAATAAAAAAATTAACCTTTTCTAACTAATACACAATATTTCGAAAAAGCTTCTGAAAATATGAAATCATGTCTGAGAGAATCAGTAAAGTTCAGTAATTATTTTTTATCTAATTATATATCATAATTAGGGATGCGATTTCCATACAAATGCATGTTTTTTGTCGATAGTCAAAAATCGATGCCGACCAACCAATTATCTTTCCGAATCATTAAATTTGCGTTAAAATGGCATCGATTTGTTTTTGCATATTGTTGCATATTTTGGTGAAAATGCATATATTTGCATATTTTGGTTTTAAATGCATTGTTTGCATATTTTAACATTTTTGAGTGATATATTTTTTAAATTTCAAAAAATTTATTTTAAAATTTTTCGAGATCTGCTTAAAATGCAAGATTTCGACAAAACATCTCTCAATTTTTAACCGATGCAGCACCTTACATGATTAAGGCTGCCAATTGTCTTTAAACAGTTTATCCAAAACTGTCACATGTTGCTTGCATGGCACATTGGTTACACCAAGTTGCAAAGGAAATAAGAAGCCAATTCGATAATATTGATTTAACGGTTTCCTACGGGAAAAAATATTTTTAAAGGCTCCTTCACGAGTTGCAATTTTTAATGAAATGTATCTTTTGGTACCGTCACAGTGTTACCACCAGCAAGATTCAAAATTACACTTGAGATGAAGCAAAATTACCCGATTTGAATGAAATTACACCTGATATAAAATTTAAGTTTTATTTAATAAAAAGACATTTACAAAGAAGCAAATACACAACAAACTCATTAACACAAGATCAATATTAGTCAAACTGTTAATTTTATTTAAATTAACAAAAATAACATTAAAGACTTAAAAAAAAATTAATAAAACATAAAATAAAACTGCTAAAATAATTAGTTTAACTTCCACATTTGGTTGATATATCTTGGGAAAGTTTAAAATGTTCCTTGTCATTGCTTTTTATAATAGAGCTTACGAAAGGTTAGCTGTCAAACGAACTGTCATACTTTTTTCACTTTTTGATCAGGCACATCATCATGAATAGATTCATGCTTGAACAACGCCACCATATTATCCAAATATACTTTGAAAATCAGCCATCGATTTTCGCAACTTAAAGGTGACTTCATGATTTAAATGACGCAACTTTTTTTCTCAAATGAAGGCGATGTGTTGAGTTAGAGAAAATAAACTGTCAACTAGACTTCAAGGCCGTGCGATGTGACACTTATTGATTGTTTTCGTAGGGCTGTGAAGTTAGTGGTTAATGCTGATAAACCAGCAACAATCGGTGTCTTGGAGGTCAACATTGTTCATTTTATTCGAAAAAGAGATAGAAAGTTGGACGTCTGCAAGGCGTTTCGTCAATGACATGCGCGGTGTCTATTTGTTTTAAATCAGTTTCAAATCGTAATGCCGTGTATCAATCTGCGATTAAAATAAATTTTTTTTGTGTTGTCTACTATTTTAAGTTTCATGGTCTTAAAAAATAAATTTTATATTTTATTTAGTAAACAAAATGCCTGCAGAGTTTTATACAACTGTACCTTTCGTAATTCAGTTTTACAACTGTAAAGAGCGTTAAATATTCTTTAAACTAAAGCATTAAAAAGTAGCAAGATAGAAATAAAATTAATTATATTTTGCAATATTTGAAACATATCTTCCCCCAGGCAAGTTTTTAGTTTGAATAACTTTTTTCAATAAACTTCAGGTTCTAAATCACTATGATAGGCATCTTTATGCAAATCTAAGGGTCCATCTTGCGACATTCATTACCAAACATTTGAACAATAAGGCAAATCCCGGTATAACGAATGATATAATGTCAGCCCCTTTCGTTAAACTGAGAGATTCGTAATACCGAACTTTTTTTTAAATACAAAATTAGCTACATTTATCATTAAATCGAGCTTTTATTATATTATATTATATGCATTTTGATTGAACTTGCATACGTAAGTACGTATTTACATATTGGGGAAAATTATTTGTTTAAAATATCAATAATAAATAAATGTTTGCATGAAGCGTTCTAACTTTTTTCAACTGCTTTTTCTTGCAATACTCTCATCACTAAAGATTTGTGTATCAATTTTATTTACCATCTTTTTTAAAGTGCAAATCGAAGACTGGTATTCCATACTTTTGCGATATTAGAGAAAGACTTACACCTTTTTACATTCTTTTAAAATTTTTATTTTTTCACTGCATGATATTATTTTTCTATTAAACATCTTGCTTCCACAACACTTCAAACTGTGCTCTGTGCTTCAAACAAAACTCTTTTATTAGTGATTAAAACTAATCTACGTGTTGTAGTACTTTGTAACAAAAAAGCATATTCAACATTTAACCATTCGTTAAACCGGGACACGAATCTTGATTTTATTTGGGCATCTGAAGTAAAAATTTCAAATTACACCTGAATTACACCTAAGAGAAATTACCGACGCTCTACCCACGACCGTAAAAATTATACCAAATTCGGGTAATTACACACAAAGTGGCAACACTGTACCGTCACCACCGCAGCCAGTATTAACAAGAAGGGGAACCTGGATAGATGCTTCAGAGTTCTATTCAAAAAACTTTGAGCAATTTAAGAATGTTATTAAAGAACTTATTGCTACCGATGCTTATGCAATAAAAAAGTAACAGAAATATTAAATTTAAATAACATCAAAAGTCAATTTCCAACGTATATACATAATATATTGGTAAACCAATAAATAAAGTGGAAGGATATAGTTCACTCAAATTAATGCTGCGGCTTGGTGCTAAAAGGGCCAATGTCAAAATATTTACTTTTGAGCAAATTTAAATTAAATTGTTTTTAGAGAAGAGTTCTTACTGAAAACACCTTATGCAACGATTAACTCAAAACAGAAAAATATTGACATTGGCCCTTTTAGCACCAAGCCACAGAATTGATACTGCAGAAAGCAAAATTAACAATGTGGAAGGAAGTATAGCCCGACAAATAAAAAAAAAAAATACTGGGGTCTAATTACGAGGAAAATTGATCGAAATTTTTTATTTTTGTATTATGACTCTCGATATCTAATGAAATGTTTCGTAATTTGAGATGATAGCATTCGATATCGAGTAACCAAAGACATTACATCTCTCTAGTTTTCATTCGATACGTCAGTGTCTATCGTATGCAGAAAAATACGATAGGTAGTTTACTCGATACGATAGCTTACACGATATCGAATGCGGCAATTAGGCCCCAGGATCCAAATAATAAAACAAATTTCAACTATTTTTGATCTGGAATCAAACAAAAATTTAAATTATGTAGTTATTTAAATAAAGTTAAAAAAAAATTAAACCTTTGAATAACAATAGAATTTTTTATTTTGTTTTGTTTTAAATAAAATAAAATAAAATAAAAAACAAACACTTTTTTTTATTGAAAGTTGTCAAGTTTTTAGTGCATATTTTTTATTCTTTTAATGCATACTTTGGAGTTTTTAGTGCATATTTTATGGGCATATTTTCGATTTTTTAATGCATGAAAATCTCATCCCTAATCATAATCAAAGATTTTAAAATCTATGTAAACTGCAGATTCCTTTCAAAAAATTATCCCACGATATTAATCGCGGGACTTGTAAAAGCAAAATAGAATCCGCATAACAGTTGCAACACTAAAACTCAAACTGATGAGTAACAATCATGAGAATTTTAATATTTTCTCAGCCCCTTAAAAAAAATCTAACTGTTAATTTTTTGATTATAACACTTTGTTTCTACTCTACATTTTATTGTTCTAAGTTGACAACGAAAAACTAAACGGTAAATGTCATTTTGAAGACAAACAAAACTATTCGCTGATATTGTTTGAAAGAAGAAAAAAAGAGTTGCAAGCACAACTACATACTACATATTTTGCTCCACATACAAATATACATAAAAACATAAACGTAGAATAACGAAATCTCGAAAGGATAAAACCATAGAAAACAAACAATAAACCTATAAAATGGTTTGACAGATTAATATCATTTGGATGATTGTTTTTGACATCACATAATTTTAAAATTTTATAGTAAAGTACACTTGATAATCAACTTGCAGTATAAATTATTATATGGCCGTGTACAACATGCACCAGCACACACAGTTACACAAAGAAAGAAGATTTTTTAAAAAGACGAGAAAAAACGCAGGTGTATATTGTTTGTTTGTCAAAATTCTGTTACGGCATCCTTAATAAAACAAGTTGCAAGTATTAATGTTATCCTTTCTCACGGCATTTAAGCAGACTTTGAAAACAACTGAACAAAATAAACAAGCAACCCTTCTTTCTTTGAAGTCGTGGTTCCCTGAGTTCCATTTGCTTAGAGTTGCACAACAGCCAACAGACAAACAAACAAGTGTCATTAACCTCTAACACCTTGTTTTCTTTTCTTCTCAAGTTTGTTCGTTGGTGTAAATTTCAGTCTCTATTGAATGGAATAAGGAGTTCATGATGCCAAGCAAATATTAATGTGGGAAATGATGAAGAGAATATCAACAAGAATTTCTTCGAAATTTCCCCCTGCTTTTTTTGTATAATTTGAAAGTGTGGGTGTGTGTGTGTGTGTGTGTTTTGAATTTTATCCTTTTCTTTTTTAGACATTCGGCAAATGCATTTTTCACTTCATACCAAATAGTATGTTTGAGTACTTGCGCTATTTCAAAAATTTGTATAAACTCAAATTTTTGTTGAGTCTCTTCCTTGAACACTAGCAAAGAGTATGTGGAGTGTGTGCAAGTGTGTTCGTTGTATTATTGCACTGTTTGCATACCAAATAAGTGTGTTTCTATTTGTTTGCTTGTGTGTGAATAAATTTTGCCTAGTTGGCTTTCAGCTCAGAAAATCCAATACAAGGTTAACTATTTCTTTTGACGATGATTCCCCATTTGTAACGAGGTCGCCTCGTATGTATTCCTTTCTTTTTGGTTTGGCTTTCTTTTTTGTTTTGTTGTATGTGGCTCCAGCTTCAAAACAGGACACTTATTTGGTAATCTATGCACGCATATGTGTTGATATGTGTTCGTTTGGCATTTCTTTGATTTCGTTTTGTGTTTGAAAGCCATTTTTCATTAAATTTATCTCAGAGAGAAATTTCTCATTTGAAAAATGCGCCTGCTTGGGAATGGCCAAGTGATTGCCAACTTTAGAGATTAAAGAAAATAAACATGAAATCTTAAAATATTAAAATTTTTAGATTCATTTTTGATTTTTTTTTTAAACTTATTGAAATGTCTGTATAAATTTATAGCATTAACTGCTTTTATAAAACCTTCAGTTAGTTTTTCTATTGAGACCTACATATGTATGGGTGGGCCGAATAGACATACCAATGTCGTTGTTGGTGGTATGGCAGTAGCAGTGCTTGCACAATTCGATTTTTGTATGGATGCACCTTAAGATTAATTTTTAAATATCTCTGCAATGTTGTTCTGAAAATGCCTAAATAGCCAGAACGAAGACGAGATGAGGGAAATTAATTATATTCAACACTCTGCCGCACATATTCCACTTTACTATCAGGGCGAAGATTGCGATAAGCACCTTTTCCAGGAATGGTGATCACTGAACCTCGTTCCTCAATACGACCAACTAAATTCCTATTCATCTTAAAGGTTGTGGGTGCTGATGTTGAATAAAAATTCAATATTTTTAACGCGTTCAATCTTTTTAACGCGTTGCTGTGGATTCATTGTAAATTTTCAAGAATTTAATATGTATAACCTGCAAAAAACACATAAAAAACAAAATAAAAAAAGAATAATTTTACTCCAATGATATAAATAAATAAATAAAAAAATTGGTAGGTCTTATTTAGTCCACCCTGTATTATATATTAGTGTATATTACTTTAGGTCTTCTCTTTTTAAATTGGCATAGATTATCAAAATGTCAAGATATCAATGCATAAGATGTCCAAATAAATAACTCAATCTATTTTGAGAAATCAAAAGATGTATACAATTTATAAACACGGCTTAAAGCAGGATGTATCAATAACAGATTAGCAGGGATATAGTGCGTTTATGCTGATGTTTGTTACGCATGATACCCAACAAACACGAAGTCAAACCTTTGATATGAAATGCCTTTATCATTTGACTTCAAACACAATTCTCAAACGTTTTTCAATTGTTTGATTTAACATTTATATTCAAATTGATAATGATTTGAAAATTAACATTTGATATCAAATGTTTTATCAATTTGATGTCAAATGTTTGTCAAATGTTAAATTCAAATCAAAAATAAACTTGGCAGCACTAAAGCAAAAAAACATTTAAAATGGCGATTAAAGTTACATTTTTTACTTTGTGGTTACATGTGCTTTACTATTAAAAATTAATTTTAATAAAAAGTGAACAGTTTATTTCTTGTGAAAATTAAAAATTATTTGTAATTCCAATGATTAAGAATACAAAAAAAAAGGAAAATAAAACGGGAAAGTGAAGAAAGTATGTTGAACGATCGCGGTGCTACAATCCTCAAAATAAAAGCGAGCCAATGTCGTCTTTGCAAGAATTAGAGGATGGAAAGAACCCCATTTCATCTTTTATCTATGCTGCCGAATGTTTATCTCACAGTTTATTTAAATAAATAATGAATTTAAATTAAGAAAATAAAATATTTGTATTTATGTTCCACATTGTATTAATATCCACATTTGAAAAACATTTGAGAATTACGTTTGAAAGCAAGTTGAAAATAAAGTCATTTTTCAACTTGATAGTGATTTCCCCTTTTTGTTAAGAATGCTATGATTTTCAAATGATTTTCAAATCATTATCAAACGTTTGTCGTTTGAAAAAACGTTTTATTTCAAATCATTTTCAATTTGAAATCAAAGCTCCGTGTTTGTTGGGTAGATACATATTCGTTCGAGGTCCTTCAGTATCACTATCTGCTTAGAATTACTATTCCAATTGGCCTAGTGTTATCCATTTATTGGATAGATGACTGTTCATGTTAATTATAATTATATTTGCAGCTTTTAATAGTTACTTTTTCAGTACCTTATTTAGGGAAATATTCAAGCCAAAAACTGTTAATAACGTTGTCTAACTCCCTGATTATATAATAACCTACACTAGAAACGTTGGTTGTTGGTGTAATTTTGGCTTATTGGTTTCTTAAATGCATCGACTTTTGTAACAGGATTTGTAACATAAAGTTTGAAGTACATAGAATGCGTTAGTCCGTCGACGGGTATCGTGCGTTTAAAAACTTGAGCGCAAAAAAATGACAAGTTACACACCACGCGCGTTATGACAAACATTTCTGTCAGGTGCTTTTAAACACTTTGCTTATAGAATTCAAGCTACGAATCTTTTTGTTTTTGGAGTCCTGTGCCCGGGTTCTGTAACTCCCGCTTCGAGAAACCGTAACATTTTTGTGGAGTAATAGCGTCACTTAAGGAATTACTTGCCAATTTACAGAACAAGTGTGTTTGTAATATTTGTCTGAGAAAGTTTCCGCTTTGAACTGTCAAATATACTCCCATCATTTTAAGTTTATTGGCAAACACTTGCATCATCTCCTTAAATGGCATGGCCACATAAGGTACCGTTACGATTTTATATCAACAACTATTTTTTCGTTAGCAACAACCTTCATACAAAATTTATATGAAATATAATAAAAAATCTTCTGCACAATTTTGTTTTTGGCGCGTAAGCTTTTTTGCGGTTGTGACTCGATATATCGATTAGATAATAAGACCAGTAAGAGAGTTTTTTCGGCTATGCCGAATCTTATATGTTTACCCTTCTACTGAATCTTATATGTTTACCCTATTTTGTTTCATGTCCACATTAGCTGCGTTCGTTTATCCCAAAATTTGTACTGGATTTTACTGAAAAGCGTTCGCGCACACATAAATTTGTAAAATTTTCATTTTACTCACCTACTGGATTTTGCTGGGATATTACTGGAAAAGTAAACGAACGTACATATTTTGTCGTATGATGTCTATTGATAAACAAGATGCTTGTAAGTAATTTGGAAACGTTTGCACTTTCCGTTCTTCAGATAAACCGAAAATCAGACAGACAGACTGAGATCGTTTAGTCAACTTCGCTGTACAAGTATGTTAATATTAGTTATGTGTAAAAAAACGCAAAAAGTCAAAAAATCAAAAAAAAGTAACTGTTACATTCGGTGATGGCCATCACCCATCGATGGTCTAAAAAACAACAATAACATGGAATTGTATAAAAAAAATTAGAAGCAGTCGTTATTTTTAGCTCATATCACACCTATTTCTAGACAGATCTGGATACATTTCAATGGTTAACAAATCCGGAGTATATGTGATATAAATATATAACAGCCTAGTCGCACACACGATAGACACACAGATGGACAGAAGAAAATCGTGATTTGAATTTCTCTTCTCACAATAATTCAGAATCTATGTACTTTATAGGCTAAACGATCAATATTGTTGATATTACATACGAAACGTCAACCTTTTATATACACAGAAAAAAAAAAATATAGATTTCAATTTAAAAATTAGTAATATTAATTAAAAAATTAACTAAATTTGCACCAGTAAACAAAGCAATATTATTAATTAAACGTTTAGTTCACTTGATTAAACGATTAATTCACTTGATAAAATCTTTATTTAAAACGAAGTTTATTTTTGATTAATGCAGTGTGATGATTTATAGTTATTTGAGACTTCACATTATGAATTGCTTTCTAGGCACACTTTAATTGTGATATGTTTGATGTTAGAAAGACAGTTTGCCTGCGTTCTATCAGCCGTATTCATAACAAAAAGTTAGCCACAGTTTGTACACTACGTACAACGAGCTGCTAACTAGAATGCCGATTAAGCTTAGCAGCTTGTTGGCACAAAGTTAATTCATAACGAACTTTTCTCCATCTGCCAACTTTTAATAAATCAACTCTGAATTTTCATGATGCCACATTGTATTACTCAAAAATGTAACACGATTTGCATTAATCATCGCTGAATTTGTAATTTTTTTGTTTTTCCCTTCACATATAAAAATTTTAAAAGGTTTTTAAAATTAAAATAAATTAAGTAAAATACAGTAAATTTAAAAAAAAAACAATTAATAAAAAAACGAACAAAGAGTTGGCAATCGTTTGGCAGCTCGTTAACAAGAGTTTAGCAAAACGTTGGCCAGAGTTTGGTTAGTGTATTATGAATAAACAATAATTAGTATTGTGGTGTTGTGTGAATAAACTTTTTGCTAACTTTGTGCCAAATTTTCATTATGAATACGGCTGTATGTGTGTAAGATGTAATTTGAATGTTTCACATAATAGCAGACCCACCTACCTTGATATTGCCCGTGATACGACGTCTTTGTTGGATATTTTTCTGGTGAGTAATACCTCATATGGGCATTTCCGTCAAAAGGTCCACCGTGACCTAAAATTTCAAGGTTATTAAAAGCTGATTATTTTACGATATTGTTATAGAGAAATATTTAGATTTCACTAATTTTATAAATTTGTTCACTTAGATGAACAATCAGACTGCAAAGTTGTTCAAACGTAATTTCTTATATATGAGAATGTGTTATTGTATGTTTTCTTTAATATTATCTTTCTTAAAAGAGGTGATATTTGATTAAAATTATTCCAAAAAAATGTTCTTGCATGGTCTGTAATCTAAGGAAGAGTTCAAAGAGAAATATTTTATTCGGATTAAAGTTAAATTTTTATTTTATTTTGTCCAATATTCAGTTAAATTATTACGAAAAAAATTTCATGTTCGAAATGTCACGTATCGACTCAGATTTTGGCTTAAAAAAAAGAATATGCAGAAGATTTTGGAATCAAACCAAGACATTTTAATGTTACATTGCTACGTAAAATTCTGAAAGTAGTTTGACTAAAAATTGTGCCGTGTTTTTTGAATTACGCCTTTTTATACATGGCCACAAAAACTACTTCTGTTTTTTTCACGTTCGAGCCGCTACTTCTTTATCTTTGACCTAGAATCGCGCCCTCCAGAAACTTTAGCATAGATAACAGTGCTTTCTTAGTGCTATAATTTAAGGGTTAAGAGAAAGTTAAAATAATTTTTGCTTAAAATGTTATTGCATTTTTGATGCGTACGACTGTCACGTTCAACACTTTGGAATTACCCATATATGAAATTTTTAGACCAGGTTCAGTGCCCAATGACATCTTATCACGCTTTGATTTTTGCAGCTCTTGAGTTTGAAGTGAGACAATATTACAGTTATTTAACATACAGGGACTTTAACAGTATTGATTGGGATGGATTCATTGCTTCATTAGTTACACATGATTTTGCATTATTTTGTGGTTTGGGAAATATGGAACTTCAAAGGTTCACAAAGATGAAATCTAGTGAAATTTTACTTTCTACTTCTCTAAGGGACTTGGCCTATATAGCTTTTCGATCCGCTTAATATTTTGAGAGTTGGTACTTTTTTTAAGATCCCCAAATAATGCTTTTGAAAACACACCTCCACGTGAGAAATTTGATACCAACCGAGCTGGTTAGTTTTGAGTGGATTTTTAAGCTTTATATCGTTTTTCGGGCGCTACCAGGTCAATAACCCATATTCAACTATTTTCTTTTCATTACTGTTTGGTAACTCTAAAATATAACGCATGTCTAAAGAATCCACAGTCTCACTGCACGAAGTATACAAAAATAAAAAAGTAGCGCCAGCAATAAAGCACAAAGCAAAGTAAAATTTTCAAGAGCATACGCACCGAAACCTACACATTCTCTCGGTATCGTATCGTGTTCGTCATCATCATATTTAAAATTTATTTCCTCTCATTTTGACTCGTTCTCATTCGCCCGTTTGTTCGTTCGTTCATTCATTCAGATGGCCGCCGTGCATGTGTGTTTTTGTGTTTGTAAGGATTTGTGCTTTTGGTATTCTGTATGCATCGCATGTTTTGAATGTCCTGTGACTCGATATGAATTATTCAAAAAATATATAAAACTTTACTCTTTTTCTGTTTATTCGTTTGAAAAATTCTTCTACTTGTATGTAGGGGAAAATGGGTGTTTAAGCATGTATGTGTGTGTGTGTAAGTGTATGAATTGCAGCCAAGCAAAAAAATGGCAGCCAGACAAGCCAAACAAATTCTAGCAAAAATATCTAACAAATACCACCACGCCAAGGACGAATATAGCGCGGCATACTAAATAAAATATACAAACAGACAGAAATAAAAAAACAGCTACAACAACAAAAATTTACTGCTAAAGGAGTTAAGACATGCATACAAATTATGAACATGAAGAATAAGGAAGAAAACAAGGATGTACATGTATGTATTTGGGAAATGGGGACAGTGTGAGTGTGTGTTGCAGTAGCCTACCTATAACAGCTTAAGCTATAATGTGTTTGTGTATGTATGTGCATGCAGTTTTATCAATAAAAGTTAAGCGTGTAGCATGCATGATGAGCTCGTAACTCTGTCAGATTTTGTGCTGCTGCTGTTAAAGTTTGTTGCCAGATAAAAGTAAAATTATCCTTTTGACAGGACTTTACGTAGTGAAGAATGTAAATGCAGGAGCAGAGGCTGGCTGGTGTTGGTGTGTGTGTGTGTGTGTGCTATGAATAACATATATAAAAAGCTTATACATACCTACTTTTGCAACTGAGTAAAAGTGACGAGGACTCTGTCTTCGAAATTCATGTTAAGCGGCAGCAAAATTAGCAGCAGTAGCAACAGCAATAACAACAGTGACGTTATAGTCATCGCCTTCGTCATCGTCATAAAAAGTGAAAGTCAAGGTTAATCTGTGTTTGTCTGTCTGTGTTGCAACAGGAATATAAATTCAAATATAAATAACTATATAAACAAACAACGACAATTTGAAAAAAAAAACATTTTTTTGCAACAACATAAAAACTCAAATAAAAAACATTTTTTTTTAGCTTAACAAAGAAACAAACAACAATAATAAAAAAAAGTAAAATAAAAATGACATAAAAGTTGATGTCATGTCACAACAGGCACAACTTCAAATAATAAAAATTAACAACAACATTTAAACTTTATGACCGACTCTCCCAATGCCACGTATGGACTTATTTATAACAGTTTTTTTTTTATTTTTTTAGAACTCAAACTTCAGTTTTTTTTTTAAATATCTAAAAAGGCTTTAACTACAAGCAGTAATAGAAACAATGTTGTTGTTGTTGTCTTTTCATTATTTTTCGTCAGTTAGCAGACAGTGTGGGTGCTTCGCTTTAAATGCTTTGGCAACCAAGGGCGGTTACTTCTTGTAATGAATTTAAATGTGGGCCATTTACTGGTACATTCTTATTTCGAACAGCAACTGTTGCTGTTGGCAGCAATGAAATTTATGTTGTTCAATGTTTGCAATTAGTTTAAACCTTGAGCTTTTACAAGTTGTAGAGAGTTTTAAACATTTGAGATCTGGAAATTTTATAGGAAATTTTAGAATTTAGTTATCTGGGCAGAAATCCGAAAAACGCTAAATACATAAATTTAAAGTGTCTCTTATCACTCGTCGTTGTTTTTTAAGACACAGATTTATTGTTAACGTTGAAGATATTTAAAATTAATCTTTAGTATTCCAATAACAATTGGCAAATTTGTTTATATTTCGGCAAACATAATTCTGTGAAGTTTTGTCTTGCTACTTTAAGATTTTTATGAGGCCCATTCCCTCCCTAACTACCTAAGAAGCATTGTTTTCAATCTGCCATTCAGGCTACTCAGCTGTCTGCTTCGCACTTTATCTACTGTCGGAAGAATGTCTAAACTACGTTACCAGGGTATTCTTGGTGTTAACCGGAAGTAGTTTGCTTCTTGCAAAATTCAGAGCAATTAGGTGACGGACACGAGAATTAGTCACTGAAACTCAGCTGTTCTTTTGCCGTTTTACCCCAACACTGGGTTTGAACAAGGTGGTCCTACAAGTCGTTTTTTCTTTAACTCTTTTTATCACTGAAACCACAAGTATCCCTTTGTTTCTCTTAATAACTGCAGGATAAAATATATACATTAAAGGGGTCCAAAAAATGACAAGTTAACACCATACAACAAAAAAACCTTTTTCCATATCTCACAATTTTGAGTCTTTTGATTAAAAAAATGTTATTACAGAAATCCATTTCAAAAATAGTAAGGGGTTGTGAACGAATTCCTAGGTTATCTGATTATCTGTGGCCAGATAATCAGGGTTGTGCTTGAAATCGAAAACGTTAAACGCACGAATTTTAAAAGTCGTTTTTTAATAAGATTTCTGTATTAAAAGAATTTAATGACAAGTATTATACAAATATTTCTCCAATTAACAGTATTTTATAATAAAAATAATAGAAATTAGATTAAGAGTGTATTAAAAACTACTTCCAAGTTCTTGCGTTTTACGTTTTCGATTTCTAGCACACCCCCGTATCGGGATACATTTCAATGTATACTTCTGTTTAAAGCGTCATCCACAGTGCAAGGCTGGCTCGATTTCACAAGATCTTAAGCTTTGTACAGACGGTGGTAAAATGTTTTAAAACTATCTTGCAACCGTGTGAACTGGCAAAACATTGTCAGAAAAGGCATTGTCAGTCAATTGTAAAGCAAGTGCCGGTTCACACACTGTCAAGTTTGACTCGTCAAGTCTTGAGCTTTTAGGAGAGAAGGGAAAAGAGGATGCCATATCTTTTCCCCTCTCTCCTAAAAACTCAAGACTTGACGAGTTCAACTTGACGTGTGTGAACCAGCTCCAACAGTATTGTTAGATATCTGACAATCGTGTGAACACTCTTCGTTTCAATTGGCCGACCATTATCAGACGTTGAAAGCTTATTTCTTATTGCCTGTTGTGCGAAGCTTATGCAGACCTTTTTCGATTGGCAACGCTCCAAATAAATACGTAGCAGGGATGGAAAATTGGGTTTCAAATTTAGTACCAACTTCAATCACAAAACGTAGTTTTGAGACTATGACCGTACAAACTTTATATTTCTCTGGCTCATCTTTTTATATATTTCTATCTCTTGATTTAAATATATTTAGAAAAAGGACTTTTATTAACTACAAATTTATTTTTAAAGATAGCCACCAGAAATCAGCAATGAATCGTTTTTTCGCTACTCATAGAGTTGTGTCGTTCCGGGACGACCTAGTTCCATTCAACGATTCCCTAAAACGAACGATGCGGACTATTTCAATAGTTCCTTTTTTTTATCGTTACTCGTTCCGAAATTGCAATCCGTTGGACCATCACATGTTTTTCTGTAGGTTAATTTTTTGTGTGTTGATCAGTGTTGCCGACTTTTATGTATTTATATCTTGACATATACAAAAATTTCTAATTAAATCAATTACTTATGTGATCCAGAGCAATATACCACTCGTTCATCACCAGCAACGGCTTAAGGGTACGCGAAGATTAAAACAGGAATAAATTTACCTGAGTATATTGAATTAGTTATTATTTTTTAAAATATTTAAAATATTATATAATTATTATTTATGAAGTTGTTAAGCCACAACATGAAAACAAACATTTGACGTTTTTACGAACGACAAAGAAGTTTTCTCGTCCCTCGTTCATTCACTGTTCAAAGTAAACAACTGCAACGATGAACGAAAGGAACGACCTAGTTCCTTCGATCTTTCCGATCGGTCGGAACGATTCCACAAAAGGAAAGATTTTGCCCAACTCTAGCTACTCATACTAACTCATTTAATTGTAAGTATAAGTGCGTAGACATCATTTAAGCTCAACTACTCTGATTCACTCATACACATACTAATAATTGACCTCAGTTTGATTTATAAGTTTAGGAAAATAGTTATAATACTCACATTGATTCACCTTATTCAGCTCATCCATTTACCGTTTTAACACAACAATCAGCGTAAGTGTAATTGCCAAATCGTCCCCTTGCTACCTTAGGGACAAATCTGGTAGCCTCGCATTTTGCTTCACCTATACATATTAAGTTAAGTTTAATCTAAATCAACCACTACATAAATGTTGCTAAGTATGAGTAAGATGAATAACATCCCTCCAAACATTTTTGAAATTTTTGGCAATTGCTTGTTTGGCGATGATTACGCGATTCCATTCAGGGAAAACAAATCGCTAACCATCGCCTACGCCTTACAACTAGGCGATGAATATGCGAGCGGACACAAGTAGCGGCAATCATCAGTGTTTTTTTTATAACTTTCGATAGAATTTTTTTTTCTTGTTGTTTTGTTAAGGTAACGGGAAAATAAATATTTGGTTTCAAGGGCAATTAGCAAAATTGTCATTCCAGTTGAGCAAGTGATTTGTGAAAGGTGTGTTATTTAATATATCCCTGAAAGCAATTTTCATTGCCGAATCATCGCCCGCGAATCGCCGGCAAATTGTCTAACATCGCAGCGATGCATCGCGTGGAAGCTAAATGCGATCCTCTGGCGAATCGCGAAAACGTTCGCATGTGTTAACCACGCGATTCGTGTACTGAGGCACACGATGTCCACGCGAATCGCGGTACACGATGTTCACGCGAATCGCGGTACGCGATGTTCACGTGAATCACGGTTGACACATGCGAACGTTTTCGCGATTCGCCAGAGCATTGCATTTAGCTTCCACGCGATGCATCGCAGCGATGTTAGACAACTTGCCGGCGATTCGCGGGTGATGATTCGGCGATGAAAATTGTTTGCAGGGATCAAACTTCTGAGTGAATATGAGCTTCAATAACATTGCAATAAGTATGAGTGCGAAAAAGTACAAGAAATTATGAGTCATGATTTAGCGCTACTCACCTTTTCACTACTTATTGCTGATCTCTGAAAGCCACCAATGAATAAAAAAGTAAAGCTGCACCATAGTTTCCATCCCTGACAAGCATGAGTAAAACAAAAACAAAAAAAGTTTAATATTGCAAAATTTTAATTAATGTTAATGAAAATCAATGAAACCTATTTAAAACAAAATAAAATAGCTTAAATTCTTGCTATTTCTTTTTCCCTTCAATAACAATATTTCTACTTTTCCAATTAAAAAAAATTCACGCAATTTTCATATTCTGACAATTTCTAAAAAAGATCTGGCAGTTCTTGACATGCAATTATCTGTCAACCTAGTGAACTGACAATTTTGGATGTCAGACAGTTATCTGCCAATGAAATTGTAAGATTTTCTTACAATCGTGTGAACTGAACATTTTTTCTTAGTGGCAATTTTTCTTTAGCAGTATATTATCAGCACATTTCCAGACCATACATTACTTTAAGAAGCTTTAGCTTTGATCTCCTATAACTTTAATTATTCGATCAAAGCGAATAAACCACTATTCGACGTGTAATTTGGCAACCTTTCAAAAAAGGTTGAATTCATATTAACTAAACTAGAGTTTGCTAAAAACCGTAAAAATTTGAAACCGCGGTTTCGGTTTTAAAATGCTTAAAACCGGTCGGTTTCGGTTCGGGTTTCGGTTTTGAAATAACAAAGTTAAACTGTAATACAATTTTTTATTTGTTTTAGTTCAGGTACTTTTATTAACACTTAAGTGTTCACCTGTGCTTGGCCAGGCATTGCTTGACTTTTTTCTGTTTTTTTTTATGAGAACGAGATTTAATGTATTCCACATTAAAAGTGTTTTTTACAAGAAAATGAGAAAATAACGTGGGCGTCGCAATTTGCCAAATTAAAATTTTGTGAATATTGTGTACACCTGGGTCTGGCCAGGTCCTTCCCTATTATATATGTACTGCAGTTAATAAAATCAAAATTAAACGTATCAAAAAGCAAACTGTTGTATCAATCAGTAGAGTTGACATCACTAATTTATTGTAAAAGATCTGCTGTCATAATTTTGTTGAATATTCTAGTTTTGATATAGAGAAAAGTACACACGTGGTTTTTAAGGTGAGTTGTAACCAAGTATGGGCACCACTACATTGAAAGCTTTGCATGTGTGGCATTGTATTGGTTTGTTTACGTTTGCATTTGTTGGTTTTATGCTCTTTTGCTCTTTGTTTTTTGTGTATGTATACACATCGTTCGCTCTTTTTGCATTTTGATTTAGCATTTGCCCATAGCTGGTTGTAACCATCGTTTATATCGTTTTATCTTTTTTTTTTTTTTGATATACAAAAAGAGACAATAATTACAACACATACACAAGACATTAGAATTCTTTCTTTCCTTTTTGCGAAGAATTATTCTATTTCCCGACGAACTGTTCCTACTAAAGCCATACAACTCCATACATATAAAAGTAGTCCCAGCCTTGCCCAGGCGTTCGTTAGTATGAGTTTTTTCTATATTCACAAAAACTCCATACAAAATAGTATTGGTCCCAGCCAGACCCAGTAGGTGTCTACTTAAGAGTTAAAAAGGTAACATTTGTTCTTGTTAGTACTTATTTTGAATTTTAAGATTTTTGAAGGCTGTTATGTATAAAGTTTTTGTGTATGAAGTAGGAGTATTATGTATAATTTGCAATTTCGTCAAGCATAAATATATTGTCAAAGTAAAAGCTAAAACCGAGGTTTTTTTGTCGGTTTTCGGTTTCGGATTTTAGGCATTTAAAACCGCGGTTTCGATTTCGGTTAAAACCGAACAGCAATCTAAACCAGTCTTTATCAGATAGATATAGCGTGGTATAGATATTTAAGCGAAGTTTATATTTGCAACATACAACTTTTTCATCGCAGACTAGGGATGCAAAACTGGAAACCCCGAAATCCCGGGATTTTTCGGAATTGACAAATCCCGAATCCCAGGATTTATTTTTATTAATCCCGGGATTTTTAATACATCAACTTTTGTGTACAAAAATGTTCGTTTTTATTGAATTGTTATACTCTATACAAAAAAAAAATTTTATTTCAGTTGTTCTTTTTTATTTTTATAATTCTTATTTTTCTTTTTTAAAAATATATGTTATATATAATACCCTTTGAAAATTCATAAATGGGTAATTCCATGTCAAAACAACCAGGAGTGGGACACGACCCCTTCCGATTTTAATGAAATTTGGTGAGAAGGTTCCTTTTATCTTATAAGGAACATATATGAACGAAAAAAAATTTTAAAATTTTTTAAACAAAAGTTATGTCATATTCAAAATGTCATAATTTCGCCGAATTAGCCGAATGTGTTGAGCTTATTTCTTTAATATCTCGAAAACTACTTGACATATGAAGATGATTTATATGTAATTTTAAAGAGAATACTTGGGGCTACAAACAATATATTGAAAAACAAATTTTTTTTTTTAAATGTAATATCTGCAAAATGTTAAATTTTAAAAACGGACTAAGTCAAAAACCTATTTTATTATCTGGCTGATTTTTTTTTGTATAATACCTCAAACTGTTCTTTAAAAATTCTGAAACTTTGAAGGAGGTGTTTTTTTCTTTTTTAAGATATGATTTTTTTGTTTTCGCAACCTTTAAAAAAATAATATTAAAATTTAATTTTAATATTGTAATTTTGAGCAATAAGTACACTGTGCAAGTTGCAAAAAACAGACCAGCAGCGCACCTGGCATTTTACCCTAATTTGGGACGCTGAATCCAGTGGTGCTAACTGTTTTTTTTAGGATAGCTCGTGTTTTCAAAAACGGTTTAGTTTATTGAAATAACTAAATAAACCGAAATTCGGCAATAAATAATAAAGTGGGGTTGGTCATACATTTGACCCATCTAGGAGCATCCTACGCGCTGCAGGGGCCAAATTAAAGAATTTTATTAAGCCGCAATATTCGTATTGTGCTCAAAATTACAATATTAAAATTAAATTTTAATATTATTTTTTTAAAGGTTGCGAAAGGAAAAAAATCATATCTTAAAAAAAAACACCTCCTTCAAAGTTTCGGAATTTTTAAAGAACAGTTTGAGGTATTATACAATAAAAAAATCAGCCAAATAAAAAAATACGTTTTTGACTTAGTCCGTTTTTAAAATTTAACATTTTGCAGATATTACATTTAAAAAAAAAAATTTTTTTTTTCAATATATTGTTTGTAGCCCCAAGTATTCTCCTTAAAATGACATTAAAATCATCTTCATATGTCAAGTAGCTTTCGAGATATTGAAGAAATAAGCTCAACACATTCGGCTAATTCGGCGAAATTATGACATTTTGAATATGACATAACTTTTGAAAAAAAATTTAAAAATTTTTTTTCGTTTATACATGTTCCTTATGAGATAAATGGAACCTTCTCACCAAATTTCATTAAAATCGGAGGGGGTCGTGTCCCAATCTTGGTCGTTTTGACATGGAATTACCCAAATAAATAAAAAAAGTGTTGCTTATTTAAAAAAAATCCCGAAAAATCCCGGAAAAGCCCGGGATCCAGAAATCCCGGAATTTCGGGATCGGGATTTTAAATCCCAAATCCCGGGATTTTCTAAAATCAATCCCGATTGGCATCCCTATCGCAGACCTGTGTTATTGTTTAAAATGCCACTTGCCCGACGGCCAAACGGAAACCGTTAAATCGTTTCGGGAAATAATTTTAAGCCAATAAAAACTGTTGTTTATAAATTATTGTTGTATTTTTTGGTTTTTTTTATAAGATCCACGAAAAGGGGAATAAGTCCGAAAAGTTACTATACCAGTCATAAACAAAATAATTACAAAATTATATGTTTGAAAGAAAATTTGGAAGTCAACTAGAATCAATGACTTTTCTAATAGATTTTGAAAATCTCAAGGTCTAGTTGCAACTTGCAACATATTCAATAAAATAACACTTGCATTCTCGATTTCTTTAAACAAGTTTTCGTTCAAACATTTTTTTGTAACATAATTCAAATCCATTAATCGTTTAAAATTTTACGAGATATATTTTGAACTTGTTCTTTAAAATAAAAAAATTACAGCACTTACAACTAAATTTATGACATTTTCCACTTAAGTGACCTTGTTAATTAGATAAGAGAGAAAAAAATAAACCTAGAAAAAATTAACGATTTTTGTTAATTAAAATTTATGAGATTTTCGTTTGATATTTTTGAAAATATTTAGTCGTAAAATATCTCACGCAGTACAAAATAATCACAATAATTTGCTTAAAAAAAGAAACAAACACTAATAAACTGGCATTAAGAAAAAAAAGAAGAAGAAGAAGAAAAAAGGTCGATTAGATTGATCGTACAAATAACCCAAAACCAAAAAGATCGCACTAACGATTGATCAACTAAAAATCATAATGTGTTTGTTTGTGTTGTTTTTTATATATTAAAATTTTATTGCGTTTAACTACGAACAAAATGAACTTTAATGACATTTCTGTGTTTTTGTGTGATTTTTTTTTTTTTTTTTTTTTGAGAAAGTTGTCCGTTCAGTTTATTTAAACATTTAAGTTTTTATACATTAAGTCAGCAACTTTTAAATCACATCGATATGTTTTGTTGATTTACAAAAATACACTGGCAACAAATTTATTGGAGCGAACGCTTTTGTGACAAGTTGGAGGTGACAATTTTGGGCATATTTTTTCGGTCTAAAACTATGAAGTGTATTCATTTTTTTTTTGTTCGTATAACATTCCAAGCCTACGACTGGCTACCAGTATTGAATGCTACAAAAATTAAAATAAATTGTTGCTACGAGTATTTGCTGTTCATCATCATGAGCAAAATCATTAAAATGCTGTTGTGCCGCAGCATTCTGTGGCTTCATTTTTTAGTTTGTTTTATTTTTCTCGTTCGATGATTTTTAACTTAATTTGTGACAAGATCAACAAGTTCAAAGTTGTTTTACTTAATTGACCTCAGCTCCCAGTGGCTTTCTTCTCATAGTGTGACGGGTGTGTGAGTATTTTATTTATTAACACACACCAACACATTGTTACCATTTAACGACCTTCTGGACCGTCGCGACGGTTGGACAGATAGACAGTTGTAAGAGATCTTTTTTGTAAAACTAACGTTGATTTGCTACATGTAAATCATCATTAGCATCATCATTAGATGGGTTGATGCTGAGTACGTTATGCACATTTGCCTATCGAATGTCTGACGGTTTAGCAGAGCGGGCAATGTTTGTTTTAAAGTTTTAAATAAATTTTGAAAATTAATATAACCATGAAATATTTTTTGAAAGGTTGGCAACCCAAACCAATTTCGGTATCGATATATTGCGACCTTAGGACAACAAGGTGCAAATAGAACCGTGTTGTCCTAAGATAGCGAGCAAGGCGGTAGTAGACGTCTACAACAGGGGCTCGATATACAAATTCAGGAAGTCATTATCTTCCTCTACGGCTTCAGGGCGGGCCTCAACATATACATACATATATACCGTTTTACCTTTGGTGAAGGGTATAAACGATCTGGAAAGCCGCGTTCAAATAGACTTTTCTTTTTTTTATTTTACATGTAAGTTAAGCGAACGTAGTATTTGTTTGAAATCGACGAACAGGCCATAACCTTCAGGCAAATATTAGAGAACATAATTTTAGCGATTTGATCTCAACTATAGAAGAAAACGTTTCTAACCATGAAATTCCTCAATGGGTTAATTTCACTATTTCCTTAAAGATTTCATTCATTTAAATGCTTAGTCTACGAATAAGAGAAACAAAACTAATGCATATTAAAAGCTCTAATTGAATTATGACTGTGATCATGAACCATCGCAATTGTCAACATCGTTGACGTCGCCGTCATCCACTTCAACCTCATTTCACTTGAGAATGATAATTTTCTCTCCTGTTCACTTGTTCGCTTAAGTAAGAAAGTGATCGTTGAGTTCATTGGAATTGAAAATTATTATGTTTTGTTACAAATTAAATACGAATTTTCACGTATTTGGCGCTTAAATACACAATTCCATAATTGGCGGGTAATTGAGCCTAACGCAACATATTAATTCTCCTCCCTGCCTTTTTAGTTTGAGCTGGCCATTTTTCTTTAGGCTCTTTAGCGAATTCTTTAAATGAATTGATTTCAATCGATTTAGTTTAAAAGTATTTGTAGCTTTTTTTCGTTTGTAGTTGTTGCTGTTTTTGATTTTGTTTTTATAATTTTTAATGATCGACACGTGCTTGGTAAAACAAAATCATTGGCTGTCTGCTTGGCTGGCTGACGGACTGGATGTGTCTGGATAAGACGGCTTGCATCCCAACATCTTGTGACATCCGATAATTGAAAACGTTTACTACCTCTTCCATAGGCCTTCACTAAAGTGACCCAATTTTATCTCGCTTGGCTTTTTTTTTTAGGAATTTTACTGTATTTATTGTTTTTGCTTCTTGATTTTTTTTTTGTTAATTTCTGATACGACCGTAAACAGTTTTAAACAACAAGATCATCTTCACTGAGCTTTAAGTTTTTACTACAATTTCTTTGTATTTGTTGTTGTTTTTGTAGCGATTTTTTTTTGCAACAAAAATTGCATTCAATGCTTTGCTTGTTATTCAATTAATTTTATTTTTGTTATATTTTTCTTTATTGCGATAAACTTTTGTTTGTGATCTTGTTGTTAGCGATTCTGTCGGTGATTGTTCTGTTTCTGCTCTGGTTTAGATCGCGTTGCACGTCTTAATGTGTATTTGAGTTTCATTTGGTGGATCTCTTCTGAATATGAGTTTTATGATGACTTTTTTTTCTATGACTTAACAACTACAATAACAACAATGATGTTGTTGATGATAATTGCTTTGAGGCAGTGCGTGTTTTCTTAGTCGTCGTCGTCGTTGCCGCCGTCATTGTCGTCTTCATGTTGTAAAATTTCATGTGGCATCAATCTGAACTATTAACCCAGTTTCGGAGTTTGGGTTTTTGTATGTGTTTGTGTATGCGGCATTGTTGATATTTGCGTGTATTGTTTCTCATTTTCTAGTTGTTGCCTGAGTTCATGATTGTGGTCATGAGGGCAACCCTTTTTCGTTTCAATTAAACATATTTTATATATTAAGAAATCATGTTTTTTTTTTGAGGCTGATAGAAAGTAAAAGCTGAAGTGACCTCAATTTCTAATTCACATGTGAGAACAAAATTGATTTATATATCGAATAAGTTTTTTTGGGTAAAGGCGTTTGAGAATTCAGGAATAAATCGAGAATATTTTTTTCATCGTATAAAATCTGTGATATTTTGAGAAACCAAAATACTAAAGCTGACCACACACTATTGATTTGTGCGTGTGATTTGGTAGCATTCCATTGCTCCACACACGACCAAAATGAAAACATGATTTGTGAAGCGGATGATGGATGCACTGCAATATTGATAATTTATTTGTGTATACAACAAAAAAAAAAAAAAAAAAATTAAAACAAAAGAAAAAAATTTAAAAAGAACAAAAATTTGTTTGCTAAACAACTCCACAATAGATACAATTTCAAGTTTCGTTGTAGACTAAAATGAAAAAAATTTTAAACGTTCGCGCACCAACCCTCTAACACATCGAACAAATCACAAGAAATTGAAAATAACTTTCCATTTGTGCGCCTACAGCCCCATTAAAGGCAGTTATACACTATCCCACAAAGTCTAAAGTATTTTACGAAAATGCAACCCTGTCACGATAAGTTGTTATTGTTTTTGAAAATTTTCAAACAATAATTAGATCAGGGAACTACTTTGTGGGATAGTGTATAACAATCTTAAAAAGTAACAAGACGTCACGATCGCACAAATCACTATTGTGTGGCCATATTTATAAAACAAAATTGTCAATATGTTGTTAGTTTGTACACTAAGAGAAAAACCTTTGTAAACGTAACGATTTTTTTTATGCCTGCAATGAATCTTGTTATTATTTTTGAGCCACCGCAGTGCGTTCTAAAGATCACTTCATTAACTTCGAAATCGTCATACACACAATGATATTTTGTCATCAATTCTATGCCGTTAACTTCACAATGCAAAGTAAGTTTTCATTACTGAAATGCAACCCAATGAACTTCATTCATATGATGTAACTTCTCATTAATAAAAAGGAATATTTTGTTTGCACCAACATTATTTTCAGGTTGCAGAGTGCACAAGTTTAAGTGCTTGTGCAAAGTTTTTTTTTTTTGGTGAAGGATGAATCAAATGGGTGAACAAAAAGCATTTATTAGAATTTGAATACAAAATAGAATTAGGAACTTCATCATAAAATATGTACCATTGAAATCAATTGTCTGATTGTTATTTGTAAAAATTTCTTGTAGAATTTGAGGCATGTGTGTTCGATTCGTGGCAAGGAAAACCAAACCCAAATCAATAAAAGCAAAGTTTTGCGTTTGATGGGCAGAATTGAGGTTTAACTTAGATTTTTTTTTTTTTTTTGGATGACGTTTGAATCGTATTGTTTCAAGATACAAAAGCGAAATAAAGTTTTCTCTTGAAAAACAAAACGATTTTGTCATATTTTTTTTAGTAAATATTTCTCTGGGTTGTTGATTTTACTTTAGTTTTTAAATTTTTTTCTCAAGTTTTTAGCTATTTTGTTTAAAACATGTTTAAGCCATAAAACATTTGCTACGCATTTTGTTGAAAGGGGAAGCAGTTCGTGGAAGTCTCGTGTTTAGCACACGTCTTCGCGTAAATTTGCTGCTACTTTTGTGGCAACAAATTGAAAACAAAGAAATAGGAATACGATGAGGATGAGGAGGAAGATGAGTTAAAGCATAAATGCTTTGAGGAAGAGTTTGTGGAAGCAAGAAAAAAGGCGACAAAGACGGCAAAGATGAAGAATCTGTGCATTATCTCTCAACTTAAAAGTTGAAGGCGGTTAACAGGAAAAAAACAAACAAAAATTTAAACTTAAAACAAAAACTCAAATACTGGCGGCATTTTACTTTGAGTCGTAATATCATTCGCAATGCATTCATACAAAACGGTACCGCTTTCTTTTGTCTTTTTGTCATTTTTATTATTTCTCAGATTATTTTTTTCTTCTTTTGCTCCGACTAAAAACTAAAACAAAAGCATCTTCTGACAGACAAACAGACAATCAAGCAACAAAATACTGATATTTTTGCCTAAAGCTTTGGAATGTGTTTGTTTCAAGCTGACATTTGTTGGCAGAACCATAAGAAGTCGTCAGAAAAAAGATGATCAGGCTTCTGGCGAGTGCCAAGGTCAAGAAATTTTCAACAGTTTCAATATTTTTTTTTATTCTTATTTTGTTTTTGCTATTTTAACAGAAACAGTAAAATTTTAATCTGCCACATACAACAAGAAAAAGTGTTAAAACCGTTTTACAAAAATACGTGCCAGCCAAATTTGACTTTAATCTTTTATTACATTTTATTAAAAATTACCATTAACTTGAAGTTGAAGTCTGTAGAACAGCGCTTTATGTGCTATGTGCTACGAAAAGAAGTTAAGCAACAAAAAATTTCTTAAATCCTTTTGTGGCACTCAAGTGCTGCAACACGGTGTCATTTCGCATAAATTGCAACATTTTGATTTGGCATTATTTTGCTGTTAGAAAATTTTCTTTTTAATGATGCTCTTAAGTCATACGGGACTTGAGGAGCGTTGCCAAAATTGTCTGTCTCTCTATTATTGTAAGCCGTATTTGGTTTTTAGTTTTTAACGAAAACATGTTTTGATTTTGTGTTATTTGAGCGAAATTATTAACGTTCTTGTTTTTGCAACTTGTCCGTTTTTTTTTGGCTGATTTTTGTGTCGTGTTTGTTGCAAGAATACAATATTTTTGTAAATTTTTGCATTTAATAATTTGATGCTTGTTCTGTAAAATTACAGCTTCTTTCTTTTGTAAAAGAGTGTTGGCCAAAGTTTAGTTGAGGAATGTTAGAAGGCAGGGTTCGAAAAAACTTTCTAGTTTTGTGATCCTACTGTAAATTACATTTAGAAATTTAAGAATAAAAGGAAAACAACAAGAAAAACTTTTCGTTAACAAGTTTTAGGAAAAAACAAAAAAGCATTTTTATTATTTTACTTTAGAATTTAACCCGCTACTTCATTAGCGTGTCCCTTTCTTTCGTGGCGATATTTTTGTATGCCAAAGTTTATGTTTCTTTGTTTTAACAAAAAAGTACCAACATTCTTCGTCTTGTAGGTCCTCATTAACTTATGATCAATATTTAAGAAAAAGTACCAAATGTTGAGCGAAAAAGTAAAAGAAAGAAATGAATTTCCCTTTTTTAGTACTTTTTATCCTCATTGAAGGATCAAAAATTTTAATATTGTGGTTGGAGCACGGAATTCAATACGTATGTATATGTCAATGAATGGATACAAATTATTTTGTAAAAAAGTACCAACATTAGGTAATATTGTTATGCCTTAAACGTACAATTTTTGGAAAAGTACCAAATTCATATTTTCTAAGATTAGGAACGATTCTGACATAGTTTTTATTTCTATGTTGATTGGCTTAATAAAACGGTGGCAAAAAACCCCAAAAGCCCCGAATTTTAGAAAAGTACCAGACGCGTCTCAGCTTAACGATAAGTATGTATAAAATTTACACGTTTTTGCATTTTTAACCCCTAAACATTTGAATTTCCAAAAATTCAATAATTTTTGTTTTTATTTAAACGCTTTTTGTCACTAGAAAAACTTCTTTTAAACCTACTAAATATTTCCGATCAAACATTTTTTTTTTAAACGTTTTTAATTTTAATTTCCTTTAATTAAGTATTTAAATAGTTTTGGGGGCATTTAAGTAACATTTTTTAAGTTAATTTTCAATTTGAAATCTGCTCGCATTCAGTGCTAACCGAAGGTTGGTTAACACAAGAGTATATAAAATATTAAAGGAGCAGAACTTGAGTAATAAACTTGGTCTCAAAACGTTTAAATCATTTTAGATATTTGTATAATAATACATTTTAGAGAAGGAAAAGTGTTTTCCTAAAAGAATAAAGGATTCACTCACATCAAATTGATCTTATAAATTTCCATACCATCTTCAAGCCGAACTCTGGTAGCCAACTAAAACAAACGATGAAAAAATAGTCCAAAAAAAGAATGAAAAGATCTTTAACAATGTTAATATTAAAATCAAGCTATAATAACAAATAACAATGGATGCCTAAGTGGCTGGGTAGTTTTCCTTTTATTGTTAATAGAAGCAGAACAACAGCACTTACCAGCACTACCATCGCCAAATATAAAAAAAAGAAAAGAAAATCCAAGCTACAACAATCTTTAAAAGACAAACCGTGTTGCAGTGTAGTGTGCTACCAAAAAGTCAAACAACATCAAACAGTCAACACCACGCTAATGCAACAACAAAAACAATAAAATCAAGAAAAGCTCTTATAAAGTCCTTTAAAAATACACTCAATGTCGTCAATGGCCAACGAAAAAACAACAGCAATAAAGAGGCCCAGGCAGACTAAAAGTAGCAGCATCATCATCATCATTGTCGATCGTGTTGATCGGTGAGCGCCCCTTTTAACAGCAAAATCATGACTCAACATTTACATTGTTCGCTCGTTTTGGAGTTTATTGTTTTGACGGCTACCAAAAATAATGCCCACCACAACCAACTACAGCTCAAAAGCAAACAACACACTGCACACACATACCAGACAGAGTCAATAATAACAGCAACGACAACAACAATAACAACAACGAACCAATTCATCCCATTTAAACCCCACTCAAGCCAGGCCAGACCAGACTATACCAGACATTTGGATGAAAAGAGAGACTAAAAACAATAACAACACTAAAAGTTATAATACTCGTAATAAAAACAATCAAAAGCGGATGAAGATGAGGTTGCTGCAACACGAAATTCCGCTGCAGAAGCAAAAGTTGATTCAGAATCAGAAGCCACTGACAGCATTCACAGCACTTGAGCTGCATACTTTTGGTCACTGTAGACCAAAAAAAATTATCAAAAAAAAAAAAAAAAAAAAAGAAAGAACACAACGATTTAAAAACAAATGAAAAATTATTCAATAAAAATTATTTCGATTTTTAGGTTTTGTTTAACAATAAACACTGCTGCAATGTCTTTTATTTATTTTTTGTTGTTGTTTGTTTTTGTTTCAGTGTGGCTGCTGCAACCAACTAGTACTCGTAGAAGAATTTGTTGATTTAAAGGTATCACATGACAACAAAAGATCTGTGTTACAGCTTCCTCTTCTTCTTTTTCAATCCAATCGTGCTTTGCAATAGCGAGATCAGTAGCTAAGTAAAGATTTTCGTTATTGCAGCTTCTTTTTTTTCTTTTTGTTTATTTGCACTATGGAACAAAAAAGGTTAATTTAAATTATTGCAACGGTAATTTTATGTATGCACAATTTATCGCCAAAAAAAAGTTAAAGACACAGTTTAGCGAGAAAAACAACTGTTTGTTTCAACTTTTGGCAATTTTGTTTCAATTCACACATTTCAATCGAAAAGTTTCCTGATGCGGGAGTTACGGCAGAGGGCCAAGGCAAGTTGTATCGTCAAAAAAGCACACGCATCACCATTAACCCTTCAAACGAGATTCTAAAAGTATTAGAATGACTCGAGATTCCTTGCAGACAAAAGTAAAACTTTCGCAGAATTGAACTAGCAAGATTTAAATGACGATTTTGGATGATGCTTTATTTTTAGTCCCGAGATACTTTTTTATATAAATGAATGTGGTCAATACTTAAATCACGCGTGTGTATAATACCATGTAAATCTATGGCGGTTTCAAAATATTGCTGGCCTCAAAAGATCGTATATCAATTGTAGTCGTGTTTTTTTTACAAAGTCATTACAAATTCCCCGTTATTATATTGTAAGTCTGCGGCAGACATTTAAACGAAAGAGCTATGCCCTGAAAGTCTCAGGCGGGAAAGAGAGATGGATACTTTGGTAGATACAGGAACTATTGCCAGGACTGCGATCTCAGAGATCTGCCAATTTTTAACTGATGCTTAAAATTGAGACATTACTGGACTTCTAAACTTGAAGGGCTCAATGCTATCAAGATGATGTCAGCACCCAAGACGGAATGTGTTTCTGACGAATTTCGTCTGTTACGAGTTACGAAAAGGGGTTCAGACGAACTTTATAGCACCAAGTTCTGCAAAAATAAAAAATAATCGGATTTTGTTGCAAGCTTTTAGTGCTTTTTAGTCAGTAGCTCTCAGAAACACGGCACCGGCCAGACTTATGGTTGAGTTCCTCTTTTGCATACTCTCTTTTTTAAAGAGAATTATTTTTGCCACGAAAAGATGGCTATTTATAGATTGAGTATTTTTGATGAGTTAAGGTGGATTTGGTTTAATGTTCTAAAGTTCTGTAATAAATAATTGTGTAGTGGGATTGTTGCGTTGGTGTGGTAGTGAGAGCTTAGTAGTCTTCTTGGTAGATAGTAGAGTAGATGCTGTTGGTGGTGTTCAGGTGAATTAGCGCGATCAGGAAAGCTACGTCTTGAAATCGAAAGGATGGTGAAAACTCTGATCTATTGGATGTGCGTTGGTGTTGTGTTGGCTACTTACACTGAGAATGTTTTGAAAAGAATTATGCTTATTTACAAATGGTGCTTTTCCCAAGGGTACACGTGGTTGGTGTGATTAAAAGCCAAAGTTACGCGGGTTACATGTTCCTGAATTACAATGAGAATCAGTGGATTGGTTTGATTTGTGAGGATAGTTTATCAATGTGTTGTTACTATTCAACAGAAGCTGCTGGTTATTCCTGAAGCAGTGGAGGTAAGATAGCTCCGCTCTAAGCAAGGGATTGAGTGTATAGTTTTTACTGGACTATATACTTAATTGCAAACTATGTGTGTAAGTGCTTAATACATGAGAATAGGCCATTGTTCGATCGATATCACAGTTGTTTCGGATACTAAAAGGTACCATTCCAAAACTTCCATTGCCATCCCTGATCTGTAGTGGATATCTGAACGAACCATATTAAAGAGTAAGATTTTCTTTAAAGAATTTTTTTCCATTGATAAGCATAAGTGCATTTTTTGCATCCAGACCCATAGTGCCATTTTACTAGTTTGTTTATTGCCATATTTATTTTTTTTGAGGGTTTTGCCGTGGCCAGTAGCTGGGCCAAAGCAATCATATTTTGCTGATCGTGAGTTTAAGTGATTGTGCCATAATTTTCGAACATTGGCCAAGCAAATGTTCTTGTTAATATTATTATTGTTTTTGCTGCTGTTGATGTTAATGCTGTTATTATTGCTATTGTTGTTGTGTTTGTCGTATCAACGAAAAATCTCCGTTTATGGAAGTACCAAGAATTCATAAAACAATGAAAACAAGGAAAAAAATCTAAACAAAACTAAAGCATTTTTTTGTCCGTGCACTGCCGTCTGTCCGTCCTTTTGATCTAAGTTTTGTGGAAAAAGTTGGAGTAGCTGGAGTGTAGGGAGTAGCAAATAATAAAATTTTCTAAAAAACATTAAAGATTATTTGCTCAAGATGTTTAAAGATTAAAAAAAGAAAGATGATGATACAGAAGAAGAATACGGCGCTGCTGCAGCTTCAACTGTGGAGTTGATAAAATGCAACAGCTACTGTGTTTTACTAAATGATGGCGCTTTTCAACAAAATACCGAAAAAAAAATAAAGAAAACTTTTGTTAAATACAAAGCAATATATAATTTTTCCTTTAGCAAATTTTTGTGGCAACTGCTAAACTTGCTACACTTTTTATGTTCAGTTTAGTTTGTTTTTTTCCCTCCATTTTTCAGTTTTAATTCTGAAAATGATTGCTTAGAGTTTTCTATAGATTTAAGTACTATTTGACCCACTTACATGACATGGGTTGTTGTTTTGTGGCTGCTGTAGCTGTTTGTTATACTGGGTGATGCTATTGTTGTTGTTGTGGTTGTTGCACGTTCACATCAAATTCACTTGAATTTAATTCCCATTCAATTGATTCAAAGCAATTCAAATCTAAAACAGTGTACTATGATCGAGTTAAAAATATATGTGTGTATATGAAGATATATTTAATAGTCAGATGACTATGTGCCCTGCCTTTGCTCTCCCAAAACCCTGAACTGTAAGACAGCCAGTCAATGAGTAGCTTAAGTGGCTTCCAAAGCTTTTATTGCCATCCGTACATACAGAAACATTGTCGGATGACAAATAGTGACACAATGTAAGTTGACACAACAATGGGAGTGAGTCCCATCCAACCAGCCAAGATATGGAAAGATGTTCATTTTTTCTGTTGCTGTTGTTGTTGTTTTCGTGGTTTACAATTTGGATTTTGCAAATTTGCAAGTGTTTTTATTCCACGACTGCTGTCATTTGTCTCGTCTATTACTGATAAATCACACAAAACGGATGCTGTGATTTCTTTTCAGTTTTCCTCTGGCAAATACTTTGACAATAAAGAAATGTAATGGAAAATTGCGTTTTTTTAGCTAAATTTGCGTAAACTTAAATAATGTTAGTTGTCGTAATATTATATTTTTTATGATTTTGGCTCGTGGGCTTTATTGTCAATGTCTAATGAGGAAGATGGTTTTTTTTCGTTGTTGCTGTAGCTAGTGAATGTGTTTTGTCGCTGCCTCCATAGAATTTTTAAAGAGGAAATAATCAATATGATTAAATATGTAAGCGCCTTTAATGGTCATATTGTTTGCCATTTGCATGAAGCAGTGACATATAATTTAGCTTAAATTTATAAGTTAAGGGAGTAAAGTTCCAAGATTTTAAAGGTTTTTAACATTAAGACGATGTTTTGGGTTTAAAAAATGGCATGTTTGGAAAACTTGGCAATTTATTATCATCAGAGAAACCGTAAATATGCAACTCCATGATTTTCTTTGTGCGACCAATAAAGGCATAAAGATGATAAGGCTCTTAAATGTAACTTTTGTGAATTTTGGCATCGATTTGTAAAAGAAGATATTTTTCCATGGTTTACACTTTACAGCATTTTATTGCATATTTTAGCCAAAAGAGCATTTTAGAAGCATATTTTGAAGTTTATAGAGCATAGTTCACCAATCTGAAGCATATTTTGAGAAGCGTTAAAATTTTTTAAGTCTTACAATTGCGACATAAAAAAGTGGACTACATTTTGCTGGATATTTTTAAGTTTATAGTGCGTATTTCAGCTCTGTAAAACATATTTTGACATATTTTTTACTGCGAAAAAAATGGATGCAATTTTGGTTACCAGAAAGCTTTTCTTTTTATACCCACATAACAACTGGAAATTCAATTTTATGAAATTGAACCTGATTTAAGATAAAAATTCGGATTAAAAACCACAAAGAAACTAATTGTTGATGATTAATTTTAAACATATCGAGCCCTAATAGCAAAAATTATGTAACCAACAACATTTTAGATTTTTTTTTTTGATGAAAATCGATCATTTTTGATCAATTGAATCATCTCCAAAAATCTCCTATCTCTGGGAAGTACCATTACGAAATAAGAGCAAAAACAATTTCAAACGAAACCCTAGACTTAAAGCAAAAATATTTAAAAAAACCTTCTTCTGTAAAATTTTATTTTTGTTGGTTAGATCATTTTTGCTATAAGGGCTCGATAATAATGGTTAGTGTTTAGTAGACAAGCATATTATGTTTGTAACACTCGTAGACATGAAGGGGGTTGATTCCATTATAAAATGATTGCGACAACAAATAGTTTGATTTGATGGACCATAACATATTGTTTTTCAATATTTATTTATTGAATGTTCATATATTAAATATGAACTTACAATAACACTATGTAAGAATTTAAAACTTCTTTTGACACAAGCCTAATTCAAGTTTTTGAGATATACTGTTATTTCGAAAATGGAGCAGGTTGCAAAACATATATTCAAAACCGGTTTAGTTTATTAAAATTAATAAAAAAAAAAACGAAATTCCACAATAAAATCACCTTTAAGTAAAGATAAACTTTGTTGATAATAAACTGACAAGTGCACGGCTAAAAAAACTAGATTGGCAACATGCTTTAAATATTTTTTGCGAAAACAATAACGCAAGTGGTTTATGTTTTCATTTTGTTTTATGTTAACCCACTTGTAGTTGTACAATTAATGTTGAAAGAATTCCAACCAATTGTAGTGGGGAATGTAAAAAAAGATAAACTCACTGGCCCATAATCATAGTCAAACGCTAAAGTCGGTTCTATTTAAAAACAACTTTAAAATAAAAACATTCTTTTAAATATTTTGCTACTATAGTCGAAACTAAAGTATGTTTTAAATTGAACCGACTTTAACTGGGTGCCACCTCAAATGTAGCAAATTTTTCATACAACATACAACAAAATATAAGCAAGTGGCAACTTTAAGCAGCCGACATTGAAAATTAAAATACAGTATTTAACGGATATAAGAAACTTAAAAAATCCACGAAAAAAGTTTCTTATAAGCGTTTCTTTCTTATATACAATTATTTTATATAATAAACTTATTTCTTATATAAGTAGCTATGGCCATAAGACTTTCATATTTTGTTTTTCTGTCTCTTTTTTTGTTAACATTTCTAACTATTAAATAATTATTTTCTATGTCTTTTGAGTTTTTCACTATTTTAGATGTTTTTGCAATTTCGCTTCTTTTTATACCGTTTTGTATTTCTTTAAAAATTTTAACTTTTGTTTTTATTGGCAAAAAACACAAAGCTTTTCATGAGTACCAGCTCGCTCATCTTGAACTAAAAGTAAAAAAAACTCTGTTCTTGTTGTAAAACTGTCAGAAAACAGCGTTGTCCATGCAAACTACATAAATTCTGTGTTGCCGTTGGAAGTTTCTTATATAAATTCTTTTTCTATACATTTTGTGGTTTTAGTGTTTAAGAAAAATGTTCTTTAATCAGTTTTTTTCTTATAAGCGTTTTTCTTATATGAAACCTTTTTTGTTAGAAAAATCACTAAAAAGACATGGTGTTTTTGAAAATGTTTCTTAAAAGCGTTTTGTTCTTATATGAGATGTTCTTATATCCGATAAATACTGTATAAATAAAACACTGCATATCTTGTACGGTTGAAACATGTAGAAAGCAACAACAACATTACAAAACAATTAGGGCCTATACATATGTATTTTGTGTTTCTTTCCATAAAAGTTTTCCTGCAAATCATTAATAATTGCAAAATATCAGCCAACATCTTATAACATAAACATTTTTAACTTTTTGCAAGTACTTTTTTATTTGGCGACAAACAGCTGATGCTGTTGTTAAATGAGTTAAGCACAACTTCAGCTGGTTTTAAAATTAACATCGGGTTTAACGTGTCTATAGTAGATCAAAAGCATATTTTTAATAAAAGTTTACTTTAGAACTCTTAAAGTATGCTTTGTTTATGACTATAGTTATGGGTCACTGTTTATTATTATTATTGAGGTTTTTTTGTTTTCCTCACGGGCTAATATGATCAATCGTTTTTTTACCAAATGTAATTAAAAAACATTTTTGGTTAATTTATTTTCTTTTCCCAACGTTTCGTTCGCTTTTTTCGAACTTCATCAGGGGTTATTTTTATTCCATAAAAATCTAGACAATTAGATAATAATTATAATAAATTTTTGAACTTTAATAATATCACAGCTTAACTTACAAATTAGGGTTTTACATTTGTATTGCACTTTTTAACTATTTTATATTAAAAACTGGACTACACGACACAGAAATAAATAAATAATTAATAAGTAAAATACAGTAAAATACAACACAAACACCGAATAAAAGTCAAACTTAATGTAAATCAGAGCTGTAAATGAATCATTCATTTTTGATTTTAATTCATTAATGAATTAGCAAATTTTGAATTAATTCTTTTCACACAAATTAATGAATTGAATGAAATTTGAGTCAATTCAAATGAATAAGACAGAAATGAATTTCAATTCGTTTTCCAATTCAAATGAATTTGTATTTCCTGCCAGAGCCGTACGAAAATTATCCTCATTACGATTTCTGTTGACATAAGTATGTAGGAGTTAACCGCTCTTCTAATCAGATAAGTCCTGGAATATCTCTTCACCTTAAGCGAGTATATCTGCCATCACTTAAGATATTGCGAGCTAATGGATTTGGGTGCAATTCAAGCCTTTTTAAATATTTTACTGCATGGCACATTGAAATCCTTGTGAAGATTTTAGTTTTTAACATACCAGAGGGTGCTGCGATTATATGAAGACATTTTTTTGGCGCCTTTGAATTTTTGGGCCGAAGCAGTGTCCCATAATTAAATACCATAGCTCGAGATTGGGTTTAAGATAGAGTAGTGAAGTAGAAGTTTTTAATCGAGACTAAGAACAGAAGTTCTTCCAATAAGCCAATTAATTTTAATTGGTTTTAGTTTCATTTGAGTTAATTTTGCGTCTATATGGCATTTCCAAGTTAAATAACATAGCATATTAAATTTTTTTCTGAAGCCATACTGAAAGAGTTCTATGCTGCGAGGATTAGTTTGGTGAATGTTAGCTTAACTCTGGTCACTGGCTCAATGTAGCACAAAGGGCATGCTATAAGGATCCAAATGAGCCTTCCTCGTGTCGGCTGCCCATTGAAGCCAACCTGATATAAACTAAAAGAGATGTCCATATCGTACTCAAGTTCTCTAAAGATATAAAGGAACTAGTAATAAATGAAATTTTTATTTTAAATATTGAAAACTGAAATATTCTAACATACGCAGAATTTTTACACTTTCAATCGCCTCAAAAAATTCTGTTAAATTACAAAAGTTCCACAACTTTTATTCCATTCATTCATCATTTGATCTCACTGTACTACCTGACATATGGTCATAATTAGCACTAATACTCGTGTTTGCTTGGAAAGCAAACAAAACTACCCTCTTGACGACAACACTAAGGAAGCACAGATTGGTTACGATTGTTGGATTAAGGGTAACAAAAAAAAAAAAAAAAAAAAAAAAAATATGAACACTAATCATACAAGATAGTTTTTTTTTTGTATTGTATGTGTTTACTCTATTAAATATTTTTGCAATTTGTTTTTTTTTTTTGTTATAAAAACTATCAATCATAAAAAAACTACAACACAAATGTGACAACATTCAATAAAATGATCATGTGGCAAAAAAAAATATTATACTAATAAAACGCTTAAGAGGCGTGTTTTGAGGGGTTAATTTTTTAAAAGACATATTGAGCACGACAGAAGATCGATCCATAGCAGTAACTATTAAATACTAATCTACAGTATTTTACAACGGAAAAAGAATATTGTTGTTGATTGAATGTTTTTATTCCCATTATTTCAATGTGCCTCCTCTGTTTTCGAAAAGTCGACTTGATTATTGTTACTCGGCTCACAAAGTTGATCGACTCTGTGTAAAATATCGTTTGAAAACTTCGATTATTTCTCAACAGGCTTCTCTTTAACAGCTGCAGCAAGTACTGCCCCATTTATTATAGGATCAAATCAGTGATCCCCTTTCTGGACTCAAGAAGTCGGTCGGCTACTCACACAAATGTCAACAAATTTTTTTATAAAGATATCAGATGGAACATTTTTAAATTTATTGAACTCTCTCTTTTTTGGTTTGGTATAAAGTTAATCTGATATTTGATCAGAAAAGTTGTAACGTGGTTTTGTCGTTGGCTGGGGTAACTCAGTTATGCCCAAGGTCAACTTACAGAATTCTCGAACCTTAAGTGAAAACACGAGTATTTTTCCCTTCCAGTGGGCCATAACAATCTTTATCTTTATGTTTTCTAAATTAATGAACAATACTTCTCTTTTACTCGATTAGATTACTAGCAGATCGGCAAACAGGCGGTGATTCGTCTGATCCTCCTCGGTAGGTGTATGCGGTTTGTAGTCGGGTGGCGAAGTTGGTTCGGATCTCTTGTGTACTCGGCAGTACTTGGGCGGCTCGTTCTTAGCAGCAGAGATTTAGTATATTACAATTTATTTCTATCAGCAGGGAAACCAGCAATATGCTCTGAAAAATGCGTTTTATGTGCATTAAATATGCAGTAAAAAATTGAAAATATGCCTTGAAAACTGTTAAAAATATGCCCCAAAAAAATTTAAAATTACTAATTTTAAAACAAAATATTCAGCAATTTATTAACAGTTCCATATAATAAAAAAAAAAATCATAAAATTATAATTGGTAAAGCCCAAGCACCATAGTATTTACAGACGAATTTTTGAGATTTTTGAGCGAATTCAATTTAAATACCGACATAATAAGATGGTTAACGGACACAAAGAGTCTTATTTGGAAACTTCGTCCTTAGTACAATTAAAATTTATTTACCAAATTTGCTCAAATTATCTACAAGATTGCATTTTCTACTTTGCGCACAAGGTTAACATAGACAGATAACCAGCCAGACGGACGGATGAACATCGTTAGATCACTTTCAAAAGTGTTGGAGAAATTGAAGCAACACGTTGGATTACAGATAGATATTAAAAACAGAATTTCGCAAAAAAAAAACTTTTTTAATTATTGCGAAAGCTCTTGTAAGCACCCAAAAAAAAATCTAAAATGTATCAAATTATGCCTTAAAAAGGCAAAAAGAGCTATTTTAACTAAATTATGTAAAAGACTGCTGCAAACGGTAAAATATGCAAAAATATGGACTAACAAACCGATGCCAAAATTCATAAAAGCTCTAAAACGGATAGATATATCGTTTCTGTCTTTATTGGTCGCACAAGGAAAAACATGCAATTGCATATTTATTCCCTGGTTGTCACGAATGGTCCTTATACCGGGTGATTTTTTAGCTATTATCTTTTTGGCAACACGGGTTTAAACAGCTGACGCACATTTCGTGTTTTGTTTCACTGTCAAACATCTTCAGTTTGGTCTATATTTTAACCATGAATCGTCTTACAAACGAACAACGCTTGCAAATTATTGAATTTTATTATCAAAATGCGTGCTCTGTTAAGAAAGTTCATCGCGACAAATTGTGTTCAGCGACGTAGCTCAGTTTTGGCTCAATGGGTACGTTGATAAGCAGAATTGTCGATTTTGAAGCATTGCAAGAGCTACCAATGCATCCAGAAAAAGCCACAGTTTGGTGCGGTTTATGGGCTGGTGGGTATCATTGGACCGTACTTCTTCAAAGATGATGCGAACCGTAACGTAACTCTGAATGGTGAGATGATATCCAACTTTTTTTTGCCCAAAATGCAAGAGCACACTGAAAGAATTTTCTTCGCAATACTAACGAATTTTGACATTAATCCCATGAAAAATTGCATTATAAAGGAACCTATGCAGCGCTTCGTTGGATCAATGAAACCTGTTTCATTAAAAGGACTTAATGAAACATTACATTAGATCCATGAATATTATTCATTGGATGAATACTTTTAATAAAGTAAAAATTTTTTTTTTTTTAATTTTTTTTTTTATTTATTTTTTTTTTCTTTTTTCTTATTTTATTTTACTTTATTTTATTTTTTATTTTTTTCTGTCTCTGGTGGGATTCGAACATGTAACCTCGGTGCTGATAGACTAGCTCACTACCAGCTAGTCTACCGGGGCAGTGTAGTTTTTGTATAAAAAAACTATGTTTTTTTCTCAATTAAGACCGTAAATATGAGATTAAATTGTCCATAATAACAATAACAACGTTGATTGAAAGTGGATTGAAAGTTTTTGTTTCATTACTATAATGACATTTTTATTGTCATAATGAAAATTTAAATTTATGAAGGCAATTATTGAAATATGTTGCTTTTATAAAAAAATTTTTTGATTTCATAACTTTAATGGCATACATGTAACATTAGATGTATGAAGTTATTAAATCTTACATTTTTTAAATAACAATTAAACATTTTTTTAAGGAAACTATAATTTTGTATTAATTTATGAATACAGTTATGTTTGTATATTGTTTTTTTAAGTTCCCAATTAAAATTTTTTGTTTAACTTGGACAAACTTAAGTTTTCATATATCCAATGAAAATTTTTAACGTAATTACGAAATCTAATGAAGCGATTTTAACGAAAATACTTCATCAAACCTATGAAATTCCATTTAGACAATGAAAATTTTCATTTACCCAAGGAAAACTGTTTTATGAAAATGATTCATTAAATATATGAAGCATTTTTCTTTCAGTGCATGACTTGCATGACATGTGGTTTCAACAAGACGGTGCCACATGCCACACAGCACGCTTAACAATGGACTTATTGAGAGGCGAGTTCGGTGAACATTTTATTTCACGTTCGGGACCGGATCGTGCGATTTAACGCCTAGATCGTGCGATTTAACGCCTTTAGACTTTTTTTGTGGGGCTATGTTTAAGCTCATGTCTATACACACATGCCCGCTTCAATTGACGCATTGGAAAACAACATTGAAGCATTTATTCATGAGATACCGGCCGAAATGTTGGAAAGAGTATGCCAAAATTAGACTAAGCGGATGGACCATTTGAGGCGCAGTCATGGTCAACATTTGCATGAAACAATCTTCAAACATTTAATTATATAGACCGTACTATCGATTCAAATATGAATTTTATGTGTTTTTTTGTTTTAACTTTCCAATAGCTCTTAAAAAATCACCAGATACTACAATGCTGCTTAAGGCTAAACTAACTACTGGTTTAACTAGAAGGCGATAGCAGTCGCCGTATCGAAACTGACAGCCGAAGTCGCAGTTCTAAAACTGGCACCCGAAGGCGCAGTACCAAACTGACACCCGAAGGCGCAGCACCATAACAGACGACCGAAGTCGCTGTATCGAAACTGATGACCGAAGTCACAGTCGTATAACTGGCACCCGAAGGCGCAGTACCAAATTATTAGCCATTTTGTAACACAATTTTTGTCTAAATGAATAAGTGTGGAATTTCCTTAAACACTATTCTTACAGAATTAAATATCCACTTAAGTAGTGTCTGCTATAAACTCATGGGAGTATGTGTGAAATAACATTAATACACTTAACATTTATTAGCAAACCCTACTCTTTGGAAAATCGGTATATTAGACTTGTATGTTGAAGTAAAAAAATCTAAAATTTCTTAACAATAAAGTGAGTGTTTATATCAGATATTGTTTTGTTTAAACCATTAAATTAAACAAAAAATCATAATCGGAGAAAAATGTACCAAATTAATTCAAATATAAGTTAATATACATATATAAATACGTGAACAATTTTTTTTGTTGTTGATTTTTAAGTATCTTATCGTCCACCGATTTTAATAAAAAATTTATCGTTTTAAAGGTATTTGTGTGTAGATATGCACAAATTTTTTGAATTAAAGTGTTTGAAAAGCGTTTTAATTTATTTTACTGACATACCTACAAAGATGGGTGAATAGTGCATTTTGCCGTTCTCTTAAATTGTGTACGTTTTTGTTGTATAAAGCATATGTTTTCTCGAAAGTAAATGTCAAGTGGTCGAATTTCGGCCACCGGGCGATCCTAGTATAAGTTAATGTGTAAACAAAAATTTCTTTCCTTGAATTTTGAAACTTACTGCCTGTTTTTAGAAAACGTAATAAAGTGAGTGAGTGAGAAATTTTATTGAAAACAACAATAAAAACGAAAGTTTGTTTTTGTTTTCAATATAATTTCTCACTCACCCACTTGTTTACGTTTTCTAAAACCAGGCAGTTAATTAAAATAAAATGTCAAGCTCAAACTAAAATATAAAAAAATTTTTAATTTTCCTATTGATTCAATACAAGTTTCTAAATTCAAGCAAATAATTTTTTTTCATGAAGATTTGTAGTTTCGCTGGAAATTTGAATTCGAAATAATTTCAAAAATGTTTGAAGGAAAACTTTTAAATGTATTTCTTAGCCTCCAATAAAAATTAGCAACTCTAATGCTCTAAATAGATCCCAGTAATAAAGTATGACCAGAAAAAACTGTACAAGCCAAAATCCCCACAAAGAACATTTTTCAAGATTTTTATTTAGCTTACATTTAAACCCAAAGAAATTAAAATATGCTGTTTTGAAGTCTTCGTTCGAAATCGATAAAACATGCCATAACCTCTTGCATATTTTTCAAAAAATGCTTTATGTATATGAATATTTTGCAATCAGTTTCTTAACCCTAAACTCAAAAAACTAAATCGCATGTGGTATTTCTGGGTCAGTTTTGGCCAATATAGAAAGGGATTAAATGCAAGTTTCGAAATGATTTTAACAAATAAATTTATTACATGATGTAAATTTTTTTCAATATTTTGTATTGACTAGTAGTGTTGGGCAATTTTGACCGATGTTTACAAAATGGTTGATTTTTATTGGTACAGACATTACAAAAAAGCCTTGCAATTAAATATTTTATATATTTAAATTAATACGTTTCGAAATAAACGTATTAAAAGTTTTTAATTTCATGGCACCACTACGAAGAAATAACGACACATTTTCTTCAAACGGGTAAAGTATAAAATGTATAAAGTTGAATTTTTTACACAATATAAAGAAAAGCATAGCGAACAATTCGTTTTCATTTACTCCAAAACTTTTTTTTGAATACAAAAAGATTTGTTCGTAAGTTTCAAAAAAATTCAAACACAAGTTTTGAAAATAATAAGCAATAAAACCTGTTTGGGGAATTTCGACCCCTGAATACAGGACAAGGGATATAAATAAACAAAAATAAAAATGATTTTACAAAACCAGAGAAAAAGTGGCTCATTTATAGTATTGCTACCGCCAACAATGTTATGGTTATACAAGTCCACCATAAGAAAGCCACAACCAAATTATGGTTGCTTCTAAACATGATTTAACCATAATATGGCAATAATTTTTTAACCACTAATAATTGTTTAATTTTAAATTGACAAAGATCATACAAAAGTTGAGTCATTTAGGCCTATTAGATTATTATCAAATATCGATGCCTTACTTTCTCAACCTCGTATCTTAAAAAAATACAGCTTTTTAGGAGAGAAAAAAAAAACGTGTTATCTTTGTATACTTCGGTGTTTGGGTTAAAGTTAAAATGGAATTATTAAAGAATTGATTACATCTATGTAAATTGTATTTAAATAATAAGTTGTTGCAGTGTTAGAACACAAAACTAGCAGTCGTTTGATATAAAAAGGTCAAAACCGTATTTTTAAGTTACGAGGTTTAAGTGAAAATGGATGTATTCCAAACCATCAGTTCGGACTTAAAAGAAAACACAGCAGAATCGAACAGACTCATCGAATAGTAAATGGCATAAAAAATATTGCTCAGTACTCTCATCGATGTTTCGCAAGCTTTTGATAAAGTCTGGCACAAAGGCTTATTACATAAATTGAATCAAAATTTACCAGCAAACACAAACAAGCTGCTAGAAAGCTACTTAGTCGGTCGTCAATTTAATATTCAAGAAGGAAATTTCTTAAGTTCACCTCAGCTCATTGGCGCTGCAGTCCCACAAGGCAGCATTCTGGGCCCTCTTTTATACTTAATTTATACTTCAGACATGCCAACAAGCAACTACACACAAACTTCAACATTTGCAGACGATACAGCTTTCCTAAGCGTCATCGAAAACCGTTATGCAGCATCTCGTTACTTACAGCATCATATATTTCAACTAGAAATATGGTTAAGACAATGGAGGATAACGGTCAATGAGCAAAAATGCGTACATATAACATTCACCTTGCGCTTCGTTGGATCAATGAAACCTGTTTCATTAAAATATATTTAATGAAACACAACATTAGATCTATGAATATTATTTATTGGATGAATACTTTCATTTGTTTTTTTATTTAATTTTTTTATATTATTTATTTTATTTTTTTTTCTGTCTCTGGCGGGAATCGATCGCGGAACCTCGGTGCTGATAGACTTGCTTACTACTAGCTAGCGTACCTGGGCAGTGTAGATTTTTACTCAATTAAGAGTGTAAATTTGATATTAAATTGTCCATAACAACAATAACAACGTTGATTGAAAGTGGATTGAAAGCAGTGTTGCAAAATTGAAATTTTTAAATGGTACTGAACTTCAACTAAAAGAGTATTTTTCCCACCAAATGGTACTTTTTGTTAAAAAAAAACAATAATTTATGAAAACAAAAGGAACAAAAAGTATTTATATTTGCGGTACACATGTAAATAATATTTCTGTTATACATAAACGTCAAGCGCCCCATCCATTTACAATATTATTGTATATGTTATTCGCCATATTATCTCTATATGGCCCCATATTATTCAAAAAGTGGCACAATGGTTTCAATTAAAATATGGCGCAACTCTTATTAAAAAAAAACACAACCTTTAAAGCTATACAACATAGTACATTATTGGAAACACATTTCAAAGTATATTGCACTTCTTTTCTAATTTCGATTCTTGCCAATATATTGTGCCACCTTCGAATATAGCCCATTGGCGATACAATTGAACAGTTAGGTACTGTCTGTTTGTAGAACGCGAGCGCAAAAGTGACTCGATCAAAATTTCAAAATTTGTTTTTGCTTTTAATGTAATTTAAGCGAGTCACTTTTGTGCCGCTTAAGGTACGTTTTTTCAGTATTTTCAAAAAAAATATTTGAAATAGTTCATATATTTATGAATAAGTAAACAAGTTAAAAATTTTATTTCTGTCAACATATTGTAACTACAACAGCAACTACCAGTTGATTTTAATAGATATTTAGTTTTAAGCAAACTTGAAACAGTTTCTACATGTAATCAATTTCATCCTTTGCCTTCCTTCCTTTGCGTTGAATTGATGCTCAGAAATGTGTTATCGATAAAATACCAAAAGAAATATATGAAATGTCAGCAAACATTAGCTTCGTTCTTAATATTAGATATATATTTCCAAGAAATTTAAATAGATTCAGTTCTTAAATGCTTTATTTTTGAAAGATCCGCTAGAACACGGAATTGAGAATTGATATTTTTATAGTTTTCGTTTGTAAATAACATTTTTTCGGAAACAATAATATTTTTGGATTGAAGCTGATTATCACTTTTAAGGTTTTATGTTCAAAACAAAATTTAGTTTCGCACATTGTCGAATAAAACGATTTCCCAGTTTCTTTTACTAAATAAACCATTTCCTGTATATTGCATGCTTCTATAAATATGGTTTTCATTTAAATTTTCCAATAAAATATTATCCAATGCATCCGTTTTCATGAATTTTCTTGCCACTTGTAAGAACAAATATCGCTTTCTGGAAAGCAAAATATGAATCCTGGCGTCCACGCTTTGCATTTCAATATAAACGTCGTTAATTATTTTTAAAATACACATTATAATTTTTGCAACAAACATATGATAACCGAAGCCTGCTATCGAAATGATCACATCACAGTTAAAAAGCTCTCGGTATTTTTAATATGAAAAAGTACTGAAAAAAGTACCAAAGTACTGAATTTTTCAACACTGATTGAAAGTTTTTGTTTCATTACTATAATGACATTTTTATTGTCATAATGAAAATATAAATTTATGAAGGCAATTATTGAAATATGTTGCTTTTATAAAAAAATGTTTGATTTCATAAATTTAGGGCCATTATTATAACTTGGCGTTTGCTGTTATCCGACAGTTAACAGACGCTTTTTGACAGATAACACATTATTATCTGTCAATTTAATCTTAACTTTAGCTAACTTCAAGTTGTAATAATGGCCCTTAATGGCATATAACATTAGATGTATAAATAATTAAATCTTACATTTTTTAAGGAAACTATAATTTTGTATTTATATATGAATATAGTTATGCTTTTTTTTATTGATTTTTTATGTTCCCAATTAAAATTTTTTTGCTTATCTTGGACAAACTTAAGTTTTCATATGTCCAATGAAAATTCTTAACGTAATTACGAAATCCAATGAAGTGATTTGAACGAAAAGACTTCATTATAACTATGAAATTCCAGTAAGACAGTGAACATTTTCATTATGGTTAAACTAGCCATAATATGTATAAAAATTCCCTTTTAGAATAGTTTTGTTGGATGTGACCATATTGAAAAAATGTTTTTCTCTTGGTGTTTAGTTTCTTAACCAAGCTTTGTTTAGCTCAACAATATTATGATTCAATTAAGTCTTTTTTACATCTATTACAATCATTATTCGTTTTTACTCGTGGGAGGAGCGTAGGGTTGAGGAAATGTTATTGCAATTAGATCAGATCTATTAAACTGCCAAAAACCATATTTGCTGAAAAGAAAAGTATTGTTTTATTACTCCTTCCTTAAGCAAACACAATTGTATAACCCAACAGCCATGTATGTTTTTATTGTTGCCATTTATATGATTGAAATTAAACGAACAAATATTTTGCTCTGTTCATCGGATTTTATCACATTTGCTTGCGTAAACATAAAATAATTGATTTCAATTGAAAAATTTGTAACATTAATTCAATTTGCACTAGTAAACAAATTAATAGTATCAATTAAATATTTTTGATATTAACAACATTTTCAACCTGAGCTATATTTAATTAAATCAATTAACACATTGTATGAAACGGCAGCGTTTTTTGATGGCTTTTTTATTAAAATTAAAAATATAACAGTGTGAAGAAGCTTCAGCGACAACATATGCATTTATTTAAGAATAATCAAAACACTTAACCCTGTAACACATGTTTCACTTATTTTGTATTCTCCTTTGTTAACAGAAGCATCAGCAGAATGGCCCGATATGGTTCTCGTCATCATTCTACTTTGAAAACTTAATGTACTACTTAACTAAATAATTTTAACTAAAATAATACGGGAATTGTCTTCTTTTTATAAGATATTTTAAACATGAAAATACAAAATGTACAAGATAATCTTTTGATTGTAATATAAAACAGGTTTTCATGGATTGAATAGTGAGCAATGTTATTTTAACAGTAAATAATATTAAATAAACGTGGTTTAAGGTTATTTTAATATTTTTCATTTAAAATTAATATGATGAATTTCATGTAAAAATCGAGATGCATTGAACCCGACCCCCTCAGATATCGATGAAATTTTGTTCATAGCTAAATTTGATCAATACAAACAAGCTCTCATTTTTAGAAATGACTGTTTTGCGATTTTTTGGGCGTGACACAGTGGGAACGTTTTCGGAAAAACGCGAAAATGGTCGAAAAGAGCTCCATTTAAACTACAATAACTCAGAATCGGCTAAACCGATTTCCATGATCTTGGTATAATTAAAAAGATATTTTAACAGGCTTTATGACACGTTTAAAAAAAAAAAAAGAAATACACTGTAAAAAAATTTATAACAAAAAAAAATTTTAACTGACGAAAAAACCAAAAAGATCAAGGTTTTTTTTACAGTGTATCAATTTTTTAGAAAGGGTTATCCTTCATCTATACCATATCAAAAAATAAAAATGGGTTCTTTTTTAGTTTTTTTTATATAATTTTTTAAGTAGTGTCACTTCTAGTAATACGTACCGAAAGTTTTCGAAATAATTCGAATAACAGCGAAAATATCTGGTATTATTTGCCATGTTTTTATTAATTTGTGTTTTATTTTATTTAAATTTTTTTTAAGTTAATTATTTGTAAGAAATTTTTATTTATTTTACCTGTTAACCCTTCGTCAGGTACATATTTTTAGCCCTTAGTTCTGGCACATGGTGTCTACCTGAGGAAGAATAAATATACCTGAAAAAATCTTTGGAATGAAAAGGGCAACAATTTTTTGTTCTATATATATTTCTCTTTATTATGGGTAAAGTAATAAATGTTTATAACAAAATAGAAAATTATTATGAAGAATACATTGATTTTTTTATTCAGAATTTTGCGGAATTACTAGAAGTGACACTACTTAAAAAATTATATAAAAAAAACTAAAAAAGAACCCATTTTACTTTTTGGATATGTTATAGGTGAAGGAAATACCTTTCTAAAAAAGTAATACACTGTAAAAAATCCTTGATCTTTTTTCGTTTTTCGTTACCTAAAATTTTTTTTTGTTATAAAATATAAGGGCAATTACTAGAAGTGACACTACTTAAAAAATTATATAAAAAAAACTAAAAAAGAACCCATTTTTATTTTTTGATATGGTATAGATGAAGGATAAACCTTTCTAAAAAATGAATACACTGTAAAAAAAACCTTGATCTTTTTGGTTTTTTCGTCAGTTAAAATTTTTTTTTTGTTGTAAATTTTTTTACAGTGTATTTCTTTTTTTTTTTTTAACGTGTCATTAAGCCTGTTAAAATATCTTTTTAATGATACCAAGATCATGGAAATCGGTTTAGCCGATTCTGAGTTATTGTAGTTTAAATGGAGCTCTTTTCGACCATTTTCGCGTTTTTTCGAAAACGTTCCCACTGTGTCACGCCCAAAAAATCGCAAAACAGTCATTTCTAAAAATGAGAGTTTGTTTGTATTGATCAAATTTAGCTATGAACAAAATTTCATCGATATCTGAGTTGGTCGGGTTCAAAATTTCAGTTTTATCTCGATTTTTAAATGAAATTCATCATATGATGAATTTAAAAATTTCTCAATCAACATTTTGCCATGTTAATTTTACATTGTTATTTTTTTCTGTGTGTTGAGTTTAAATCTGCAGTTAAAAAGTATTGATGGAAACAAACCTATCGATTTCGAATTATTTTCAATATGTAAAATAGTAATTTTTATTTTGGAAATCATTCATAAAAGTTTTCTGAGAAGTTTATATTAGATTCAATTAATATTTTGGGAATAATTACTCTGATAATCTAGTTGGTAGGAAAACAAGTCTATCAGAACGAGGGTTTGGCTTTTGAATCAAAGCAAAGGATTTTGTTTGGTTTAGTACAACGGGGGTTGTAGATCAAAGTAATAATTCGAAAGCAATCATAAATATTCTTTTAAGTTTAATTTTTTTTTTACCTTTTTTCATATTTCTAAAAACAGTTTCTGGTAGATTAAACAAAAAGAGCACTTTGAATTCGTCGACTCTGGTTTAAAAATGAAACAGAAATGATCTTACGTGTTATTTGCTGTAACAACAGTGGCAACATGCAAATGAGCCTTAATTAACTTGTTGCACGCCTTTGTCCAACATTTAACAAGACCTACAAAATAGAAATAAAACCAAAAACGAAACTGAGCTGCAATAGCAACAACTTAAAAAAAAATAAAGGAATATAAGCCACCCGTAAAGCAGTCATACAAGGAGCAATAAGAGAGGAAGAAAAACAAAACACAGAAGGTGTACAATCTCAGTCAATTTAGGAAACATGCCACTTCAGTATCATTCTAAATGACAAAACAGACTGAATGAAAAAAATATAAACAGAAAAAACTGACAACAGACAACAAAACTAAAACAAACATTTGCAATCAGACAGAGTCTTTCTTATTCAAATCAACCAGCATCAACAATAACAACAACAGCAAAAGTAGCAACAACAAAAGCGACAATATTATCAACAACATTGTAAAAGAAGTAGCAGTTGCGAAACTGTTGCATTTAACAATCACAGAAATTACTTTAATGCCGCACATGTTATAGTTGTTGCTGTTATAGCAGCCCAAGTGACCTTTTGAAATGAAACAACTGCAACAACAACACCAATATTAAAATTGGGTTGCTCTCATCCACGTCAGCAAGCAACATTAGCCGTCACATTTGTTGTGGCTGCTGTGTTATTCAGTACCTTCAGTGACTCGACTTTTAAAGGTCTGGAAGTGATCTGAATGTGTTTCTCTTTTGTTTTTATCATCCTCCTCATCAACATCATCATGTACAAAGTTTTTTTTTTGTTTATATTTTTTTGGCGATATTTTTGTTTAAAAAGCAAATTTATGTTAATGATTCAGCTCGTAATGAAAAAAAAAGAAATATTTCAATGTATGAATGAAATGTTAAGGTGAACTTTTCCAAAAACATTTTAGAAAATATTCTGCCTTAAAGCCAAGAAGTTGAAAATTTTGTAAGACTTTAAATAAGATGGCCACCCTAAAACTCAATTTTGTCAGTTATCCTTTTGTTTTCTGGTATCAGACTCTTTTGAAGCCAAATGATAACAAAACTCAGTCAAGTTTGTTTCCCCAATACTTTTGCAACATCGTTTCCGGTCTGTTATTTGAACTTTGGCGCCGAAATTCACAAGCGAGCTTTGATTTGAGATTTGTTTCGTTTGTTTTTGAAATGTATTTAATTAAAATCACAAAATAAAATGTCAAGAACACCAAAATTAAGAATTTTTATCGGCAAAGTTTAACTTGCTACTGGTCTTACTTGCATCCTCTTTTAAACAGTAGCAACCAATTTTTAAACTTTTTTGCGAAGCCAATAAAAATATTTGCATATTTTTGGAGAACATGTACAGTACAAGAGTAAAGAACAATATTTTGAATAATGATTGATGGCTGCTTTTTTTAGAGCTCTTAGAGTTAATAATACCCGCATTTCTCACGCATTTCGTTGTCCAATGGAAGTTTTTAAGAATGTTTGTTTAACTTAAAATTCAATTATGTCCGAATTTTGTCTATACCAGCACGAGCAGAATTTTACTGACTGGGTTAAAGTACAGTAAGATTACAAATAGAGCAAAGTTCAGATTACCGACGGAGTACAATTATAGTCCAGTAAAAGTACACTAAAAGAACAGTAACAGTATAAGTTTGACTACAGTTATTTTACAAGTAGAGTAGAGTTAAATTACAGTTTAAGAAACTTAGAGTTCAGTTAAAGTACAGTAAGAGTACTTTGAAAGTACAGTTAAAATACAGCAAACAGTTAGAGCTCAATTAGAGTACAGTGTACATATAAACAAAGTAGAGCACAGATCAAATAACATTAAGAAACAGGCACAACTTGAGTACAGTTGAAGTAAAGGGTGGTCCAACCCTAATGCACGATATTAACTGTAAGTCACACCTTAACGTCAAGATTTGTGCCGAACATAATTTGATATTTTTTTGTTTCAGTATTTGACAAATTCAACCATGGAGAAGTACACAATTAATAAGCACGTTAAGAATGTTGAAGCCTTTTACGAAAATGGGCGTTAAAATCAAACTGCAATTCGTGCACTCCGTGATTTTTTGGTCAGCATAATCGTCTAAATGTGTCTATAATCTGGAGAATTTTGGGCAAATTTCAGCCAGTTCAGCTTCGCTCGCCCAGTTCGTTCTGCGGAAAACATTGCTGTTGTTCCCGATAGTGTGATGTGAATGGTGTTCGCTATCGCGAGATGATAACGGACTTCTTGTGGCCAGAAATCGGGGATATGGACTTGGACGATATGTGGTTCCAACAGGATGGTGCCACTTGCCACGCAGCCAACGAAACAATGGCTATTTTACGCGAGAAATTCAATGGCCGTGTTATTGGCCGTCACGATCATGTGGGGATATTTGAAAGAAAAGTGTACGTCAATAAGCCAAGAATAATTCAAGAGCTAAAGGATGAGATAATTCGGCACATTAACGACATTGAACCTCATGTGAACCTCCGTGGCAAGCATTTGGGCGATTGTTTTGTTTCACACACAATTGTCATAGATCCTTCTATAATAATACAAAAAATATTAAGATAATTCTCTGAAGAATTTTTGTTTTATTTACAATTAACATCGTGCGTTTTGGTTGGACCACCCTTTACAAGTAGACTACAGATGGACGGTAGTTTGAGTAAGGTTAGAGTAAAATTAGAGTACATGTAGAGTATAAATAAAGTTCAGGACTATAGTTGTTTTACAGTAAGAGAACACTTAATGGGTAAAGTAAGAGCACAGTTTGGTAGTAATTATTTAAAGTTTGTCAGTTTTAGAAAAAACGGGTTTCACTTTTTATTTCTTACGATTTTATCCCAAAGAATTTCTAACGTTATTAATAAAATAATAATTGAAAAGGCATTAAACAAAATAAAATATAGTTACATAAACAAAGGAAGTAACCAAAAATGTTTGCAGATTAGGAAACGCTCGTTAATTTACAGTTCTTAATAAATATTCGTAGAACAGCAGGGGATTAAGAGAAAGGATTTTGCAAATCTTTGGTATTCTCTAATTGTTCCTTATTGAACAAAATACTAAGCCAGAGTAAACAATAAGCAATATGTGAAACAAAATATTAATTGGTTGATGAATAGACGGACATATTTGGCCATTAGGATCAACACTGTTAAACAGTAGGATACCGGACTAACAAATACACTCGTATTATTTTGGAAAAAAGGACAAATTCACGCCTTTTTTCTAGCATCAAAATAACATGTTAATCGCATCATTTTAAGAGATTAAAAACTGAAGAAAAAAACCCTAAAAATCTTTTAAGAAGATGAAGTCAAGAAGAAGTTGTTTTGTTTCCTTACGGCTTATGAGGATGACACAATTAGCTACTGTTTGTTTTATTTGTTTATGGTTTTTAATTTTATCATGAGAAAATATCTTTGACACGTTTTAAATTGTTGAAAACCCCTTCTTTACCGTTTTGGTTTTAGTGTAAGGAGTCTGTGACTGCTTTTATTTTTTCTAATTCTTCAAATTTTGAATGAATTTCTAGGAAAATAGTTTCTTAATAAAACGTGCATACAATTAAACCGAATTCTTAAGAGGTTTTAATCATATGCGCATTTATTTTATTTAAAATTATTCAAAAAAAAAAAAAAAAAAAAAAGATACACAATAATAAACAGGGAGACAGAATTAAAGTAAGTCGCGTGCCAAACTTGGTGTTACTAATTCAATGTTTTTTTTATCTGTTTTATCGAAATTAATTTCCTTTTCTTTTTGGCTTGTAGTTTTTAGGATTTAAATAATTGTTAATTGATTTAAGTGATATTTTTTGATCTTAATTATTTTTTGAAGATTTTCAGTTTTATATTTCTGTGGCCGTATGGAAAAACTAGTTAACTCCACTTTTTACAAAAATTGCGATAACACCAAAAATAGAAAGCGTGTTTCATTTACTATCAATCTGTCAGATCCAAACTTTAATATAGTTTCTCATTTAAAAGTTATTTGAAAAACAAAAATCAGAAAAATACCCATTTTTATGTAAAAACTAGATAACTCCATACATTTTTTGAAAAAACAAGTTAACTCCATTCTGTCTAAAAAAACAGAAAAATTATTGTGAAAACAAAGAGAGAAAGAGCAAAATATAACAAATTTGGGTCACAAGCTCTTTGGGTCAAAATGTAAAAATTGCAACTCCCGAGAATTTAAAGAACATTATATGCATTCTTTATATGCATAGTATATAATTTTATAATTATTAAAGTTCTTGACTTATAGAATACGACTGCCAAGCACAGTAAATAGTTTTACAAACACAATGGGTAATTTGATGCAGGAAATTCTTAGAATGCAATTGATGTTATTGCAAGCTGTACTTAACAAACCATGAACTGTTTAAAAATTTATTTTTGGAACGCAAACGGCATCCGCCAACATAAAAATGAACTAGAATACTTTCTTAAAAATAAACAAATTGACGTCATGATGATTTCTGAAACTCATCTGACCTCAAGAAACACATTTAAAATTAATGTTTACATACTATATGATACCAAGGATCCTCGAGATAGAGCTTGTGGAGGTTCTGCCTTATGTGTGATCACCGTGAAGACTATCTGCAAGCAACGCCTATTCGTGTTGAAGAGCTAAATCGAAACATAGTAATCTCTTCTTTATACTCTCCACCTAAATTTTACATATCAGAAGGCCAATATTATAAATATTATAAATCATTACGACCCTGTTTCCTGGTCGCTGGCGATTATAACGCTAAACATACCTTCTGGGGGTCACGACTTATAACACCAAAAGGACGTGTTTTGTTTAACACAATCTCTAAAATGGGTTTAAATGTGGTCGCGAGCGGGCAACCAACATATTGGCCTACTGATCAGCAAAAAATTCCAGATGTTATCGACTTTGGCGTGATTAAAAACATCCCCACAGAAACGATTCATGTTGAAGCTTCCTTAGAATTATCATCCGACCACACACCTACAATTGTTACTATATCGAACCCAAATTGAATTGTATTTCCGTCAGGCTACTTAGCGACGCCAGCCACACAAATTAATTGGTTAAAATATATAAAATTTCTCAGGGCCCATTGCACAGAAAATATTCCGCTTAGTACACCAGAGAATGTGGATCTCTCTATTGTTAACTTTGACAGTTATCTTAAACTAGCTGTTCAACATTCCAGCGTTACCCCCAAAAAAATTCAAAATAATAAAATATATTCTTCAGATGTCGAGCGGCTCTTGACTGAAAAAGGAGAGTTCGAAGAGAGTGGCAACTTTACAGATCCCCGCAATTTAAGATTTTATTAAAAGAGTGCACAAAAAGGCTAAGAAAGTTATTACAGAATTAGAAAACGGCTTCTCTAGAAAAATATCTTAAGGAACTTGATGCAACTCCACAATCTGACTACTCATTATGGCGTGCAACTAGAAATCTAAAAACGCCAGTTATATCTAACCATTAAGAAACTTGAATGGTAGTTGGGCAAGAAACGATATTGAAAAAGGAAATCTGTTTGTTAGTCACTTGAAAGACGTATTTACACCAAATATATCTCACAATATTGCGGTCGAGTTACCACCTGTTGCTGCTAGCGCAGCTTTTCCCCTCAGATTTGAGATAAGAGAAATCGAAAAGGCTATTTGTGACTTAAACACTAAGAAGGCACCTGGTATTGATAAAATCAGTAATAAGATGCTTTTGGAGCTACCTCGCATAGCAAAGAAAATTATTCTTTTTATTTTTAATGCTATTTTACGCCTTGAATACTATCCTTAAAAATGGAAGGTTTCCTTAGTTACCATGATACCAAAGCCAGGTAAAGATCATACAAAAGTTGTGTCTTATATGCCTATTAGCTTATTATCAAATATGTCAAAGCTGTTTGAGAAATTATTAGTTTCAAAATTAACACCGATTTTAAGTGAAAATAGATGTATTCCAAACCATCAGAAAGAAGAAAACACAGCACAATCGAACAGACTCATCGAATAGTAAATGTCATAAGAAAAGCATTTTAAGAAAAGAAATATTGCTCAGCACTCTTCATCGATGTTTCGCAAGCTTTTGATAAAGTCTGGCATGAAGACTTATTACATAAATTGAAGCAAAATTTACCAGCGAACACAAACAAGCTGCTAGAAAGCTACTTAGTCGGTCGTCAATTTATTATTAAAGAAGGAAATTTCTTAAGCTCACCTCAGCCCATTGCCGCTGGAGTCCCACAAGGTAGCATCCTGGGCCCCCTATTATATTTAATTTATACTTCGCACATGCCAAAAAGCAATTACACACAAACTTCAACATTTGCAGACGATACAGCTTCTCTAAGCGTCCACGAAAATCGTTATGAAGCATCGCGTTACTTACAGCATCATATATTTCAACTAGAAATATGGTTAAGACAATGATGATGGTCAATGAGCAAAAATGCGTACATATAACATTCACTTCGCGCCGGGAATATTGCCCCCCTATTACAATCAATAATCAAATTATTCCTCAACATTCGCATGTAAAATATCTCGGTATACATCTGGATCGGCGATTTACGTGGAAATGCCATATAGAGGCAAAATTAACTCAAATGAAACTAAAAGCCATTCAAATTCATTGGCTTATTGGAAGAAATTCTGTCCTTAGTCTCGATTGCAAGCTTCTACTTTACAACTCTATCTTAAAGCCTATCTGGTGCTACAGTATTCAACTATGGGGCACTGCCTCGGCCTCTAATATCGACAAAATTCAAAGGCGCCAAAATAAACTTCTTCGAATAATCACAGCCGCGCCCTGGTATGTTAAAAACTCAAACATTCATAAGGATCTCAATGTGCCATAAGTTAAAACTATGATTACAAAATATGCAATAAAATATTTAAAAAGGCTTGAACAACACCCAAATCCACTAGTTCGAAATACTTTAAATCATGGCGGCCACACTCGCTTAAGAAGACACTGCAGCACTTACCCAATTATATGCGCGATAAACACCTATATAAGTGAACAGAACCCGTGATGAAGAAAATTTTGCCTGGCACCGTACCCCATGTGGTACAGTAACTTTGAAAGATCTTTCGACTTATTCAATAAAATTTTTTGTTTGTTTCTGTTTTAAACAAGGACAGGGTTTTTGTGTAGCTAAACTAAAAAACAATTTTATTAGCAAGTTAAGTATTAAAATTTAATGGAACACTTTTTGTTTAAAATTTTAAAATGATTGAAATAAAATAAACCACAAAGTCAATAGCTGTTTTTTTCAAAAGTGTAGTATACCATAGGGCTGAGTTAAGATATGCGATATTAAACATTGGCGTCCTATGGGGGGTAACATTTCGCCGCTGCTATTTTATTTCAAATTTGGGGTTCAGAAGATCATACTACAAAAAATTCAACAAAATGAGTGCAGCGGCTCTAAATTATATTTCTATCTATGACGGGTACTGCTCCTCCTCTGTCTTCCCCGCCCTTTTCTATATTGAAATTTTAAGTTTGCCATAATAGTAGCTTTAACCACGTTTGAAGACTCTCCCTTTAATAGTTCTTCATTTGAGCTATATTAATTATATCCATCCTATGGGAGGTATTCCCCCCTGCGCCTTCCCGCTTTATTTTTATTTTTAATAGCGTAGTATACCATAAGAGTGACTTCTACAAAGTTTGAAGATTCTCCCTATAACAGTTCTTAAGATATGCGATATTTACCATTGGCGTCCTTACCCCACTTCCCCCGCTGCTATTTTATTTCAATTTTGGGGCTCTGAAGATCCTACTACCAAAAGTTCAACAAAATGCGTGCAGCGGCTCTTAATTATATTTCTATCTATGAGGGGTATTGCTCCTCCCCTGTCAACCCCGCCCATTTTTATATTGAAATTTATATTTTACCATAATAGTAGCTTTAACCACGTTTGAAGACTGTCCCTTTAATAGTTCTTCAGTTGAGCGATATTTAATATATGCATCCTATGGGAGATGTTTCCCCCCTGCGCCTACCCGCTTTATTTTTATTCTCAATAGAGTAGTATACCATAAGAGTGACTTCTACAAAGTTTGAACATTCTCACTATAACAGTTCTTAAGATATGCTATATTAAATATTGGCGTCCTATGGGGGGAATCACTTCCCCCGCTACTATTTTATTTAAATTTTGGGGCTTAGAAGATCCTACTACTAAAAGTTCAACAAAATGCGTGCAGCAGCTCTAAGATATGCGATATTTAATATTGGCATCCAATGGGGGTACCAATTCCCCTGCCCCTATAGAAAAAAGAAGTAGCCTATTTTATTTTTAGGGCTCACATGATGTTACTGTAAAAATTTCAGGAAAGTCGGTGCTTGATCGCACAGCTTGAGGCTTAAAACTTGAAATTTGGACAGGACAACCTCCTCTCTCCCCAAATCGATCACTAAGATGGGATATTTTAGAATTCTAATGTTTAGGGGGTAAAAAGGCTTTTTGAAAATCGGTCCGTTTAGGTGGTCAACGCTTAAAACCTGTATTTTTAAACTTTTTTTTCACCCCATCTGTATTTTAAACCAATAAACATAGAAACAACGTTTATATCACATTCGAAACTTATCTCAAACGTCCAAATACGAATTCGGTACTTTTTCGAAATTCGAACGTTAAGTTTTGGGCTCCCACTGCAACATTGCAATTTCTGATACTTTAATGGGGAGAAAAAATAGTACCAAAAAGGAGGAAATACGGAAAACTGAATTCCGTTTTTATCATTTTGCTTTAAAACTAGTACTTTCTTTAACTATAGCAAATATTTTACATAGATACAAAAAATTCAACATGGCACCTCCTGAATGAATAAGATCCTGTTAGTGAATTTTTTGGTACTTTTTTGTTCTTTAACTGGTATTTTTTGAATTTCCGTTAGTTTTGGAACTAAAAACAAAAAATTAAACATGCAAAGTCCTCCGTGAATGAGACTATGTAAGAGGTATCTTTTTGGTACTTTTTTGTTCTTTAACTGGTACTTTTTAAATTTTTGTAAATATTGCACCTATAAACATAAAATTTAACATGCAATGTCATAAGCGGATGAGAATAACTTTTTGGAACTTTTTTGTTTTACAACTGGTAATTTTTTTATTTAGAAACATAAACTTTGGCATATAAAAACATATGCCCACAAAAGAAAGGGAGACGCTCACGAAGTAATGAATTAATGCTAGTTTTTCATATATGAAATGAAAATTTATTTTTTTTAAATGCTGGTTAACTACATTTTTTCGTAAAAAAACGGTAAATTAAATTGCTGAGTCAAATAGTTAATGTTTTTCCACTAATCATTACTTAAGCTGTTATGATACTTGCTATTTTTTGTATTTTTTCTATATTGGAGAACAGTGCAAATATATTTGCATAGGAAAACTGACTAAGTGTAAAGAGTATGATTATATCATAAAAAATCTTGAAATGTCAAACAAATATACATGTGTTATCGATAAATAATCCAAGACTGTCAAAAAAAATATAAAAATTTTTAATTTAAAATTGACATTTGTTAGCAATGTTGCCAATTTTACAGTTTTTGATCGAAAGTAGCGGGTTTTAACTTTTTTTTTTGCGATTTTTAGCTTTTTTGACGGGGTTTTCTAGGAAAAAACGTGGGCAATATTGTTTGTTTTGTTTACATTTTATTTTGGAATCACAAACTATTTTTTTTTTATATACAAAAAAATTGAATGCAAATAATGTAAAATATTACGAATTACATCGGGGTATATTCTTTAATTGAGTATTTATGATTTGAAATCCCATATGAAGGGCACCCGCTTCATTTCACTTATCAAAAACAAAATAGTTTCAACTGCCCAAGCTTTTACAATTTTTTTTGTTTTAGTGAAAGAAAAAAATAAACATGAGAAATGTCAATCAGAAAAAGGGGTTGTTTATCAAATTGTATTTCTTGTTCTTTCTCGCATTTGTTGTTTTATTCAGTCAATCCTAAAAAAATCCAATACTTAAAATAGCAAGTATCATAACACCTTTAAGTTGCCTTGATTCCGTAAAATTTTAAAATAAATTGCAAGCACAATTTTTTCGGAAAAACTAGACATTGATTTTCGTTTTTAATGCCCAAAAATCAGTTTAATGGTACCAGAAATCTTAAACATCATTTTAAATTATGTTTTGTTTAATGCTCATTCATAATAACATAAATTCATATGAAATAATTAGCGAAATATGTGTTTTCAAAAAGTGGAGTTAACTAGTTTTTCCATTTTGACTTAATATACCAAAGAAAAGCTCATATAATGCAAATGACTGTTGGCTTCTTTTTTAAAGATAACTAGAAAAAATTCTCTCAATTCGAAGATGATGGTTTTAGAAATAAATCGAGGCTAATAAATCTAATAAACTGATTAAATTTGAAAAAATTTTCTTTTCAGCATTTAAAAAAAAGCTAAAGTTTTATATTAATCTGTGCAAAATCTTTGATATCCTCCACCGATCGTAAGAATATTTCAGGAGTGGGCGATGTATGGGATCTATAAATAATTTACTAATTTTTAAAAAATGGACTCCAGAATTAAAACTGGTTGCGTTTAAGACTTTTGTCTTATATCTAGTCATTTAAAACTTAATTTGATCAAAATTCAGTAAAATATCATGATTGTACTTTTTTTATTGGACCATGGTTATTTGAGCCAATCATCACAAAATGCTGCAGAGTGATTTCTAGTATTAAAAAACCTAAATTAAAACAAATTTCTATACTGTAGTCAAATTCGTTTTAAAGTACTTTCAGAAGGCTGCTTTATATGGGATCTATGGTAATTATGGACTTATTATCACAAAATTGCATCGTGATATTTTTGACTTTATCGAGCTAAATTGAACCAAATTTCACCGTTATAGTAGATTTAGAGTTAGAGCAGATTTAGAGTAGAGTTAGAGAAGAGTTAGAGTGGGGTTAGAGTAGAGTTATAGCTGATTTAGTGTTAAGTTAGACAAGTATAGTAGAGTTAGAGTAGAGTTAGAGTAGAGTTAGAGTAGAGTTAGAGTAGAGTTAGAGTAGAGTTAGAGTAGAGTTAGAGTAGAGTTAGAGTAGAGTTAGAGTAGAGTTAGAGTAGAGTTAGAGTAGAGTTAGAGTAGAGTTAGAGTAGATTTAGAGTAGAGTTAGAGTAGAGTTGAGTTAGAGTAGAGTTAGAGTAGAGTTAGAGTAGAGTTAGAGTAGAGTTAGAGTAGAGTTAGAGTAGAGTTAGAGTAGAGTTAGAGTAGAGTTAGAGTAGAGTTAGAGTAGAGTTAGAGTAGAGTTAGAGTAGAGTTAGAGTAGAGTTAGAGTAGAGTTAGAGTAGAGTTAGAGTAGAGTTAGAGTAGAGTTAGAGTAGAGTTAGAGTAGAGTTAGAGTAGAGTTAGAGTAGAGTTAGAGTAGAGTTAGAGTAGAGTTAGAGTAGAGTTAGAGTAGAGTTAGAGTAGAGTTAGAGAAGAGTTAGAGTAGAGTTAGAGTAGAGTTAGAGTAGAGTTAGAGTAGAGTTAGAGTAGAGTTAGAGTAGAGTTAGAGTAGAGTTAGAGTAGAGTTAGAGTAGAGTTAGAGTAGAGTTAGAGTAGAGTTAGAGTAGAGTTAGAGTTAGAGTAGAGTTAGAGTAGAGTTAAAGTAGAGTTAGAGTAGAGTTAGAGTAGAGTTAGAGTAGAGTTAGAGTAGAGTTAGAGTAGAGTTAGAGTAGAGTTAGAGTAGAGTTAGAGTAGAGTTAGAGTAGAGTTAGAGTAGAGTTAGAGTAGAGTTAGAGTAGAGTTAGAGTAGAGTTAGAGTAGAGTTAGAGTAGAGTTAGAGTAGAGTTAGAGTAGAGTTAGAGTAGAGTTACAGTAGAGTTACAGTAGAGTTACAGTAGAGTTACAGTAGAGTTACAGTAGAGTTAGAGTAGAGTTAGAGTAACTTGTTCTAACTTTAGAGTAGAACACAGTAGAGTTTAAGTAGAGTAAGAGTAGAGTTTAAGTAGAGTTGATGTAGAATTAAAGTAGAGTAGAGTTAGACTAACTTGTTCTAACTTTAGAGTAGAACACAGTAGAGTTTAAGTAGAGTAAGAGTAGAGTTTAAGTAGAGTTGATGTAGAATTAAAGTAGATTTAATGTAGAGTTAGATTAAAGTTTGAGTAGAGTAAGAAAAAACAAATAAAATTTGCTTTTCTATGTTTTCTTTGTTATTTGACATATATTTGCTTTAAAATATTAAAAACTCCTATAATTTTGTAGAGACTGATCCCACCTGGAAATTTTTCCAATAGTGTTTCTACTTTTATGTTTGTATTCTTCGTATAAATTTATCTTATTTTTTTTTATTTTTCTATATATTTATTGTACTTTTTTGTTATTCAGTTCTAAGAATTTCAACTTTAGCAATGAAATTCTTAAGAAATTCAATTGATATAAAAATAAAAACAAGTTGCAAATGCGTCGAATTTCTTAAATATTAAAAAAATATATATAAAAATATAAACAAGATGTACTACTTAGTAGATCATTCATTCACTCAATTCTTGATTTCGAAAATAAATTAAAAAAATAGATAGAACACCTGTCTAAAGTTTTATATACATGATCTCGTATAAACACGTATCATTAGGAATTCAAGTAGTTTCAAGCAAAAATTTAGCTTTTTAATAAAATTGAGAAAATTAAATTATTTGCAATACGGACTTTTGAAAATATTTAATTTTTGTATGTGTGTTTTTTTTATATTGACTTTAAAGCCAAATATTTTAGGTAATTTGTTGATTTAAAGCTGCACGTGTTATAGATTTTATTTAGTATAAAAGCCAAGTTTTTTTGGTTTTTACTTGAAAACCATTCAAGACAAACTGGCTCTCAGGCGACAGATTTAAAAAAAACCGCTAAAAAGTGATTATAAACTGCAGAATAAGCACTAAGATTGTGCGTTAATTGCGTAGTAGATAAATGATCTAGGAGTTTCAGGTTAAAATGTTGTCGATCTTTTAGTTTTTCAATAAAATTTTATAGTTTTTATTATATTTTTTTTTTAGTTGTCTACCAATAATTACGTAAACTGTCACACAATCACTAGATTTTTTTTGTTTGTTTATTTGTCAGCTGCCTGTTTTATGAGTTTGTCATCAAATGCCCTTGATTTTATTCGTTAAAGTACCAAGTAAATTTGCAATAACTGAGATTTTTATAACGTTTTATTTAAGCCATATCTGATAAATTTACAACACGTTACTTATTGCAGCAAAACAGCCAGAAGGACGGACAAACTGTCAGAGGTATGACAATCTTCTACCCACACACTACGATTACAATTATTTAACTACTTACGTACTTGTACTCGTACCTTAAGTTGTTTATTTGTTTCACTCTTTATTCGCTCGATTCAGATAGTTGTTGTAGTTGCTGTTGTTGTATGCATTTGTTTATTAGGGATTATTTAACATATTATTTTGTAAAAATGACTTCTGAGTCATTTTGTGTGTTATTTTATAAGAATAAAACTTAAACAAAATTCTAGAATTAGTCATCGACATTAGAATTAATAACACTATTAAAAAAGTTTTCGAAATATTTGATTCTTTTAGATTGACAATCTACAAAGCGTTTAAAATTAAAAAGTTTATTAAAGAAATAAACTGCTTGTAGCGTTATTTTTGAATAAAGACAATGAATGAATGATTCAAGCAGAGATATTGTTAGAATTCATCGCGTGTGATTGAAGCAAACGTGTCATATCTGATAATCAGTTGAATGTTTGCAAAAATCTTATCATTTCCAATTAACCGAATTTTAAAAATTTAGAAAATTTTACATAACTTTTTCAAAATGATGTCGTAGACATATTTCAACATCAATTATTTAATACTTTCTTAGAAGTTTCTTTTAAGTTTTAATTATCATTTTCAAAACACTTTAAATGTGTTTTAAAAATCCCCAAAATGTATTTTTTTGATGGTGAACATCCACGAGAACCGCCATCAATAATCTAGATAATCACAGGACCTTATATTTTAGTTAGAACAAGTTAGAGTGCTATATTCGGCTATGCCGAATCTTTGATACCCTCCACCGGCAGCTCGAATATTTCAGCAGTGGGATCGTCTTGATATCTTTTTATTATAAGTTTAGCTTTATACAAACAGAAGTCAGCATTGAAATTGGTTGCGGTTTATATTATATATATTGATTCCTTTGGTTCCAAGTTGGAACAAAGGGCCGTTGCGGTTTAGACTTCTATTAAATTATTGATCGACAATCAGAAAGTTTTATGCTTTTTATTTATTAATCTTAATTAGCCGAATTTAAATGATTTTCAGGAGGGTAATTTATATTGGACCCATAGTAAATTATACCCCAATCATCCCAACATTCTTCAAAGTGATTTCTGGTATTAAAAAACATAAATATTAATAAATTTTAATACAGCGGTGAAATTAGTTTTAGCGTTTACAGCGAATTTCAGAAGGCTGCTATATATGGGATCAAAATTGCATGACATTTTCTCTGACCATATTAAGCTAAGTTGGAAAAAATTTTACCGCAATATCTGCTACGGTTTGAGGCGTATTTAATTACTTTACCAGAGTGGATTTTTATATGGGACCTAAAGTTAATTATGGACCGATCATCACGAAATTTATAAGTGTGATTTCTAGTCATATAAAACTGTGACATTCCAAATTTTAGTGTGAAGTGTGAAGTATTAAATTTTATGCTGATAGCATTATTTATTATGGTTTAAGGCGTACTAAACTGTTTTCCGGGAGTAGGGTATATCTGGGGCCTAGGGTAAATTATGGACCAATCTTCACGAAATTTAACAGTGTAACTTCTACTCCTAGTAAACTGTGACATTCCAAATTTTATAATGATACCATTCTTTAGGATTTATATAAAGCCTAGGGTTAATTACGGTCTGATGTTTACGAAATTCAATAGTTTGATTTTCAGTCGAAAAAACGAATTTTTACAAAATCTCGTTTCATTCCGTGCTTTGTTCCACCATAGATTTTAGTTTTTGTAACAAAATTATAAATTTTTTAGGGTGGTGGTTCCACATTTTAATTCATAGATCTTATCCTACTGAACCGATTTTGCTGGACTTCAATACCAAACTGCTAAGGATAACAACAAGCAATTTGGCATCAAGTGAGAAAGTGAGCGTGTTTTCAAAAGACGGACAGACAGACGAACATGGCTTTATATGCTTAGAATTACTCAAGGAGCTAGAGACTCTTAAATGTGTAATGAAAAAGTTTCACACTAAATGACAAACTTAGTATACCGTTATTCACCACTAGTTTGACTGCTCTCTGGCTTGTAAAAAAACTCAAACATACAAAAAGACCTGAATGTGTCTTCAGTAAAAACGGCGGAAAATAACAACACGAAATATGACTTAAAAAAGAAAATGAAGAATGGACCCAACATTTTTCATTAGACAGAACAACACGTAATTTCTTTTTGTGTTTACTGATAAAGTGAACATTTTTATCGACGCGTAGGACGTTTTTTTATATTTTGAAACAAATCGCACACATAACAAAAGTTAAAAATTATATATTAAACAAATTTTGACAAATTTCTGTTTCCTTTATACAACCTTTTAACACGTTTGCATATTTTTAGTAGCTACCAATCATTCAGAGTACATATCAGAGAGTATATATGGGAAAAGGTTATATACCCCTTGAAATTGGTAAATTGGGCAAAAATAGCCTACAACCAAAAGTTGGGTATAAACTTTGTTGTAGAACATTTAACGTGCACCTTGCGCCGCAAAATTTTATTTTTGGTATATTCATCAGGCATTTTTGGCACGAGTTCGATGGTTGAATAGAATTCGATGAAATATCACTAGATTGGGTATTATTGGACACATAACGTCAGCTCAGAATTGGTTTGACCTACCGACCATTTTTAAAAAAATTTAGTTAAGTATGGGGTACATATATTTTGAAGACCCACTTTTTGAATCCAAAATCTGTTTCGCGCAATTTTGTGTGGTTTCTGAGATATAAAGCATTCATTCAGGACATTACATGTTGAATTTTATGTTTTGAGGTCAAATATTAACGATAATTAAAAAATACCAGTTTTAGAACCAAAAACCTAGTACCAAATAGTACCAAAAATTGCAAAATGCAAAATGTTTTGTAAAAAAGTACCAAAAATAGTTACGATTTTCACCCATTAAACGTTCGAATTTCGAAAAAGTACCAAACTCGTATTCGTATTTTTTTTGACAAGTTTCGAATGTGGTATAAACTTTATTTCTAGGTTTATTGGGTCAAAAGATAGATGGGCTGACAAAAACGTACCAAAATTCAGGTTTTACCCGTTGTCACTCTAAAAGAGCCGAATTTCAAAAAAGTACCACACACCTGTCCACTTATTTTTCAAAAGAACAACGATATGTATTACAGTGTTTTTTGAATCTTTTTTAGTTTTGGAGATAAAAAGTTTCCGAATTTACCCTTTTTTACCCCCTAAACATTCGAATTTTTAAAAATCCCGCCTTAGTGGATCGATTTGGGGAGAGATCCACCTCCGGTCCAAATTTAAAGGTTTTAGCTTCAGGCGTTTAGGCTGAACGATAATGAATCAGTCCCTCACGCAATAAGTATAGGTATGCAGCACAAAAAGCCACTTTTTTTTTATTTTTTTTTCATTTTCAAAAAAATACTAATAAATTCCAACTTTATTCATGAAAGTGCGCAAAAATTTACATTTTTCTTTAAAACATATACCGGAAGCAGTGGTAAAAATATAAAAAAATTCTATCGGGTACATTTTGAGAAATCTTCATGTAATTCTTCTTTGTCGTTTGCTCCACTCCGACTTTTTGGCATATGCGCCAAACCAATTCTGAGCTGACGCTAAGACAATTCATTAAATGTTTCGTCTCATTATTTACAAAGAACTAATTTGGTGTTGCTAGTGCATGTTGCAAGAGGCTTTCATATTTCTTAATTTTTGGGGCTTCCTAATAACTAATAAACACAACATATTCCAGTTTAAGTAATTAAAAAAGAAAAATTTTAAATATTACACACTTAAAGTGTCTTACTTACAGATTCTTTAGCGCGGGCCCACTGTTAACACTTTAGCTTGAACCTGAAGAGGCATCTTTTAATAGAACCCAGCGAAATGACAACTGATTCCGCATCGCAGGTATATAAGCCAGATCCAATTCTCGCTGGGAACCAAACTGGAGTCAATGTCATGCAGACGACCCAGCCTTGATTGCTCATTTTTACTCTGTTCGACCAATAGGGATGTAGTAGTGTATGAATTTAATCAGAGAAGCACGGCCTGGCTTACGATAAATAATTGCAATCTTGCAGTAATTTTGTGTTTTACATGTCATTACAAACTACTTTATAAGAAAATTTCAGCACATTCAATTTTATTTCAGAATCTACTCCTTTAAAAGCTAATTTAGAAATAAAACCCTTTTTTCTAATATTGTCATTCTTCTTTTTTATCAGTTACATTTGGATCATAATTTAAATGACTTAAATTTTGTTTTATCTGCAAAATGACACAAAAAAAATTTAATCCAAATTCTAAGCAACAATTAAGGTTCGTTTTTTTTCGATATGACTTTACAAAAAAGAATGTTGGTTTCCGTATGTTCTGTATTTTTTGTGGGTCTGTATTGAAAGTTTTTTTCTTTATCTCTTTTTTTTTAATGCTGATATGATTTTCTACTCTACTCTTAACTTAACTCTTGTTTTAATTTATAACGCTATTTGTATTGTGTATTTTCTTTTTCCCATTTTAAGGGAATTGTAGTGTTTTAGTTTAACTCTTTAACACCTTAAAGGTGGTATTTTATGTTTGACTTATATTTTGTAACAAAGAAAATTTATTCCCTTTTATTTGAAAATTATTTTTGAATTGAACAATAATTTTATAAAAAAATTATTTTGACAATTATAAACTGGGAATTATTTCCTTGGGAAGGTTACTTTATATTATACATATTAAACATTTTTTCATTTTTCGAATTTATTCTATGAGTTAAATTTTAGGTCTGTATTTTAAAGCTTTTTTGTAATAGTTCTATTCTTTTAATTTTTCAGAAATGACTCTATACACTATCAGACTATTATATTGTATTTTCTTTTTACATTTTACCTTAGCCTTCCTTTGGAAAGCAATGAAGTATATTGAATGTACAGAAAAATTTACAATTATTAGACACCAGCAGAATGTAATGCATTTTCTGGCCCGCTACGGCCTTCGTCAGCATTCTTTGTGTCTCACTGGATACAGACCTGAAATTTAACTCATAGAATAAATTCGAAAAATGAAAAAATGTTTAATATGTTAAATTTATTTTGTTTACTTTTATCGTTTCCATACTTAATTGTAATTTACATGTCAGAGTTTTTGGTTTAAAAGTTTTTAAACATTTGAAATACTTTCATTCTTATTCAAAGTCTTGTACAGGGCCCCTTATTTACAGTGTTACGATCTCTTCACAAGATTTTATTTTTTAAATGAAAAGTAACAAGTTTCTTTTTTTTTAAGTAAAGATGATTCTTATCTTTGCAATAAATTGTTTGTATCATTAAATCTGTTGCCGTATGGTAAAACCAGTTAACTCCACTTTTTACTAATATTGAGATAACACCAAATTGACTGATCAGCTTTTGTTTAAAATTTTAATATTTATTGAAATAAAATTAACCAGAGTTAATAGCTGTTTTTCAGTTTCAACCTATGTTAAACGGAGTACAACGTTAATCCACGTCCCAAAAACTGGCTAATTAATTTCATAAAATCAAGAAGGGTAAATTAATTATGTTTGTGCATAAAAACAGACAGAAACTTGGCTTATTTTTTTGATATATAAGAACTAGCTGACCCGGTCCGCGTTGCTGGCCCTAAGCAAACATTAGTTTTGTATTACCAGACGATTTAAATTGAGCTTTAAACGAAATTTACGGCCTTTAAAATTTTCCTTCCGTAAAACCCTAAGTTGGACCATGGCGATGATTTTAAAGAAAATATCGTCCAAATCGGTCAAGCCGTTCTCAAGTTCTGCGCCTAATAGAAAAAGTGAGCGTAAAAGTAGGCGTGATACATTTTTCTTTCGATGAAAACGTAAAATGGATTAATACGAACATTTAAAAGAACAATTAGTCAAATTGAAGGAGCCGTTTTTTGATTTAAGGTAAATCGAAAAAAGTGGGCGGGGCAAAATTTTCTTTCCGTAAAAACCTAAGTTGGACCATGGCAATCATTTTAAAGAAAAAATCGTTTGAATCGGTCAAGCCGTTCTCAACTTATGCGCTTAATAGAAAAAGTGGGCGTAAAAGTAGGCGTGGTTAATTTTTCTTTCGATGAAATCTTAAAATGGATTAATACGAACATTTGAAAGAAAAATTTGTCAAATCGGTGGAGCCGTTTTCTGATTTTAGGTAATTCGAAAAAAGTGGGCGGTGCAAAATTTTCTTTTCGTATAAATCTAAGTAGGACCAAGGCGATAATTTTAAAGAAAAAATCGTCCAAATTATTTAGAAGTCATTGGTGGTGCCATATGAAAATTGGATTTTGCCACGCCCCTCCGCCCGCAGACCCTGAATATTCTGAAGATTCCCTGAAAATTTCATCAAAATCGGACCAGCCGTTTTGGAGTCCATACGTTACATACACACATACATCCTATTTTATATATATAGATAGATAGATAAAGCGAAAAAAAATATTTTTTGGAAAAACTGGGTAATTCAATTTTTTCGTAAAAAAACGGGTAAATTAACGTGCTGAGTCAAAAAGTTAAGGCCCAACCACAATGTGCTTAAGTTGGCTTAACCGAATGAGCGAATACATGTAAATTATTTGAGACAATGATGAAACTGTCATTTGCTTAAGCAAGTTGCGAATCTTATTGCACATTCCGTACGGAATCAAATATTATTTTATTTTGTTTTCGTTTACTTAAATACATTTGAGAGCCTTTTTGTTTATTTTTGACAGTAGGTTAAGCAAGGCTATGCATATTATGGTTAAGCCTTTAATGTTTTTCCACAAATCATTACTTAAGTTGCCTTAATTCCGCAAAATATTAATATAATTTAAGAAAAAAAAGTTTTTTTCCGGAAAAACTAGATAACTCCATTATGTTTTGTTAAATACGCATAGTAACATAAATTCAAATTAAATAATTAGCGAAATATGTTTAAAACTTTAACAGTCGTTTTCATTACAAAAAGTTAGCCACAGTTTGTACACTACGTACAACGAGCTGCTAACTAGAATGCCGATTAGGCTTACAGTGCAGCCACACGATCAAGATTTTCTTGGTAGTCTTTTACATATACTGATTGTCAAAATATGCAAAAGTTGACAGCTGTGACGTAGGCTGCACGCAAGTTGAAAGCAATTTACTTTTTCAAGATGTCGTCGCCGAGAAAACAACTCAAAATGTTTTGCTATTTTCCACTTTTGATTTTTCAGCACTGTAGGCTGTTCGAAGGGACTTTATCATTTTGCTTATTAATTTTATTAATAAACATATTTCACTATTTTTTTAGGTTTTTAGTTAAAATTTTAAAATTCCCGCAACAATTTGTAAAAAAAAATATTTGTGAAAAAAAAACAAAAACAACTTCAAAAGATTTGTAATAAGCTGTTTTCTTGAACGAAAATTGATACACTCACTGGCAAGAGAATTTTAGAGGCAAGTTCGTATCAATTTTTAAAAGTATGAGTGTATTGGTAAAAAATTGTGAGTGTATTAAAACTTGATAGCCAAAACTTGATCGTGTTACCCTCAAGTTAGCAGCTTGTTGGAACAAAGTTAATTCATAACGAACTTTTCTCCATCTGCCAACTTTTAATAAATCAACTCTGAATTTGTATGATGCCACATTGTATTACTCAAAAATGCAACACGTTTTGCATTAATCATCGCTGAATTTGTCATTTTTTCTTTTTTTGTTTTTCGCTTCACATATACAAATTTTAAAAAGTTTTTAAAATTAAAATAAATTAAGTAAAAGATTACAAAAAACAGTTGTTTTAAAAAAACCAACAAAATTGTTTGACATTAAATGGCGTTTTTCACAAGTTGGCAAACGTTTGGCAGCTCGTTAACAAGAGTTTAGTAAATCGTTAACCAGAATTTGGTTAGTGTATTATGAATAAACTTTTTGCTAACTTCATGCTAAATTTTCATTATGAAGTGTACTTTTCTCGTGTTTTCAAAAATGGAGTTATCTAGTTTTTCCATACGGCCACAGAAATATACATCATTAACATTTATGAATGTCGAATAATTCAAATCAGCAATATAAATGCATTTTTTTCGCATAAAAGTATCGGTTTCTGTTACAATATTTGGAAAACTTAACACATTGATTGCCAAGCATTTCTGATAAAACCCAGGAGGCCAATCAGTTTTTTATTTTTTTTTTTTTTAATAACTGTATTTGAGACAAACACCGATTTTTGAGATATTCGTAATCCATTCTGCAGATTTTCTTATGACGTAGGTTTTTGTACGAAATGTCACTGCATGACGGAAATAACTATCGTATTCAGCGTTTGTTGGTCCCCACCAGTAAATGTCTGAGTTTTAAATGGTTCTCCACCAGTCAAGCACGTCAAACCGCAAAACTGTAACTCGGTACAGTTATATAAAAGCCAAGCCAATAGCCAATGCGATCTTGTTCGAAAAATAAAAATTAACTTTTACTCTCAGTGAGTTAAAAAGTAACAAAAACATGCGAACGACAAAAACAAAACTTTGTATAGCAAAAAATAAATTATTATAATTTCTTCTTCTTTTCGAGAGCTGATTGTTTGACAGTTTACTGAATCTACCCCAAAGAAAAAGTCCGTGCAAGAAGAAGAAAAAAATTGTTCTCTCCAAACCGCATATAAAGGGTGTTCCAATGAAAAGGCACGAGGTTAATTGCAAATAAAACAAAAAGTTTTCAGAGAATTATCTTAATATTTTTTATTATGATAGAAGGATCTATGACAATTGTGTGTGAAACAAAATTTCGGCCAAATGCTCGTCATACCTCTATCCGATGGTCCATATTTTCAATGACTGTGGGACATAATTGAGGTCAATGTCGTAATGAGCCGAATTATCTCATGCTTTAGCTCTTAAATTGTTCTTTGCTTATTGACGTACACTTTTTCTTTTAAATATTCGCAAAGAAAGAAGTCCAACAGTTTCAAATCACATGATCGTGACGGCCAATTAACATCATCACGTCGTGAGATAATCCGGCCATTGCATTTCTCGCGCAAAAGAGCCATTGTTTCGTTGGCTGTGTTGCACCATCTAGTTGAAACCACATATCGTCCAGGTCTATATCCTCCTGAAATAATCACGAAGTGCACCTAATGCGCCTAATTTTGATTTCAACGCCCATTCTCGTAAAAGGCTTCAACAATCTAAACGCGCTGCTCAATTTTGTACGTCTCCATGGTTGAATTTGTTAAGCACTGAAATAAAGAAATGTCAAATTAACTTGGGCAAAAAACTTGACTTTAGGGTGTGACTTACAATTAAGATCATGTATAATGGTTGGTTTTGAGTACGAAAATGCTTTTTGATAGCACTCGGGTCCCGGGAACAAACCTGTTTTCAAAATACATATCCCAATAAAAAATTGTGCTTCGAGCGAAGCAGGTTTGTAAGGGAGAAATGTAAGAGTTTCGCTTACCATTGCGCTTACGGAAGACATGAATTTTATATGGCGAGTTCCCACTTTGAAGCAATACATTTTTGACACATAAAGCGCATTATTCAGCGCATAAAAAAATTGTTGGATGTAACGATCAGCTTAACACACTGAATGTTTTTTTACAGTTATTTTTTAGTACTCTCCCTTACAAACCTGCTTCGTAGTAAGGGAATGCCGTAGCACTTGAAATTTTATTTTTTTTTTATAAAAATTGTTGAGAGTTATTTCACTTACTTTACTGCATTTCTGTATGTCTTATTGCGTAGCGCATAATTGTGCGCTTATTTTTTGAAATGTACCATTAGTGCTTCGCAAAATGATAAAAATTTTTATTGGGATCTTTTTTAAGGATCTGTGCGACAGTCAGTTTCGAAATTAAAACCATAAAAAATCTATTTCTACATTTTGAATTAACAATTTACAAAAATAAAAAATATACAATAATAAATTATGATGTTAGATATTACACCTGTGCCACTTTTACTAAGCCGGAGTGTTCCGGAAATCAAAAACGTTAAACGCAAGAATTTTGAATAAGATTTCTGTATCAAAGAATTTAACGAAAAATATTTATCAAACAAACAGAATTTTATAAAATTATAAAAATTAAATTAAAAGTGTATTTTAAAAGCAACTTCCTAATTCTTGCGTTTTACGTTTTCGATATCCAGCACAACCCTGATTGGTAAAAATTTCCGGCCAATACTGAAGAAAGATTGAACTAAAAGTTGTTTTCAGATTATACTTTTTTGAAGACAGAGAGGGCACTCAAAATTCGTTTTCCGCCACTTGCAACACTCTTAGTTCTTGTTCTTTTTATTCGGTTTTGGTTCATTTGTAAAAGCGAGGTTATGGACACTAGTAGCTGTCAAAAGGAAATTTCTTTCCACAGATTAAAAACGAAAAAGAGGTGAAAAACTTCAAATTTATGAGTTTTCGGCATTTTTTTTAAATCTTTGTGGGTATTGTTGCACACAGTTCCAACATTCGTTTGTTGTATGTTCTACGTTGAATAAAAGGGATTCCAATATACATATTTTATATATTGTCGCTGTTGATAACTCTCGCTGGGTATTCAGGTGGTGGTACGATGCTGCTTCCTGGGGTGTTTCTTGTGTCGTCTTTTTTGTTTTTTGAAAATGTTATTTTCTGTTTTGGTGGCTGTTGGCGATGCTGTTTTTTTCTGGCTGGTGCATCCAAAGAAAAAAAAAATCTTTTTCACCCAAAAATGTTTTGTTGTTGTATGTGTTGTATTGTTGTAAATACGCGGTATCTGTTTCACTTTTATTGTACATTTCTTTACCTGTTCTTTTGTGAATGGCCAAACGGGAATGAGTTAATGTTGTGTGTGTAAGTGTAACTGTGTGAATTTGATTCAATTTCGTAACGACAAATCTGTAATGTCCAGGTTAAAACATACAACTATAACAAAAAAAATTTAGATAGCCTTTAGTTTCTTTTTTTTATTGTTGTGCTTGCTGGGTCTTTGTGTATTTTTTGGGGTCTCGATTATTTAAATGGTTCGCTCGCTAACGTTGGTTCAGTAAATTTAGTCGCGGATTGCATTTAGTTTCTATTTTTCTTCTTTTTCTTAGTTTATCGATTTTTTTTTTGGTACATATTTTTTTCTCATGTGGGAAAGTTTAACGAATTTCTAATCAGTTTTAGGTTTAGTTTTTATTGTAGTTGTTGCTTTAATAATATCTTGCGACCTTTTTTTGTATTGCTTGAGTTGTTGCTTTTGCCGTTTCTAAACCCATCACCATGGGCTGTTTTTTTGTAGCTGGTGTTTTTTTAAAAAAAGTTTTTGTTTTGTTTAATTTTTGGTTTTTAAAAGGCTGTTTGATAATTTTGGCCTGTCTTTAGAAACGATAAAGTCTTCATTGATTTGTGACCCTTAATAATAGTGTTTAGTCACAAGCACTTTACCGCCGACAACTCTCTAATACAAACGTTTAATATTAAAGAAATTAAAATGCCCAAAAAACATACACACGATCTAAAAAAACAAAAAAAAAAAAAATACTACCATTGACCTCAAATTGAAATGCTCGGCTTTGTTGAAAGGAATTTTAATTTTGTAACTACAACATTTGATCCCATAAAAGCAGGTGATCTCATTTTTATTTTGTATTGAAAATTCCCTAACGCATTGGATTAGGGAAAAATAATTTGAATGGCGTTAGTTGAAGATTTTGAAGAATTTTGTGATCACTTCGACCATTGTTATTATTATTACAATCATAATTAATTAAATGTTTATAAATTAAATAAGTGCTTACAATAATTAATTTAATATTATTCTAATACTTTATTTTATATCCTGCCAGTGCCGGATGAAAATTTTGCCCATCACAGTTTCTGTTCACATATCTGAGGCATTTTGTCAAAACATCTTAAGTCAAATTTCAAAAGTTGAAAAAAAAAGATTTTATTCATACGAGTTTTAATTCAAAAATCTTTTTTGTTTACGTTTTTAAATTTTTGTATTATAAACGAAATTTTTCTTTAATTTTGGTTTATTTTATTATTTGATAAAATTGATTTTGTCACCGAGTTTTTTAAAAACTATTTTGTTATCTTATCTCGACTTAAGATGTTTTGTTAAAGTACCACAGATATGTTTATTTATGTTAACCGCACTTCTATTCGGATAAGTCCTGCGTTATCACTTAAAACATTTCGAGCTAGAGGATTTTGGTAGACTTCAAGCATTTTTCAAATATTTTACAGATTCCACGTCAAAATAAGATCCTTTAAAATTTGTGATTATTCGAAGAAGTTTTATTTAGCGCCTTTGAATTTTTCAATATTGGAGACTGAGGCAGTGCCCTATAACTGCATACAGTAGAATAATTATATTATTTATTCCTTTGCACTGCCGCTATTATTATGTTGTTTTCATATAATAATTTGGAAAAAAGCTATATTTAAATTTTCTTAAAAATATTAAAATATTGCTGGACAGAAGTACGCAGTAAGAAATTTGCTCTGGTAGAAGCAGAATTTGCTATAAAAATTGTAAATAATCGCTTAGAGAACTGCCGATGGGATACATGATTTTTGAATGGGGAGTTCCCCGGTTTGAAGAACTACTTTCTGCTGACAATAAGCGTTTTCTTTTAACCTAATGAAAAATGCAATTTGATTTTATTTATTCAATAATTTGTGTGCTTGCGAAAAAGATAATTATTATCAAGAAGATCTCATTTTCATACATTTGTATATTGTGTATGTATAGAATATTGAAAAATATTTCGCTTTAAAATCTTTTTTGATCTAAGCAGTGAAAAAGCTTCGTTTCTGTAGAGTCTGTTAAAGGCACATTGAACAAAGTAGATGCACTAGAGAAGCCTGTGCTGGCTGTCCCTCTCTTTTGCTCTCATTTACTTCACCATAATGGGTCTTTAACGGTACGGACGCGGGCACGATACTCCGCTTTTTCTCTGAGGCGCTTTAAATTTTTTTTACTGGTTGACTGATTTCGTGATAACTATAACTTGGTTGCAGTGACTTAATCTTAATGTCACAGCGGTAATTATTAAAACGGTTATCTGCTTCCTTGTTTACTCATCCGCTTTTCAGATATTGGTAATCGTATAATTTTATATCTGTATGTACATTCTATGTCTTTATATAAATATACGTTACGATGTTCTCAAATTTCGTCTCTAATTCACTTTTCTGTTCAAATCGGTTTCCTAGGGCGTTTTTAGTTATCGTATTTAAAGGAACTTTTGCATTACTCCAAAGATAACATAAGGGAACAACTTTGAACTTTTTAGTGCGGTCTGTAATTTGATTGCAAATTTGTATTTTTTATTTATTTATTTTACTTAATTTATTCGTCTATGGAATTAATCCTTACAGACTATTTATACAACACAAATGTTAATAACTCACATAAAATAATTAATTATGAATTTAAAAAAATTATTATTTTACTTTTAGTTACATTAGTATTTAAAGAAACATCTATAAATCTAAACAGTTCTCCTGAGAGGGTCGGCGTTTGCATAATTTGCTCTAAAAAACTGAACGGATAATGGTGAGAAGTAACGTGTTGGTCGTTGAGGAATGTTGAACGAAATATTGTTGATCAGAAAACTAGAACAAACATCACCGTTAATAATATTCAATAGAAACGAGACATTTAACATAGATCGTCGGCTTTTTAAGGTTGGCAGCTTAACAAGGGCGAGCCTGCTGGTATATGATGGAAGGCTTAATGGGTTAAAATTAAAACTTCGAAGACAGAACAACAGGAATTGTTTTTGCACAGATTCTATCCTGTCGATATAAGTTTGGTACATAGGGTCCCAAATTATGGAAGCATACTCCAAAATAGGTCTCACAAGTGATGTGTATAAAGTTTTAGTAACATAAGGGTCATTGAACCCTTTAGCCCTCCGTTTTATAAAATCAAGTACTCCCCTGGCTTTGTTTACCATAATTGTTATATGATTAATGAAACTTAGTTTAGGATCCAATAAAACACCAAGATCAAAAAAGCTATCCACTTTTTCTAGTTGATAATTGCCCAGCATTTAATTTACAGATATCGGTCGGTTTCGGACAAAACGCATATATTTGCACTTTTTTAGATTCAGCTCCATTAAATTTGAATTACACCATTTGTAAAACGAATCCAAGTCATTTTGAAGTAAAACATGACTGGAGTATTCACTAATACTCAAGAAAATTTTCACATCATCAGTATACATTTAAATACTTGAAAACTGAATAACTTGTGGTAAATCGTTTACAAACAAGGAAAATAAAAGCTGTCCAAGGTGGCTGCCCTGTGGTACCCCGGATGATACGTTAATATTTTTCGAAGATTCATTGTTGAAAAGTAAGCTTTGCTTTCTATTTGTTAAATATGAGTTAATCCACATTAAGCTAAAATTAGAAAATCCCATCAAGTGTAATTTCTTTATAAGAAGTTTGTGATTGACTTTATCAAAAGCTTTGCTGAAGTCTGTATAAACTACATCTGTTTGTTTTCTTTGAAGAAACCCGCGATTGACTATTGTAGTAAGTTGTAATAAATTTGTTGAAGTTGAACATCTTTTTTGAAAACCGTGTTGGAAGGGAGAAATTAAAGTGTTGACTTGATGGCATAGGTGATCCGTTATAAGTTTTTCAAAAAATTTTTGGTATAATACTTAATTTGGCAATACCTCGATAATTTGTAATGTCGGACTTGTTTCCAGATTTAAATAGCGGAATAATGAAGGAAAATACCCATATTTTATTGATGTATTAAACATAAGTGTTAATGGAATAGCTAAAACATCTGCATATTTAATTAAGATAAAACTAGGTTTGATTAGCGGTAGGTGTATATGGATAACTGTTTGAATCATCAAAAATTGCATCCGAATATGTAGTTGAGAAAAAGTTTGCAAACAAATTACTTATAACAGCATCATCACTGTATTCATTATGCTGAAATTTCATTATAACCGGATAGCCAGTTGTTTTCCTCTTAGAGTTAACAAATTTGTAAAATGATGTTGGATTATGTTTAAAGCTATTTTTCATTTTGATTAAATAGTTTGAGTAACATGATTTATTCAGAGTAATATATTCAGTGCGACTAACACAGTATTTCCTATGATCAACAAGAGAACCAGATTTTTTGTACTTTTTGAAATCTTTATTTTTTTTATTTTTAACTTTAGCCAGTTGCTTGGTGTTCCAAGGAGGCCCGGATAGTACTTTGGTAATTCGTTTCGGAATACATAAGTCCATAATTGAATACATCGTGTTGTAGAATGCATCATATGATCAATTGCAGCAGTTGTGTTTGAGGGACAAGTTAATAGTTTATCCCAGTTCGTACTATTTAGAAGTCCATTTAACATTAAGTAGTTTGATTGCGTGAAACAATAACATTTATCATTATTTTTAGAAGATTTATTTACAAGTCCAGATGGAACGGATATATTAATTTCAATAGTAGGATGATATCGGTCTTTAGGAGTAGAAATTGGGTTTGTTCAGTTTATGTAACACTCCTCAGTTTCGTTGGCAAATATTAAATCCAATAATTTAAAATTATAATTAAGTATACCGTTAATTTGAAAAAGACTCATATCATGTAAAATATTGAAAAGCTCATCACACTTATAATTTGATTTAGACGGAACAAAATATTTATCATCAGGTAAGAATTTCCAGGCTATTGAAGGTAAATTGAAATCACCAAGAACAATAACTGAGTCATCCGGATTAGCATCGCGAAGAACAAATTTAATAGCTTCGCCATGTGTATCATATAAAGACTGAGGGGATGATGGAGGGATATAAGAATAAGTGATAAATATTTTTTTTGCTGGGGATTACTCAATTTTTCTCTATCAGCTGTACTTTTCGAGAGATACCGTTATGTCCAAAATTATGGCACTTTCACTACGTATATTGAAATAACTTGAAAACGGTTGACCACATTCAGTTAAAAATAAAAATCCGAAACTCGGCAACAATATTATCTTTAAGCCGTGCTAACATTGTCTTTAATTTTGCTCAGTTGTTTCAGAGATATCGTTGAAGTTTTGAAATATAAAACACTACATAATGTTTGTTACTTTATAAAACAGTACAACGGTAGTGGTTCTGTAGACACACATCACATTTTAATGACATGTAAATTTTGTTAACATTGATGAAGGAATGAGCAAAGAAACATTTTTGGCATCGCTTTTCACTAGTTTTGTAGTTAGTTCTGGGCAAAACAGCACGAGTAGCCGGTGGCATGTCGTAACGTCCAGTGTCATAGTGTCCATGGACACTGCGACCCTTTTTAAAAATGTCATAATGTCCGTGGGCATTAAGACACATTGCAAATGGACATTATCGGGCATGTTCTAGAACTTAAGCTTTTCTGCACAGACGGCCTTTGGGCGGGCGCAAGTATTTTTTCCTTTATGGTATAACAAGTACCGGTTTCGCAAAGTAAAGCTTCTAAAATCTGTCTTGTTTCCGAACGAAGGGCGATTTCGCAGAGAAGCTTTAGTTAGCGAAGCCAATATATGTTATACCATAAAGGAGAAAACCTTTGCGCCCGGCCGAAGGTCGGCTATACAGAGAAGCTTTAGTTAGCGAAGCCGTTGTATGTTACACCATAGAGGATAAAATCCTTGCGCCCCGCCGAAGGCCGGCTGTGCAGAGAAGCTTTAGTTAGCGAAGCCGGTACTTGTTTTTTCATAGAGCAGAAAAGTTTTAGATGGCGAAGTCAGTATTTGTTATACCATAAAGGAGAAATTCCTTGCGCCTGGCCGAAGGCCGGCTATACAGATAAGCTTTAGTTAGGGAAGCAGGTGTTTGTTATACCATACAAGATAAAATCCTTGCACCCTTGTGCAGAGAAGCTGTGATAGCGAAGCCGGTGTTTGTTATACCAGAAAGGAGAAAATCCTTGCGCCCTTGTTTTATCAAAGAGGAGAAAATCCCTGCACCCGGCCGAAGGTCGGCTATGCTTTTGAGTTTGTAAGCATGTTGTGGACATTATGACACTGCTCTGATGAACATAATGACACTTTTAAAAGTGTCATAAAGTCCATGGACACTGTGACACTTTTTGGAGTGCCATAGTGTCACACTGGACGTTATGACATGCCACCGAATAGCCTGCGTTGATTGTGTACATATTTCGGTTTCGTTAAGTTTTTTTGTTGGCTATTTGTTTTTTTTTTTGTTGTTAGAAACACATTTGTATTTTGTTATTAGGCCAAATACATTGGTCAAATGCTTGACATGCAGGAGAATTCACCCGTGTACGTGTGCATGAGGAATATTCGCCGTATTATATAAGTTTTGTGATTTTTCAACAGTGTCACACATACAGACACATTTTTACTAATATTACCACAGCTCTTGATGAGTAATTTAATCAATTGTCTTGCCAAAAGGGTGCTGAGCACAACTGAATGAAGTTCCACACAACAAAGTTTGTGTTTTTTTACGAAAAACAGAACACAATGAAATGTTCTCATCTTTATGTTGAGTTAGTTGAGCTACTAAATAATAATGTACTGTACTCTGTTTTGAAATGTGATTGAGATTATTCCCGAAAATTTGACCGAACACAAGAGATGCTTGAATCTATTTATTTTTAATACGCAATCAGTTATAAAATAGTTTCAGAGCAGAGACGAGAGAAAAAGTGCTTCCAAGTGGAAATTCGTCATAAAGCAATCATGCCTCTTGCAAGGGAAAATTGTGATTCTCTCCCTCCTGGAGTGTTATATTTCTATTCCAATAATTAAACCAGAATTCTCAGCAAGCCATAAAATATTTCTTAAAGACATTCAAATGCTTTTTATAAAAATACAATAATTTGTGCAAATGCTCAAACTGGCGAGACTCGTTTCATGAAGACCCTTTTTAATTTCAGTCAAAATTGTTTGGCAAATTTACGAAGTGTGTGTAAGTGAATTCTCTTACAATGTTTGACAGTTCATTTGTGAAAGCGTAAGAATGCACAGTTTGCACAGGTTAAGAGAACTTTCAACGTTATCATGAAAAACCCTAAACGTAAATTGAAATTTATAAGCAGTTTTTTTGTGTCAAAATTTACTCTGTTGTATGATTCCATTTACTACTAAATGGCTTATTACTATTATTATTAATAATACTAACTTATTATTACTATTTCTAGCTAACAATTTGTGCAAATGTGTAATGACTGTTGTTTGAGTGTAATTTTCATAACTACCTGTACTAAATGCTTGCAACAATTCATAAAGAAACAAAATAGTTACTTCGTAAAGTGGAAATAGTAATAATAAAATGAAAAAGAAACAGAAAAAAATCTTTAGCAATTAGCACTTGTTTAAATGGTCAGCTGCTTAAACGACCGTTCAATCAATTTGACCGACTTAAATGGCAAAAGTCGTAAAACCAGTTGTTTACACCATCTCATCGATCGATCGATCGGGCTGGCTGGCTGACTGACCGACTGGCTGTTTAGTTGTTCCGGTGACTCGCAAAACAGACAAAAGAACACAGAACAGCAGAACCACAAAACCACTGAACTGCAACAAGCAGGCCTGGTGACAAGTGCAATTCAAAGCTGCAGTCGCCATTAGTCAGCCACTTGCTTGTCTATTATTATCAATAGACTTTCTATAAAAACTTTAAAACAAATTTATTTCACTGTACAGATTATCCTTCTAGCCGAAACACTATTGGTTAAAAAAGAAATATTGAACTAACACTTGTTTGAGGCCTCAATGTTATTTAAAATTATTGGCTGAAAACAAAACGATAAAAAATTAAACAATTCAATAAATTGTTAAATGTCACAGTCACTTTTCAAAATAAAAGAGACGGCCAACATGCTGGTTTATAGATGCGCTTGTAACTAGAAGATGTGCCACACCTGCGCGGTTCTTTATCAATTTTATATTTACACATGTCTCTTAATGCTGTTGCTATTCTGTGGAATGTTTTTTTTTTTTTTTTTTGTTCTTTATAGAAGTTTTATAAAAGATCTTTGATAAGAATTGCGTTTCCTGTATCTCGTTTGTGTTTTTAGAGTCATGTTTGTAGTTTCATTGTGCCTGTCACCATCAGGTGTTGCTGCCACCTTGGAGAGTTGTCGATATGGCATTCTCTAGTTGTTGAATATGTCAAAGGATTATAAATCAAATGAGGGAATTTGAAGAAAAAAAATCAATTTTGCTACTGTTGCTACTGCTTAAAATTCAAGTTTGTTCTTTGGAAAAGTCCAGTTGCTTTATTCATTAGGTATATTTCGAAATCAACTCCAATCTGTCTCAAGTTTTAATACTAAAAAAATGTTTCTATTTTTTTTCTAATATTCGATATTATATTGTATTATAACACCTTTTTGTGATATTCTGTTGTTTTGTCTGAAAATATTTTACTAAAATTTAAGCACAAATTAATTGACTTTATCAAAATCTCTTATTTGATTTTTTGGTACTTTGGAAAATTATTTTGCAAATAAATTTGATCTTTACTCCTTAAACATAAACTTGAATTTATGTAAATTTTTACGTTTTCAATCTGCCCCCAGGTCAATATTCCCTCAGATGATATTCCTTTCAAAAGTATGAACTTAAGACTAACAGCCCAGAAAATTTTTTAATAAAAATATATTGTCATCTAGTTGCACATTTTGGATATGTCGTATATCATTGGTCAGTTAATCCTTTCTAGTTTCCAAAAAAATATATAAAATTTCTAACGAGCAGAAAATTTTTGGACGACTTTTTTTCGAAAAAAAATATTAATTTTTGATTTGATACAAGTGCAGTTATTTTGATATTAATGAACCCATGACTATGTTAAAGAAAAGGGTTTATCCTACAAATCGTCGGTTGATAATTTAATTGTCGTATGTAGAATTTTTTTGCCGTTTTGACGTTATCAGTTTTTCGATACCATACGGTTTTCGAGATATTTGTGGTATGTGGTATTTGCTGAAGCAATTTTCAAACTTCAAACTCAATGTAGGTTTCTACATCCAATTATTTCACTTTCAATAAATAATATTTTAGGTATTCCTTTTTTCTTCGCCAACTTATACATTTGAGTTTTGAGCATTCGATACTCTTGAGCAACTGACATTCAACTGTCCATATCAAAAGCAAGAAGCCTCCAAATATGTATATTCCAGCAAATGTTTTAAAATGACATGTTAGTGGGGATTAATTTTATCATAAAAATTTGTATTTTAAATTATTGTAAGTAGAGGTAAGTACTCTAAAACAATAATGTCATTTTACCAACCCCACCGACCACACAAACACATCAATTTGACGCATAAAATATCCATTGGCTTAGGCATTATATTGGCGGACATACGTTTGAAAGTATTTTTACATCTAAGAGTATTAACAGGTAAACCTTAACACAAGGAAAAAACGTTTTTTATTTAAGAAAAATTCTGCGGCTTACACATTTTAAATAAAAAACTAATGTAGCGTGCAGTAAATCCGCTTTTTAGTCGTCTGGGATTGGAATTGCTCTATAACTTGTTTAATATATTTACATTATTTCGGTACCCAGCTGTCTCCTCCATGTGGGAGCCGAAGATGTCAGTCTGATGTGCCTTACAAGCCATCAGATTGGCATCAAGAACCAATGTTCTACCTCCGCGCGGCGGCTCCCGGTAACAACTGGATTTTTCCAGTTGGCTATGTGAACAGGGTTAGAATATTATGAACTATACTATTCTTCCTAGGAAAGATAGTAAAATACTTAGAGGATTGAATTTTACCTCTTTGATAAAATAGCTAATAATTATATGAAAAGTCCAAGGACTGGCTATACATTAAAATGAACTTTATTTTTGGTGAAAGCATGGTGCATGGTCGATAAACAGGAAGAATGGTCACGCCTGAGTTCCGCAAGGAACCGAAAGGTGGCCTATATCAAGAAAAACAGTAAAGTGCTTGGGTATGAATCCACCCTTGCATAACTGCCAACTGATTAGAAAAAACTCAACAAATTAAAAAATTTATATGAATCTTTCCTTGTGTAAATTAAATGAATTTGTGAATATTAATGGAATATGTAGCTGGTGACAGTGCGATCATCATAGAGAAGCCGCTAGGGGATATCAGAAGAAAAGTATTTCTTTCCTGCAGTAGAATCGTTGCCATGCAGTCTTTCGGGACTAAGAAATGGTAGTGGCTCGAGGGGCATGGCTGGACTAGGTCTGTTGTGTTGATATCTTCTTTCGGACATTGGAAAATCTATGAGAGGTCTGTGGCTGATGCATGCCACAAGGATGCCAAAACATCTGAAATGACAGGGCTCTAGAAGTTTTCGGATTTCTTTAGTCTGGGGCTGTTCACCTGAGCACCCTTGCATAATGTTATTCAGGTGCCACGGGAGTCATATAGCCCCCGGAACTCACAACCCGGAATGACTATATGGTGAGGTCTCTGCTTGCAGAGTACACGTGGTGGCTGCGGTTCTTGATCTTAGGATCGTTGTGAATTCTCTTTTTTGAAACTGCTTGGATCAAACTTTGCAGTGGAGGACTAGATAGCTCCAACCCCTAAGCAAGGAGTGATATTAAGATTTTGGACTTATATCTAAATTGCAACCGTATGTGATTGAATGATCCTACATATACAGGGGCATTTGGTAGGTGCATATATAACTCACCTAGTGGTTATGATCCACCGTGCGACTAAAGCTCATCTAGAGGTATCCACGTAAATCATAACCATTTGTCTCCTCCATGTATGAGTTGGTCTTCCAATACCTGGCGATTTCCGTCGATGGCCATTCTGCTTATGGCTTCGGGTGGCTTTCTAAGCGTATGGCCAATCCAGCACCACTTACGTCTTCGTATCTCTAACTGAATGGGTATTTGGTGGGTGGTATTCCAAAGATTGATGTTACTTATTTTTTTCAGGCCAAAAAAATACTTGGATGTTACTGCTGTGTTTGGGTGCAGCATTCCAAGATTCACTGCCATACAGCAAATAAGACTTCAAATTGAAATTTAAGATTCTGAGTTTGGTATTGGTAGAAAGCATGAGATCTCCATGAAGGATTTATCATAGCAAAAGCCCGTCTCGCCTCGTCCAATCTGGTTTTCACATTCTGAGATGAGCCGCCGGTTGTAGCAATAGTGCGACACACATAACAAAAGGAAGTTAAATCTTCTCCAGGTTGGTGCCGTTTAAGAAATGATTGAGTAGATGATGTTTTAATGCGCAATGTTATGGTCCTTTTGAGGTTAATTTTTAGTCCCACTCTTGCGGACATTTTCTCTATCGATTGGAGTTTGTCTTGCATGTCAGAGTATCTGTAAGCGAGAAGGTAAATGTCGTCTGCGTCATCGAGGTATTTTAAACGTCCCTGCTGTCCCTAGCTTACGCCTCTATTGGTACGTGTTGCATCTGCCATAATGACGTTAAGAACGATATTAAATAATAGACGTGATAATACACAGCCCTGTCATACGCCCTTCCTGACTGCAATTATGCCACCAATAACTTGATCAGAACTTAATATAATACTGTATTGGCTTTCTTAGAGGGTACTGATTTAGCCATAATATGGTTGACCGTTACATTTTTATGATTGAACAGTTTGAAACATATAATAATAGGTGCGTTTGAGTACTTTTACAGTAAAATGCAGTAAATGAGTAAACTAAAAAATGTTCTCTCACAAAAAGCTGTTGTCCAAAAAAGTACGCGAACGCAAAATTTGTAAAAATTCGTAAAATAACGTCAACAGCTGATAGCAAATAATTGAAGTGTTGAAAAATTTTGATATTTTGACTACTTAACTCGTTTTCTTATCGGTACTCGATTAAATACTTTTTATAACACGAACTTTTTTGAAAAATACAAACAAACTATTTTATGTAATCTTTCATATTTGTTTGTTTTTTATTTTATTTGATTTTTCTAATTTGTAGCGGGTTAATTTATTTAAAAGAACATGAATAATTTTTTTGATATTGATTACTTAAGTACCCAAATACTTCACACTTTTACAACTCTAAAAAATCAACATAACAAAAACAATTTCAAAAGTTGGTATTTAGCCAAATAAATGCTTCACAAACAAGTTTAATTAATTAATATTTATTCACTTTTTGTTTTGGTTTAATTTTTTTTTCCACTTTTCTTTTATTTAACAATTTTTTCACAATTTGTATGCTTTTTGTTTGTTACTTTTGTTTGTTTACCTTTTGAAAAATATGTTTTTTTGATTTACTAAATTTTACTGCAAAAATTTCTGCAGTAAAAATTTGTAAATACTCAAACAAGAACTGTCACTTTCCGCTCTCAATTTATGTTTTCATTTACTGCATTTTGTGTACTCGAACGCAATTTCGTAAAATGCAGTAAAGTTTAGTAAAAAATAGTAAAAACTTTTGTGTTCTCGAACGCAACTAATTACAAATGTTGCAAAATGTTCTCTTAACACGTGTTTCGCTAGCGTTGACTTTATTAGAAAATTTGTGCTCTTAGTCTTTTTTATTTAAAACGACTTTTTTCCAAATCCAGCGCCCTTTATTAACTTATATGCAAAGGCAAGTTTTTGTCTAATTTATGAATAATTACTAGTAGTCCGTAATTTATATTTTACACTCCACCTCTTAAAAAATAAAAAAAAGATCAATTTCTAATGATCTTGTCCAACCCCTACTTCATGGTTAATTTTTTTTAAAGCTGTTGTCTTTTGAACATTTTTTTTCTGTTCATTCTCATCAAATTATAAAGTACAGATACAGACGTCCAATTTAACAAGATAAACCCATAATTATGCAAATTTTTATATTGTTGGGCCATTTAACGGCAGCGGGATATCATTGAGCGCCGCCGCCGCCGCAGCCGTTTTATTATCAACATGTATCGTCATGATGTTTTGATAGAGTAGAAATGATTAGATGGCTGACGAATTTGATCTTCATCATTTAACTGCAGGGTGTCTAGAGCAAGTAATGAATAATCGGACAGTAGTGAAGCCAAAGAGGAGAAGACAGTTTTAAAGATAATTTGCATATGAAGGTTTATGTGTTTTTTTTTTATGGCTTAAAAGAACTTTAAGATTTTCGGTTCAATATTTAATTTAAAGATTGTTTTTAAGAAACCTAAAAGGGAAAGTGCGTGCATTTTGAGGAGTTATGGGTAATAAATAATTTCGGTTTAGAAATTCAGCACGCTTTTAAAAGAAAAAAGAAAACGACAAGGTCCTTTATATCATGCTTTTGTTTTAAAATTTAATATGTTTCTGCGTTTTTTGTTCTCCGTCTCTTATACGTGTGTAAATTTTCCTGCTCCAACAATTGTTGATTGGCACGCGAATTATAAAAAATATTTTTTTTTATAACAATACCAAATAATAATAGATGAAAAATAAAAATTAAAAAAAAAAAAAAAATTAAATTAAATTATTATAGCAACCCTTTTTTAGTGTTTCTGCTCCTTTTCTTGTTCTTTGGCTACAATCTAACATGCAACATCGTGCAACTTTAACAGCCAGCAACACTGGCATTTGAATTTTGATGTGGATGTTGGTTGATTTTTTTTGAGTCGCTGTTGCTCCATAAACATTTGACGCCAAATTGTTAATTAAATTTTCAATAAAAAACGCCAAGTTTTTTCAGCTTTTTTTTCCTTTTTTATTCTAAAAAATATGGCTGAGAAAATAAATTGCACCTGCTGTTTACAAACGTTTATTTAAAAGATGATGTTTTTTTTGTTACATATTTTGAGACCATTTCTTACATTAAAAATTTTTGGAAAAAGTGTTAAATCGTTAGAATGCCGGCCTTCATAAAAGTTTAACATTTAAAATTCTGGATTTTTATTGCAAATAAAAAAATGTATAAAAAAGAAAGTGTTACGAACTCGTTTTAATAATCCAGAAGTATTAAAATTTTTTAAAGGTATTTACATATATACACCAATATCCCGGTTTGCTTCGGCTTGCGTTGGTTTCGGTTTGCGTCGTTTTTGTGATTTCGAAGTTGCGACGATTTTGTTTCACTTTGCGTCGGATGGCTTCATAGTTGCGTCGCTAGTGCTTCGATTTGCGTCGTTAATACAAAAATGTTTGCACAAAACTTGAACAGAAAAAGAGGATTTTCCGTTTAAGTCTAATGCAAATATGTATGAGAAGGTTGTCTGCTGATTGCATTTGCTGAAGTAAAGTTAAATTTAAATATTTTTCAACAACGAGACAAAAAAAGCAAATAAGCTTAGAACAAAACCTGTATATTTTGACGCGTTCTAAATCGGAGAAAAATGCTGTTGATATTGAAAGAAAACTTGAACAAGCCCCCTTTACAATAAAATTCCTTTGCTGTTCCAGTGACCCTGGTAATATTAAGAAATTTGTTGAAACAAGAACATCGTTACAACATAAACACGTTACAAAAATGAGAAGTCTCTTAATGAAGGAAAGGAACCAGTTCTTACTTTTTGGGTTGCAGATTCAACAGAAAGCTTTAACTTTATTTAAAGATCTAAAATAAAATTATTCTTTACAAAGTCTATCAAATCCGCTAAAACTATGAATCTCGTAACCAATTAAATAAAAATCAATACAAATGTTTAGAAAATCGTGCTTTGGTCCCAATTGGCTACGCAAACCGGGGTATTGGTGTATATTGACATATGTAAAGAGGGTTTCTTTAACCCTAGAAAGATAAGGTACGTCTGCGAGACGTACCCCTTTTCAATTTTGTGCTCTTACTTTCACATTTGTTAACATACAACTTTCTCACGTTCAATAATCTCAGTTGTTAGCGGCACCTAGTTGGTGGTGGCAGTTTTTATGTTGTAAGTTATGTATTTTTTGAGAAATAAACACAAATAACCACAACATATGTCTCAGAGACGTATCGTTATCTTTAGTGTTACTTTTGTAGCGAAGATAACTTTGTGTTTTGGTTGAATTTTAAGGTATTGCTTTAAAAATGTGTTGTAAGCGCGGCTTGGGCGACGCAGAAATTGGCGCTATTTTGCAAAGCGTGTTGGAGGACTCGGTTTCACTGGAAAGTGTGAGCAAATCGGATGATGAATTATTGGAGGATAGTCTTCAATGTGATATCCTTGAGCCTGACGAAAATATACCAACGATTTAGGTAAATCCTTAAGAACCTGTATATTTTACTACTTCTTCCGATAGCTGCGTTATTTCGATATCTCGACCCACTTTAAGAAATAAAAGTATGTGAGCTACATCGAAGGGTCAAAGTGATGGCCGAGTTTCTTCAATGAATATAGTGCATACGGCAAGAGGACTTACTCTGGAATTCAAATCACTGTACGACCCAATTTCATGCTTCGATATTTTTTACCACCGAAATAATTTCGAAAATTGTTTAATGAACCAATGCCGAAATTTCCATAAGTTGTTCAATTTTAAGGCTAGAAATCCCTATTTTATCGAAAACTTTAACCGACAACATTGAACAAATTTTACCAGATGCAGTAAGTGATGATTGAGGTTGTAGTGGAAAACGGCGTGAATAAAAAAGAGATAATGAGGTGGCTTCTGTCCATCAGAAATTAAACTTATTTTATGTATGTGTCAAGTGCGGTATATCTGTATGTGGCGATCACAAAATTTAAATTTGTAAATCTTGCACATAATGTTATTCAAATTATTATTTTTTTTGGTTTAAATAAGTTAATACATATAACATTATCTACATAAAGTACAAAGAAAATATTTATTTAAGTTTTTAGAACCGAACTGAAGTCCTTTTTAAAAATTCTTTAATTTTTGATAGTGCTAATTGATTTTATTTTTATAATAATTTTCTTTTTAAAAACTATATTTTTTAAAAGAAATAGAATAAATAAATGATTTCAACAATAATATTCATCAATATTATTTTCGGTGATATCCTTTAAAGGATATAAACAAGCATATGTCTTTCAGACGTGTCGTTATCTTTTCAGTACAAAAAAATTACGTTATCTGTCTAGGGTTAATTATGGCAACACCAACAATATGATAGTTTTGACATTTAGTTTTTTGACGTACTCGTAAAAGAGATGCATAGGAAATTGTTACTATGAATCCACTATGAAAATGGTGGTTCTGTTAAAGTTATATTTCGTAAAATTCGATCGATCAACTTATTGCAAACCAAATTTCTCGATCGCATAATTTCACGAACATCAGCTGTTAAGTGGACAGCCAGATCGTGTGATTTAACACAACTAGATTATTTTTTGTGGGGCTGTGTTAAGGACAGAGTCTATACGGAGCCAATCGAATCGATTGCATGCTTAAAACTCATAATCCGTGATGTGATTAACGAAATAGACACGCCATTTTGCCAAAAAGTGATTAAAAACGTTGATAAAAGAATCAACATCTATCAGCGTGCCCGTGGTGGACATTTGCAAGATATAATTTTTCCGGTGCCGTGTAATAAAGCCATAAGAAATAAAGCCATATGGCTTTATTATCACCATCCAAGTGCAATAACACCATAATCGCTTATAACCAAAGTGGAAATAACGCCATAACAGTGTAATTGTTATGGTTACAAATTGCCAAAAGAATGAGTTGCCATTGTCAAGTGTTGAAAAAATATGGTACAGTAGGTGGAAGGGGGAGGGGAGGGAGCGCGTCCGGCGCGCGGCGGGCCCGCTACAAGATGTTTATAAACTCCAAAGGGTAGCCGGCCTTCGGCAGGGCGCATGGACTTTCTCCTCTATGGTATAACCAATACCTGCTGCTAAGCTTCTCTGCATACCCGGCCTTTGGCCGGGCGCAAGGATTTTCTCCTCTATGGTACAACAAATACAGGCTTCGCAAACTAAAGCTTCTCTGCGTAAATTAGAATTATATTAAAAGCAAAAAAATTTAAATGGGAAATAAGGCCATGTATTGCTTTATTTCACTCCTTACAGGGAAATAAAGTCATATGGCTTTATTGCTCAATGGATTGAGAAATAAGGCCATATGGCTTTATTTCCTATGGCTTTATTGCACGGCACCAATTTTTCCTTCATAATTGCCGAACTTCTTTTGTCGTTAAACAATAAAATTTTGAATCATCTTCATCTAAATTTTTTGTTTTATTTTGTTTTAGAAAACAAAGTTTTTGTTAAAAAACCCTTTACATATCGCTCATTTGCTGCAAGACCGGCATAACTCAAAAAATGAAGTTTTTGAAGAGAATGTGTCATCTTTTTTTCTAAGTAGTTAGAGCAAATCAAAAACTTTAAATGAGTTTATCTCGAAATGGATTTTTTTGAGTTATGCCGGTCTTGCAGCAAATGAGCGATATGTACATACAAACTTTTGTATTTAATAAGCTTCGAAGGACCATTTTAAACACTATATTTTGTGTGACTAGTCTTACTCGTCCAAAAAAATCTCTCTGTCACTTTATAATTGATCACTCTATTAAAATGCTTACTTAGAATTTCCTTACTTGTTTTTCATTTCTTTTTTTTTTTGTAATTTTTATAAATAAATTAATTATTTCTTTTTAATAAATAAACAAGCAAACGTCAAGAAAACAAGTAAAACTAGTTTGCTATTTTAATTTTTTTTTTGTGTTGGAACACAAAAATTCTTAAAGGTTTATTTGTCGCTTTGTTGTACTTATGAATTTAATTTTTTTTGCGTTTTTAGCTTTTTGTTTATATCTATTTTGTTCAATAACTAAATAAATATTATAAATACTTTTCATACTAATAAGTAGCCGCACACGGTTTCCTATAAAATACAACAATTTCTACACAAAATAATCTGCCAGATTTAAAATGGTATGAAATACAACAACATACAAGTGTCTGATGAAGACAATATCATACAGGTATTGTGTAGTAAGTTTTGTATGGAACGAACATGGAACAAGTGAATATGGACTGGTATGTAGATCCATACATGAGACTCTGCGATATTGTAGACATGTCAGTGCGTCAGTCATTCGTGTTAGTATTTTTTACAGGGCTGTGGAATCGGAGTCGGAGTCGGAGTTGAAGAGTCGGAGTTGAGGTTTTTGTACCGGAGTCGGAGTCGGAGTCGGAGTCGAAGTACCCACAAACACTAATGACTCCGACTCCGACTTTTTGGCATTAAAATTTTTTCTAATATTTTTCAAAATAAAAAAATTTTAATGACCAATTTCAGCAATTCTTTTAATATATCAATTCATATTTAAATATAATTTTTCATATAATTTTATTTTTATTGCACATAAAAAAACGATTTTTAAACATAAATTGATATTTAAATAAATTGGTGGAATTGGCAATAAGAGGGTCTACTTTTTGAATTTGTGAAGTCAGAAGATAATGACCAGTATATTTTTCATATGAGTAGGGGAGTTAGAAAAATTGAGATAACATCTTATTTTGACAGTTCTTTTAGCAATTTATGAGAAATATATAGATTGTATCGAAGCATGTCCTTTTCTATGTTTTTATGTGACCTAAAATTTCTGTAACAAAACTCGCTGGTTCACTGTTTGAATTTCGCCAAGATATCCCTAATGAAATAGAGCCGAATTAAGGAAGTTAAAAATTTGTTGTTTTTTATTTATCGTATATTAACAAATATTTTTGTAGCCATGTTCCGATATATGACTTGAAATCTGCTGTAGCTCCTGTGGTGAAAGCATTAAGTAAACAAAATTTTAAGTTCTAACCTTCAAGGTGAATTATAATAGAAAAAAGGAAAAGGAGCTCGGAAAAATACATGACATTGTTCTAAATATAATTCCCATAATTAGTATTGTGGTTATTTTGTTGAACTATTTATGGTTTTTAATCCAAATTTTTCAATATTTTTAATTAGGCTTAAGTTCATCAAATTTAATTTTCATTAAATTATTTTTATGAAGAAAGGAATTTTACAACATGAAAATCAATTAAAATTGTTATTGATAATCCTTCATTCTTGACGTGACTAGGGGTTGAACCGGCAGGTTACTATGACATGTTTCGATCGGAACCACTCGATCTCCTCAGATAGTTTTGCCGTCTTACACTCGCAGCTATCGAAGGCTGCTGACGTCAGTAGTCAAATATCAATCCTTAAACCAAATTTGTATTTTTAACACTTTCCTTTGGTAGATCGAAATTTGCTTTTTTTACTGAATGATTATCCATTTTAATTGACTTCACATGTTTTTTCCTTACTTCTGTTTTTTCGTACTTTGTCAAGAATTTTTCCTGAAGTCCAAGTACATTTTTTGTTTGTTTTCTTCATTCTATCTTTCTCTTTTCTGTTGACCTTTTTCAGCACAACTTGAAGGACAAATGTAAACATAGAGCTCGTGCCTTAGCTTTAACAATAATTAGTATTGTGGTTATTTTGTTGAACTATTTATGGTTTTTAATCCAAATTTTTCAATATTTTTAATTAGGCTTAAGTTCATCAAATTTAATTTTCATTAAATTATTTTTATGAAGAAAGGAATTTTACAACATGAAAATCAATTAAAATTGTTATTGATAATCCTTCATTCTTGACGTGACTAGGGGTTGAACCGGCAGGTTACTATGACATGTTTCGATCGGAACCACTCGATCTCCTCAGATAGTTTTGCCGTCTTACACTCGCAGCTATCGAAGGCTGCTGACGTCAGTAGTCAAATATCAATCCTTAAACCAAATTTGTATTTTTAACACTTTCCTTTGGTAGATCGAAATTTGCTTTTTTTACTGAATGATTATCCATTTTAATTGACTTCACATGTTTTTTCCTTACTTCTGTTTTTTCGTACTTTGTCAAGAATTTTTCCTGAAGTCCAAGTACATTTTTTGTTTGTTTTCTTCATTCTATCTTTCTCTTTTCTGTTGACCTTTTTCAGCACAACTTGAAGGACAAATGTAAACATAGAGCTCGTGCCTTAGCTTTAACAATAATTAGTATTGTGGTTATTTTGTTGAACTATTTATGGTTTTTAATCCAAATTTTTCAATATTTTTAATTAGGCTTAAGTTCATCAAATTTAATTTTCATTAAATTATTTTTATGAAGAAAGGAATTTTACAACATGAAAATCAATTAAAATTGTTATTGATAATCCTTCATTCTTGACGTGACTAGGGGTTGAACCGGCAGGTTACTATGACATGTTTCGATCGGAACCACTCGATCTCCTCAGATAGTTTTGCCGTCTTACACTCGCAGCTATCGAAGGCTGCTGACGTCAGTAGTCAAATATCAATCCTTAAACCAAATTTGTATTTTTAACACTTTCCTTTGGTAGATCGAAATTTGCTTTTTTTACTGAATGATTATCCATTTTAATTGACTTCACATGTTTTTTCCTTACTTCTGTTTTTTCGTACTTTGTCAAGAATTTTTCCTGAAGTCCAAGTACATTTTTTGTTTGTTTTCTTCATTCTATCTTTCTCTTTTCTGTTGACCTTTTTCAGCACAACTTGAAGGACAAATGTAAACATAGAGCTCGTGCCTTAGCTTTAACAATAATTAGTATTGTGGTTATTTTGTTGAACTATTTATGGTTTTTAATCCAAATTTTTCAATATTTTTAATTAGGCTTAAGTTCATCAAATTTAATTTTCATTAAATTATTTTTATGAAGAAAGGAATTTTACAACATGAAAATCAATTAAAATTGTTATTGATAATCCTTCATTCTTGACGTGACTAGGGGTTGAACCGGCAGGTTACTATGACATGTTTCGATCGGAACCACTCGATCTCCTCAGATAGTTTTGCCGTCTTACACTCGCAGCTATCGAAGGCTGCTGACGTCAGTAGTCAAATATCAATCCTTAAACCAAATTTGTATTTTTAACACTTTCCTTTGGTAGATCGAAATTTGCTTTTTTTACTGAATGATTATCCATTTTAATTGACTTCACATGTTTTTTCCTTACTTCTGTTTTTTCGTACTTTGTCAAGAATTTTTCCTGAAGTCCAAGTACATTTTTTGTTTGTTTTCTTCATTCTATCTTTCTCTTTTCTGTTGACCTTTTTCAGCACAACTTGAAGGACAAATGTAAACATAGAGCTCGTGCCTTAGCTTTAACAATAATTAGTATTGTGGTTATTTTGTTGAACTATTTATGGTTTTTAATCCAAATTTTTCAATATTTTTAATTAGGCTTAAGTTCATCAAATTTAATTTTCATTAAATTATTTTTATGAAGAAAGGAATTTTACAACATGAAAATCAATTAAAATTGTTATTGATAATCCTTCATTCTTGACGTGACTAGGGGTTGAACCGGCAGGTTACTATGACATGTTTCGATCGGAACCACTCGATCTCCTCAGATAGTTTTGCCGTCTTACACTCGCAGCTATCGAAGGCTGCTGACGTCAGTAGTCAAATATCAATCCTTAAACCAAATTTGTATTTTTAACACTTTCCTTTGGTAGATCGAAATTTGCTTTTTTTCCCATCAATCTGGGGGTAAACCCGAAAAATGATTTGAGAATTCTTGTATCTACTCAATTTAGGAAAAATTGGAGAGATAATAAAGACTTGCAATTTCAAATTTCGGTCTTTGACAATAATAATATTGAACTTGGAACGGAAAAAAGCAATGGTGTACTGAAGAAAACGATTTCAATTTAGTTGTTTAAAAATTCATATTTTTTTAACTTTGCAAGCCACATTTTGAAACACGTTGAAAATCGCAAATGATGCTATTTCTGTATTAAAAATTTGCCTTTGTCCGAATATTTCTCTTCAAAATGTGTTATAAAAATTGTAGAAGTAACAACTGAAGGCGCATCTGCATGTTTTAATAAAAATATATTTAATTTTCCTGAGAATGATTAAAAAAGTTGGTCTAAATATTTGACTTAATAAATAAAACAAGACCAAAACGGCAGTGTTTGAATTTATGTATATTAAAAACAAAAGACCTCACTTCACAATTTACAAAAAAGAACTTATGATGTTCTTTGTCTCTACAAATTCTGTGGTAAACAATACTTAGTAAACTTGGTGCCCTTAACGTCTTAGCAAATTAGACTTGGCATTGTTTTCAATTTTTCTATCTCGAAAGCTGCATTAGATAGAACTTATGGAAATTCACACATCTATAAATTCCAACAGATGTGAATTGGTGTAGTTTATCTCTTCCCTACACAACTATTGTTACATTTTTTAGCACTGTTTGCATATATTTAATAAAAAAATATAACTTTTAAAATATACTAAAGTTAAATGATCCCATACGGTTTGAATCAAAACTCATATCTTTCGAAAGTTCGTAACAAAACTCGGTGGTTCCAAAATTAAATCCATTATTTTTCTATATTACAGTTGGCTTAAAATGTTCAACTGTTGAGTTATTAGTCAAGAATGACATAACACTGTAGAATCAAAAAAGTAGAGCTCAGTTGGTCTATTTAATCGGGCGCTATATGTTTTTCGAGCTTTCCTCCTCATATGTTAAGGCTCAATGCGGCACGTTAGAATTAAAATATCGATTTGAAAGTTTTACAGAATAATTTTCTTGCTATATTTAACCATTTAAAAGGTACTGAATTAAAAAACAAATTAAAAGAGTTTAAAGTCAAATAAGAACTAGTCTCATAACTAATGATAGGTTAGAGTAGGAGTCGGAGTTGGAGTCGGAGTCGGAGTTGGAGTCGTACTTAAAAAATTACAGCAAAAGGAGTCGGAGTCGGAGTTATAACTATTTCTTGAAGACTCCACAGCCCTGATTTTTTATACAATTGGAAGAAAAATTTTTTTTTTCCTGAAGATTCTGAAAAAATCGTTTCAAACATTTCAGCAAAAAGCATAATATTTATTATAAAAATCTAACTTTTAAAAGCTGGGATATGTCTTACAGAACATTTTTGCCTAAAATTCCAAAAAATCAAAAAATTTGAGCTCTTAAAATTTCCTTTTAATAAGGTTAAGGGTAAATTAGATTCGGCAATGCCGGATATAGCACTCATACTTGTTTTTATTTTGTTTCATGTTTTTATAAACAAGTGCGAGTTAGTTTTATAAAATATTGTCTGTACCCAGTGCGCTTCGCTACCCGTATTGAAATAAAAAAGGTAAAAGTTTTTTAAGCCGATCTCGTGTATTGAAAACGATGCTAGTTGAACCAATTTTGGATAGTTTTGCTGTTATCGTTCTGGAGATGTATGGAAATCAATATTCCTTGCAAGGACGATGCCACGCCCATTTCTCTTATTCCTTCCACTTTAAGGCAGATGTTGTGTTGATGTGGATAACAAAGCTTATTGTACCAAAGTTAAAAATATAATGGTTTTACTATTATCGTCGCCTAGATATAAAAAGATTTATATTGCCCTTGAAAGGGATGTAGCACGCCCCCTTTTAAGCAGATGTTTTGAATTGTTTACCAAGCTATTTGTTCAAAATTTTAATACTTTTAATGTTTCCGTCGTCCAGATTTATAGAAATGTATACTGTCTTTGTGTAGGAGCTGCCGTGTCCTCTTCTCTAACCCAGCCTACAGCTTGACAGATATTTTGCACAGATAACTCTTTATACCAAATTTGGAATATTGTCCACTGTATGGTGGACCTAATCTACCGGGTGGCAAACACTGTGTTTACCAACCGCCCCTAAATGCGAGAGCAACCAGCCCACCGAAGTAGCAATTACTGTGCATAGTCCGGCAAGATTGTGTACTCAACGTTTCCTTAGGAGGTAAAGCAATCTTACATCCACCGCTTTTGGGAAATACCACCAGCTTCTGTTGAGAAGCAACAGCATCTAAGTATAGTCCTTCCTCATGCCGGGCTCTGCCACAAGTGATGAAAAATCGCCCTTTTGAGTTTGATTTTTGAGGGAACCCTTCCCGCGACTTTGGGTTTAAGCCGCAACCACCACGTGATCCCCGAAAATATGCCTTCGTCAAAAAGCAAATATTTCTTGAACTTCTAACACCAGGTTCATAAGCTCAACCTTGGAAATACTAACTATAAAAAAGTAAATCTTTCACAAAAACCTGAAATATAGTAAGCATTTCCCGCAAGAAATATGTATATCAACGGAGGCCTCAACCAAAAGCCAGACCAGTGTTGGTTCACTAGGGAAACTTACTCCCGTGGTACAAGATAGGATATTGGTCAGCCGCGATTGTAAGATCTCTTGTGATCTGTCAATTTTGGTCCTAATCCCAGAAATTCGCTGCACCAAATAATGGCCTGGAGGATGTAACACCAAAAGGTGAAATATTCTTAAGATGTAGGGATCACCCCCGGGACGAGAAACTTTTACAGTTACTATTCACTGGATATACTGAAATTAATTTTGACTTTGTGTGGCAGGTTCGAAGCCCACTTTAAACTTTACAAATATTTAGGCTAAGCGCCGGGTAGTTTCGGACTCTATAGGAAACAAACAAACAAACAAACAAACGCATTTTGATTTTTATATATATATTTTTGATAGATTAAGAAAAATAACACCATAATAATATTACAAATATTATTAATAATGTAAACAAATTAACAAATCTTAATTGTGGAAAAAAATATTAGAAAATGTTTCATTTTAATGAAAGGAAAGAAATAATAATAATTTTTGATCAAACGTTAATACAACGTTTAGAAACTGGTTGTAGGTTTTAGATAAGTTTTTGTTTCTGTTAATCTCTAAGGATTAGTTTTTCATATTGCATTTAGCTAAAGCCGTATTTTTTAATTGGATTAGAGCTGTCTTGTTTTAAGAAAATGTGGCTACTGCGCTTTTGCAATTGTCGCCACATGTCTATATGTTCAAAAATTCAATTCAAGTAGACGGATTCAAAGGCCTAAATTAAATTAAAGTTATTTATATAATATTTTCAGTGCCCAAGTCTAATATTTTATATGATAAAAGTAAAATTTAAATAAAACATTGTTGCATTTATGCAACAAAAGTTTATCAAAAGGTGTTTTTCAATTGAATTAACTTCTCTAAAACCTTTAAGTTAGACGACATGATCAATTTCTTAAAAGTGATCCATATACATATATACAAAAGATTGCAATGTATGTTCAAGATATAAGTGATACAATTTTTTGATTTGTTGCGATCTGCCTTCATTATTTTGGATACAAATGCGCTTTACAGTTCTGTGATGACTACCGTTTATAGTGACTAAAAGGTAGAAAACTTGTTTTCGATACCATAGTTTGATAAAAATGACAGTCTTGACGGTCTCATCCATTTCTGGTTTTTTCGCGCTAGAGGATCGCACTTCTGTGAAAGTTTTTTTATTAGCTGCTGCTGTCCGTATGTTATGCCATGTTCATATTTGCATGTTCTTAAGCGAGATTAATCTCTTATCATCAAAATCAAAATAAATATCCATACATTTATATGATTTCCTAATTACTTCAAACTGACATGATTCAAACTTATGGTGTTTTCTTTTCTGACAATAATGTTCCATATATGCTAACATTCGTGCGGGTTTTTGTTCCATTCTAAAAATATATGCAAAAATGTGAGAAGTTGTCGTTTTCCTTTCTAAACATGTTGCAACAATAAATGGAAAATTTGTTCCATTTCTTACCCGCAGTTAAAACTGAGAGCGAGATAACAACCTTTTTTGCATCTGCGTAAAGTACTTTTTTATGCAAGCAAGTATTTTTTTATTACGGCTTTTCTTGTGTTTGCGTTCAATTTGCGTTATATTGTGAATTTTAGTTATGTTGTGATGGATATAAAAACTTTTTGTTTTTCGTTTGTTTTACTTTTATTATATTTTTTTTGTCGCAAAATTTTTAACAACTGCTGACATTAATCAATAAAAATCAGTGCTGTTAACGCTTATTGGAATTGTAAGAAAATTTAATGTTGAAAATTGCTACAAGCGTGGTGAATATCGCTTTTAGTACAAACTTTGCATTCAATATTTAACACGCTAAATACACATTAGTGTTGAGTGTAAAACGTAGCTATTATTTTGTTCCATTGTAATTTGGAAAAATGTATCACTTTGTAAGGGTTCGTGTAACCTAATAAATATGTTACACAACTATAATGCATCATTATTTTTAAGAAAAGAAAACACCATTAATAATTTTAGTAATCACATAGAATCATCTGAACATACCTCAAACTGATTGTAATGTAGTATCGGCCACAATAAATTTACCTTTCAGTTGTACTACGGACCACGATTTCTTCTATATGTTCTTGTTTCGTCTTAAATGGTCCATCCATTTTCACAATTCCATCGCTTTATTAATGAAAAAAAATCTTCTGATAACTATATTTAAATATTTCGTTTAATTTTTGATGCTCTAAAGATAAATATAAATTTGTTTGTTGTGTTTTTTTTATTAATCAACTGTCAACTTAATCACCTAAAATATAATGTGAACGGCTTTGGGTAACTTAATCACAATTTTGCTTAAACGCGTTTTAAAACCTAAGTGTGAACATAGCATAAGTCATATTAACCCAGAGTAAAAATATGTTTAAATATTGTCACCTACACAACTATATTATGGTTAAATTAGTCCTCCATCAGCAAGCCACAACCATATTGTGGGTGCCTCCTATCATATTATGGTATGATGATAACTAAAATATGTTTAACACTTATAATAGCATGGTTGGTTTTCAACAATGGCATGAAGCTCTTGGAAAATAGGAAAATACTATTATTAATTTGAAAACAAATTATTGTCATATTTAATCATAACACGTTTAGACGCAACCATAACATGGTTGTGGCTTCTTGGTCGATTACAAATTTAACAATAGAATGGTTGACGGTGACAATTATATGGTTCAATTAAACGTAATATGCTTAAAATTTTCTTGAAAAATAGTTTTGTTGGAGGTGACCATATTTAAACATATTTTTCTCTGCGTTTTCCCTAAATCTTTTTTTTTAATTTAGGAGAATTTCATCTAATTTCCGCAGACTCTACGTTTATTTCGCACTTCACCTGGAGAGCGTAGGAGACATCTTGAGAACTTAAGTCTAACTTCGGTGTCCCATTCTCAATTGCTATGAGGTGTCCGTTAGAATGCTTCTTGCGAGAAATGCATCCTGTTGTTCAGGTTGATTTTCTTTGCGGAAGCCTTTTGCTTTTCTAATAGAAGGTTGTATTTCAGTAAGTTGTTCACCCTCCGATTAGGGAGTAATTTTTAGGCATGAACTCAGGAAAGGGTTCAACTAAGAGCAGCCTTTTTATTATTACTAGTGCTCGCCTTATGGTCAAAATTCGACCATAATTTGTTTTTCGAAATATGAAGAAAACATAATTTATCTAAGTATATATGAATTTATTTGTTTCGAGCATTTAGTTTTTCCTTCAAAGTGGACCGATTTGGCGAGGGACCAACCTCCCGTTCATATTTTATCTTCTACGTGAGTTAATTTAATTTTGTAAGTTCGGTATAAAAAATACCAATTGAAAAACAAAAAAGTATCAAACAGTCTTCTTTATATATTGTCATCCACTCAGGACGTTGCACGTTTAATTTTATGTTTCTATGTGTAATATTAACAAAAATTAATCAAAGTACCAGATGTAGAACGAAAAAGTACCAAAAAGCTCCCCTTACATGTTCTTATTCACCCAGTTTAATGTATAATTTTTTCTTTATAGGTCGAATATTAACGAAAATTCAAAAAGTTCCGGATGAAAAACAAAAAATACCAGCATTTTTTATCTTATAGGTTACACTCACTCAGGATCCTACACCTATAATTATACATATGTTTCTAAGTTCTATAGAAAATTTAAAAATTATCACATGAAGCACAGAAAAGTAAAAAAAAAGAAATTTAGTTTCGCGTTCTTAACTGTTTTGCCTGGTCTGATTTATATAGTCGAAATATTCGAAACTCGGTTTCTGAAAAATGTCGAAAAATCGATCACCCTAATTTTTTATTATTTGATAATTGAAAATAAATTTTTATTTATTTATTTTGCATTTGTGTTAGTAACAATTTTGAACGCTTATAACTCTGAAATTATTGAACAGATTTTAATAAAATATACATTGTGCACTTCTTTGAGTAAATACCTCTTAAATAGTGTATATTTTGTTAAAACCGGTTGACATACAGAGGAGGAAAGTGTTCTTAACTGTTTTGCCTTAGCCGATTTATGTATAGATTATTATTTAATTTCCGTAGTTCCTAGATGGACAAAAGGGCCTAAACATACAAGTGAAAAGTTGGTTTGTCCAATGCCAATGACTTTATTTCACGCCATGTACACCATGCTGCTTGTCCCTCAGATTCAACCAGTCTCCTCCATGTATTAGCAGGTCTTCTGTTTCTTCGGCTACCTTGTGGATTCCGGCCAAGTGCCAAGGGCTTCCTCAGCGTATGCCCGATTTAGTTCCATTTACGTCGTCGAATTTCTGTCTTAATTGTTAGTTGGTTTGTTGTTACCCACAACGCGGCGTTTGATATGGTGTTTCGCCAGAATACGTGTAAGAATTACCGTAGAGACCGGGCTATAAATACTTTGAGAGCATTTATTTCCTAAGTAGCAACACCCGTAGAACACAACGGATTTTATACAAGAGTCAAAGATTTTGAGTTTGGGGCGCTTAGAGATGAATGCTGAACTTCATTCAGCATTCCTAACGATGTTTTACCCGCTTGGATGCAGGATCTTATATCATCAATTGCTCCACCATTACTGGAAATGATACTTTCCCATCTAAACATTTTTTGGCGATGATATCATATCGGAGTGTACATGGTGGCTTTGGTTTAAACGTCCATACGTCCAGTTGGGGACTGATCTCTGCCCTGTGGTAAAGTTCGGTTTGTAAAGGGATATGAAAAAAGCAGTGCAGGCTAGATAGCTCCAGCTCCTAAACAAAGGGTGGGTGGATAATTTTAAGTGAATTATATACTCAAATTGCTACCTGTGGTTGCAAATGATCATTCACTCATACAGGGACATTTGATAAATACTTAATATAAAACACACTAAACGCTTGAGATCTACCGTGATGTTAAGTCGCAAGACAGGCATTCCCGCAAATTGATATCACAATTGTCCCAAAGTCCACAAAAAAGGTTATTGATGCGTTCACAAGAAGCAAACTGTGCTGAGTTAAACTAAATCATATATTTATGTATTTGACTGCAAAGCACTATGATGTTTTGGAACTCAGCCTTCGTGTGTAAATAAACACCTCACAGAGTGTTTTTCTGTACATTTTAATTTAGGAGCATTTACATAGAAGTTTCGTACACTTCACTTTGCTTTTACATTTTCCTACTACATTTTCCTCTAATCTTGTCTAAAAAACGAAGATAAGTTATTTTGGAAAGCCATGGGTGTTGGTTCCAAAAAAAACGTAGGCACATATTTGGAAACCATCCAATATCACATCACATTGAGGATGCATGTATCTACATCTTGACTTTTTCTTGAGTGTATTTGTAATTGCCACGGTTTCAGATGACTAAGTGTCCGGTCAAACCTCAAAGTTCATATTTTGTCGCATTAAAATTTATTTTTCAACTGCTCGCGAAGAAAAAGACAAAGGAATTTTAAGGTCATAACAAGTCCTAGATGAAAAATTAGAATTTGACTTTCATTAACATTGCATAGTCATATTAAGAATTGCGTCATTGTTCAAAAACCGTCGTAAAGTTTTATTAAAATTTGTGTAAATCCGAGGAATTCTTTTAAATTATGCTGAAATTGCGCCAAGTTTGATAATTTGATTCGATCTAAATATTTGTTTTCTTCAAAATATTTTCGTTCGCCATTGATAGACTGCCAGAAACTTGAAGTAAAGTCTGAAGATTTGGAAAAAAACTAAATGTTCCTGTCCTTAAATTTTTTTGAAGTGTCAATTTGGCAGACAGTATAACTCTTAGATGCATATGCCTTATGAATGTGTCTTGAGCTATTCACAATAATTGCTTTCGTTCCATTCATTTTTTTTTAATCTTCACTCTTGTAAAAATTAAAATTTATTTTGACAACATTTCAGAATTATAAGTTTCTTAAAACTTTATTTAAATTCTAAGAATTTTAATATTAACACCTTAAATTTACTCCAGTCTATTAACAAACTTTAAACGTTGTCTTCTTTATTTGGATTCCAGTGCAAAATAGTCCAAAGGAAATCCAACAAAGATGTTAAAGAAACAAAAATCCATTACCACCTTCCAAAGAGAGAAGGTACGAAAAGTCACAGTTCAGTAAAACTTCCGATGAATTCACAAACAAATAAAAGCAAAGCTTCCGAAGAATTCTATTTGAATGTAGAATGTCTGCAATGAAATGCAATTGATCAATAGTGCACTCGTATGTACCGTGTAAGTGCAGAAGGGGTTTCCAACGAGTATCAAGAAAAGAGCGTGCTTATGCCCCAGCAATTAACACCTGCTTATAAAAGCAACAAAAATTGTTTCTTTTATTTACCTACAGATATTTGAACACATTACAAGAGAATCAATATTTACTGTTGCAGGAAACACAACTAGATGATGTACCTGAGATTTATCTCTAACTCGGTGGGCATTTGAGAACGAAATGCAACGAAATGTGTAGTCAATGAAAGATCGTAGAAATGTTTAGCGACTTAATGTAACAATTAAAATTTACAAGGAAACGCCCTACTTTTTATAACATTCCAAAACAAAAAGAAGTTTTTAAATAAAAGCAATGGATTTCTATTAAGCAACTACACACAATAATGAAACGGTACTGGCTTTTCTAATGATGGCATGATTGATTTCTTCTTTTTCAATTTTTATAAGATCTATTACACGTTCATTCATATTGCTGCCTCTCTGTTTCTTCTAAAGAAACAAACATGTTGTTGATTTAGTGAATTGTTTAACTAGCAAGTTGCTAGAAATTACCATGATGACCAAGATTCCATTTAAAGTCGTCGCATTTGTTTGCATTTCTTGTCGTAGTAGACAGTTTGGGACTGTTTTAGTTAGTTCGGGCACTTGTCTTACGCACATTTCGTAATTGAAATCGTCTGTAAAGGGATCGTTGACCCCCTTTGCTTCCCTTAGTATCAGAAGCATAAGCATTAGCGCACCTGGTATGGTAATGCCCATGTAATGGAGAATTTCTAGGCTTAAATAAAGTCTGCTGTAGTTTCGTTTCGAGTAGGAAAGATTGTATCATGATCTATTATTAACTTTTTTCGGTTGTCGTGGACATGTTTGAATGTTGTCGTTGTTGTTGGTTGTGTTGCCGTATTTGTTTGTTTATTTTGTCATTTATTTGCCATTGTTAGTTGTATGAATGTAGTGATGACACAACTGTGATTTACTTGCTGTTTGTTCGTTTGCTTGCCAGCGTATGTTTGTCTGTTCATTTGTTTGCTAAGATTTTTAACTCTCCGTTGATCAATATTTGTCCACTATCAACATACCACCAAGTCAAGTACTCGTACAAAAGCTTTGAAGCCATTGTTTGATTAGATTGTTTTCGTTATTTTATTGTTGTTGTTCGTTTTGTTCAAATGCCTGTTAGTCTGACTGACAATGATGGGTGTTATGTAAAACTAAACACAAAAATTATTTGGATGCTGACAAAAAATTTCAACGAAATATTGAAATATTTGTGAAATATTTTTAAGTGATTTTCTGTGGAATTCCAATTTTCAATAAGGAATATTAAGTTGAATGTTTACAGAAAATTTTTTTTTTTTTGTTTGTTTGCTTTGATCACAAACTGAACTATTTTTAAGTAGTTTATAGAGTTAAAAAATAAATAATAAGCTAAAACAACTATTTTCTTATTTCATTCCATTTTTTTTTTGTGATAAATTTTTGGTGTCTATGGTTTGTTAACACATGTAGTGGGTCTTATCAATGAGAACTCGTTCACTCTAAAAGAACCTGTTCTATTGATGCCCTACACGAAAGTTGTTGAAGCTTTACAAGGTTTGTCCTTCGGCTTGTAATTTTATTTTCTTAAATTACGTTAAATATTATAGATATAAAAGATGATATTTGATATAGAACCTCGTAGTACTTTTAGAAACAAAAATAAGGGAATCGTGCTAAAAATCGTTTGATTTTAAAAACCAATTAAATTTCATACTCGGAGTATTTTAGATAAATTTGAACAATCTACCTTGTTTTGTATTGAACCTATCGCACATACACCCTTGACTCGGAAGGACACTTTTATAGTGACTAGGTGAAGAACTTAGCCGAACTGACTGATTTTCAATATTATATTTTAAAAGTATTTTAAGGTAATTTGGTCCTCCTTGCTCCTATGGTGCGGGCGATTCTGTGTTAAAACTTTTATTTCGCGGGGAAAAAGTAGTTATTTGTATATAACTAGTCATTTTGACTGATTTTTCTAATATTTACTGCCAGTATTTATGTTCATTCATTATGAGAAATCCTCGAAGTTGACATAGTTGACTTAGGGTTATGTCAGTTATGCACCAATCTAGCTGAATTTCAATAGCAAATTATAACATGAATATATAAGAACCTAGACTCCATCACATCTGGGGTCTCCGAAAAACCCATTTCAACAGATACACGGACATCGTTTAATCAACTTCAATACTTATAAGGACCCATATTATATATGTATATTAGGGCGGGTCGATTTTTTTTTTAAATCGTATAGCAAAAACTTAAACAACATAAAATTCTAAGAAAATTCTCCGAAGAAACCATGTATCTAAAATAAAATCGAATTTTCTGAATAAAATTGTTTAGTAAGGCTGTTGTTCCTTTGCACTTTATATATTTCTGCAATCAAAATTTTTTTACTTAAAAAAAATATTCACCCAAGTAAAAAAAAATTTCAAGTCGAGAGGCGCAGATTGGGGTTTGCTTTTAGACCCATGGTTACTTCGGAGATTTTTTTTAGAATTTTATGTTAATTACGTTTTTGTTATACGATTTTTTATTTTTTTTTCATCCATACAAATCAGCCCGCCCTAATATATGTATATTAGGGGAACAACAAAAATAAGGCCCTATCACCACGTTGTAGCCGATGTTGTGCTGAAATCTAAAAATGTTTCCTCAGGTCTTTACGGAACAAAAACGTTCCGCGTCGAAGCTGATTTCTGACAGCCATTTAAATTTTTTTTTTATTATTATTTTTCAAAATTTTTTATTTTTAAAAGTTTTTTATTTTATAATAATTTAACTATTTACATTTCTTAATGTAATTATATGATTACAATCAAAATTACATTCTAAAAACTATCTTTGTTAAGTGAAATTAACTTTAGATTAAGAGTTCGTGTTGATTTGCATTGGGGGAATATATCTTGTACGACTTTGATGGCGCGTTCCGCACAAATGTTGCTGCGTTGTGTTTATGGAATTCTTGATTCATCTTTCACCCAATGTCTTAGAAAGCATATCTTAGCATTAGTAAAGCCCGATAATGATTTGTTTCAGGCTTCGAAGTCATTTTTATTGTAACAATGATCTGAAAACCAAATGTTGTACCAAGCGCCACATATAAAATTTTGAAAAAACAGAGTTGCATTAGCAAAAATCGGTTGTTTGTAACTAGTTTATCTCAAAAGCTAGTTACAAACCTGTTTCTGGTTTGTATGGATAAATAAGTTTCCCAAACTAGTTTATTGCCATAAACAACTTATAAACTGTTTATGGTGTAGGTGTAAATGCATCTGATCCCAAACTTAATTGCATTTGACGCGGAACCTTTTTTTAACGATATCGAAAATCTACAGATGCAGTTCTTATTGTTTTTTTATGCACTACATGGTATGGATAGGGCCATCTTGATATTTTCAAAAATTTTAAAAAAGTTGTATCCCTTTTAGAACCAAGCTTAGTATCATTCGTTATGGTATAGGCGTCCTAAATTGGGCTTTATGTGGAGCCTATTGTAAATAATGGATCGATCTTAACGAAATTTAGTACTAAATTTTAATGATTATACCTATTTCACCCCCAATTTTTGATAGTTTTTCTTACAAAAAACATAAATTTTTTAGGAAGATTGTTCCAAATTTGGTTCCACAAACAGTTTTTCTACTTTGAAGAGCTTGAAACAATTTAACACCCAAATTGTTCTGTTATAATGAGTCGTTCGGAAGTGAATTTGATTTCACAGATGCACAGACAGATGAAAATATGGGGTCTTAGATGAACATTCAAAAAGTTTCACTAGTGAAAGAAACATTATCTGTTTTTTGCTTTTTGTGTTAAGTTTTGTGCTTTGGTGTGTTCTGACATCTGCAGTCAAATTTCGGCCAACGTTTTTGTGGAACATTTCATGCCGGTCCTCGGCCTTGGCAGGCGCCACAAATTACTGTTATAAAGGGGAGTTAGAAGGTTAATGTGCGTCACAAAAATATTTGCGTAAAATGTTTAACAAAGTTGCTGAACATACCCAATATCTCAGATGTAAAGTGGACATAGTTTCGTATACCGATATGCTGCACAAACATGATAAAAGGGTAAGCTTATATCCCAGATTTGATCTTTCAAATCGCCGATATACGTATATTTTATTTTTGTCTCCTTCACTAGAATATAACTCCGTTATATTTTTTGTGTTGTACAGTCTAAGATAAATTATTGTTAAATGCAGCGTTTAAAAAACTGCAGTCAAAGTAGAAAAACCGCCATTTCTTCCACTTATTCATTTGTCCTCGGCAAAAAAAAAAAAAAAAAACTGTTGGTTTTACTTCTGATTCATTAAATGTCAACAGTCGCTGTCAAACCAACTCAAAAAGCGAAAAGTTGTACTCAAATTTTCGTTTTTTGTTCGACAGTTTTTGGTTTCGACTGCAGTTTTTTAAACCCCGGTTAAATGTAGTAATTAAAAAATACTGGTAGTAGTGCTGGGAAACTATCGATAGACTATCGATATTATCGATAGTCTTAAAATATCGATAGGAAAAATATAAATATCGATATTTTTATTATTTAAAATACAGCTATGAAGACATCTAACAGCAGCTATACACACACAGTTTTTTGCCGCAAATTTTTACTTGTTATTATTAATTCGCGCTGAATTACAGCAATGAATACAAACAACAAGAATGGCAAGTGGTATGGATTGCTTAGCAGTGCTTTTTACTGCTAATTAAAGGCCTTTAAGCCGAAATTTTTACATGTTTATATAGGGACTGAAATGTCAAATATTTTTGTAATGTTGTAAAAAAAAATGCAAGCTAGGACAAAACAATGAACGACCGTTAGGATAAGTCCGCTAGATTGATTTCCTTTTTGGGTGTAGAATTTAGAAAAGTTTTCAAAGTTGCAATGGAATATCTTATAGTCCCTGTTACTTCGGTTCCTTCAGAAAGGTACTTATCAATTTTTCAAAAACTGTCATCTAAAATAACGTGCGTACACGCAGAGAAAAAATATGGTTGGGCATGGTTACGGCAACAACACTATGTTTAATGTAACAATATATTGTTGTCGTACACAAATAATTGTTATTTTTATTTAATATCAACAATATAATAGTTACTGTAAACATATCAATGTTTATCGCAATTATGAATTTGAGTATTGTTGACCGAAAAATAATTATTTTTCTAACAACTTAATTATGATAACTTTCTAAACATTTTATATTTCTCACAACCATATCATGATATTTAATAGCCATAACATGATAACTTTCTATACATTTATCATATTATGTTAAAGATGCAATCAAACTATTTTTACTCTAATCATATTATGTTAGCGCCATTTGTAAAATAATTTTGAAGCAGTTGTGTCGTTTTTTTATTTGTGAGCGGTTAAACAATTAAAAGATAAAAATCCATAAAAAAAAGTCTAAAGAAATTAAAAAATTAAAATATTAGCGGAGTTCATTCAAGTATTAGTGATGTAATAGTGCAAATGCAAAATATCTTAGTTTTTTTGTAAAATCGAACAACAAAACACACAGAGATTTCGTTATATTTTATAAAAGTGCTACGATATTTCATCAACATCTTAAAATCGAAAAAATGGACACACGCGGTTGCCCATGAAAACCACAGACTTTTCACTTGCTCTTTTGCAAGCCTAATATTGAACTCCGCTATTTGATTACCATTAAGAAAAATTGTAAAAAGCCACAAAATAAAAAATCGATGCAAAAATATTTTAATTTATTTTGTATTTTTATGACAGCTATGAAAGGTGCTGTATCATAATATGATTGCTTCTTAATTTATTATGATTAACATGATGATAATATGATTACTTCTTAGCTTATTATGATTAACATGACAATAATATGATTAATTTCTTAGCTTATTATGATTAACATGACAATAATTTGATTACTTCTTAACTCAGTATGATTAACAGAATAATAATATGATTAAGGGAAAAATATTATGATGATATATTACGAGTATATTTAGTCATAATATGATTCAGTAATAATCTTAATATGGTGACTACAATCATAATTCTTATCATAATATGTTGCTTTTAGAATATGTTTACCACAACCATGTTTTTTCTTTGCGTGTATATACATACGTCTCGTACATTCAATAAAGTGATAAAAACAACGGACTGTAGCCTTATAAACAAATAGTTAAAGTTTTCCTGCACAAGTACAAACATTCAGTCGATAGTTATATCGATAGTGAAATCTGAACTATCGATAAATATCGATAGTAGAAAATATCCATAGTAGCCCAGCACTACTAGGAAGTCAAAGACCGCTTAAGTATAGAAATGTAAATATCGCAAAAAGATCTTAATCGAACACCAAAAAATCCTCTATATAAAAAAAATATCGGGTGATTTTTTAACTATTATCTTTTTGGCAACACTGGGTTAAACAGCTGACGCACGTTTCGTGTTTTGTTTCACTGTCAAACATCTTCAGTTTGGTGTATAATTTAACCATGAATCGTCTTACAAACGAACAACGCTTGCAAATTATTGAATTTTATTATCAAAATGCGTCCTCTGTTAAGAAAGTTCATCGCGCGCTTCTTGTGTTCAGCGACGAAGCTCATTTTTGGCTTAATGGGTACGTTAATAAGCAGAATTGTCGATTTTGGAGTGAAGATCAGCCAGAAGCATTGCAAGAGCTACCAATGCATCCAAAAAAAGTCACAGTTTGGTGCGGTTTATGGGCTGGTGGCATCATTTGACCGTACTTCTTCAAAGATGTTGCGAATAGTAACGTAACTGTGAATGGTGAGCGCTACCGTGCGATGATATCCAATTTTTTTTTTTTGCCCAAAATTCAAGAGCTTGACTTGCATGACATGACATGTGGTTTCAACAAGACGCAGCACGCTTAAAAATGGACTTATTGAGAGGCGAGCTCGGTGAACATTTTATTTTACGTTCGGGACCGGTCAATTGGCCGCCTAGATCGTGCGGTTTAACGTCTTTAGACTATTTTTTGTGGGGCTATGTTAAAGCTCATGTCTATACACACATGCCCGCTTCAATTGACGTATTAGAGGACAACATTGAAGCATTTATTCATGAGATACCGGCCGAAATGTTGGAAAGAGTATATACCAAAATTGGACTAAGCGGATGGACCATTTTAGGCGCAGTCACGGTCAACATTTGCATGAAATAATCTTCAAACATTAAATTATATGGACCGTACTATCGATTCCAATAAAGATTTCATGCATATTTCTGAATTTTATGTGTTTTTTTTTTAAATTTCCTATAGCTCTTAAAAAATCACCCATTATAATAAATAGAAAAATAAAATAATTCAATAAAAACGAATTTATGAATATAAACTGTATACGGCATAAGAGATTCGGTGCAGCCACATATAGTTCACTTATTACATAAAGTATATTCTTTTAATTTTTTTTGTTCTGACTACTGCCTTTTTGACCGACCGTGTGTCTTTTAGTTTAATTTATGTTTTTATTGGAAACTAATACACGCCATGAAGTCTATACAAATGTTATGCAAAGGTGATCATGTTGTTTTCATTTTAGTTTTTTTTTATGATTTTAATTTATGAGTTTTAATTTTTCGTTTTAACCGTCATTAAACATTGACACCTGCTCACTAAACCGCATCGTAATGTATCGGTTTTCACCACTTGTCCGCGTTACACACTCTGCTCACGATAACCAACTCGTGGTTAAAAAAAAACAGAGATCCTGGCATTCAAGTTAAAAGGCCTTCAAAAGGATCTAATTGTTGTTTTACATGTTTATAAAATTTACACGGTCTTTCAACCAACTAAACATTGGCTGGTAGTCCTTTTTGTTGCAGTAAATGGTCTGTCTTTTATACTTAATTGTTGTTGGGTTACCGGGTAGTTGTTTTTGTTCTTGTCCGAGTCCAATTTCAAAGTATTGTTTGCTTTTAGTTTCAATGATCTTGTTGTTTGTCTCGTTTACGGTAGAACGAACGTTTGGACGTACTTGTGTGTGTGTGTTTTTTTTTTTATTTCTCCTTTTCACAAATTATTTTGTTACGCTTTGATCCTTAACAATTGTTGTCTGTTGTTTAGTTTTTTTTTCTTCCAGTTTACTTTTGCGATAATGATCTTGGTGTTGTGTTGCATGGTTGTTGCCTCTTTAGCTGGTCTGTTTCATTGTTTCGGTTTGCGTGTGTTTGAGTTTGAAATTGATTCCGAAACAATAGGACTTCGCAATTGCTGCAGTTGGTCGCAAATTATTTGTGACCATAATTAGATTGTGGTCGTTCTGTAGGAGGAGGTGGCTGCTTAAGACGTAATGGGTTTCAATTAATAATTGTTTGTCATTGTGGCAAAATGGGCGACAAATTTTCCACACCTTCAAAGACAACATGATCGTTATTAAAAAGGATATAAACGAGGTAAAGTAAGATGTTATTTTTCAAATTTAAATTGGCTGTGATATGGCAACAGTTAATTTTTGTTAATTTCATATTGTCAAGTGTGTGAAAATACGGTTTTTTAATTTCTGATAATAAATAAAAATCTGCACTTAACACCAAGATTGGGATAGTAATCTAGTTAAATTGGTTGGAATTGTATATAAATCATTTTAAGTTGCAAATATATTAAAGATGACTTATAGTCCGATTTAAGAGTCAATAACAAGGAGCGCAAATAAGTACCTCTTCTAAACATGTTAACGGATGGTTTAAAACTGACATTGGTGCACTGTTAGTATTTTCAACAACAACCGTTATCAAATTAATAACAAACGGTTGTCGAATCGAACACAAAGAAGGAAAAATACGTTGTTAAAAAAATTCGAAATGATATCAAATTGAGAATATTTTGATGTCGAATCAAGAACAATGTGTTGTAACCCCATTGCTTATTTTTATCTCTTAATAATTTATTAAAAATAACATAAAAACGATTAAAACTATTTCTTATAGCGAAAAAATATGTATTTTAATGCGTTAAAAATTGACGAAATGGTTTTCCCGTGAAATTGACTTACGTGAATTTTGACACTGAGTTGTTATCAAATTAAGCACAAACGTGCTTAGAACAATTTCAGTAAAATCGTGATAATTTTGAAAGCTACTGGAGTTTTTGCCTTTGTGTAGGCAGGATCGTTAGGTATTCGATTAATATAGCTCCTAGTTAATTATGGACCAACGAAGTAATAAAATTAATAACGTATTAACTATCATGAGGAGGACGAAGAAACTGTATTTCATTTTTAGTTTTGATATTCAGGATATTAGGGAGAGGTACCTGGAAAGTCTACACTCAAAGTAAGCGGTTTTAATAGTACGGTGAGTACGAATTTTCTTGAATCAAGTACAGAAAGATTGATTCAAGTACGGATTTTCAATCGCAAACAACTTAAATTATCCACATTCAATCCCGATTTTGTACTTGAAACCATACGAAAATGAGATTGATTTAAGTAAAACTAAGTTGAATCAATCTAAAAATGCGCTTGATTCAAAACTTAAAAACTTAATCTATCCATAGTGCTTTTCCTTCTGTGAAAGTGTTTGTCTCTTGGATGATTTATCTAAGATACAGCTAAGGTTTTTTCTTCACTTCAGTGACGGCTTTTGAGTTACTGCTCTTTAGGATGGGCATTGGTGCTAAGTATCACAAGAAGACCACTGAAGAATACAAGTTAGCTATCTTCTTGATGACTGCACAAGAAACCTAATCTATAGGAGCTATGAATTTTTGTCCACCAATAAAAACAAAATTTGAACAGTAGAGTAAACAAATGAATATGAATCTAAGAGAGAAAGGACAACGTCTAGTTTATAACTATTAATTGTAGAATTAAGGGGTTTAAATTCACTGAAACTAATAGAAGATATAATAATTCATCATGAGAGAAATTAATTTCTTATTTATAAAATATCTGAGATGTTTTTCCAATTGTACATATGACATTAAAGCTCTCATTCTCTTTCCCCTTTATTTTCATTTAAAACATTCCAAAATGCTAGAAACATGATTAAATTATGTCAATGAAAAAAAAACCTCTCCATATAGTTGAGATTTTAATGTACGAACATGTGATGTCTGTCTGTCGGTCGAGAGATGTTGCCTGATTACTCGAACAGAAAAATCTCAGCCTGCTTACAAAATCCATAACAAGGCATCAGTTACAGGAAAACTGTTTAAAACAAGCAGCCAGCGACTTGTTTCAATACAGCAACATCATCAATAACAGCATCAGCACCACCGACAGACAGACAGCAATTATGGGAAAAAGAGGAAAAGAAAAAAGGGGAAAGAATGTTTTTCGCGCTTGTCTGCCAAATTATGACAAGTGAAAAACGAAATGGCGCCTGTAACTGGGAATAAGGCAAAAAGTCTTTGTGCATGTATAGATATCTCCTGCGACACAAATGTTACACAAACAAGCAGATACATGTCAATACAGCAAAAGTTTTTTTTTCTTTTTTTTAAAATTCATTTAAGTGTGTGTTTTCATAAACGAACATTTTACATTACATGGCTCCAAAATAGATGAGGAGGTAAAAAAAAAGTTATGGAAAATAAACATGGACCACAACATGTGTAAAAATGGTGATTGTAACAACAACAATAACTACAGAATCGTTACAAAAGTAGCAACAAATCCAAAATGCGCATTTTATGTTGGAGTTTTGCACAAATGGCAGCATGGCAACGAGTATCTGATGGTTTTGATGAAAATATCGAAAAAAATCTTGTAAACGCAGTTGGTTTATGATGATGCTGATGATTTTTCTAGCGCTGTTAAAATAAAAATCAAAGCCAACAACTTTAGCAAATATCTACCACATATTGTTGCCGCAAAATTGGTAACGGTGGTTATGAAAAAGTAACACATTTCATGTTTAAACAGCGGCATAAAAAAAGAAAACCTAAGTTTGACATTTGCCTTAAACTTTTTTCTCAGCTCTAACATTTCACTTTTTTTTTTTTTTTTTGATTGAACGTTTGCATGTTTTTAAAAAAAACCTTTCTGAACAAGGGCGAGGGGAGTCTAGTTCATTTTTTGCTCTTCATTTTAATTTCCTTTTAATAAACGACATCAAGTGTTAGTTACACTTTTCAAAAGATATGAAATGAAACATGGAACTGAAGTAAACCTAACAGTTTATTTAAGTAAAAATTAGTGATTGTATCGAATGTAACCACCAACCAAACAACCACAAATCCAAACCACTGCTCAGACGTCTGCTACAGCTGTGTTTCCAAACGCACAAAAATCGTCAATGTCAAAGCAACGTTACAATGTTGATGGATTGACGAATGGTGGTGCAAAATTTTAGCTTATTCTAGAAAATTGTTTTCGTTTTGGGCTGCTTTTTTCTAGATTTGGTAACGACTTAATGATGACTTGTTAACACTGAATTTTTTATTTTAGTAAAATATATGCTTTTAATGGCTCGGTTTTAAAATTTCCCGGCCTTTTTATATCTTAGGAGAACATTAAAAGGTAAAACACTTTGGCTTGTTTAAACAATTTCATTATTTTTATTTACAAAAATATACTATGTATTAGCGGCAATAAAACCAATGAAGGCCACAAACAATGATTGTAGCTGCTTTATGGAGGACCAATTTAACAATAATACGACGGTTGGTCCTGACAATTATAGGGTTGGAAAAACCATGGTTTCCCTGCAAATAATCTCTGCAGATAACGAGACTAGTCCATACATGCATGTAAAGAGAAGTCCATAAAGGAGTAGGAGTACTCCAAAACTACTCCAAATATATGGGTAAAAGATGGTCCATTTAACATTACGATGACCTTGGAGGGGACCATATAACCCGCCGAAGTAGTCCCTAAACTACTCCATGGAGTACTAAAGTGGGTTAGTTTTAAAAGTACTCCATGTTACTACAGTATGGAGTACACTTAAGGGGTAGTTTAAGCATTTTTCATTTTTTACTTATCGCTTTTAATGGTGTGTATTGTAGTCTATTATTGCTATTATTAAATATATTTACTTGGTAATTTCAATTTTTGGGAATACAAAATTTTAATTTCAAAAGATTTTGTTATTCGTGCTTAATTCCCAGTTTTTATTATTGATAAAAACACTTGAAATTTATTGTTGATGGGATAAGCTATTCCTATGCATTTCACTGGTTGCTTAGGCCAGATCATCAGGAAACTTCATCCATAAAGGTTTTAGACAAACTAAAGATATTAAACCAAATAAAACTGTTAAACGTATAAGAATTATAGCAACAGTTCTACTTGTAACAATATCAAAGTTTAAACAAAACACATCAACAATAAACAACAGTGGGTTCATCTCATCTTACATTTCCCCACTACAATTAGTTGAAATTCTCTCAACATTAATTGTAGTTGTAAGTAGGTTAAGAAAAACAAAATGAAAAAAACAACAACTTACAAAAGATGTTGTCAATTAAGTGTTTTTTAGGCCGTGCACTGCCTGTTTATTATCAAAAAGTAATTTCAATTTTTGGGAATACAAAATTTTAATTTCAAAAGATTTTGTTATTAGTGCTTAATTCCCAGTTTTTATTATTGATAAAAACACTTGAAATTTATTGTTGATGGGATAAGCTATTCCTATGCATTTCACTGGTTGCTTAGGCCAGATCATCAGGAAACTTCATCCATAAAGGTTTTAGACAAACTAAAGATATTAAACCAAATAAAACTGTTAAACGTATAAGAATTATAGCAACAGTTCTACTTGTAACAATATCAAAGTTTAAACAAAACACATCAACAATAAACAACAGTGGGTTCATCTCATCTTACATTTCCCCACTACAATTAGTTGAAATTCTCTCAACATTAATTGTAGTTGTAAGTAGGTTAAGAAAAACAAAATGAAAAAAACAACAACAAAGTGCACGGCCTAAAAAACACTTAATTGACAACACCTTTTGTAAGTTGTTGTTTTTTTCATTTTGTTTTTCTTAACCTACTTACAACTACAATTAATGTTGAGAGAATTTCAACTAATTGTAGTGGGGAAATGTAAGATGAGATGAACCCACTGTTGTTTATTGTTGATGTGTTTTGTTTAAACTTTGATATTGTTACAAGTAGAACTGTTGCTATAATTCTTATACGTTTAACAGTTTTATTTGGTTTAATATCTTTAGTTTGTCTAAAACCTTTATGGATGAAGTTTCCTGATGATCTGGCCTAAGCAACCAGTGAAATGCATAGGAATAGCTTATCCCATCAACAATAAATTTCAAGTGTTTTTATCAATAATAAAAACTGGGAGTTAAGCACGAATAACAAAATCTTTTGAAATTTACTTGGTATTTTAAATTTTTTTACCTTTTTTCCACAAATTTCACAAACTTTCACTTTTAAATAAACAGTTAATAATGGACACCATCAGGGCTACCAATGTGTAATACTGTTAACTATAGAAAAGTATACATCATGCAGTTGTTGGCATCACTGCATGTTAATTTTTTATAACATGGTCCATACTACCGTACATTGGACCATGTTGTAAGTAGTCCATTTAAGCCACAATGGACTACATAGTCCAATATTATCTGTAGGGAATAGGACCAGTCCAAACACGCGTCCAAACACGAGTAGCCCACAAGGGACCAGGACTTGTCCAAAAGTAACCCAAACGTATGGAAAAACATGGTCTATTTAACATTACGATGACCTAGGGGAGGGCCATATAACCCACCTCTGGGCTACTAAGGAGTAGTTTTAAAACTACTCCATGGTATACACAAGAAGATTAGTTTTGAAGTCGTTTCCCTGCAAATAAAATTGGACCACCTGATCCATTTTGATAAAATGGACTACTCCATGGACTGGTCCGATGTAATGCAAGCATGGATTATGTCATTGTTAAAAAGTGTTTGTAGTGAGACAACATGACTTCGTTTTTTAACGACATGCTTTCGTTAAAAAATCAGAAATTCAGAATCACTTTCTGAGTCGGTCTAACGGTGTCTGTCCGTACATATAACTTCAGGTTGCAATTTAGAAGAAATTAACATATCGATTATTTCTTTTGAAATATTAATTACCAATTAAATGAAACAGTTAAGTCAAATTTCCTAAAAATTAAATATATATCCCACGATATTTCAGTATGCATCTCATATAGTCCTTGTAGTTTGTTTCATAGAACTCTGAATAGCATTAATTGGAATATTATAAACTTGTTTCCCATTGATACATTTTGTACAAAAAATATAAATCGTAAAAATAAAATCGTTGCCCTACCCAAGTGTACGGGGGGATATTTTGAAAATTCCTTATTTTCATTCCCCACGGTGTTTTAAACAAGTCCCTGCTGTACAAATCTCGATTTCTTCGAGTTTGTTGAAGAAAATTTTCTTAAATTTGAAATTAAAGATTTGAAAAATACCGTAAAAATTTTGTTAATTTTTGACATCGCCTGAGGACAGGTTAACGCCATCCAAAAAAAAAACTTTTTTCTATATCTCACAATTATGGCTCTTTTGAATAAAAAAACTATATTACATAAATCAATTTCAAAATATTAGTGGTATGGGGCAGTATTTAATACTAGTCCAGCTCTTAATCAATTTTGGATTTAAAAACCTTCATGAAGACATAATTCTACATTTTGATCAATTTATCATCTATAACAAAACGGCATACTTCCATCCTATCAATAGATTTTATTAAAGCATTTGACAAAATTGGGGTACATATAGTACTCCAGAAATTAAAAAGTTGGAAAATTGGACCCAAAATGTTAAATTTTGTTAAATCATTCCTTTCTAATAGAAAATGCAATGTCCGAGTAAATAATACCTATTCTGATATATACCCGCTGCATAATGGAATCCCACAGGGATCCCCCTTATCAGTGACATTATTCATAATTGCGTTTGACGATTTAAGTCGTATATTAAATAATAATAACAAAGTTGATCACTGTATTTATGCAGATGATCTCTACATTTTAGCGAAGGAACAAGATAACAACAAAATTGAACAAGATTTCAAAGAAACCTTAGAATTAATTGATAATTATAATTGGTCCGTAAACTCTGGTGCTGATATGTCGCTTGAAAAAACAACACATCTTCATATTTGTAAAAAACTAAACTGTAGTAATATTAACGTTACTTTTAAGAATACAATTATACTAAATGTAAATAGCTGTAAAGTATTAGGACTTTATTTTGTTACTAAATATAATTTTAAGAATCACTGTAATTACTTTAAGAGAGATCTGACAAATAGACTAAACATCATAAAATATTTATCATCCTCCAAGAGCCTCATGCACACCAACAGCCTACTAAGATTAGTAAAATCGATAATACTATCGAAAATCGATTACGGTCTGGTCATCTATATTAAAGCTTCCAAAACTACATTCAGACCACTCAAAACCATAATGAATTCTGCATTACGAACAAGCTTGAGAGCCTTCCGTACAACCCCAATTAAAAACATTCTAGCCGAGAGTGGTTTTGATCCTCTTCGCATTCGCGCCAATAAACAAAAATTCCGCTTACTTCGCAAAACAAGCTGCCATTAATCGTCTCTTTTATATAAACATATCAGCCTGCTTAAAAAAAGGAAAACTGAACAGAAGTATGCATCAACCCTATCAAATCTATTCAAAATTGCTAATAAATACGAAATTAATTATACTGTGCCTTTGGAGCACAACCCACCTTGGACATTAGATTCAACAAATTTTTTAAAAAAGCTTCAAATATATAACAAAAACAATAACCCAGCTATTATTTTTAACTCATTGTTTTTTAAAATCTATAATACATTCAAATCAGATAATTGGCACTTTTTCTTTACTGGCGGGTCAAGAACTGCTAACCATGAAGGCTTTGCAATCACTGACGATGCCGGGTATACGCAGAAAAAAGGCTCATTACCACAAGAAGCATTTATATTCGAAGCCGAAGCGGTGGCAATAATTGAAGCTATAAAATTATGTGAAAAATCTAACTTTAAACACATCATATGCACAGACAGACAATTAGTTTTTCAAGCAGCTTTAAATTCCTCAAACAAAAACGACATAATTGTTTCTCTTCAACAATATCTATTAAAAATTAAGAACAAAGTCAAGTTACTATGGGTTCCTAGCCATATTGGTATCACAGGAAATGAGGCAGAGGACATAGCTGCGAAAAATGTCTGTCTTGAACCCACCTACATTTTTGAACCTAATTCCAAACACTTTTTAGCCAGAATTCCAACTTCAAAATTAAACACATCTATAAATCGGAAGTGGTATAATTACGAGCATCCTTATAAATCTATCAACCCGAATAAAAAACCCATACATCTCCCAACCTCAACTAATTGCCAGAAAAATAAATGCTTTGTAAGACTACGGTTATTTCACACAAAGCTTACTCATGAATCTACTACGTAAATACATAGAACCTACTTATTAGTACCTAAGAGCCGATAGTCGCTAGTGCTTTACAATTAAGATTTATTGTAATTTAATTATAATAAATGTGTAAATAAAATAAATAAATAAACAAAACCTAAAAAGTTGATTTGTACTCACTATTCAGGATTTCCAGTCGCTTTAAGACACTTTTTAGTCTTTTTTCTTCTCCCAAAATTTTGTATACCTTAGCTTGTTTTTAGAAATTCGAATATTTCTAGAGGGTGAAACCGAGAATCTGAACACTTTTTTTAAGGGCCATGCTAATGTATATGTATGTCATGAGGACGATGTGTATTGAATACAAACTTCTTTTCAGAATAGAGCCGTACCACAAACTCTCAAGTTGATATAGTAAATCTGCGAACAGGGATGCAATTGGGGGATTCACAAGGTAGTCATAAAGTTGTAAAGTCATGTGTCTTAAGATAATTACAAGAAATATATATGACTGCTGTGGGCAACTTCTTATAATTTAGATTTCAACTGTACATTTATGACAAATCAATGAACACAGCATTAATTTTTTTTTTTTTCAAAATGACAGTTGCCGTATTCACAAAACCCCTTGTATCGATTGTTTGTTGTATTAAAATACATAGTTCACTATTGTTTTTTATACAACATACAATCGATACAACGATACAAGGGGTTTTGTAACTACGGCAAGTATTTTTTTTTAACAATTGTATAATTGTATATGATGATATGACTTAATAGCACACCCCAGGCAGAAATTACGACTCTTACGACTCTTCTAAATATTATGTACCGCCACAACCCTGTAAATACAAAATTGTGACTCTACCAAAAATATGGTACCATCACAACATTGTTGATACAAAATTAAAACCTTAGTTTTTTAATACCGTTTTTAAATAAGATTCAACACCGGTACAACCCCCTAAATACAAATATACGATTTTAGTTTTTTAAAGTCGTATTTCCCATGAAACTATACCGCTACAACACTGTAAATATATACAAGAATTAAACCTTTATTTCCTAATACCGTGTTTTATAATAATTTTATACCGCTACACAGCAGTAGCAGAAGTTCTAAAGTGTAACCCTGAACAGTTTGCCACCATTCTTCATCCTTTGTTTTGTAAAATTTGGATATCTCAAACTTTTCCTTCGGATTGGCTACAAGGAACAATCGTAAAGTTGTATAAAAAAGGCGATGCCACATATTGTAATAACTGGAGAGGTATTACTATACTCTCGTCTGTTATGAAAATTTGTATGAAGGTTATACTGGAACGGATGGTGACACATATTGATGAAAAGCTACGTCGTGAACAAGCTGGTTTTCGTGCAAACCGATCATGCGTCGACCAAATAAACACGCTTAGAATAATAATCGAACAGTCCTTAGAAATGAGATCCCCGTTATATATACTATTTGTTGACTATGAAAAAGCCTTTGACTCAATAAGTAGAGAATGTATATGGGCAGAACTACGAAACATCGGTGTGCCAGACAAAATCATTTCACTAATTCGCGGTAGTTATGCTGGTTTTCAAAGTTGTGTTTTTCACTGCGGTAAAATGTCTTTGCCATTTCAATCCTTATCTGGTGTCAGGCAAGGATGTTTGCTTTCACCCCTACTATTACTGATTGTAATAGATGCGGTTTCAAGGCGCGCAGCAGAAAGTAAACCTCGTGGTATTATTTGGAACCCAGTTAACCCAAACGAAAGGTTAGAGTCACTCGACTACGCAGACGACAAATGCGAACTCGCACATAGGCGTAGTGATATGCAAGAAAAGCTAAACGATCTGGCGGCTGAATCTTCAAAAGTTGGACTTAAGATCAACATTTCTAAAACTAAAGACATGAGAATAAACGTAAACACCAATGAACCCCTTACACTCCATGGAACCGAAATAGAAAAAGTACAAGAATACCAGTACCTGGGCAGCATAGTTACTGAAGGAGGAGGCACAGAGAAGGATGTAGATGTTCGAACAAGAAAAGCACTGGGAGCATACACAACACTGCATAGAGTTTGGAATAACAATATGTACAGCACAGCACCAAAAATCAAGGTTCTTAAATCATGTGTACTGTCAGTTCTACTGTATGGTTGCGAAACTTGGTACGTAGTAGATGAAATACAAAACAAACTCCGAGTTTTTGTCAATCGGAAGAATTTTGAAAATTTTTTGGCTGAATCGTATTTCCAATGTAGAGCTATGGAACCGCTCAAATTTTAGAGACGACAACATCGAGATATGCCGAAGAAAGTTCGGGTGGATTGGCCATACGCTACAAAAACCACCCACGGAAATATGTCACCAAGCTCTCTCCTACAACCCCCAAGGTTCAAGAAGACCTGGTCGCCCAAAACAACCTGGAGAAGGTCGACACCTAATGAGATTAATAGTGCATCCGAAGATAGAAACTACAACAACATAGGAGAACTTCGAGAAGCAGCGTCTAGAAGAGAAAGATGGAAGATATTTATAGACAGCCTATGATGCCCAGTATAGAGGCAGTTCTTTCAACATCAAGAACAAGGCTTATTATTATTATTATTATTATTATTACAACGCAGTATATACAAAAATTTTGTCTTATAAATTTAATAGTGTCGTATTAAAATGAAAACACAGAAACTTTTTAAGGTAGAAAATATACAAATTTTTGCTTGTTTATTTAGCGAATTTATATTTGTAACAATATTGAAAATAAGAATCGGAAGACGGTTGTGACAACGTTGTAAATTCGTGAATCCAACATTGTAAATTTAAATTTACAGTACTGTGACAACACTAAAAAGAAGAGTCGGAAGACGCACATTTGGCGTTATCATACTATTTATTAGCAGGGTTTAAAAAGCTGCAGTCGAAACCAAAAACTGTCAAACAAAAAACGAAAATTTGTGTACAACTTTTCGCTTTTTGAGTTGGTTTGACAGCGACTGTTTACATTTAATAAATCAGAAGTAAAAGCAACAGTTTTTTTTTGCCAAGGACAAATGAAGAAGTGAAAGTAATGGCAGTTATTTTTTCTTTGACTGCAGTTTTTTAAACGCTGTTTATTAAATCAGTTTCTTTACTTTTTGGGTAAAGTTCGTGAAAAGGAGAGTAAGAATAAATTGCATTCATAAATTTGAAAAGTCAAAAGTACGGGAACACAAGAAGTTTTAAGTGTTTTGATATTTTTTTTAACACCAAACGTGTAATTTTATTAATCCACAATAGAAGCGAATGTGTAGAAAAATGTTTATGAAAAAGACTCAAAAACTGAGCGCTCTTCATAAACATTTTACAACACAAGCAATCGCTTGTATTGTGGCAACAGCACATTTTTACTTTATTTTATTTAAATCACTTTTATGAACACAATTTCCTTGCTTGTTTTATTATTTATAGATACGGCAACGCTTTTCGTGCAAATTGGCATCACGAGAGATTTAAGACTAGAGTAAAGAAACAGACCTTTTATATATGTCCACATAGGCAGTATTGCATATTTTTTTTTGCCCTGAAAATACTCTTCAGCTATTTTAATTTTGCAAAATTTCCACTGCTTTTTTTAAAAAATTATACCGAAAAATATCTTAATTGCGAAATTCATCTACAGATACACTATGAATGAATTCAATTAATTTTTTCGAAAGTTAAGGGTGTCAGGTATTCAAAACTTTTACTTCTTTATAGTTTTTTTATTTTAAACATTTCAATTTTAAATAGGAAATGCTTTCTTTTCTAAACTTTTATTGTAAAAAACTAGTTTTGTCAATTTTCGATCATTATGATTGGGGCTTTGTCATGAAATCATGGCTAGAAAACCATGTTTTGCTATATATTTGGCCCTTAAGAGTTGACAACACTGGTTTGGTTACCTCGAAAGTTAACAAAAAAAAATTGCTTATGGTATTTTAAATTGTGATTGTTGGTTATATTGTGATGGACATAAAAATTTTTTTTTTCCGTTTATTTTACTTTTAATTATTAATTTTTTTTTTTGGCCCAACATGTTTAAAAACAGCTGGCCCAAGGCCAATTTACACCAGGTGAACTTATCTTGCTACGTAGGCAACAGCTGATTACTAACCTTGTGTCAAAATGGTATACCGTCCTGTTAGTTCTGGGTAATCTTAGCTAAATTTTATAATTTTCTATTAAAATTGTGAAATTTAAAACTTCTTTAAGTTATAATATTTCAAAAAACACAATTTAATATAAAAACAAAATCAAATATTTGTTTGAATTTTTGACACAACGTTAAAATACTTTACAGTGTTGTAAAACGTTTTCAAAATAAGACCACCTTATATGAACTCGCCTTGAGCTGGCCTTAATAATTGAAAATCAGTGTTGTTAACGCTTTTGGAATTCAAAAAAAACTTTATGTTGAAAATTGCTACAACAGTGGTGAATATCGCTTATTAGTACAAACTTTGCATTCAATATTTAACACGCTAATAACACATTAGTGTTTAGTGTAAAACGTAACTATTATTTTGTTTGAAATAATTAGATATTAAATAGCTTTCGGATCGAGATCACTACTGGCAGAACCAGGCCGCTGATAATTATATTACACAATTATAGTGCATTAATATTTTTTAGAAAAGACAACGCCATTAGTTTGTTCTACATTTACGTTTTTAAAGTCTAAAAAATTAAAATTTCCTCATAAAATTGTTACATATAACTTCACAAACAGTTTTATTGTCCTCCGAAAAATTAAATTCTTTAATTTTGAAATGTTGCATGTCAGTTTCAAACCCAGTTTAAAAAATTAGCATTTTACAATTGCAACAACGACAATTAAAATTATTTTATAAAAACACATTTTTCTGACGATGGAGAAAATTTCAATTCATATAAATTTATTTATTTTCCTAATAAAAAAAAACTAAATTCTCTTTCACGAAAGAAAAACTTCACAATTAGCGTGAGAAATGCATAAAATTCATATTCAAAGTTTTTTCCGAAATGATTTGGAAGAAACTGTATATGAGTTTCGCTTAAAGGTAACGACCGGCCCCCTTTTTGTAATAAAAATAAAAAAGTTTTGAGTTTTTTATTACAATTGTAAATTTACTTTAAAGTTCATACATACAGACGCAACTGAAAGTTGTAGTCTGAAGGGAAAGAAAGTGTATGCGTGCGTGTGTGTGTACGAGTTTGTTTTTCAATATTAGTTAGTTTGACTCATACAGTTTTATTCGTCGTCGGATATCAGTTACTTTTTATATGGAGTACACATCCATGTGTAGACGTATGTCTGTGTTTGAGTATGCTAATGTATGCATTACACCATGTGACCTTGAAAAAATTATGCAAAAATCGAAGTAAAAAATGCTAAAATATGCAAACTCTGTTTATTTTTTGTTGCTGTTGTTGTTATTTTCGTATTATAATACTTCCCCAAACGAGAAAATGTTCCAATTTAATGTGACTGTAATGCAAAGTGCTGGTGGTAGGAATAAGTCATGGTGTGGCAACTTAGTCTCAATAAATAAAGAATAATTTGTACAGCAAATGATTGTGTTGAAGTTTAAACAATGAAAATAATTTGAAAACCTCTTTTTTTGGAGGTTAGATTTGATATATTTAAATTAAGACTTCAAAGTTAAAATAAAATGAAAAACGGGTTTTTGGTTAAAACTTTTTGATTCGGGTGATTCGGGAAAGAACAGGCATAGCTTTGCATATCGATTAATTTCTTCACCATTTGTAAACACAAAATTCTAAACCATGCCTTGAAAATGTCGTGTTTTTTGCATTTGTAAACAGGGCGGAGTTTGGCTGCTGAACGTCCAACTTTGGGCCACTTTTTCGAGCACTGCTGGCAATATGCCTCGAATAAGAGGACCAATACTGACTTTTAAGGCATCAATTATTGCTGGTTTTTTAGGCGGCACGAACGAAGGCCCCAATGAACTAAGACCCCAAAACGAAAATGAACTAAGGCCCCAAATATTTGTACAGGGAACAACAACAACGGTTTTTGGGGAAATAGTTCATTATTTTGTGGTTTTATTTCATTTTTTGAATTGGGGGCTTAATTCATAATGAAATAAAACCCCAGCTTGTAAAAAAGAACTAAGGTCCCACAAATAAAGTTGGGACATTAGTTCATTTTCTGAAAAATGTAATAAATTGCAATATTTCCAAATTGCTAACCGTTATACCGTTAAAAAAAAGAATTTCGTTTTGTTTATTTATCAATTCTGTAACAAGATTAATTAGTTTCTGATCTAACGTGGACGTCTAAAGACAAAAAAAAAAAAAAATGAATTTTGAATTAATTTGTGGGAGTAGAAGAAATAGTGAATTGTTATATATAACCGAACAAAAAATGAAAAAATTCGCGCGAATAAAAACTAAATGCTTTGTTTCCAAAAATATAAATATACATTAAAAATTGATATTTTGTTCATGCATTTTCCAGGTTCCATTTTTGCCCGGCCGTAAGGCGAAACATGACGAAGCAGAAAGCCTTATTGGAATATATACGATCTTCAAGAAGTGCATCATCCCTTTATCACCAAATCTTAGCATTGCCTTTATTACCGCAGGAGTTAATAAAGTGCTCATTCAACGATATAAAGTCAAAAATATTTCTGATGGACAGCAGCAGCTTATATCTACCGTTTTTAAAATATTTTGAAAACCAGTGGATCAATAAGGTAACAGCTTATCTACTTCAATATTTTTTACCAGATATAAATATTTTATTTATATAAATAGGTTGGATGTAAAAACTTCTCCGTACATAATCGGGACACGCGCACAACTTCTGCCGTTGAAGCATACAACGGATTCCTTGGTCGATGTGCCGAAAAAAATGGACACTTTTTTAAATTCGTCCAAATAGTTCGAAACGAGGAGTTTTTTAAAAGTCGTCAATTCGAAATGTTGTGCGAAAGTGGAGGATCTGTTGCTAAAAGAAAAAGAAAGAGTAGTGTTGAAAAAAATAAAAAATTTCAGGAAGCATCGCTCTTACTAAAAGATGGCAAAATAACAGCCGCTACATTCCTCTCCCGAATGGTGTACGGCAAAAATGGTATATGTGTGAACATGGTAGAGGAGCAAAATATTTTTCAAGAAGAACCTGATAACGTTTTATCTGAAGACCTTGACGATCCACCCTCGTATAGTCAGAATATTGAGTGCTTAGCTTGTCGGGATAAAAGCTCAAACATTGTTCTACTTCCCTGCAAACATATGAAAGTTTGCGACGAGTGCAACCTCAAATTACAGGCTGATGCAATTTCCAAAGGCATGCAAAATTATATCTGCCCGTACTGCCGAACAATTGTGGAAGACACCATGCAGGTATATACCTGACTTCTTATTGATTAAGTATTTATACAAATTTATCTAATTATTATATAAACAATGAAAAATTTTTGTTTTTTGTTATTTTTTTTTTTTTTTTATGTATAAAATTTTAATACTTTGATATTTTTTTTCGTATTATATAACTATAATGTTTGTTTTGAATATTTAAAACAAAACAAGAGTCATTTTATTTTTGAATTTTTTTATTGGGGACTTTGTTCATTCTTACTTTGGGGACTTCATAATAACATTAGGGTTTTGATTCATAATGAATTAAGTCCCCATTAATGGGGGCTTAGTTCATTCCCATTTTGGGGGCTTAATTCATACCATCGTTGGGGTTTTACTTCATTATGAACTAATTCCCCCTTTTTCGGGCCTTAGTTCATTTTCGTTTTAGGGTCTTAGTTCATTGGGGCCTTCGTTCGTGCCGGCGGTTTATTAGCCCCATAGCGCCACAGAAAATAATAGAAAGATGTTAAATCGTACGACCTCGGAGGCCAACTGAAAGATCTATTTCTCGAAATGAACTTATCGCCAAATTTCGATTTTAATAAGTGAATGGTTGCGGTCACAATATAGCAGTCACATAATGCCATCTTGTTAAATTTACAACTCGCCTATTCAATGTCGTTCATATTTTCTAACAAAAAAAAAAATATTAATAATAATAATAATTACAATTACAATTGGTCATGGTGCATGGTTACGATCTTCATTGTCTCAACGCGAGCTGCGGCTTCGTTTTTAAAGAAATATAGCTGGAGGTCCACACTATGCGTTCGTGCGTTGTTCCGTTGTATGCATCTGTCAAAGAAATTAGAATTTTTAAAAAAAAGTAGGCATAGTATGACAGTTTGTTTGACAGCTTAACATTTCTTAATTGCTAACGGGCTTGAAATAACACACTTTAGTTTTGGAATGACGAGTCTGCTTGTATTAATACTTTTTCGGAACTTTAACTAAAAGTATCCAGCGGGAAGACCTTCTAACTTCAGGCCTTTATAAAGGACTGCTTAAAAATATTTTTGATTCAATTACTAGTCTTATCTAACTGTTAAAGAAGGCCTCACAGAAGGCTTCGGCTCTTTCGTATAAAATATAAGATACACATTCCAGATTCGTTTCTATGAGAAGGAAAATGTTACTCCTTCACCTTTTTTGTATTGTTTGTTTTGCACAAGCAAAAGCAAAATAATTATTTTTTTTTTTTTTGTTAACGTTATCATTCTTATGTACCTGTTAAAGTAGCGAGAGCAAAAGGCCTACTCCGCAATAACGTGTGTAAAAAAGCCATAATAATGGAATGGAGCGACCAGTCGTTGTATATCCAAAAGAAGGAGCACAGACATAAGCAGATATGGCAACTTTGACGTATAAAAATCGTGTTGTCATGTGTGATTACCACGATTTTCTAAGCGAGAGAAAAAAAAACACAACACCGTCTAGGCAACACGAAAGAAGAATAAGATATACATTACCTTAAATGTAAAAAAACAAATAAATACACAAAATTTTTTAAGTAGATATTTGTTGAAAATTTTATTATTTTTTATTTTTTTCTAAAAGTTTTAATTTAAATAAATAAAAAACACAAAAAGTGTACATATTTTTGAATGCTGCATGGGTAAGTTGAAGCTGAAAAGATAGAAAAGTGTTGAAATTAGTTTTTTTGTTACCTTTTTGTTGTTTTTTTTTGTTCCAGGCAGAAGTCGCTATGCATCTAGCCACACAAATTGCTAAAGATGGAATAAAAAATGGATTTTCGGTGAAAGATGAAGGCAATTCTCCCTTTAAGTATCTGGAAATATAAAAACAAAATCAATAATTAAAATTTGTTGATGCTTTTATTGTTTTTTAGTCAGTCGTTTTGGTCAAATGAGTTGAGTGGATTTTGTGCGGTAAACTTACCTGTGAAATAAAATAAAGTGGCTGAATTCTTTCCAAGATAACTGGTAAGTAACCCCAGGTGCCTGAAAAGAGAAATACATAAAAATTATTAAAAATGTTAATGTTTTTTTTTTGTGTTATGATTATAGAAAAAAGACATCCAAATGGCCGGACGTATTCGTGGCGAACGTGCTTTGTTGATCGAGAAAAAAATTTTAAAAAAAAATTTCAGGATCACAAATTCTTTTTTAAAAAGGGAAAATTTTGTTAAGAACAAGTAAGAGTGTTAATAGACTGTGTCGAACCGTTGGAACCCTTCACATAAATATACTAGGATGTTACAAAAACTCCGTTGATAATAAAGCGATTTGGCTGAAACCCACAAAATATTTTTATTAAAAAAAATAAGTTTCCTGATAAAACGTTGACCCGGTAGGTAGCACGGGGGTGTAGTTATAAATAAAATTCTCCAGTATTTAACATTTCTTTAGTTTGTTCTCGAGCAGCGCCAAAAATATCCAATTGGTTTTGGCACAGGAAACATTTCAATAATTTTGTATACCTATTGAACAAACCAAAGTTTATTCAATACATAAAATATTCACACTTATTTATAAAAAAGAAAAAAAGACTTACCTGGTCGGATCCTTCGGAAAGTTGTGGAGCTTCTCTCCTGGTGGACAACCCATAACACATTTGCGACTCCTAAAAAAAACAATATATTTTATTAAAAAAAAAAATTTGAACAAATTTTTTATACTTACATTTCCTTTGGTTATTTATATGTTTCTTTTTATCACTAAAAAAAACATCCGCATCATTCGACATCCACTTACAAATGGCTCCACAAAATTGCGCCAAAACTATCATAATTTTCCTCAAAATGGGAGAAAATTATGATTTTGCGCCAAATTTACACAAAAATTCACAATTAGAAAATTTTACAAATGTAAATAAACAAATCTGATTACCAAGATAATATGAAAAAGACAAAAACAAAATTTCCTATCCCTTTCACATTATCGTGGTAATTTGGCCACACTATTTTTTCAGTGTCGAGTCTATTCATAGTCTATGAGAAGGAGTACAGAGGCCTTCTGGAAAGCATCCGTACTTCTTCTTTTTCCCGCTGGGTACCTTCAACGAATTTCTTATATGTCATCGGCTTAATATGCAAACCTGCTAACTCCCTTTTAACACATTTTACAGGAGAGACAAAAAACTTTTTATTTTTCCTATTTGCTGCTTACGAGGAAAACCAAATACATATCGCGCATTTGCTGCAAGACCGCCATAACTCAAAAAAATCAATTTCGAGATAAACGCATTTTAAGTTTATGATTTGCTCTAGCTACTAAGAAAAAAAGAAGACACATTCTCTTCAAACTGGGAAAGTATAAAAGATATAAAGATGAATTTAATACACAATATAAAGAAAAGCAAAGCCGGTCTTGCAGCAAATGAGCGATATGTAGTTGATTTGACACACTTCAAGACTCAAATTTAAGAAAAACTACATTTTAATCGACGAGGCGTATCTTTCTCCACCACACGGCATCAAAACCTCAACTAACTTAAAAAGTGGATTTAGCAGGTTTGCATGTCAAGCCAACGATATATGTATTTATTGAAATAAGTCTGGCAGCTCTAATATACATTAATTCAATTTAAACAAAATTAAAACTTTGGCTAGAAAACCAAAAGAGAGAAAAATATTCGTGTGTCTGTTTGAGTATAAACGGAAGCCTAAAATCATTTTCATAAATGGCTGCTATAAAAACAATATTGGCGCTCATTTCCGGTAGATTTTGTTATTTTATATTTTTCAAACTCATTGATGGCATAAAAACCAAAATCAGTTCTATTTTGTTTAAAAGAAGCTTGCTGAATGTCATTTGCGTATGTATCGTGCGTATTGTACAAAACCGCAATAAGTTTTTTTTTTTTCATAGAAATATTCTGAAAACATTTACATTTCTGTCTGTTTGTCTGTCTGTAAGTCTGATGTGTGTTTCTGTCTACACTTTTTTTTTTTGTGTTGGTGTGTAAGTTCAAGTGTGTAAGTAGTAACGACGCCATCATTAAATTTAAATAATTTTGCATAATTTTTGTCGAATTTGACTTATGAAAGTTTATATGAACAAATATAAAGTTATTGTATTAAAAACAAAATTTTATTCCACAGACACTTGTAGCATTTTATAAATAAATAAAAAATTCAAAAAAGCAAAATAAAAATTCAAAAAAGAAATTGTTATAGGTCAGGTTTCTGTACTTTAGTAACAAATAATAAAGACATGTAAAAAACTGTTTTAAAGTCATAAACTTTTTCTTATTTTAACGTTTTCTTTATGCATTCTGTCTCGCTGTTATTTAAGCAAATTTTTGAAAATGTTTGTAATAAAATTACCTGAATACCAAATGGTGAGTGTGTGTGTGTGTGTGTGTGTAAAATGGCAATGAAATGAAAGGAAAAGTATGTAAAAATAAAAAGCAAAAGCAAAAAATAAAGTTTGTTTTTAAAGAAAATGATAAATGAGAGTTTAATTTGTTGGCGAATTTTAAACAAAACTTTGCTGCCACTTTTTGCTTTCCTTACACAGCTTTTGTATTTGACAGCATTTTAGCGGCTTGATTTGTTTATCTTATCATTTTGCTTAAAAAAACCCAACAGTAGATTTTGTATTTTAAATGTTTTCTTTTGCAGGGAAGAGAAAAAAAATACTTTTTCTAGTTTGTTGTAAAGTTAACTTTAAGACTTTTATAAGTTAAAGTTTTATCTAGATGCTTCTTTAATTTTTCACTGTAATCAAAAACAAATTCGCTCTAAAGTTAATGTTTTTATGAGTTCATATTGCTATTGGCTGGGTGTATAAGTTATTTCTTATTGAAATATGTTTACAGTATTACGCGTTTGTTCCTTAACAACTTTTGCCACCAACCTAATTTCTTAAGTCAGTCGTTGTATCTAAATATTCGCATTGTGTTTTGATATTGTACCCTGACAATTTTACACATACTCTTTGGTCATAAAATTGCAATTGTTGTTGTTGCTGTTGCCTTTCTTCTGTTTAAGTCCTTATTTTTCTATTTTATCTCTGCAGTTAAATTCAGTAACTTTTAGTTGCTTTTTCGGTTGGTGTGGCACTTTAAACAGCCCTTTTGGGAGCTGAATAATTTTCCGTAGGCAGATGCGTAACGTATTTAACCCTTTTGTACTTTAAATACACATTACACATCCATACATACTTAGAAACATTTTAAACTCCCCAAATACATATGCACATACAAATGTCTTTGTGGTTGTTCTTTGTATGGTTGTGTATGATTTTTGCATGTTTTGCGTTCTTTGTATCCGTACTTACTCGTATGTTACGGTTATTTTATGATGTGTGGTGTAATAAAAGTTCATTTTGTTGTCCCCCTTCTTTATTACTGTTGTTGCTGCTGCTGTAATTTTTAACTAACCGAGGACATTTGGCACCTTGTTAGAAAAAAAATTGTTATGTAGATGGGTTTGAGGTGACAGGCAAATCATTATTGTGGTCTATTTGAAAATTGTCTAGGGAAATTTTACAATTAAAATTGAAGTAAAAGTTTTTAAACATACACATGCATAAACATAAACTTACAAACATGTTTGTATGTAGGTACACATGTGTGCAAAAGCCTTCTCGCAGGTAAGTGAATAGAATTAGTTAACTTTTGCATTATGGTTTTTTTTTAATATATTTGTTTTGTCATATAATTTGAAAATAAAAATGGTGAGAATAGTTAGAAGTTTTCAGAACCCTAAACCAATCATTAAAATTTTTGGTGCAGGATAGAATTTTGGTTTCCAAGGCCGAATTTGTAAAAATGTGTGCGGAATTTTGCACTTATGTGCTGTTTATTGCACTGATTATTTTTCTTAACTTGACTTCATTATATTATGCCCTATTTTGACCTTTTGTTCAGATATAAGTTGAGTGTTTATTTAAGTGAAAACAGGATATTTTTCAATTTTAGATTTTACGATTAAATCTTTGCTTCAAAATCATGGATTGCAACAGTTATCCAGAAAATGTAAACTCAAAATCTCTCCATATTGCAGTCAACTGACATATACATTCATACTGTCATATAACAATAGATTCGTGCTCTTTCAAAATCTATGGTGATCTAAAAACTATCTCAACTCCACAGTTAAGACTTTAGTTTTCAACGAAAAAATAAAAGTTGAAACTTTTAAAAAGATAGTTTCATTGTTCCCGTCATACCATAACCACAAGTAATTGGTTTTTGTAAAACCATTGTACAATGTCAAAAACAGAAACAAAGCAAAACTGAAACAAAGATAATGAACAATATTATGACATCCAATAATTATAAAACTTATTATTTAAGATCCACTGTAATGAATTCGCCTTGGTAAGTACTCAAGAAATATGCCATATTTTGAGCTTTTTCATTGTGTTTCCGCTATGAGGGGGTTTTTTTTATTGGCAATATTTTTTATATACATCAACATTTACACGATTTTGACGACAGTTTCAAAATTAAGAGATTGTATGTTAAATTTATGATTTTTAAGCGATTTTTTCTATACCCAAGCCACAATAGTTGAGAGGGTATTATGCATTTGTGCTGATGTGTGTAACACCTTAAAATATGGGTCCTGGATCCACTTTAAAGTATAGCGACCGACTCAGAAAGTGTCCGTTTGTCTGGCTGGCTGTCCATATAACCTTGTGCACAAAGTGCAAGTCGCAGTTTTGGAAATTATTTGATCAAATTTGGCTTATAGGTTCCTATTGGCACAAGGACCAAGCCTATTGAAAATAGGACGAATCTTAGAACCCCGAGGGGACATAGGGGCAATTTCTGCCTCTCAGAAACTATCAACCGATTTTAATGAAATTTTAAACATAAGGACACATACAAATACGGTGCACTCTCGTTAATGTGTTTAAAAATACTATGGTGTAGGGTATCATATAGTCGAGCTTGACCGACTGTACTTTCTTACTTGTTTCTTACAAAAATTATTTTTTTAAACAAATTTACTTATTAAATTTCTGCGATTTTTGTTTCTTTTGAAAACTAAGATTTTTATATTTGCTCGGTTTTCTCTATTTTAGCGTTTAAATTTAAATCTAAACACGAGTCGTACTCAAAAATTCAAGTACGAGCAACAATAAAACGTACTCAAAACAATCCTTAATGGTATTACTTTCGAAAATCAATCCCGGAATATCTTGCAATAATTCTTAAATTCTTAAATCAAGTAAAAAAAGATTAAACTTTTCGCATGTTTTGATTTTCTATGCACATTGAAAAAGTGGTCTGACCAGACTTATGTGTACCACGAAGGGTAAAAAGTAAATTTGAACTCTTGCTTCTTATTTAGTTTATGTTTTTGGTTAAATATGTACATAAGATTTTTAAAGTGAAAATCATATTGGGCATGATGTTGGTGTTTTATCATTGTGTAAGGTGTAATACGAGTAAGTATATCAATCATTATAACTTTTTTCTTTCTAATTCGGGATAAAATCAACTATATAATACTTGAATCAAGAGTATTTTGAGATTGATTCAATCTTAGTTTTACTTAAATCAATCTCCTTTTCGGATTATGTCAAGATTGAAATCGGGATTGAATATGGATAATTTAAGTATTTTGCGGTTGAAAATCCGTACTTGAATCAATCTTTCTGTACCTGATTCAAGAAAATTTGTACTTACCGCACTATTAATACCGCTTCGGATTGATTTGAGTGAGGATGAATTGAGTTTTCTTTTGAGTGTAGAAAAATATGTAATATGTATGCTTGTATGTATGTGAATTTGTCTTGTCATTAACAGCTTTTGTCCAAGTTTGAATTTGACTTTTCTATTTGAGACAAAAGTTTGACTTCAAATTGTTGTAGGCAAAAGGTTAAGGAAAGCATTCGGGCTTGATAAGACTACATAATTCAAAGTCATTCAAAGTTATAATTAATTTATGTAATTTCATAATTAATTTTATTTTGGAAAAGAGTTTCGAAATATAAAATTAAAAATATTAATTACCCAGTAAAAAAAATTTGGGTTTTTTGAATCACTTAAGAGAAAAAGCGCATCATCGAGCGCTTCAATACGAGAGCTCTAATACAGCAGTTTATGATAGAGAATAAAATATACAAAAAAGCTGCTATTTTATGTTAAAAGAATCGCTCATTGTCAGCAGAAAATTGTCCTCCAAACCGGGAATACCATATACAAAAATCAGGCATCCCATCAGCCTGCTCCTTTTGGAGACTTGTTTTAACTTTTGTGTCATTTTATTCATTCATATCATTTTGTAAGAAACGTTATTTGTGGCATGTTAGCACTTGAACTAGTTTGCAATCAAATACTTTAAGTATTAAAACATCTGTTTAATTAAATGCGCAGTGAAACCGCACAAGTTTACGAGGCCAAACATATTTTTGGCAAATTTAGAAAGTTTGTGTAAATGAGTTTTCATATATTTGACAGTTCATTTGCGAGATCGCAAAAACGCACATTATGCACAAATTGCGAGACTTTAAAGCGATATTATGAAGACATTTAATGTGCCTGTAAAGTGAAATGGAAATTAATAAAGCTTTTGCATGCAGTCTGGTAGTGCCAAGAACTAGTTGTAAGACATCGTATCTGGAGCTTCGTAACCAGCCGAAGGTTCGCTTATGCGAAAGAATGATATAATTAGATTACATAAAAGTAAAAGCTTTGCAAATTTTAATTAAACTTAAATTGAACTTTAACAAATTTTTTTGAAAAATATTCCCGAGTTCTATTTATAATTAATCAATATTAAAATATTGATTGTCTGTACCCCTTCACCCGTTTACATTTTTTTTTTTTTTTTTGGTGATAGACAACCTGAAACTGATTGTTTCTGTTTGATGATGTTGTACATTTAAAAAATCACGTAGTTTAGCCTTTTAATACGTTTCTGTATAAAGTTGGTGACATTTGTCGTATGGGAGTTTTAGGAATATTTTTGTACCTTAAACAAAACACAAGCGAACAAATAGGCAAACACATATTACTGCTTTTGGCATGTTTGACGCATAAAAAAAATTCTAAAAAATGGAAATAATATAAAACTTCTTAAAATAACGTGCCTTTTTGATACATACTCGTACTTGTATTTGTGAAATAAATGGTGGCTATGGGGCGACCGACTATGGAATAGATTTCTTCCAATGACCGCTGAAACTGATTTGTATTTCACTGCAATAACAACAAAAATAAAGCTGGAGTTTTGATAAATTGTATGTTTGTGTGTACAATTCATTTGTAGCTGGGAATTGTGGCGGTAGTTGTTGTATTTGTAGTTCTGCTGATGTTTGAATGTACATCGACCGGAAGCCTTCGCCAAACGTGATCTACCGTATATAACGCAGCTATATGCGTTTTATAACTAGAGAACGTTTTGCTGGTTTTGACTGAACGAAAGATGACGATGGTGATGATGACGACGGCAACAACGACAACGACAATAGAAACAATGACGGCGACGTCAACAACGACAATGACAATGATGAGTACATTATGATATGAAAGCGTTGGCTGAAACATTCCTACCATGTGTATTTGTACACAGTACAGTGTACACGGTAGTACGTACAACACAACTAAAAATAAAAATCGAAAAAGAGACAAACATAAAAACCCTATTTGAAACGTTTGTCATTTAGCTGTTTTTTTTTCTTTCGTTTTTGTATAAAAAAAAAAATTGTACGTGCTTCCACAGAAGGAGCATTGACTTTACGCAACTGAATTTTTGTACACAACACAAAATATAAGAAACAACAATGAGCTGAAGACAAAAAACCAAGTGAAAACTCAGCCCCGTATAGAACCTAGTGTCACATACAATCAGCCCAAAATAAACCATCCATCCATCCATCCGTCCAACCAACCGACTCAGAGTCACAAACAGTCAGTGAAACTAAGTAACAGAAACGTATGAATGACGACAATTTTAAATGCCTTTGAAAAAAGTACGCACACTCACTCATACACATCTTAATATTCGTATAAACATTTAGTTTTCAATACAATTCGTCTTCGTCTTTTTAAGCCCCCATATTCTATTCTTTTCCAAATGTTCTTTTTTTGGGAGTTCCATTAATACTTGAAGGTTTGTCCGTGTGCCAATTGATCAGTTAAGGAAATGTGCTTATTTTCAGAAATCGTTATTTTTTAAAAATCTACCCAAGTCAAAGTATTATTATAATTATTTAAAAGTGGCTCCAGATTGGCGAATCTATTATTAATGTTCCGCTTTGCAACAAAATATTTCTCCAAAAGTTAAAGTTGTAATACACTTTGCCTTTTTTAAAAAACAGAAGAAGGTTTAATCAATTGCCCTGCTTATTCAGCTCATATTCCAGTTACTCAATTAGATTTAAAAAAATCGTTTTTAAAATGAAATTCAATTTAATTCGATCACCTGCGCTCCTTTCATTTCATTAAAAGAGTGCGTAGCTTATTATTTCTTATTACTTTCTTCTAAAAGGTCACAATACTTTTGATAAGGTACTAGGATTTACTTTCAGACCGGTAGGTTAGGTAAGGTTCCATTGGCAGACGCAATCCATCACAGCTAACGTGAATTCACTAGTTACCGTTATTTTACCATATTTCACTGTCTTTACTTGGAATTCTCACGCAGTCATCTGGTTGATTCAATAATGGAGTGGATCCTGTACAAATTGATGTCAGATAGACAAGTTTTGTCCTTCATCGACCAAAGATTTTGAGTCTTAGATCTCCGTTGACTATTATTCCTCCTTGTTATCGCAACTTATATACAGGTCAGAACAAATTTTTCTCAGCAAGCGCTTACGTGGAACCCTGAAGGCAGTCGAAGCTCCGTCGCACTTTAAAAAAAAAACTAGGAGGAGAGCTGTTGATGAGGAGCTGCATTCAATGTATGCCGGTTAGCTAATAACATAGTGAAATATAGTGGCATGGTTGAGATCCTATGCTCCAATAGGAGAAAGGAATGACAGAAGAGAAGGTGTTTGACAGTCGACTACAATGTTTTTTTTTTTTTTTTGTATTTTCTTGATATACATACTTAGTCCCAATTCACACGTTGCGTCTTATTGATCAGCTTGCTACTTTATAACGAGAGTGAAGAGAGGAAAATAAACGTTTCTCTCTCACTCTCTCTCGCCTATAACGTAGCAAGCTGATCAATAAGACTTGCAACGTGTGAATTGGCACTTACGAATTTGAAGCAGGGCAGCAAAGTATATTTATACCAAGTACATGCAAGTCTACAACAAATCAACAATAAAAAAAACAACATTAATTTTGTTTGTGTAAAAACATTTGATACTGTCAAACAGCCAAACATAAAGAAAACAAAAAAAAAAAAAAAAAATCAACGCGCACTAAAATGTAAGCAAATTTTGACAATATCGAAAATAAAACAACTGAACAGCTGATCACTTGCATGTACTGGTAATAAATATACTTTGCAAAGCAGGTTTCCGAATAAAATTAGGAAGTATTCTGTAAAAAACAAAACAATGCTCTTAATAAAATTCGTGTTCGAAACAAAGAGAAAATTACATTGAAAAATGTACTGAACGGTTAATAGTGGCATTGGTGTAGCTAGGGGAGGCTGGGGAGGGCAAAACCACCCAAGACCCAATTTTGACCACTCCAGAATGATTTTTTTCTTTTAACTACTGTTTTCGTGCGACATTTGTTTTAAGATAAGTGATATTTTAAATAGCCGATTAGATATTCCTTAGTTCATTTCATTTACATAAGCGTTTACATTAAATGAAATTTTTTCTCAGTGTATAAAACAAAATTATCATACTATGGTGATTGCCATTTATTTAAAAAGAAGAGTAAAACAAAGTTTACAAAAAACCAATCAATTTAATCAGCTTAACGGTCTTTGAATATTGACATTAATTAAGAAACTTGATTTCATTGTGAATTTTTTCTATCTCTAATTTTGCTCTTCAAGCGATACACCTTTTGAAACGGTAAATTCGACACTTGGACAAGCTCATGATGCAACAACCGCTAGCCTTGGAATATTTTAAGAGAATCGTAATAAGATTGATGGGGAATGGGGTATTTCGCAGAGGTGCACTTGTGCGGAAAGCTATCTGCCTGTCATCCACTGTCATCCACAAGAAGCGATTCCTCTGTTCGAAATTCCCAAGCAGCTCACTACTTCCGGTCTTATACCAAGTATCCCCTGGTAATGTCTCTCAGACATTCGTCTGTCGACAGCTAGAGTGAGAAGGCACACAGCTGAGTAACCTGAATGGCATGCTAAAACCGTTGCGTCTCAGGTAACTAGGTGGCCACCGAAATTAACAGGCACTGAAACTCAACTGTTCGACCTGCCTAGAGGTTGTTGGCAGCCCCAACACTAGGATCCGATGGGAGGCCTAATCAGTCCCTCAATCTTAAACTGAAATGATTACTGAAACCGCAACAAATAATAATCACCGGATCCCCAAGATGACGACCTTTAGCATGAAAAAAATGACACGAGTTGGAACATGGAACGTGCGCACACTCCTAGAAACATCTAAACTGGCCCAAGTATGCAGAGAATTCGCCAACTATAACCTGCTACTTGTAGGATTGTGCGAAACCAGATGGCCAGAAGCAGGAGAATTCAAGACCTCCGAAAACTTTACTTTTTTATATTCCGACAAACCGCCAGATCAACCAAGGTCGAGTGGAGTCGGACTACTATTATCCAGAGAAGCCCAAAGTGCACTGATCAACTGGAAACCTCATGGTGACAGAATAATCACAGCAAGATTCCGCACTAAGGCCAGGAACCTCACCTGTGTGCAATGTTACACTGAAAGAAAAATGCTTCATATATTTAATGAATCATTTTCATAAAAAAGTTTTCCTTGGGTAAATGAAAATTTTCATTGTCTAAATGGAATTTCATAGGTTTGATGAAGTATTTTCGTTAAAATCGCTTCATTAGATTTCGTAATTACGTTAAAAATTTTCATTGGATATATGAAAACTTAAGTTTGTCTAAGTAAAACAAAAAATTTTAATTGGGAACACAAAAAATCAATAAACAAACATAACTATATTCATAAATTAATACAAAATTATAGTTTCCTTAAAAAAATGTTTAATTGTTATTTAAAAAATGTAAGATTTAATAATTTCATACATCTAATGTTACATGTATGCCATTAAATTTATGAAATCAAACATTTTTTTTATAAAAGCAACATATTTCAATAATTGCCTTCATAAATTTAAATTTTCATTATGACAATAAAAATGTCATTATAGTAATGAAACAAAAACTTTCAATCCACTTTCAATCAACGTTGTTATTGTTATTATGGACAATTTAATCTCATGTTTACGCTCTTAATTGAGAACAAAACATAGTTTTTTCATACAAAAACTACACTGCCCCTGTAGACTAGCTGGTAGTGAGCTAGTCTATCAGCACCGAGGTTGCATGTTCGAATCCCACCAGAGACAGAAAAAAAATAAAAAATAAAATAAAATAAAGTAAAATAAAATAAGAAAAAAGAAAAAAAAGTAATTAAAAAAAATAAAAAAAATAAAAAAATTTTACTTTATTGAAAGTATTAATCCAATGAATAATATTCATGGATCTGATGTAATGTTTCATTAAGTCCTTTTAATGAAACAGGTTTCATTGATCCAACGAAGCGCTGCATAGGTTCCTTTATAATGCAATTTTTCATGGGATTAATGTCAAACACCAACACCAACAGAAACCTCTGAAACTCTGGATAAAGAAAACTTTTATAGTTACTTAAACAGAGTGTTGACATCAATACCACGTGGAGATATCGTGTTACTAATGGGTGATTTCAACGCACAACTAGGTGCAGACAACACTGGGAGAGAAACCCTAATGGGACAGCACGGAATCGGTAGAATGACGGAGAATGGGCGGCCCTTTGTTCCTACTAGGAACCACAGGACATAATATATATAATAAGTTTGATGAAATTTGGAGCGATATTGAAAACTTTTCAAGGGAAAATGATATGTCATTAGAAGCATTGCAAGTTACGAAAAGATAAAAAGGTTAAAGCAAATTTCTGGATCTGCCTGATCATATTCCTTTAGTTGTAGGAAGTAAAATATATATTATCCAGTAATCAAAACCATAATTTCTAATATCGAATACCGATTCGAAAACCTTACATTAGCCAAAGGGGTAAACAATTTCTTTCAATTTGATTTGGGAGGCGATGATGAACTCATTATTTATTACAAAACCGTTTTGCAAATCGATTGTGATTCTATGAAAGCTGAACCACTAGTACTTAAGAATATGTTTAAAAACATATCCAGCGAAAAACAGTTAAACTTTTTAAATCTGAAATTGAAAAGAATGTATATCCAAACATTTACAAACTTTTACAAGTGACAATTAGCCTTCCTATTGGTCATATACAGGGCTGCAGATTTGAAGATTTATCGTCATTTTGACGTCTTAAGAAAATCTTTGATTATTTTCGGAGTACAAAAACAACAATTTTACAATTTTATACGATTCTTGACATGAAATTCTCGTTAGATTATCTTTACCCACGTCTTAAACTATTCCCACAACGATTGTAGAATCGGCTTTCGCTGTGCTATGGAAGAATCTCACTTGTGTTACAGTTTTTCCCGTGTGAGGAATCTTCTTCGATTAAAAAATGCGGTCATGTTGAATGTTTTTTTTTATAAAACTCGAACAAAAATTGTTTAAAAAAAATACTAAATTTTGAGTTGTCCGAATTTTTTTTTGGCGATTTTTCGAAACGATAAAGACGATTTTTTAATTTTTTTCTCAGGAAACTGACAATTTTCTCACAAATTTATCTGGCAGCCCTGGTTCTGTTAGTTGCGAAAGAACTTTTTCAGCTATGAGTAGAATATAGACATGATTACGCAGTGTACTGTTTCAAGAATGATTTTCAAATTTAGGGCATTTAGGTATTGAAAATGAAAAAGTCAAATACAAAATTACTTCAGAAGAAGTATTAAACATATTTTCCATAAAAAGAAAAGAAAAATAACGTAAGAATAACCTTTTCAGTAATAAATTGATTTTAGCAGAATTAATTTTACAGTACTTTTCGCTTATAGTCACATCCTTTAGTTGCAACCATAACGTGGACTATAACGCTAATGTGACTATAAGGCTAATTCACATATATGCCACTGTGACGCATATAACCGAATTCGAATAGAATCAAGTTATGTGAATAAAGGAAATAAATAATTCATATAAATTACACCGACATCAGGCTTATGGTTTTACAACACAGTTACGTTCCGTATAAAAAATAGTTAAAATAATAACAAGATATATCATAACTGATATCAACGGCAAAAGCTAATTTTTTACGAGTAGAGAGTTGATGACAAAAATTAAATGATTTAATTCATTCTTTCTTTGGATGGATTTTTGATTCGAAAACTAAAAAGAACTTAGTAAACTTTGCTAATGTGACTATAACGCCATTAATTTGTTGTACTTTTTCCTTTGACTATTGTTGATAAATGGCATATATGGCAAATGTGCTTATATCGCTAAATGGACTATAACGTTAATACTTTATATAAAATTAACTTATAGCGGCAAAATAAACATATAAAATGGACGTTATCGCTAATATGACTATAAGCGTAGTGACTATAAACGAAAAGTACTGCATATATTTTAAACTCGAAAACACTAATTACGTTTAATTTTCGAAATACTTTGTTTTTTGTTACATTTATTGCAGACTGAATTTGATATATTTTGTTTTTTTTAAGAAATTATTTTGCTTTAATAAAAAATCATTTTGTATTTATTTTTTATTTTTGAGAAGGGCACTTGCCCACCGCAGAATAACAGTCTAGCCACGCTTATGAATAGTAGTTAGTTGAATTGTGAGCTAAAAGGGCTAAAATAGATCAGAAAGTACCACAGGGTCATCAAAAGTGCTACAAATGTCCCAATTGTGCCACTTTTTGCATCACTGCTACAACGGGCTAAAGGTCTACGATAATTTTGCTCGGAAAATTTTGTTATAGTATGTATAAATGCAGACATATGAATGTAGTTTGTAATTGTATTTGTCACAATGTCAAATAATAAATAATTCTGAACAAAGTATTTTTATACCAATTACACGCAACTGATCAGCTGTTCATCTCGATAGTGTCAAAATTTGCTTACATTTTTAGTGCGCCATGATTTTTTGTTTGTTTTGTTTATGTTTTGCTGTTTGACAGTATCTAGAGTTTTTACACAAACAAAATGGTATAAACATACTTTGATTCTTAATGCCGTAAATTACTCAAAATTATTTTGGAAATCACTTTTCAATTTACCTCTCTTTAAAAAACTCTGTGGGTTTCTCTTTGGTGTGTGATGGCTGGTACGCTAAAGATCATATCTACTTTACAGTCATATATTCAAACAATCTGCACGTTTCTCAAGTATACATTTCTGACATATTCCCTGCATTTTACGTTAATACTTTTTTCAGCTTTTTCTTTCGTTTAAGCTACTTTTGCTCCCTTGTTTTTTCGTATTTTTTTGTATTTCTATACAAAACTATTCATATAAATATTTTGAATTAAACGTATAATATAAAATCAAAAAAAAAAAAAAAAAACAAAAACGCCAACCATCTATCAGTGCGTTAAGTTTTGTTTCCAATTCTTCAATTTGTGCGTGCTTTAGCTGTAAAAGTCCTTTGTTCACAAAAGATGAAGAAAAAAAATAAAGAAACGCATTGAAAGAGCGATTGAAAGAAAGAACGAAACAATTGTATTGAGTAGGTGCGTTTGATGAACGATGATGGAAGAATGTCTGTTGGATTTTAACAAATGTACATATTTACTCATGCTACAAACAGACAACGAACGAGAAAGTCTACCAGTCAGTCTGCGATAAAACAATCAATTTCAAACAAACCTTGAGCTGAGATGAAATGGAAAGAGTTAAGTTGAGCTGAGTTGAGTTGAGCCTACCCTAAATTTAAAATAACAAACCACCAGAAAACGTGAGCCTCCCAAGTCATTTGTCTCCACCTAAGAGCCAGAAAACAAACCAGACACACATTGTCTGACAAGTATCGAAACATGTAGGATGCACATTCAATTCTAGGAATATCGGGGATTAAAACCCACCTTTGTTTAGTTTTAATTTCGATTTTTTTTTTCTGAACATAATTTATTGCTTTAAATTTATATTTACGCTTGTGATGTAAAGAATTTGTTCTTTAAAAGCTAATTTAAATTAATAAACTCTCTAAAATTTAATTAAACCATTTGCCACCCCAGCCCTGAGATCTTTTTTTTTATAAAGAGTCACTCGACTTTTGTAGTTACAAGTATCTAGTCGATGTACTTGCGATTTTATTTTGTTTTAAAGCCATAATTATTTATGCTCTTTATGCTCATTAATAACTGTGTTGTTATTAACAGTGCCCCAAGGACATTTTATTTCATTTGATTGTCAGTATATTCTATATCCTGCGTGTTGGTTTGTGTGTATCATCGCATTTTACGCACAATTTTCATTTGTGTAATCATAGAAAATTTTAATATTCAACTTTGGCAAAATTAATTTTGAACAACTCTTTAGCACCCCCACTTTTTTGCATAGACATTTATTTATTAAAGTGTTTTCCAGTATTTCCACCCCTTTTAAAATTTTTCTGAGTTCTTAAAGGCTGTTAAGCTGGCATCCAACTCTTTGGCTGTCAAAAATTCGTTTTCCTTTTTTGTACTTTCATTTTATTTTGAGATTTGTTATCAAGATTATCCTGAAGTATATGAGAATTTTGGTTGTTTTGTCAGTGTTGGAGGCTGAAAAGCTTTAAAGGCCGATGTTGGTGGTGCGTGCGTGCGTGCTTGAGAGTTTTGATAGTTGTGCCTATTAAGATAAAAGTGTTAAGACCTCTAAGTTAACCCTGTGATGAACTGAAAATCACTTGTAATGTGGTAGTTTCAATAGTAATAAAAACAGGGATAAAAAGTTCGTTAGAGGTGCTTTAAAAATGAATTTTAAGTATGTTCTGCGGCGTATAACATTTGATTGACACTTTGAATAGTTAAAGTCGGTTCAAGGGAAAAATATTTTTAACGAGCATAGAAACATCATTTTTCGATAGGGTGACCTCCAACAAATCTATTTTTAACGAATATTTTTTAAAAATATCATGGTTGGACCCAGAGGATTTTTGTATCTCACCTTGCCAGGTTCAGGGCACTCATGAACCCAAATACCCTGCCTAGTGACAGATCATAAATTTCAGTATGGCTCATCAGTTTCCCCCCGAAAAACTTCCGCCTCGAAATCCCTTAAAGCGGTACAGTTCCAGAGACATCTGCTCTGTTTCTTCATCAACCTCACCAAATCCATATACCTTGGTACTAACATTACCAATTATAAACTGATAGTACCTAAGCCCATAGTACCCCGTAAAGGGCCAACAAGTAGCGTAAGTTTCGCTTCTGAAGCTGGAGTAGCCTACCTGCCCTGCCTTACTTAATCATAATATGATTGCCAGTGACAATAAGTGAAAGTAACCACTATATATTTAAAAAGTGACCATACTAAAATATGTGTTTTTTTAATGTTTACTTGTGTACAGATAGGAAACCCAGTCTCCTCTATTTTAAAAAATAAAATGATGAGTAAGTGCTCATTCGGAGATTCAAAGCCAAAACAGTTCATTATTTAAAATTGCTTTCAAGGGAATGTGTTATTTTTTTATAGACCTTTTACCTTGCAAAAGGTTTTGCCTAGATATCGTTGTACAAAAAGAAAAAAAAAAACTCTTCATACAAATGTTAGAATACAATGTCTATTTAATTGCGAAAGGTGTTTGCAGTCAAGAGTATGCGTATTTTTTGCTTTTTTATTTTATCGCCGCCAAAGTATTTAAACTTGTATTTAGCGATAACTAACTTGGAAATGTCGCAGCAATAAACTTAAAATTTATTGTCAACTGTTTAAGTTTTATGTGAAAGTAACCAAGCGCAACCGCAACCTTTTTAATATTTTTTTCTGTTTAATTTTGTTAAAAATACTTGTATTTTTATTTCCTTTTCTGTTTTGCCAACTTCGTAATCAACACCACGGAAAAGACCCTAGAAAATAATTTAGTAACTTGTAGAAGAGTGTGTGTTTGTTCAAGGAAAACGAAAGCATATGCCTACTTTTGTGTTTTGCTGGTTTGTAGATTTTATTAAAATTAAACTTCAATTCAACTACTTGACATGACTTTTCTTAAACATAAATATGCATGTGTATATGCACGATATGTGTACTTTAGAACTGTCGGATAAAAACACCGGTAAAGTGCTCGAGCAGCACTCAACTCATACTTCTTTACACCATGTCATATCTTGAAAACTACTTCTAAATACTCGCACTATTTTAATAAAATTATTGGATGGGAGAAAAGGCTATAGCTTTTAAATAATCGGCAAGAAACTTAAGAGTCGTTCTTAAGACCCAACTAAAATATGCAATGCATTGTTTAACGTACTGTCAAAGATTAACAAAAAGTATTTCAAATGTATTTACACTGCGACCAGTTTTGCACTTTGATAAGCAAATGACAGCTAAATAAACTTTACAAAAAGTTTCCTTAAGTTTAATATGGTTTGCCTCATACATACATTCGCACGATTAAGACAACTTAGGCACGTTATGTTTGGGCCTTAAGACATAATTGGGAGAATTGAAATTACATATCTGTTCCACAAGTCATTATCGAATATTTTCCTTAATTAGAATGACTGACATTTCGTTATCTTGGTTTTTGCTATGCGTAAAAGATCTTAGAAATAGGAAATCTGTTCCACAAAATGAGAGTTTCAATAGTCACGAGATTTTTAAAAGATATGCTTATGATCGTTGCATATTTAAAACGATTGAATTAAATTACGAACGAAATGTTCTTGTTTAAATTGTGTGTTTTTGAAGGTGGTGCGTAGCACTAAAAATATTTAGAATACAAAGCGAGGTAAAACTCGAGCTCCATGATTGTGTTACAGTCATAGCTAAAGAACGTTAAGCGCAAAGTTAACACGACTGTCACAGACAGTAGTAGTTTTAACTTCCTTGTTTAATAAAACCTTCATAATAAAAAGTAAAAATTAAGATAAAACCTCTAGATTGGTCTAAAAGTAGCTAAATTGTCATAATTTATTAACAAGAGCGGCCAACTTCTCTTTTAAACGCGCTGTCAAAATCATATTTTCCAGTTACAAAGCATTGCCGCCGCGCTATTTTGTGTCAGTTATTTACGAATTGTACGCAAAGAATAAATTCTAAGCAATTTTTTTTTTTCAATTAAACCATTAATCAAAAATTAAATCAGTTTTAATTAAAAATTTAATCAAATGAACTAAACGTTTACTTATATCAACAACATAACTGCAAAAAATGTTAGAAATATCAAAAAATATTTAATTGAGACTATTAATTTGTTTACTAGTATCACAAATTTTTAATTGAAAACAGTTTTAATTTTTTTTTTTTTTTTTTTAGGTGTATAGCTGTTAGTTAAAAATGTGTTTATTTTGTTGTTAGATTTATTTGATTTATCTTATGCCACTAAGAAAGAAAAGCCACAAAATTTGGAAATAATTTCAGATATGCCAGGTGGGGCAAAAGTAATCACCTTGGTAAACGCTATCTACTTTGCATATGGCGCCAAATGTCAATTCAGTGTTGACATTTGTATAGTAAACAAAAGCAGAACACAAATCGACAAGCCATGAATCGGTTTACTCCGCACACTGCTTGTGCCACAACCGACATTCCGAACCATTTCCGGGTCGCTTTTAGAAAATTATACCTTAGTCTTAGGGTTTCGGCTTTTTCCAAATTTTGCAGGTCTATGTTATTGACCGAACTTCACGAAATTTGGTCGTATGTTTTCCAAATTTATAAAACTATGACATACCATATTTTATCACAACGTAATTTTTTGTTATGGTTGTATGCGTAATAACTTTTATATGGGGCCTATGGTAAAATATAGACCGATCTTCTGGAAATTTTATGGGGTGTTATTTGCTTAATGGCAGACCAAATTTTACTATAAAAGCATTAATTGTTACAGTTTAAGGCGTCATAAAGTTTTTTTTTCGCGATTGATTTTTATATATAAAAAAGATTCTGTGCAAAATTAAGCAACAATTGGTGCATATTCCTGCCAATTTTTGTTAGTGTCATTAACAATAATATAAATTTTTTAGTATTGTTGTTTCCCACTTTGGTTCATAACTTTTTTTCAATTGTGCTGGATTTCAACCCCAAACTTCCTAGGATACCTAGAAACATTTTCATACTAACGGCCTTATTCCGTAAAGCACAACGCAACGCCTAAAATTTTATTGAAAGCAAAAACAAATTCAAAAATTTTATAGTTTTGTTGTTGATTCCTATCAAGGTATTTTTACACAAGGTAGACTCGTTAGCGGACAGACATAAAGCCCAATTACCAATTTGTACATGTGCACGTTAAATTGTTTTTGTTTTATATGAAGACAGTTTGGAAAAGTCGGGTATTTTATAGAGCAGCATGTCTACACTCTCAAATGAGTCACCTTGTGTTAATGTACCTTGATTCCTATAGAAATTCATATTGAATTTTTAAATTTCAAACACTTCATATATTGTGGCGTTGAAAATGTTAAAACAAAATATGACTTTCTATAGAAAGCAACAACAAAATTTTAAAATATTTTTGAATTTGTTTTTGCTTTCAATGATATTTTTGTGTGTTGCATAGCGTTTTACGAAATAAGGCCCTAACCCTTCTGCACTCCTTGGGTCAATATGACCCAATTTTGGTTTTCAAACGCAAAATTTGTCCCTTTTAATATAAGATATGGACGTGAAACTTCAATTTATCCATTACAGGGACAAAAATTATAAATTTAAATGAAAATAATAAAATTTTAGTTTTTCCTTCCCCCTCCAAAAAACACGATTTACACACATTTAATATCCTTTGGGTCAATATGACCCAACATGCGATATTGCAAGTTTAATTCCACTTTAAAATTTGTTTTCTATTGAATTGAGTTCATCTTCATTCAGAATCATCGATCAATAATTTTTTCGGTCAAATAATCAATAGAATCGCTTTTGTTTTTATTACACTTAAATATGAAATGCTGTTAACATTTTATTGTTATATTGACCCAAAGGATCATAGGAAGGGCACATATCCAAGGGATGCAGAAGGGCTAACGTTCTTTTGAGTCGTTCGTAAATGCGCGTGATTTCAGCAGATGGATGAATGGACAGACACTATAAAGGACCCAGAATATATTCTTTAGGAGTCTTAGATGAAAATTAAAAAAGTTTCACACTACCCTGCCGGCAAATGAGTAGCTAACTACAAAAAAAGCCAACTTTAAGTTAGCTTGTATAGACTAACTTAAAGCCAACAACTAAGCAATGGAAAATTTACATTAACCAAAGTGTATACAAACACTGTATATTTTAAGTAGAGAGAGCCATGTCGATTGGCAAACAAAATGTCATTATAGTCAAAAAACATAGTTTTTTAATACAAAAACTACACTGCCCCGGTAGACTAGCTGGTAGCGAGCTAGTCTATCAGCACCGAGGTTGCGGGATCGAATCCCACCAGAGACAGAAAAAAAATAAAAAATAAAATAAAGTAAAATAAAATAAGAAAAAATAAAAAAAAAATAATTAAAAAATTAAATTAAATTAAAAAAAATAAAAAAAAAAATTAAAAAAAATAAAAAAAAATTTACTTTATTGACTTTGTGTAACTATATATTTTTATAAAGTTTTTGCTGGGTAGCTACAAAAAGTTAACTTTTAAGTTAACTGAAAGTAATGCAGAGTCGGACAATTGACTACTTCCTAGGACATCGCAATGTTAAAAAAGTTAGTTAATTACATATAAAAGTAATCCAATTGTCAACCACCACTACTTGAGAAATAGTTAGCTTTAAATTAATTGAAAGTTAACTGAATTGCCTGCAGGGTAGCGATGGAGGTTATAACACAAGACAGTTAAACCTGAAATTTTTAACTTTTTCCCCTAATTCCTTGCAAAATATTCCCTGCAATGGAATAATAATTATAAACGTTCTCAAGAATAAGAAAAGTTCGGGAAGCGCACTGTCATCTTGTGTAAGCTTTGCTGGACTTTTTTCGTAAATGATTTTTAAACAAGTACTTATGGCTGGAGTGGGTAAAAATCACATAACAGGCAAGTTTAGTGGAAAGCTTAGAGAATTTAAACTACTTCTTTAAAATCGAATTTACTTTTCTTCCAAACCAACATGTGTACTTTAGCACACAGTCTTTGTATGTAAAATATTGTCGTTACACATTTGCGGTTCAATAACCCATAAAAAGCTCATTAATTATGCGCGTATCTGTTTGACACGACGCTCCTCCAAACAAGAAAACAGCAAAAATTTAAAAAAAAAATTTAAGTAGAACTGAAAAAATAAAGTAACAAACAACTACGAGCAAAAAGAAATGAAAGAATTTTCTGGTTCACATGTAAAACCCCCCAACGGGGTTCTATGCGTTTTTGTTTTAAATTTAACATGTATATCGAATTGTCCGTCCAATCGGCAGTATATTTGTCCTCTACAGACCCTACAAACACTTCAGTTTATAACGACTGCGTTTTCTTTTTTTTCGTTTTCAATATACAATTTTTATTTCCTTATCGCGTTTTAGCTTTTTTAGTTTGTTGTTGTTGGTTTTGTTGCCACAATTAAGGGTTGCTTGGCTGTTGAAGTACTCTCATGGCATACACTAGTGGTTTCGGTGTGTGTTTTTTGAGCCCTTAAAGAGGAATTCTTTGCTTGATATTGTTTTTGTTTGTAATGTACCGCAAGGTGTTTCCCATTTACCAAAACGTATGAAATACAAAAAAAATAAAAAATTTTAGAAAAAATGTAATAAAAATTGGTCTAAAACCGTAACAAACATAAAAACCAACCTCGTAACAAGCAGAAAATATGTGCGGAGAAGTTTGTGTGTGTGTGTGTGTGCGTTTAATGTAAACCTGGTTAATATTGTGTCATTTATTTTGGAGGAAAGTCATTGGCAGTGTGTGCCTCTTTGGTATGAGAGCATGTAAATTGTATGACTTTTGATATCACCTCAATTGCCACATGTCGTTTAATTTTTTCGTTTTCTTTTTTTTTATTTAATATTAACTTGTCGCTGGCTAAATATCATTTTATTTTATTTGAGTTCAGTTATGGTTTTATATATTTTTTTTCGGTAGTGCCTTGTTTTTTACACGCTTTGTTGCCACAGCCTTTAACTCTAGTTGATAATTAATTAATCGTAAATTACACCGGCATAAAATACTTGACATACTTTTATTTTATTTTTGTTTGTTTTCTTGTAGGTTAAATGTCTCTTATTCTTGCCGTTTATATAGACTATTCGTTGTAGAGTTTGCAATACCAAAATCGAAAATACCAAAAAAAAAAAAAAAAAAACTTAAAAATTCGAGCCTTTATTCCATTCTCGATATATCGAGTTTATCCTCATTTCGATTTTGGTATTCAAATATGAATTTTTTTCCAAATCACTATAAAAAGAATCCGAAAAAAGCGTGACCACTAATTTTGTCAACCGTTTTTTTAAATTTTTATGGATTGACAACACAATATTTCTTAAAAGAAGTCAATTTTTATTAATATAGTCTTCAATGCTTTCTGACCTAGTAAACTTTATATAAAATCAAAGAAATATTTGATCAAAATAATGGTTACGTGTGAGACGGCAAATATTTGCTAAGTGTAACCATATCTTAATAAATTAAGCTAAATAAAAAGTATGCTGCATTAACTTTTATTGAAACTTATGGAGTTATAAATGTCGCTTTTTAAGATAAAACTTAAAAAATTGTTAGCTGTCTACTTTGTTATTTTTATGAACGGTTTTGTTATTTAACCCTTAATAGCCTATTGATATTGCAAGGAACCAACCAGCAAAAATTTAGTTTTTGTACAAGAAATTTTCTGTACGCTTCCTGCTGTGGCTTTTTAACGGTTACTTGATTCATGCGCCGATATTTGCATTGATCCGCACTGGAATATGGAATATGCCAATTACTACGTGTATATTCGTTAGAGTGAGGTAAACAGCAGAGGAGCCACATGTGTGAAATTGCGTAGATTTGAAAAAAAAAAAATTGGTGAAAAATCCGCCTAAAGTATAGCATAAAAAAATATTTACTGGATAATTGTGTTGTTTAAAATTAAGTGTGAGTATTTGAAGTTTTTTAGTTTTGTATTTTGTATTAGAAGTGTCCACGGACACTATTACACTGGACGTTATGACATGCCACAGTAAACAATGCTATTGACATAAAAATCTTTTAGCTTAGATTTAATTTTGATAATAGCACTCTGACAGCTCGACCTGAAATACAAGTATGTATAAAATGTATTTTCTATTTTCTTCTTCTTCTTCGTTCTGTTCATCCAACTCAGCTAAATCGAGGCCCAGTAGCAGTGCTACCTCACTGCTTCTAGCTAGGTTGGGTTTGTACTGCAGTTGAATAGGTGTCGTACGTCGTGTGGGCCTATTATGTGGGTGCGATTTATTCTGGACTAGTGCGAGCATAAACGTTTGCACCATCCTCGTCCGTCGTGGTATGTCCCGCTCTTCGTGGTGGACGACCTCCTAACACGATATTATCTCGGTGGCTGTTCATCGCACTCTCCCTCGACTCCCTATGTTCTGTGGTTGACCAATGATTACAAATCGGACCACATATCGCTCATTTGCTGCAACATCGTCATAATTAGAAAACTCAAATTTTGGAGTTAGTGATGCAGAGTTGTTTGCTATATTTTTATTTACGCTGTCAACAAAAATTCATCTTTATAGCTTTTATTCATTCCGCGTTTGAAGTGGTGCTAGCAAATAAAAAACTTTAAAAATTTTTATTTTGAAAAGCATTTTTTCAAGTTATGACTACAACTTCGCAACTGAGCGATATAATGCAATATTTAATTCCCTTCTCCCACTGTATGTCGTCATAAATGTCAACTTATCAAATTTTGTATTCAATAAAACTATGAAAATAATGCCTTTTTTCTATAATATAAGTCTAAAATGTATTCATATGGACCGACCAAAATCCTGCTATAACCAACTTATATATATAAAAGAGGAGTAATCCTCTAGAGATATGTACAGGTATTAGGAGTAATAAGGGAGTTAAAAAAAACTATAAACATGTGTACAGATATTGCTAAATATTACCGGGCATATACTACAAATAATGTTCACATTACAGTTAATAGATTCTGTGAAATCCATTTTGTCATTGCTCAGAAATAAATTTTCTAAATGTCAGTTGGTAATTTACTATTCTGTCACCTCCATATAATTCTTTATAACAATTTACCACATCATCATTTACCACTGACACACACACGTTTGCAGCAGACGAACATAAAAGTAATAAACATTTTTAATGATTTTAGTAGGTGCTTTACGCACCCAGAAATGGTGTAAATCACGATCATGTCAATCGCAGATAAATACCATCATACAAATACAAAACACATACTCATACCTACTCGTGCACACATGTCTATAAGCAAAACACAACAGCGCGCTTACAACCAACTCAAATTCGAAATTGAAAATTTCTTAAACAATTTTTTAAACTTCCTCTTGGCAAACACTCGCAATCTCGGCCGTAGTAGTTACAAATGACATTAAAGATTTCATTTGCACTTTTGCAGAATGAAGACTTGATATCAAGTCTTTATTCATTCATTAAAAATAACACAAAGTAATAAATGTTAAACAGACAGACACACACAGACAGATACACACCAACCAACACAGGCTTATAAACTTTAAAACACATAAAGAAAGAATTGAAACTTTAAAGCTCAATTGTCGCAGAATCTGGCGTTTTTTTTTTTTTTTTGTAGCTGATTTTGTATTTTTATTTTAAGTCAGTTTTTATGACTCAAAGACAAACAATTTTTAAGCCGCAAAACGCCAAAAGAACGTGCCAAGATAAAATAACACGGGATATTCCAAATGGCAGACAGGAATCATCTCTTTAATTTAATTTTTTTTTAAACATTTACAAAAAATGTTAAAAAAAATTGCTCAAGAACAGGCCGTGTTATAAAACAGTCTGATCCGACTAAGATTAAATGAAATTACTTAAAAACAAACGCGTCTCTTAATACTCACACATTGAATCATGAAACAAAAGTGACGACGAAAACGACAAAAACAAAAAAAAAATCACGTTGGTGATGCTCCCTGCTTGCGGGTCTCTGGAGGGAAGGAAGAAGATTGAAAGTTGACGATGAGACATGGTGTAACTTTATTGTAAGCCGCCGAACGAAACCGTCACCGCCTTGAGACGCAGGCGTACGAACACATACATTCATTACAGGCGAAGATACGCAGGAATAATAAAAAAGAAGAACTTGTTTTACAAATAGTGGGTTGTGAAACACCGACGCGAATTTAATTTTAGACCAACAACAGCTACAAGTCGGTTTATTAACCCTACAGGGACTTAAGGTTCTTATTGGAAACGATCGAACAATTCATAAAGGCATTTCAAAGAAAGTTGCTTACAAATGGTGCAATGTGCACCGATGTCTTTATTATATTTCATAGGACCGTAACAATAAGCCGATCTACTTACGCTTATTATATATTTCGGGCCTAGTGGAATACTAAAATGATTTCATCAAATTTTTAATTCCATCCAGGGTTGCCAGAAACCAAAACTCAAATAACTGGACATGGTAAAGAATTTACCTGGATTTTGTAAAAAAAACTTGACACGATTTTAGATTTTTATTCAATACGGGTAGAGCTCGATCAGCTCATTCCACTGATCAGACTACAATTAAGTTTTGTGGATTGTTTTTTAATTTTTTTAATACTTGAGGTGCCTTATTTGGTAAACTATGGAAGCCCTACTGACATGTTTATAGATCCCAAATTCTAAACTTAAAATCGGACTAACCATTTACAAAAACCAAAAGAAATTCCAAATCTTTGTTCCAAAATCTCCCACTGTATTTCGCTTACGATCAACAGGTATAACAAAAAATTGTCAACACTTTTAAAAGTTTTGACATTTTGTTGATCAGTAAACATCGATAGGTCCATCAAATTTTAATTTCAATAAATTTTTTTTCGCGTAATGATCGTTAGCGCGATCAATTAATTAAAGAAATTCTTTTTTAACTGGACGCCTTGTGTTTGAGCTGGTAAGTGGCCAATACTCAAAAAAAAAAAACTGGACAACCCAGGCCATTCCAGCCCGTCTGGCAATCCACTGATCTTCTTTGCGTCATTTTAAGGCTTCGAACAACGACGTAGCGGTTGAGTTAGTTTTGACATTTTCTTAAGCTCTATTTCACACAAGATTAGTTGCATGCATCAATAAGCCATTTTTTGAACCAGTGGCATCCAGGACTAAATATGATTCCATATTAAAGAGGTTTAAACGACCCATATTCTGAGAAACCTCTTCATACATTTTATTTACATCAGTGTAATAATCAGGGAAAAGACACTTCTTCAGTTAGCAAATTTTAAATAAAAAAACTGTGGTATTAAATTTGTGAAGAAGTCCAATTTTATAAGTTAATTTTCTTAATTTGCTTTTATTATGGTAGTGAAAAAAGGACTTAAATCAAAAATTCACTAAAAAAAGTACTTAAATAAAAGGCAGATACATTTGAGGGTTAACAGTGATATAAGTGTGTGCAGAGACATTTGAATCATTCCTTGTAAGGAAGAAAAGGGTTTAAATATACTGTATCTTATTCCTTAGCTTCTTTTTTCAAACACGGATAAACTTATGAATGAATTCAGAACTTAAGTCAGCCAAAGAGGCAAAGAGTGTAAGAGTGGCAGTTATGAATGACGTTTAATCGTTGATTGTTTAACAGCTCATTGAAGATCATCATCAAAACAAACCAGCCATTCAGTCAGCCTGTGATCCATCCAGGTATTCTTAAGCAACAACGACACCACCACACCACGTTTTAAGTTTTTTTTTTTTAATTTTTGTAGCTTTTATGAGCAGAAAAACAATTTCATTGTAATAAGACCGTAATCAGTCCACGCACTTTTTTTTTAAAAAAATTCACAAAAAATGAATTGTTTTGTTTTGTGCCTCATGATCACTTCTGGCAAAATGTAGATTTTTTTTATTTTTGTAAAAAAAAAATTGTTTAAATTGTTGTTGGTTGGTTTGGTGGAATATGTGCTAAAATTTGACAGCTTTCAAGGTGTGTGTGTGTTTGTCTTGTTGTAATTGTTGTTGGTTTTGTAGGTTTGATTTTGGCATGATCGCAACTGTTGACTAGACTGCACGTCGTTCTAAGTTTAAAACTCATGCCGAGTGTTTTTGTTTGGTATTAAATGACAGAAATGTATAGTACATGCATACATACCAGAGATGGGAAACAGCAGTTTATTTTTAAAATTTTTTCTTTAGCTTCACTTCGGAAAATCAAATCTTGTAACGTTAATTTAACCGCCTTATACTCAATGCAAATGGATGAAACTTTGCAGGCATACATATTCCCGATGACAATACACGAATACATGGGCGTAGCCAGGATAAAATCTAGGGGGGGGCAAACATTTTTTTGGAAAAATGCTTTTTTGACCTCCTTTCACTGAATCCAAATGGATGAAACTTTGCAGGCATACATATTCCCGATGAAAATACACGAATACATGGGCGTAGCCAGGATAAAATCTAGGAGGGGGATTTTTTTTTTGATAAAATGCTTTGTTGACCTCCTTTTACTGAATCCAAATGGATGAAACTTTGCAGGCATACATATTCCCGATGACAATACACGAATACATGGGCGTAGCCAGGATAAAATCTAGGGGGGGCAAAAATTCTTTTGGAAAAATGCTTTTTTGACCTCCTTTCACTGAATCCAAATGGATGAAACTTTGCAGGCATACATATTCCCGATGAAAATACACGAATACATGGGCGTAGCCAGGATAAAATCTAGGAGGGGGGGATTTTTTTTTGGTAAAATGCTTTGTTGACCTCCTTTTACTGAATCCAAATGGATGAAACCTTGCAGGCATACATATTCCCGATGACAATACACGAATACATGGGTGTAGCCAGGATAAAATCTATGGGGGGGGGGCAAAATTTTTTTTGGTAAAATGCGTTTTTGACCTCCTTTCACTGAATCCAAATGGATGAAACTTTGCAGGCATATATATTCCCGATGAAAATACACGAATACATGGGCGTAGCCATGATAAAATCTAGGGGGGGCAACATTTTTTGAAACGTTCTTTTTTAAGAAAAGCGTTTCTTAAAAAAATTTTTTTTTAATTTCTTATTATTTAATCATATATCAAAAACTTTTACACGTAAAGAGAACAAATTTTCCATATGGTCCCCTTCAACAAAACTATTATTTAAAAAAATGTTTACAAATATTATGGCTAATTCAACTCTATTATTGTACCTGGAAACCTCACCATCGTTTAATCTGTCTTCCTTTAAACAACTACAAATATATTTGTGATGCCTTCGAAGATATTATGGTAAAGCTCTATGTTTACATTTGTCCTTTAAGTTTTGCTAAAAAAGGTCAACAAGAAAAAGAAAGACAAAAAAAAATGAAAAACAGAAAAATGTACTTTGAACTTCAAGAAGAATTCTTGACAAAAAGTTTAAAAAAATATGAGTACGTAACAACATGTAAATCAACTAAAATAGATACATACATATATTCAAAAACACAAATTTCGATCTACCAAGGTTGCAATACCATCTGGTTTAAAGATTGATGTTTGACTTTTGACTGCCATCCGCCGTCAATGGCGGTGAGATTTAAACAGCAAACCTCCCTGAAGAGATTAAGTGGTCACAATCGAAACGTAAGGGCAACCTGTCCTGGGTTCGATTCCCAGCTCAGTCAAGAATGAAAAATTACACTGCTTTGCAAATTTTTAATTTGAAAAAATACCAAGAACACCACATGCCTAGATAAGTTAATTGGGACCTCCTGAACACGAAAATCGCTGTAATTTTTTTCCTAAGTACCGTTTTTTAGATAACGGTACCTTGTGGAGCCCAACCAAAAAGTCCGGTCGAAATAAACGGCATATCGCTAGAAACGTAATCGAATGCCTTAAAATTATATTGCATCAACAGTTAAAAATCGAAAAAATAGACTTACGCGGTTGCCCATGAAAACCACAGAATTAAAGACCAAAGTTAAAAAAGAAATTATTTTTAAACCTAAAATAATTCAGTTAAAATTGCTTTTTCTATAAAGAAAATATAAAACACTTTATATTTGTGTTTGAAAATGGATAGATAAATAGTTTTTATTAAATACTTACAAAAGAATAAATGTAAGCTAAATTTATATTCACTATCAATGAATACAATTTAAATAATAATTACTTTGATAATTAAATAAATTTTTTTAAGACTATAACGCAATCGAGGACGATGTTAGTACATACATACACAAATTAAATAGCCAATTCTAATGTAAGGAAAATTAAATAAATTTGCAGACTTTTTGGCAAAAAATGTCAGATTTATTTTAGGGCAGCATTTGGTACAATTTTTGGTCCTTCCACATTCTTCCGCAAATGTGGAAATAATTTTTAATGTAACAGAATTTTGATGTTCACTCGAAAATTTATCTTTGCAAGTTATTCTTTTTTTAAAGATTATTTAAAAATTAATAATTTAAACTGTTTTGATGCTAATATTAAAACGGATTTAATTAAAATGTCAAACTCAAATATTTATATATGGAATATTTTTAAACATAAGAAATTTAAAAAAAAACTTTAAATGTAACTACAATTTTCTTGTAAAACGTTTATTTGCATTGCTTCTTTTAAAATTTCATAAGTTATAAACATTAGTAAATTCTGAATTGTTCTTATTTGTAAGTAAGAATAGGTTTTATTGGCGCATATTCATAAATGATCACTAAGTGTTAACATTTTTAAGTACCTATTTAAGTTATTCATAGTTTCTTACTTTCAGAATAAAAAGTTTACACTTAATTATGGGTAAAGCTGTAACTAAATGCCAACTAACAAATACATTCAAAAAACAGCTGATTCATTTCAATTTATAATTCATTTGAAAATTACAAAATTTTATAAGTGGTTATAAAAAATAAGAAATGGAAAAAATTATCAGAGATATTCAAATGTTATCGGATGAAAACAGTGAAAAAAGTTAAGATGTATAAAACCCGCTGCAATCCATTTGAAATGGATGATGAAGACTTCTATGAAAGGTAAAGGTTTGACAAAGAAACAGCTTGTTTTATAATTGATTTAGTGGATTCGAAAACATTTCAAACAAGAAGAGGTAAAGCAATTCCGGTGCAATTAAATTTAAAATTTCCTCATCATTTTCATCGAGAGAAGGAATCGGAACGTAATTTCCTGTAGCAAAAGTGGCCGTACGGACAGCTGCCAGCTTTGTTTTGGATTGAGCTTTCATCCTGTTCCATTGTTGCTTCAAACGACTAGTGTCCCTCATATAGCCCATTGACATCATTTGTTCGTTGATGTGCCGAAAAGCTTCTTTTTTTTATAAATCATCTTTGTATCGTTTTTCTTATCGTCGATGACTATAACATATTTGGACACCAAATCTTTAAATGCCGTTTTTTCATCTGGTGACCAAAACAAAACAATAAAAACTCTTTCAATTTTCTAAATAATTAACTTACCTTATTATCTTTGCAACTTGCGTCCATTTCTACATCCACAGAAAATAAAAAAAAAATAAACAGAGATGTGTTTTTGGTCAACAATATTCTATTGAATAGTTTTATCTTCACAGGTACTTATTTTTATTGATTTATAATTGAAATATAACTAAAAAATAACTTTTTTAGAATTTATATTAATTTTTTCAAGAACGAAAATGTTTTTTTAAAAGCTTTATGAGGTTTTTAATTATTGACAGTATATATCGTTCAAAATATTATCAACATTTTGTTTTCTCTACTTGCCAATATACATTGTTGCATTTCTTCTATCAGCTGAGAGCTGTTACTACGTTAGTTATGAATTGTGAATAAGAGCTATAACTATCTATGAACTATTTTTTAGTTTCTGTTTTGTTAGTTACAACTTTAATTATGATTTCTGAATATGTGCCATTGTATTTAAAATAGGTATTTCTTATCAAAATTATCTGGCACCCCTGCTCATGAATGTGTAATTTTTGGAGGGAATATGTAAAGCCGTTCAATTAATGACATGGCGGCAAAAACAGAAATTTAAAAAATGGTCTGGTGACAAAAATAATGAAATACTTCAGCAAGACTTTTATTGAAAATATTTAGGAAATTATGACAATTCGTTTATCCAAATATTGCTTTAAGTTGTCCATCTCTGACATAAATATATTCCCATTGCCTTTTGTTTTATATTTTATTTACTAATATCTCCATTTTTGCTATACTTACAGCTTTTGCTCCAGACTTTTTTCTCTTTTAGCAAAAAAAAAAAAAAAAAAAAAATAATTTTCATTTCAATTACAAACCGAACCCAAAAATATGTCAATTATATTAATTATGGTTCATGTAATGATTTCGTTTCTTATTGTTGTAAGAAAACAAACACAGGAATAAATACAAAAATACCGGCAAATGTGTAGGATTTGATTTTTTTTTTTCAAAGAAAAAAAATTTTAAAATTAATTTCTTAGAATTTGTAAATGTGTCAAAACAAATGTTGGCTTTAGGGTTTTAAATATAATTTAAAATGTGCAATTTTTTTTTTTTTTTAATTAAAACGAAGGAGCTAAAACTTTAAAAACGTGTTAGTCTTTAATTTTAACAGGGGAGACCTGTTAAAAAGGGGTTGCTGAAATCTTTGTCGCGTTTAGAAAAAAAAGGGATATGTGACAAAACTTCTCTAATTTAGAAAAAATTTTACTTAAAAATATTTTTGAAATTTCCGGGAAACTTAAGGAATTTGTCTGCTGAATTTTTAGTAAAATTTAAAGGCTTTAATAGATATACTATATGATGCTAAATGATATTTTTTAAGAAAAGCTTTTGAATCGCGCCAAGTAGTAATCATGCAAAGAAAAAAACTGGTACTAAATTTTTTCACTTTCCTTATGTACGAGTCGTACTTAACAATTAAAAATTTAAGTACGAATAACACCAATCAGTACTTAAAAAAATCCAAAATGGGATTACTTCAGGGATGTCAGCGCCATACACAATTGTGGAAATTAATTCACATGTACGCTTACGCTCTTTTATTTTGCGAGCGTAAAATATAATTGTTTACTGAGAAACACTCTCATTCAGCGGGAATTATCGCAAATATCGCAAGGCCTGTTTTGAGGCCTCTAAACAGAAATAATATAAATATTTGTGTATATAAATACATATGCAATAACTGTATGTAGGTATGTACACCTTTTTTTGTTTTATTATCTTTTTTATTTTGTTTTTTATCCAGATAGGGAAAATATTATTGAGTTCTCGAAAAATTTAGACGGGGCGCTATATACTATATTAAAACAAATTTCCTTCAAATGTTTGTCGCTTTTTTCCTCAACATATCTTTGCGAACAAATATTTTCCGATTTGAAATACATTTGCTCAAAACAACGCAATAAATTAACATCCGCAATCCTAAATAATGTTTTGTTGTTACGAAAATCTTCTCTTTTTATAATGGTGGTAAATACTTACAGAATATTTTTAAACTTAATGGGGTTATTATTTGCATTAGCATGAGCAAATGAATTTTCATTGTTGGAATTCGCAACGGTAAACGAAAAATATTGGAAAGAATTGTATTATGTTGTAAAAAAACTTCAAATATTGTCAACTGCTCAATTTTTCCAAAAAATAAGCAAAGTTTTTGAGGTTCTAAATTAAATTTATTTAAATAATAACTGATTGTGTATGTCTATAACTCAAAATTTTTCGATAATTGTATTATTATTAATTGCTTTTAAGTCTTCATAGCAATAAATGTAAGTTAACTTTAAATGGTCTGATAAAAAATTAATGAAAAGCATGTAGGTACATACTATGTTTCCTCACATAATGCTGGCCCTGGTGTTTGCATCGCCCTTTCATGAAAATGTTTCCTAGTTTAAGTTTCAGTACCTTACCTGATTTCCAAAAATTTAATCGAACATAAATTACCCTTAGAAGCCGTTAATAAGGCCTCGCAATAGGCCTCGCAACCACACATTTTGCCCGCTGGGCATCTAAAAGATAAGAGTAATCTCACCAACACAACCATAATTGACATCACTGGATTACTTTCAAAACGAGTTGCTTGTTTTGTGCAGAAACAACAACACCAGCACTACAAGAAGAAAAAAATGCATTATTTTCATGTTAAAAAGTAAATAAAAAGCAATACTTCTCGAATTCTATTTGCTAAAAATAGTTCTTACGCTAAATCTAATCATCTAATTTTCAAAGTAGAATGATTACCAAAACCATATCGGGCAGAATACACCAAAAGTGACACAAACATGTAACGGGTAAGTATATAATATATCGACCCCCAACAGCAAAAATAATGTAAGCGCCAAAAATCAAATTTTACAGGAGAGAGCGTTTTTGTTTTATTTTATATTAATTTTGTATGAAATTTGTCGCTTACACTACAATTGTTTTTGGTATAAAATCGTAGCGGTACATTATGTGACCATGATATTTTAGGAGATGATGCAAGTGTTGCCAATAAAGTCATTTATTAAAAAAAACGAAAATTAAAAATCATGTCGCTTACGTTTTTTTCGCTGTTAGGGCTCGATATTTAATATGTTCTCTCTCTATCTCTTGTTCTGGGGGGTAAGTGCTTAGGCTAGAATAATCAAATCTCAATTTCGGCTTTTTTTAAGTTCCAATTCCGGATTTAATTTAGAAATTCTTGAAGCAAGCACAGTTTGAGATTAATTTTTATCTAACTTTCACTTAAGTCAATCCCGTTTTCGGATCACTTTAAGTACGGATCACTTGAATCATTCGTGCTTGAATCAAGTACACCATGGATGGAAGCAACTTGGTGAGGATCCGATAAAATAATTATGTATGTAAAGCTGTAAACTTACTAAAACTAATATTAACTTTAAATCATTCAATTCAATTAGTAACGTTGTATTGAGAATTCTATACTCAATTACATTTTTTGCATCGTATCAGCGTGATGTTAAAGGGTTAATTGGGTTGGTTATTTATGTGGATAAATATTTTAAGCATTTGTAAATTTCTTTAATTTTTGTACAAACATGTGACACATTTAAACATTACAATAAAAGTTTTGATGATTAAAAAAGAAGAAGTAGAAACATAAAAAATAGACCAGTACCCATGTTCTGTAACTTAAAAACAGATGTTTGACTGTTGGCTGGCTGGCAGGCACCGCAGTGGCGCAGAGGTTAAAACGCAAAGGATTCTGATGATGAGAATGTGCTTATTCTCGAAACGTAAATTCAACCCGAGTTTGAGATTCAGCTCAGCCAAGAATAAACAAAAATTATCAATAAATTTAATTAATTTCATGTTGTAAAATTCCTTCCTTTAGTAAAATTAATTTAATGAAAATTAAATTTGATGAACTCAAGCTTAAATAAATATCAAAATTTCAAATCAAAAATCGACAGTTCAACCAAAAAATCACAATTGTTTTAATTAATTAATATCCTTATCCCTTATGTTTTATAAAAACAATTATTTAAAAAAAAATAAAGAAAATTTTTAACAAAATGTAACTAACAAATATGCATTTAAAAAAAAAAATTCCCGGGAACACCTGGAATTCCAATTAATGCCAAATTAATTATTCCCGTTTTCCGGGAAGTTAAAAATACCGAGAGTTCCGAAATACGTGAGTAGACCCATTATAAAACTTTAAAGTTTACTTTTAATTTTATTGGAGAATTGTTATAGATTTCATGAGTTCTTTTAGAGATACTAAAGAACCTTTCTACGTTCAATCGCAATTTACACCAACCCCAAAAAAGAATTTACATAATAAAGTTAAAGAAAGTCAATATTGGCAAAAAACAAAAAGTATATAAACAAAAATGTAACGTTATTTTTTCAATAAAATCTACATACGTATGCAGTAGTTCCTTGTTTCCATAAAGCCATAAAAGAAAAAAAAAAAAAGATTTAAATCCCTTCTCCAAAACCAAAAAAAAAAAAAATATTTAATTTCGAATAAAATCAATAATTTCATAAATCTTAATGGATTAATATTCACATGTACAGTGGGAATTATACCAACACTTCCACACGAAGTCTGTGTCTGTGACAAATGTTTCCTGTTTAACCCTTTTATTCCTTCCTACACTACTGCACACAACCAGAAACAGATTTTTAAACTCACATTCACAGAGATAAGAAGCAGCAAGAAGCGAAACAGAAGATAAATAAGCAAATAAACCCCGAAAACAATAGATTCTGTGTATTTGTGTTTTTCAGTACGTGAGTTATGAGTGCGGGTGCAATGTATTTGTTTTTGCTATTTTGTTGTTGTCGTTGTTGTTCATATTGTTGTATTTTGTGGCAGCAACACAAATTCTATAACAATAACAACCGAAAATCTTTTTTGATTACCAGCCTTTTTATTCACATGAAAATATCTTTTGTATCTTTTTTTCGTTTATTTATATTTTTTCATCTTCTTTATGAATCCCAGGATAAACAATTGTTTTATTTTTGCTATTTTTTGTTAAGGCTGCTTGTGTGTGTGTGTGTGTGTGTGTGCGGGTGGAACATTTAAACAACTACAATTGAAGTCAAAAGTTGAGAGTGGTGAACAACTAAAAGAGTGAAGTTGAGTTGAAAGTCAAATAATAAACAAAACACAAAATAAATAATAATTTAAAAAGGTTCTGCTTTTTCTCTGATTTATTTGTGGGCATTAAAAGAATTAAAACTTAATGCTTGAAGAAAAAAACGTTTAAATAGCTGATGACTTTGGCAGGAATTAAGGAAATCCTTAACGAAGATATTTTCACTGAAGTTCAGAAGTATTTTTTTGAAGTGCGTAAGTCTGCTCCTTGTTATACAAATGACCCAAATTCGTATAAACCTTTTGGCCGTTTTGTTTTACAAAGATGTCCAAAAAGAAACCAACTAAGAATGTTTAGTCTTACTTACCCTACATAACAGTATTGATAGACAACATTTCGAAACCCATGGGCAATAATGAACCCGCCAGAACATAGAAATCTTATGAGCTTAAAATGCATACAGGAGTTCTTTGTGTCGAATATATAGATAAATATGTATGTACATCTGAATCGTATTTTATAAAATTATTTCGGCTTTAAGTAATTTAAGTAGTCTTTTAAGAATCTTTTTGGTGATTTTTGCTAAAACAATCTTCCACATGCTGACTGGAACTAGTCTTGTACCAATATTTTTTGTGTAACACACATTAGCAACAGAAAACCAACGGTAACAGCCGCCAACCAACCGTCACCGATCGTAAGAGGATTGGTAAACCGAACCACAAGGGTAAATGCCGTCACCCACAACCCAAAAAACCAAACACCAGTATAATTCAACCTGACCAAAAGGTCCTGTCGGAAGCGATTCGATCGCTAGCTGCCGTCTTATGCGTTACCTCGACAACCCCTGAAGTTGCATAGCTGCAAGGAGTGGCGGCATGTTTAAAGTAGCAAAACGTGTCCCTCCGCATGAGCGGAATCTAATATTTCATATTAGTAATAAGTTGTACTTTTCTATTTACTTTTATGCTCAATTTTGAATTTAATTAACCGGTTTTACTTGTACCCTAAATGAATTGAATAGATACAGTTTAAAAGCCATTGCTACTTAACGTCTAATTACATGAGAAAAAGATTGTGTTATTTTATGGATAAAGTTAACATATTAAAATGTCATTTTTCCCGCCATGTAAATTTAGCCATCTTTTTATTAACTACCCAGCCTTCGTGGATGGTTATTAGCTTACCTTAACTTACTTACTGTGTAATCGCCTAAGTGTTAACATATCTCCAACTAATATTTTAAATAAAATCATATCACTGTGAATTCAAACCATTTTGTTTATTTACTGGATCTTATTTGGCACGTTATTGAGAAGGTATAGCCACCGTTTTCCCATCACCTCATTTTCTACAGAGTTTTACCTTTCAGCTACTTTTACTCTAGGAACTGCTCGCACAATTACTCTCCCAGAGAAAACGTTAAACCTAAAGTCATCTGCATCATCCTCACCCTAACACGCAAGTATACAAACGCATATACCTTTTATGTAACCAGTTTCTCCTGGTTACCCTCTCATTATTCTCAATTATTTGCAATTTATCTAAAATCATAAACACTCATTTATCTATCTCCTTTGTACACGCTTCCAAACATCCCATATATTCGTCCACATACAATCGCACAAATGTATTCATGGTCCTTCGAACCGGTCTGTACTATTGTAGTGTGTTTATACATTTACTATATCCGAGCACTTTTTAGAATAAGTTTAGATCATCTTAGAGATTAATCGCTTTCTTTCTTATTACACAATTATAAAAAAATAAGAAAACTTTTAAAGTAAAATTTTGAAACGAAAAAGCTTTTGCCGAAAAAAATTCCACAAACTTTTTCATTTACTCCAGCTTTATTCATTAAAGAACCCACTGCCAAAAGTATAAGGCTGATTCGATCAATTAATGCATTCTTTAAAGACTCTGCTCCACAAGCTCCTTTTTGTTGTTGATGTTTTCAACAATTATTGTTGACTTAACGCGCGACTGTTTTTAAGGGAAAATATGAAATAGAAGGAGTTACAACTATTCCATGATTTTTGTATTTTCAATAAGAAGTTTGCCTGTGTGTGTAAGTGGGAATAAAAGAAGGATTCAACTTGTTATAATTTGCGGCTGCAGGTTTGTTTAAGCATCTGTATTTGTGTGTGTGTGTACTTTTTAAATCTCGCTCATTGCTGTTGATTTGTTTACATGGTTGATTTACGAGGTTTTGTCTAATAATGAACTTGACGTTAAAGACAGAAAAAAAAACACAATACAAATAAAAATAAATTAAAACTTGGGGAAGGGTTGGTTACTTCAGCGAAACGTTGTTTGCGATTGGTTGTGGTTAAAGGATTAAAATTAGTGAAATTGAATGAATATTTACTTAATAACAGATTTTTTTTGTGCGACGTGGTGCAAAGAAGGGAAAAAGATTTATAATTTAGTTAATTTTCGAACTTGTAAAGAAATCTTAACATTTGTAAAGCCTTTTAAAAGAATGTATATTTTTTTATGGTTTTTAACCTGTATTGACCTCTTTTTTTACAGCCATCTTGAGTTTTAAATATTGTTTTTGTTTTAAATGTTAGTTAAACGAGTCACTTTTGCGCTCGCGTTCAAAAAACAGGCACATAGATTATGCTTCTTTTCAAAAAACAGACACATAGATTATGCTTCTTTTAAGTTTTCAATTAGAATTTGTTGTTGTTTTTTTTTTTTTTTTAAATGTTTTGTAAAATTTCTTTTAGTTTTTGTAGAAAAATATAAACGATCTTTATTTATGACTAGGGATGAGATTTTCATTCACTAAGAAATTGAAAATATGCACTAAAAAAATCTAAAATATGCACTAAAAAATTAAGAATATCCATAAAAAATCGTTTTTTTTTTTAATTATGCACCCTTATTGTGTTTGGCGTATTTAAAATACGCCTACGACTGTTTGGTAATAGATTAAAGAGAACGAGAACTTTTTTCCTTTAATCTATTACCAAACTGTCGTAGGCGTATTTTAAATACGCTAAACACAATATGGGTGATTATTCGAATATGTATCTTTAAAAAACTTAAATTACTAATTTAAATTTTTTGTACCGTTTTATTAAAAGTATAACCTTGTCCTTGTACTTGAAGAATGCCAATGCATTTTGGAAATTTTTTTTTTAAGATCCCACTTTTATTCCAGATCAGACCAAAAACATTTCAAACTTTATTTTATTTTTTGAAATCCTTAATTTTTTAAATTGTCGGCCTATTCTACTTTCCGGCGGCATAAAATAACCCCCCAAAAATATAATGAAATAACCCCCAAAGCGTGGGGCCTTATTTCATATGCAATAAAGCCCCATTTTTGAAAATGAAACTATCCCCCCAACGCAATGAAATAACGCCCCAAACATAAATTAAATTATTCCCTAATTTTTGGGGGCTTATTTCATATGAAATAAAACCCCAATTTCTGAAATGAAATAAAGGCCCAATATATGTAATACAATTAATTATACAGTTTTGCTTTAAAGAATCACGCGATATATATCATGGTATGGTACACCAAACACAAGCTTCGCCAACTAAGGCTTTTCTGCATAGCCGGCCTTTGGCCGGGCGCAATGACTTTTTCCTCCATGGTATAACAAACACTGGCATCGCTAGCTAAAGCTTCTTTGCATAGCGCCAGGATTTTCTCCTCTATAGTATAAAAATACCGACTCGACCCGGTTACGCAGAGAAGCTTAAGTTAGCGAAGCCGGTGTTTGGTATAGCATATAGAAGAAAACCATTGCGCCGGTTATGCAATGCAGCTTTTTTTATCGAAGCCGATGTTGTGTATACCAAAGTGGATAAATCCTTGCGCCCAAAAACGTTTTCATTATAAATTTGAAAATGAAATAATCCCCCAAAAAATACATTGGGGCTTGATTTCATAATGATTTTTGGGGGATAATTTCATATGAAATAATACCGCAATTAAAAACTTTTGGGATGTAATTTCATGCCGTCATACCTTCCACATTATTAATTTTACTTTCTTCAATATCAATTAATTTTACTCCCGTAATTGGAAAATACACATGGTCATTTCAGTCAAAAGGTCCACCGTGGCCGAAAATTTAAAAGTTATTAAAAGCTGAATATTTTACGATATTGTAACATGCAGTCTACAACTGACATGAAATGCTTAACATTAACACTAATATGATGTTAGTGTTTAGTATAGACTCATCATGTTAGAGGTTTTCTCATGTCATAACACGGTTGTTAAAGCAAATGTTTTAACGACGCTTTTATATTATCATGTTATAACATCAAATCATGTCAGTTGTGGACGGGGAGTTATAGAGAAATATTTAGATTTTACTAATTTAATAAATTTGTTTATTTAGATGCACAATCAGACTCCAAAGTTATACAAGTTGTATGTTTTCTTGATAAAAATTATTCCAAACAAATTTTCTTACATGGTCTGTAATCTAAGGAAGAGTTCAAAGAGAAATATCTCATTCGGATTAACGGTAAATTTTTATTTTATTTTGATCATTATTCAGTTAAATTATTACGGAAAAAATTTTATGTTCGTAATGTCACGTATCGACCCAGATTTTGGCTTAAAAAGGAAAATACAGAAGATTTTCGAATTAAACCAAAGACATTTTAATGTTACATTGCTACGTAAAATTCTGAAAGTAGGCTGACTAAAAAATTGTGCCAGGTTTCGCTGAATTACGCCTTTTTATAAATGGCCACAAAAACTACTTCTGTTGTTTTCTCGTTCAAACCGCTTCTTCTTTTGCCGTTATCTTTGACCTAGAATCGCGCCCTCCATAAACTTTAGCATAGATAACAGTGCTTTCTTAGTGCTATAATTTAAGGGTTAAGAAAACGTAAAAATATTTTTTGCTTAAAATGTTATTGCATTTTTGATGCGTACGACTGTCACGTTCAACACTTTGGAATTACCCAAATGCTAATTGACTCCCGATGCTATTTAAATTTAATATTTCTTTTACTTTTTTAAGTGCAAAATCATCGGTATCAACAAGCCCTTCTTACATTCTTAAATCTGTGGTCACAACCCATAACAGCCTAACTCGAGTTAGGACACAATTGAGTTAGTAGTACCATCGTATTCAGCGTGTGTAAATCTATTTGCAATTTTTTTTTTACCGCAATTAACCGTAAAAAAACCTAAAAGCTTAAGTTATTTTTCTAAATGATTGTTTTGGCATAACCGCCTAAGTCAATTCAGGATTACAACATATAGGCATTTCCATTTTGACGTGTCGTGATATTTGTACCACAAAATGTAAAAAAATTAAATGAAGAAGTCAAATTTGTAAAAAGGGTTTTTATAAATACAAAGTAATGAAGTAGCACTATATTCAGAAAAAAATTAAAGCTATTGACGCTAACGATTTGCAGATATAAGCAAACATATGCGCTGGCGTGACGTTAAAAAAACGGAAGTGGATTTTGTCATGCATTACAGAACTAAATAGGACTGCGAATTGAGTAAGACGTTTTGTATAAAACCTTTGGACTTATATAGACTTATTTTTCAAACTATCAAATTTAAAAATCTTTGCTCGTTTTAAAGTTCATATGGGCATTTTCAGCTAAAAGCCTACTTTTTTGAATGTAACGCCAGAATGCAAATAAGGCTGCATTTTAGAACCATGTAGAGCTAGTTGCGCTCTACACCAAAATATAAAAAAGTAAGCTACACATATAAAATTTTTTGAGAAACAATTTAAATTATTTCCGGCGTTACGTTACAAAATGTAGACTTTTCGCTGGAACTGCCAATATATAAACATAATGTTTTCATTATTACCTAAATCAACTTAAGTTTTTACCCCCATATTCATAAAAAATATTTTTATTTTATTGGAGGTTTATTGAACGAATTTTCTATGAAAATGTGTTCAATAAACCTCCAATAAAATAAAAATATTTTTTATGAATATGGGGGTTATTCTTTAAGCTTTATGAGTTATTATATAGGAGTAACAACCTAGCTCAACATGAGAGATCGAATCTGAAAATTTTTGGCATAGAATAATAATTTATGTCAATTTAGGCGCATTGAAAGTTTTTTATTTTATCTGGAATAATAGCCTAACTCAACTTTAACTTTTTGACTTTCTTTCCTTCAATAATTCATAAGAGCCTTAGCGTCTTTTTCGGTAATTCTTTTGACTACGAGAATAAACAACTATTTTTTTAACAACTAAGTCAAGAAATTTGTTTCTTTGGAATCTGTAGCAAAGTTTTCCAAATAAAGCCGTCTCCTGGTTTTCAGTGAAGATTCCAAACTTTAAACTGCTGTATTGAAAAAATTAAAAAACAGACTCAAGGTACGGTCACATATGGCAAACAATTTTAAAATTTTGTTTGCCGGCATTTTTAAAAAATTTGTTGAAAAAAATAAAAATTCCGTTCGGAAACGGAATTCATTCCGTATTTTGGTGCTTCAGAAAATGACGAAAAAATGTTTCGGAATGAAACCATTTTTGTTTTCATGAACGGTATGGGAGTTGTCTGTATCTGGAAGGCCATAAAACTATTAAAATACACTTTCCATCAACAAACAAATATGTTTTCTTCAATTCCGAACGGAATCATTCCGAACGGAATTGTACTCTGTGACATGGCCCAAAATAGCTGCAAATAAAATATGGGAAAACATGTTTGCCCTGTGTTCACATATAAAAATATTTGCCTAAAAATAAATATTTGAACCAATTGTCAAAAATAAAAATTAAATAAATAAAATTCCTTTTTATTAAATCCAAAAATTAAAATTTTAATGCAAAATATTGAAACTTTTATGGTTTTATGGTACAGAAGTAAAGAGGATTAAGATAACAAATAAAGGGATGTAGGCAATTTGGTAAAGTAATTTCCAGTCTTATACAACTAAATTAAACTAAACTATGAAGCTAAAGGCTCAGTTAGGCGAACGTTGCTGTACCGTATCTGTACTGTATCAATCAGCTGTTCGCTTTTTGTTATATGAAAACCAATACAAAAGCTTACCGAAATGCAATGTACCGTAGTTGCAACGTACCAATCTGTATAAAATAGAATTTCATGCCGTTGTTACGTGACATTTGTAAGACAGTGATGGGAGGCTTGTATGTTACATTGAATGCGGGTAATTTTGCTCTTTTTTTTGGTACTTTTTTAGTATATCTATGGAATTGCGACAAAACAACTTACAATACAACATATTTCCAAATATACATATGTTTAGATGTTTAAAATAAACAAATGCATATACACATACAATGAAAAAGGGAAACATATAAAAGACTTTAAATGGTATTAAAACCTTGTTTGGTGTATGCACATTTACAATATATGTATGCTAAAAATGTATATATGCTAAAATACAAATTTATTTATTGTAAATCTAATATAAATATTAAATTATTAACATTTTTTACATACACAAAATACTGTTTTAATACCATTTAATTCACGTGGTACCTTTTCTGCACAACGGTCACCATTTGAACATTTTTGATTTTCATCACTGTTTGTTTTGTTTTATGTATACTATTGCTTTTTGTTTATGTATGGAAAAACATATGACACGTTTTTAAACGTTCTATAAGTGCACCAACGTGCTTACAGTACGGTGCGTTACATTACGGGTACAGCAACGTTCGCCTAACTGAGCCTTAAAGCATTATTCGTAACGGTTTTAGACTCAAGCAATTAAGTGTTTTTAGACAGTGGATCTATTGTAAATTATTGACAGATCTTTACGAAATTTAGTTATATGATTTCTAGGCATATAAATTGAGTTTGTGCAAAATTTAACGATAAAAGGTGTATTCCGCCATCAATTTTCGTTAGTTTTTGTTACAGAAATATCGATTTTTTCGTGAGGTTGTTTCATATTTTGGTCCATAACGCTTTTCCTACTAAACCAATAGTGCTGAATTTCGATCCAAACTGCTTAAAAGAACTTGAGTGCATGTTGCATTTTTTTAGATAAACGGGTGTGTTCTAGAATCCGAATTCACTCGAAAGTGGATTAATTCAGCATTTTTTGTGTTCTGGAATTCACCACCACATGTTTTTATTCGTTTTCAATTAGAGTAGTAAGGGGTTAGTGAAAGTAAAACAAATCGACTTTATTATTATATGTGAGAACAGTTTAAGCAAAAACATAGTTTGCGAATATCGCGAATTTTTGCAAATTTCCACTGATTAAGCAAATTTTTCCAGAATTTTTGCCATTCCTTATAGTGTTAGGGACTTTTTATCAATTTTATGGCTTGTTCGAAATTTAAATATTTTCGCGCATTTTCGCTATTTTTATAATTTTTTTGCTTTTTCCGACATTTTGTTTTTTAACCGATACATTTTTGGGTTAGTTTCCTAGTTTGCAATTTGTGATTTTCGTGATTTTCCGCTAATTTAGCAATTTTTATCGAATTTTTGCCGTTCCTTATAATTTTAGGGACTTTTAATTATTTTTATGGCTTGTTTGAAATATTAAAATTGATCGCTATTTTTGCAAATTTTTTGCAATTGTTGCGCTTTTCGGCAATCGTCGCCATTATTAAGATAGCCACATATATAAACCGTAGTCACCTATTTTACTATCAAAGAAAACATCATAAATTTTTTTTCCTGCACAAGAATTTCGAATACACAAAAACATGCGGATTTCAGAACACCAATTTCTGTATTATGCGGATTTTAAAAACACACCTGATTGTAATGAAAATTTGTTTTCTATTGGTAAAAAGGTTTGAGATCTCTCTGTAAATAGAATTCGTGGAAAAATTTATTTTAAAATGCAACAGATTAGTACAGAGAACTTCCGCAGAGAATTGGACATTCAAAAGGCTTACAAAACTATTTTCTATGAAAATTTGACTTAATGAATGTTTGTTAAATTTAATAATCTTTTATGGTTATAACTTTAAAACTTTAATTGACAATGAACAGCTTTAAACATTTTACGAATGCAAAACAAATTCTCTTTAGTTAAAATTTCATTGTTGTAAATTGTTTTTGTTGAAGAAAATATGAGTCCAAAATAAAGTAACTAAAGGTACGGTCACATATGGCAAACATTTGTCAAAAAATATCAAATATTTGTTTGCCCTAATCTGACCACAAAATATTTTTGAAGGGCAAACAGAAAAACAGCTGATTTTGGTCAAACAAAATTATTTGCTAGCAAAAAAATATGCTCCTAATGTGTCCATTTAACGTCAAATATTTTCCTTGTTTTTAGGCAAATAAATATTTGTTCTTACAAAAATTTTGTAAGAACAAACAGCGGCAAATAAAAAGTTTTAAAATAAAAATTATTTAATAAAATTGAAAAAATTTACAAAATTAAATAAGTTTTTAATGACGAAAAAACTTATTTATGTAAAAATTTTTCCTGTGTTCTCTTTTTAGCATAAAGTTTCGCGGTAAATAGGATTCAAGATGTTACAAAATACATTTTTCTTAAGTAAATGGGTAATTTCTATGAGCCTATGTTACGAATTATGAATTGCAAGCATGGCGTATCTATAAAAATGGATACAGTTTTGAGAGTGTACCAGTTTGGGGTCATTGGACAATCAGAGACCCGCCAAAATAAAATTATATAATGAATTTAAGATTTATATAAAACATATTAGTGCCAAATAATATACCGACATAGACAACTTTTTGAGATTTTTTTCGTCTTGAAGTGATTGTAGCAAGTGACCTAGAACCAATTCTCGGCCTAACAAGACGAAATTTTGGCACAAGGTATATTTATAGCAGGTAGCCGCGAGATTACAACAATTGTACAAACAGCAAAGGGGTTGAAAAGAGACAAAAAACCTTGTTTACTTGTTTACTATGTTTACTTGTTTACTATCACGAAACAAGCAAATAAAAAATAACCAGCTGGCTTTCCGAGACTACCTGCTATAAACATACCTTGCTATTATAGAAATTATTGCCAAAACCGGCATTTATAAGATTATTAAGACATTAAAAGCTATTTACAGAAGTGGTATTTGTATACGTGCTATGCTAAAATATGGATCGATTACAATAACATTTGGTAAGGTGATAATAGATTGTCTATGGCAACAAGGACTCTTCTCCAGAAATAAGTTTTTATGGGAGCTACGTGAAATTATTGACCGATTCTTTCCACCTCTTATGACAATAAAAACGTAAACAACATTTCATTACTATCAGCTGCCGTATTCTGTATTTCGCTTAGCTAAAGCTAAATCTCGAACGCTAAAATTCCTTAGAGAACACAAAATTTAGAATTTTTAGCGTTGACACTAAAATTGCGGCAAATTAAATTTGTATTGCATTGCCAAATTAAGCAATGCACTTTGCTGAATTACATTTGTAGCGAAAAATTGCTAAATCAACTTTATAGATTTTTAGCGATAGAGATTTTGCTTTAGTGAATTACGGAATACGGCTGCAGGTGTGTTTTTGGCATCCGCATAATTCAGAAATTGGTGTTCTGAAATCCGCATGTTTTTGCACATTGATGATGTTTTCTTTGATAGTGCCTTGTAAAACAGTTGACAACGGTTTATATATGTATGGGGCTATCTTAATAATGGCGACGATTGCCGAAAAACGCAACAAAGATATGCGAAAATTGCAAAAAATTTGCATAAATAGCGATAAATTTTAATATTTCAAACAAGCCATAAAATTGATAAAAAGTCCCTAAAAGCATAAGGAATGGCAAAAATTTGATAAAAATTGCTAAATTAGCAGAAAATCACGAAAAATTGCAAACTTGGAAGCAAACCCAAAAATGTATCGGTTAAAAAACAAAAAATTTTAAAAATAGCGAAAATGCGCGAAAATATTTAATATATTTGGAAGAAGCCTTAAAGTTGATTAAAAGTCCCTAACACTACAAGGAATGGCAAAAATTCTGTAAAAATTGCGATATCAGTGGAAATTTGCAAAAATTCGCGATATTCGCAAAATTCTGTTTTTGCTGCAAATGTTCTCAAATATAAGAATAAAAGTCGATTTGTTTTACTTTCACTAACCCCTTACTACTCTAATTGAAAACGAATAAAAACATGTGGTGGTGAATTGCAGAACACAAAAAATGCTGAATTAATCCACTTTCGAGCGAATTCGGATTCTAGAACACACCCGATTATCTTATAAATTGCGACCTGTACTTTGCGAATAAGCTTAACATGGACAGCTAACCGGACGGATGAACATTGTTATATCGATTAAGAAAAGGATGCTGACGAGAAATAAAAATTTTGGTGGCAAGTTCACTCAAGTTCTTTTAAGCAGTTTGGATTGAAATTAAGCACTTTTGGTTCAGTAGGAAAAGCGTTATGGACTAAAATGTGAAACAACCTCCCGAAAAATCGACATTTCTGTAACAAAAACTAACCTAAATTGGTGGCGGAATGCACCTTTTATCGTTAAATTTTGCACAAACTCAATTTATATGCCTAGAAATCATATAACTAAATTTCGTGAAGATCGGTCTATAATTTACAATAGATCCACTGTCTAAAAACACTTTATTGCTTGCGTAACTAAACCGTAACGAATATTGCTTTAGTTCATAAAATAGTTTAATTTAGTTGTATTAGACTGGAAATTACTTCGCCAAATTGCATTTATCTCTTTATTTGTTATGTAAATCCTTTTTTACTTTTAAAACGGTTGTTCTCGCTCTTCTATACCATAAAACCATAAAAGTTTCAATATTTTGCATCAAAATGATAATTTTTAGTTATAATAAAAAGTAATTTTATTTATTTAATTTTTATTCTTGACAATTTGTTCAAATATTTATTTTTAGGCAAATATTTTTATATGTGAACACAGGGCAAACATGTTTTCCCATTTTTTATTTGAAGCTATTTAATATCTGTTCGAACAAACAAAAATGGCCAAATAAATGTGCGTAGTGTGACCAGCAAATAAAATTTTTATTTTTTTTAACAAATTTTTTAACAATGCAGGCAAACAACATTTGACAATTTTTTGCCATATGTGACCGTACCTTAAGACTTATAGCAACAGTTTTACTTGTAACAATATCAAAGCTTTAACAAAACACATCAACAATAAAAAAGTGGGTTTATCTCATCTTACATTCCCACGAATAACAAAATCTTTTGAAATTAAATTTTGTATTCCCAAAAATTGAAATTACTTTTTGATAAAAAGTAATTTTATTTATTTAATTTTTATTTTTGACAATTTGTTCAAATATTTATTTTTAGGCAAATATTTTTATATGTGAACACAGGGCAAACATGTTTTCCCATTTTTTATTTGAAGCTATTTAATATCTGTTTGAACAAACAAAAATGGGCAAATAAATGTGCGTAGTGTGACCAGCACATAAAATTTTTATTTTTTTTAACAAATTTTTTAAAAATGCCGGCAAACAAAATTTGACAATTGTTTGCCATATGTGACCGTACCTTTACATAACTCTTTGAAACATTCATAAATTATTATTTTTAATCCAGAAATGAATAAATCGTTACTTATTAAGTAAATCTGTCTCATTTGATAGCCAAAATTGCGTTTATTTTTCAACATATCACATATTTTGTTTCTACCTAATAAAAAATTGAGCTTCAAACGTATCAGGTTTGTAAGGAAGAAATGTAAGAGTTTCGCTTACCATCTCGCTTACGTAAGGCATGAATTTTAAATGGTGAGTTCCCACTTATAAGCAATACATATTTGACACAAAAAGCGCTTTATTCAACGCATGAAAAAACTGGTGACCTTAGAGTTCAGCTTTACACACAGAATGTTTGTTTAGAGTTATTTTTCAGCAATCGCCCTTATAAACCTGCTTCGTAGTAAGGGAATGGCGTAGCACTTGAAAAGTTATTTTTTCTTTTATAAAACTTGTTAAGAGTTCCTTTATTTACTTTATTGCATCTCTGTATGTCTTATTGCGTAGCGCATGAGTATGCGCTTATTTTTATAAATGTACTATTAGTGCTTCGCAAAATGATAAAAATTTTTGTTGGGTACTTTTAAAATATTAAACATGTTAGTTACGTGGTTTTGTATAATCGCGAAAAAAGTCTTTTAAAGACTTAAACGGAAGACATTTCCGAAATATTACCTCTCTTACTTCTCATTGATACAATACAATTGATAAACTTGAAATTTTCTAGGTTTCATATTAAAGTTTTTTTTTTTAACTTTAAAGGCCAGTTATCCTTTAGAATATTTCGAAGAGTTTCTTAGAAATTTATTTTGATAAAAATCCAAGTTTGGAATAAGGCAAAATTTTTGTTTTGTTTAACGTTTTTGCGCTTCATTAAGAATTATTTACTTAAGACTTAAATACTTTTGTTGTTATTGCCTACGGCTGTCAAATGTTTAACCCTTTTTTTGCATAACAACTTCTTTTATATAAAAGTAACAGAAATTTTTAAAAATAAACTCTGTAGAGAAACTGTACTTCTTTTCTTTTTCTAAAGCTGCGACAACCTTTTCTTAAAAGAATATAATTTTTTTATGTTTTTAATCAAATCGAACAAAAACCGGATATAAGAAATTTCTTTTAAATAAAAAAAGAAAGAAGAAAAAAAACAAAACACGTAATAAATTTTCCTTTTATCGTGAAAGGAACGAGTTGTTTTCCTTTCATTTTCCTTGATGGGTGCGCATGTGCAATTTAAGGCGGCATGCAAATTTGTTTTCTTTTTATTTTGCTTAACAAATAATTGTTACTTTCGAAATCCAATTTCAAATTCTTTTGAAACGTTTTTAATGAAATTTAAGATTCGCCAAAAATTAAAGATTTTGCATAAATTAAAATTTTTGCACCCTTTTTTTCCGAAAACAGGCAGGAAGTACGTGTTGTTCTGTAAGAAAAAAAAAAAAATTCGCCAAAATACGGGGTGTTAAAGGTTAAAGTATTTTATGCATAAATTAATGATCAATAAGATCGTTAATGTAAATTTATTTTCTTATTTCCCTATAAAAGGTTACTAAAAGAAAATTTGCATATCAGCCCCTTTAAATCGGTGTAAAGAAAAACTTAATTTAATCCGCATAAAGAAAATTGGCACATTTGCCAAAAACCTTTGAAATTGTTTTGTCAAGATCAGTTTTTGAATTTCTTGCTTTAATAATAGATTTAAAGCGGAAGAAACACGTGAAGCGCTAGATGTCTGAACACTTCTCACCCTTAAAAATCCACAAGCACCCAAAAACACACACAAAGTAGTTTTAACTGTATGACAAGGGATTTTCTAGTAGACCAGAATTATTGTACATTTGTTGGGTTGCTGACATCTTCTAGACATGATGAATACAAACAATACAACTACAAAAAAAAAAAAAACATTTAACAAAATTTTAGCTTGAACCTAAACGACCTTTTCCTTAACAACTCCTTAATAATATCCTGACATTTATACAACCAACTCGCGTATCTTCAGCAGGATGATGTGTGTGTGTGTGTATGTATTTGTGATCTACTCTGGTTTCAAATTCTACTAAAGAAAAGAACTGAAGAAAATAAAAATTTGCATGAGAATGGCAAAAATGACACACAACTGGGATCTTCTTCGTTAGATGATCATTTTCTCTGCCAAACAAAGTAACATTAAACCCTTTTCTTCTCTGCTTTAAAAGAGACAGGGGTTGATTTTATGTTGTTTTTATAATTTTGCATGTTGGTCTAGGATACTTAAATGTTACACACACACAAGCACACTAATTTCTATGCGCTTTTTTAATATCAAATATTTGCTGAATGCGAAATGCGTTTGCGTAAATGTCTGCGTCTGCGCAATTGTGTGTATTCAAAGGAAGATGAGTATTCAAATCAGGAAAGGGTAGGAAGGTGTTTGTCTTTACTTCGATCATCTCTAATGATCTTGTGCATAAGGCAAAGGAAATTTAAACAGCAACAAGGGGTTGATTACATAATTTGCCTAAAGATAAGCAAACGAATGACCTTTTTTGCATACGAATTGAAATTTTCTCAAGCTTTAGCTGAGCCAGCAAAATAAAGGGGTAAGCAAATTCCTATACACAGATACTAGAATGTGAAATAAACGCAAAATGTAAATTTTTTCCCATGAAAATTTTCTAAGCAAAAAAAAAAAAACATTTTCGGCTTCACCTTTTTCCATTATTGTGTCGGGGTTATACTTTGCTTACAACTTAAAGACATTAGATAAACAATAAAAGCAGAAGATGCAATCAAGGATAATAAATTGCCAGCATTCAATTTTAACCGAACATTTTGTTAGAATTTTTGCATGCAAAAATTTAAATATCCTTTAACCCCATCACACCGCATCGCCTCAATATGAATTGATATTCATTAATTTTTTGTTTTATTTTCTTTTTAAGTTTAGATCAGCCCAGCTTGTGTTCAAAGGATTTTGCTTTAGTGCAATTTAGGATTTTTGCAAAGCGAAAAGAAAAGAAGGATGATGTTCTTGTCTTTTGTTTTGTGTGATAGAAACGTTGTCTTCTTTTTGCTTTGCAAGAGTAACGTCTTTTTTATTCATCTTTTCTAATCTTGAATATCGATTAGATGAATTAAATTTTATTTTGAATATAAGAAAATTTTGTTTAGATCGTGAGAACTTTATTGTTGATGAATTTAATTGCGTCTTTGCAAATTTTTTTTTTATTTGAATGATAAAGTAGTAGACATGACACACTATTTTTTTTCATTTAGGTGAATGTTTTCTTTAATGTGTATTAAAAAATTATTTGAAATGTCAGTTACAAAATTTGCAAAGATGTAACGTATTTCTGTTGGAATGTGTGTTTTTCTTAAGACGAATATTAACTGATTAATTTATTTGCAATATTTAAGGTGGAAAGTGTACATATAAATCTGTAGGAAAAAGTGCTTAAGTTGACTTAAGCAAAATTTTTGTTAATTGCGCCTTTTAAATCTTAACATTCAAAAGTACAAAGTTGCAATTATTTTGCACGATTTTTCAGGAACTTATAGCAAAATGACTTTTTGCTTATCTTTTTCCAATGTGCTTGCGCAGAAAACAAGAAATATGAATGGAAGTAACCATATTCTGAGAGCAACATGCTATGGTTGGATTTTAATAATCTTTATGTTTGCAGGTAACCATGTTATGTGTTAATATGACCATAATATGGTTAAAGTTAACAATAATTTACCGAAATCAATATTAATATGGTCAAAATAAATCATCGTTTTGTCAAAATTAACCATATTTTGGTAGATAAAAACTATAATATGTTCAAAATTAGCCATATTACGGCTATGATAATTAAAAAATTTAAAAAAAAGTTGAAATAAACAACCATAATATGGCCAAATAACCCATAGTATTAATTAATTATTATTGTGGTTCTTTAAATTTTCCCATAAATTAGTCTCAAGTATCCATATTATGGTCAATGTTAACCATATTATCGTTTTTTATTTCAACAATTTTTTCAATTTGCTAATTTAGTCAAGCTGTAGTTTTATTAATTTTTTATTAAGGGGCAAGTATGTCTCGAGAAAATGTTAAGGATAAAAAACTAATTCAGGTCGGTTATACATTTTATCGAACTAGGGGCGACTCTTGGGCATTTATGGGATTTTATATTCAACATATTTCTAGTCTGGATTTAACATTTTGTATGGGAGCCCCTCTTAAGGAATGGAGATAGCGGGTAGGTATGTTAGAAATAAATGATTGAGATGAAAAATAAAGTGGGGTTGGGCATCCATTATTATTATTACTAAACCGTTATTGAGTTACGAGAATACATGTTGTGCAACCCCCTCCATTTTCGACATAACCTAAAAAAAACACGGTTAGCACCAATGAATTCAGCGTACTCGAATAAGGTTAAACGCCATGAGCCCGGCTTGTGTATTTTTTTTTTAACTAGCACAGTGTAGTTATAGACTTTTTTAAAATGTATATTACTTGATTTTTATTGGCACAGTGCAATATATAAAATACAAACTTCTTGTCAGATGGAATTTCCCGAAGAACTTATTGAAACTAGCCCCCATTTGCGATTTTGCTGCATTTTTCATACATTTCTCGAATTTTTGATTGAAAATACAAATGGAGTGTAATGTATTTATTACACATCTGTAATCATTTATTACACATCTCTAATAATTTATCGTTAAATCAGCTGTTTTATATATTTTTAGGATCAGCTGTGTTGTTTATATTTTTACTAGTAAATAAACAATATTTTATGTATGTATGGGTAAGCATATAATTGCATGTAAATATATAGAATAAGGATTAGATTTAAGTACCGTTATTTTAGTTTATAAGGAGACAAATTTTGTAATAAAACAAGATTCGAATACGAAACTTAGCCGAGCAAATTGGCTCTTTGTTTTCTTTTATTAAAATCACCAGCACTCACAGTAGTGCCTTGGCGCTTGTTAGTGCCGGCATAAGATAATAGTGCCAGTGGCGTTTCAAACGCCGCACAGTAGCGCCCGTAGAGCAAACGAGGTTGCAAAAATCAAAATTTTCATGAGCACCGACGAAGTTTTGAATAAACTCATGTTATAGGAAACTTTTCAACGATTTCAAATCTGCCACTCTTAATAATATCACATTTTTAGTTTAGAAGATATAGCCGTTCAAAGTTGACCGACTTTCGGTTTTCAAAAAAACACACAATTTTTAGTAAATTTGTTGCGATTTCAGGTGTAATATCACGAAAAATAGGTAACGAATCGCCTTATTTTTTGTTTGTATTGATTGATGCATTTATTAAATGTGTAATGATAAAAAAAAAATGAACTGTTTGCTTTGTGTTTCTCCTGGTAAATCACTATTTAAAAACTATCCGTTTTTTCACTATTTTTCAACTTTGACGGAAAATAACAAAAATCTATATTTTTCTATATTTGCCATATTTGCAAAATCTGTTCTTTGATTATTTCTTTACATAATTCAAAAATTTTATCTGCCCGTACGTGCCCGTTTGGCTTCTAGAGGTAAAAAAGGTTAAAAAGACATGGTTGCCATACTAATATTGCGGTTTAATAAAATTCTTTAATTTGGCCCCTACAGCGCGTAGGATGCTCCTAGATGGGTCAAATGTATGACCAACCCCACTTTATTATTTATTGCCGAATTTCGGTTTTTTTAGTTATTTCAATAAACTAAACCATTTTTGAGTTACGCGAATATATGCTGTGCAGCGCCTTACATTTTCGAAATAACGGTATATCTTGAAAACAAGAGCTAATTTAAAAAAACGGTTAGCACCACTGAATTCAGCGTCCCCAATTAGGGTGAAATGCCAGGTGCGCGGCATTCGAGTTATCGAGTATTCGAGTTATTCGAGTTATTGAAGAAATAAGCTCAACACATTCGGCTAATTCGGCGAAATTATGACATTTTGAGTATGACATAACTTTTGAAAAAAAAATTTTAAAATTTTTTTTCGTTCATATATGTTCCTTATAAGATAAAAGGAACATTCTCACCAAATTTCATTAAAATCGGAAGGGGTCGTGTCCCACTCTTGGTCGTTTTGACATGGAATTACCCATATACCGAAAATACAGAAAATTGAAAAAATAAATTTAAAAAAAAAAAATTTTTTTTTTTAATTTGTTGGGTAATAATTTAGAACCCTAAAGAAAAAAAAAATAAAAACAATCTAAAAATGTAAAAATAATTTTTTTTTAGGTACCATAAAATTGATTTTTCTACTAATTTTAACTTTGATAACCCATAAGTAGGCCCCTACACAGCGTAGCACCCTTTTCAAATGCACATTTCATAGGCTGAACAGTTATCTATCATATGCTGTTTAAACTGTTCAATTACCTTATTCGGTTCAAAAGATATGATTTTTGCAACGAAAAAACTCAAATGGCGCCACTGTGCGCCGGCCAAACAAAATTCTTATACCCATCAAAGTAGGGACTTCTTTTTTTAATTAAATGACATCCAGTCATTACAGGAGAATGTGTTAAGAGCATTTTCCCGTATAACATTATAGGGAAGGCTGTAGGAAAAATCGCCCAAAAAATAAATGAAAAATCGCCCAAAAAAATTCCATGTAAAATTGGGCCTGAATTCATATGAAAAGTGACCCAAAATTGTTGGGCTATTTTTCGTTACTATCATTATGAAAAATTATGCAAAAATATTAAATGAAAATTAGCCCATTTTTTCGGGCATACTATTTGTCTAAATCATTCATTATTACTATACGACGAATTCCTAAATGTTATTTATAAAAATAACGGGACATATTGCAAAAAGGTGGCATGTCATAACGTCCAGTGTAATAGTGTCCGTGGACAAACTCGAAAGCATAGCCGGCCTATGGCCGGGCGCAAGGATTTTCTCCTCTTTGATAAAAACAAGTACCGGCTTCGCTAACTAAAGCTTCTCTGCACAGCCGGCCTTCGTTCGGAAACAAGGCAGATTTTAGAAGCTTTACTTAGCGAGACCGGTACTTGTTATACCATAAAGGAAAAAATCCTTGCGCCCGCCCAAAGGCCGTCTGCGCAGAGAAGCTTTAGTTAGCGAAGCCGGTCTTTGTTATACCATAGAGTAGAAAATCCTTGCGCCCGGCCGAAGGCCGGCTATGCCGAGACGCTTTAGTAAGCGCTGGCGGTATTTGCTACAACATAGGGGAGAAAATTCTTGCGCCTAAAAGTGTTTTCGTTATATGTTTAATATATGCACCCAGAGAAAAAACAACAAAACCATTTTTAAAAAAATGTAGACCATATTATGTTTAATTTAACCAAATCATTGTCACCGACAACCACATTATGGTAAAACAAGTTTCTTTAAAAATAGTTTTGTTGGTTGTGACCATAATAAAATAGGTTTTTCTCTTTCATTTGTATGCTACTAACTTTATATGAACAATAAACACTGTTTTGCAAATTGGGTAATTTTTAATTTTTTTTTTTGTTGGGAAAAAATTCGTTTTTTCTTTTTGGGTCATTTTTCATTTTTATTTTATTTTATTTTATTTTTGGGCAAAAATTTATATAACTTTTTGGGTTATTTTTCATGTTCTTTTGGGGGATTCTTCATTTGGGCGATTTTTCATTATTTTTTTTTTTTTGGGCCATTTTTCTTTGGGCGATATTTCCTACAGCCTATAGGGAATTATGAATTATATCATAATTAATAATGTTGCTGAAGATTACTTTACTGAATTTCAGACAGTGTGACAGGTGTGGGCAAACAAATTGGGGAAAAAATATATAACACATTAAAATTTCTCTACATTTGAGCAATTTTGGAGCACTTGATGCAGTTTCTTTGAGTTAGTCTGTTCTACGTTTTTTTTCTCCTAGTCTGTAGCTATAATTGTGTCAAAAACCGAAAAACAAAATTGGTTTCCAAGATATAGCCGTGAGAAAAATTGCAAGTTCTTTGGGAAAAGAATCTATGTACCTAACGAGATAACATCCGAAAAGCAGCTAAACTAGCAGAACCCAAATAGAGTTTTGTACGTTTCGATAATTATTTCGAGAAATTCCACACGAGAAGGAGCTTTCACTTGATGGCTTTAAAAAATGTTGCACTGTGTTTTTATTTTGAAAAAAGTCACTCTTTTTGATTATAGCGAATATTATAACTTGCCATCAAATTCAAAATGTTATTCATAAATACCTACTTAAATTAAGTATGCACTTAAAAAATTAATTTGCTCTAGTTGAAAAAAAATATATATATCAAACAAAGTTAAATCCTTTGGCCATAAGACAAAATATGCAAAATTATGTTAATTTTTTAGGCTAAAAGACTATTTAACATATTTTTTCGTTCCTTTGCTTGACAAAAAAAAAAAAATATGTGCCGAATGCACAATTAAGGTCAAGGTCATTACATATATTTTAAACACAATATTGTCTTTGTTGCTATTTTAAAATGATACAACTTCATCACACCTTAGGAAAGTAACACCAGCAACAACAACAAAAACAACATTGAACAAACAAAGGAATTTTAAATAATTCATACAAAGTACAAAGAAATATACCAGTGCCAATACAACAAGTATGACGAGAGTGTATTTAGCATAATGATAAGTTGGCAGCAACAAAAGTTGTAAACAAAACATTAACAAACAATACCAACAACAACAACAACAACAATAAAAAAACCCAAATTATACATATAAAAAAGTCAAAAATTATGCGCATAATCAACATGAAAATGCGAGAAAAATATTTAAGTGAAAAAAAAACCAAAAACCCCAAAAATATACCAAATGGACTGGATAAATTTATTTTAAATTTATAAAATAAAAAAAACAAGCTTGCATTTCATTAGTATAACAAAAATTTAGTAGATGTTTGTTTATTCGTATGGCTGGATGAATGGACAGACGGACAAACAGACAATCAGGCAGACAGATTTGTAAACAAACCTTAAAAAGGTAAAAAAATGGAAATAATCAAAGTGATTGTTTATGAAACGAGGGCAGGCGAAAAATGAACTTAGAGTGGTTATAGTATGTAGCTCCTATTTCAAGGTGACAAAAAGCGAAGGCAACATAACACAGTGATCGAGTATGATGAAAATATATTTATCTCTATGGTAATGGCTGATATTTATCTAGTATATTCTCGTAAGATTCTAAGGGCTGAAACATGCCAACATACAAATTTCAGAATACCAGAAGTAAGACTAATACAGAACATTGGTAGCACGCCGAAATCTAAGCCTGGAATCAGATTATAACTGATGCTGAATTAATGTTAACGTGACTAGATACAGACCGTTGCTTTGAGGCTTTTCATTATATTGGCAAGTTTAAACTGCAATATCTAATAAAGATCTTTCTGAAAGCGATTCCCAAATAACTTATGCCTGATTTAATTGAAAGCTGGACGGTCATATAATGGATGAGATTCTTTTTCCTAAGTTCAAAGTTCTTTACAGCTGCGACAGAGTTTAATGCAAGGGAGACTGAGTCTGCTAAAACATATATCAATCTAGATGTAAGTATATTTCCGGTTGTAGCTTAAAATTTGCATTGAGAGCCTTGTGTTGAATGTGTGCCACGTTTCCTGATTAGTTAGCAATGAAGTAATTTTAAATAAAATTTATACAACTCGTCCGCTTAGAGTGTGAACCTGCTAACTCCCTTTTAACAACTTTTACAGGAGAGACAAAAAACTTTTTATTTTTCCTATTTGCTGCTTGAGAAAAAACCAAAAATATTGTTGATTTGACACACTTCAGGACTCAAATTGAAGAAAAACTACATGCTGGTCGACGAGGCATATCTTTCTCTACCATACGACATTAAAATCTCAATTTACTAAAAAAGTGGAGTTAGCAGGTTTACACTCTAAGCCGACGAACTATTAGATACTAGCAGAATGAAATGCATATTCTGGCCCGCTTATATTTAAGTTAAAAACATACATAAAATTTACAATAGGCACTATCCAGTTATAAGATACAAAGAATGCTGACGAAGGCCGTAGCGGGCCAGGAAATGCATTACATTCTGCTGGTATCTAATAGTTGTATAAATTTTCTTTACAATTTACTTCATTGCTAACCAAAGGAAAGTTAAAGTATGCCTCATAACAGAAATATACAAACGAAAATTGTGGAAAATATTGAAGGAATAATACTATTAAAGTTTAAAAGCTTTTGAGGAATGTAATTTGACTTAGAATACACATTCGAGTAATATGAAAATTTATATATAATAATCCTGCGGGAAATTTGTGTCAATTGGTACCACAGACTGGTCCTGGGAGTTGTGAAAATAGAACAGGAACAAATAGAAAAAACTCATGACCAGTGAAAGGAGAACTAATTATGTAACTGGTTTATGGAGAACAAAAAGGTAGAAAAAGTAATGAATTACAGTACAGTCTTCACCGGTGGTGTGATACATATTTTTGGGACTTTCTAAAATTTGGCTCTTGAATTTAATTCTAGGGCTTGTTTTATTGAAATAATACTACATCGTATTGAAATAATACTACATTTAAGTAACTGTCACTAAACACGTCCATTGAGAATAGATTTGTGACTGGTCAAATGGTGTCAATTGACCCCCTCCAATGACAACCCCATGTAAAAGTGATAGGTCTTATTCATAGAAAGTGTTAAAACTAGAACCGGTCTCTTCCTCCAAAGACCTATCACAGGACTACTTTGGTGTCAGTTCGCTTCCCTCTAGGGAAATGTTACTCACCATGAGAAATAACTTCCCAGATTCTATTTGTTAATTCCTTTTTATAAACAGCAATTATTCAAAATTCAAGTCTTGAATTGATAATCAAAAACTTTATCGATTACCCTCGTATATTCCATTTATAAATCAAACGCACTTAAGTATAAGTTCATAAAAATGTATATTTGAATAATTCATCAGGATCTTGTTGTTGTTGACGACAACGACGATTCTGACAATGATGAGCACAAAAATATAGTTTTTTTCTTCTTCTTTTTGTTTATGATTGCAGTGAAAATTCTTATTAAAATATTTTTGCAAAAGAAAAGCCAAATCTAGACAATTTTAAGAAATTAAAAAAAAAACACGCGCCTAAAAGCCCTCTATTTTTCTTTTTTAATAACATCGATATGTAAATTAGGAGAGGAAAAATTCTCGTTTGACACAAAATATCCTTTTCCTCAATCATGCCTGCCCTCACGATGAATCGCGCTTAAACAACATAAAAAAAAAAACAAATACCACAAAATACAACAAATCGAATTAACTTTGCATTTTAATTAAACACGACGCATGCGCAACTTTTTATGAGCTGTATAACTATTCTCGCTCTCCTAGAGAACTCGCCACACACTCAAGTTGCCGTTGTCGTATGATGTACTCGTAGCATAAGCAGAAGTGTGCAAGTATTAACTCGTGTTTACTGCTTAGATTTAAATGCTCAAAAGTTGTATGTTGGTTGTTAGTTGGCTGCTTTGTTTCTTCCGCATAAATTATGTGGCAAAATTTTATGTATATTTTTTTTTTTTACTTCAATCGGTTTCGCTTAGCTCATGTTTGACTAGGCGCCATAGTAATTACCAATTCTAATATTATGTTAATTTACCGTTTTGTGTAGATTTTCGTTGGGTGAATTCTACTCTCGACTTTTGGTTCAAATGCTCATACTCATACATTTGATTATAATTTTGATAAACTGGTGGCAACAGTTTACAGCGGCAACAGCAGCAACGAGCAACAAATGACTCATGATTAACATTTTTTTTTTGTTGTAGCTGCATGTTTTTCTTAAAAAGGAATCCTTTAAAGCGGATAAAAACTTGTTGCTATTTGAATTGGGCTGCTTGTGGTTGATTAAATGCGCTACATTTATTGAGTTGTTGGACTTAATACTTTAAAAAAATTTTTTTTTATGTACAACTGTTTTGTTTGATTTTTGTCTACCTAAACTGAATCTCGCATAGTTTTTCTGGGTCTAACACGTTTAATTTAAATGTTTCCCAACCTCTAGAGCTCTAAGGCGGTTCCATTGATTTCGACATGGATTTTTATTCTTCTTCTTCCATCCGCTTAACTCCTATAGGAGCATAAGGCCTCAAACTTTAAGACTCAACTTTCAAAGCAAAATAAGTGAGAGAGGTCGTCTTCTATTTTCAGCAACATCTAAAAGGTCAATATTTTTTTGGCCATTAACATTTTGAGATATTTTTCGCTGGCTGCTAATTTCAATATTCCCAATAAAAAATTTGATCATTTTGCGCTTTATGTGTCAAAAATGTATTGCTTCAAAGTGGGAACTCGCCATATAAAATTCATGTCTTCCGTAAGCGCAATGGTAAGCGAAACTTTTATGTTTCTCCCTTACAAACCTGCTTCGTTGGAAGCTCCATTTTTTATTGGGTTAAAGCTTAACCCCCATATTCATAAAAATATTTTTATTTTATTGGAGGTTTATTGAACACATTTTCATAGGAAATTCGTCCAATAAACCTCCAATAAAACAAAAATATTTTTTATGAATATGGGGGTAATGTTGTTACTAGTTCTGGGGCCAAATTACGATATGCGTGATCGAATACTTTTTCGATTCGAAAGCAATTTTATTTGTAATTCTTTCTGGCCATACTGAACGCATCGAAAATATTTTTTAAAGCATTAAAGCATTTATTTGAGTTTTCACAACTTTTAAAAAATAAAAACGAATCGGTCAGTATCGACTGAAATAAAATTGCTTTCAAATCGAAAAACTATTCGATCACGACTGCTATAATTTGCCGCCTGGTCTTTATTTAAATAGAAAGTTTAATCGTTTTCGCCAAATGTTGTAAAAAAAAGTTGTAAACAATATTTTTAATGAAGCTTTAATCAATAATACGTCTGCTTCTTTACTCAAGTTTGGACTTTAAGAAAATGACTTTCTTTGTTGGAATTTAAAACCTTTGGTTGGAATAATTTTCCTTAGTTATGAAAAACGACTATAACTCTTGCATCTCAGACAGCTGCACAAGGTAAATAATGACATCAAGACGCTTGGCGATATGTTATACGACTATTGAAGATATATTCGGGAATACTTGTATAGTATTGTTCGCTGCATATGCGGAGTGAGTATAAGTCGATCATTTCTGTAGGCCGTATAGTAGTTCCGTTCCTCTGGGGATTCGGAATTGGCGAAACTTTTTCGAAATTAATTTTTAATCTTAAGTGGAATGTTTTAAAAGGTAGCAGTGCTGTTGTTTTTATGCGATAACTCATTCGAGGTTACATTTGTAGTATAATTATAATTTAAAGCTTACTTATGTAGACCAACGGTTCGCAAATGGCGGTCTGCAAAAGATAATATTTTAAACTTCTTACTTAAAATTAAGAAATTTTTTTCATATACAATATTAAATGTAATTAATAATATGTTGAGTATTAGCATTTTCACACTTGCATACATTTCGGAGGAACGCATTGAAGATGTTGACAATGTAAAACATACATTCAAACTTGCAACATCTAACATCTTTGAAGCTGTCAAAATAACAAAACAAGAAAAGTAATACAGAAATAAAATTTAATGGCAAAACCAGTGTTCGAAAATAAACACTAAATATCGCTCCTTAGTGTTCGGTTTAGAAGATTTGTGGAAAACACAACCGCTAATAGTGTTTGTTTAGAAAATCATTAAAAAAACTAACGTTTCCCTGTTTGTCATCTTTCAAACACAAAAATAATACTGCTTTTATCCAACTCAACAAAAGAGAAGAACATTAATTTCAGTTCAGTTTTTTTTACAACCACAAACTTCATTGTGCTCGGTTCGGTTTATTAATGTTCGTCACTTTTGGCTGGTAAAATAAAAGTAAACATTTTTTATAAAAACAAAATATACATCAGAAAAAAAATACAAAAAGCCAGCAAAATAATTTTAACCAAACAAAACATATACACAAAACACACACAAGCTGTTCGTGCTGCGGTCGATGCTTAAATTTTTTGTTTGTTTACTTCTTTATCAATGAAAAAAAAACAAACATTATAGAACATTAAAATATAATGTTTGTCTACAGTACCACTACAACTGTCCTGATTTTTAAATAAGAACAGAACACTATATAATATTCGGCTCTTTCTTGAAAATAGTTACGAACGTTGTAAAGGGATGTGTTCGTCTACACAATCACTAAAAAAAAAGATATCGTTCTTGGATGTGTGAGCCAAACACTAAAAAAGGTTCTGTTTATTTTCGAACACGGGTCAAAACACAAACAAAAAAAGTAACACAGAAATAAAATTTAATAAAAAAAAAGTACAAAATTAAGGCGAATTCATTACAGGTGGTCTTAAAAGCCTTGCTGCTAACATTTTTTTTTAGCTTTATAATTCTGTAATGTCAACATTTTGTTTATTATCTTTGTTTCTGTTTTGTCTTATTCCTGTTTTTGACGTTGTGCAATGAACTTACAAAGCCAAATTGCTTGTGGTTTTTGTACGAGTTTAACTTGTTGCATTACCGAGATTATCTGTAATGAATTTGCCTTTTTACAAAAAATTTATACAAAGCCATTTTGTCACTGATGCCACAATAATATTAGAATTTATTGCAATTTTTTATTATTGATGACACTAAAAATATCGAAAGATGTAGAAGGGAACAAAATAAGATAGAAACATCTTGCATGAATGTAGAAATATGTTGATTTTTAGCTCTGTTCATATGGGAAAATTGCAACATCTAAGCGAATTGATGGTAGATTTTAGATGCTGACAAGTGTGAAAAGGCTATCAGTGATACTAAAACAAAAAATTAATAATAGTGAATACTTGTTGTAACTTAATCACGCTCGGCGGTCTTCGAAAAAATTTCATTCTTGGGGAGTCTGTGAAGCAAAAGACAAAGTGAAACCCTTATTAAGACCATATATGGTTTAAGCGATGGAGCTCGCCAAAGATTGCCCACTATCGCCACCAGAGACGCCTATGCTGGCTTTCCCTTTTTTAAGGGAGTATTATATATCTTCTACTTATATATGTCAAATCCATGTATTTTATGTGTCAAATACATAGAACTAGATACGAATAAACAGGGACAGTTAGAATCCTAGTGCTGCTAGCTAGTTTGAATATACCATCGCAAAACTTCGATGGCATGCAGTCGAAACTGAGAGAAATGGAATCTGAAGCAGCATAATGTGGTTTAAGGATAAACATACCCAAGACCAAGGCCATGAGAACTAGTACAGCAAAAACAGATAACTTTACACTGAAGCAACAGAAGATTAAAAACTTCCAGTCTTTTTTTACCTGCACGCAGAGAAAAACGATGTTTAAATATGGTCACCTCCAACAAAACTATTTTTAAAGAAAACTTTTTATATATCCATATTATTGTCACCTGCAACCATATTATGGTTGAATTAGTCCTCCATCAAAAAGCCACAACCATATAATGGTTGCCTTTAAACATGTTATGGTTTAATATAACAATAATTTGTTTTAAAATTAACAATAGTATTTTCCTCTTTTCCAAGAGCAATATGCTATAGTTAAAAAGCAGCCATTGTATTATAAGTGTTAAACATGTTTAAGTTATGTATTTTTAACCATATTATGGTTGCGGCTTCTTGGTGGAGGACTTATTAAACCATACAATGATTGTCGGTTACAACAATATGGTTAAATTAAACATAATATGTTTACAATTTTCTTTAAAAATAGTTTCGTTGGAGGTGACCATATTTAAACATGTTTTTTCTCTGGGTGTGGGAAGCACAATTACCAAAAACGAAGAATCCAAAAGGGGTTTTTATAACCGCATCAATGAAGCCCGACAAAGTTCTTTACAGCTGCGACAGAGTTTAATGCAAGGGAGACTGAGTCTGCTAAAACATATATCAATCTAGATGTAAGTATATTTCCGGTTGTAGCTTAAAATTTGCATTGAGAGCCTTGTGTTGAATGTGTGCCACGTTTCCTGATTAGTTAGCAATGAAGTAATTTTAAATAAAATTTATACAACTCGTCCGCTTAGAGTGTGAACCTGCTAACTCCCTTTTAACAACTTTTACAGGAGAGACAAAAAACTTTTTATTTTTCCTATTTGCTGCTTGAGAAAAAACCAAAAATATTGTTGATTTGACACACTTCAGGACTCAAATTGAAGAAAAACTACATGCTGGTCGACGAGGCATATCTTTCTCTACCATACGACATTAAAATCTCAATTTACTAAAAAAGTGGAGTTAGCAGGTTTACACTCTAAGCCGACGAACTATTAGATACTAGCAGAATGAAATGCATATTCTGGCCCGCTTATATTTAAGTTAAAAACATACATAAAATTTACAATAGGCACTATCCAGTTATAAGATACAAAGAATGCTGACGAAGGCCGTAGCGGGCCAGGAAATGCATTACATTCTGCTGGTATCTAATAGTTGTATAAATTTTCTTTACAATTTACTTCATTGCTAACCAAAGGAAAGTTAAAGTATGCCTCATAACAGAAATATACAAACGAAAATTGTGGAAAATATTGAAGGAATAATACTATTAAAGTTTAAAAGCTTTTGAGGAATGTAATTTGACTTAGAATACACATTCGAGTAATATGAAAATTTATATATAATAATCCTGCGGGAAATTTGTGTCAATTGGTACCACAGACTGGTCCTGGGAGTTGTGAAAATAGAACAGGAACAAATAGAAAAAACTCATGACCAGTGAAAGGAGAACTAATTATGTAACTGGTTTATGGAGAACAAAAAGGTAGAAAAAGTAATGAATTACAGTACAGTCTTCACCGGTGGTGTGATACATATTTTTGGGACTTTCTAAAATTTGGCTCTTGAATTTAATTCTAGGGCTTGTTTTATTGAAATAATACTACATCGTATTGAAATAATACTACATTTAAGTAACTGTCACTAAACACGTCCATTGAGAATAGATTTGTGACTGGTCAAATGGTGTCAATTGACCCCCTCCAATGACAACCCCATGTAAAAGTGATAGGTCTTATTCATAGAAAGTGTTAAAACTAGAACCGGTCTCTTCCTCCAAAGACCTATCACAGGACTACTTTGGTGTCAGTTCGCTTCCCTCTAGGGAAATGTTACTCACCATGAGAAATAACTTCCCAGATTCTATTTGTTAATTCCTTTTTATAAACAGCAATTATTCAAAATTCAAGTCTTGAATTGATAATCAAAAACTTTATCGATTACCCTCGTATATTCCATTTATAAATCAAACGCACTTAAGTATAAGTTCATAAAAATGTATATTTGAATAATTCATCAGGATCTTGTTGTTGTTGACGACAACGACGATTCTGACAATGATGAGCACAAAAATATAGTTTTTTTCTTCTTCTTTTTGTTTATGATTGCAGTGAAAATTCTTATTAAAATATTTTTGCAAAAGAAAAGCCAAATCTAGACAATTTTAAGAAATTAAAAAAAAAACACGCGCCTAAAAGCCCTCTATTTTTCTTTTTTAATAACATCGATATGTAAATTAGGAGAGGAAAAATTCTCGTTTGACACAAAATATCCTTTTCCTCAATCATGCCTGCCCTCACGATGAATCGCGCTTAAACAACATAAAAAAAAAAACAAATACCACAAAATACAACAAATCGAATTAACTTTGCATTTTAATTAAACACGACGCATGCGCAACTTTTTATGAGCTGTATAACTATTCTCGCTCTCCTAGAGAACTCGCCACACACTCAAGTTGCCGTTGTCGTATGATGTACTCGTAGCATAAGCAGAAGTGTGCAAGTATTAACTCGTGTTTACTGCTTAGATTTAAATGCTCAAAAGTTGTATGTTGGTTGTTAGTTGGCTGCTTTGTTTCTTCCGCATAAATTATGTGGCAAAATTTTATGTATATTTTTTTTTTTTACTTCAATCGGTTTCGCTTAGCTCATGTTTGACTAGGCGCCATAGTAATTACCAATTCTAATATTATGTTAATTTACCGTTTTGTGTAGATTTTCGTTGGGTGAATTCTACTCTCGACTTTTGGTTCAAATGCTCATACTCATACATTTGATTATAATTTTGATAAACTGGTGGCAACAGTTTACAGCGGCAACAGCAGCAACGAGCAACAAATGACTCATGATTAACATTTTTTTTTTGTTGTAGCTGCATGTTTTTCTTAAAAAGGAATCCTTTAAAGCGGATAAAAACTTGTTGCTATTTGAATTGGGCTGCTTGTGGTTGATTAAATGCGCTACATTTATTGAGTTGTTGGACTTAATACTTTAAAAAAATTTTTTTTTATGTACAACTGTTTTGTTTGATTTTTGTCTACCTAAACTGAATCTCGCATAGTTTTTCTGGGTCTAACACGTTTAATTTAAATGTTTCCCAACCTCTAGAGCTCTAAGGCGGTTCCATTGATTTCGACATGGATTTTTATTCTTCTTCTTCCATCCGCTTAACTCCTATAGGAGCATAAGGCCTCAAACTTTAAGACTCAACTTTCAAAGCAAAATAAGTGAGAGAGGTCGTCTTCTATTTTCAGCAACATCTAAAAGGTCAATATTTTTTTGGCCATTAACATTTTGAGATATTTTTCGCTGGCTGCTAATTTCAATATTCCCAATAAAAAATTTGATCATTTTGCGCTTTATGTGTCAAAAATGTATTGCTTCAAAGTGGGAACTCGCCATATAAAATTCATGTCTTCCGTAAGCGCAATGGTAAGCGAAACTTTTATGTTTCTCCCTTACAAACCTGCTTCGTTGGAAGCTCCATTTTTTATTGGGTTAAAGCTTAACCCCCATATTCATAAAAATATTTTTATTTTATTGGAGGTTTATTGAACACATTTTCATAGGAAATTCGTCCAATAAACCTCCAATAAAACAAAAATATTTTTTATGAATATGGGGGTAATGTTGTTACTAGTTCTGGGGCCAAATTACGATATGCGTGATCGAATACTTTTTCGATTCGAAAGCAATTTTATTTGTAATTCTTTCTGGCCATACTGAACGCATCGAAAATATTTTTTAAAGCATTAAAGCATTTATTTGAGTTTTCACAACTTTTAAAAAATAAAAACGAATCGGTCAGTATCGACTGAAATAAAATTGCTTTCAAATCGAAAAACTATTCGATCACGACTGCTATAATTTGCCGCCTGGTCTTTATTTAAATAGAAAGTTTAATCGTTTTCGCCAAATGTTGTAAAAAAAAGTTGTAAACAATATTTTTAATGAAGCTTTAATCAATAATACGTCTGCTTCTTTACTCAAGTTTGGACTTTAAGAAAATGACTTTCTTTGTTGGAATTTAAAACCTTTGGTTGGAATAATTTTCCTTAGTTATGAAAAACGACTATAACTCTTGCATCTCAGACAGCTGCACAAGGTAAATAATGACATCAAGACGCTTGGCGATATGTTATACGACTATTGAAGATATATTCGGGAATACTTGTATAGTATTGTTCGCTGCATATGCGGAGTGAGTATAAGTCGATCATTTCTGTAGGCCGTATAGTAGTTCCGTTCCTCTGGGGATTCGGAATTGGCGAAACTTTTTCGAAATTAATTTTTAATCTTAAGTGGAATGTTTTAAAAGGTAGCAGTGCTGTTGTTTTTATGCGATAACTCATTCGAGGTTACATTTGTAGTATAATTATAATTTAAAGCTTACTTATGTAGACCAACGGTTCGCAAATGGCGGTCTGCAAAAGATAATATTTTAAACTTCTTACTTAAAATTAAGAAATTTTTTTCATATACAATATTAAATGTAATTAATAATATGTTGAGTATTAGCATTTTCACACTTGCATACATTTCGGAGGAACGCATTGAAGATGTTGACAATGTAAAACATACATTCAAACTTGCAACATCTAACATCTTTGAAGCTGTCAAAATAACAAAACAAGAAAAGTAATACAGAAATAAAATTTAATGGCAAAACCAGTGTTCGAAAATAAACACTAAATATCGCTCCTTAGTGTTCGGTTTAGAAGATTTGTGGAAAACACAACCGCTAATAGTGTTTGTTTAGAAAATCATTAAAAAAACTAACGTTTCCCTGTTTGTCATCTTTCAAACACAAAAATAATACTGCTTTTATCCAACTCAACAAAAGAGAAGAACATTAATTTCAGTTCAGTTTTTTTTACAACCACAAACTTCATTGTGCTCGGTTCGGTTTATTAATGTTCGTCACTTTTGGCTGGTAAAATAAAAGTAAACATTTTTTATAAAAACAAAATATACATCAGAAAAAAAATACAAAAAGCCAGCAAAATAATTTTAACCAAACAAAACATATACACAAAACACACACAAGCTGTTCGTGCTGCGGTCGATGCTTAAATTTTTTGTTTGTTTACTTCTTTATCAATGAAAAAAAAACAAACATTATAGAACATTAAAATATAATGTTTGTCTACAGTACCACTACAACTGTCCTGATTTTTAAATAAGAACAGAACACTATATAATATTCGGCTCTTTCTTGAAAATAGTTACGAACGTTGTAAAGGGATGTGTTCGTCTACACAATCACTAAAAAAAAAGATATCGTTCTTGGATGTGTGAGCCAAACACTAAAAAAGGTTCTGTTTATTTTCGAACACGGGTCAAAACACAAACAAAAAAAGTAACACAGAAATAAAATTTAATAAAAAAAAAGTACAAAATTAAGGCGAATTCATTACAGGTGGTCTTAAAAGCCTTGCTGCTAACATTTTTTTTTAGCTTTATAATTCTGTAATGTCAACATTTTGTTTATTATCTTTGTTTCTGTTTTGTCTTATTCCTGTTTTTGACGTTGTGCAATGAACTTACAAAGCCAAATTGCTTGTGGTTTTTGTACGAGTTTAACTTGTTGCATTACCGAGATTATCTGTAATGAATTTGCCTTTTTACAAAAAATTTATACAAAGCCATTTTGTCACTGATGCCACAATAATATTAGAATTTATTGCAATTTTTTATTATTGATGACACTAAAAATATCGAAAGATGTAGAAGGGAACAAAATAAGATAGAAACATCTTGCATGAATGTAGAAATATGTTGATTTTTAGCTCTGTTCATATGGGAAAATTGCAACATCTAAGCGAATTGATGGTAGATTTTAGATGCTGACAAGTGTGAAAAGGCTATCAGTGATACTAAAACAAAAAATTAATAATAGTGAATACTTGTTGTAACTTAATCACGCTCGGCGGTCTTCGAAAAAATTTCATTCTTGGGGAGTCTGTGAAGCAAAAGACAAAGTGAAACCCTTATTAAGACCATATATGGTTTAAGCGATGGAGCTCGCCAAAGATTGCCCACTATCGCCACCAGAGACGCCTATGCTGGCTTTCCCTTTTTTAAGGGAGTATTATATATCTTCTACTTATATATGTCAAATCCATGTATTTTATGTGTCAAATACATAGAACTAGATACGAATAAACAGGGACAGTTAGAATCCTAGTGCTGCTAGCTAGTTTGAATATACCATCGCAAAACTTCGATGGCATGCAGTCGAAACTGAGAGAAATGGAATCTGAAGCAGCATAATGTGGTTTAAGGATAAACATACCCAAGACCAAGGCCATGAGAACTAGTACAGCAAAAACAGATAACTTTACACTGAAGCAACAGAAGATTAAAAACTTCCAGTCTTTTTTTACCTGCACGCAGAGAAAAACGATGTTTAAATATGGTCACCTCCAACAAAACTATTTTTAAAGAAAACTTTTTATATATCCATATTATTGTCACCTGCAACCATATTATGGTTGAATTAGTCCTCCATCAAAAAGCCACAACCATATAATGGTTGCCTTTAAACATGTTATGGTTTAATATAACAATAATTTGTTTTAAAATTAACAATAGTATTTTCCTCTTTTCCAAGAGCAATATGCTATAGTTAAAAAGCAGCCATTGTATTATAAGTGTTAAACATGTTTAAGTTATGTATTTTTAACCATATTATGGTTGCGGCTTCTTGGTGGAGGACTTATTAAACCATACAATGATTGTCGGTTACAACAATATGGTTAAATTAAACATAATATGTTTACAATTTTCTTTAAAAATAGTTTCGTTGGAGGTGACCATATTTAAACATGTTTTTTCTCTGGGTGTGGGAAGCACAATTACCAAAAACGAAGAATCCAAAAGGGGTTTTTATAACCGCATCAATGAAGCCCGACAAGCCGGCCATAGGCCAGTATGGAATCCACAACAGATTTCGCAGCGCTCCAACCTTAAAATTGCTTAACAGTTGCGGGAAGTTAACTTCCATATACAGATGCGAATCGAGGAATACAGCTTGTGGTGACCTCAGAACAATCCAAGTTATTGTCAATCGGTGCTTTTGACGAATTCAAAAAATGTTCGGGGTATTTTCCATTAGTAATGCTCAACTCTGGGCACAAACTGGTCAGTCCCCGATTGAAAACGAAATACGAAGGTAGAAAGGGAGGTGGATCGTGCACCTTATGTGCAGACCACAATCCGATATAACCAGGAATGCAATTGACTGCAGTCCCTAAGGCAGACCAAACCACACTTGGCGATGACTGCTGGAAATAGAAAAAAAAAATAAACAATAAAATCGTGAAACGGGCTGAAGCTACTTGCAGCAGACAAAGAGATTAAAGCTCAATCGTTAAGCCCCTATGCTGCTTATAGAAACAAAACTAATTAATATATAAATATATATGAATATATTCAAACCATTAAACGTATACATATATTTTTTGTAAAAAAAACGATGTAGCTGCCTTTTACTTCGACCACTTCTTAATTCTTGTCTTTTGATGAATTTCCTCAAGATAGGTGCTAATAATATGCCACTTATTAATGTTCGCAACTGCCCCTCTTCCTGGTTTTAAGTATTTGTTAGCTCCTTTTTGTTGCCATTATGTATCGTACATAAATACATATTTATGTATGAATGTATGAATTTAATTGTTATGCGTCCAACGCTGCGTTCTTTTTTTTTTGTTTTTAGAATTAATTTGAATTTTTTAATCGTTCAGTCACAACACAATGTTGCTGTTGCTTGACCTACTGAACTACTAGTGTGATACACTGGTAGTAGCAACAGCAGCAACAACTACAACAACAGTCAGTATTTGCAACATACAAAGTAACAAAAGAACTTGCCGTTTGCTCTGGCATATTTTTTTGTGTGTTGCTGGTGAATTTCTTTAACTTTATGGAGGTTTTTATGGCGGTTTTTATTATATTTGCTGCTGTTGCTGTTATTGTTATTAATGGTGTTGTTGTTTTTGTTATTATTATGCTTAAATAATAACAATATTTAATGAATAATTAATATAAATTTTTTTCTTGCTTCTATTTAACAAAAAAAAAAAGAAAGAAGTAAGTGAAATAAAAACAGAGACCTTGTCGCCACACGTTGATGCATTTCAATGTTGCATATTAAAGCGAAACAAAAAAAAGTTATAATTTTTTTTGAAACAACAAAATTATTGTGCAGGTTGTGGAATAGATGGATGGATGGATGGATGGTTTTCTGTTAAATGGTTGTTGGTTATTTGTAATAAGTTTCTTTCTTTCCTGCTTTTTTTACCGAAGTACCTGGTTTGGATGATAATTCTGGTTGCTTTTAATGTCATTTGTTGTTATCGTTTTTTTTTTTTTTGTTATTGTTATTGTTGTTGCATTTGCAGTGATTTTCATTTTCAATTATGAATAATTCAGTTGAGGTTTTTCTACAACTTTTGCCGGCTGTTCAGAGTTTCGCTTTTCCATTTCAAAATACTGGGTGTAGACGAAAACGTACTCGTACGTTTTCACATTTCTGAATTCATTTTGAATTGAAATGAATCAATGATTGTTTTAATTTTTCACATGCATTAATTACAAGCGATGTCTATTTTTTTTCATTTTATACTTTTTTTAATTTATTTATTATTTAAATGTTTATTGTGCGCATAATAAGTGGCGATTGAGTGGTGTAAAAACACATGTTTATTTCACTTGATTAATTAACTATTTTCTTTTGTATACTGTATTCGGATGACTTGTGTTTGTGTTAAAGTTAATGCTGTACTTGTAGATTTTGTGTCTTCTATGTAGAAAAGAACAATCCAGAGAAATCAATTGAGACACCCATATTTAGAATATTTTATGACGATTGGTCATCTCGGATGACTGGTTACATGTTTGATGTTTGCAGTTTTAGATGCAACTCCATAAAATGTGTCTTTAGAATTGCTTTCTTTTAAAAGGCATCATAATGAGTAAATGGCTTTTTTGAAGTTTGGAGTTAAGCCCATCCAATTCTACCTTATTCAACTTATTTATGAGTTTTCTATTTGTCGCTTTAGATTGTAAATTTTAATTATAGTAAGGAAACTGTTGGCACCACAACATGGCTAATATATTTTTTTGGCCGAAATACTGAAAATGTTAAAACACTTTCTAAAAAAGTACAGTAAAACCAAAAATTTTCAGGATGAAAAATGTTTTTGGGACGACCCCAAAGTTTTGTTTATCAACAGAATCTTTTGGATTAAATGATTTCCGTAAAATTTCCATACGAATTTCTCAAACATGAAATGTGCTATTTAGAATCACTAAGAAAATACCATATTTTGGGCAATAATGAAATACGAGAAAGCAGCTAAAGCCGAAACCTTAATAGAAATGATTAAATAGCAAGTTAGAGTGCTATATTCGGCTGTGCTGAATATCTGTATGATGTCTATTTATTATTAATTTATCTTTATAAAAACAGACATCTGCCTTAAAATTGGTTGCGGTTTAGACATATATTAAATTATTGACCGACAATCAGAAAGTTTAATGCTTTTTGTTTAGCAATTTTAAATAGCTTGAGTAAAATATCATGATTCGTAACAGTTTAAGCTGAACATAAATGATTTTCAGGAGAGCAATTTATATTGAAGCCATGGTAAGCTACGAGCCAATCATCCCAAAATTCTGCAAAGTGATTTCTGGTATTAAAAAACATAAATTTCAATACAGCGGAGCAATTAGTTTTAGCGTTTGCAGTGAATTTCAGAAGGCTGCTAAAATCGGATCTTAGGTAAATTATGGACCGTATATCACAAATTTACATAAAATTTTTTTCTGGCCATATGAAGCTAAGCTGGAAGAAAGTTTACCGCAATATCTATATCTGCTACGGTTTTAGGCGCACTTAATTATTTTACCAGAGTGGGGTTTATATGGGGCCTAGGGTAAATTATGGAGGGATCTTCACGAAATTTCACAGTGTCATTGCTAGTCCTACAAACCTGTGACGTACCAATTTCTATTATGATAGCATTGTTAATTAAGGCGTACTAAACTGTTTTCCAGAAGTGGGGCTTATATGGGGCCTAGGGTAAATTATGGAGGGATCTTCACGAAATTTCACAGTGTCATTGCTAGTCCTATAAACCTGTGACGTACCAATTTCTATTATGATAGCATTGTTAATTAAGGCGTACTAAACTGTTTTCCAGAAGTGGGGTTTATATGGGGCCTAGGGTAAATTATGGAGGGATCTTCACGAAATTTCACAGTGTCATTTCTAGTCCTACAAACCTGTGACGTACCAATTTCTATTATGAAAGCATTGTTAATTAAGGCGTACTAAACTGTTTTCCAGAAGTAGGGTTTATATGGGGCCTAGGGTAAATTATGGACCGATCTTCACGAAATGTTACAGTGTAATTTTTAGTCTGATGTGCCAAATTTTGTTATGATAGCATTGTTAATTAGGGTTTTTATGCGTACCAAACTGTTTTCGGGGAGTAGGGCTTATATGGGTCCTAGGGTAAATTATGAAATGATCTTAACGAAATTTTACAGTGTGATTTCCAGTCAAATAAAACGAATTGTTGCAAAATCTTATATCATTCTGTGCATTTTTCTACCATTTATGTTAGTTTTTGTAATGAAATTATAAATTTTTTTTAGGTGGTGGTTCCACATTTTAATTCATAGCTCTGATAACTACAAGCAATTTGACACCAAGTTTCTTTATTTCTTTTGAGTTTTTCGAAAGTGAGGGTGTTTTCAAGAGACGGACAGACGGCTAAATCGACTTAGAATCACTCAAGGACCCAGAATATATATACCTTATGGGGTCTGACTTAAACCTAGTATACCCTCTTCACAACCAATTGTGGTGGAGGGTATAAAAACAATATAACATATTATTGAAATTATTTTTATCCAGACGAAACTTTCAAAATATGGCTGTAGTTTACGTAAAATGATTATATTTTATGACGCGATTATCTTTTTTCCCGACGAAGAACTGCTCATTAAATAAATTTGGTTTTCTCAATGTCTCACTTGCCTCTGTTCTGTCGCAAAGACAGCCAGCAATCATCTGCTTATTATTTATTTTCCTTTTATTTTCAGAGGTGTTGCCAACTGAAAACAATGATTTTTGTCGGTACATTGAGAAAACGGCCATAAATCTTCTAGAAATTAAATTGCGCGACTTAAATTTAGCTGTAGTTAAATTCGGGCTTAGCTTTGAGTTTTCTTTCTAGATAAAATTTATAATATTGAGTACTTACAGTCACGGACTTAAGTCTTCTTACATTACCAAAATTTCATATATTCGCTAATCAAAGCGTATAAAAGAAACTCTTGTACCAAAAATATTTAATAACATTTCAATAACTTTAATTTTAATAGGTTAAATGGTGTCCTTGGGTCCCTTTGTGATACCCCTAGCCAGTGATAAGAGTCAGCCAGTATCCACAAGACTATTCCCCAGAGGCCACTGCAGTCTCGAACCACCCCGATTCCCTGCAGAACAAGGAGATCGATTTCAGTCCCACATTGGACAAATCGTCCAGACATGGCAATTCTGGTCTCCCAAAATGTCGTAAGCTAATGCCCCCAAGACCGGGGCATTGGCACAGAAAGTGAAATACCGTCTTCTCATCCTTCTCATCATGACAATTTCCACAGTAATCATTATACGCAAGACCCATCCTCCTAGCATGAGTCCCTATCACCCAGTGACCCGTGATGACCGATATCACTGTTCTCATTCGGTCCCTGCCGAGACCGAGTAGTACGCGCGTTCTCGCCGCGTCATAGCCAGGCGATAGAGTCCTGGCCATCAAGCAGGTATGCTCTCCCTGTCATCTCCCCTGAGCCCCTCTGCACGACTCCCGTCTGATGAGAGTCTTGCAGCGGGCCATTGAAGTGCCAATCAGGCCGTCGACGAGCATGTCGTCCAAGAGACAGCCCCGTTTGGCCAGACCGTCCGCAGTATGGTTACCCAGGCACCCCCTGTGCCCTGGTACCCATGCCAGCGTTATACTGGAATGTTTCGCGATCTCATTTAGAGACATCCGGCATTCCACTGTAAACATAGATGTCGCAAAGACACCAGCCAGGGCTGCAATGGCAGTCTTGCCATTATATACATAAATATACATCGATATACGAAAGTAGTTCAGCCAGTTTGCCGCCCGCTTTATGGCAGAGATTTCCGCCTGCGGCACACTACTGCCATCTGCTAGCCTAAAAGAGACCCTAATGTCCAATTCATCGTTGAAGAAACCTCCACCCACTCTATTGCCCATCGTGGAACCATCGGTAAAGACCCGTAGGGCTGGCTGGTTTCAGAGATCGCGTATTATGAAGCAGCTCATCATAATTACCATGATGAACCGCGAACAAAGCGCCTGAAGCGTGACCCTGGCATGACCATAGTTCCCCGTAGACCATAGGCCCACCGCCCCCAGTCTAATAGCGGAAGTCAGGGCCTGTTGTTCGGCCATGATGTCAACCGGCAACCAGTTCAGCATATTAAACAGTGCCTTCGTCGGTGTCGAGCGGAGTGATCCCGTGATCATCAGCACAGCCTCCCTATATACTTTCTCCAGCATCCTGCAGTACCGTTCCCTTTCCATGGCAGGCCACCACACTATGACAAAAACAAAATAAAATACAAAATAAAAACAAATAAAAAGGACATATAGTAAAGTCATAATTTTTTTACAAAAACTGACAGAGTCCAAAAAAAAAAATATATATTTTTATATAAAGAAAACTTTGTGTTATATTTAATAATTTAAACTGAAGCAAAAAAACATAACCAATTTTCTATTGTAATTTATAAATTCACAAAGTGTTCTAAAGTGCTAAGTTATATTTCTGTTAAAATATTCAACATTTGTACTAAAATGATATTGTATACAAAAAATTTAAATTTTTAAATGAAAATAATTTTTATATAATATATTGAAAATATGTAATAAGATTTTGAAAATTCCCTACATTCAGCTTTAAATAAAATATCTGTTCTTTTTTTTCCTACGCTTGAAATTTTCCAAAATAAACCCTACAAAAAGGGAAAATTCCCTACTATTGGCATCACTGGTGTAAACGTCAAACTTAAAGGACGAAAAAATTTAAAAAATATTTTTTTTTATTATGTTTATTAGAGCGACTCAATAAAAAAAGTGATTTTGTTACCATCATCGAAGAGAGTTTTTGAAGCAGCATCCAATGGTATATAAAACTTGACCACTTGCGACCTACTACAGTAGAATCCCGATAATTCGTAATCGCAAGGGACCGGCCATTTCTTACGAATTATACGGGTTTTCAATTTAGCGGGGTTTCGATTTAACAGGGTTTAAATAAAATAAATACGAATTAACGGGGTTTTTCAATTTTTTTACTAAAAAACATAAAAGTCAAATGTTAAAAATAGTATATATAAAAATTATATATAAAAATTATTCATATAACAAACTGATCTTAAGAAAATAAATACACACACAAGCAAAAGCCCACGCAAAAAATTGCGGTAAACAAAAAATCATTCCATGTTTCTGTTGTTTTTATTACGAAGAAGATTTTATTTGAAAAAAAATTACGAATTAGCGAGGTGACCAAAATGTATGGAAATTTTTAAAATTAACGAGATTTTTTCAAGGGACCTACAGTTTATTACGAATTATCGGGAATTACGATTTATCGGGGTACGAATTATCGGGATTTGGCTGTAATTGAGATATTTAACTAAATATATATTTTCGTTTCGGGTTTTCATACAAATTCTACGTATGTGGAAATAATGTTCTGCTTTTGAAATTGTATCTGTATTAAAATAATGTTAACTTATTTATTTTTGTAATTTTTCACATAAAACGCGAAAATCGCGATGATACAAAATTTTGTTTTTGTCGTCTTGGAGCAAAGTACAAAAAAATTCGAAAAACTGAAAAAAATACCTTTTTTAAAAATGGTCAAGCTCACGGATGGTCAACGCTAGAACCAAAATATTTTGGAAATCATCATAAAACATATCAAGCTTGATTTTTAGAGGGGTAACAAAATCACTTTTTTTTGAGTCGCCCTAAAATACATGTGTTACTTTTGTTATGTTTCTTAATCATATTATAATTTAATGCTTCTTTGTATCATTCGAATAAAACTTGAAAATTTCAAACTTTTTTTAAGTAAAATCTGCAAGAAAATGGATAAATATGCACATCTGGCAAAGCTGATGATGGACAAAAGTGTTCAAATCTAGCAAAAAAAAAAAAAAAAAAACAATAAATATTGAAAAAAAAAAAAAAAAAAAAATACATTTAAAAAATAGCTTATTTTTGAAATCGTTTTTATAAAATTATTGTTGGTCCACCTTTAGCATAAATCAGTGCCTGCAGACGTCTTGGCAATACTGTGACCAAATTTTCGGTATAATCGGAGGCAATTTCGGACCAGCATTTCTGTTATGCTACTTTTAACTTTTCTTTATAGCATGAACGTGATCAATCTGGTTAACCTTAGAAAGATAATTATATCACCACATACTTTCACCGAAGGTAAAAGGGTATATGGGCATTTCCGTCAAAAGGTCCACCGTGACCGAAAATTTAAAAGTTATGAAAAGCTGATTATTTTACGATATTGTTATAGAGAAATATTAAGATTTTACCAATTTTATAAATTTACTCATAAATTTGTTCTCTTAGATGAACAATCAGACTGCAAAGCTGTGCAACCGTAATTTGTTATTTGTGAGAATGTTTTATTGTATGTTTTCTTTAATATTTATCTTTCTTAAAAAAGGTGATATTTGATAAAAATTATTCCAAAAAGATTTTCTTACATGGTCTGTAATCTAAGGAAGAGTTCAATGAGAAATATTTTATTCGGATTAAAGGTAAATTTTTATTTTGTTCTAATCATTATTCAGTTAAATTATTAAGAAACAAATTTCACGTTCGAAATGTCACGTATCGAACCAGATTTTGGCTTAAAAAAAATACAGAAGATTTTGGAATCAAACAAAAGACTTTTTAATGTTCCATTGCTACGTAAAATTCTGAAAGTAGTTTGACTAAAAAATTATGCCAGGTTACGCCTTTTTATACATGGCCACAAAAACTACTTCTATTTTTTTCACGTTCGAACCGCTACTTCTTTTGCCATTATCTTTGGCCTAGAATCGCGCCTCCATAAACTTTAGCATAGATAACAGTGCTTTTTAAGTGCTATTATTTAAGGGTTAAGAGAACATAAACATATTTGTTGTTTAAAATGTTATTGCATTTTTGATGCGTACGACTGTCACGTTCAACACCTTGGATTCACCCATTGCCATTCCGTTTGTAATGTCTACAATATTGACCCTACACCCTAGAAAGTATGTATATTCTGGGTTCATCCAGATGGGGGCTTGTTTGGGGTATCTTTATGGCACGTATTCTTATTATAAATTTGCTATTGAAATTTAGCCACATCGGTCCAAAAATGGCTGAGATATGAGCAAAAAACCACGACCACCTCTAATTTTTTCTAAAAATCCCTTGTTGTTGCTGTAATTTTATTACTTTTTTCTGTATATCTGGGAGAAAGGCTAGAGCCAAAGTTTCCAAATTAGGTACAAACATTTAGTTGTAATTTTTCTATTATGGTTTACAACTTTGCTATATTGCGGTGAACAAAAACATCAAAAGTAATTACAACTCAACTGTGTTGAGTTGTGAACTGTAAACGGGCCATATTTAATTTTAATGATATTCAAACAACGTTTATTCATGGTTCAGTTGTCTACGGAGGGTGTTAAGTTAGAAAATGTGAATTTCATGGTTCGAATCTTGGTTTTTTAAAAAGAAATTTTTTTTTGTTAATATTTTTATTTTGTGTTTTAAAAACGATTTAAAAAAATATTTACCAGTTTTCGCTTTTTAAATTAATTTTAATAGTGAATTATTAAGTATTGTAAATATGTATGTACACTCACAATATTCTGTACGTAAAATTAACTGAAATTGTAATATAAAATAAATGAAAATTCAATTAAAAACCGGTCTACTTATTTTTCATTTATTTTTAACAAAAAATTCATTTAATTTTTTCCGTCAAAAATTCAACACCATATTCCTTAATATCAAATAAAGGTTCAGTTATTTTGTAAAATTTTACTGTCAAAAATTCAACACCACATTCAGTAAAAACAATTAAATATTCACTTATTATTTAAAATTTTACTGTCAAAAAATTGAACCCATATTCAGTAAAAACAATTAAATATTTAGTTATTTGATTTCGTTTACTCCACAAAAGAGCCGAATTTCTAAAATATACCAGACAGACACCTGTCCGCTTGTTTTTCTTATAAGCGATAGAGGGAGAATATTATTATTTACTTACCCTGTTACACACGTTTGTTTTACTTTTGTTGTACTGACCACGTTGTTTACAGAAGAACTCTCAATTATAAGACACCAGCAGCATGACCGATATGGCTTCGCAATTATTTTACTTTTAAAATTTGATGTATTTAACTAAATTATATTAACAAATAGAAAATGGGAATTGCTTACACAAAACAAGCAATTAATTTTTTATAGATAGGTAAAAATTAATTTTTGGTAATAACTGAATATTTAATTGTTTTTTCTGAATATGGTGTTGAATTTTTGACAGTAAAATTTTATAAAATAACTGCATATTTATTTGTTTTTGCGGAATATGTAGTTAATTTTTTGACAATTCGCGGTTGAATTTATGACAGTAAAAATTAAATGAACTTTTCGTTGCTTTAAATTACATTTTTATTTAATTAAACATAAAGAACAATTTAACTCAATCAACGGACAAAATTAACTGCAACTGAAAATCCGTATTAATATGCACTTAGTTTATTGAATAACCGTTAGAATCAATTAAAAATAAATTTGCTTGGAATTTTAAATGTTTATTTATTTAAAAATGACTGAACGGAATATTTCCTAAATAAACTACAGTCCGTTACTGCTCGCACAATGGTGAAAGATAAATAAGATTCGGTACAGCCGAATATAGCACTCTTACTTGTTTTGGATTTGATTACACTAAATTACAAATATAACCAGCCTCAATACTTGCAACGCGAACTGAAACTAAACTATGAGCAGAACAATGGCAGATTTGTTTTAGAGTTTTAAAAAGTTAGTTTGTGTTTTCGAAGTTTCGGCCCTTGAAATTTTTTTACTTTTTGAATACGCATTCTTTTCCTAGCATATATTTTTTTATTTTTAGTTTTATAAATTTTATTTTCATTAAATTATTTTTATGAAGAAAGGAATTTTACAACATGAAATTAATTAAAATTTATTGATAATTTTTCATTCTTGACTGCCGCGGGGCTCGAACTCAGGCTTTCACGGACAGGTTACCCTTACATGTTTCAATTGTAACCACTTAATCTCTTCAGAGGGTTCTGCAGTTTAACACTCACAGCCATTGACGACTGCTGGCAGCCAATAGTCAAACAGCAATCTGTAAAACAAATTGTATTTAGCCTTTGGTAGATCGAAATTTGCTTTGAATGATTATCTTTTTCTACAAAAGCAGTGATAATTAAGTAAAAACAGTTTAAAGTATTTCGGAGTAAAATGGTATATTAGGATTATACAAAAAAAATCTAAGGGCAAACTTATGTATAACATTTTTACATACATATTAAATTAAAATATGGAAAAAAACCCTTTGCAGTAATAAAAATATTCAGGAATCAACGTAAAAATCGTATTCCTTTGAAAACTGATCACTAATCTGCGTCATTTTGACTCAAAAACTCGTTATATTTCAAAATTGGCAATACCTACCGCAGCGAAGTGTATGCCACACAAAAGGTCTACGTAACGACTGAAATCACTGAAGTGCACAGCCACGTATTCATGCTAATTTAAAAAAAATCGCAGTATTTCAAAAGTGCATGCATAAACTTTACGCAGATTATCTTTCTAGGGTTAAGGTCTGACGATTGGAAAGAGGATTTCAACTGCCTTGGTGTATAATACAGATGCTAATCTCTCACAATGTTAACTGCTTGATTAGGATCATTGTCTTGTTAGACGATCCAACTCTGGGCAAGATCCCCCACATCAACTGATGGCTGTAAATACCATTCTAAAAGAACTTCAATAAATATCGAAGACAAAAGGCTGGCACCATCATGATTCCCTGTTGGAACATCATTCTTTGTCTCGTTATTTTAAGACAAAGCTAATTTTACTTTCGTCCGTTAATAATAAATTCCTTCCAAGATTTAATGCCTTTGTTAATGTACATTTCCCGAAGCAGAAGTTTTTGAGTTTTGGATAGCAACGGTTTTGCATACCCTAAAGCAAGTCACAACCTTTAAACACCCGTTGTATGAACTTTATTTTTGTATGAACATTATTCGTAGTACTTACGATAATTTCAGGTAATTTAGGCGCTAAAATTCTCGGATTTTTTCCACTTGTCTTCAAACAAGCCTAATATCTCGCCTTGAGAATATTTTTGGTTGCCCTGATCGTATAAAAAAGTTGCCTGATTGTGCGACAGGATTTTCCTTTTTGGAATCTTTCGACCCAAAATTTGCGATTTTATTAGCAAAACAACATTAGGCCTTATCTACAAAAGATTATATGGTAAATTCTAAAAGGTCTAACTAGCACTTTGCATATTTAGAAGCAACATTGGCAATTATTAAAACAACTGATAGGTTTTACAAGAAAAATAGAAGAAAAATAAATTATAAGCAGTTTAAGGCGATTTATCAATTTATCATTTTAAATGGGTTTTGTTTCTCTTGCAAAATTTTTAAAATGTTAGGTAGGGTCTTTTGCATTTTAGGTGACAATATACATACATATTTTTCAATTGTCTACAATTTCTTTAAACTTGTTGCACAATATTACTGTAGCATTTTAGTTAACAAAATAAAAAATGGTGGCTATAAAAATAAATTCCTTTGCATGATTGCTGCTGTTCAGCAGCAGGATAAAACCTTTAAAATCCTTTAAAACTGCAACAGATTTAAACAATTTCGTTGTATGCTTTTCTCTACATTCTTTTTTTTATTTTACTTTCGAAATGTGTTCAACAAATGTCAACGCACACATAAAAATGCTATAAAATCACACCTACTCATGTCAGAAATAATCAGCCAAAATGGCAACTTCAAAGGCCAACAACAATCAAAACAAAACAATAACAGCAACAGAAACATAAACAACAATATGCCATAAAAAGCAACAACAATTGTAAATATTTCTTTTTATTTTGCATAAACAACAAGAAAAAAAAACACATACAAATTATGGGAGAAGGTGGAAATGGGGAGAAGGTAAATAATAAAAAAATAACCCTTTCCTTATTTTATTTAGACAATATTGACAATCACATGTACTCCTACACACACTCACACATACAATGTAGCAAAATGCTGTTATTTTAACAAGGATGCTTTTGGTATGTTTGTCCTGTCAGCGAAATAATGTTCAGCAAGAGGATGAAGACAAAACAACTCTTCTACATACGGAAAACGTTGTAAAAAATCAGCAAAAAAAAAAAATTAACAACTAGGAATCGAAATCAAACCAGCAACAACAGGACTCTGGGGTGTTGTTAAGTGACAATATTTTCAAGCAATGCATAAAAAAAACCAACAATACTCTGTTAAGGATGTTATTGGAGAAAAAAATCTTAAATAAATTTTTTTTGTAATACGAATATCTACATGGCAAACATGTAAAATATTGCAAAAATAAAAAAAAAGATTTAAAAACACGCACTAAGAACATTTTCAAAGAAAATTGTAAAATCGCTGACGAATCCTTTTGAAATGACAACAAAAATAAGAATTTTTATTGGTTTTACATCAAAATAACAAAAAAAAAAAAAAAAAAAACAACATATAAAAAAAATCATACAGCAACTCCGATGACAGAAGGTTGCTCTGCAATATTTCAACATGAACACAGATTGTAAGAATTTACAAGAAGTTCCGGTATGTAATAAATCCGAAGTTTGGATACCGAACTGCTTATTTGTTAAAATTCCAAGTTCTTAAAAGTTCTTTTGCACAAAATTTATATAAAATCTGTATAGTTTTCAAAAAACGGCTTTGCGGTGTAAAACAAAATTGAAAAAAAAACAAGTAAGAAAGTATAGTCGGTCAAGCCCGACCATATGATACCCAACACCATTGTATTTAAAAACACATCATGCTTATGTCTCCATATAAATATAGATTAATCTATGTTTATAAGCTTCATTTAAATCGATTTGAAAGTTTGTGAGAGGCATAAATTGCCCCCTACCTCCCCTTGTGGTCCTATTTTTGAAAAACTGTATATCTTATGTGTCCATATAGATATGGATCTGTCTATGTTCTAAATATCATTAAAATCGGTTTGAGAAGCAGAAACTGCCCCTATCTCCCCACGGGGTCCTAGTTTTTAAAAAATGCATCCCTTTTATGTCCATAAAGATATGGTTTTTTCTATGTTTTAAATTTCTGAGAGGAAGAAATTTCCCCCTATCTTCCCTCGTGGTACTACGATAAGGCCAATTTTCAATAGGTTTGGTCCTTGTGCCAATAAGAACCTATGTCCCAAATGTTATCAATTTATTTCCAAAATTGCGACCTGTACTTTGCGCACAAAGTTACATGGGCAGCCAGCCAGCCGGATGGACATAGTTAGTTCGTCTCAGAAAGTGATTCGGAGGCGATCGGTATACTTTTAGATGGGTCTAGGACCAATATTTTAAGGCGTAACACACATCAGCACAAACGCGTAATACCCTCTCCACTATTGTGGTGTGGGTATAACAAGTGAGAAAGTATAGCCGGTCAAGCCCGACCCTTTGATACCCTACACCACTTTATATAAATACAAATTTTCGAGAACTTTTCCGAAAATACAATGTTTCTAAAATCAAAATGGAGCCTCCGATTTTCGCGACAAAGTTTCTCTAATATACATACACGGAACCTTGAACCAAAAAAATGTTGCACAATTCTCGTCCAAGATAAAAATTTCTTATTGTTAACATGTGTGTGGCTTGCTTTAAGCAAAAAGTTATATCTCAAAGCGAACTAAAACTTACTTAAATACAGCTTAAAAAAAGAATTTATTTTAATTCTTCAGGGTATTTACTTAATCGATGTTTTGTGTTAATCGATTAATCGCGAGATTAATTATTCGAAGCAACAATTTAATCTAAAAATAACTTCACAATTTAAATTTTTTTTTTTATAGCCGAATTATAGCCGAACCAAGTGTTATTATTCGTAATAGGTGCGGAGAATTATCTTTTTTTAAATAGTCACAAAAAAAGTGTTATAAAATAATAGGCACAGAAAATAAATAAATATCAACAATTTCTAGCAATTTCGTGAATTAGCCTCACAAATACTTCCAACAAAGAGGGCAGGCCCAGCTCAACCAATAGAAATGCGTATATAGTTATTAACTCTCCAATCGACATCAATGAAAACACTCGTGACCCAGAGTATAATAGGAACTATCTAAGTGCAAAAATTACTGACAGAGCATCTGATCTCCCATACACAAAGTTAAGCCCAAGTGTGCCCAACCTGAACAAGTGTGCTGAACAACCAGGAAATACAAATCGTTTGATAAGAAAAATACCAACGAAGAACCTTCTACACCCCGTTTGGCATTAATAAGCACTGGAGCTGTTCCAAAAAATACAAAAGCGCAAACAGGTATGGATGGATACATCACTATAACCAAGAGAAAGGCTAGTCCTAGGTCCACGCAACAGGATCGCATGCCTAAACAATACAAAAGTTCTAACGTAGGCTCCTAATGTAGCAGTCATTAAAGAAGCCAAACCTCCACCCATCTACCTGCGAGAGCAAACATGTTTTCCGAACTTGTGGGCAAAAATAATTTTTATATCGTTTCAATACGACGAGGACAAATCCAAGAGACCAAGATCCAAACCCATACTGAAATGAACTTTCGTATCATCTCAAAACAGCTCGATGCAGCAAAGAAAAGTTTCTATACGTATCAACTAAAAAGTGCTAAGGGTTTGACTGTCGTCATTAAAGGTATAGATAGTTCCGTTCCCACAGAGGAAATAAGATATGCCTTAGAGTTGGAAGGGTATGATGTGAGATCTGTTCACAATATTTTGAACAAGAACAAAGTTCCTCAACCAATGCACCGTATCGAGATAGCTTTCGATTCATCGATCCTAAAATCAAAAAATTCGGTTCATCCTATTTACAACTTAGATACCTCCTAAGTAGGAGAATAACAGTAGAGAACCCATTAAAACGCAAGGGGCCCACTCAGTGCACCAATTGTCAGGAATACGGGCATACAAAACCGTATTGCAAGCTACCTCACGTATGTGTGGTTTGTGGTGACGCTCATAAAACTTCGTAATGCAATCACTCCAAAGTTGACCCAAAGGTAAGGAAATGCAGTAACTGTGGCGAAAATCACACAGCTATAGGGGCTGTACAGTATTCTTGCACTTAAAAGAACCTGAGCAAATTTTTCTTCTTTTGTTTTGATGAAACTTGATTAAGAAAAGATTCGTTCACTTATTATTGACGTTGGAGAGATTGAAAGTAAAGCGTTATAAAGCATACATATGTATATTAGGGTGGGTCGAAAAAAAAAGTTGTGCCAGTCACCCCCTAGAATGAAAGATATGTCAATGAAGTTTCTTAAACAGGAAAAAAAATTTTTTTGCCACGCCCCAAAATACAGCACTTTTGGTATTTTATATGTAGCGCTGCCATTTAAAGTTCGATCTCATCATATCGCATATCGTTGTTCATGGCTTGATATTGGCTTAATTTTTGTCTTTGGTGACTTTTCAATCCAACCTGAAATTCTTGGCGCCACTTATGCCATCTCGGATCCTTCCCCCAAATGTCCAATTTTTTTGACGGTCCAAGAAAGTCCTTATAAAGCTACGTTTGTATAGATTTTAATATGCTCACTTTTATGCCACGCCTCCAAATTAAGCCCCTTTTTTCTTTTTCACATACATACTACATTAAACCAAGTAGAAGCCAATACAAACCCAAAAAAATTTTCATCAGTCACGCCCTAGAATAAAAAATATATATATTAAGTTTGAAAAACTTTAAACAAAATTGTTTTGCCACGCCCTAAATTACTGCCCTTTTTGTTTTATATATACAGCATCGTCATTTAAAGTCCAATCTCATCGTATCGTATATCATTGTTAATGGCTAGAATGTGCCTTTATTTTCGTATGTAATGCTTTGTTAAACTAACTTAAAATTCTAGATGGCAATTATGATATCTCGGATCCTTCCCCTGTGATGTTTAATTTTTCAAGTGCTAAGAAAGTCCCTCTAAAACTTAGTATATCTAGCTTTTAATATACTCGCCATGCTCCAATTTGAGTCACCTTGAGTCTAGCTAAGATTTATATACACCTACTGCCCAATTTTTAAATTTTCGCATATATGTTTTGAGGCATTCATTTTTATGCATTAAAATTATTTTGTATTTTTTCATTTTTAGAATTCTGCAGTTTCTTTATATTTTTTTAGTTCTTGTTTTAACTCTGTATCATGGTCTCATATTTAACATTATGTTTGCTTTTTACAAATGTCTTAATTAAGATTTTTAATTTGCAGTGCTTAAATAAATAAAAAAAATACGGAAAAACAGTGCCAGAAGAGTTTCACAGTCCAGCAAAAAAAATGGCACAAAATATCAAAACTGACAAAAAAAACGCTAGTAGTTCAGATGGAGAAAGCTTGTCAATAAATTCATCCGTCTCACTTTCATTAAAATATGAGTAGTCCACTTGCAAGCACCGCTAAGTTAAAAAAAAAACCAAAGGCTAAGAAACAGTTTTTAAAAATTGAAATGCCAAGCCATAGAGAGTGGTTTTCAGGATTATTGAATAATTAACCAAAAATTGCGCGTAACTTACAGAGTTTTCTACGAGATTGATAATGGCTTAGGGAGCTATTTTAAAAAAAATAAAATGGAGGCTTTTACAGAATTTTTATTTTGCTATATGTCTAAAACAAAAAGAGCTGTAATTTAGGGCGTGGCTAAAATTTTTTTTTGAAGTTCTTAAAGCTAAATAAATATACCTTTTATTCTAGGGCGTGACTGATGAACATTTTTTTGGTTTGTATTGGCTTCTACTTGGTTTATTGTAGTATGTATGTGAAAAAGAAAAAAGGGGCTTAATTTGGAGGCGTGTCATAAAAGTGAGCATATTAAAATCTATACATACGTAGTTTTATAAGGACTTTCTTGGACCGTCAACAAAATTGGACATTTATGGGAAGGATCCGATATGGCATAAGTGGCGCCAAGAATTTCAGGTCGGTTTGAAAAGTTACCAAAGACAAAAATGAAGCCACTATCAAGCCATGAACAACGATATGCGATATGATGAGATCGGACTTTAAATTGCAGCGCTACATATAGAAAACCAAAAGTGCTGTAATTTGGGGCGTGGCAAAAAAAATTTCCTGTTTTAGAAACTTCATTGACATATCTTTCATTCTAGGGGGTGACTGGCACAACTTTTTTTTATATCCAATTTCTCTGTTCTTTCTCTTGTCTTTTCTAAAAATTAGTAGTCTTTCATTTTGCTACTTGAATCTCTTTGATTTTTTGACAAATTAAATACTTTTAATAGTCTTGTTAGGGTCTAATGGAAGGTTGTTTTCATGGTGGTAAAAGTATTCCTTAAAATAAATTTCTCCCAAACTCTTTGGTTTCATTCTTTGTACTATATTTTAAAAAATTGTTACTCAAAGGAAATGTTCCTGAGTAAAGAAACAATAAAGGGGGATTAAAAACGTACCGGTTTGTTTTTTTACAATAAAGAAAAAGAAACAGTTTATGAAAAAAAAAACAAATTTTCGATTAATAACATCAGTTATTCGTTAATCGAAAATAAGCAATTTTTAATTATTCGAACAGTTAATCGCCCAAAATTAATCGATAAATCCAACAACGGTTAATCACTTGAATACCCTCATAGTTACTTAAATCAGGTTTTTTACCAAATCTATTTAAATATCAATTCATATTTAAATATAGTTTTTCATATAATTTTATTTTTATGTATTTGAAATGAAGAACAGAAATTGATATTTAAATAAATTAGTGAAGTCGGCCAATAATATTTTACAAAATACGAAGAAAAGCCTGACTTTTTTACTAAAAACGTGTAGCATAAGTTGGTTTAAGAAAACTTAATATGCATTTTTGAAACTCTTGTTTGATTTGCTTGATAGCCGATTCAAATAAAAAAAATTATTTGCAATAGACAAAACTTTCTTGAGTATTTTCTGAAAAAATTTAAAGAAATCCCTAACATTTGTTTCTTGATGCAAGAAATTCCATTCTATTAAAAAATCAAGGAAACCAGACAAATATTAAATAAACGCAACTTGATTGCAGAAATATCTTTCTTATTTTTAATAAAAACAAGCTAATTTTGTATTTTACTGTTTAAAGAAATTTTTGATCGCATACGAAAAACGTGAATTTTTTAATTATGAAAAAATGTTTTTTTATTTAAGAAAATTTTACTAAATACGAACCAAATAAGTTAAAATAAAGAAATAAGTTTTGCAATTTATACTCTAAAGGAAAATTACAAAAAACTTAAAATAACACCTGGAAATATCAGAAGTATAAGCACCAGTAAAGAAGACGATGATATTGTTGTTTTCGTAGATAGGGATGATGGTGAATCAAGGACATCAAATATGGAGTTGGAATTTGTCAGTTTCCTCAGAGACAAAAGCAAAGACATTATCACTCTCTCCAAATATTAAAAGAGTATTCATAGAATTTAATACAAATTTGTGCTCAAGGTCCATTAAAACGGTCTGCGCAAGAAGTCTGATGATCATTGTTTATATTCTTTTAAGCTGTTAAAAGTTGTTTACATTTTGCTTACATGTGCATGTATATGTTTGTTTACGTTAATTTTTTCCCCACACATACGTTTATAGTATGCCACACATACAGGTTTTTTCCTTTGGCTTTGTGTGGTAGTAAGTTTTTGACAGCTAAAAATAAATTTTACACAAACAAAATTCATGTCGTTTTTGGTTTTGTACAAGTAAGCAGACCTGATAGATGGACTGTGTTTGTGCTTCTCAGGACCTGTAGAAAGATTGTTTTCTTAGCAGGTCTTATTTATTCTTCAACAAGAAACTGTTTGTCTGATGCTACATTCAAAATTCTGATATTTATAAAAAAACAATTGTTTTGTTTATTAGTTTTATCTAATATATTTTTTGGTTTGAATAAAATGGTGTATTTTGTATTTTAAATACATAACCTGAAAGCATTTTGTATTTTAAATACATGACCAGCAAGTTTTTTGTATTTTAAATACTGCAAACCATGTATTTTGCTCTACACTGGATGTATATATATATATAATATTACATGGTTAAATAAAATGAGCGAAAAAGCCATTTTGGCAGAAAACCGTGAACTATACACTTTACAGTTTTAAATGTTAGCACAAAAATTAATAAAACTTTTCGAAAACAGGAATTCGCTTTCAAAGACAAATAAAATTATTCCAATATTAACAGAAATTACCATAATCAGCGTTACCGTTGTGATACTAAAGTATCAATTTAACCCTTTTTCGACGGTCTTGATACCATTTATGACCCTTTTTTTTAATTATACTTTTGTATCATTTTCACCTATTTTGTGACACTTTTTGACCCTTTTTTGGAAATAGCACTCACATTTTGTTTTTTGTCAACAACGCTGGACGTTGTTAGTGCTCAAAAATGTTTTCGAAATAAGCGGAGATGGAGAAATGGACTTCAAGTGAAGATTTAATACCAAAATATAGAACGCAAATTCCAAAAAACCAGTTAGTATTCGTGAAAAGATTTGTGTTAAGAGATTTTGTACGACTTCTAAATTAGATTTTCGATAGTAAAGTACAAATTAAAGAACGATTTCCCTTATAGCAAAAATAACTCATATACATATTTGTTATGTTTTATTTATTGAATAACTTATGGTGATTTCTTTTCAAAAACAATGTGACATTTTATTTAAAAAATGCAATTAGGTGTTCGTTTCTTATAAATGTTTTGCTCTCTTATAGAGTAGCAAGTTTTATGCTAAAAACTTCGTCCTTAATAATATCATAAGGCATTGAACTTTTTGCCCCCTTTAAAATCGACAATATTAAGAGTGCCCTGTAAAAAAGGTGACATCGGTTTATGTATGGGACCATTTTTAAAACGGCGAGGATTGCCTCAAAGAGCAAGAAAGCTTCGCAAAAATTTAGAAACTCGAAAAATTTTGCAAAAATAGCGCCATTAAATTGATTAAAAATCCCTAAAACTAACAGGAATGAAAAAAATTCAGTAAAAATTGCTGAAATTCACAAATATTTGGTAACAGCGGTAAACTTTAAAGAATCACAAAGCCTGCAGGAAAAAATTCGCCAACGATTGCAAAATTGGAAACAAAGCCAAAAACTTATTTTAAATCGCTAAATAGGTAAAAAAAAATTCGGAATATAACATAAAAAGTATTAAAAAAAATTAGCTATAATGATGAAGAACAAACTTTTTGTCAAGTGTTAAAAACAGGAAAGGGCATTCCATAAACAAATTAAGTTTTTTAAGCACTGCCTACCTGAAATAAATATTTTTTGTTTGTTTATAAAAAAACTTGGTCTTTTTATATATATTTAAATGGGAAATACTGCTTTTAAAAATGTTAACCCTTTTTTTATTGAAATACCCTTTTTTGACCCCCTTTTTCTGGAAAATCCCCTTTTTGTGACCCTTTTCGAAAATTTCCAACGGTAACCCTGACCATAATGAAAAGAAAATAACCAAAATATTAGTTTCCAGCTAAAATATTGGTTTACTCAAATTGTCGTCTACAAATTGATGTACAGAAAAAACAACCACAATTTGCAACATTTTTCAAATGAACACTAATACAAACACAACTTCTCTTTGCTGCTTTACATACATTTGACTATGTAAACACTAAATAAGTCCTTACAATTCCAGTATTATATACTTTCTAATATACAACATGAACCAACTAAACATTTGCACGCCAATAAAGTGTTGAAATTAAACTGCAAGATCTCATCCACAAAAATTAAAAAAAAAAACAAATCAAATAGATTAAGGGATGACTTGCGATTTCATTGTAAATATCTACCTACTACAAACATATGTAAACTAGGATTCAGCACCCTTTTATGCTTTCCACGAGTGTAAAGATTGTTTTGCTCTCATTTTTGTTGCATGAGCTCAAAAAGGAAATGCAAATTTTTGTGCCAGTGCCATCTATTGCTTATTATCGACTTTTAGTTTCAAGATCATTTTTTCACCTTGTTCCAATTTCACCACAACTCTTTTCTACCCCTTTTTTGTGTATAATTGGAATTCTTTTTTGGTTTTGATTTTTTTTTTTTTTGTTTTTATTATTCTGATTCGAATTGTGCGGATGTGTTTTATGTGTAGAATGTTATTTGCTGCATTTGAGGTAAAGGAAATCATTTCTTATTTTCAATTGTCGTTAGTTGACAACCGTAAATGCAAATCAGTTTCCGTTTTGTAAAAAAAACATTGTGTGAAAAATTATTTAAATAACTTTTAGAAGCAATAAAATAAAATCGCACTTAAATAAATGTTTGTTATAATTATTATTCAAGAGTTTATCTGATATTGTTTAAATTGATATTTTAATTTCTTTTTTATTTTTTTTTTTTATTAAATCATTAAGAACATTTCCTCTGTGTAATGGCCGTCATAAAAATGGTGTCCTTTTAGAAGGACTTCATAAACCACAATGACCAACCAGTCAACCCATCTTATTGCTATGGTTACACATGAGGTAATTTAATGGAATGATTTACTAACAACCGGAAGCTGAGCCACTACACTACACTAAACTAAACCATGACCATACTACAATGACACCAAAGCAACAATAGAACAAACTTCTTCTATTGTTATAGATGTGGTTGCAATTGTTTATTTTGTTGAATTGGTCAAACACTGAAAGAAATTGATGGGCAAGCTATTCTTATAGAACTTCTCAGTATGCAAAATGAGCCAAAATTGTATTAAAAGTGAATAAGTCTTCCATACATTTCCATCTATATCGAGTTAAAGATTACACAGATCTAACCAAATTACCAGGGCAAGTTTTTGAAACTTTTCGACTAAAAGACTTGACCTAGAATTTTAAAAACTTGTTTTTTTAATACGTATTTTGTATTATAAATATAATCCCAAAATATAGTTTGTATTTTAAATACCTGTCGCTCAAGTATTTTGTACTTCAAATACTTTTCGTCTAAGAACACATTTTCACAAAATAGGTACATTAACTATTTATAAATTAAAAGAAAGTTTTGTCAAACATTAAGTTGTTTTGACACTACGGACTTGAATAATTTCATAAAAAATTATTGAATTAAGTGCACTTTTTTATAGAATATTTAAGGAAGCCCTGGGTCACAAGTTGTTATGTCCCACAAGATGAAACTCTCTCTTAAAAAGTGGGATAAGAACAGCAATTTCGCGGCTATAAAACTGGACTTTTAAGAGAAATTCATATTTCTACATATTTAGATTACACTGAGGGCAGAAATTGTTATTATGAATAGTTTCTGCGTCTACTAATGTCAGTAAGAACCAGATTAGATCGTCTTCAGGGTAACAATTTGAGGCATTTTGTTTGTGTTATGCAACAATTATAAAAGATCTTGGAAAAAAAATTCGACAGGTTTTCCAAACTGTCACCTAAAATAAATACAGCTATTTTGGCGTCACCCTAGTTACAACAGATAAGAGGGAAAAAATCCAAACTCTTTAAAATAACGCCTTAGGGGAATATAATATGAAGCGTGAAGTAATGACAGAGAGTAGTAGAGACAGCAGTACTGAGCAGTTTAAAGTTTAGGCTCACAGTATAGGCGAGTAGAAAACATGTTTTTACAATCTAACACCAGTTTGTGTATTTTAGGAAATCATACCCGAGGGCTGTGCTGTGCCCCTAATGGGGCTTAGTTAAAACAGCTGGTGTTCCCTTTGGGGTAAATGAATTCTGCCTTGGCTATTTAGTAAACCTTGGCGGTTGTATGGTTATATGGCATTTTTCGGAATCTCATACATGTTAAGAACAGGTGAATGTTACCTGGAATGCATCAAACATTCAAATGACAGAGCTTCTTTGGGTCCTAGGACATCATTGGGTTCAAAGTTGCACTTCAGTGCTTCCCTGAAGTGAAACAGGAATCAGCAACCTCCGGTAAGTGCGAGCAACGTTCTGACTATTGGTGAGGTCTCCAATAGTATGCTTCTTGCGAGAAATGCTTCCAGTGTTTCAGAATGATTGGCTTTGCGGAAGCCTTGCTTTTCTGATAGAAGGTTGTTCTTCAGTAATTTGTTCACCGTTCGATGCACAGAGAAAACAGATTCGTGATCACAACCGAATTTGGCGCCAATCGAATTTCGTCGGTTGCATGTACTATCACACAATTCGGTTACAATTACTGAAAATTTCGTTGCTTAGCATAATATTTTTGATAGCAACATTTGAATTTTAGTACACTATCAGTCATAACAACAAATATTGTTAGTTGTTAGTATGATTATTAGAAACAAAATTGTGCTTATACCCGAATAAATGATAGGTGCAACTGAATTAACACATAATTGGTATTCATAACAAAAGATTTGATTGTCGTTATCAATATATTTTTTTTAACCGGTTGCATAAACCTTTTTCCCGATATATTAGATAAAGAATCAAAATAATTCTAATAAACGCCATTTTTTAAAGTATATTTATGTTTTAGTATTTTTATTTATAGTTTTTACATTATTTAATTTTATTCAAACACATGCATACAGCTTTCCCCATCATCCAACGGATTTTCAGGTACATATGAGCACTTAATGTTCCAACAAAAACAATCTTTGGCTGCAATTTCTTTCATCAATGTCGTCTTGTTCCATTGTCTGAAGTAAAATATAATAATTAACTTGTGGTTTCACAATACGAACAGTGATTGAAATTGTAAATTATTATGAAAATCACTACAAAACTGAGCGATTTTATAATGTATGTATTGTTTGACCAATGTACATGTTTGTCTAAGATATTACCCAGCTAGCATAGGATGTTTGTTAGACGATAGTGTTTAATATTCAACTCCTAAAAGAATCTTCTAATGATTATCTGACGAGTAACAATAATAAAAACATTAAAACTGTTTATTTATTAGTTTTTTATACATTTTATGACACGCTTTTCTTTTAATCTTAAATGAACCTTTTGCGACTCTTCTTGTAAGTCATGTAACAATTACTGAGCTACCTAAATAAAAGCGTTTTTAAAACATGAAAATTCACTTGTTAATACAATTTTATTTAAACAAGCTGACGTAAGGATCTGCTAAATAAGATTTTCCAACAGGATTGTTGTTGAATTCCTGATCTAAAGGTTTGTTTCGTATAAATTGTATGAAAGTCAAAAGTTTCTTCATTAAAAAGAAGCTTGATGCTCTTGTTTACGTGGCTCAGTTATTCTAAGCATTCCACGAGTCGTAAGGGCATTCATACATGAGTCTCATAAGATTCTTGAATGGAATCAGCTTGTGTAACAAATATTCCCGTGCAAGGAATCTTCTACGATTAAAACTTGCGCTTGTCGAAGATCAAAAACGCCCTTCATGAGACTTCCAGTAGATTCTTTCGATTAAAAATGCTAGTTAGTACATACATATGTATGTATGTATGCATGTTTGTATTTACCCTGAAAATAATGCGACTAGTCCATACACACATGTCCGATGTAGCCCATAAGGGGAAAGGACTAGTCCAAAGGTAATCCCAATTAATAGAAAAAACATGGCTTATTTACCATTACGATGTCCTAGGGCAGGACCATATAACCCAGCTTGCATCACAAAGGAGTAGTCTTAAAACTAATCCATGGTATACTCCAGAGGATTAGCTTTGTAATCGTTTCAAAATTAAAACATGTCGTTAAAAAACGAAGACATGTCGTTTCACTGCAAACTCTTTTTAACAATGGCATGGTCCATACTTGCATTACATTGGGCCAGCCCGAATCAAAATGGATCAAGTAGTCCAATATAATTTGCAGGGTGTAATAAAAATAATACATACATACTAGGGCGGGTCGATTTGTAGGGAGTGAAAAAATTCACCAATTTCCCTATGATTTCCGTATTCTATGGGTTATTCCATGAAAATCTGCCGAAGGAACCATACCTCTATCGCTAAAATCGAGTCCCCTACTTTTTGTTGGTAAAAAGTTCAAAAGTTACGGGCATTTTTGCCCAAATTTTGGACCATTTTTCCTTTTTTTTCATGATTTTGTCCAAGAATATTACTTTCATGGCCATTTTTTGGCTCAATCCATTATTTAATTCAATTTACAATTCAAAACGAAGAGTTTAAGCCCAAATTTATCGAATTCGGTTGATTAATTCATGCGATATTTCTAAAACAAAATAACACATAAACCCAACTTTTTGATTTTTTTTCCCTTTTTATTTTTTTTTTTCTACAAAAATTCAAATTAAGAGATAATAAAGTATCTATCAACCTATTATCAAAAAAAAATATTCAATTTGAGTGTAGTAAAAGACAAAATGTGAAAAAAAAACATTATTTTTTCTGAAAGTCTTGTTTGCTTTCAAGTCTTGGTGTTTTCGTACGGCTCTCTAATGTCGTCGCCATAGCGCCTTCTACATTCTTTCCTGCAACTCGTTTAGCAGTAGCAGCCAGCAATTGGACATGTCTTTCCGTTCCCTGAATGTGTAAAGGAATTTGTGGATCATCGAACGGTGGCATTTCGTAATTTAAATATCCCTCCAAATATTCATACGAATAACTTTGCGTAAACGGTGGTTCGAATAAAATGGTATCGTCATTTAAATCAATCATATTTGTATATTCCGTACAATTAAAGTTTATAAGAGATTTTTTATAAAATCTAAGTTCCGTTGGGTCGACAATATCTCTTCGGTAATGTAAAATCTTCTTTATAGCAATGTTTCGTTTTTCCATTCTATCATCAAACAACATACATAGATAGCAAGATATTTTCTGAGTGTGCAAAATATGGATTATCTTGAATTACTGTATTTACAACTCCAAGTAAATTCGGTGGTAAAAATCGTGTCCAAGTAATAAATTTAAAAAGTAATGTACTACCGTATGCGGCAGAGCTATAATACTTAACATTGAAATACATTGGCATGTATACTTTTATTATATAGTTAGCCAGAATTTTTAAATTTTCAGTTGGATTTTTAGTTGTCACATAAAACAGTAATAATCTATTGGCTTTGGTCAGCCAACGAGAATGTGCAATTGGCCCTGGTTTATGTGAGACAAGTCCGCAGGAACCACACGATTAGAAATTGCATTGGCCGTTAACATCAAGTACCTCGAATCAGTAGATAATTCTTCTGGATTTAAATCACCAGGAGGCATATTTTCCAAAGCGATTTCCTCAAAATCGGTTACCACCTGAAAAGAAAACATAAAAGCTAAAAAATATAATGAAAAATGGTAAAGAATCAGCTATAAAAATTACATACCGGAAGATTTTCACAATCAGCAATTTTTGAGCTCAACTTTCCGGTAGTTGATCGTGGTCCAGTGGTGGTTGATTTGTCTAAAGTGTCAAACAAATGTCTAAACGGAAGCTCGTTAAAGTGCAGAAGACACACAAACCAGTATAGTGGTCTCTTTAACTTTTTTCGAATAGTCGCAAAATTCCACCGTGTACGCCAGTATTTGTTGGTTCACCATCAGCGCATATGGCAATTAATGAATCGAGAGACAATTGTTTTTCTTGGAAGAATTCGATCAATTTGTTGACTTTGCTTGCCGCAGTTTCACTTTCTAGTTTTGTGTAGCCTATCAAATGAGATTTTGGTTCCCTCAGAACAACTAGATGAGGTTCTTTAACCATCCTTGGATGCAACTTCTCATCAATTTTTTCTACAGTTAGAGCATCATTTTTCCTGCCGTCGAATGAAAATGATATCAAATTCGAGCCATCATATCGCTTACGAAGTGCGTCTTGTCTCCATTTTTCTCTTTCTCTACGAAGTTTACTTTTATCCATGATGACAAGTTTGTCATGTGCATCTTTTACGCCCAGGTCTTCCATCAGAGCTGTTGCCAATGCTGATCCCATTCTATCATGCACGCCAAATCTGTCACACATCATTGCATAGTTTTTAGTATTGTATCTGGGAGTGTATGTTTGTGGTGGTAGAACTAATTCTGAACCTCCTCTCACATCAACTTCCATTTCGTCATAATGTGGTTCGTATGTAGGATCTTTTTTTTCGATTTTTTCGATTTTATTCATAATCAACATCATTATAAACGAACTAATCTAGGCTTTTGGCGAAATGTTAATTAAATAAAGAATTTTAACTTTGATACCAGCTTTTTCCAAGTGTATTTTAAAATATCTTTGAATAAAAGCTAAAATTACCGGAAGTTATTATATCTTCAAAATATTAGAGCTTAATATAAATATACTCACATACAACACATACATACCGAATTCCTGTAGCTGTATTGTCCTTTCAATTCCTCTATTTTAATTTTATTGTTGGTGTCTTTGTTTTGAATGCTGTTGCTACAATTGTTGTTCTTTTCCTTTCGATTTAACGCCCAAAACAAGTGCAGGATTTATTTAGACGGACAAATACAAAACATTCGAAATATAAAGAAACCCAAAGCTCATCCATCCTCTTCGCATTCCAATATCCATCTATGAACTCTGTCTCAGTCCTAAATATGAATAATATACAATATGAAAGTATATATAAAAACAAAAACAACAATATAAATTTGTTATTGTAAAATATTGTAGTGTTTCGTTGGTTTGTATGGGTTACTGTTGCTGTGCTAGTTGTTGTTGTTGTTGCTATTGCTGTTGTTGTTTATTGTCATATCCTGTAACGTTTATGCTTAATTTTAAACTTTTTCCGCTTGAAATAAATTCTATTGTCCTCATCGTCTTTATAATAAAATAAATGGAAGCTTGAATATTTCTTCTGTTTTTTTTTCGAAATATTTCTTAAATATTATAGAATATTTTGAAATGTATGCATTTTTATCTTCTATTCTACTCGTTTTTAGACGTAGTCGTCCGTCCATTAGCAAATTGAATAGTCTTACGGTCAATGATATAAAAATGTGAGGCCATAAACTGTATTATTTTTCTAGTTCCTACACTAAGAGTTTTTCAACTTAGGGAAAATATTTTGTAGGGTTTTGATAATATAAAGTTGCCTTAATCATTTATCTTACGGTGTTTAACAATATATGGTGACCACATTTTGAAAGATTTTGTGCAAATACCGAAATATTTTTGGTTAAATAAATTTAGATTATTTTCTACTTCCTCATATTTGTATTTTATGCAAGACAATTTTAAAGTCTGGGAAAATAATTTTCCAAATCTTATTGTATTTATTCTGCAAAACCCCATCTAATTTCGTGCATTTAACTATTTCGTATATGAACATGTAAACAAATAATGAATAAATTTTTGTGTAAATTGTTAACAATTTATATTTGATGTTATTTTATGATTTAGAACATCGTTCCGACATTTATTTTCTATGAATAAAGATTGTTGGCCATGTGAGTACGTGTGTATGTGTGTTTGAGAGTGTGCAGACAAAGGCATGTTCAAGTATTTATGAAAAGCCTAAAAACTACAGTGAATATATGAACGTTTGCTTAAATAGGGAGGGGAGCGTGGGTATGTGAATGAATATTCCGTATTAAGTAATTTTTTTTAATGTACAAAGTTTTCTGGGTGCGTATGTTTCAGATTTAGCATGGTTTAAAGCACGTACTCGTACATATGAAAATAATGGAATTGGTTTTTTCCATTTGAACTTTTTTGCGTTTTTTTATTTTTGGCTTTAAAATCTGGCATTGCAGGGACGTAGCTAAAAAACTATTGTCAATATCAAATTTATCCTAAATAAGAGACATTTTCTTGGTGTTATTGTCAATAGACAACAATTTATTATTTCAGACGTAAATAAATGTTACGGTAACAGAAATTAGTTATGGTAGTGGGAATCAATAACACAAGGGATCAAGGTTTTTGTTGCTTAAGAAAAAAATGTTTTTTAAGGTTATTTGGGAAGCTGAATTCAAATCTGCAGTTTTTTTTCTATCAGCTCGACTTTTCGAGAAATGCCGTTATTTCCAAAATTAAGACACATCCACTATATCCACTATGGGCATTTCCGTCAAAAGTTCCACCGTAACCGAAAATTTAAAAGTTTTTAAAAGCTGATTATTTTACGATTTTGTTATAGAGAAATATTTAGATTTTACTAATTTTATAAATTTACTCATAAATTTGTGGCTTATGGTTAATAAACCACTGATGGTTTAAACGCTGGTTTAGTTGAACTAAACTTGAAATTTTATGTAGTTTAAACTCAGCAACTATAAGTCAGTGTCCCATGTATTATATGTGGTTAAAAAAATAACATGTGGCAGCACTACGATAAATCTTATCAAATTCATATGGTCTGTGTTGGTAGTTTAAACACCCAAATTTTTGCGTTTAAAGATGGTTTATATATTTAGTGATTTATAGATTTGTTGGTTTAAACACATTTTAAACCAAAAAGAGACTTTAGCTTGCTCTGATTTTTTAGCCCTTAGATGAACAATCAGACTGAGAAGTTGTGCAAACGTAATTTCTTAAATGTGAGAATGTTTTATTGTATGTTTTCTTTAATATTTATCTTTCTTAAAAGAGGTAATATTTGATACAAATTATTCCAAAAAAATGTTCTTACATGGTCTGTAATCTAACCCTACGTTTCCACATGCAAGTAACTACTTGCAAGTAGTGTATACGTTTTGTCAACGAAAAATCGAGGAAACAGCCGATTGGCTAAAAGTACAAAAATTGTGCAAATGTAAGTGAAAAAGTGTGAGTGTATTGAGTTTTTCGAACTTGTACTTGCATGTGGAAACGCCAGGTAAGGAAGAGTTCAAAGAAAAATATGTTATTCGGATTAACGGTAAATTTTTATTTTATTTTGATCATTATTCAGTTAAATTATTACGGAAAAAATTTTATGTTCGAAATGTCACGTATCGACCCAGATTTTGGCTTAAAAAAAAAGAAAATACAGAAGATTTTGAAATCAAACCAAGACATTTTAATGTTACATTGGCTACGTAAAAGTAGTTCGACTAAAAAATTGTGCCAGGTTTCGCTGAATTACGCCTTTTTATACATGGCCATAAAAACAACTTCTGTTTATTTTCACATTCGAACCGCTATTTCTTTTGGCATTGAAACAAAAAAAGTTTTTGTATACAAACAGTAGCTTAACATATTTCGAATAAAATTAGCTTTATTTCATTGTTATCGGTGCACAACTTTTGATTTTGTTCGCAAAGGCAATTAAATTGATACAAATCGCGATTTCCATACAAAAATAACTTTTTTAATGTACAATGTGTTTTCTGCTGTTCAATTTATGGAAATGTTTTCACTTAGAAATGAGGTCCTTCACTTTATGTATGGTGATTTAAAGCGAAAGCTATTCATGGATTTTTATGATATATGTCTCTTTCTGTTTATATGTTATGTTATTTACGTGAAAATAATAAAACTTTGTCTTTTTAATGTTTTGGATTTTTTCATTATTTTAAAAAATTAAAAATTATAATTTTTTAAATATTTTTTTTTTTCTTTTACGCAAAAAACGACCAGTACTCAGCCATTTTTTTTTTTTTTGTAATTTGCAAATAAAATCAAATCAAGTCAAAAATTCGATTAGTACCTGTAACTTAAAATTGCGAGCAGATAGAGAAAAACTCAGATTAAATTTGAAATCAGCGACCTCAAATTAGTAAAAAATCGCATAAAACTTCCAATCAACACACAAAAAGTTCAATTTTGTTCCGCTGTGCATTTTGACAAAACATCTTAAGTCGAGATAAGATATAAATTTTAACAAAAATTCGGTGGAAAAAATCATTTTTATCAAATAATAAACCGAAATTAAAGAAAAATTTCGTTTACAATACAAAATTTAAACATCGTAAACAAAAATGTTTTTTAAAGAAAAATTTGTATAATTAACAGCATTTTTGCCAACTTTTTAAATTTGACGTAAGATATTTTGTCAAAAGGGCACAGATATGAATATATGTATGTAAATTATATTCGTTCCTATCGTTCCTATAAGAAGCATAGGTCATCAACAAATACGCTCTTACGTGTGTAATGAATTTTATTTCTCCCCAGCTTTTGTTCATGGCAGAAGCTTCGATGTCAATTTGTCGTTTTCATGTTCATATGCACACAGAAAGAAAAACTATCGGGATAAATAAAATTTTTTATGATTACTTTGAGTACGAGTCTTACTCAAAAATTTAAGTACGAATAAAGGCTCAGTTAGTCTTTACTTTCTGTTCTGTTACGAATCAGCTGGTTTGTTTTTGTTATTAAAAAAACCTGTGAAATTGATTAGTTTTTCTGTTCTGTTACGTTTCAGTTTGTTAAAATCAAAAACTTGTTAAGTTATTGTAAGTGACAGCAAAATAAATAATAAAAAATATGTACATATTTATGTTGAAATAAACTGTTTTTTGATTTTAAGAATTCATAAAATTTAATTTCTTCAAATTTATTTGCATTTAAGTGATTGAAATAAAACAATGGACGGTGCCAAACTATTAAATTTGTCATAAATGGCTGACAAGTTGCTACAGAAAAAGTAACTATTACAATTTCGTAACAGAACGGCACGGAACAGAACAGAAACAGAAAGTAAAGACTAATTCTGCCTTAACACTAAAACGTACTCAAAAAAATCCGAAATGGCATTAGTTTCGAAAATCAATTCCGAAATTTTTTGAAATAAGTATAAAGTTCTTAAATCAAGTAAAACAATTGTATGTGATTTTTTTATATTCACACACGCTTTCCGCACGTGATAATTACATTTTAGTTCACGCACTCCAGTTTTGCAATCCGGCTTACGCACGTTTTGATTTTCTATACACATTGAAAAAAGGTCTGGCCAGACTCATGTGTACCACAAAGGGTTAAAATGTAAATTTGAACTCTTGCTTCTCATTTAGTTTCTATTTTTGGTTAAATATGAATGTACATAAGATTTCTAAAGTAAAAACCATATCAGGCATGATCTTGGTGTTTTATCATTCTGAAAGGTGTAATTTTTTCGACCAATTTCTTTTTTTGTTTTTTTTAAGCACGAATACGGGATAAAATCAACTTTATAATATGTTCTTGCATGTTGAGATTGATTCAATCTTAGTTTTACTTAAATTAATCTCATTTTCGGATTATTTCATGTACGAAATCGGGATTGAATATGGATAATTTAAGTATTATGCGATTGAAAATCCTTAATTGAAGCAATCTTTCTGTACTTGATTCAAGAAAATCCGTACTCACCGTACTATTAAAATCGCTTCGGATTGATTTGAGTACGGATGAATTGATTTTTTTGAGTGTAAACTGACGATTCCAGGCGATGGCATTTCTGGTGATGTCATTTGCATTTGTTTACAGGAGTTGGCCGATCCAGTTTCACTTGCGTTTCTTAATTTATGTTGCAATTGGAAGTTGATGAGTTTCGGTCCATAATCTGGCATTCGTAATTACGCATTATTCTGCGGAGGCACTAGTTCACAAACTCTTGAACATTTTGGATATCTTGCGGTGCAGCGTTCCATGTCTCACAGCCATAGATAAGCATCAATCGATTTTCGGTTTGTGGTAGTTATTTTAAGTTTAAATCGCCCGGATAGATTTTGCTCCAAATGCATTTCATATAACACGGTTTCAATGTCGCACACAGTGACAAAGGCGGTGATTTTACGGATTAACAAAAAAAAAAAAAAAATTGTAAGTACCGTTAGAACTAAAATTACTCGGTTAAAGTTCACAAAATTCAACATTAATAGGCAAAAAAAGCAGAGATTTTAACTTTATTCTAGAGGTTAAACAAATCAGCGCTATTTTAGAAAAAAATATGCTGCGCACTCGTTATACGTCGGACAAAATCCTACCTTAAAGTAAATGCAAGTTGTAATAATGGCCCTATGAAATATTACGTAACTAACGAATTCGTTAGTTTTCTAAAAAAATTTACTGTATAAAGAAAACAAATTCGCGAACTACTACAAAAATACTGAAGGATTTGGTAAAAGAAAAAAAAAAAATATTTCTTTAACCCTGGAGGGTTACTGTTCATCGTTTTGACGAAGCTCATTTACTCTTTATCATGAATTTTTTAAGGACCTTTCAAATAAGGCTCTTTTTTCAACAAACTTAGGTGCTGACGAAAGCTTTAAAAAGTTTAATAATATAAAAATACAAATTTTTATGTATTGGGGGTACCGGTATCCCCCCTCTCACTTCTCCAAGATTTTGTTGAAACATGAAGTTTGTTCTAAGAGTTACCCACACCAAATTTAGTGGGCCTCACTATTGTAGCTGAAGAGATATGAATTGATCAGCGTAAAGGGGCTTTTGCCCAAGTATGTGTCGTCTTTAGAGCAGAAGAATTGAGCATCTTTCGAATTTTTTAATACAGAGTTTGTCTTGCCTTCCTTCATTTACACGTAACATTTTAGTTTTGCTACTATTTATCTTCACCCTTCCCCATGCGTACGACCGTGAAATTTAAGCGGAAAGAGAGAACTAACCCAATGGAATTGAAAAAAATATTAAAAAACCTTAAAAAAAGAAAATAGCAAAAATTGTGTAAAGCAAAAATAAAAATTAAATTTCCAAATGGACGAATTTCTGACAGTTGAAATAAGCGTGAACAATTTTAAAGAAAACACAACAGCAAAAACAACATCATCTTCATCGTCACAACATCGGAATATCCGTAATACAATAATGCTTACGAGCTTTTTCCAAATGGGAGCAATACAATTACAAACAGTTCTGCCTAAACAGCCTCTTACAACAGCCCTTAGATTTTGACTGTCACGACTGAAAACTCCAGGAGGTGGGGGCCTGAAGACTCAACCCGCTTTGGCAAAAGGAAAGTTCTATTTAGAAGCAATAAACTGAACCAGAAATACAAAAAGTCGTACAGCATAAAATAAAAAATGTAATAAACGAGAAAATCTTGTACGTGACCAACCACACTGGGGTGCTTAAGGATAACTAACAGACTGACTGACTGCCAGAGTGTAAGTAACGATTTCCTAAAATTGCTTTGAGTTAAAGTTGGTGTTACAACTTCTTCGTTTCAGCTCTGTGGGCAACTCTGCAGACGTAAATTTAAATTGAGCAACGCAATAATCGATATTGTTGCTTGCTTAAATTTATTTGTTTGTATCGACTCGCAACCCTATAGCGGAAAAGGAAGTGCAGAGAAAAATCCATGGATGTGCTGCTTTAGAAGGGAAGGGGTTGTTTTCTATTTAGGCCTCAATTTAAAGAAAATGAGCATTACAGAAACTGCACTCTAGAGACTGTCATAAAAAACGAAACGTTCCAGCCTGATTACACATTCATACAATCGTGTTTGCTGGCTGGCCATGTAGTTAGTTTGACGTTAAATGACAGTAGCGTTTCCTAAACAATTGTTAACTAATCGTCTATCAATAGCATTATTGTTGCCTTAGCTGCTATTTTTCGCTGTAAATGTATCTGTGTGTATGAGTTTTTTTTTATTAAGGAAGCATGAAACGCGTGCTTACATTATTGTTTAACAAAATATTCCTGGAAACGAATTTGTCTGGGCGTTAAACACTCACATCATACTGTTGGTAAATCAGATAAAAATTCCAGTAGCAAAAAATTATAAAACAAATTTAAAAAAAAAAAACAAAAGACTGCCACCAAAAAAATACATTTTACAACTACAACTGCAACTAAAAAAAATTATAAACTTGAAAACAACTCGTAGTTGTATGCCTCAAACAGCCAACAACGTTCCTTCACACATCATTATTTTCATTGTTTATCCCTGATCGTCATCAACGTCATCTGTTTTATCCCATATTGTTCTTGGAGATCACGTGTGGCGTGACACCCATTCATTGATTCTCTCACTCGCTCTACCCCTTTCCACAGCACTGATTTCACTATTTGAACAAAAAAGTTTAATTACTAAAATATCTGTTCAAAAATGCATACATTGTCAGTCAGAACACCCAAGTTAAATCTAAAGAATTTCAGCCAGGTTTCCAATTCCCCTCTGAGTGGCATGGCTGACTATATTTGCCTGCCTTGCTTCCTTTTGCCGGACAAATGCTGTGTAAATGTGTGATGTTGTGTTATGCAGTGGTCATTTGAGCTTAAATGCAGCAGCTTAAAGTTAAACTCAACAACAGTAATCTGATCTCTTTTGGATCAAGACAAATGTTCTTTAAAAATTGTTGGCAACATACATGTGCTTAAATGCCAGGAAGAACAAAATTCCGTTTTGAAAGCATCCACGAGTCATCATCATTACATTCTATCCTCTAGCCTCTGCACCAGCTAAACAACATAAAATAATAACTTTTTCCACTGCGACAATAGTTTAGAGTTGTCAACAACACTGCCATCATCAACAGCATCATCATGATCTTTCTCATCATCAGCCAACCAGTACCGAATCAGCAGGAGCATTGTTTTCTACGAATTGTTGTCACTGTTTTGGTTGCTGTTGACAAACAGTAGCCACAGATGTTGTCTTTCTTAAGAAGTCACTTGGCGATATGTTGCTGCTGCTGCTGCTGCTGCTGCTGGTTGTTAATGTTGTTGCTAGTTTGCTATTTAGCTGAATTGCAAGATTTCTTGGCAAAATTCTTGGAGAGTTTCGTTTAAGTATTTTGTGTTAAATCCAAAGATTTCTGTTAATGATTGACATGTTGTATGTAGATATTTGCTAAACTTGATAAAGAAAACATAAATTTTATTTAATGTCTCCTAATTTGGTGAAGTACTACTTTATGTCATGTCTGCAATTCCAGTAGCAAGTGAAGTTTTCATTAGAAATAAAGGATTTTATCTTTAGTAGACATTATTTTTTTTTTTTCTTTGTTGCAAAGCAGTATTCCAATTAAAAGCTAATTCAACATTAGGACTACAAAAAATCCCTAATTTTAACATACAATTCTTCGATTAAAATTTACAGTATTTCAGTTTCAAATGTTTTTCTTTAAAATTTCATTTCAACGTTTTAAGTGTTAATTAATGGAATTAATTAAAAACTTATTTATGATAAACATTTCAACTTCCCCAACCAGCTTTCCTCTGCCAACTCAAGTTAAGAAAATTATTTATATAAAGTGTTAAAGTGAACATAAAACTTATTTTTCGCCAGTCAACCAACTTAAAGATGAAGTTTATTGTTATTGTAGCTCAATTATGACACATAAATAACAACAGCAAAAGCATCAGACGAAGCAGCATGTTGTAAGCAGCAGCATCAACAAAAAGGCGAGGAAGAAAAACACAAAAATTGCTCAAAATAATAACTACAATCAAGTAGAAAGTCCAGGAATACAGCAACAACAAGATCAAAAGTTTTAAAAGAAAAATAACAACAACATCAACAAGAATATCTGCATAAAATTCCCTGTAGAAGAATTAAAAATACAGCCAACCTGTCAGACCGACAAGTGGATGAACAGACGGACGCATGGATGGACAACATGTAACTTCTATAATTCATTTGAAAAGCTTTAAACAACTCGAGAGTGTGTTAAAAAGAATCAGAAATTCAAACAAGGGAGCATTTCCTTTAAGATTGCGTTGCAAAATAAAAATTTTAATTTAAATATAATAATCTCGAAATTTTGCATTGTGTGAAAAATAAAATCGTATTGTGTTAAAAATAAATAAATTTTTATATAACAGAAAAGGGATCACGGATTTACGTCCTTTTTACTCAAGAGTCAAAACAGATACCAATAAATTGGCTCTCTTTTATATAGAGTGTTATTTAAACTGCATGAGAATTTTACATGCTAATCCATACATGCTTATTTTGCATATTTTCTTATCTTATTTTTGACTTTTTTACACCCTCCACCACAATTTGTTGTGAAATTTTTTTATTATTCTTCTCAGACCCTATAAAGTATATCTATTCTGGCTCCTTGAGTAATTCAAAGTCTATTTAGCCATGTCCTTCTGTCTGTCAGTCTGTTGAAAACAAGCTCACTTCCAAAAAACTCTAAAGAAATTAACAAACTTGGTGTCAAATTGTTTCTAGTTATTCTAAGCAGTTTGGGATTGAAATCCAGCAAAATTAGGTCAGTAGGATCACAGCTATGAATCAAAATCTGGAACCATCACCCAAAAAAATTAATAATTTTGTTACAAAAACTAGCATAAAAGGTGAAACAATTCACAGAATGATATTTTGCAAAAATTCGTTTTTTTTTTGACTGGAAATCACACTGTTAAATTTCGTTAAGATCGTTTCATAATGTTCCCTAGGCCCCCATATAAACCCTACTCCCGGAAAAAAGTTAAGTTCGCCTAAAAACCATAATTAACAATGCTATCATAACAAAATTTGGCACTTCACAGTCTTATAGGACTAAAAATGACAATGTGAAATTTCGTGAAGATTGCTGCATAATTTACCCTAGGCCCCATATAAACCCTACTCCCGGAAAACAGTTTATTACGCTTCAAACCGTAATAAATAATGCTATCAAAATAACAGTTTAATTTGACTAGAAATCACATTAATAAATTTCGTGATGATAAAGGCCCCATATAAAGCTCACTCTGGTAAATTAATTAAAACGCCTAAAACCGTAGCAGATATAGATATTGCCTGCCGCAAGATTTCTTCCAACTTAGCTTCATATGGCTAGAAAAATCTCATGCAATTTTGTGATATACGGTCCATAATTAACCTTAGATCCCATATTTAATTTTGCTACAAAAAAAAAGCATAAAACTTTCTGATTGTTGGTCAATAATTAAATAGAGGTTTAAAACGCAACCAATTTTAATGCTGACGTCTGTTTTTAAAAAGATAAATTTACAATAAATAGATATAACTCCTGAAATATTCGAACTGTCGGTGGAGGGTATCAAGGATTCGGCACAGCCGAATATAGCACTCTTACTTGTTCTTGTATATTTTTGTTTTGGAATTTTTTTTTATATAAAAACTTTCCCTGGTGATCCATGTCTGGCTTTGCATATTACAACATTTTGAAAAGTAAAGGTGTGGTGCTAAACCGAGAAAAAAAGTAGCCAAAACTTTAATTATACACTTAAATAAGTAACATTTTATGTAACTAAATACAGGCTTGTTCTAAATGCAATTTAATTTACCAGCGTTATTGCAACTGAAAAACACTGTGGTGCTCTTATTTAAATTTTCAATCCAGCTAATAATAATGATTATGACAATGACGCTGACGCTGACGATGATCGTAATGATTATGATGTTAATGATAAACTTGAACTTGAATGTTACAATTATTCATATGAATATGGGAGTGTAAGTGTGTGTGTAATACAAATTTTTTGTCTTGTCTTCAGCAACAACTACAAACAAACAAAATAACATTAAAATAAATTATTTAAGTTTTCAACCAACCAGCCAGTCAGTCGCACAGAGACGCATCATTTACTGCAGCGTTCCTAAATGTAGTTAGTGGCTTTTATTGTTGTTGTTGTTGTTTCTTTATGACTTATAATTGAATAAATTTTAAGTATGCTAATGTGGTTGTTGTTGTTGCTGTTATGAATTCTAAATTATTAGTGGCAGTTAGAAAAACTCTCCTTTATATTTTTTCGCTTTCTTTTTTTTTGCATTTCATTTGAATTTTTGAAGACAAGCCTCATATTTTTTTAAGTCGGGCCATACTCTCGCTCTCTAATTTGCTTTTGTTTCTGCAAGTTACTTTACTAGATATTTTGTACAATGCAGTACTGTTGTTTTTGTTGTTGTACGAATAAGTATTTTATTATTCAAATTGTTGCATATTTATTAACCGCTCTCTATGGTGGCAACTAAATTAATTATTATTAAAAAATCTACATATTCTTTGCATATTCAACGTACTCAAAAAACGTTGACCCAGACATTCGCCAGACAAAAAAGTTGTGTGGTAGGCTGCGTATATGTGTGTGTGTGTAAGAGTGAATTGTAATCAGACTTGCCGTTTTGGTTACTTTTAACCAAAATTGATTACTTTTTTTCTCAATGTGTACTTGTGTACTTTTATTCCATTTTGGTTACTTTTCCGACGCAAAAATAACCAATTTTTTGTTTTGGAACAAGAACTAACCCCTTTTTTGACACTTAATTTGTGTGAATCTAAACCCAATACTCTTTTCATATACATACTTAAAAATTATTTTTAACCATAAAGGGAATATACTATGAAGGGCTTACTGAAACACTTTTCTAGATAAACGATAAGGCCAAAGGCCTTCCGATCCCATCCCGTTTAGTATGATTGTATTCTACCAAAGGTTGAAAGCTATAGCTCATAAAGGTTTCAAAATTGACGAAAATAAGTGTATACTTTGTATATGTGGTGCCACTTCCAACAAAAAATTTCGAAAACCTGTATAGCCTCTTGTTCTTTCCAGACATCGGTAATATACTGTCAAGACTTTATAAAAATCGGTCCAGCGGCTTATGAGCCAACGAGAAACACACAAATACAATTTCTTCTTTAGACACATTTTTAAACTGATGTGCGATTAAAATATGTAGTACTTTTGATACAAAATAATTTTGGTTACTTTTTTCGCTTTTGGTTACTTTATTTTTACTTTTTGGTAAAAAATTTTTTTCGGTCGTGGCAACGCTGATTGTAATCGCAGTAGTTTTCGAATGTGTGTGAATGTATGTAAATATTTTCCCCAAATGTCTTTTGCTAGCGAGAGTCCATTAACTGTGCATACATATATTTTGGCTGAATTAAATTGAAATCATTAACGTTTATTCATATTACGAAAGCAATTGTTTAAAAATCTGCTGCTGCTGTTGTTGGTGTTGGTGATTAACCCAGTGGCATACAGAACGTCGTCGTACTACGTAATGTGTAGTTTAAATTATAGATTTACTAAGTTTTTGGTTTTTCTGTTGCAATAAATTCAATACCCTGTATTGTTTGTAAGTATGTATCTTGAATATCGTAGTAGTTTTGTTTACAATTTTCCTTATAGATAACATCTTTATTCGTGATATGGATCATAAAACATATTTATTAATATAGCACTAGCTGTTAAGACCCAGCCCTGCTAAGTAGATTGAGACTTGTATGCCGTGTGGTCGAGAAAGATACGCCTCGCATGCACCAGCATGTAGTTTTTCTTCAGTTTGAGTCTTTAAGTGGTTTAAGCCAACTATATTTTTGGTTTTCCTCATATGAAATATAAAAAGTTGTTTGTCTCTCCAGATATACTGAATCCTATTTTGTGCCACGCCCACTTCCCTTATCACAAACACTTTTTTAGAGAGATGTGTACACAATTTGCAGCTTTATCTCTTACCGTTCTCCAGGTTTAAAGAAATCTTTTTTGTGCCATGCCCATTTTTCTTATTTCCCGCCCACATTTTGTCGATGTTGTGTATTGATAACCAAAATTTTTTTTTCCTTATATGGAAATTTTGGCTCTTACCGTTCTTCGGATATAAAAAATGTACATATATTGTATTCAATATTTTTTAATCAGGCTTAAGTTCGGAAAGTAGCAAAAAAAAAAAAAAAAAAATCCAAAAAAAAAAGAAATTTCGCGAAAAATTTTAATATTTCCATAAAATACATTTAAGTCCCTAAAACAAGAAGGAATGGCAAAAATGCGTTAAAAATTACTAAATTAGCGGAAATTGGCAAAGTATACTTTTTATTATTAATCGTTTAAGCTTTAAAGAATTAGAAAACTTACAGGAACAAATCGCGTATATCTCGAACATGATTAAAATTCGCGAAACATTGCAAAATTTAAAACAAACTCAAAAACTAGTTTAAGATGCTTAATCGATTAAAAAACAACTTGTCGGAAATAACATAAAGAGTGTTAAAAAAATGAGCTAGAATTATGTACATCAAAATCAATGCAAAAGTTGATTTTAAATTTTGGGTTAATTAGGGCCTTTATGCGATTTAGACAACGAAAATACCCGGATGCCATATAAATTCATTTTAATAACTATTTAAGTCATAAATATTAGGTATGTTTTTACTAAGACGATTATATGTATCAAAAAGTTCATATGTGACGCGAAATAGAAAGGGACCTAAGGGTTTTGCCATTTTAAAGATTTAAATACGTGTATCTTTGGTGTACCATCACTGAGCGTGTTGGTATTGGTATCATTTGAAAGCGACGCATCTCAACCTTGTTAGATAACCTTGAAAACGAGCGTAGGTCGTCCCTACCTCTTGTTTTGTGTAAATGGTTTTTACTGTTCTCTTTACCTTACTGGTCCCTTTCTCTATGCGCTGTCACATATACATTTCCTTAAAATAAAAAAGACGTCATATTTCTTCAAAACAACTTCGCGCTACTAGTAATATCATCGATTTAGGTGGATCGTATGTTTAAACATCCTTTATGCTTTCTTTCTTCATTATTAAAGCTGCTATAGTATTTGTATTGAGTCGGCAACGACGATCAGTCTGCTAATATTTTATTTCTGTACATTTTGCGTACAGATTCAAAAGATACGAAAAATATCAGGATTATACATGGTACTTGAAGTCATCAAAAGATACGAAAAATGTATCTTTCGTATCGTAATAGCAACACTGGTACGTATGCTCGGCGTAATATATAAAATTGTTTTATTTTCCCTCCAACATCGCAGTTCTTACATATACTTACAAATTTTTTACTGATACCAACCTGCACCCTGTACTACCTTTTGATCAAATGGACTACTCCTTGGACTGGTCCAATATATTGCAAGCATGAACGTTGTCATTGTTAAAAAGAGTTTGTAGTGAAACGACATGTCTTCGTTTTTTAACGACATGTTTTCGTTTTTAAACGATTTTAAAACTAATGCTCTGAAGTATACCATGGAGCAGTTTTAAGACTACTCCTTTGTAATGCACAGCTGGGTTATATGGTCCTGCCCTAGGACATCGTAATGTTAAATATACCATGTTTTTCCCATACACTGCGGCTACCATTGGACTAGTCCTAGTCCCTTATGGGATATATTTTCCATGCGTGTATGGTCTTGTCGCATTATTTTCAGGGCATAAACAGGCTTGTTAAGCATTTACAACTATGAAGTCGACCGCAGCGCTTACGTGTAAGTAAAATTTACGTATGAGTAACGAAACCTTTATTTCGAAGACGACAGTTTTTTGTGGATTACGTCGTTTTGGCTCATTTTTATTTCTAAACAAAATTTTGATATTAAGAATATTTGAGCCGAACATCATCATTTTAGTTCTTTCTTTTGGTGTCAAAACCTCAAGTAATAAAAGGAGATTTGTTTGGGTGTCCTGCGAAATGGACCGAATTTTATGATGTATTGTAAACAACTGATACCTTAAAAATAACTAGACCATATTTCATCCTCCGTTGTTCCTTGATTCGGCTGGAAAAAGAAAGTAATTTTTGTATAACTCGGCAATAATGCACCATTGTCGGTAATTTTGACGACCAATATTCTAATAAGTTTATTAATGTAGTATCACCATAAAGCCCATAAACAATACTTGTGTATAAAAATTAAAGCAATCTTGATCTTTGTTTGAAACTTTGAAATTATCCTGCTGAATTCCAGTAGCGAAATTCTTGCAACTATTTGTAATAGAAATGTATAAAAGCTTGGTCTCCAGCTTGCATGGGATCTTCGAAAAGATCATTTTAAAAACCACAAAGAAATATAAACATACAAACGTGGTTGAATCAATTTCCCTTATTAACTGATTAATTGAAATGCTGTTTTGATAGCAAATTTCACAAAGGTAATGATTACACTATGCTAGTTGAAAATGTACACTGGATTCAGCGTACCCGAATTAGGTTAAACGACAATTGTCCAACTTGTCTAAAAACGTGTCAATTTCGAGCACAGTGTTATTAGAGATTTTTTCCGCGATCCTTAAAATCATATTTTTTGCCATAGTGTAAAATATACAAATAAAGTGTTTTTTATCACTATAAAATACTTTTTTTTCAAGCAAAACGCTAAAAAACTTGCCTAGATAATGAAAATCCAATATGATTGACTTTAACTGCGCTGAACTAAGCACAAGATAATCCTAAATCTTTAATTGCAAATTTAAAAAATACATTTGCGAAACAAAATTAAGGCAACCATACTAAAACTAAGACTGACACAAATCGACTCTCAACTTCGTTATGCAAGACAGTGTTTTGTAGAGTGATCGTGGCGTGGCGCCAAGCTTACTCGTTGCTCATTTCAGTTAATTTAAATATTGTTTTGAGATGATGCGCTTTTTTTTTTTGTCTTTCTTTAGGTTTCATTATTTAATTATTTATTTTTGTGAATATAATTTTTGCTTAACTTATATGACTCATGAAAAAGTGTGTTTGTTTTAATTATCGGCATCATTAGCGTGAAGAGTAACAGCAACTATTTGGTGATGATCATCAGCATTTTTCAATTTAAAGTTTTAACTTAAGAATTGATGACTGATGTGTGTCTGACATTTATTATTAATTATGAAAATAATTGTTGTTTTCTTTTCATTATTCATAGCTTTGGGTCTATATATCATTTAGTTGATTGGTTTATTGTGTCATTAGGTCAGTTTAAAATGAATTTTTTTTATACTTGTTATTTTCGTTAATTTCATAAGGAGGAAAATATATACTTATAGATATTCAAATTGACAGAATTTTTAAAGTTTAAAAAGTTGTGAATTATTTTTAATACAAGTGCATTTAAGGGTTAATCTCTATTTTTGCCCTGTTTTGTCTTCATATGCCCTAAGGATATGTTTTTCTACAGTTTCATAAAATTCGGAACAAAAATATACAATATTTCGCCTACTTTCCTTTAGAAATTCCAATTACGTCGAAATTTTACTTTTGACCTGTATGATTTTAGGGTTAATGTTTTCCGATTTTGGTAAATATTTAAAGTTAACTGGACACTAATACTCTGAATAATTTTTACTTAAAATTCCTTAGAATTATTTAAGGGTCAGGTCTGGTATAGCTCCATGGAGAACAGCCATACAGGGGACTTGACACTGCAGTTAAATATTTTCAACATGTGTCTAATTTTAAAGATAATGTTTAAATCTATGCAAGGTGGTGTCCAAAACAGCTGACTGTAATTGTTTAGTCTGTTGTTGCATAGTTCGAGACCTTAGGACAACAAGGTTTTATCCTGCATGTAGTTTAGGTGCAAATGGAACCTTGATATGGAAATTTAAATTGAATTTAACTGTACCAGATTGGTGAATTAATTTTCTGTTAAGTGTTTAGTTTAAAAAAGAATTTTGATTTAAAAACGATTTTTAATATAAATCGTCAGCTCAGAATTGGTTTGGCGCATATAATGGTAATTTAAACATAAAATGTGCCAAACCAATTCTGAGCTGACGAAATGTGATTTAAAAATCAACCTGAGAATTAGATAAGCCTAAAAAAACGCAAACGATTTATGACTTTTAAGTCAAAGACACTTGTTTAATGCTAACCAGACCAAAAAAAAACTTCTTATCAATTTGTTGACAGCCGGTAATCAGAAAGCAAAGTTACTTGTCTTAATTGATGTGGGTTACACCGTAAAAAAGCACGGAATTATGTGCAACGAGGAAAGCATTACTCTGTTTTATCTTTCCCTGTGAAGGTTTGTTGTATCCAACCACATAAATGCAACCAATGTTTTGTCTCAGTATGTTAAAAAGACAGTTTTGCGGTTGTTTTGTTTGGTGTGGATTGCCTCAAAAGAACTTATGTGCTGTTGTCGTATTAGCCAAAAATAACTGTTTGTTCTTTTGTTGATGTGGGCTTAGGCTAGCGCGGACTTTATTAATTCGCTCAGCGATGGATCCATCTAAACCATCACCAACGTTTATGTCACTTCCTAAGTAATTAAAAGACTAGACATATGCAATTAAATTGTACCCACTGTAGGTGGCGTTGTTACACTTGCACCAATTTAAGTTTTCATACAATTTATGTACAGTCCTCCTTTTCTAGCATTTGCGGAATGTTTTCTTTTTTTTGCGCTTCTATATCCGTTAAACTATGTACTATGTGTTTTAGTAATAAAAACACCTGTCTCCCGTCGTTTTGCGAAAAAAACCTCACGCAGTGAAGCAAATTTCTAAAACCTTTCAAAAAATTTTGAACCGCGATGAATTGTAAACCGTAGGTAAATTTTTAAATCTAAAATAGTGGATAAATTCCAAAATAGCATTTAAGTGATACGTTCAGGAATATATACAAATATCAGGTGTATATTTTTTAAAATTTCCGTGAAATAAAAATGGTTGTTTTTAATCTTCAACCCGATCCCTGCGTGAACTTTTTTAACAATCCGAAAAAATTATCATATTTTTTTATTTATAACTTTTAATGTTCTACACGCTTTACTATGCCGTTTTTGATATTCGCAAAAACTACGTGGTCTAATGTGCACAAATCATCAGCTCAGAATTGGTTTGACCTACCGACCATTTTTAAAATAATTGAGTTAGGTATGGGGTATATATATTTTGAATGCCCCCTTTTTTAATCCAAAATCTGTTTCGCGAAATTTTTTGTGGGTTCTAAATTATAAAGCATTCATTCAGGACATTGAATTTTGTTTTTCGAATTTCGAAAAAGTACCAAACTTGTGATCGTATTTTTTTGATAAGTTTCGAATGTGGTATAAACTTTATTTCTACGTTTATTCGATCAAAAGATAGATGGGCTGACAAAAACGTACCAAAATTCAGGTTTGACCCGTTTTCACCATAAAAGAGCCGAATTTCAAAAAAGTACCACACCTGTCCACTTATTTTTTAAAGGAACAACGATATGTTTTACAGTTTTTTGTATCTCTTTTAGTTTTGCAGATAAAAGGTTTCCGAATTTACCCTTTTTACCCCCTAAACATTCGAACTTTTAAAAATACCGTCCAAATTTCAAGTCTTTAGCTTCAAGCGTTTAGGCTGTACGATGATGCATGAGTCAGTCACTCACGAAATAAATATACGTATGCAGCACAAAAAGCCACTTTTTAATTTTTTTTAGAAACGTGGCGTATGCGGCACAAAACAATATTTTTCATTTTCAAAAAAATACTATTAAATTCCAATTTTATTCGTCAAAGTGCGCAAAAATTTACATTTTTCTTCAAAACATATACCGGAAGCAGTGGTAAAAATATAACAAAAATCTATCAGGGACATTTTGAGAAATCCTCATGTAAATCTTCTTTGTCGTTTTTCTCCAATCCGTCTTTTTGGCATATGCGCCAAACCAATTCTGAGCTGACTAAATGTCATCGGCATAGTCGGTATCATTTAAATACACCGCCAAATTCCATTGTATTCCAGAATATTCTTTCTAATTCGTTTCATCCATAACACTGTCCAAAAGCAAAAGAAAAATAGGGGGATAGGATACAACCCTGTCTAGCTCCCGTGTATGTATGATCTGAAAGGTTGGCTATATACATTGGTTCGGTATATAACTCTAGTATTATATACCGAATGGGACTCTTTTTCTAATGATTCTCGACCAAATTGTGCTTCGCTATACTGTGTCTGCAGCACGTTCAAAATCTATTAACAGCAGATCAATATGTGAATTATATTCCGCCGATTCTTTTATAATTTTGCATTATGTATTACTATAGTTTACGCAGGAATGACCAGGTCGAAAAGCAGCTAGAAATGTGGTAAATAAATCTGTTTAAATAATGTTCACCAAAATTTAGTTGCTACTTATATGTAACTAGAATTCCAATCAAAATCTTTCTAATCTATTATTGTAAAATTTTTAACAATTTTTAATGATTTAACTTTCCATTTTATTATTTTATTTTCTTTTATTACATTTACAAGAGCATAAACAACAAACAAATCTTTTTTTAATAGACAGTCATTACAATAATAAAACAATTAAAGGAATTATGTTGCAATAAAATAAAAAAATTTTAATGAAAAAGTACAACATAAAACTCATTTTACAAAATTTTTAGGGAAAAATTGGATCATAAGGCGATTTGTAACAATTTCAACTTGTCTACATTGAACATGAGAAGTAAAAAAAAGAGAAAAGCACTTAAACTGTTAATAAACCATAAAATTAAAAAAAAAGGAAATCAGAGACCATCATTGAAAGTGTACTTTCGCTACAGCACAACTCAATCGCGAGTAGTATCACTGTAATAAAAAGGAAATATAATGTTTTTTTTTTCTTTAAAAGGACAACACCGTCGTATAAAACATCAATTTAAAAATTAAATGGTGCGATTGCATACGTCCAACTACATAATGCTGCCATTAATTTTGAGACCAAGAATGGGAAATGGTGAGATGGATATTTGGAAACAGAAAAAATCATACTTATTTCATAAAAAAAATACGCAGGACTCAATAAAAAAGCAATTATACTTTAAATAAAAAATGAAATAAGTAAAAACAAATGTAGCCATCCATATGTTTCGATGTCCTTAAAAATTGTTTTAAATGATTTTTATTACAAACTGTTTTTTATTTAAATAAAAGTTTTGCAGTTGTCAGACGACTGCACACACTTTCTTTAGGGGGTTCGATGACTGAGAGTATCTATTAAGGATATTCAAGCATAAGAAGCAACAGTATCCATTGTCATTCTTCGGGACTCTTTAAAGTAAAATAATATTTTCTTTAAATACATATTTTAAAAATCTTCAGCAAATATAGGGCTTTCGTGTGCATCTTTAAGGGATCCCAGATAGTATCAGTGTTGCCAGAAGTTGGGAAAAACGCTACATATAGGTTAGGTTAAGTTCAATGGGCCGCGGACTCGTGGATGACTCACTTGGGTTCTTATAGCTATCCCTTGGAGATCCCCTAAGTCATTGAACAGAGTCAAGACAGTCTCAGTAGATTATTCTTCAGAAACTACTGCTGTCTCGAACCTTTTCGATTTCTTGCATACAAGGGAGATGGACCATAATCCCACATTTGATCGAGCATCTATGTACGGCAAATCCTGGTCTCCCAAAATGACACATCTTAAAAACTGAAATACATACTGTGTCCTTCTCCTGCTCGTCTTGGTAACTTCTGTAGTAGTCATTATGTAATTAATGACCGATAACAACGTCCTAATCTGGTCCCTACCAAACCCAAGTAGCATACGGGCTTTCCCCGTGTTATAGCCAGTCTATTTTGCTCTGGTTAACGAGAAGATATTCTTACGCTGCCACCTCTTCTGAGTCTTTCTTCACGATCTACGCTAAATGAAAGTTCTACAGCGTGCCATCGAAGTGCCAATTGGGCCGTCAATGAATATGTCGTCCAAGTTTGGCCAGGCCATCTGCAGTTTTGTTTCTCAGGCACAAGCTTTTCCCTGGTACCTCTGTTCTCTGGTGTCAGCGTTACCATAAAATGTTTTGCAAACTCATTTAGAGATGTTCAGCATTCCACAGTAAACTTTGATATCGTAAAGACACCAGTCTAAGCTTCAGTAGCAGCTTTGCTGTCCATAAATATAAGATAATCGTTGTTCGGTTAGTCGAGGAATTCTTCGCCATTACTTTATGGACCAATTTCGAATAAAGAATAATTTAAACAATTTATGTCAATTAATCTATAAAAATTGATTCCTTAGAATATTTTACTTTTTCCATACAAAAATATTTTGTTTTTAAGACTTTTAACTGATTAAATACCTAAAAACTTAATTATTTACATGTTGTTACATTCTGTTTTTATTTTCACTACACTCTTTTGAACATATTTTAGTTCTATTTTAGATGTGGGTGTTTGTGACAAAATATGTAAATCACGATAAACATTAAATTACTAACGTAAGAAATTTTGTACTAAAGGGAAAAGGGTGTATATAAGTTTGTCATTCCGTCTGTAACTTCCACAATATTGATCCTGGACCCTATAAAATTCTAGACCCTTGTGAGGAGAGAAGTTCAAGCCTACATGTTAAAATGGGTTGGTTGAAATATATTTGTGTCAAATATGCTCATTTAAATTTTGCTTTTGAAATTCAGCCAAATTGGTCTAAAAATGACTGAGATTTCGACCCCTTTGCGCGAAATTATCGTATATGCCAATTTTTTTGAAATTGAGTTTTTGATGAAATCTTGTTCTACATTCAAAGAGACGTCATCTGACAAAATATTCTACTCGAATTCCACTTCGTTGGTTTTTGTAACATACGATAATTTCGCGATATGAGCAAAAAAACCCGACTGCCTCTAATTTTATCCATAAATTCATTTTTGTATCCCCCTGTATCTGGATAACGGCAAGAGCCAAAGTATCCATATTAGGTACATTGACAATTGATAGTCAACAATGCAACACAAAAATGGGCAGGAGTAAAGAAGTGCACTTTCCATAACAGCACATTACAAATTTCTGAGAAGAGCTAAAGTTTCAAATAAGAAAAGGGACTGTAAGATAAACTCACGGTTTATTGTTGTTGTTTTAGTTTAAGCTTTGATATTGTGACAAGTTAAACTGTGGGGTAATTCTTTAACTTTTTAACGACAAAAATTTGTCGTTAAGTAGTAAATTTCAAGTATTTTTAAGTTAAAATTTTCTACTTAACGACAAATTTTTGTCGTTAAAAAGTTACAGATTTACCCCGCTGGTGTTTATAATTCTGATTCGCTTTGGATGAAGTTTCCTGATGATCTGACCTAAGCAGCCAGTGAAATGCGCATAGGAATAGCTAATTCCATCAACAATAAATTTCAGTTTATCAATAGTATGAAATATGAATTAAGCATAATTAAATGAAACCTTGTTAAGAAACAAACACGTCGGTTATTAATACACGACATTCCACAAAATCTGGGCGTTATTGGATATGTGGGCGTGGCACAAGATGGTTTTAAAAATGGGTGGGCGTATCACCTTCCGTTCAAAGACATCATAGATTTCTGTATATCTAGAGAACGGCATGAGCCAAAGTTTCCAAATTACGTGGAAGCATCAACACAACATCCGAAATAAATGTAGGCGGGATAGGAGAAGTGGGTGTCGCACTTTTCTTTATTTTTTGTATATATGGCGAACGGCAAGAGCCAGCTTCCAAATTAAGTACAAGCGTCTTGGTTATCAACACAACATACGCAAAAATGAAGGCGGGATTAGTAAGTTTGCGTGGCACAAAATAGATTTATTTATACCTAAGAACGGTATTAACATAACTTTCTGGTCTTATCGCACATGGTTAAGGGTACATAAGATTCGGCATAGCCGATTTAAGCACTCTAACTTATTTATACCTAGTTTGACGTTTATTGAACACAAATTGATCAGCATTTATTAATGTGTAAGTCATGCGGTGTCAGATTATGCGCTACCTGTTTTTACCCGGCTGTCAATTTCTTCATTGTTATCTTCCAGTAGGATGAATATTGATATTTGAGAAAAAGCTGATTTTAGGTGCGAAATAATAATACGTAAAAAAATAACCAAAACTATACCGCAGAATTATGAAACAAAAGAAATTAAAAGGAGATTACCAAAAAAATATACATATGTATGTATTGATATAAGCCATGTTCTGTAAATCGAATAAAAACAATCTATATAATAAAAATGAAATGTTGTCTGTTGCTGATCGCAGAACTTGAGAACGGCTTGACCGATTGGACGATTTTTTCTTAAAAATTATCGCCATGGTCTAACTTAGGTTTTAACGTAAAGAAAATATTGCCAGCCCACTTTAACGCACACTTTTTTCGATTTACCTAAAATCTAAAAACGGCTCCATCGATCATTAGTAATCAGTTACCGAGCGAAGCCGGGGCGACCAGCTAGCTTAAAATAAAATCGAATAAATTTTTAACGATCCTTTTTAAAAAGTTTATAAAAAATCTTTTTTGTATACTTCGTACTTAGATTTCATATTTTTACCAGAACTTCTCTTAAAATCAGAAAATACTACGTTTAGTTAGAAAAAAACTTAAATGTGACTCTACACAGAAAAAATTAAAAATTGTCTCTAATCACCAAATTTGTTCCAAATTCATATAATCAAGCAACCCATTTGTTGATTTTGCACATATTACCAAAATGATTATATTGATTACTAAAAATTGTAAAAATTTAATATTTTGAATATTTTTTTCTCAATAAATAATATTTATAAATTTAATTAAAAAAATGTTTAAAAAAACTTTGCCGTTTCAAACAATGTGTTGATGGATTTCGACAATTTCCAAAAACAATTTCACAAGTTTGAATTATTTTGTTTTAAACGAAATAATTTTTTGTTATTTAATTAATTTTTTAATTCAAAATTTATTTAAAAACAACTAAAATGTTAATTAAATCAAAATTATATTTTTAATTTTCATTCAACAAAAAAAAATAATTGATTCAATTATCACATTAATTAACTTTTAATACGTTTTAAATAATTTTTTTGATTGATAAAAAACTACTAATAATTTTTTCTGTGTACACTGTAGACTGGTCGCAATTTTTTTTTTTTTTTTAATTTAATTGTTTGAGCTGCTTAAAATATGAGGTTTGGTGTAAGAAATCATGATCTAATTTTTCAGGTCAATCCTACGGTGCCTAGCCGTGCCGGGTGGGGCCCAAAGTTCCCCATATTATAAAAAAAACATCTTTTCTATCAGATCTTTATAGTTATACTAGTTGAAAAGCCGAAAATCAAAAATATGGCTTCGTTACGATCTTCCGCAGAGAAAGTACTTCAAGTGTGCCAAATTTCAGCTTCCTATGTCATCAGATGGCTTCAGAAAGTTGCGGAAAGAATAGGACATACATGCAAACATCCTGACATACTAAGAAATTATATATTGTATAGATAGATTAAAGTATTTGCAGTTTAATATTTTAGTATGATACGAACGAAAGATTTTTAACTAATTTTAACTAATTCGGGGTCGATGAATCCAGTGGTGCTAGCCGTTTTTTAGGTTAGTTTTAGTTTTCGAGATATACCGTTATTTCGAAAATTAAGGATGTTGCACAACATATGTTCGCGCAACTCAAAAACGCTTTAGTTTATTGAAAAACTAAAAAAAAGTTGAAACTTTTTTCTTTATGTTGGCTTTGGTTTTCGAGATATACCGTTATTTCGAAAATTAAGGAGGTTGCACAACATGTGTTTGCGTAACTCAAAAACGCTTTAGTTTATTGAAAAACTAAAAAAACCGAAATTCCGCAATAAAATTTACTTTAAGAAAGTTGAAACTTTTTTATTTATGCTTTGGTTTTCGAGATATACCGTTATTTCAAAAATTAAGGAGGTTGCACAACATATGTTCGCGTAACTCAAAAACGCTTTAGTTTATTGAAAAACTGAAAAAACCGAAATTCCGCAATAAAATTTACTTAAAGAAAGGTAAAACGTTTTTCTTATATGCGCAGTCTTGTTAGAAAAATTATTTTTTTTTTTTCAGAAAAAAAATTATTTTTTATGTTTTCTGAAAAAAAAAAATAATTTTTCTAACAAGACTGCGCATATAAGAAAAACGTTTTACCTTTCTTTAAGTAAATTTTATTGCATAATTTCGGTTTTTTTAGTTTTTTCAACAAGCTAAAGCGTTTTTGAGTTGCGCGAACATATCGACCCCTTTGCGCGAAATTATCGTATGTTACAAAAACCAAATTTTACAGGAGAGCCATTTTTATACTTTTCTCTGCTATCACTTGCAATATAAGTATGAAAATATACATTCAATTTTTGGAGCGACGAAGTGAAATTCGCCTACAATATTTTGTCAGGCGACGTCTCTTTGAATGTAGAACAAGATTGCATCAAAAACTCAATTTCAAAAAAATTGGCATATACGATAATTTCGCGCAAATGGGTCGATATGTTAATCTATCTATACAATATATAATTTCTTAGTATGTCAGGAGGTTTGCATGTATGTCCTATTCTTTCCGCAACTTTCTGAAGCCATCTGATGACATAGGAAGCTGAAATTTGGCACACTTGAAGTACTTTCTCTGCGGAAGATCGTAACGAAGCCATATTTTTGATTTTCGGCTTTTCAACTAGTATAACTATAAAGATCTGATAGAAAAGATGTTTTTTTTATAATATGGGGAACTTTGGGCCCCACCCGGCACGGCTAGGCACCGTCGGATTGACCTGAAAAATTAGATCATGATTTCTTACACCAAACCTCATATTTTAAGTAGCGCAAACAATTAAATTTAAAAAAAAAAATTCCCATACAAGATGCGACCAGTCTACTCTACAGCGATTTCAATTCTACATAATATCCAGGAATAATAAATCGATTTAAAAACTACAAAAGTCTTAAATAAAAAAATAATTTAAAAAAGCTGAAAGTCTGTGTTAAATACCCGTATTAAGTTAAGCAGGCGGTACACAATTGTACAAAGAAAAAATAAAAATTGATTTAAATTAAAAAAGTTGTGATATTAACTAACTAAAAAATTAATTAAATTTGCACTAGTAAACAAATTTATGGTATCAATTGAATATTTTTTGATATAAACAACTTTTTCTGAAACAATGTTGTTGATATAAGTAAACGTTTAATTTACTTGATTAACAATAACACTATGCAAGTTGAAAAAACAGAGAGGTCGGGCACATGTCGATTAAACATAATTCGGGTACGCTGAATCCAGTAGTGCTAGCGGTTTTTTTTAGATTGGCTCTGGTTTTCGAGATAAACCGTTATTTCAAAATTGGAGGAGGTTGCACAACATATATTTGCGTAACTCAAAAACGGTTTATTGAAATTACTAAAAAAACCGAAATTCCGCAATAAAATTTCCTTTAAGAAAAGTAAAAAAATAAAATTTCTAATATCAGCAGTCGTTTTTGAAACATAATTTTTTTTGCCAAAATTTCGAAACGAAGCTGCAAACAATCTATCTATCACCGACTTTTGACAAAAGTCGAAAAATTTTAATTAATTTAAGAATTTCATAAAACGCAATATTTTTATTCGAGCCCACCTAAGAAGTGGAGATTAGGGGCAATTATGTCTCGAGAAAATCTTAAGAACAAAAAACTAACTGAGGTCGGTCATACATGTTATCTTACTAGGGTCGACTCCTTGGCAGTTATGGGGTGTTTTCTCCAATATATTTCTAATCTGTATTGACTTTTTTGTATTTAAGAATGGAGATGGCGGGTAGGTATGTTAGAAATAAATGATTGAGATGAAAAATAAAGTGGGTTTGGTCATACGTTTGACCCATCTAGGGGCATCCTAGGCGCTGCAGGGGCCAAATTTAAGAATTTTATTAAACAGCCATATATGTATGGTTGAAATTCTAACTTTTTTTAATGCATTTTTAAAAAACAAAAATTTCGAAATTTTGCCAAAAAAATGAATATTTTTTACAAAATTATGTTTCAAAAACGACTGCTTTTATTAGAAAAAAATTTTTAAATTTCTCAAAGGAAATTTAATTGCGGAATTTCGGTTTTTTTTAGTAACTTCAATAAACTAAACCGTTTTTGAGGTTCGCGAATATATGTTGTGCAACCTCCTCCATTTTCAAAATAACGTTATATCTCGAAAACCAGAGCAAATCTAAAAAAACTGCGAGCACCACTGGATTCAGCGTACTCGAATTATGTACAATCGCCATGTGCCCGGCTTGTCTCAAAAAAAGTGTTAATACCTAGCACAGTGTAATTAGTATAGTGGTTATTTTTGTTGAACTGTTTATGGGTTTCAATCCAAATTTTGATATTTTTAATTAGACTAAAGTTCATCAAATTTAATTTTCATTAAATTATTTTGTATGATTAACTTTTAAATTAAAGCTGATTTTATTTTTGATTAATGGTTTAATTAAAAATAAAAAACAAAAATAAATTGGCGAAATTTTTTCTGTGAGGGTACACGATATTTCCCATCAATTAGTAATCTATTCAACGTTTTCGTACACAAATACGAAGTGACCGCGCTTAACCCATTAAGGCCCGAGCCATGATCCCATTGAGCTATAGTGATGAAACTTTTAAAATGTTATTGTTTATACCTAAATATGAAAGAAAACAAATTTTGTGCAAATCGGATACGTGGGAGCCAAGATAACCCCCGTTGCGAAAACGCATCGTTGGGCCTTAACGATATATAAATTAAGCGCATTTCCAAACATTTCAAATTAAAATTTTTTTATTTACGTCTTAGGGGAAAAAAAAATTAAAAAAGATATTCATAAACATTTCATTTATAATTCAATTATGATATGCTCCAAAGCACTTTGGGTGCACTGCTACGTCACATTTCTCACATTTGTAATTGATCGGTCCATAATTTACCATAGGCCCCATATAAAGCCCATTCCCGAAAAACACTTTAGTACGCCTAAAACCATAACAAATAATTCTATTGTATTAAATTTGGTTCTGTCACAGTTTTATATGACTAGAAATCACACTGTCAACTTTCGTAACCCTGGGGGAAATTTTTGTCAATTGTTCCAACAGACTGGTCCTGGGATTTGTGAAAATAGAACAAGTTCAAAAGATAGAATTCATGACCAGTGAAAGAAGAATTTATCATCTAACTGGTATATTAAGAACAAACAGGTTAAAAAGTAATGAATAACAGTACAGTCTTCACCGATGGTGTGACCCTTTTTTTGGGACTTCCTAAAATTTGGTTCTTAAATTTAGTTCTGGGGACTTGTTATATTGAAATAACACTACATTGTATCGAAATAATCTTACATTGTTATAACTAACACTAAACTCGTTCACTGATAATAGATGTTAGACTGTTCAAATGGTGTCAATTCCCAATAAAAAATGGAGCTTCCAACGAAGCAGGTTTGTAAGGGAGAAACATAAGGGTTTCGCTTACCATTTGCGCTTACGGAAGACATGAATTTTGTATGGCGCGTTCCCACTTTGAAGCAATACATTTTTGACACACAAATCGCATTATTCAGCGCACATAAATATTGTTGGATGTAACGATCATCTTTACACACTGAATGTTTTGATACAGTTATTTTTTAGTATTCTCCCTTACAAACCTGCTTCGTAGTAAGGGAATGCCGTAGCACTTGAATTTTTTTTTTTTTTATAAAAGTTGTTGAGAGTTCTTTCACTTACTTTACTGCATTTCTGTATGTCTTATTGCGTAGCGCATAACTGTGCGCTTATTTTTTTAAATGTACCTTTAGTGCTTCGCAAAATGGTAAAAATTTTTATTGGGTTGACCAATGACAACCCCATGTTAAAGTGATAGGTCTTATTCATATAAAATGTAAGAACTAGAACCGGTCTCTATCACCAAAGACCTATCATGGGACTACTCTTCCCTCTAGGAAAATAATACACTTTGAGCATAAGAAAAAAAAGAAATTGCCATAAAGAATTTACCTACTGCGAAATATCCTGCATTTTAAAAATTGGCGATTAGTTTGAAAAAGGTGAAAAAATTATCGAAAATTTCAAAACACATATAATTAACATATATAAAAGTTTTTATTTTGTTGTTTTAAATAGCAAGTGATTGTATAAATATATTTTATTTGGTCAATTTATGTTATTTGTATATGGTTAAGGCCCAGTGTTGCGTTTCCGCATCACGGATATATCATATCATAAAAAAAGTCTCAAATGTCTACGATGATTGGATTTTTCAGTAGAAATAATAATGTTTGTATGTTAGCTGTCTCCTTCAGAAGTTTCAGGTAGGTATATTATATATTACTTTGTTTTTTTAAACTTTTTTCAAAGTACCCAAAAAACAGTAAAAATTAAAAATTTAAATTAAAAATTTTTATAAGAAAAACTTATGTATGATACAAATCCAAAAACAGGTCGATTAGATATTAATGGCGATTTCTTTTCTGAGAAAAATATGTTACAGTACATACATGTAACATTTTCTAATGTAACCTAAAATCACTCGAAGTGTTACATGTTGTGCAATTTCAATAGAACACAATTAGTGCTTTTATTTACACTTTCATCATTAATGTACATAATAAGCGATTTTTAAAGCTATTTAAGCAGTTTCTGCATGCTATTACGGGTTGGAAACAAATATTAACATCACTAATGGCTTATAAAAATTAAAACGATTATAATATAAATAGACTTTTTTTGATTTTAATTTGTAAATATTTTTATATTTTGTTTTAAAATCAATTTTTAACAAAATTATGAGCGGTATGAATTATGACGAACAAAATAAAACATTTGTTGTACAAACAAAGTAGTAAGCACCAAAGTTTTAGAACAGGGCAGTATGAACACCTTAAGTTAAAGTAAGGGTAAAACATGCAACATGTTTTGCATGTTTTTCATCAACATATTCACAAAAGAACTTGAACATTTTTCCCACAGTTGTATTTTTTGTACAAACGAACACAAAAATGTAGAACATGTAACATTAATGCAACATTTTTCTCAGAAAAGAAATCGCCATAAGTTAAATTTTATTTCACTGTGCTTTGTAACAGTATCACGTAACAACAAAATGCCTGAGGGGAGGTTAAAGTGAACGTTGCGAAAACGCAACGCAGGGCCTTAATGGGTTAAACTAAAAATTTGATTTCAAAAATAACATGTCAAAAGTTGCTTCTCCACACTGTTCCGATATCTTGAAAGATTCAAATTGTTAAAACGCAGCTGTGTTAAGAATTATTTTGTCCTTAAGAACAACACTCATTAATTCTTTTTAATAAATCACGTAGGGATGTGATACAAATTGTTTTAGCTGTACCTAAACAGGGGCGGAAAGCGTGTTATAGCTGTCAAAAATTGTCATGCATATACAATTTCTATAAAGAATATAAAGAAAATCCGATTTTGACAGCGCGTTTAATAGTGAAGTTGGCCGCTATTGTTAATAAATAATGGTAATTTAGCTATGTTTTGTCAATCTAGCGGTTGCATCTCCATTTCAATTTCTATTGTATGGGTTTTATTAACTTGTTTCCAGAATGGGTCTGGAATTTAACGACTACTGTAGGAGTTGTCAGAACGAGCAGGAAGAGGAGACTGTGCTTCACTTCCTTTGTCATTGCCCTGGATTGCGGGGCATTAGGGAAGAATACCTTGGGGAACCGGTGATTTTCCTGCTTGGGGGATCTGTCCATGATGGAACTAAAATCGCTCCTTCTCTTTACTAGGAAGACGAAGTGGTTGGAACTTGCAGTGACGCCATCTGAGCAACTGCTCTAAGGGATGGGCATTGGCGCCGGGTATCACAAAGGGACCATTGAAGGACCCAATGAACCTAACCTAACCTAATCTTAACTTGTTTAGTTATATGGCTAAGCGGAAGAAAACGTTCCGCCTTACGCTCTTGTTAAGGTACGACTGTTTGATATGTTAGTCGTATATTTCCCATGGGGCTTGAATCGATCATTTGTTGTCCATGCGGCACGGGTTACGGCTATTCTAAGGAACAAATAGAAAAAAAACTAAGGGGGTATGCATATCGAATTGCTTAAAAGTTAAATGTTGGTCCGTATAAGGGACACCCTACTGCGCATATATTAACGGAATTCATTTAAAAAAAGTGTGAAAGAGGGCTGAGGGTCTCCCATAGTTTCAATTAAACAAAGTTTAAATCAATTTTTATTTTTTTCTGTAGCTTCAATAACAACGACTGAAGTCTATCTAATCTTATGCTATCGATAATTTTTAAGTCATAAAATAATCCTTACCCCATTCGATAATTTGAGGTTATACGTGCAAAAATAATGAAGTCCGGTTATAAGGGACACCCTGATGTGCATATGTATATACAATATTATTAATTTTTTAGTTAATATATATTATGTTATTGTTGTTTTCAATCCTGCTTTCAACTATTGTACATTATGAAAATTCTATTCATTCATTTCCTTAACAATTCATTCATACACAATCAAGTCTGAACGGTTGGTTGGTTAGCATGGCTTTAAGTATGAAATGTAAATAAAGCTCCTGCAGTTGTTTGTCAATAATAATAATGTGTACAATAATGATGAGAATGTTTTACGTACCACAAGAACGCAGTACATAGATTTATGTAAGTGCGTCCAAGAAAGATGTCCAAATATGTATATGAATGCACGTAGTTGTTGAATCAACTCGAGGCTTGAGGTTGTATGTTTGTATTTCTCTGACGATGCTGATGATGATGCGGACGATGTAGTTGAATTTTCTTGCAGCAGTAATGAATTACAATTCGATCGAGTGGACGCCCAATACAATTCGTTTTATTATTTATGGCTGACAAGTCAACATTATAAAACCTTAGGAGGAGGTGGTGGAGAAGTAATGTTTATAGAACTTGTAGATATTGGCAACAACAAAATAAGGAGAAAATGATGTTGCAGAAACCACAGAATAGAGTAGAGTAAAGTTAAGGTTCAGGTGAAGTTGAAGGTGGAGGTTGCCATTGTATGTATGCAAGTGAATGAATGAGTGGTTGAGTATGTTCAAATGCAAGTGCCAACGTAACCAATGCTTTAACATGAGTTTTCAACCAACCTTAAGCAAATAATATTTCATGAACATCACATCAACCTCATCATACGCAACATACCACAAACCCTAATACATTCTCTATAGAGAATCCCCAAATGCAACGACCGAAAACACAATTCAATGATGCACTTCATTCAAATATTGCTTGCGGCATTATTGTAACAATAAACACACACACTCATTCGTTCGCATGCACATGGCATATGTGCATTTGCCAAAGTCCATGTTTAATGTTGTCTCCATAAGACTCCACTCAAGCGTTGTAGTAACCAGCCATCCAACCAACTAACAAAACCAACCACTTCTTACTTTCCGTCTTCTCTTGGTTGTTTGGTTTGTTGCTGCTGCTGCCTTCAGACTTGAAAACGATCTTGCAGCCGACAGAACCGATTGCCTACCGTTTTATTGCAAACATATTAGCCATGCTGTAACCTTAAAATCGCAAAAAGCCAAACAGAAAGCGAAACCCAAATTCAAAATTCAAACTTTAAACTTGTGTATGTAGTGTCTTTGTCATGTTGTTGTTTTTATTTTATTTATTATTGTTGCTTTTCGTTTAAAAACAAAAGAGTTTTTTTTGTAAAAAAGGTAAATTTTTTTGTTTAAATAATAACAATATTTGTTGTACTGTTTTTTTCTGTCCATCCATCTACAGCACCGATCCCTGGGGATGGCAATGGCGTTGCTTGGTCTGTTGTTGCCCAACGGCAGTGTCTGTCTACACACAGATAAGCATTTTTTAGGTTGACCCAAGTTTTCGCCAAAAACCAACTTGTAGTTGTATGCCTAAGTCTTTGACTGTGGTTTTGGTATCAGCCAGTAGGCTTCAGTAGTTTTTGATTTCTTTCAGTGGCACTCTCAATGTAATCGCAACATGGTTACCTGGTTGGTTCACTGTGGAGGGCTTGGCTTGGTTTGAATAGTTGCCGTTGTTTCTTAAACTCTTGATATGATAACAAAAGCAAAAATAAGTAAACGATATGCTATCGAAAAAGGGCTACCGACTTAAATTTTTTCCACTTGCGTTTTTTAGAGTAGTGTACACTGAGAAAAAAAACAATATTAAAGGAAACCATTTATTTCCTAAGGGAAAGGGAACTAACAGCAAACTTGTCCCGTGACAGTAATAAAGTGATATGGTTTGGCTTTATTTCTTACACAGCAAATGAAGGACACTTGTCTCTTAAACATGTAAATGTACTAGGAGGGGGTAAATAAACAGCTGTATGACACATTCTAAGTGATCCCTGAAATATCCTTAATGGACACATTCAATTTCGGTTAGTAAAAGATTATATCCCGAGTAAATCGTGTTAATATGATAAATCACCTTCATAGAAAGTAATAGAACCAGATAGAGGTTGCCACTACCGGCACAAAATCTAGTCACATGACTACTTTCGTGTTTTCGCCTATCGTGAATAACGAGTGAAATTTTTGTTTCTATGAAATTTTTATTCCCCTCGAAAGGAAAATGCTACCGTGAATCTCTCGTGAAAATTTTTCCGGCTATCACTTCTCAGTGAATGTAAAGAAAGGAATGTAAAAAAAAATTAAAGATCCAAGAAATTGTTATTTTAAAGAAACGCTAAAAAAGCAAAGCAACGTTAGTTTATTACAATATTAATTTTTTTATGAAGTTAAGAAATGTGGCTACTTTTTACCAAGTCTTTCGGAAGCTTCACAAATCCGCAGGCAATCGAACTGTTGTTTTGCATTTAGTTGTTACGGGATCTTGACCTTTAAATACATTTTGTTAACTTTAATATTCGAATTATAAGAAGAAAAATGAAGTGAATAAATGCAAGGGACAAGTGAAAAAGCTGGCATGAGAAAAAAATCATTCACGATAAGTGGAATTTTATTTTAGCTTGAAATTATTCACGGGCAAATTTTTCGCGATTGCAAATTTAGGGAAAGGGAAAACAGTTCGAGGGAAAAACTTTTCATGATAGGGTTGATTGTGTTCACTGGCCACGGGATAAATACCCTAAGAACAATTGAAACCAGTTTTCCGCAGGTTGGTTTTAATCCAAAAATCGTACACATTCACTTAGTTTTCAACAAAAGTAAAATCTATATAATTTTGGTTACCAATAAATTAAATATAAACTTAACAAAGGTTAGTCCCAAATTGATAATAACTTTATAACTTTGTCGTTAAAGTTTCATGAAAGGATATGAAAAGTGCATTAAATAGGTCCCAACAAGTTCGGGTTTCAACCTACATTAAAGGTTTAATGTGCTTGGACTTGTCGCATACTATACTTAGGCGGCATTCATACGATGATTTTCAAAACATGTCTTTTTTTAATTTTCTTTCAAAGCTGCTACCAAAATCGAACAACATTTACATGATGAAAAAAAAAAAAAAAAAATTACACTATCAAACTTTGATAAATTCTAGAGTGGGTTTCGTGGAAGGCTAGATGGTATACTTCGGTGTGGGATGTAGCACATATTATCCCAAGTGAACCATGTTATTTTAAACTTAAGTTAAACAAATTGATTAAACTCCATGCGCGCTTGTGACCAAATCGGCTAGCCTGGGAATTTTTTATTTTTGAGTGTTAGTGTGTTGGTTAACGTGGTAGCACGCCCAAAGTAAATTAAGCGTGCTATAAGTTGATTCGGCGCCACACAACCCATAAAGTGTAGTCCTTGTAGAAGGTAATTCCCAAATAATCCATGTCGGCCTGACTTAAGCACTTTGCGATCACGTAGAAGATAAAATGCTGTCTTTACAGTTCCACACAGAAAAAATAAAAATTGATTTGGATTAAAAAAATTGTGATATTATTTAAAACCTTAATGAAATTTGCACCAGTAAACAAATTAATTGTAACAATTAAACGTTTAATTCACTTGATTAAACGTTTAATTCACTTAATTAAATTTTTAATTAAAACTGATTTTATTTTTGATTAATGATTTAATTAGTGAAAAATTCTAAATAAATTTTTCTGTGCAGGATCTCTGCAGCTGCGGCAGCATTCATTAAACGGGAGACCGAGTCCCATAGCGTACTTGCCGATCGTCGAGTGAGCGGTAAGTACGTATACCAGTCTCGAAATGTCCCCGCGACTGAAGTTAATAAGTCGCTCAAAACCGTATGTATTTTTTAAGGGTAAATATTGCATATACCTACTTCCCTAGCTGTTTGGGGGATCTAATTTAATATCAGCATTCACAACCGCAGACCCATTTGTGAGCGTTGTATTTTGTAGAAAGTGTATTCGAGTAGAACTTTAACCAGAGTTGGAGTTGCTGTTTTTATTAGTTCTCTTTTATGTATGCTTCTCAACACCTTGTCGAAGAGGTTATAAACAGCTACTTTCTTTTGAGCTTTGAAGCATCGGTTTGCGCATAACATCACTAGTGATGTTGCGAGTGCTACACTGTGTAACAAAACTCTTTCTACGACTCTTATTTTAGAAATTTATTAAAAGTTTGTTAAATAATTTCATACATATTATTTTATTAAATGAAAATTTAAATAAAATGTTCTAACCATTTGCCTTTAAAACGCCAAAATACATACAACACATACAAAATTAACCAAAAGTCTGCACACTAAATATTATCGTATATTGATTTTTTTTACTATTGTAACTTTCAATTCTCTCTTCTTTTAGTCAAAGTTTCTTTGCAAACATTGATAGAAATGTGCCTTTTTCAGGGGTAAATAATGGTAATACCATCTCTGGTTGTAAATTCGCCTTTTTGATTTTATCTGGTTTCGTATAGACCAAGTACTGTGAAAAGAATCGCCATACAATTCTACTGAAGACATCTGAAATAGTCTTTTAGGTCAGAAGTACCTTAAGTATATTTTTTTGACTTGTACCAAACGCCTTTTCAAGAAATTCAAAAATATCAATGCCCGAAATTTCGAGAATTCGTTTTAGATACATTGCACATTTTGGTCTTTGAAGACCGCTAGTGAAATTTCATGCAAAAAATATTTGTAGAACATTTTGACCCTTAAAAGTTCCGTTTTAACTTACTTTTGTGTGAGTTGGGAAAAAGGACAAAAATGGCCTCTTAAAATGAGAGTTAGAGGGTTAATAAATTCTAAGAAAATAATCGCCATACGATTCTACTGAAGACATCTGAAATTATTTTTTAGCTCTGAAGTACGTTTAGTATATATTTTTTTACTTATACAAAACGCCTTTTCAAAATAGGGGCCCATACTACGGGAGCCCGAGCTAACTTTTCAAAACCATTTGGCAAATTTGCTCTACTAGTAGACTACTTTCATTTCGCGTTGCAAGTGTTGAGGCTGGTTTTTTTTTGTTGCACAGTGTAATTGATCTGCATAATGATCGGAAATTCTGAAAGTCATTTTGAGATAATTTTCCTTAAGGAAATATTTGTTTAAATAAGGAAAATTCTCTTCAAACTAAAACCGTTAAAAAGGAAAACATTATTGATGAAGAAAACAAGTAAAAAAATTTAAAACGTTTGTTTTTAGCAGTTTTGCATTTTTAACAGTGTATTTAAACGGAAGTAAAAGCCCTTTTGTTAAAGCAACACTGAGAAAAGTTAGTTAAAACCTTAAGTTGATATTGTTGTTATGTTGCACAGAGAAGATTTCTGTAGCAGCAACTAACTAAATGATAAGAACCACAAAAAATAATCAAGCCCAGACAAAGTAAAAATAAAATCATTGCGCTCGCGTATGACCAGAAAGACAAAAAGGTTTTTTTTTATCGTCTACTCCACGAGTGCAACAAGCATAAAAGGATGTTCATGTACTCGCACATGGTTGGAAGGTAATCTGAAGGGCAGTTGAATATTAAACATCGTGTTCATGTGTGAGTGAGTTTTTTTTTTTATTATTATAAATATGTCCAAAATTTATGGTTGATCTGAACAGATATCGACAAAGCAACTGCTACCGGGCATTATCATTGTACAAAATTTAAGCAACAGCTACAACATGCATAAATGAAGTTGGCTTTCCACAGACAATGACCGTGATCATGATGTGAATTAGTTTGTAATAAAAGCAGAAGCCAACAGACAATAACAGCAGCCGCTTTAAAAGGCATTTTTTTTTGCAAAGTGAAAAATTATCATTAAAGAAATCTAGGAATAATTTTTTTTTTTAACCAAAAATTTTAAATTCAAGAAGTTTATTTTAAAAATATTGGTTTAATGCCTTTTCAAGGTGTCAAGGTATAAATGTCGTTCGATCGGCTTATTATTATTTATTATGTAAAAAAAAAACTTGTACTCAATTTGTTGTCAATTTGTTTATTAGATCTATTTTTTAATGCCATTATTGTTGCACTTTTAGTATTATAAATTTTTAATGAAAAAAAAAAACAACAAAACAGCATGAAACAAAATCCAGGTCAATGTACGCTTTAGATGTTGTATAAAAACTAGTGCACCAGACACTTTACAATTTGCATAATGTGAATATATTTATACATACATAAATATACATATATGCATAAATACATGTTTATTTACATATATGTGTTTGTGTGTGTGTGTGCTTTAAAACATTCATGTAAATGTATGTGAAAATATATGCAAAGCACATCACATGTTGAGTAAAAATAATCTAAAACACTCATATACACCAAAAAAAAACTTTGAAAGAATATCAAATATAGTTTTTTTTCTATATCTCTATCCATAAGTTTGTATGTATGCATTTTTTTTTATTCAAGAAACTTTTTTTCTGAACAGTCACTCATTCAAGGTCATCACTTGTTGGGGCCAAGCATTAGAAGTTTCCAAAAAATCAACTACCAAAACTACAAAAAAAAACTTGGTAGTAATGTATAAATATATGCACACAGACATGTACGAGGGTTGTCTGGTGCACTAGTTTGTATACAACATCTGAAGCGTACATTGACCTGGATTTTGTTTCTTCATGCCGTTTTGTACAAGGAGGCACAAAAGCTCTCACCCGCTATTCTTTGGCTGTCATTTTTAAATAAATAAAAAAATTTCGTTTTGCTTCTTGAATTTTTTAGTAAATGTCTAAATAATTTTTTTCATTAAGTAAAAAAAAGAAATAGTATCAGCCATGTGGTCCGATTTAAAGCTTCCGCTTTTTTTGATGAATATCCTTTTTGAGAACTTTAAGGGAATTGACTTTAAGAAACGACACAAAAATAAGTCTAGAACTGTTAAAACTGGCGATCTTGCCTTCCCGCCAGGGTTTTTAGATGTGACGATTTTTCGTCATTTGGACAATTTTTTTACTTAAAGTAATAAGTAGTGTTATGACGTTTTTCTGGCATCAATAAAATACTAAACAGAAATATTTACAATTATATTGGAAACAGTCCAAAACGGAACAATCAGTTTTTCGAAATACAAAAATTATTGGAAATTACACCAAAAAAAAAAAAAAAAATTCTTCCCCCATCACAAGCCAGGTGGCTTTCATTAGAAGCGTTAGTAATTCAAATTTTACAATTATTCGAATGGCATCGATACTGCAAAAAATATACACTAGAGCCCCGATTGGCGTCGTTTCGGTTTGTGTTACTTTTTAAAAATTGGTTTAATAAGTTTAACGCTTTTATGATTCCTATTTGCGTCGCTACATACGATTGGATTTTTTCACTGCAGTCATAATCATATGTGAAGAATTTTTCTATTTACGTGTAAAAAGACGAATTCCCATTTAATTATGTTAGGCAAGTTCGAATGGCCAATTTTCAGTATTGATATTAAAATACATTTATTTTTAAAATCGTTTTATATACAAAATTCTCTTCTTCACTAAAAACTTAAGTGAAACTTAAGTCACCGATGTGGTACACTTAATTTCAACTTAAGTTTCCATTGTAATATTTTAGCAAGGTGGCCTCAATATCACAACAATACAACAACAACAGGCAAAGCATTAAAAGTCAGCTGTTTTTTCAGACCACCTTGTAAATAAATACACTTTTTTATATTTTTTGTTTGTATTTAGTAGTGCTACCATACTTTTATCTTGATTAAATAAGACTTTTCAAATAAAACTCAAAAAACCAATCTGATTTAAATACGATTTAAGTTTGTTATGAAAATTTACTTAATATTGATTTTAATACTATCCTGAAAATTGGGCCTAAGTATAGTTGCGTGTTAGAAAGTAAGAAGTCAGTTCTTAATAAGAAGTTGTGTAGAAAAATTAATACAAAGAAAAGAAAATTCATTAGTTTGAAATTGAAATAGGATGTTATAAAACATTTCAAGTCGGGTGAAAAGGCTTGGTTTAGCACATTCAACAGTAAAAACAATTTGCACCAGATATATCGCTAAAAATTAATCCTTTAAAGATAGCTCGTGTTAATAGCAAATGAGATTTGATTTTTTATTTAATATTTTTGTAAATATGGTTAAATGAAATAAAGACATTTTTGTTATAATTTTATGAAAATATGTTTTTTTTTTCTTATATACTGGTTTTCAAATGATAAATATATTTTTACTTATTTTTTATAATATCTAAGCAGACTTGCTGAAATAAATAGAATAAAACATAACCACATCCCTTTTTTTAATCATAAATAGAATTTCTTGCTTTAAATTTATAGTTTTGAACCAATCAATAAAAAATCAGTGCAGTAATTTGTCTCTGATTTGTAAAATTTAAATATCTGATGTTTTTTGACGATTTTGTTAAATGTTCGTGACGTTTTTGTAAATTTTTTTCAAAACTTAACGATTTCTTAAGAAAAAAACCTAACAACACTGCGTCCAGTGCAAATCAAGAGATTAGGCGACCTGGAAATGCACTCCGTTGATAATCAAAACAATTATTCCAAGTTCTTGATCGGTAAAGCGCTCAATTTCTTATTGGAGTATATTTTGTAAAAGTTTTCTTAAAAAATATCAATCCAGAACTGACATTTGCACCCAAATTGCAAGAATTATAGCATCTTTAGATAAGAATATCACTTTTGCGACACCTTGTGTAAGCTTGTTTGATGATGAAGATTCGGCGCTTGGCTTAAAATAATTACTCTTAAGAAATTAGCTGAAAGAACTCGACTTTATATTTCCGAATAAATCTTAAGGCGACCGTACACGTTTTTTGTCAAATTTTCCACTGCAAAATACATACATGTCGTGTGTTACCTTTTGCTTCTGTAAAAGTCAGATGCATAGTCATCTGACAAAATTTCAATTAGAGCGTGCTCTATTTTCTTCTGACAAACCATCTGACATCAGAAATCTATGCCGGCTGAAGTTAATATTTTAAAATACCGAGATATGTATGATCCTCGCACCATTGAATTGAATTTATGCACTTATAAAATTATTACAGTAACTGATTGTGGGTTATTAAATTCGTTTTCGGTTCCGTTAAAATTGAATAAAAATATAGTTATTTTTCGAATTATTTTATTTTTAACATTTATGTATGTTGTTCAAAAAACAAACTACCAAAAAATAATATTTTATCGTATTTATTTTGTCATGTAGTTTGATTTTTGTCGTTTAAAATATATTTTTTTATAGTAAAAATCATTCAATTTTAACGAATATGCTGTTTAATAACTAAAAAAAATTTAAAAATGAATGTAAAAATCATTTGTTTTAAATGAAATGTAAATGATCCGTTTTTTAAATGAATTTTAATTTGTTTAAAATGAATTTTCGTTTGAATTTAACTACATAATATTTTGAGTGTGTAAATATATAAATAAAAACCGTTTTATTTTAATATCCTAAATTGGTATCTTTGAATTAAAAGAAAAATATGTAAAGATGGCGGCTAAACTATTTTACGGCGTAAATAAAAATTTTCGTGGCGGCATTTTTTTTTTTTTTTTGTTTTGCAATAACTATGCGAAAAAAACAGAGACAATGTCAGAAGCAAATTACATGTACGTTTGTGACCGAATATTATAAACCTTCTGTAAAACAGCAATTTTGACAGACATACACAATTACATGTGACTTGAGAAGTTGACAAGTCAGATGTAAAAACATGTCGTCTACATGGTTTTTACGTCAAAAATTGCACCCTTGCGAAAAAGCAAAAGTGCAAAAACATAACAACAACCACATAGACAATTATTTTGCACAAACGATGCAAAATTGTCAGGGTCTAAATAAGTGCAAGAGTTATTGTTGAATACAATTATTGTTTTCATAATACGTATGACTATGTATTTTATTAAGCATCAAAAACTTTACCAGATAGTACTGTCATCCCTCGTATCTCAGTGCCGTATATATACCGTTTTATGTTAAACAAATATTTAAAATAAGAGTCAAAAATTGCATTTGCAGCCAATGTACACAACTTTATTTGTGAGTGTGTTTGTATCCAATGTTTTTTCACTGTCACTGCCACCTCTTGAAACACCGGTATAAACATTCAGCCATCTACACGTACAAACACACTTATTTACGTATATACCCAGTTGGCCATGTCTTGAAGACATCCTTGACGACGCGTGTACGACCATATAAAATCCTTGACAACGCGTAGGCGACTGTCCAAGCAAATCGTCAACGACTTTTTCACACAAATGTCCGCAAAATCGTTCACGACTAATGAGCGACATTATCGCTCATATGTCGTTGACGATCATATGAGCGACGCTGTCGTTGACGATATATGAGCGACAATATCGCTTATTATGTCGTCGACGACCATATGGGCGACAATATAGCTCATTAGTCGTGAACGATTTGGCGGACATTTGTTTGAAAAAGTCGTCGACGATTTGCCTGGACGGTCGTCTACGCGTCCCCAAGGATTTTATATGGTCGTACACGCGTCGTCAAGGATGTCTTCAAGACATGGCCAAATGGGCATGAATATTACGTGTCGATTTTTTCTAAAAAGTAAAAAAATAAAAATTTTGAGTTAATACCCTCCTGTTGACATTTTAGTTATACTTACCAAATTAATTAACAAAATAAACAAAACAGCAAATCACAATTGTTAAAAAATAACAGAGCAAAACTAAACCTTTACCACGCACTTTAAAAATTCAACTAAATAATTTTACATGTTTTTTTGTTTGTGATTTCTTTCTTTTGTCGTTATTGCCCCACGATGTCTGTCTGTCCGTCCGTCCGTTAGTTTGTATGACCTCGTGTATGTTGATATATGTTTTTCGAAGACCCCATATATGATGGGGAATAGCTTGTTGTATATTTATATCGCATATAATCCAAGATAGTTTGCTATTAAAATTCAGCCTGATCGGTCTACAAACGGCTGAGATGTCAGCAAAAAACACGACTGCCTCTTATTTTACCAAAAACATCGCAAATGTTTACTTTTTTAAGTCATTTTATAATGGAATCGTTTATTTCAGAAACACGTTAACTGACGTTTAAAAAAGGTGCAGTTGACGGGTTTCTGAAATAACCGATTCAATTTATGAAAAATTGAAGGAATGGAACAATTACAAAAAAGCTTTGTAAAATACATAACTGAAATTTAGCTCATAGAATAAATTCGAAAAATGAAAAATGTTATTTTTAACTTTCATATTTTAATCAGACTAAAGTTCATTGAATTTAATTTTCATTAAATTATTTTTATAAAAAAAGGATTTTAAAATATAAAATTAATTAAAATTTATTGATAATTTTTTATTCTTGACTTAGCTGGGAACCGAACCCAGGTTTTCAAGGACAGGTTGCCCTGACGTATCGATTATCGGTCAAAATAAAATAAAATATTAACAATATATTTTAATTCAACTGAATCAATGAAAGTAGGTCTGAAGGCAAACATATCAAAGACGAAGGCAATAAGAGTTAACGCAACAAATTCCGATAAATTCACAGTTAACGCTCAAGAAATCGATGATGTTACCAGTTCTGAATATCTTGGCAGCATAATTAGCACAGATGGCGGGACGTTGCTAGATGTACAAAACAGATAAAAAAAAGCCAAGGGCAGTTTTGCAATGTTAAGCAAGGTATGGAGATCCAACACAATCACCAATTCAACGAAAATTCGTATATTTGACTCATGTGTTAAATCTACACTGCTGTTCGGTTGCGAAACCTGGTTCCTAACCGAAGCACTCAGCAGGAAGTTGCAAACGTTCATCAATAGATGTTTACGCAATATCGTAAGAAATAAGTGGCCGCAAACTGTGTCAAACGAGGATTTACTTAATAGAACCAAACAACTACCAATTAAAAACGAAATACAGAAACGTAAATATGGTTGGCTGGGGCACACTCTCAGAAAAGGAACTGATGAAATAACACATTCTGCCTTGGAATGGAACCCACAAGGAAGGCGCGATGTTGGTGGACCTAAAACGACCTGGAGGAGAACAGTTGCAGCTGAAACTAGGAAATCATTTAATCAGTTGCGATACATAGCTAGGAATAGAACGGAATGGAGACGTTTTGTAAAAAATATTTATTTGTGATTAGACTAAGTTCGAATTTTATGAATTGTAAATAGGAACATGTCATAATAATAATATTTTAATTCATTTCATGTTGTAAAATCCTTTCATCATAAAAATAATTTTAAGAAAATTTAATTCAATGTAATTTAGCCTGATTAGAATATCAAAATTTGTATTAAAAACTATAAACAGTTCAATAAATTACCCACAATACCAAATAAGGTTTTAAATTTCACTTACAAATATTGGAATACTGCGGTTCATAAATGTCCTAGTTATTGACAACTTACTAGCTTCTTCCAGAAATCGTGGTTTTGGTGAAATGAGTAGAAAAAATTTACATGAGAACTTGCCGCGTGGTTTACCAAACGGGCCTGTATGTGAGCGCAATCAGCACAAACAGGTAGCAACTTGAGAATATAACTCGGCAGAATAATACACTCGTCCCATGTTTACGAGCTGGAGCTATCTTACCTCCGCTGTATTTTGAATATGCCACCAGAAGGCCGAACTTTCCCTCTAGTGATGAAAAATTCCCCCTTGAAGGCGACTTTTTTACATCTCCGTTCCCCGAACTTTCGGTCCAATCCACAACAAATTCAGACGAAATCCAGTTATTGACTGCCCCTGATTCTCCCGAGGATGTTATACCATAAGGCAGAATATAGGATCAAATTTGGCTCATATATTCCTTCTATAAAAAAAGTATTTAACATCGGACGATATGAGCTACGCAACACTTTTTTAATATTATGATGAAGGAAATATAAATCTGATATTAAAAAATTGTATATACAGGAATGTTGCATAAGTAGTTGTAAGTGTATACCGATTTCGTTCACGTGTAAATTTTGCTGTTGCACGGTGTAAAAACTAAATTTCTGATAGATATATCCAAGGTATATAGAAAAAATTTTAATTAAACTTTAGTTTCGGTTAATTATGTTTAAGAATGTCACCTTAGATTCTCAGAAAATCTCACAAAACTCAAATATCTTTTGACCAAATTTTTTTTAATTTTTTTTTGCAACTTTTATTTATGCTCTAACACAAATACAAATCGGTTCCATTTAGTTGGTGTTAATTGGTTTCAAAAGATAAATAAATGCTCGTATTTTTTGAGCTGGACAACATTAAAAAAGTTTTCATTAAATTCTAAACGCCACCTGAAAGTAAAAAAATTAATAATATTTCGTACATACGTAAAAAACAACACAACATATCAAGGCATTAGTAGTGCTTTCGAGGTGGAGGCCTCCACCTAAAATAACGTCTCTTAAAGCCTCCATGTGCACCATGAAAATCGCAGTTTGCCTGGCGGCTTAAAACTTGTTTGCAATAATTCACTGCCAACAACTTTGATTCATGTTGCAGGCAGAATCTAAGCAAGTGTGTAACTAATAAACATACACACATGTGTATGTCAATGTGTGTATGTTGCATGTTTGAAACTTGTAATCCTTGGTAACTGTTACCACTGTTTGGCTACTGCTCTAAGAGTTGTATCTTGACCAACTTGTTGTTGTCTGACTTTGTATTTAAGAGAATTGGCTTTGCTTTTGTAATTGTCTCCAGCTACTAGTACGAGCAGATATGTAAACGATTTGTTAATCAAATGATGACATCGTACCAGCACTTACTTACTCTGTACCTTAACCAGTAAGTACAACCAATGTCTTTTGTGTTTCTTGTAATTCATTTCTTGTCATACATATCTTCTTTATTGCGTTGTTTATGTGTGTGCAGCATCTTTGGCGTAAATGTCTCACGTTTGGTGGCCATTTAGTTGACTTGATTTGATTTTATATCTTTAAGTCGGTGCAACAGCAACAACATTATCAATAAATTGCTTTGTTACTTAAAGGAAATTCGTAATTATTTTGTTACGTAAAATTGCCACCAAGTTTGTGTTGAAATAAGTCAACTTATTCATATTTACTACATAACATGATTTGCAGATACTTAGAATAGTTATAATACTATTTAAGATTTACGGCTTGAGCCTTAAAAGGTCTTATTTGCTAATTTGTAGATGCAATAAGGTGCTTTTAATTTTTATGTATATAATTAAAGCCATGTTTAGATATTGTATATCAAAAACTTTTGATAACTACCATGTGTCTTTTGGTTTTATATTAACTTATAAGACAATCAAATTGTGTTTTTTAAACGCCTGCGAAAGGAATTGTTTATGGACAAGGAGTAAGACTTTAACCATATTTTCGAAGGAGCGCTTGGAATATAAATGCAGTAGAATTATTTTTTTTTCATACTTATTTATTCGTTTGTTAAAATGATCTAGATCGGTAGACTATCTTAACTACTTAGTTCAATTGTCTACCGATCTAGATGCAGTCATAAGTATGTATATCGTTACTATAAAATCTATTTAAGATGACTTGTAAAAAAAACGGCTACAGTTTTAAAACAATCTATTTAGTATTTACCCATAATCTAACATACCCTGGATATAATTAACCAACGGGAAAAATAATTTTTAGAAATATGTATGTATATTTCAGAGTAAAGTTCTGTCGTTCACGACCTCGTTCAATTGAACTATTCACTCAAATGAATAATTTGATGCTGTTCAGTCTCTTCGTTCACTTGTTTTTTTTTATTCAAGTGACATTTTATTAATTTTGTTCAATGATGGCACTCGAAAGTTTTCTCACACAAATGCCAACTCCTCCAAAGTAAAATTATCTCTTATGCGCTTTAACTGCAGGCAATTTTCATTTAATTTATTTGTCTTGTGTAAGATCTTTAAAAATATTATTTTTTTATTTTTACTGCGAAAATTGTCGTAAAAGTTAACTGCTGTTTTAAGAATCACCAAACCGTAAGCAATAATAATACAATCAATCAGTTGTTCAATAAAGAATAAGTAAACAGCTAAACAAGTGAAAACTGCACGAAAAGATCTAAATAGATCTTTTTTTGAACTGAACCCTAATAAGCAACTATGTCCAAGATTTGAACAGAGCCAATAGGGAAATTATAGCAAAAGAAGGTTTTTTTTTTAATATTTTTGCTTCAAGTCTAGTGTTTTGCTTGAAATTACTTTTGCTATTATTTCGTAACGGTTCTTCCCAGAGATATGAGATTTTTAGAGATGATGCAAATGATCAGAAATGATCGATTTTCATCAAAAATCTAAAATGTTGTTGGTTACATCATTTTTGCTATTAGGGCTTGATATATTCCAAATAAACTTCAATGGTTTCTCCCAGCTCCGATAAAAAGTGGTTTTAACCCATTTTTCGCCGCATTTCCTTTAATCGATGTTAAAGATAATAACGAAATAAGATTCCAAGAAACTAATAAAAAACATCGAAAAAAACAGTAAGAGTGCTGGTAATTTTAATGCGTTAATATCTCTTTGTACTAAAAGCCTGCCATCACAGAAAAAATTATTGCTGAATTATTTTCAAACAAACGCTTGTTTGAAAATGTTTTTAATTTCTATAAATTTTTTTACTGATTCAAACAATATTTTTGTTTGATTTTTATTTAACCACCAAAAATGTGGACAACTCTTCAAAAATCTAATAAACGCGTTATTGGTGTCAAGTTTTCATAATTTTGTATGAAATATTTAACGCTCTTTAATGTTGTCATCTTTTTGCATTTTTTTATTTGATCGTAAGCAACACTTCTTCATGTGAAATATAAGAACAACAACAAAAAACACACACAGTCTATTTTTGGACGTTTTAAAAAAGTGCAACTATAAGAAAAACAATAGCAGAAACAACATTATAAAAAACAAAATCCCGTATTCAATTTTTTAAAACTGTTTGGTTAAATACATCAAATACAAAAATAGAATGATGACGAAAAACATATTGAGTCGGTCTGCTGCCGTTTTTGGTTACATTTCTTCTTTAGCAAAGGAAAGGATACAGCAACAGAGGAGAGTGATAAAGAAAAACATTGTGTTGTGTGTATAAATAAAATAAGACTTCGTCAAAAATTATTCCAACAAAAAAAAAATGTGTCTCAAAGCCAGCCGGCGTCTCTGCTCTGCCGTCATCTTCTCATACAGTGCTTAAGGCGAAAGTACATAACACGCGTTAGTTCGTCGTTGAGTATCGTGCGTTTAAAAACTTTAGCGCGTAAAAAATTGCAAGTTACACAACACGCGTTACAAAAGCCATTCCTGTCAGCTGTTTTTTATTTGTTTACTTATTTGTGCATTAAAAACGTGTTCGAAAGTATATCAAAATTTTGTTATTTTATTGAAATTATTCTTTTTATATAAATATTGTATGTTTTTTAAGCTCTTCAATAAGTTTTTCTTTCATGATTCACAAATTTGTTAAATTATTCTTTTTATTGTCAGCTGATTACTTGTCAAAAATACACAACGCGTCAAAAAGTTCAAAGTTAACCAACTTTCTGGCGCAAACGCGTCAAAATATTTTGCATGTAGCTTTTTCTATGAAAATACACTAGTTTAACTTTTTTTGACAGAAGACTACAGAGCGCGCGCGCACTAACGCGTGTTATGTAGTTCTACCTTTACTTGTGTGCGCGTCATGTCATTGCTTGTGCTAAAATTTTTTTTTTTACTTTGAAATTTAATATATGAATTTCAGTAAACTTTTTGTTTGATTCAGTTAAATTATTTGTTTGAAAAAATCCGTGTTTTTTTTCAATAAACAAAATGCAAACACATTGTTTGAATATGCGAATTTGTTTATAGGACCGATTTCAGACAAAAATTTGTTTGACTCTACAAATTTTTTGTTTGAATTGGAAAAATAATTTTTTCTGTGATTAATGTATTTGAAAATCAAACACACAATTAAAATCAAATGTGCGTACAAAACGTTTATGTTTAATCATAATTACAAGTGCTATGTTTTACTGCTCGTCGCGCAATTTAGAAAGTGTTGTGAGGGTACAATGATTCAAAGAAATACATTCTAGACAGTTCTTGTTTCATTTATAACCTTTCAAGTCATTTAAATTTATTTACCTATACTCCTAGTATATTAACATTACGTCCGAAACGTGCAAATATGTACAAAGAATTTGTATGTGGCATACGCATACAAAGAATATATTTTCAAAAGAATTGTTGTTGCAATATTATCAAATGAAGTACACTCAGAGACGACACGAGACGGAAGATATTGTGTTTTTTCTGTATCTTTCTACAAAAGCTGGCCTTTGTATCTCTATTTGCATTAATGCTGCAATACAACGAACACAAATATATTAAATTAAGATTTATGTTCATCAAATTTAATTTTCATTAAATTATTTTTATGAAAAAAGCAATTTTACAACATGAAAATTAATTAAAATTGTTATTGATAACACAGGCCAACACTCAATTTGCTTCTTTGAATTTATCAACTGATTTTAGTTAATTTGAGTGCGCTGAGTTCAAAACTGTAATCAGTTTGTCTCTATCAGCTTTAGTTTTCATGATATAGCTTTTCTATACCGTACACTTATGACCTCCAATTACCAAAAAAAAAAAAAATTCCCAAATTTTTTTAAGTATTTTTTTATTTTAATAAATTTGTATGAAACAGTTTTACTTCTTTTTATTTTTTTTAAATTCCTATGGAAAAGTTTTACTTTTTAAATACTTAAAAAAATTTGTTAATTTTATTTTTTTGGCAATAACTATAACAGAAAATAAAAAAATTTTGATAAAAAAAAAATTGGAGGTCATAAGTGGAGGGTATAGAAAAGCTATATCATGAAAACTAGAGCTGATAGAGACAAACTGATTACAGTTTTGAATTCAGCGCACACAAATTAACTAGAATCAGTTGATAAATTCAAAGAAGCAAAAATCTTTTTTAATTTTGTCGGGCTGTGTAATCATTCATTCTTGACTGACCTGAGATTCGAACCCAGGCGGCTGGTTACCCTGACATGTTTCGATCGCTACCCCCCGATCTCCTCAGAGGGATTTGCCGTCTTACACTCGCAACCATGGACGACTGCTGACGTCAATAGTCAAACATCAGTCCTTAAACCAAATTGTATTTTAACATTTGGTGGATCGAAATTTGCTTTTTTGAATGATTTTCCATTTTTTAATTGATTTTACATGTTTTTCCTTTACCTCTGTTTTTTCTGATTTATCGGCAAAATTGCTGTAAAAATGAACTTATAAGTTTTGCACTATCACACAAGTCTGACGTTTTTTAAAACAATAATTAGATCTGAAAGGCATTTAAGGCAAAATATATAGTGTAATAGTGTAAACTTCCTTAAGTAGTAGTGTAGAAAGTAAATAACATTACAAAACTAAACAATATTACTAGATACATTTTTTTGCACAAAACAAAAAGTTTGTTGAACTAATGCTTTTGTTTAACGTGGTTTGTGTTTTGTTATTTTTGTTTTGATCACGAAATTTGTGATGATTGAGCGGCCTGATTTTACATTTTGCCAAACGCTTTCTGTCTCTTTTTTCACCTCTGTTTCCCAAACTCACGTTAAAAAAGCGGTGTGTATTTTTATTTCCACACTCATTTCTGTGTTTATTTTTCACTCCCTTGTAAATTGCTGAGAGTATTTTTTATACCCGCTTTTCATTTAACTTCCACTATAGAAAAGCCTTTATTTTTTGCTTCTACAATTTCACATTTCAGAATAGAATTTTAAAAAAGTTTCATGAATTTGAATGTGTGTTCAAATGTAATTCTGCAGGCCTCTTAGCAAGTCTAATGCTAAAAAAATTCCAATATATAAAACATATCTTATGGCACCCTGTGTAAAAAAAAACCCTACAATTTTCGACTCTCTGTTGAATTAATATATTCTAGGGATTGCTGTTCGGTTTTAACCGAAATCGAAACCGCGGTTTTAATGCCTAAAAACCGAAATCGACCAAAAAAAACACGGCTTAAGTTTTTACATTAAATAGATATTTATTAGGGTATTCATTTAATCGGGCTTTTACTTTAATCAGTTAATCGCTCGATTAATTAACCGATGTTTTGGTTTAATCGGGTAATAATCGGTTAACTTAGTTATTGATCGGTTGACCGATAAATAAAATTTTTGTTATAAACTACATAAGTAATTTAAATATTTTTAATTAATACATATTATGTATTTCAACTGATAAGATCTTCTTATAAAATAATCTAAAGATATAATATAGAGTCATGTTTTAATTTTTTTTAATTTTTAACACTTCTAATTGTTTCGGTAAATTTTTTGTATTACTATCGAGAGAGTCTTTTGTTGTCAGGTCATCATCATACTCATCCTGGCAAAGCTCAGCACCGAAAATTCTTCAAAAAAATTGTATTTCCTCCTTCAAATAATGAAAAAAAATTACATTCACCTAAATTTAAAGTTTGGTGTGGTTTTTGGTCTGGTGGAATCATCGGTCTGTACTTATTTTGAAATAAAGCTGGTAACACCGTTATTGTCAATGGAGAGCGGTATAGATCGATAATAACCAACTTTTTATAGTCGAAATTGAAAGAAGTTGATCTTGACAACATTTTTTTCCAAAAAGACGGGGCAACATGCCACACAGTTAAATTGAATTATTGCGAGAAAAATTTGTAGATTCGATTATTTCAAGAAATTGTGATATTAAATGGCCTCCAAGAAGTTCTGATTTAACACCATTAAACTATTTCTTGCGGGGCTATTTCAAGTCATTGGTCTTCCGAAATAAACCAGACTCCCTTCAAGCTTAACAAGTCAATATTAGATGTGGAATTAATGATATACGACTAGATTTAGTGGAAAAAGTGCTCGAAAATTGGGTTCATCGAATTCGTTCCTGCAGAAGAAGTCGTGGAGGCCATTTGAATGATGCTTTATTTAAAACTTAATTGTATTGATTGTACTTGACATTAAATAAAAAACTTTTGAATTTCCTTTACAAACAGTGTGTTTCTTTAGAGAAATCATATCACTCTTTTTGGAAAACCCTTTATTTTGTACAAAAAACACATACCTTTTATATATGTGATGAAACAAATAATTAAAAACCAAAAAAAATTGTTATAATACTACAAAAATGAAAAATTTTTTTAGATCGATTAATCGGTTAATCGACTGAAATTAACCGGTTTAATCGTTAATCGAAAATATCCCATTTTAAATTAACCGATCAGTTAATCGGGTAGTAATTAATCGGTTAACCGATTAACGGTTAACCGAATGATTACCCTAACATTTATGCTAAAAGAAATTGCAAATCATGCATAATACCCGTACTTCATATAAAAAAAACTTTATACATAACAGCCTGGAACAACGGAAAGGTTTTTTAAAATTTTTTTAAATTCAAAAAAAGTACTAAGAAGAACAAATGTTTCCTTTTTAATAAAAGTACCTGTACTGAAACAAATAAAACAATTTTATTACATACAAAAAAATAAATGTAGTTTTACTTGGATATTTTCAAAAACGAAAACCGAACCGAAACCGACCGGTTTTAATTATTTTAAAACCGAAACCGCGGTTTCACATTTTTACGGTTTTTAGCAAACTCTAATATGGGCATTTCTGTGAAAAGGTTCACCGTGACCGAAAATTTAAAAGTTATTAAAAGCTGATTATTTTACGATATTGTTATAGAGAAATATTAAGATTTTACTAATTTTATAAATTTACCCATACATTTCTTCACTAAGATGAACAATCAGACTGCAAAGTTTTGCAAACGTAATTTCTTATTTTTGAGAATGTTTTATTGTATGTTTTCTTTAATATTTATCTTTCTTAGGCCTGTTTTCACGACTTAACGATAGCGAAATGTAGGAAGTTATCGAACAGATAATGAGTTTTTAATTATCACAAGTTCCCTTTAATCTAAAAGTAAAGAGAGGAACGTTCTATCTTTAACTTTTGTCGTAAGGTTTAGATTTGAGATTGCCATATTATATTAACATATTTTTTATATATGGCAACTCCAAGTATACGTATATTTTGTAAATTAATAACAAAATCGTATTTTGACAAATAAAATTTACAAAATGTTAAATTCGCGTTTACGCGGTATTTCATTAATATTTTCCATTGTTAAAAAATATTTGTGCACACAAAAATTTAAAATGAGAAAAGAAAAATACAAAAATTTACAAAAATAATCGGTATTTAATTAATAATTGCCACATTTTTAAAAATGTTAAGTTTATTTTATACAGAAGTTGTGAAAACGAAAAATAGTTGAAGGTAACTTTATTCCTCACTAATGCTAAAGTTACCATTAACTATTTCGATCTTTAAAGGTAAGTCGTGAAAACGGGCCTTAAAAGAGGTGATATTTGATAAAAATTATTCCAAAAAAAATTTCTTACATGGTCTGTAATCTAAGGAAGAGTTCAAATAGAAATATGTTATTCGGATTAACGGTACATTTTCATTTTATTTTAATCATTATTCAGTTAAATTATTATGGAAAAAATTTCACGTTCGAAATGTCACGTATCGACCCAGATTTTGTCTTAAAAAAAAGAATGTACAGAAGATTTTGGAATCAAACCAAGACATTTTAATGTTACATTGCTACGTAAAAGTAGTTTGACTAAAAAATTGTGCCAGGTTTCGCTGAATTACGCCTTTTTATTTATGGCCCAAAAAACTACTTCTGTTTTTTCACGTTCGAACCGCTACTTCTTTTGCCATTTTTTTTGATCTAAGGGTTAAGAAAACGTAAAAATATTTTTTGATTAAAACGTTATTGCATTTTTGATGCGTACGACTGTCACGATCAACACTTTGGAATTACCCATATATTCCTATTAAATTTTTATACTAACCCCCAATTTCACCAAGTTCAGCTAAAATTAACTATCAGTTATAGCTGTCAAAACATATTATTGACTGGAAGTGAAAGTAAAAGTTTGTTTTGAATGAACTTGTAGAAATTGTCGGTAAATCTTGGGGTTATAACAAAATGTGTTTGAACTTAATTTGTCAATAGTAGTTGACCATTAGTCCGTAAAAGTGGAACATACCAGTCTCTGGCGGAAATCGAACTCACAACCACAGCATTGATAGACTACCTCACTACCAACTAGTTAAGTAAGGCAACCTGAATTTTTTATAAATGGTAATTATTAGTTGAATAATCGGTTAAACAGGGGCATATTTTAAAAACACTGGTAAGAAAACTAGTAAGAAAATTTGGGATCGATTAGTATTTAATCTAAGAACAATGATAGTCATTGTTCATGACTGATGCAAAGAAGTTTCACTTACTTGTTAAAATTATTTTGGGATCACTTTTGAACAATTTCTTTAAAATCGTTTATAAATTTCTTACAACAAGGCAGTAAAATCAAAATCGTTTTAAAAACTTATTTTTTAACCACCCATAAATAAATTGGACATTTTGTACGTTATTCAAAAAGCAATTTCTAACTCGAATTGGCAAATGTATTCATTAAATGTATTTTTGATACGATTTTTCCATTAGGTTTTTTTTTTCTTCAATATTTTAAAAATGTACCTTGCAAGATTTGATTTTTTTTTCTATTGCTTTTTAAATTATACCTCTGCCTTCTTAAGCCCATTTAGAGAAAGCGAGTGTACGGGTTTGTGAGACTATGGGTGTGTGTGGTTGTGAGAGAGTGTGTATTTGAGCAGCCCTTGGCACATGTCATTTTAATCCGAAATGACAATATTGAACCGTAATGACACAAAATAACAAAACACACACACGCGGTGGCGACCTCAAATGAAATGTATTAAGAAATATTTTTTTAAATGAAATGGGAACATATCAGAGCAGGCGAGGCTCAAGATGATGCAGAAGTCTGCAAAAAGAAACCCTAAAAAAGAGCAACCAATATTATACCAGATGAAAAAAAAAACTGTTGAACACATTTGAAAAAATATTATTTTTCCAATTTTGTTTTTTATTTCTTTACATTGTTGTTCTAGGAAAAAATTTTAAATCCTTTTTGAAATTTCTTTTCGGCTTTTTTTTTCTCTGCCTTCAGCTGTTTGAGTTAAAGGGGGAGTTTTTAGGTTAAAAAAAATCATCATGATAAAAAAGTCTTTACTCCACACAAACACAATCACAAATAAGGTCACGTATTTGGTTTAGAAAAAGATGCACAAAAACAATACAAATACACACAAAACGAAGTTGGTTAAAATTGTTTAAGTTCTGGCAAAAATGAAGCAAGAGAAAAGCAAAAAAAAAAAAAACAAAAGAATTTGCCAGGAGTTTGTTAACTGAAAATTTTTGTTGGGGTTATAATGGGCCTTTAGGCAGTATTTAGTGACACACAAAAAAAAAAAAAGAAAAACAATCAACTGCAAAATGCCACTGACAATTTGCCAAATAAAATTAACAAAAAGCAGACTGGAAAAAGCGAATAAACTACAGAATGTTTTGAAAAAGAAAATTCGTATTTGAAATGAGCTATTTGGAGCAAAGAGTTTGAATTTTATTTTAAACGCAATAACCATTCTATGAGGACGGATCCGTAAGTCCGTGACTTTTTGAATTTCCCGACTCTTAAACGAAAAGACAAACACTGCTTCTGGCAACTGCTATCTTTCAGTGTTGTCAAAATTTTCATAAGCTGTGTTATTAAGTTTGTGTTTGACGGCCATTGATAGCAGACTTCTGAGTGATTTAAGGAGCAAATAAAAAAAATGGTGTTCATAATTTATTTAATGAAAAAAAAAAAATCCATCAATAGGGTTACGAGTTGCTCTCTTGTACGCCCTATTCTTTAGTTTTAATAACGAGTGATTATTTCTTGTTCCCAAATCGGAAGAAATGGCTTGGCGAAAGAGTTTTGACTTCATAGATGAAATCATTTCACAATTTTAAGACTTGACAAATCTAATTTTTTGAAAGGGATAGACAAAATATAAAGAGCACAAAATAGAAAAATAAAATGATTTTTCATCCAAAAATCTGTGTTTCAGTAAAAAAGTCACGGAGTAATTGACCCACCCTAGTAAATCTTCTTCTTCAGTTCGCTCAACTTCCTGTGGAGCAAAGGATCTCTATGTGAAAAGATGTTTCTAAATACTGTCTGCACATCAAATGCTCTTTCCCAGACACTGAAGCGGGAGGATTTGACAAAAGTCTGTGAACTTTTGGGAGACCTTATCTTCCGTATTGGCGTTTGCCGGATTTTGTCTGGATTTCTTTAATGCTTGTAAGTATAAAGAAGAGCTTTGTGGAGCCTGACACTCCTTGCTTAGCTACACACAGGCGTAGGCTTCCCGGAAGCTTTTGGGCGTTAGCGTTGATCTTTAAAGGTTCCTCCGCTGCCATCCCGTTTGCACTATCCTGCCATAATAGAGCCATATAGTTTTAGTTTGTAGACAAAAAGTTAAGCTAGTGTCCTTAGATTGCCAGTTGTTGGGTAAATTCATCGTAAATGTGAGCGTTGTTAGACGAAATTTGTTGATCTTAATTTTTTTTTTATTGAATCATTCTTGTCGAAAATAACAATATTTATTCAAAGCTTTATCCTAATTCAAGTGTCAAAAAGGTTGCTAGGCTCAAAGTGTCGGTTCTTTTCAGCCCCAGGCGACCTTCGAACTTTATTAGATCCCGAGCGAGGTAGTTGGGATGGACCATTAGTTTATCTTTATATTACTTTTTTACATACTTTTTAATTTCTTCCTGGATGGTAGCGATGTTAAGATCTCTGTGGATAATGTCATTACGTTAGTACATTCCATAGGGCGCAGACAATTTGCCGTAATATCCTAGACTGTTTTCTTTGTAGGTTCTGGATGTTAGATGCATGCGTATCTAACACCCCATAATTGGATGCCATATGTCCATATTTGTTTTATGATAGACTTGTATTAGAGAACTTTGTTGTCTAGGGACAAGTTTTAGTTTCGACCGAGGAGCCAATGTAGTTGAGCTGCTTTAAGTTTCATAGCCGTTATTCTCGCTTCAATATGACTAGACCAGGTTAAGCGTCTATCTATATGAATTCCCAAGTACTTGACATGATTTTCTACCGGAACAGTGATGTTATTTATTTTTTCAGCTGGGCACGTTTGTCTTCTGAGCGTGAAAGTTAAGTGAGCACATTCAGCCGGGTAAACCTTTATTTTCCATTTTTCTAACCAGGCCTCTAGTTCATTGATGTGGGACTGTAAACGCTGCATTGCAACTTTTGGGTCCTGAATAACACTGATAAATGCTGTGTCGTCAGCAAACGTTGAAGTATGTGTGCTTGGGCTTGTTGGTATATCGGCTGTATACATAATATACAGTAACGGCCCTAATATGCTGCCTTGAGGGACACCAGCTGATATTTTCTTGGGGGGGGGGGGAGTTTATGATCTTACCATGAATGTCCTGCGAGTTAAATAGCTCTCAAGGTGCTTGTGAGTGTTTTGAGGAAGCATTCGTGTTATTTTAATGATTAACCCATCATGCCAAACTTTGTCGAATGCTTGGGAAATGTTTATAAACAGTGCTGAGCAATATTCCTTTCTCTCAAACGCTGATGTTAATGACGGATATCCATACTAACATTTGTTCTTCTATTTACCTGCGTTAGGACTCAATACATAAACTTAAAATACCATATTTTTTGTAGCTCTAAACATAAAAAAATATAAGCACAAATGCACACAATTTTTGAACTTCTCTTTTGTAAAACTGCCTCAGGTTATTATTTCTGAAAATTAGATCATTAAGCAACGAAAGTCGAGATGAATGCATGAAAAGAGAGAGAACAAAAATGCATTCGTGCATAGTTTTAGCTTTAAATGACTGACATAATAATCAGTCTGCAGTTACATTTTATTTCTTTATTGTTTAAAACGGATTTTACACATAAGTTCCACACACACTCTGGAAATTCAGTTTGCGAGATATTTATTTTAATTTATTAAAGCAAAATCTTAAAGCTAATGGTTGTCAAGTTGACTAAACACTTCTGTTAAAAATGTTTCTTTGATCCATTAATTTCCTTTGAAATAGAAATTGATCTGCTTTCCATATGTGCTTAACAATAATATTTTTGTGTTCACAGTTTTACTGCTTTTTCTAAAATTCAATATTTATCTTAGCTGCTTATATTTCTTATAACTTAGGCGCCAGTGTTTCATTAGATCGCAAATATTTTAGATTTTTCTTAGCAATCATCTGGCGAAAGGATATTTGTTGGTCTGCCCAGCAAAAAAATGATTCTCACCCCTCCAGGTCTTCCACTCAATTGCAAAATGTCTTCTACTAAAAGTACGACTTTAATCCAATTGTATTGTATAAAACTTTAAAATAATAAAAATTTAGTTTTATTGCTTTTCAGAGAGATCAGGAGGAGTATAAATCAAATAAGCGCCATACAATCTAAATGTTATACCAATGAACCATGAACCATCTCACAACTCTGCTCACTGCTTAGCTCACAGCAAGAAAGGACAACATTTATTTGCCCAAAATAAAAGTAGGAAAAAAAAAGAAACAGCCAGTACGTGAGTTAATTTCAAGCTCATTGTGGTAGAGTCTAAAAGTAAAAAAGGAAACGAAAACAAAATTAAGGACACCCCTGTTTTCTTTTTTGTAAATACAAGTGTGTGTGTTTGTAAAAGTTTAGCATCGAATCGAGAAATTATTTCATTTTTTAAGATTAGATGTTTAAGACCGCGTGCAAATATCTAAACAGAAGACCATATAACCACATTAAAAACACATACACACACGTACGCTCACACACATTTTTACACAGATAGACACCTTAAACACCCACTGTGCATGTTTGTATATGTATTTCAAGAAATATTTATTGTAGACTGCCAATTCATTTAATTTCAATAAAAGCTTACATCACACACACACACACATACTTACGTTTTTTCTTTTAGCCCTCTACTCACCCTTTTTAAAGCCCTTATGGATTTTTGCGTACGTCGTAAAACGTGTTGTTGTTGTGTTTAAAAATTTAAAATTGTTTTATTTTTTGTATTTTAACAGCCACGTAAAGTCAAATTTTTTCTTCCAAAGTCAGTCCTTTTTGTAAACATTGATACTCCAGCAACTGCTGCTGCTGTTGCGTGCCGTTGTTTGTTTGCATCAAACGCACGTGTCTCAATGGGAAACTCGAGTCACTCATCTCAAAATCAAATAAGAAACAAACCCCTCTATTATCCATTAGAATGAGCCACAATTGTTTTCTTATTTTTTCGCCTTTTTTGTTGTTGTATTTGGCAAGAGCACGTGTGTTTTGATTTGCAACAAACGTTTCCTTTTTTTACGAGAACTTCATATAGATTTCCTTTTTTTTCTTTTTTAAAGAAACGAGTAAGTATGTACTTGTAGTAGTGTGTTGCAAGCAATAGTGTTGCCTTTTTTATTGTTATTGGTGTTGTTGCTGTTGTTTTCTTGCAGGCTTTAGAAAATTAAGTCTATGCTGGCGGGCTCATGATGCAGCATTAAATTGCCGCATTGTTTTCTTATTAGGATATTTCAGGCAGGAGAGAATAAGAAGGCTTTCGCCACTAAGTTGGCCACTTGTAAAATGATTCATTTCTCATATCATGACTCCCCTCTCTGCACGATACAATTTAGTTTCCTTCTTTTTTTTGATATGTTGCAAGTTGTTTACATTATTTTTATTTAATGTTGTCTAAATATTTTTCTCAATTTAAATTAAATGCGACTGACGGACGGCATGTTGTTAAACGTAATTGTTGACGTGGGTGGGTGTTGATTTTGAATGTAATAAAATAAATATTGAAAATTGTATATGTTTCTTACCTAATAAGGCTTTCGGATTATGTTGCTCTTATTTGGGTAAATAAGTGTTCGATTTCAGAGGGAATACATCCTAATGCGAGTTGAATATATCTTAGAAATCTACCAATTAACTGATGAACCACAAAATGTAAGGGGTATAATTCCGCGTAACCCCCGAAGAATTACTGATAAATAGCTTAAGCTTGCATTGTTAATATTAATTGCCATGGACTGGAATACTCTCTTTCTAAAGGTGCTCTAAAAATAAATAGTTTAGTTTCTTTCCAATATTTCAATCCGCCTACTCGTGAAGAATAATTGAGTTAAAAAATTTTAAATGAGTTTCAAAAATTGTTTAATTTTGATAAAAATGGAGCATATTTATTCTTAATATTACTCCAATATTTTAAAAAGAATTTGTTATTCGTGCTTAATTCCCAGTTTTTATTCTTGATTAAAACACTTGAAATTTATTGTCGATGGGATAAGCTATTCCTATGGGCATTTCACTGGTTGCTTAGTCCAGATCATCAGAAAACTTCATCCATAAAGATTTTAGAAAAACTAAAGATATTAAACCAAATAAAACTGTTAAACGTATAAGACTTATAAGCAACAGTTCTACTTGTAACAATTTCGAAGTTTAAACAAAACACATCAACAATAAACAATGAGTTTATCTTATCTTACATTCCCCACTACAATTAGTTGAAATTCTCACAACATTAATTGTAGTTGTAAGTAGGTTAACCCATTAAGGACTGATGGGTATTTAAATACCCAAAAACAGAGCCTTCGTAGAAAAATTCTGCCTAACTTCAGGTAAGAGGTATCGGAAATTGGTTTTCACAGATAGATAAAGAAAGGATAAGACTACTTAAACAAATTTTTCAAATTAAATTTTGCCCCCTTTAATTGGGTAAGTAAGCGGCTTACAAGTTAGCAATATTTGGAAAAAGTGAACGACAACGGCTCTGAAAAATTGGGAGAATGGAAAATCGGAAAACCCTCTTGGTGACTTATAGCCTTAGGTGTGCTCTGCTTTAGAAAAAAATATTAGCTAAATTGGGCCAATAACGTTGACTACAGGTTTGATTCAATGACATTGGTATTTAAATACACACTTCGCTGTCAGAGGGTTCAAAACACATAGTTTAAAGTTTAAACTTACTCTTAAGCTCTTAAGCAATTGTTGTATCGATATTGACATGCGCCCCACTTCAGGCAATGGTCGAGAATTGTGAATTAAAAAAAACTTAGTTTATTATTAAAAAAATGAATGTTCAAAAGCGTGGACAAGTGATCAGATTTTCTAAAAAATAGTTAAATTTTTGATACCATTTCATTCAATTATATAAAAATGTTACTAAATATTACTTTTACAAAATTATTTACTGTATAGTTCATTAAAAACATAATAATCTATTAAAATTTCCAAAATTTTTCCGATATCTTCAACTTATATTTTTTATGAACCTTCAAATCCAGAAAAAATACATAAGGAAACAAAGAAAACCATTTTCTTATTTTTTTGCTGCTGGACTTCAATTTAGATAGAATATAAAAATATATTATCCTTGATATGTAACATATCTGTACAGTCGGTTTCAATTAGTAGATAAAATGGACAAACAAATGTGGTGGAGGGAAAATATAAGTGGCTCCCATACAAAATTAATGATAATTGAAAAAAGAGCCCACTGCCCCTATTATGCTCCTAGACGGGTCACATGTAAGACCGACCCCACTTTAGTTTTCGTCCCAAACATTTTTTTCAAACATGTCTCAATTTCTTAAGGGGGCTCCTGAAAAAATAAGCAGAAAATAGGTAAACCCTTTGCCTAAATAAGTCCTATTTACCTCAAGTAATTTAAAAAAAATAATAAGTCTAACAATGCAACCATCGAGTTAAGGCACTCATTCAAAAGTTTTGTTTAAATTTGTAAGAGAAATTATTTGTTGAAGTGCTTTTGTTTTTAATGTTTATATTGGAAATGTAAAAAAATGGATTTTCTCAGTTTAATAAAGAAAATAAAGCAGAGATTTTAATTTAATTTCAATGCTTTAACAAATGTACAGACGTTATGAACTACTAAGTAATACATTCACGCGTTGAATTAATTAACAAAAAAGCGCCTCGCGACTTCTGCTAACACTTTAATTAGTGTTGGTGTTGTTGCCATTGTCTAATGTGTTCTTATTAGGCTGGGTTTTTGAGATCTCACTAGAATTAATCTGAAAACAGATTTGTGCCGCTATTACCAACTTTGTGTACAAAATTTTGACGAAACAGCTTAGTTTTACTAAAAATGTTGGTCTTTTAATGAAATAATAAAAAAATCACATTTCACCGGAAAAATTGAGAGTTTCAGACTACAGTGATAGAAAAATGACGATGCCCTTACATCAGAATTGTGACATCAATGTTACTACAAATCGCATCAATGCTGCAAAAAGTAATATCAATCCAATGACTAACGTCTTTTTACAATTTTGTCATTTTTTTCGTGTCATCTATTTAATGACTATAGTGACATTATATCGATGCCACATTTTGTATATTATTAACATTCTTTTCATGATACCAATGTATTTTAAGAAGCATAAATTCCTATATTCTATTTTATAAAATAAAAATATTCTCTCGCTTTGACTTAATGACAAACTGTCATTAAATTGATGCTCATGTGTCCTTTCTCCGATGTTACTGCGTCATCGCACTGAGGACATGTTCCTCATTTCTGTGATGCCGATGTGTTATCCCATTGATGACATAATTTCATTTTGACCCTGATGACACTTTGACCAAGTGATGGTAAGGTTGGCATCACCATGATAAAAAGTGTCATGGGGTCAAAAACGAAGACACTTGTCATAGTACTGATGTCAAAATACATCAGCGTTATGACGCCTTTTCTATCAGTGTACCTTAAACTAAGTTTAAACTTAATCCACATTCGAAGTCATTTAATGGCAGACAATTCAGCAGAAGCGTACATGAACAAAAAAATCATGTTTAATTATTAACTAGTAATTTCTTTGATTGGGGGTACTCAGCTCCTCCTCTTATACCTGCAAGATTTTGTTGGAACTTGCAGTTTGTTCCAGGAGTTACCCACATCAAATTAAGTATTATCACAATTGTATTTCTTCAGATGTAAAAAAAAATAATATTGCTGTATATACACTGAACCAAAAATCCAATGAAAATGTACATTAAGCAAACGAACAACGTTTATTAAAATAGTTTTCGTTAGCTCAACGACTTATTCGTTTATTTATTATTTTCATTAAATTAACGAATAATTCGTTGAGCAAACGAAAACTATTTTAATAAACGCTGTTCGTTTGCTTAATGTACATTTTCATTGGATATTTTGTTCAGTGTATGAGTACGATGAGTAGCATCAAACTTCTGAGTGGATATAAGATTCGATAACATTGCATTTAATATGAATGCGTATAAGTACAAGAACTTATGTATCATGATTCATCTCTACTCGTCTTTTCAGTACTCATCGCAGTTTTCTGGTAAGTAATCATCTTCCCCCATCCAATACCACCAATATTTTGTTTGAATTTTCCTAATTTTTCTAAAACACATACAATTTTGTGAGCCTCGCTATTGTCATTGTGGAGTTATGAATGATCGGTGAAAAGCGACTTTTGGTCCCACTGTGCGTTGATAGAAAAAGTAAAATTTTATAAAAAAAATTTTTGTTTGAAAACAGTGTTTTATTTAAAACAAGTAAGAGTGCTATATTCGGCTGTGCCGAATCTTATATACCCTTCACCATTGTGCGAGCAGAATACAGAGCAACTAGACAAAAACTAAAAAAAACTGGTAAATATTTTTTTTAAATCGTTTTTAGAACATACAAATTAAAAAAAAAAATTCTCTTTGAAAAACCAAGATTTTAACCAGAGGACTAACAGTTGCTAAACTCAACGACTGAATCATAAACGAACGTTGTTTGAATAGCATTAAAATTAAATATGGCCCGAATAAGAGACAACCGGTTTTGAACTTCGCTTTTCATAAGGACCCAGAATATATATACGTTATAGGGTGTAGGATCAATATTGTAGAAATTACAAACGGAATGACAAAGTTATATATACCCTTTTTACCTTCGGTGAAGAGTATAAGAAGAGTAATTTTTGGGAATTCATAAATTACCCATTGTCTAACCAATTTGATAGTTTTATATACCGACGTGTTTAGGAAGAATTTAACCATTTACTTAAGTTATATTTATATATAAACATTTATATATACTTGTATACATATATTTTAACAAAGTTAATTATAAAAAGAGTAATTTTTGGGGATTCAGTATTTCGGGTATAACTCAGCCATTTTTTAACCGATTTGACAGATTTATATACCGACGTGTTTAAGAAGAAATTTGGCATTTACTTGAGCTAAATAGCTTGTGGTATTTAAAAAAAAAATTTAATTTTGGTCATAACTTTTTTGTATCTGAACCGATTTTCCCGAGTTTTTTACAAAAAAAAAATGTTCTACTAATATCCGATATTTTGGTATATAAGTCATATCCATAGGACATATAGCAGCACTAAAATTTAGGTTTTTATACAATTGTTAATTTTTTTTGTGCGGGAGGTACCACGCTCACTTCTCCAATCCCGCCCACATTGTGTAGGATGGTGTGTATTGGCAACTTTAATGCGTGTACCTAATTTGGAAACTTTGGCTTTTGCCGTTCCCCAGATATACAGCAAAAAGTAATAAAAATACAACAACCACAAGGGATTTTTTGGAAAAATTAGAGGTAGTCGTGGTTTTTTGCTCCGATCTCATCCATTTGTGGACCGATCTTGCTGAATTTCAATAGCAAAAATTCCGGACCTTATGTGACATAAATGTATAATAACCTGGCCCCCATCATATATGGGGTCTTCGGAAAACCCATTTCAACGGACAGACGAACAGACGGACATGGTTAAATCAACTTCGCTCCTCATAAGGACCCGGAATATATATACTTTATAGGGGCTTAGATCAATATTGTAGAAATTACAAACGGAATGACAAAATTATATATACCCTTTCTACCTTCGGTGAAGGGTATAAAAATATATATTTTTGCACGAATATACTGTTTTAGAAACGCCCATTTTGTTAAAAGAAATCATATTGAAAAGTACCATTTTATAAAAAAGTTCTATTAGATTATTCCGGATAATTGAAGCTTTTGTTTAAAAAATCCTCGAAAAAGAATACACCATTCTTAGAAACAGTACAGTTTTTGAAGAATAGTCCTTTACAACTTTATTTATATTTGAAATTATATCAGGCTCGTTATTGACCCATAATGTAAATATTCATTCTTCGCCTATACTATACTATACTATACTATACTGCCGTAAAAATGTTGTCCTAGATTTAAAGAAAGGAAACCTAAAAACGAAATTAAGAAAATACAAAAAAAAAGAAGAAATAACGAAAAAATAGAACATAATTCCATTTAACAAAGGGAGAATTCTAGCACATGTATACAAAAACACACACTGTTTCATGTGTGTGTGCGTGTATATAAATTACTAGAAATTACAGCAAAAGTACGTATTGAGGGGTTTATCCTTTCAACTTGATTTGATCACGTACTACAACGAGAAAAAAGAATAAATAAAAAAAAAATCTGGAAACAGTGTATTGTACTCGCACTCCTTTAACAAAAAAGGGAATTCTGGTTTTGTAAGCTTTTAGTTAAATCAAAAAATTTATATTTATATGAACATTGTACAATACTTAATATAAGTGAGTATGTATGTGTCCGTAAGTATACAATTTTGTAGGTACAGTACCAAGCACAAAGAAAGAAACGCTATGCCTAACTTTTCTAAAATATCTCAACAAATAACAAAATGAACTAAGACCAAAGCTTTACTAGCTTTCCAGTACAAAAAATTATATTGAATATGCTTCATTTAAACTCTGTATTAAGAAAATCGATCTAATCATATATTACTTTATAGGGTAGAATTTTTAGTGCTCGGCACTGTATGTTTTTTAAAATATCATATTTTCAAACATCTAAATCAACAAGAAAATCTACATTTTATAAAATTTATTAAAGTAAGAAACTAATAAAAGCTTTCTTAGGATTTTCGAAATTACATCGTTACAATTTATTTATATTTTTTTTTTTAAAGAGCAGACAGAGAGTTAGAAATTAGTTAAAGGACTTTGCAGTTTATTGTGGCTTTATTTATAACCAATTAAGGATGTCAAGCCTAAATTCTCGTTAAAATTGGAAGGTTAAAGTTTAAATATTTTGTTTCGTTTTATTTACTTTTGTTGGTCTATTTCGGCATTAATTTGTTGACAATATTGTTCACGGTTCGTTATCTGCTTTTAATTTTTATGGTCGAATTCAAATGAAGTTGTTGTCCTGTTTCTACGAACCATTAAATGTTTTAAACCTTTTCTTTTGCAATTTGTTTTGGTGTCTTATTTTACATTTACATTTTGGTATGTTAAATATTCCTTTATTAATCAGTTGAGTTAATTTTTTTTTTTTTTAGTTTACAAATGCAAAAACAAAAGTAAAAGTCATGAATTCTTTTGTTAATGACATTCCATTTGTAATTGAACTGTGTTTTTTTTTCGTTTAAAGCACGGAGGAATTTTAAGGAAAAGTGGTATAATAAAATATCAAGGATTTCAAAAATTTCTAAAAATTAAGTTGTCAAGTTTGATAAAATGTTTTAGTAATTAAAAGCTGTAAGGTATAATTCTGCATTAATTATTACATTCATTGTTTTCGAAAAAGCTTCTGACGCTATCGATCGAATCAAAATATTTGATGTACTTAATAACAAAGATGTTCCTCAGAAAAAAATATTCCTTATTAAGTCATCGTCCAGATTTACAATTGTTTTTGCTGCAATTTCTATGAATTATGTAACCATAGTTTTGCAATTTTTGTATTTTTAACTTGCTTTCCTCTTCTTCTCTTTATATTTTATATGTAAATACAAATACACCTACAGCCAACTTCAAGTTAAAAAATTTAAGAACAACAATACAAAACAGAATTGCAGAGTACATGAAACTGAGTACCCCTCCTCAATCTTCTCACCCAACTTACCAATAAACTCAGGAATTTCTGCAACAAAAATTGCAAAGCTGGACGATGACGTTGGCGCAATATGATAAATACAAAATGCCAGTATTGTAATTAGTGAGCCATTTCATACCATAAGTTGTATAAAACAAGTGTGCTCTTGTCCCCAATACTTTTTATCACAACTCCCGATAAATCTCTATCCACATCTTGCGGTGTATCCAGAGGTATATAATTAAAAGTCGAACAGCACCTTGAGGACTTCAATTATGCCGACGTCGACGACATCATTTTGATAACAATTACCAAAGACGATATGCAGAATAAAATAAGTGACCTCGCCTTAAGAGCTTCCGAATACGGCCTTTGTATCATCGCAGTCCAAACAAAGTGTTTGGACAGAAGGGGCAATCCTACAACGATTTTCAGGCTTAACATGTCGCCAATCGAAAACCTTAAAACTTTTCCTATCAAGGAGCCGTTAACGGTGGCGCTATATGTGATGCTGACTCACGTATCAATTATAAGTAGGTGCCACGCCCACTTAAAAACTTAAAAAAAAAATTACCTTTTAACCTTCCCGATGGTGCACAGAAATAGTAGACTAAATTTTATCGTGTTCGGGTATACTGTTTGACACCGCTTTGATTGATTCAAAATGGGATCCACGTTGTGGGTGGCATCATATGGGACATCTCAACAAAAAGTCGTTCAAGACTGCCTGACGAGGTTATGTCGGAATCGTTCAATTATCGATGGAACCGATTGTTTTAAATCATTTTAAATTGATGGTTTTGAGTGCGAACTCCTTGATGAAACTGAAAATCACCTGTGGCTCATTTTAGCTGCAATTCTCTCTCTATTGAAGAATTTATGGGTAGGAGTTGTGCAGAATTGTCTGCAGGGTCTGCTGCCTGATCAATGTGATCAGATAAATGTATTGGTGAAACGCTTGGGTTGTCCTATATGGCAACTGGTACAGCAGCAATTGTTTCTTGTGTCATAACTGAGGGATTTCTGTTGTAAGACTTTTGAGCAACTGTGCTGTCATTCTACCAACCTCATTTTAACGTCTTTCATCAGCCATATATTCGAAAGCTGTTAGTTTAATAAAAAGAAAGCTAATTATAACTCAATTAAATTCATTTAATTCCACTGACAATAGAAGAAATTTTAAATTCAGCTTTTTTGTTAAAACCCAGTTCCATAAGTTTTCCACTTTTCCATTATCATTTTACTGTCAATTGTCAAAAATAAAAAACAAAATGTTTGTGAAAATGTTTTCCTTCTTAAACCAGACATTAGATATTTATCTAATAATTGCTATTTGAACAATGTGCTGCATCCATTTCATTTCACTCAACTCATTGAAATGGCCTGACAATCTGTCAAAAAATTATAAAATATTTTAAAAGGTAGCCAGCCTGCCAGCTGTCTGAGTGTCACAAAAAGAGAGTGAGAATGACACCAAAAGATGGTGACGACAAAGTTGCGTTCACGAATGTCACATGTGTCATAAAATAAGATGAACAAAATAAAATCTTTAAGCCCTGACAAGCCATTATCGGCAGCATTTTACAATTATAGTCGATAAACTTTAGAGGAAAAATTCTATTGACAAGAAATTTTTTTCCAAGTTGTTTCATGTTGTTTTAATTAAGTCACTTGTATAAATGTTCTTCTTTATTAAAGTATTTTAAATATTTTTAAAGTTTACTAGAATAAAACCAAATTTAGTATTACCTACTTCCTTTTTGTATTACCTGTATAATCATTAAAGGAAATACAGAAATATGGAGAGTTTTTCTGATCGATTTTATTTCAGTTTTTATTCTTTTTTGTTGGCACAACGTCCAGCGGGCATGACTTGAATACAAAATAGATTAAAATGAAAACAACTTACGAATACTGCAAGGCACACACACATTCTGACAAAAAAAAAATCGTAAAGTTTTTGTTATAGATACACAAATTCTTTTTTACACACTTCAATAGACGAAAGAAATAACAATTTAAAAATTATCCTTTTTCTTACGAAAATAAGTCTGTGTATGTCCATACATTTCTACTAACATGTAAATACTTTTTACACTTAAACATTCACCTACTTGCACACAATTCTATAAAATTGTATCGTGTAGCACATATTTCCGGTTTCCGTTATGCGTCAAAGTAGAACCAACACCACATTGAAGTTTTAAAGATTTTTATTTCTAATTTTATTTTCAGAGAAGAGAGTATTAGAAATGTTATGTACATATTTTGATTTTCTTTTCTTTGTATTTAATTGGTGGCATTATCCAGTCAAGGACGAGGTTGAAAACACACATTTTTATTTCTGTTCCATTTGTAAATATTCCTTTAGTTCAAAATATTATTTTCTGAAAATACTTTTACCCTCGTATTCATAAAAAATTAAAATGGATTTGAAATAAATTTTAAGAACAATTTTTATGAAAATTTTGGCTCAAAACGCATTTGAAACTAACACTCAGTTTAGATGAGGGCTTTTACGACGTCGCTTTGTCGACGTCTCTTTTGGTTTGTTGGTGACCGGTGTAGAAAAGAAAGAGGGGTTAACAAAATGTCTCGTTTTGTATTTTGCATGTCGTTTTTTACATTTCTCTTTTAACTTTTTCTGTTTACGTTTTATTCTTTTTCTTACTTTGAAGTGTGTGGTTGAAAATACAGTGAGACCTCGATTATCGATAATAGACGGGATCGGCAGAATTCTTGATTATTTATTTTTTTTGGTGTGTTTCCTATTTTATGTAAATATATAACGTTTTATTATGTAAACATGAGGAAAAAAGTAAATTTGGCAGAACATGCTTCCACACCGTTAAGATATTCTCTTTCTTCGTTTATTTAAATTTCTTTTGATTGTTCAAAATTTAACGAAAAAAAGATAATTTGTTTATAATTTCGGATAATAGAGGCAATTTAAATCAGTGCAAAAAAATTTTTGTTTTCCATTTTATTGAAGCTGCTGGTTAATCGAATGACGGGTAATCAAGGCCATACTGTAAATAAAAAAAAGACATGCAACCAAAAATCATCGTATGAACGCAAAGAGATTTTGGAAGTTGCTTTAAAAGGGAATCAAGATAAAACGACGTCGTAAAAGCCCTCATGTGAATTGAGTGTTATTTTATTTTTTATGAATACGGAAGGTAAAAGTATTTCAGAAAATATATTTTGAACTAAAGGAATATTTACAAATGGAACAGAAATAAAAATTAAATTTAACAAACATTTATTAAGGATAATTTTCATAGTAAATGTGTTCTTTAAACCTTTATTAAATTTAAAATATTTTTGTGAATACAGTCATAAGTCTGCAATAATAGAGTGAGTGTAGAAATATGTGGAATGTGGATGTCTTGTAAGCGTCCCATACACTTGCAATAATATTGTATATGATATTCGCAGTATTATTTCCATTTTGTCATATATTATGCAATAAGTCGCCCAATGGTGTCAATTTAAATATTGCTCAACTTTCATTCAATAAAAATTTGAACATAACCTAAGGAATAACATTTAGAGCATTGTACAATGTTGCCAACACATTTCACTTTCATATCGTTGCGCAATAAAAATCTAAAGTCTTTTGATTGTTGCCAATCACATACACATTGGCGATATTATTGTACAATACGTAAAATTGAAAAATTTTATTGCAAGTGTATGAGCCGCTTGAGTGAATTACCCTGCAAATAATAGGACCAGTCCAAACACGCGTGTAAAGAGTAGTCCACAAGGGACCAGGACTAGTTCAAAACTAACCCAAACGTATGGAAAAAACCTGGTCTATTTAACACTACGATGTCCTAGGAGAGGACCATATAACCCACCTTTGGACCACTAAGGAGTAGTTTTAAAACTACTCCATGGTACACTCAAAAGGGTTAGTTTTGAAATCGTTTAAAAACGAAAGCATGTCGTTAAAAAACGAAGACATGTCGTCTCACTACAAACAGTTTTTAACAATGACAAGGTCCATGCTTGCATTACATCGGACCAGTCCATGGAGTAGTCCATTTTATCAAAATGGACCAGGTGGTCCAATTTTATTTGCAGGGTATAAATATTTGTAATATTTGCTTGTATTGTCGGGAGACTAAGCATGTTGCTTCAAAATTTTGCAAAACTTTTAAATTTTTTCAATTTTGTTTAGCTTCCCTACAAGAAATAAATGAGCGAGTAGTCACATTTTTTAATTTGGTGTTAAGATAATGATAGAAAGAAATGACCGAAATAAAGTTTTCGGTCACATTCGGTAATTTCTTTCTATCATTTTCTTAACACCAAAATGAAAAATGTGACTACTCGCTCATTCATTTCTTGTACACTGAAAGAATTTTCTTCGCAATACTAACGAATTTTGACATTAATCCCATGAAAAATTGCATTATAATGGAACCTATGCAGCGCTTCGTTGGATCAATGAAACCTGTTTCATTAAAAGGACTTAATGAAACATTACATTAGATCCATGAATATTATTCATTGGATGAATACTTTCAATAAAGTAAAATTTTTTTTTTTTTTTATTTTTTTTTTATTTATTTTTTTTTCTTTTTTCTTATTTTATTTTACTTTATTTTATTTTTATTTTTTTTTCTGTCTCTGGTGGGATTCGAACATGTCACCTCGGTGCTGATAGACTAGCTCACTACCAGCTAGTCTACCGGGGCAGTGTAGTTTTTGTATAAAAAAACTATGTTTTTTTCTCAATTAAGACCGTAAATATGAGATTAAATTGTCCATAATAACAATAACAACGTTGATTGAAAGTGGATTGAAAGTTTTTGTTTCATTACTATAATGACATTTTTATTGTCATAATGAAAATTTAAATTTATGAAGGCAATTATTGAAATATGTTGCTTTTATAAAAAAATTTTTTGATTTCATAAATTTAATGGCATACATGTAACATTCGATGCATGAAATTATTAAATCTTACATTTTTTAATTAACAATTAAACATTTTTTTAAGGAAACTATAATTTTGTATTAATTTATGAATATAGTTATGTTTGTATATTGTTTTTTTAAGTTCCCAATTAAAATTTTTTGTTTAACTTGGACAAACTTAAGTTTTCATATATCCAATGAAAATTTTTAACGTAATTACGAAATCTAATAAAGCGATTTTAACGAAAAAACTTCATCAAACCTATGAAATTCCATTTAGACAATGAAAATTTTCATTTACCCAAGGAAAACTTTTTGATGAAAATGATTCATTAAATATATGAAGCATTTTTCTTTCAGTGTAGGGTTATCATTCCGATTTAAAACAAGTAAGAGTGCTATATTCGTCTATGCCGAATCTAATATACCCTTCACCATGATGAGATAAGAAAACTTTTCATTTCGTCATGCCGAAGAATATAAAAAAAAAAAAAAATTTATATATATACCTAAACCCTTTTGCCAAAGTTGATGTTTGAAATTCGTTTTATAATCTTAAAATCGTTTTTTAGAACATAAAAAAATTTAATAAAAAAAAAAAATTCGGGATTTGAACTGGCAATATCATCAGTCTCAGGAGAGAACTTAACAACTCGGCTACGAATGCTTTTACTAAAAAAGCGTTAAATTAAAATATGTTGAGTCTATGAGTTTGTTTCTTTATTTGAAAGGCAAATCATATACATGCATTAATGTATATGTGTATGCGTAAAATTAAACACATTACAAATAAAATCCACCATTTGTAGTGAAGGGTATAAAAAAAACAACAAAAAAAAAACACATTACCAACACTGTATTACCATAGCCACTGTATGACCGTAGAAACCAAAATTGAATTGGTTTGTATGGTATGTTTATGTCGTTTTGGTAGCACAGTGTTGGTATGGTAATGTCACGTCTAATTGGACCTTATAAGGAAAAAATTTGAGGCAGTCGTTGCTTTTTACTCATATCTCAGCCATTTGTGCACCGATCTTGCGGAATTTCAATAGCAAACAATTCCGGACCAAATGTGACATAATTGTATAATAACCTGGCCCCCATCATTTAGGGGGTCTTCGGAAAACCCATTTCAACGGACAGACGGATTGACGGGCAACGTTAAATCAACTTCGCTCCTCATAAGGACCCAGAATATGTATACTTTATAGGGTCTAACATCAATATTATAGAAATTACAAACGGAATGGCAAACTTATATATACACTATTCACCACCTGTGGTGAAGGGTATAAAAATATATGGAATTGGCTTTTACTCGTAACTTCGTTCACGTGAAGGTAGGTAGGTAGGTAGAAAGGCCGGTGTGAAGTCTCCTTCACACCTTCACCCAGAGACCAATATGGTCCATTGTGACGCCTTAATTAGAGATAGCCATATGAAGGTAGAAAGTAGGTGAAATAAACAGCGAAAGCACAAGACAGATCCAAAAGATAGGTAGAATAGAAAGGAAAGAAAAGAAGCTAAATGACCAACCCGAGATAAATCCCACTCAAGCCAAATTCGCCCTACGTGCGTTTAGCAACCAGTCTCCCTCGCGCAGCCAGGCCATCCCCATTACGAATCCTATCAGATTCTCGAGTCCGCAACTCGAGACATCCCCTAATTTGCCCAGGAACGTACTGGCTAGCCACCTCAGCCTGCTACCCTACAACCTGGGACAGTGGCACAGAAAGTGCTCAACTGTCTCCAACTCTTCAGGGTCCTCGCACAACCTGCATATATCCGACAAGTCGGATCCCAGTGGCCCGTGATCATTCCTATCATGGTCCTAACGCAGACCCTGCTGCTGCCCAGCAGCGACACCGAATCGGACTTCTAAAGCACCGGCCACAGTGTCCGCGATACCCGACAGTCCGTTCGGCCCCCCAGGCCCGATTGGTCACGCCCAGTATCCACTTCTTAATTCTACCGAAATAGAAGCCCAATGGAGGCCTAAACGCCTCCACACAGTCAGGATCCCCCATCTCTGAGCCCTGTCTTGCCAACTCATCAGCAACCTCATTGCCGCCTATGTCGCAGTGACCCGGCACCCAGCACAACCTTAGCAAATACTCCCCTAAGACTCCCTTCAGAGCCCTCCTACACTCATCAACTAGCCTGAAGTTCACATAACAGCCCCTTACGGCCATAAGAGCCGCCTGGCTGTCCACATATAAAGTGACCACCGAGCCCCTATCTATGTTGTCCCTCATCAGTTCCACGGCCCACCAGAACCTCCGCCTGAAAAACACTGCAGTCGTCAGGAAGCCTATATGACCTTCTAATGTTCAGATCCTCAATGTAGTCCCCTGCACCCGTGCCCCTCATCTTCGAGGCATTAGTGAAAATAGCAAATCCTCCAAATAATCTGCTCCTGCCCGACCAGCTCTCCCTAGAGGGCATTATTACCTCTGGCAACCGACCAAAATCCACTCTTGTACTCACATAATCAGTGGAGCCCGGCGGTCCCAGGTAAAAGCCACCAGCCTCAATCTCACCCAGGATCCGTGAGTGACCCTGAGTGTCATTCCTCGTCAGTCCTAACTTCCTCAGTCTAAGAATGCTCCTGGCCGCTATTCCCATCACATACTGCTCAATAGGCAGAAAATGTAGAATGACATCCAGGGCAGCCTGAGGAGTACTTCTCATGGCACCTGTCATGCCAATTGAAGCACACCTCTGAGCCTTAGAAAGAAGGTGCCTACGACTTGCCAATCTCAATGACTCACACCAAACCCAGCATCCATACGTAAGAATGGGTCTGACCACCGAAGTGTACAGCCATCCCACCACTGACGGCCGGAGTCCCCAGCTCCTACCTATCGATGATCTGTAAGCATAGTTCACGTGAAAGTGAGAGCAATTTTACAGAAAAGGGTTATACTATAAAAAAATTTAGAACATTTTTTTTTTGTTCGTGTTCTACATCTATAATTATTTTATGTGAAGATATTCCTATAAACCCCATTATAATATTTATTATTTTCAGCCAACATAAATATATTTTGGGAACTCGATACTCTTGAACCCATATGTATTCTGTAAACACAATTTATCAAAAAAAAAAAGAAAAGAAAAAGTACCAATTTTTTCCAGTTTTTACATCCTTAAAAGTACCCTTTGTTTATATCTGGCCACATGCTATCTTTATAATAAATTTATCGAAAAGAGAAAAAGTACCAAAAGTTTCAGCTTTTACTTATTTAAGGCCCCCAGAAAATACACTGTATGCTAACACAGAACAAATTATAAGTAGTTTTTTTATCAATTAAAAAACTTATTTAAAAAGTAGTTTAATTTTAATAATGTGATAATTGAATCAATTATTTTTTTTTTGTTGAAAAAAAATTAAAAAAATAATTTTGATTTAATTAACATTTTAGTTGTTTTTAAATAAATTTTGAATTAAAATAATAATCAAATAACAAAAAATTATTATGTTTAAAATAAAGTAATTTAAGTTTTGAAATTGTTGTTGAAAATTGTCAAAATCATTGTTTAAACATTGTTTAAAACGGCAAAGTTTTTTTTAACATTTTTTTGATTAAATTTAAAAATATCATTTGGGTAATTCCATGTCAAAACGACCAAGAGTGGGACACGACCCCTTCCGATTTTAATGAAATTTGGTGAGAAGGGTCCTTTTATCTTATTAGGAACATATATGAACGAAAAAAATTTTTAAAATTTGTTTTTCGGAAGTTATGTCATATTCAAAATGTCATAATTTCGCAGAATTAGCCGAATTTGTTGAGCTTATTTCTTCAATATCTCGAAAACTACTTGACATATGAAGATGATTTTGATGTCATTTTAAAGAGAATACTCGGCGCTACAAACCATAAATTGAAAAAAAATTTTTTTTTGAAAAATGTAATATCTGCAAAATGTTAAATTTTAAAACCGGGCTAAGTCAAAAACTTATTTTTTTATTTGGCTGATATTTTTTTGTATAATACCTCAAACTGTTCTTTAAAAATCCTGAAACTTTGAACGAGGTGTTTTTTTTCTTTTTTAAGATATGATTTTTTTCTTTTCGCAACCCTTAAAAAAATAATATTAAAATAGAATTTTAATATTGTTATTTTGAGCAATAAGTACACTGTGCAAGTTGCAAAAAACAGACGAGCCGCGCACCTGGCATTTTACCCTAATTTGGGACGCTGAATCCAGTGGTGCTAACCGTTTTTTTAGGTTAGCTCGCGTTTTCAAGATATACCGTTATTTCGAAAATGTAATAGGCTGCACAGCATATATTCGCGTAACTCAAAAACAGTTTAGTTTATTGAAATAACTAAAAAAACCGAAATTCGGCAATAAAAAATAAAGTGGGGTTGGTCATACATTTGACCAATCTAGGAGCATCCTACGCGCTGTACCATACAAATATTGCGGCTTAATAAAATTCTTTAATTTGGCCCCTGCAGCGCGTAGGATGCTCCTAGATTGGTCAAATGTATGACCAACCCCACTTTATTTTTTATTGCCGAATTTCGGTTTTTTTTAGTTATAAAATTTTTTTTTCAATTTATGGTTTGTAGCGCCAAGTATTCTCTTTAAAATGACATCAAAATCATCTTCATATGTCAAGTAGTTTTCGAGATATTGAAGAAATAAGCTCAACACATTCGGCTAATTCGGCGAAATTATGTCATTTTGAATATGACATAACTTCCGAAAAACAAATTTTAAAAATTTTTTTCGTTCATATATGTTCCTAATAAGATAAAAGGACCCTTCTCACCAAATTTCATTAAAATCGGAAGGGGTCGTGTCCCACTCTTGGTCGTTTTGACATGGAATTACCCATTTATCAAAAAAAAAAATTTTCAATATATTAAATTTTTACAATTTCTAGCAATCAATATAACCATTTTGGTAATAGGTGCAAAATCAACCAATGGATTGAAATTGTAGGCTTAAATCTGTTTGTATACCTGATTTATTTATTTAGAAAAAAGTACCAATTTTATCTTGGTTCATCAAGACCAAATTTTCCAAAACGAGCTAAAGTACCAATAGTAAAAGTAATCTATATTTAAACCTGGACCAAATGCTATCGCCATAACACATTTATCGAACAGAGAAAAAGTACCAAAAGTGACAGCTTTTCTTAATTTTTGGCCCCCCGAAAATAACGCTGTATTTAAGTGTAGACTTTAATCTGTTTGCATACCAAATTTTTCAAAATGGGAAGAAGTACTTATCCTATCCGTTTAATCCAAATCCATTACGCAATTTTCGCGTGAATGCGCAACAAACTTCCACATTTATAATTTAGAAAATATTCTAAAAGGGGTCACTGAGGGCTTAGATTACTTTAAATAACTGACTGAGATCTTTGAATATTTAAAATACAGTGTCATGTTTTTATATTAAAAGTTATACGTACGTGTTTTAATATGTTTTTAATTGTTAAATCTATATGGTTTCCGTCCTCAGTAGAGCATATGTGACATCTTATCAAAAAAGGTTTCATTACGACTTTAAGGGTTGAAGCAAAATTTATTTCAATTGTTGATCTAATGCTTTGCTTTTTTTATTCATATTTGTTGGTTTGGTTTTTGAAATTAGCCTAGAAAAAATGACGACCAGTTCGTTCAAAGGACCTTGGAGGCTAATTTCTTGTTAAGATTGCTTGTCATTAAAATTTCATGGTTAAATAATTTAAATTATCATGCAATATTGTCTGTAGTGTTTGTAGTGTTTGTCTGCTGATACTAATTTTGTTCGGTAAGTTTTTTATCCAAACTGTAGAATCAACTTATGTGGCAGCAGCTAAAATGGCAATAGTTTTCTGCATCCGAAAAAATGGCTCCCGACAATTAGGCCGTCTTGAGACTGTCCCAAGCGCAGCAAAGTTGTGAACAAATCCCAGTTTAGTCCACGTGCTCGAAGGAGTGCCGTCAAATCAACCCTGAACTTCCTTTAAACGTAACATAGCGCTCTAAAAAATGTGATAGCGGAGCACAATCTAAATATTTATTTTATCAATTCAATCGAAAATTTCTCAAAAATAACCTCAATACGATTTTGGTTAAATAATGATCCTTGTTATGAAATGATCCTTGTTATGAAATTCCTGAGAATTACCGGTAAACATTTTAGGTACAAGAAATAGGTTTAATGTGGGGTTTCACATGACAGGCGATTGATTGTGTAGTGGAATATATTTGAGAAGCGCTCAGTTTTTTTCCATATAAATTTTAAATCTTTTGAAAACCGCACACAAATCGGTACAAGTCAAAAATGTTTGAAAAATATAAAAACACCCTATTCCTAAAATGTTTTTACTAAAGCTGCTTAAAATTGGTACTAAAATAAAAAAAAAGCAACAAAACATTTCAAAGTTTCCCTATAATCAGACACACTCACGATTACCACTTTAAGTAAATTCGTGCTGAGGTTAATATTGTGGTTAATTTTTTTTTATATTTTTGCTAAACTCCAAAATAAAGCTTCCATCATTCCACCAAATCTTAATAAAATACAAATACCTTGCTTTACCCAAAAAATAAACGCCACCTGTATTTTATTGATTTGAATTCAGACCGCACAAAGTAAAACAACATGGGGAAATTAGAAAAAAAAAATTTAATTCAGACTAAATTCTTGTTTAACCTCCGCATCCAAGATCCACTTGTACTCTTAAACAAGTTGAAACAAATTAGTTCTGTACAATTAACCACATATGGTTCCCCATATTTTTTCATACTTTTTGTCAGGCATGCAAAAAACAAAAAAATTAATCAGGTGACCGAGGATTACATGAAGAAAAATTTAAAAATGTTAAAGAGCTTTTATGTGCTTGAATAAAAACCAAACAGTGAACAAAAAAAGCTGTGACCACTAAATTTATCAACTATTTTCTTTTCTTTATAAAAAAAAAAAGTTAGAGTATAGTTGGCCAAGCCCGACCACCACAGGGACCCAATCATGGAGCCGCCAGAACAAAATTATGTTATGAAGTTAAGATTTATGTAAAAGTTTTTTGTGCTAAATGTTCATCGATATGAGATTTTTTGTCTTAAAGTGATTTAAGGCAGGGGGTTTATAGAGCATCTATGTTCGATTCTGGTGGCTCTACGTTCTCAATACGAACTACAGGACATTATAATGGGGCAATCCAAGTCAAATCGGACAGTTTGGAGAAAAATATTTTTTGATTTCCTTTATTTTTTACAGTGTTGATGTTCCTTCTCAACAGCACATTTCAGCAAATTATCAGATTTTTTTGGCTTATGGGTACAGAGTTATCGAAAATATTAAAAAAATCGCGTTATAAGAAAACTCAGCCTGATTACGGTTGGCGTTGACGTAGGTTTTGTGTTACTTTAATCTATTACAAAAAACGGCTCAGGCGTATACGCCAACGCCAACCGTAATCAGGCTGACTATGTTCAATTAAATGCGCATAACATTTACAATATTAGTCCAAATAGAATAATTTTTTGCACAGTAGGATTGGATGCGATTTAATATTTTAAATAATATTTTTTCACTGTATGTACTCTTTAATTTTCTTGAATTTTTTTTTGTATTAAACTATAATTTTTTTCAAATTTGAAGGCCCATTTGGTTGTGGAATTCAAATACCTACTATTTTTTTGAAATTTTAAGCATAACAAGCAACATCTTGTTAACTAAAATTCTCGTATTCCCAAAAAATACTTTAATAATAAACTGGCAAGTGTACGTTTTATAAAACTCAGCTAGCAACTTGATTTATTTTTTGATTTTCTTGCGAAAATAATAAAGTTTTTTCTTAACCTACTTACAACTGCAGTTAATGTTGGGAGAATTACAGGCAATTGTAGCGGGAAATGTTAGAAAAGATAACCTCACTGTTTATTGCAAAGTGCAACACGAAAAAAAAACCATATTCGGACACCACTACGTGATTAAAGACAAAAAAAAGACCCGTGTCTCCCAGTTTTGTCCAAAGTCATACACTATTTTTATGGGCCCCCAAAGGTTTGGGGTCTCGGTGGCATTTTTGCAAAAAAGTGATATTTTCTCAGGCTCATATCTTGCAAACCGTTCGGAATTTTGATTTACCCTCTGAGACAAAATTGTAGCTTGTCATAAAGAGCAAAAATCGTGAAAATATAAAATCAGAAAACATCATCTTCAAGATCAAAATCGCAAAAATCTTTAAAAAATTAGATTTTTTTACTTTTTTCCCCTGTTCAGGTCTATAGGTAGCAAACCGTTCAAAATTCAAGAAAACAATCAGCCACAAAAACGTACCTAACATATCAATAAACAACGTCTTAGAGCATATGAACTTCCTAGGAATGATTCTTAACACCGTTTAGGTAACCGCATAAGTGGAAAATTTCCCCGAAAATTTTTTAATTTCATTTGTTTTTTCTCAAAACGAATTTTCGGGAATATCTTCACTTTTGCGGCTACATTAAGAATCATTCCCAGGAAGTTTATATGATCTTAGGTACATTTTTGTATTTGATTGTTTCCTTAGGAAAAAAGGTATACAAATTTTTTTAAGTGTTTTGCGATTTTGATCTTGAAAGCTACAACTTTGTCTCAGAGGGTAAAGCAAAACACCGAACGGTTTGCAAGATATGAGCAAGAGAAAATGATAAATATTTGCAAAAATGACACCGAATCCCCAAATCTTTGGGGGCCCATAAAAAAAACGTGCATGACTTTGGGCAAAACTGGGAGACACGGGTCTTTTTTTTGGTCTTTTATCACGTAGTGGTGTTTGTATATGGTTATTTTTCCTTGAATTAAAACTTACACACAGTGTTGTTATTGTTTTTGTTAACGCTTTGATATTGTTACAAGCGAAACTGTTGCTTATAATTCTTATTCGCTTAACAGTTTTGTTTGTATAATATCTTTCCTGACGATCTGCCCTAAGCATCCAGTCGAATGCGCATAGGAATAGCATATCCCATCAACAATAAATTTCAGTGTTTTTTATCATGAAAAAAAATGGGAATTAAGCACGACAAGTAAAACCTTGTTAATTAAAAAAAAAATAATAATTTTTTTAGCAAAATTTCGAAATATTTGTTTGTTAAAAATTCATAAGAAAAAGTTAAAGGCAGCTATGTTTCTTATTTTTTCCGGATACATTAAAGTTGCAAACAAAACAAGCTATGCATACTTAAAAGCTGTTAGCAACTTTTGATTTAATTCATAAATGACGAAAAATTTCATTTAATATAAGAATTTTCTAAAATTTACCCCTAAGAAGTGGTGATAAATTGCAAGTATGTCCCGAGAAAATGTTAAGGACAAAAAACTAATTAGCAAATTTTACATTAAGCCAGAAAAATGATAAAATAGTTGTTACGTGTGGGTGTAAAATATGTGTTCAATGTGAAAACTTTATGTTTTTAAAGCCACTATAAAAGACTGTTTATCAATGGTAGCCACAATCCTAAAAATAGGAAAGCGCTGCAAAAGCCTTCGACAAGAAATCAAATTCGCTTAGACTATAAATAAAATATAATTTGTCTTATCAAAAAATTTATTTTAACGCTAAACAATTATTTTTAAAATAATTTAACAAATTTTTAAAGAAACTTAATTAAATTTATGCTTCAGGAGCAACGGGCAAATGGGCACCTTGTGGCTGGTAACCATTTTCATCAGCGGTGTAGGTGATTTCATAAGTAACACCGTCATCACCAATATATCTGTAGGAACCTTGGACAGAGATGCCTTCATCTTCACTGCCAGCGTTTTTCAAATAACCCTGTTGGTTAGCGGCTGTGCCATCACTGGTTTCAAATCTGCAGACAGTTAAAATGTTATCAAATATGGTTTTTTAAGGGAATTTTCTTATCAATTTCTACTTACTCGTATTTGAAGTCTTCAGGTCCAACTTCAGATTCATTGCGAATAATTTCAACGTCGTTGGCAAAAGCAACGGCGAAAAGAGCAACCAAGACAATGACGAATTTCATTTTGATTTCTTTGGTTAGTTAAACGATTGTTTAGCGTTTTGCAAAACTTTATTGAATGATGATCAAACAGTTTCGTACAAACTCTTTTATATTGAAAATTTTTCGTAAAACGCTGTACACTTAAAGCCTAAAAACTTGTAGTAAACTTGTACTATTTAATTTATTTTTTTTTTTTTTTTTTTTTTTGTTATTGCACAATTTTACCAAAGCAAGTCAAAAGGGCATCACAAATTATAATTTCAAGATTTTATGTATGTTGATGTGTTTGTTTTAAATAATTAATTTGTTTCTTAATTTTTGCCACCTTTCAAAAATAACTTTTGGATCTTTGACTTTAAAATTGATATTATTTCATTTAACCAACAAACGTCATTTTAGCGTTCATGATCATCTTAGAAATTTCGTTAGCTTATTATCTGGTTTTAACTCAAGGCCATTATTATAATGACAACCAGATCTTATTCGGTGGTTTTCTTTGACATGTTAATGTTAAAAATTGAAATTATGCGAATTTATCTATGAATTTTTTATTTTTATTTACAAACGCAACAAAAAGTGTTCTACAACAAATTGATTAAGACTTGTATTAAAAAAAATTTAACTTAAACTCTGTTTTATATGGGGAATAATAAAAACAAAATTAATCTTTATTAAGCTTTTACCTTCTTTATCAGCTTTATGAGCCAAATATTTAAATTATTTAATCGTTTTGTTTTTTTGATTTTTGTGATTTAAAAGTGTTAATTCATTATCAAGTCTTATGTATATAAAGTCTTCAGGCATGTTATATAAACCGAACTAGAGTGCATTTGAATTCGAACAAATTATGAAAACATCACCGCGTGATCCCCAAACGCACAGCCGCAAAGGGAAAATTCTCCCTCCTCAAGAGCATCATCCTGCGAAAACACATAACTCACATTACCACTTCAACCATTTGATCATCTCCCTAAGGGGCCTCCCACAGAACTTATCTCAAGCACGAAGAAATCTCTAGCAGTATGACGCCGGGGGCCTCAGCCAGTCCGGTGCCTATTCCCCGGAAACTATGAACTCCCTTGGAACCAGATAGGATCTCTGACAGCTTTCGGTCTCAAGAAATTTTGAATCTTTGTCAGATTTCAAGTATGACTGTCATGGAGGATGCAACACAAAAAGGTGAAACTTCTTTCTGGTGATCCCTTCACCCCCAATACCCAGTAAAAACTTCGCCTACAAAATAATGTATTAAGTAATCAGAAAAACATAAGAGCACTACTTACAATTCTACTGAAAGAACAAATGAATTTACAAGGGATGTCCCAAAATGAACGCATTCAAAAGTAAGTCATTATTTTTTTACCTACATACATCCACAAAAAAGTGGTTATAGAAGTTGTTGTAGATGTAGTTGCAGAACAAAGCTACATAATAATGAGTTAAAGAAGGTATTAATTTTGAAAATGTAGGCGAAGTTTTTACTGGGTATGTACACAATAGTCAAACTGTGCATCGTTAAACTTGATAATATATTTTTGACTTTGACTGCAAAATATTATCATGTTTTGGAACTTAGCCATTGCCAGTTTTGCCATCAGTGAAAGAAAAAATTACTCAGCTCTTATTGCAAATAAATAGAATTAAAAAAAGTTGTTGCTACTATTTGACTGCCGCAGAAAGTTCTTCCGTCACGAGAAGTCACTAAAGGCTACACTATTATAACACTATTATACTTTGTATTAATACATGTCAAAAACTCAAGTTATATGACAAAGTGTGATAGTGTGAATGCAATGTGTCACAAAAATGACAAGTATGTATTATGAAAAAAGTTTGACATCCCATACGACTTCATCGTTTTTTGATAAATTTCATAACAATAATAGTTTTCATTGTATCAGGGTTGCATTTTATTTTATGTGTGAGTGTTTATACTCTGTGTGATGGTACCCTGCAGGAAACGTCACTAGTGAATCTGTACTGATTCACAATTGACACAGTCACCAGTACTAGTGACTTATTATACCCAAGGCAATGTTATTTACAATAGGCATTTAACATGTGCGTGTCATTGGAAATCTACTACTGACGTTGGTACTGACTAGGTAGTTCCTTTAGCAACATATGTAGACATTGGGACCAGAGAATCGTTAGTACATTTTAGTAAAAGTAGTCTACACTTTTTGTAAGAATACGAAATCATAATTATCTTTTTTTGTTATTTCTTCAACTTTATAGGAATAATTCTTCTCAGTTGTTATTGATAAAATCTTTTTCGTATTAAAGCCAAATATAATGCATTGTAGACACTTTGTTGACAATGTCACCAATAACGTCGACAAAACTGGTGACTTGGAGACACTTGCACCCAGGTTTCCTTCAGGGTATGAATACAAACTGTTAAATTAGATTTTTTGACAGTCGCAACAAAAATCATTAGATTTCTATCTCACAAAGTATAATGGAGTACGTAAGACTTGTGAGATAGTGTAATCTACCGTTAAGTAAGCAGTCTTGGAATATATGATATGCGCCAAACCAATAATGAGCTAAAGATATGTCAGTTAAAACGTTTTGATCGTATATACGTTGTTTTACTATTCGTTTAAACACACACACAACGTTTAGAATCTACAACTCCAGCGTAAAGTCTGTACTGCTCTGTGATAGCGAACCTTGAAATTCTGCACCAAAATACACCAACACCATTCAAGTCTTCGTCAACAGCTGCTTTCGTAAAATCCTACATCTTAAAGAATATTCATGAAGAGATTCGTAGTTGGATTTTGATTTGGCACACACACAGGAAATCGCTACACGACATTACCAGAATGGCCATCGATTGGAACCCCCTAAGTCTGCTCATATATAGACAAGGTAGCTGGATTAAATAATCAGAATTTAGGACACACTTGAAATAAAATGAGGCGTAATGACACATTAAAAAGATTGAAACAACTATTTTAGAGGATTTACGTGAAACAAAATATAAAAATAGTCCATATAGAATGTGGAAATTATTTCTTTTTTATAGATTATTTTTATTTATGTATATTGAAATTTTTTCCGAATGTGCACACATTCACACTATCCAGTGCGACGCAAAAGAAAGCTGATCAAGGTCATAGTAGGCCAGCAAATGCATTACATTCTGCTGGAGTCTGATAATTATAAAATTTTCTGTACATACAAATTACTTCATTGCTATATAGAAAAATTACGACAAATTAATTGTCATATTGAAGACCATATTCGTCCATACAATTAATTTTTTAATTGAAAAGGAACCATCAACCGAATTTAATTTAATAAATATAAACAAAACTTGCTCATTCAAATTGTTGATATTTAGCAAATATTTTTAACAACGAAGTTGTAATAAAGAATAATATATTTGTTAACAATTCTATACAAATATTTAATACGGCAAATCCATCTGAGGAGATCGAGTGATTGCGATCGAAACATGTCATGGTAACCTGCCGGCCAGGGTTCGAGCCCGAGCCACGTCAAGAATGAAAGATTATCAATAACAATTTTAATTAATTTTCATGTTGTAAAATTCCTTTCTTCATAAAAAATAATTTAATAAAAATTAAATTTCATGAACTTAAGCCTAATTAAAAATATAAAAAATTTGGATTAAAAACCATAAATAGTTCAACAAAATAACCACAATACTAATTACGAGTTGGTCATTTTAACAAAATAATAGTTTTCCTGTGGAAAAATGAAATGCATTTAAAATATTTGTTTAATTAATTTTTATTGCAATATATTAAAAACTAAATCACAAACACCGTAAGTATTTGTTTCAGCATAATTATTCAGAATCAGAATTGGATGGACAATAATGTTATTTTGCATAAAATGGAATCTTGACACCATTATCGACTGGAATTCTTAAACTAAAATAAACGAAAGACCATTTCAAATCTCTTGACTATTTAAACATTAACTTTACTTAACCTAAAGATTGGTTCAGTTTTTTTAATAATCTACCTATCGTTAAACCTTTAAAACAATATACACAGAAAAAATTATTTTTCCAATTCAAACAAAAAATTTGTAGAATCAAAAAATTTTTTGTCTGAAATCGGTCCTATAAACAAATTCGCATATTCAAACAATTTATTTGCATTTTGTTTATTGAAAAAAAACACTGATTTTTTTCAAACAATTAATTTAACTGAATCAAACAAAAAGTTTACTGAAATTCATATACTAAATTTCAAAAAAAAAAAAAAAAAGTTTTTGCACAAGCAATGACGCGCACACAAGTAAGCACTGTATGAGAGATGACGGCAGAGCAAAGCCGCCGGCTGGCTTTGAGACACATTTTTTTTTGTTGGAATATTTTTTGAACGAAGTCTTATTTATACACACAACACAATGTTTTTCTTTATCACTCTCTGTTGCTGTATCCTTTCCTTTGCTAAAGTAGAAATGTAACCAAAAACGGCAGCAGACCGACTCGATATGTTTTTCGTCATCATTCTATTTTTGTATTTGATTTATTTAACCAAACAGTTTTAAAAAATTGAATACGGGATTTTGTTCCTTGTAATGTTGTTTCTGCTATTGTTTTTCTTATAGTTGCACTTTTTTAAAGCGTCCAAAAATAGACTGTGTGTGTTTTTTGTTGTTGTTCTTATATTTCACATAAAGAAGTGTTGCTTACGATCAAATAAAAAAATGCAAAAGACGATAACATTAAAGAGCGTTAAATATTTCATACAAAATTATGAAAACTTGACACCAATAACGCGTTTATTATATTTTTAAAGAGTTGTCCACATTTTTGTTGGTTAAATAAAAATCAAACATAAATATTGTTTGAATCAGTAAAAAAATGTATAGAAATTCAAAAAATTTTCAAACAAGCGTTTGTTTGAAAATAATTCGGCAATAATTTTTTCTGTGTATTTTAAAAATATATAAAATTTTTTTAACACGACACAAATTTTACTGTATTTACGAAAATTTTCATTAAGAAAATTGTTAAATACACGAAAATTAGATTTTGTTTGTGGTGCTTAATTCCCAATTTTTATTCTTGATAAAAACATTGAAATTTATTGTTGGAGGACAAGCTAGTTTCTATGCGCTTTTCACTTGTTGCTTAGGCCAGATCATCAGGAAACATTCTCCCAAAAAATTTTAAACATTTTATATATTAAGAAATAAAATTGCAGAGTGAATAAGAATTGCAAACGTTCAAAAAGTCTTATTTGAAACGATATCAAAGCTTAAACAAAACACCAACAATAAACAGTGAGTTTATCTATTCTTACATTTCCCACTACAATTGGTTGGAATTCTCCCAACATTAATTGAAGTTGTAAGTGGTTAAAAAAAAAAAAAAAAAAAAAAAAAAAAAAGTTTTCCTTCGTTTTGCAAGAAAATCAAAATAAAGCAACTTGGCAGTTCAGTTTTTTAAGCCATGCACTTGCAAATTTAGTAATTTTTGAAAATACAACATTTTTAATTTATAAGATTTTCTTTGTCGTGCTTAATTCCCAAACTTTATTCTTGAAAAACACTGAAATTTACTGTTGGAGGATAAGCTTGTTTCTATGCGCATTTCACTGGTTGCTTAGACCAGATCATCAGGAAACATTCTCCCAAAAATATTTAGAAAAGCCAAACAAATTAGCAAATAATATTTTAATATAATAATATAAGTTTTAAAAAATTTTCTTTAATTACTTTATAACTATTATTTTTTTTCTGTGTAACTAAAGGATAGTGAAAGTAAAAACTTGTTATATGAAGATACAAGATATTCTGGTAGTGTATAGAATCATTCCAAAGTATTTGTACATATCTGTACCATCAATGTTAACCAAAGGTTGGCTTTAGCAAAACATATGTGAAATATTAAGGGAATATAAATTTAAAAATTGTTATTGGACTCATAGAAGCACATTCTAAAAATGACAATAAATAAAAATTATCCACTTTGGACTTCAAGAAGACTTCTTGACAAAAGTACGAGAAAACCATTAGTAAGGAAAAAACATGTAAAATCAATTAAAATGGATAATCATTCAGGAAAGCAAATTTCGATCTACCAAATGTTAAAATACAATTTGGTTTAAGGATTGATGTTTGACTATTGACGTCAGCAGTCGTCGATGGCTGCGAGTGTAAGACGGCAAATCCATCTGAGGAGATCGAGTGGTTGCGATCGAAACATGTCGTGGTAACCTGCCGGCCAGGGTTCTAGCCCCGGCCACGGGCAATAATAAAAGATTATCAATAACAATTTTAATAAATTTTCATGTTGTAAAATTCCTTTCTTCATAAAAATAATCTATGTATATATAAATCGGCTAAGGCAAAACAGTTAAGAACACTTTCCTCCTGTCAACCGATTTGAACAAAATATACACCATTTAAGAGGTATTTACTCAAAGAAGTGCACAATGTATATTTTATTAAAATCTGTTCAATAATTTCAGAGTTATAAGCGTTCAAAATTGTTACTAACACAAATGCAAAATAAATAAACAAAAGTTTGTTTTCAATTATCAAATAATAAAAAGTTAGGGTGATCGATTATTCGACATTTTTCAGAAACCGGTTTTCGAATATTTCGACTAAATAAATCAGACCAGGCAAAACTGTTAAGAACGCTTTCTTCCTTTGTTTGTCAACCGAAGCTCTGTGGGGAGAAAAAGAGGAGATATATGGGAAACTAAATTTCTTTTTTTTTACTTTTCTGTGCTTCATGTGATAATTTTTAAATTTTCTATAATATAGAACTTAGAAACATAATATTATAGCTGTAGGATCCTGAGTGAGTGATAACCTATAAGATAAAAAATGCTGGTATTTTTTGTTTTTCATTTGGAACTTTTTGAATTTTCGTTAATATTCGACCTATAAAGATAAACTTGTTCATTAAACTGGGCGAATAAGAACATGTAAGGGGAGCTTTTTGGTACTTTTTCGTTCTACATCTGGTACTTTGATTAATTTTCGTTAGTATTAGACATAGAAACATCGCAGTTGGCTATGCCGAGCACGAATCATTGATGAATCGTGCACGACAATGTTAATTCCTGCACGACACGTAAGGGACAACTAATGCGAATCGTCGACGACATTTTCAAACAAGTGTCGCGTAAATCGTGCACGACATAAAGAGAGACAATGTCGCTCAGCCTGTCGTTGATGACCACATGCACGACATTGTCGTCCATATAGTCGTTAATGACAACATGAAAGGCATTGTCGTTTGTATTGTCTTTGATGACTATATAGACGACAATGGATTCTACTTTGTCGTCAACGACTATGTAAAAGACAATGTCGATGAAGTTACAGGAGTTACAGCTTACACGACAATGTCGCCTATAAACCTACCCAGTTGGCCCCGTCTTTAAGACATCCTGGAAGACGGATGCACGACAATGTTAATTTCTGCACGACATGTGAGGGACAGCGGGAACAAATCGTCAACGACATTTTCGAACAAGTGTCGCGAAAATCGTGCACGACACAAAGAAAGACAATGTCGCCTACTTTATCATTAACGACTACGTGCATGACAATGTCGTCTATTTTGACGTCCACGACAAAAATTATTATATGGTTATCTAATTCAGACATTTTTTTAGTATAGTTTAAATTTTAATTTCTATTATATGTTTTATATTCAACTCCTATACGCAACTCCATGTAATCATTTTCCCGCCCGCGAATAACTTCATCATCATTTTTGGTTTTATTGTTTAGAACTAATTTGTAAATTTTTTGTAGGTATTTAAATCAACAATTGAAGCACAGCCGCGAAAAACGTTGTAAACGCCACATTTTGCAAAAACTGTTTTTTTGCAGATAAACGTTGACTTTACTCTCTTACACAGTTTAAACATCAAATCAACCAAAACCATGCACCTTAACGCCTTCAAAATGGCGTACAAAGTGTCAGCCAGTTGAAGAACATTGCAAGTTACTAACATAATGATGAAACAGAAATGGTTTTGCAGTGCGGAATAATGTTTTAAAAGCCTTTTGCATTAAAGTTTTTATTATCACTATTTTAAATAATAGAAAAAAAAAAATTTTAAAACAAATAATGCTGCTTGTCAAAAAACGTTTTTTTGCTCTCCTGAAAAATTATTATTTTGTAACTTTAAACGTTATTCGCGGCTGTGCTTCAATTAAAAAAAAAAGAATGTAAGAATTTGAAGAAAACCAAGCAAGTGATTGAATAGCATTCAAGAAAACTTTGTCGTCAGTAGCTTTTGTACAAGACAACTTATAAGACAGTGTCGCTCATACTGTCCCACATAGAGTTTAATAGGCGACAACTTATAAGACAAAGTCGCTCATACTGTCCCACATAAAGCTTAATAGAAGACAACTTACAAGACAACGTCGCTCAAACTGTCGTGCACGACGATTTCCTGTAAATTGTCTTCTAGAAAACCTAAACAACGGGGGACAAGTCGTGCATACATCATTGACGACGATGTCGTCAACGGCAATCTGGCCAACTGGGTAAATAAATTAATAAAAATATACAATATAATAGTCTGGTAGTGTATAAAGTCATTTCTGAAAAATTGTAGGAATAGAACTATTACAAAAAAGCTTTATAAAATACATAACTGAAATTTAGCTCATAGAATAAATTCGAAAAATGAAAAATGTTGAACATAGCACATATACATATGTTTTTAAAATCATACCTTAGTCTTTGAGTTCTCAGACTTGACTGACTGATTTTCTTCCCTTTGCTTTAGTTTTTTTATTATTATCCTTATTTTACAGTTATTTTTATTTTTTATTGGGAACAACTTAGTTTTGTTTGTTAAGAAGACAGCCTACAAGACAATGTCGCTCAAATTGTCGTGCTTAGAAGTTGTTAAAGGACACCTTACAAGACACTGTCGGTCATGTTGTCGTGCATACACTTTAATACAGGACAGCTTACAAGACACTGTCGCTCATACTGTCGTGTATAGTTGTTGATAGAGGATACCTTACAAGAAAATGTCTGTCATGTTGTCGTGGATAAGCTTTAACAAAAGACAACTTGTAAGACAATGTCGGTCATGTCGTCGTTTATTAACTTCTTCAAAAGACAGTGCACTAGACAATGTCGAGTATTATTTCGTCCACGACATTTTCCTCAAAATTGTCTTCCAGAAATCCTAAGTGATAGAAGACATGTCGTGCATAAATTGTTGACGACAATGTCGTCGACGGCAGTTTGGCCAACAGGGATAAAATGACAATATATAAAGGAGACTTTTTGATACTTTTTTGTTTTTCAATTGGTATTTTTTATACTGAACTTACAAAATTAAATTACTCACGTAGAAGATTAAATATGAACCGGAGGTTGGTCCCCCGCCAAATCGATCCACTTTGAAGGAAAAAATAAATGCTCGAAACAAATAAATTCATATACCTATACTTAGATGAATTATGTTTTCTTCATATTTACAAAAAAAAAAAAAAAAAACATGGTCGAATTTTGACCATAAGGCGAACACTAGTTTAAATAAAATTAAATTTGATGAACTTACGCCTAATTAAAAATACTAAAAAAATTTGGATAAAAAACCATAAATAGTTCAACAAAATAACCACAATACTAATTATAATTATCCAAATATGTATTCTAAAATATGTAGTATTTATCGATGGCTTAATATAAAAAAGGCCTAACTCGATTTTTTTGTTTGTTTACAGGGGAAGAAAAAAAAAACTTAATAAAATCCGTAAAATTTTTGATAAAAGAATTTATAATGCAATTTTAAATAAAAATATCCAACAAATGTTGTACTACAGCCCCTTTAAAACTTTAAATCAATCAAGAAACATGTGCCATTAACTTCCAAAATAAACAAAAAAGCTATGTTTTGAAAAAATCGAGCTACGCCTTTTTTGTTTTAAGCCATTCTTTTGATAATTATTCAGAAAGTGGCAGTGCTAAATTGTAGAGAAATTTTCTACACAATTCAATTTATAGTCCACCTTTCCAAATTTGGTGATAACGCACTGTTAAGATTTGCGAAACAGAAAAAATTAAAGCCACTTAAGTGTAATTAAAATTACTTCTGTCTTTTAGTTGTTCTTGTATAAAAAGTACCAATTTTCTTATTTAGATTTTCTTTAAGTCTTAAGAAACTTAAACGCATTACTTTTTTGCTGTCAAAAAAAAATAAAAAAAAAACTCCTGATTTTAAAAATCTGCTTTCAAAAAACAGTTTTCCACTTTTGCTCTGTTTGTGTTTGTGTGTGAGAGTTTGTGTTATTGCATGCTCTAGTTTTAATATTTGTTGCTCTTGCTGTTGACGTTGACGTGTTTTTTCGTTTGTGTTAATTTTTTCATTTTTTTTTTGAGTTGTTGTCGTGTTTTTGCCATTATAGTGGATTTAAGCCGTCATTGTGGATCCTTTATATTGTATTTTTGGCAATTAAGCACATGCGGTGCTTTTGTTGCACGTATTGCATGGCATACAAAGTGTCATTAGGCGTGTTTCAATACATTTCAAGCGTTTGTTTCTCCATTTTTTTTGCTTTCTGATGTTGGTGTATGTGAGCAAGTGTTTTTTTTTTCAAACTTATTTAAACGATTATTGTGTGTTTTGTTGTTGTTGTTGTTGTGCTTTCAAAGCCCCCTTTCATTATCCCCATAAATTTTTTTTTTCGGTTAAAACATCATGTCGTAAAATTAAGAGTTCTTGTTCTAGTTATTTTTTATATTTTTAACAAAAAACTTTAATTTTAAAAATTGTAATTACGTTGCAAGTCAAAGTGTTATTATGAGTTGTGCAAAAAAAAAACAAACAAATGTTTATAAAAAGAGTTAAATTTCTTTTAAACAAATTCCTTTTTATAATTTTTTTCAAATACAGGGGAAGCAGTTTTAGTTTTCAAACAAAAGAGAAATAAATAAATTCAACAGATTTTTGTCAACTCCTCCCCGTGTGCTGATAGACAAGAGACTTGTAAATTTAATTTTATATTAAAGACCCTTTTGTTGTGTAGCAAGTGCAAGTGTAACTAATTTTGAAACCCTCACGCATATTTTTGTTCAGGCCACAAATAATAAAAAAAAAACCACCATCTTCCTAAAATGAAACTTGACATGTGCATTATTTTCATTAACTCTCATACCGTTACATTTAAATGCACTTAAAGAAAAACCAATCGATTGCACACGGAAAAAATTCTGCAACTTAACTGCAGAAAATGTTTAATTGATATTATCAATTTGTTTACTGGTACAAATTTAATTAATTTCTTAGTAAAAATCACAAATTTTTTATTGAAATAAATTTTTATTTTTTCCTTTTAACGATTAGTTAATTTTAAAATATGAAAAATCGATTTCCCACAAAGATTTTTAGTTCTTCGCATTTAAAGCACTTATGAAACGCAGATCCTTGCCAGATGCTAAACCTAAGGATATGACGTCTTATAACTTTTAGCAAAATTATAATCGTTAAACCATATTTTATTTATGCTCCTCATGCTCATGTTTATATGACTCTTCCATAACCTTTCGTTGCGCTCTATATTTTTTTCAGTGTATTTACTTTTTAGTTTTATTAAAAACCACAGAAAATTGAGTTGTTCTTGTTATTATGGTTTTTGCTTATTGTTGAAATTTGTTATTGTTGTTGTAAATAGACAAGCTGACGCTTTAGCGTTTTTCATCTGACGACAACCTGTCACAACGATTTTGTAATACAATGAAACATTTTAAAATTTTGTTCGTATTTCCCAAAAGGGGGAAAGAAATTTTCACCTACTCCTCCCAACTTCAACAATTTCATTATGAACAATAACAACAATGAATCTCTTTAACATACAAACACAGAAACACTAATACTCGCACAATATTTGTTAAAAATAGTCAACCACAAATTTGATTGCATTTCATGGTTTATAACTCATATTTGGTAATAATGCCTGCTTTTGTGTGCTTGTGTTTGGGTTCGCTTTGACTCCTGTTTGCTTTATTCCTGTTGCTACAATCAAACTTTCATTCAACCACCTTGTTGCTGCGTTAAAAACGATGACGATGACGATTTGGTAGCAAAACTTTACACACAATCAAAGCATGTATTTCTCTTAGAGCAAATAAAATAAAACAAAAAAAAAACAATTTGAATTAGATTTCAAATTCAAAAACTTGAGCCGCCACAATAGAAATACTTGCCACATACAGCAGCAATGGCAAAATTTTCTTGCCATTCTAATCTGCCTCATCCCTTATTGTTGTTCTTTTTATTTGTATTTAGTTTGTTTGTTGTTTATTCAACTCTGTTGTTGCTGTTGCAACGCATTTTTTTGTGTGTTGCAGAATGATTCTTTGGCGAGTCTAAAAAAAAAAACGTTCGGTTGGCTTTTAATTGTTTGGCAACTTATGTTTGACTTGCTGACAAAATTTGATTTCAAAGCTTTTAAATTTGATTAAGTGCAAATAAGAGACCAACAATTTTATGTTTATTTTTTAATTTATTTCTTATGTCCGACCGAACGCACTTTTCTAGACCGAACCCAAACTTCTGTAGGTTTTAAGGATTGAACCCGAATTTTTTATTGAGTAGAAACAGTTTTATCTTTTGTGATTTATTTATTTAACAAAAAAAAAAAAAAAAAACTAACAAATTCGATGTATTAAAAAGTGTTTGTACCTTAAGTGTGATATTACTAAAACAAAAAGAATAAACATTAAATATTATAATGGCAGAAAAGTAATTCTTCTGCATTTATGCCTTGGCAATCGGGTTTTCGGTCATAGCAAACTTGCTTAGTAGCACTGAAAAACTTCGTCGGTTGATATATAGGAGTGGTATTCCAGTACATATTCAAGTATACAGTGTACTCTCTCTTAACACACACCTTCCCTATGCACAGGGTGCCCTGTTTCCAGGCCGAAGCACCGTTCTAAAGCAAAACATTAAGTTCTATTAAGATGACATCCCCTTGCACGGACACATTACAATGGTCCCTTCGGTTTTCCAGTCATGAGAGATTCCACTGTATATGAGTTTAAAATTTTTTTTTTTTTGTCAATAATATTTTCATGCTCTCCTGCATCTTCTAGGTAGTTATGGCTTTTTTCACAGAGTTTATACTTTTATGTACGTTCCAAGCTTTAAACTGCCCACTTTGTGCGAAAAGTCTTTTTACAAAGTTCGGTGATCGGCGAAATTTTTCCCGAGCCCCGAATATAGTTTTTTGCCTAACTCCCCCACCGGAACGTCTCTGCTCTGCTGTTTTTGCAGTTTAGAAGATAATTATTTGAAAGTAAAAAGAAAATCTTGGCAGAAAGAACAATTCTATAACTTTAACATTAAACAAAATTTTATCCCAAGATTTAACCCTTTGAATAGCTGATTTGAGATTTGGTCAGTTTTGGTCATTTATTGCTTGAATTGCGCTTAGAAGCATTGAATTTTATTTTGTAGTTCAGCTTAAACCTGGTGTTTCAGTGTAAGTTTGACTGCCTGTGGATTGTAGTTAAGGGGTGTCCTTTTTATGTCGCCAAATGTTTTCCGTAGGTTATGTCCAAACCATCTATACTTGCGTATTTCGATTTCATGGCCCCAATTGTCTATGGGTCGTTCTAAGCCGTAACTCTGGATTTGTTAGAGTTTGTGGCCAGACAATTTTTAAGGATTCGACGGAGGCAGTTGTGAATTAATACTCTTGGAGTTTATGACTTTGTTGGTTTCTAAGGTTCCAGGTATCTGAGCAATATAAAATAAGAACATATGTTGTGTAGCCTCCTCCATGTTCGAAATTATGGTATATCTCGAAAACAAGAGCTAACCTAAAAAATCGGTTAGCACCACTGGATTCAGCGAATTAGGTTAAAACGACAAGTGCCCAGCTTTTCTAAGAAAATTGTCAATTTCGAGAACAGAGTGATTAGTAGGGTATTTATTTAATCGACCTTTTGCTTTAATCGGTTCATCGATCGATTAATTAACCGAGGTTTTGGTTTAATCGTTAATAATCGGTAATTTTTTTTTTTTTTTTGATCGGTTAATCCTTTACGGCGTCATGTTGTATTTTTGCAACATACCCTTAAAGTAAGTGTAAAAATATAATATATGGTAGCATAGCAATTTAAGGCGATGTTGAAGTTTGGCATCATAACATTCTTGCGGTTTAAAAACTATAAGTTTTCTAAACAGCAACTAATCCTCTTCGCGTGACTAGAGGTGTTCCGCAGGGTTCCATACTGGGACCATTACTGTACTCGATCTATGCTAATGATATACCAAAACAGTTAAAATATTCAAGAATGCAGATGTATGCTGATGATATACAGCTCTACCTGGATAGCTGCAAAGCATCCATCTTCACTAGTGTTAAAAATCTTAACACTGATCTAAATAACATTTTCCTCTGGGCGACTGCAAACGGTTTACGAATTAACCCGGAGAAGTCAAAATGTATTATAATTTGCAAAAACTCAGTCAAAATCGAGTCAAGAATTGATGTTTTCCTGGGTGGTAGCAAAATTGATATTGTTAAGTCTGCAAGAAATCTTGGTGTGGTTTTCAACAGCACACTCACTTGGTCAGATCACATCAACCAATAATGTGTGAAGAGTGTATAGTATGTTAAGGTGTTTATGGGCAACACAGTATTGCACACCTTTAAAAATAAGACTACTCCTGGCTAAAACATACTTACTACCAGCTTTGATGTATTCATCAGAAATCTTTTGCGGTTGTAACTCAAAAGACACTGCTAAACTAAACACAACGTTCAACAACATTGTACGTTACATATTCTCCTTGAGGAGATTTGATCATGTTTCTCAATACTCCAGTCGCATATTTAATGTCACCTTTATGAACTACTTAAAGATAAAAAACCTTGTTTTCCTACATAAAATTGTAACAACGGAACAACCGAAATATCTTCATGATCGCTTAATATTTATGAGGTCTGCAAGGGGAAATGGTATCATGCAAATTCGACATCGAGACACGGCATCTGAAAGACACTTTTTTATATTAACTATCCGTCTCTGGAACCAACTTCCCTCAAACTTTCGTACTATTGGCAACGCAAATAAATTCAAACAATTACTTCAACATTTTTACCAAACTTAATCTGCTGCAAAACAGTAGTAACTTCTATGAACATCTCACAGTATTTTTTCTTATGTTTCTTTTTTCTTATGTTTCTTTTTCATCTATTTTTATTTAATGTTTCTTTTTTCCCTCTATCTTAAATTATTAAATTATTAAATTTCATATTATTATAATTTTTTATCAACATAATGTTTAAACCTACGATATTTTTTATTGATATAACTTCCGGATTCTGATACTGTAAATTATAAGATATTATATCTTATTGTATCCGAAATTGCAAACTTAATAAATAAATAAATAAATTTTGTATTAATTTCATTCAAGTGGCACGTGTGTAGAATTATGTTGTGCGGTCTATGAATTCATTTTCAAAAAATGATTTTTTAAGTCATAGCGATATTTGGCTATTGAAATTTGTTTGATTGAAATGTAAGATAAGGTCTGATAACGATAAAGAAAGGGCCGGCTCAACACGTTCCACCGAAAGATGTCAGGTTGGACCAATACGGGAACTGGCCAGTTTGGGTCAATAAACGCATGAGATGCCAATTTTCAGAATGCAAAGGCTGTACGACATCTATAGAGACATCTTGCGAAAAATGCGGGGTTTGTCTTTGCTACAATAAGCAAAACAACGGCTTTAAAAATTTTCATATTCTTAAAAGCAACTTAAATTTTGAGAGGTAGTGCTGCAATGTTGGATTTTTGCAACATATAATTTTTTTTCAATAAACAAGATCTTAAATATGAATAAAATTTTTTTTATTAATTTTTCCATTAATAGTAGCCAATTTACCACCTATTCACCATAAACTAACGAAATTGGTGTTCCTGCGCCAAGACAAAACTTGACTTGGAAAAAATTCTTTTGTGAGCCCTGGTATGCGACGCAACCCTAGGAGAGATATCTCAACAGATCCTCCAACGAATGAAGAAGTTGTCTTGGCATTACACAAAATGAAAAATTGCAAAGCATCAGGTCCTGACAACATCCCGGCTGAACTGTTGAAATATGGCGCCGGCACTCTTGCTGAGTTTCTAACACCACTTATCAGAAGCGCGTGGGAAAATAATCAAATCCCTACTGACTGGAAAGAAGGTGTTGTCGTCACAATCCCCAAAAAAGGTGACCTTACACCATGTAAAAACTGGCGAGGTATCACATTGCTCAACGCCATTGGTAAAGTGATGGCGACACTGATATTGGATGGAATATCTGTTGTGGTTAATCGCATTCTACGTAAAGAGCAAGCAGGCTTTAGGCGTGGGCGGTCATATCAACACACGTCGCTTAATTATTAAGCAGTCGGCTGAATATAACACACACCTATACCTTCTTTTTATGGATTTTGAAAGAGCTTTCGACACTATATCCCGAAACTCTATGTGGACCGCATTAATTTACAAGGGAATACCGGAGAAGATTGTCACCTTAATACGCGAACTTTATAAATACGCGCAGTGTAGGGTACGTTTTAACGGTAAAGTAAGTCGTCCTTTTACAACTGCAACCGTGGTCCGACAAGGCTGTACATTATCCCCCACATTATCTCTTAAGCTTTTGGACAGTCTAATGGAAGAGACTAACTCGAAGGCGCCATTTGGCATTCGATGGAATATGGCAGAGTACCTAAACGACATAGATTACGCTGATGATATTTGTCTAATGGCTCATAGATATGGGGATATTGAAGCCAAAATAAGGAGTCTCACCGAAAGTGCCAGAAAAGTAGGTTTGAGAATAAACTTTCAAAAGACAAAACTTATGCGTATAGGTACCCATATAACGACCCCTCTTATATAATTATTGATGATGAGGAATCATTTAACTACCTTGGATGCAAGATAACCAAAGATGGCGGGTCCGATCGGATTAATAAAGCCCGCATTGCTTTCTTCAAGTTGCACAAAATCTCAAAGAAGACAAAACTGCGTATATTTAATTGCAGCGTAAAATCTATGCTGCTATATGGCTGTACCACATGGAGCTTTACAAAACTTTCACTCAAAAATATACAAACATTTATTAATCGATGTTTGAGAAAGATCCTTCATATATATTGGCCGAATTGGATCTCAAATGAAGCGTTGTGGCAAAGTGCAAATTGCTGCCCAGTCGAGTTGGATATACGTAGACGCAAATGGACATGGATCGGTCATATTCTCAGAAGACCACCAACTGAAATTGCTAGAGCGGATCTTGAGTGGAACCCCCAAAGACAACGACGACAAGGAAGACCACGAAATACATGGATAAGCTGCACCAAAAAGAAATATGAATCAGCACATACAACCTGGAATCAGGTTAAATCACTGGCCGTAGACAGAAGGAAATGGAGAGAATTCGTTGACGCCCTATGTTCTTCGTGAACTTTTTATTTAAGTATCATGTAGAATTTTCTTTTTTTTAATTTTACTGCGTATATTTAAGTAAATACCCAAAAAAAAATTTATCATTTTGCGAAGCATTAAAGGTACATTTAAAAAAATAAGCGCACAATTGTGCGCTACGCAATAAGACATACAGAAATGCAGTAAAGTAAGTGAAAAAACTCTCCACAACTTTTATTAAAAAAAAATAAAATTTTAAGTGCTACGGCATTCCCTTACCACAAAGCAGGTTTGTAAGGGAGAATACTAAAAAATAACTGTATCAAAACATTCAGTGTGTAAAGCTGATCGTTACATCCAACAGTTTTTATGTGCGCTGTATAATGCGCTTTATGTGTCAAAAATGTATTGCTTTAAAGTGGGAACTCGCAATATAAAATTCATGTCTTCCGTAAGTGCAATGGTAAGCGAAACTTTTATGTTTCTCCCTTACAAACCTGCTTCGTTGGAAGGTCATTTTTTATTGGGTAAAGGACATATATATATATAAATATATAATATTTTGAAATATCAACCAAATTCACATCTCGTTACGAATGCGATTTAAAACAAAAAAAAAGAAGATATTTTTGGGCATATTTTAAATATAACTGCCATTTCAATTAAAGGTGCGTTCAGACTAATGAAATATTTGTTCTGATATTTGGTTCAAACTGTGTTAAACAAAAAAATATTTTGTTTGATGTTCAAACTAAGCTCAAATATTTGACAATTTTTGTTTGTTAAAACAGTTGGCAAATAGTGTCAAATAAAATAAATGAAATCATGTTTGCCATGTGTTCAGACTTAGGAAAATATTCGCATCAAATAATTATTTAATGAAAGTGTTCAAAAATTAAAATATATTTTACAAATAGTAAAAATTGCCAAATTAGCGGAAATTTGCAAAAATTTGCTAATAGCGGTGTGATAGAAAAGCCTAATAGTTATTAAAAATCGTTAAAGCTGTAAAGATTCACAGGGAAAAACCGCTTCTTCGCGAGCATGGCTAAAATTTGCAAACTTGGAAACAAACCCTAAAATTTATTTGAAATCGTTTAAAAAAACAAATTGTCGGAAAATAGATAAAAAAAAAATTATTTTGCAAAATAACCGAAAATATTTAAAATTTCAAACAAGCCATAAAATTGACTAAAAAAAAGTCCCTAAAAAATGGCAAAAATTCGATAAAAAATTGCCAAATAAGCGGAAATTTGCTAATACAGTATAACCCGGTTATTTACCCCACGCTTAAATGCCTATCACGCTTATTTACCTCGAGTTTTTTTTCTTCCATTTTTTAAACAAAAATCCACGTTTAATTGCCATACGCTTAATTACCCGATTCGGATAATTGCCTTAAAAATTTAACTCCCAAAACAAAATTATACCTAAATTTCTCAGTACTATTTGACAAAAACACAGCAAGTAATGCAACCAAGTTTTACATGTACATACTTTGAAAATATGCACTAAAATTTTTTTAAAAAAATATGCCTAAAAAACAAAATATGGCTTGATTAAAAGCAAAATATTCAACAAATTAATATTTTCATTAAAAGTTATGTTATGAAGTCAAGATTCATATAAGACTTATATATTATCTAGATACACCAAATTTATGAGTTATTTTGTCTTAAAGAGATTAAAGTTTGAAGTTTGCATGGGGACTATGTGATATTATAGACCGATTCTTACAATTTACATAGGTTTCTTTCTTATGACAATTAAACGTATTTACCCGATTTTATCAAATTATATAAAAACTGCTACCATTACTTTTCGCACAAGGTTTACATGGACATACAACCAGCAAGATGGACGGACGGACGCACACGAAAAGATTACTTAAAGAAGTGTTTCTGATTCGATCGTTTACTAAACGATGCGTCTAGGTTTCTATGTTATAAGTTGCGAAAAACATTTATCTTCAACAAAAACTTGCTTTGGTTTAAAATTGTACAGTGAAAATTTAATGTAGGTGGCGAAATTAAAGCAACAGAAAATTCATCTGTTAACCAGAATTTTAAGCAATTGCTTTATTTGCTTAACATGTATTAAAATCTGTTTTAAAAACTTAACATATATGTGTGCATTAAGAATGCAGCAATGGCTAAAATATGGAAATTATTTACAAACAAATCGATACCAAAATTCATTAAAAGCTCTAAGCGCATAAATATATTGTTTCTGCATTCATTGGTCGCGCAAGAAAAACCATGTAATTGCATATTTATGGCTTCCATGAGTAGTAGTAGGATATGACAGGACATCTCAAAAAGCACTACAGATAAAATTTAAGATAACAAATGCCATTGTTTTTTATTGCTATCTCTTAAGATTTAGCTTATACATGTAAAAATTCCTTTCTTAAATTTTTTCATACATCAAAGTTAAATTATCTTGTAAATAAATACGTCTAATTGCTTAATTACCTCAATGAGGTAGTTAAGCGTATTCGTATAAATGCTTACCCCGCATAATTACCCAAAAATATTGGCATTTTTGTCGAGGTAATTATCCGAGGAATACTGTAGCGGCATGATAGCAAAGCTTAATAGTTATTAAAAATCGTTAAATCTGCAAAGAATCACAGAAAGAAATCGCTTTTATCAGTACATGGCTTAAATTCGCGAAAAATTGCAAAGTTGGAAACAAACTCTAAAATTTATTTGAAATCGTTTAATCGGTAAAAAATACAAAATGTCGGGGGGGGGGGGGGGGGGGGGGAAATTTGCAAAAATAGCGGAAATTCGCAAACAATTTTAACTTTTCAAACAAAACCATAAATTTATTAAAAGTGCCTGAAACTATAGGGAATGGCAAAACTCCTATAAAAATTGCTAAATTAGCGGAAATTCGCAAAAACTTGCCAATAGCTGCATGATAGCAAAGTCTAATAATTGTAAAAAGTCTTTAAAACTGTAAAGAGTCCGACTGAACGTACCTTAGGGAGCTTTATATATAATGAATATGTGCCACTGAATTACCAAAACTATGAATTAATCATTGTTTTATAATGTTACAAATTGATATTTTTGAGATCAAATTATTTAAAAAAAATACCGTAGAATTATTGAAAAAAAGCGAATACCATACAAAAAAAAAAAAAAAAAAACAGCGTATACCATACAAAATAAAATAGTGTATACGAATTCCTTAAAAAATAAAATAGCCTATATGGAGGACTTGCACTTTGAATGACATAATAATGGTCTTAAAGGATGCGTAGAATAATAAAAATCGGCCAATTTTAAGACAAGAAACGGTATTATGTATTCGTCGAAAAATCAAATATAAAGAATTTTTATTTACCGCGATATTAAGGTTTTAATAGAGATCCGATTTGACAAAAACTTTAAACACGATTTTCTCAAAACCCCAAAAAAATTATACGCTATTGTTATATTGAGGGGACGATATGTACCTTATTGGAAAGGTAATTTCATATAGATTCTAGTTTTAAAATTATCCAGTTATTTGTAAAACATTTGAAATTTATGAATCTCTGGGAAAGTAACAGTGTAGCTTCAACCAAAAAGTTTTTTTTATAGTATCTTGATTTTAATTTATTTTTTTCGTGTTAAGAAAAATTTTCTTAAATATAGAAACAGTTTGCTTAAACCAATCCACACATATATGTATTTAAAAACAATCTCCGTCAACCTAAACCGTTTTTGAAACCTTAAAGCATTTACATATGTATACGCAGAGAAAAAACATGGTTGAAGTATGGTTAAAAAAACATATTATGGTTCCTGCAATGGAAACAAACAAATTTTTGTTGTTTTTGACATTAATTTTTTCAAGATTGATAATATTTTGTTTCTCCTCCCTTGAAACTTCAAATATGGTTGAATTTAACAATATGATGTTTTAATAATATAAAGCTACAACTATACACTTAAAAATATTATGGTTACCTTAACCATATTATTATCACGACAACCATATTATGGTAAAATTCATCCTTACCAAATCTATAACCATATTATGGTTGCCTCCCAACATGCTACGGTTAATATTTAGTAACAATTATATGTTCGCAATTATAAAATTTTAAAACATTGTATGTTTATTTTGAAATTTAAAATTATTTGTTTAAAAATAAAAACATTATGGTCGTTTGCATTTTACAATAGATGCTTAAAATTCTCATTAATTTTATTTAATTATTCATTAAAATACATAAAATTACGTAGAATTAACTAGTAGAACAGAAAAAATGGTAATGAAGGTCGTTACAGGATAGAATATGAATCAAATGATATTTTTTATAAAAGTGGAACATAACACCTATCAGTACTGAAATTCTGTAACTTTTTAACGACAAAAAATTGTCGTTAAGTAGTCAAAAGTCGTTAGCTAACGAAAGCTGTCGTTAAGAGCTATTCTGTAATGAAATTTTAACAATTTTTATCGGCAAAAAATGTCGGTAGCTAACGACACAAAAAAAGTTCTTGTTAAATAATAACGACAATAAATGTACTGTTAACAGATTAAAAATATAGAGAAAGTAGCCAATTTTTAACACAAAGAAAGTATAGTCGATCAAGTCCGACTCTACATTGCAGTATTTGGGCGATCATGTTTCCGCCAAAAATAGTATGTTGTGAGGTTAATATTTACATAAGACATTTTTGTGCCAAATATTATCTAAGTAACTACTACCATTATTAGTGTATTCGTATGGGAGCTGTGGTCAAATATGGACCGATTCTAAAAAAATTTGTTCTGGTGATTTATGTAGGTTACGACAAAATATTTTTGGATCTTATTCAACTCAAATGTCTATAAAACAAGATGGCTATTAATAGGCACAAAACCCTATTCCGGGAAGAAGTTTTCATGTGGGCTAAAAATTAAATAAATGCTTCTCACCATTATAAAAAGGCTTCGACCTTGTGACAATAAACGCATATGTACCAAATTTTATAAAATTATTTTTAAAATTGCGACCTGTAATTTGCACACAAGATTATCTTGTACAGACAACCAGCCATCCTGATAGAAGGACGGGCTTCGTTAAATGGATTCTGACATTGTTTCTGAGTTAATCGATATACTAAAAGGCAGGCCCAGAACCTTTATTTAAATGTGTTACACACGTTCGTACAAACACATAATATCCTCTTCACATACAGTAGTGTAGGTATAAAAAGTAAAGCAGAATGTTGTGCTACAGTGGCTCAGTCAGCTGGAAATTTTTCCCTATGTATAAAAAATTTAACACCAACCTATTTGTTTAGAAATATAATCAATATTTACACGTTTTCATTCATGTTTTGTTAAAATAAATGCAATAAAGCAAATTTATTTTGTATTTTTTATTAATTTTAAAAATTTTTTACTTTGACGTTCTTTTATTATTACCGATATTTGTCGTCAATATTTCTAAACAAAAATATTTGTTTATTTAAAATACAGAATAACAAATTCGTTAAAGTAACCGAGATTTCTCGTTAATTAACGATATCGGTAGTTAAATTCAAAAAGTTACAGAATTGAGGTACAGTACTGAAATTCTGTAACTTTTTAACGACAAAAAATTGTCGTTAAGTAGTCAAAATTCGTTAGCTAACGAAAGTTGTCGTTAAGAGCTATTCTGTAATGAAATTTTAACAATTTTTATAGGCAAAAAATGTCGGTAGCTAACGACACAAAAAAAGTTTTTGTAAAATAATAACGACAATAAATGTACTGTTAACAGATTAAAAATATAGAGAAAGTAGCCAATTTTTAACACAAAAAATGTAAGAAAGTATAGTCGATCAAGTCCGACTCTACATTGCAGTATTTGGGCGATCATGTTTCCGCCAAAAAGAGTATGTTGTGAGGTTAATATTCACATAAGACATTTTTGTGCCAAATATTATCTAAGTATCTACTACCATTATTAGTGTATTTGTATCGGAGCTGTGGTCAAATATGGACCGATTCTAAAAAAATTTGTTCTGGTGATTTATGTAGGTTGCGACAAAATATTTTTGGGTCTTATTCCACTCAAATGTCTATAAAACAAGATGGATATTAATAGGCACAAAACCCTATTCCGGAAAGAAGTTTTCATGTGGGCTATAAAATTAAATAAATGCTTCTCACCATTATAAAAAGGCTTCAACCTTGTGACAATAAACGCATATGTGCCAAATTTTATAAAATTATTTTTAAAATTGCTTCCTGTAATTTGCGCACAAGATTATTTTGTACAGACCACCAGCCATCCTGATAGAAGGTCGGGCTTCGTTAAATGGATTCTGACATTGATTCTGAGTTAATCGGTATACTAAAAGTCAGGCCCAGAACCTTTATTTAAATGTGCTACACACATTCGTACAAACACATATTATCCTCTTCACATACAGTAGTGTAGGTATAAAAAGTAAGAGCAGATGTTGTGCTAGAGTGGCTCAGTCACCTGGAAAATTTTCCCTATGTATAAAAAGATTTAACACCAACATATTTGTTTAGGAATATAATCAATATTTACACGTTTTCATTCATGTTTTGTTAAAATAAATGTAATAAAGCAAATTTATTTTGTATTTTTTATTAATTTTGAAATATTTTTACTTTGACGTTCTTATATTTTTACCGATATTTGTCGTCAATATTTCTAAACAAAAATATTTGTTTATTTAAAATACAGAATAACAAATTCGTTAAAGTAACCGAGATTTCTCGTTAATTAACGATATCGGTAGTTAAATTCAAAAAGTTACAGAATTGAGGTACAGGAATAAAAAATGAAATAAAATTAAAATTTGGTACTTAACAAATAAATTGAAAAAAATGGATGAAATTAATAGCCATAGTAAGTTTTACATTGACCATATTATTGTTAATTCTGACTATAATATGGTTACTTTTGTGAAAATTCTGGGAATTTTTGACCATATTATTGTTAATTTTGATCACAATGGTTAGTTTTGATCATTATTATTGACCAAGATATAAATAATTTTGACCATATTATGGTTGATTTCGGGAAAATTTTTGTTGATTTTAACCATACTATGGTCATATTTATACATAAACATTGTTAAAATCCAAACATAGTATGTTGCTCTTAGAATATGGTTACCTCCAGTCATATTTTTTTTTTCGTACGTGTAGATTAGCGTGGCCGTTAGTTGTATGGAGAACTTTTTTTTTTTGATTTCTTATATTCTCCCCCCACCAAATCGGTTCAGTTTTATGTAAAAAAAAATACAAAAAAATTTCGTAGCGATAAGTTGTGTTTTAGGGGGGGCGTCGGCCCCTCAAAGTTTGCCATCAAGCCATTTATTCAAATGTAATTTGTTTGCATATGACTATCTCTTAAAAACAACATTTTACAAGAACATGGTATATGGCAATATTTTAGCTCTTCTAGTCAACAACATTAGCCTCGAAGAAAGTTTTTTGCTAAAATTAATATTTAAGAAAATAATTAAGAAAATAACAACAAAATTCCAAACATTTTATATACGTTTTATATATATAAAAGAGGGATTTAATGTCAAGTGAACTAATTTTGAAATCGAAATCTTTCGATTTGGATGAAATTTGCACCACCGTTAGTCCCATTGAATAGTAGTTCAGACACAAATTTTCAACAAGATCGGTCAAAAAGTTTCTGAGTTTGGGAGGGTCAAAGTTTGAAATTTTGGCCATACAGGTGTTCTTTCACATCCATGTAACTTATTACCAATTGGGGTTAGCAAAATTTGTCTCAAGCAGCTTAGATAGCTATTTAATCAATCTTTTTAAAAAAAAATTTTTGGTTTTTTTAAAAATTTTTTAACATATTTTTTTTATATTTAAAACTTTTTTTTTTTTTTTTTTTTTGCCAAGTTGTAAATTTAAAAAAAAAATTTTAAAAAATTCAAAAAAAAACAAAAAAATTTTTTTTTAAAGATTGATCAAATAGCTATCTAAGCTGCTTGGGACAAATTTTGCTAACCCCAATTGGTAATAAGTTACATGGATGTGAAAGAACACCTATATGGCCAAAATTTCAAACTTTGACCCTCCCAAACTCAGAAACTTTTTGACCGATCTTGTTGAAAATTTGTGTCTAAACTACTATTCAATAGGACTAACGTTGGTGCAAATTTCATCCAAATCGAAAGACATCGATTTCAAAATTAGTTCACTTGACATTAAATCCCTCTTTTATATATATAAAACGTATATAAAATGTTTGGAATTTTGTTGTTATTTTCTTAAATATTAATTTTAGCAAAAAACGTTCTTGGAGGCTAATGTTGTTGACTAGAAGAGCTAAAATATTGCCATATATCATGTTCTTGTAAAATGTTGTTTTTAAGAGATAGTCATATGCAAACAAATTACATTTGAATAAATGGCTTGATGGCAAACTTTGAGGGGCGGACGCCCCCCCTAAAACACAACTTATCGCTACGAAATTTTTTTGTATTTTTTTTTACATAAAACTGAACCGATTTGGGGGGGGAGAATATAAGAAATCAAAAAAAAGAAAATAATGGCCACCCTAGGTAGATGCTTATAAATTATTTGTTTATTCAATATACTTATGGCCGTTTTCTCATTACATGATTATCTCTTTTCCCAACGAAAAACTGCACATTAAAGAAATTTGGTTTTCTCAATGTCTAATTTGCTTCTATTCTGTCGCAAAGCTAACCAGCACTCATCTGCCAATTAGTTATTTTTCTTTTATTTGCCGTACAGATAAATTCAATCAGCTGACTCCTAGCTTTAACATGTATTTTGAGAGGTGTTTCCAGCTGAAAACAATGTTTTTTGTCGGTATATTGAGAAACAAAAAATCGTTAACGGACAGTTTATCGTTTTAAAAAATTTTTATTGACATTAAGTAACAGCCAGTTTAAAGATACATTGAGAAAATGGCCATTAATCTTTATAATTTTACTTTTTCTTTGCCTATGTTTGCGTTGTCCCCAAATGAAAGCTGAATTTATATCAGTTTTGTTTCAACTAAAGAGAAATATTTTAAGATGTGTAAGTTGTCGCAACGGTTAAATTTAATTATGTTCTATTTGGTGTTGTCTGTTTTAAGTTGTTATATGTAGGTAAGTTTATTGTGCTGTTATATTTCGTTTTGTTTTTGTATTTATAAATTAACAAATTTTACATCATGTGGAACAACTCAAAAAACTTGTTATTTTCGATAATCTCTGAAAAAATTAGAAAAACAAATACCGTTGTTTACTTTTTACTCGTATTTCTTTACAACGCCATAATATTTTTAAACTTTCATTGTAAATATTTAAAAAAAAAAAGTTTTTTCTTTTACTGAAAATTTTTAAATTTTGTATTGTCGACATGAGCTTTTTTTGGTTTAAAATTACAAATAATCATTGCAAATTAACTTAAACTTATGGGCATAAAAGGATAAAATTGTTCTCAGATAAAATTTTAAACTGTTCATACAATAAGATTTATAATTTTGCAATAAAGAAAATCACCGATACATTTAATTCGAATACCTTCACTTCACATTTCCATCCAAGCCTTTTGAGATAATGAAAATACAATTTACCGAAAAACCACAATTTAAGGCAACAACTACATGCCGCAGGCAAGTAACTGTAACAGGCATAATTATTTAATTGTTAACTGCTAATGTGGCGTGAAATTTTATGAAACTCTTCCCTAATAAAACAAAATGCAAACGGAGATACACAGGATTATTTATTCCTAAGGAAAAGATAAATATTTCACTCACCACCAAAAAAACAAAAAATTAACCTCCAGTCCGCAAGCCAGTTAAACAAGTCAAAATTAGAAACCGCAAATACCATCCTGTAACAAGAGGTAAATAGTTAGAGATACAAATATAAATGTGTGTGCTTAATTGAAGATAACACTCACACAAAAGCAAACATTTACACATAATATAATTAGCTTGATGTGTGTGTGTGTGTGTGTACGTTTAATGAAAAGTATCGAAAGAAACATAAAAATTCATAATTAATTGTAATTGTACGTTTAACATTTTAGACATTGTAAGAACAATGGCTTAAGTGATAAGATATGAGATACATTTTGAGCCAAGAAATCTTAGTTCTTGCAAACAAAATAGTGCAAGATAAAGGAAACATACCTTACAACGTATGTTTGAACTTTGTTATACGCAGTAAATACATATTCACATTCATAAACACATACATTCGCATTGCCTGCCTTATAAATCAAAGTTCAAAACGCTAATCAGTAAAATTGGCCGCCCTCTTTGGCACTTTCACTTGCCCTATTGTCTGGCTTTTGACTATTACCCAAATGTTTATACACACACTTACACAAACACACTAAGAAAGCAAAGGATTTCATTAACTATCCTCTCCCTATCTTTGCTTCCCTTGAGGGAGGTCATTAATTACTTTGAACTTGTTGGGTTGTTGGCTTTCACACAAAATAACTTTGGATAAGATAAAAGACATTCCAAGAAAAATATTTTTCCTCATTGTTTTCCTCTTCCGCTTCATCTGTGTTGGTCGAAATTGAAATATTCATTCATTCGGGCAGTAATTTTCCGCATCATTCATTTATTCTCCGCTATTGTAGGGGTGGAGTACGGTAAAATATTTATACATTTTTTCACTTGTTATTGATGCTTTGGTATCTGCTTTTATCTTAGATTAATAAACTTAAGTTATTGTTTTTTGTTTACCTACTTTTCTATATTTGATTTCATTTATTGTAATTGCTACTGCGTTTTAATGAAGGAGTGTTTAAAGTTTGTTGCAGAGTTTGTAACATTTAGAGAAGAGTGGACAGGAGTTTGGATAATGAATTAAAGAAAGACTTTTGAGATAAAATGCTGCGAATTCTTAGCTTTAATGAATTTAAGGGTTTATTTTCTTTTTAATTATATCTTCATATATTTCAATATAAACTAACAATAATTACAGCTCGCCTGCTTGATTTTCAACGACAAGCAGCTGATTTTCGCCCCATTTAAAATTTGTATTTATTACGAACATTATGCAACCACCGATATCATATCATTCACTTATGTTGTGGTTGTCGACAGTAGCATTTTGTTGCAATATTAAACGAAATTATTTCTTTAAGATTGCTGGAAACACTCACACTAAATATTTTTTTGTAACAACAAATATTTTAAAGCAACACCACTAATAAAATGTTATTGTTTGTTGAAAGCAGATGTTTTTTGGTTAGTGCTTTGTTGTCATTTGTAGAAAATCTAATAGCACAGAGCTGTATTTTTATGGCTCAATCTTCATGTTGTGTCATTTTTTATTTTCAAACTAGCGTTTAATTTTAGAAATAGTTGAAGTGGCAATACTGTCAATTGACAAAAGTGGTGTTCAAAAATAATTGCAGATGGTCTTGCAGCATAGCAACCCTGCAAATAATAGGACCAGTCCAAACACGCGTGTAAAGAGTAGCCCACAAGGGACCAGGACTACTCCAAAAGTGACCCAAACGTATGGAAAAAACATGGTATACTTAACATTACGATGTCCTAAGGTAGGACCATATAATCCACCTTTGGACTACTAAGGAGTAGTTTTAAAACTACTCCATGGTATACACAAGAGGATTAGTTTTGAAGTCGTTTAAAAACGAAAGCACGTCGTTAAAAAACGAAGACATGTCGTCTCTCTACAAACAATTTTTAATAATGACATGGTCCATGCTTGCATTACATCGGACCAGTTCATGGAGTAGTCCATTTTATCAAAATGGATCAGGTGGTCCAATTTTATTTGCAGGGAAGTGCAAAATGTTGAGCGTTTTTATTTTACATCTACAACAAAGTGCTACAAAAAAGCAAAAAAAAAACGTCATTACGTTCGCGTTAAAATGGCATCGATTTTTTGCATATTGTTGCATATTTTGGTAAAAATTCATATTTTTGCATATTTAGATTTTAAATGCATTTTTTTAAATGTTAAGTGAATTTTTCTTTAATTTCAATATAAAAAAAAAATTCTTAAAATATTTTTTAAATACCAAAAAAAAAACCTTCTAAAAAAATTTCAAAATCAGAAAAATTAATTTTTTTGGAGCTTTGCTTTAAATACAATATTTTCAAGATTTCGATAAAATATCCTTCTTTTTTAAACCGATCCAGCAATTTTCTTGGTTCAAAGTATTTTATCGAAAACTGTTACAAGATACTTGCTTGGCACATGGTTATACCACTTTGCAGAGAAAATTAGAAGCCAATTCGATTATATTGCAATTTTTTATGAAATGTATCCCTTGCTTCCCCTTCCACCACAGCCAGTAGTAACGAAATGGGGACCTTGCTAGACGCTTCAGAATTCTATTCAAAAAACTTTGATGAATTTAAGAATGTTTGAAGAGCTTCTTGATACGACTGATTATGCAATTAAAAGATTAATTAAATTTAAATTACATCAGAAGTCAATTAGCATTTGCATTTTCTAACTATGGATATATTGGTGAAAAATAACAAATTAGGAGGCCCAGTTGGCAAAGTATTTGGGTAAGTTTATCTTTAGTTAATGTACTAAACCTTCGTGCCACAGTTTTTTAAAATCTTGAGAAAAATCCATATAAATTAATTGTCCCTGGCTTTAGTATCATGGTAACAAATGAAAGGATGATGGTGTTAAAATTAGACCTACCATAAATTAATATAAAATAACTAGCTGTTTGGTCCCGGCGTTGCTCAGGATTTTCTAAATAAAAATAAGAAAATAAATGCTGGAGAATTTTGTTAAAATCTTGAACCCAGCGCTATCAGCGCTAAGTTTGGTGTCAATAGATCCAACAGTTTTTGAGTTTTAGGAGCACATATACGGCACAAACGTACCTATAAAAATATGTATGTGAGAGCGCACAGAGAAAGGGAGAAAGGGAAATTTAAGTCGAGTATGCTCGTATTTTGTTTCCACTTTTTTGTTTTATACCTTTTTTTTTTTTTTGCCTAACGCCAGAACCAGCTGACTGCTTGGCTCAAATAACCATTGTAAACGTTGTGGTCATACTATATAGTATTTTATTTACTGGAATTGTTCCCGTATAAGATTGTTCGTTTATTTCGATTATATTACTTCCCCACTTGTCTTGGAAGCATTTATCGATTTAGTACAAACATATTTCATTTATGAATAAATTACAAGGCGTTGAACAAAAAAAGACATAAACAACAACAAAGCAGCAGCAACAAATAAAACGAAATAAAACTTTAAGTTAATTATTGATATTGTTGATAAATACGAGAATTGTAAGAAAAACATGCAGCAGCATCAAGTCACGATTTTTCACAGCGCCATCTCATCACTATCGTAAAGTTGAGTCATTTTGTTTGTTGGGTTCGTTTATGTGGTTTCTTGGGCAACTTAGCGGTGTGAGCGCTTGGTTTTAAGTCTAGAATCTATGAATTGGTTTTATTCGAAAAAAAACACTGAGAGAAACGTTCAAGCGAATAAAGTTAATAAAAAATTGGTACTTTAATGAGAATTTAAAAAATTTCCTACTCACTTTTTGTCTTTCTGCTTTAAAATAACAATAAATCCAACAACTACATTGTAATGTATCGCTAAGAAAAACAAACAACCGGCAGTAAAATTGTAATTTTAGTTGTTAATAAAAACATGTTGACCATGAGATAATACGTCAATTATACAAGTGTTTAGATGAAAGTATTTTTTTTTTTAAGCAATAAATTCTAAATCCTAAAGCTTCTTTGTTAATTTAAAATGCACGCAATTTGTTGCAGTTGTACGATTAACGCTCCATTAGGAATCTCTGATACACCTGTACCAACAAATTATTAAACAAGATTTTAGTACACAAATGCTTGTACAAAGTTGTCAAATACTTCCGTTAATTTGTCTTTTTCAAACTTGGCAATTTGACAACTAGTTTTTCTCTTTTTTAGATAGTTTTCTTTTTTTTCGTTGTTTTTAATTCGCTACTTTAGATTAGAGATTAAAAGGAAATGCAACAATTTTGCTTAGAAGATGACTTTAAACAAATTGTTGTTAACTCTAACTATGGAAAATTTAGCACGTTTTATGTATCTGTTGTGTGTTGCTGATAACAATTGCAGTTGTCACAGTGTTTTTGTAATTATGCAAATTATTTGAAAACAGACGCCAGACGACTACGATTGTCAAGATACAAACTGCAATTCTTTTTCCAATTGCCGCTGACATAGTTTCCAACTACGTACTTGTTAAATTTGGAGGTTCACACAATTTTGAGTAAATTTTGCTTTAAAGTTTCAAAGCGTTTTTCCCAAAATGGAAAATTTGTATGTAGCGAAATTTGAATACTTACCTAGAGGTACAAATTAAACTTTTTTGGTAAAAAAAGTAACAATCCAAACATACTGGGATCTTCGCAAGGACAAAAGGACATTTTAATTCGGAAGTTCAAATTGAATAAAACTTCGAAATAAGAAAAGTCGAGTTTACCGATTTAAACTTTAGTTCGTGTTTAAATCTTCAGTTGATAAAAGTGCAGCTCATTTTAAACCATGTTAAATTAATTGTTTTATTCGGGCTCAGAAGTGTTGACTTTGACAACACTTCTGAGAAATCAACGAGAAATTTTCAAAAAGTTTTATTTAAAAACAGAAAAACTGGATATCCCACAAATTGATGCCAAGGGACTTTAAAATACTTTTCATGTCCAAAATGCTGCTTGAATGCCATAAAAAAGATAATTTTTAATTAAATTATTAAGATATTCCCTAGATATTAAGACAAACTGAAGAGTAAGATAACGTAGGTCAAGATGTGGAAACAGATTTAAATGAGCGCCTTCCGTGTCGGTCTTATCTCATGGCAGATCTAAACCACTGTGTGAAAAACTATGCATTTTTCAACCGTCCCCGGGTGTGGAAGGTTATACACAGGTAGCAATATGAATGTGCAATCTGAAAAAATTATATACTACACCATTTTTCATTGAAAATGAGAAAATTCCAAATGAAAATGAGAATTTCAATTTGAAATTGAGAAAATTCCAAATGAAATTGAGAATTTCAATTTGAAATTGAGAAAATTCCAAATGAAATTGAGAATTTCAATTTGAAATCGAGAAAATTCCAAATGAAATTGGGAAGTTTAAATTTGAAATTGAAAAAATTCCAAATGAAATTGAGAAATTTTAATTTTTCCTTGATAAAATTGAATTATCTATATAATTTTTATTATATTCATTCTACAAACATACATAAGTAACAAGGATCGAAAAAAATTAAACTAAATAAAAATCGCAGTATTATTGACCAACAGGCATTCAGATCCAGGGTTTAAAAGCATCCATCAGCTGGCTGCTTTTTATTTTTGCTTTTGCCACTGCTTTTGAAATTTTTAATTTTTTTCCAATAGCCAATGTTTTGCTTTTCGTTTGTGCAAAAAAGCAAATCTCCTATTTTGAATATTTTTATTTTCTGACAACTGCTTTTTTTACCAGCCAGCGACAAAAATGGACAACCACATAAAAAGCAAAAGCTAAAAAAAATTATTTCGCCTTTTGCTTTTTTACTTTTTCCTGAAAGAAGAGCTAGTTAAAAAAGACAAACCAAAAAAAAATCTAAAATCCAAAGAACAAAAATTCTTCTCTGGCTGGTAATAACAAAAAGCCGCTGAAGTGTGTGCTAAAAGCAGTCTGAGCAGAGCTATTAGCTCTGCAAAAAGGCAGATTACAACGAAAAAATACTGATCAGTGTACAAGCAACATGGTTTTTTTTATGGTGGTGAGGAAAAATAAATTTTTGCCTTTCTTCAGTAATGTTGTTGTTGCTCGACAGTTTGCATGACTATAGCACGAAATGTGTGTGTGAGTATTTTGGTGTTTTTTAAATATTTTTAATAAAGGCAACCAGCCAAAGTGTCTGTTGGATTTTTTATTGTATAGAAACAAAAACAAATTCTTGTTGTATTTGTTTTGCATGAAAAATATCACTTGTCTTCGTCGATCATGTGCCTTTCAGCTACCTTTGCGCTGCTTTTATCTCCTATTTTGCGGCTATTAGCATGCAGTGGTTTTTGATTTGGCGGCTGTTTGACAGAATCTTTTTGTTTCATTCTCTTTCCTACATATTTTCTCCTACAACAAAAAAGTTATTGCCGTTGCTTTTTGAGTTCCATCAAATAAGAAATTTTTGCTATTGTTAAAAAAGCAATAGTTGGAAAAAGCAGTGTCCATTAAAAGGTTACTTTTCAAAAACAGTGTGTTTATTTTGCTGCTGCTTTTGAAAAGTGTGGGCTTTTTTAGCAGTGGAACTCGTCGGCTTTTTATTTTTGATTTTTTTTTTAATAGGAAAAAGGCAAAATTTGGCTGCTTTTGCTAATATGGCGATAGCATTTTAAACCCTGTTCAGATCCTCGTATTGGTATGTGACAATGTTCAATGCCACAGTCGGCTACAAATTATTTCTGACAACTCTCCAGCTACGCTCCTGCGATTGAGCTTCTATTCACTGATGCTTAACCCCATTGAAATTATTTGGTCAAAAATAAAAAGTACGGTAACAACAACGATGAATGTACCGAACGTTATTCCCACCCATGTAGGAGAACAGAGGCTTGTCTTTTTAGAACAGATGATTAATGCTTCTAAGACATGTATAACTACTGGAGATTGCAGTAGAGCCATACAACATACTTCATCGTTTTACCAATCTGCTCTGGATCTGGAAGATATGCCTGTTGGTCAATAATACTGCGATTTGTATTTATTTTCATATTTTTCGATCCTTGTTAGTTATGTATGTTTGTTGAATGAATATAATAAAAATTATATAGAGAATTCAATTTTATCAATGAAAAATTAAAATTTCTCAATTTCATTTGGAATTTTCTCAATTTCATTTGGAATTTTCTCAATTTCAAATTAAAATTCTCATTTTCATTTGGAATTTTCTCAATTTCAAATTTAAATTCTCAATTTCATTTGGAATTTTCTCAATATCAAATTGAATTTCTCATTTTCAATTGGAATTTTCTCAATATCAAATTGAAATTCTCAATTTCATTTGGAATTTTCTCAATTTCATCTTGAATTTTCTCATTTTAAATGAAAAATGGTGTAGTTGGAGCAATCTTACCTTTACTGCTTTAGAAAAAAAACTCCTGTTGAGTACCAACTGCAACTAGAAATAATCTGCCCCAAACTCTTGCACAAGTGATGGAAAATTAGCCCTTGAGTGGATTTTTCTGGATCTCTATTCCACGATACGTAATTTCATAAAGTATCTCAATGGAGAAGTAAAACTCCCTACACAGATAATCTTCCTGAATAGCAAAAAAAAAATTCAAACAAAAGTATACTTCCGCAGGCCTCAACCGATAGTCAGCCCGATGTCTTCTCACCGGGACCTACAGATTCCCGTAAAGCCAGGTACACTGATAAAAAAGGCATCATAACGCTGATGTATTTTGTACATCAGTACTATGACAAGTGTCTTCGTTTTCGACCGCGTGACACTTTTCATCATTCACCACAATTGTCATCAGGTGAAATTATGTCATCAATACGATGACGCATCGGCATCACAGAAATGACGAATCGGTGTAAGTTTAATAAAAAAAATGTCATCAGTGCGATGACTTAGTAACATTAGACAAACTGTCATTGCGATTGACTTATGTAAGTTAAAGTGAGAGAATATTATTATAAACATTTTTTTCATTTTTCGAATTTATTCTATGAGTTAAATTTCAGTTATGTATTTTGTAAAGCTTTTGTGTAATAGTTCTATTCCTTTAATTTTTCAGAAATGACTTTATAATTATTTATTTACCCGTTACACATGTTTGTTTTGCTTTTGTTGTATTTCGGCCTTTGTTTACAGAAGAACTCTCAATTATAATATAGCCGCAGTTCTTTTCAACGCCTAAATGACCAGCTGAAACCCTGACATATAATCAAACTAACCAAAGGCTAAAGGGAAATTATACACTAACATCAATACACTTGTAACATTACACCGATATGGTTTTCGTAATCAATCTACTTTGAAAATTTGTTGTATGTAACTAAATAGTTTAAACAAATAGAAGATGGGAATTTTTGCTTCTAATTTTACTTTTTGATCATGAAAATAATGTTAATAATAAACAAAATGTGGCTTTGAATTGAAGTCACTGTAGTTATAGCGTAGATTATGCTTAAAATATGACAACATTTTATGATGACGTTTGTCATTGGATTGATGTCACATTTTGCCTCATTAATGACATTTGTAATAACATTGATATCTCAATTCTGATGTTGGCATAATCGATGTGAAGATTAATTTTTCTATGAGTGTAGGTTCTCCGGTCAGCCACGTTCAATCTCTTGAGATCGATAAATTTTGGATTTTTGCCGAATCCCTGGAATTGATTGCACCTGTTTTCCCCGATATCCTAAAGATGATCCCTACAAACCTGCGGGTGGCCTGGCCAAACAGCCGGATTAATCCCAAAACAGAATATTCATGGTGCAAATGAAAGGTCTTTGCTCATTTGAATAAGAAGAGCTGTCTAATACGGACCAGAAGATCACGAGTTAAGCAAGCATCATCGCAATGTCCATCATGGCAACACTCGGGCATATGTTGCAAGACCAAAGAAAGAAAACTATAGCAAAATTATTTAGTAAATATCGGTTACGAAATTTTAATTAACCCTTTGTTGTCTGGATTTTGCTATCACTGAATCTTATTAGTCAGATCGATAGTTTTTATTGCAGGCAACCGAAATTGGCTGGATTTGTTATTGGCATTAAACGAATAAGCAGTTGTTCTCTTGGCATGTAGCCCAAAGCAATATTTTCATTTAAATTGTATAAATTTTCACACAGGAGTTTAAAATTTGTTAAAAATCCTACTTTGTTAAGTTATACACCTAATGAAAACAATTCATTTGAACAAAATTCACATAATTTCTGGGGTCTTCGTAAAATCCATTTCAACAGACAGACGGACATAATTAAATCAACTTAACTTCTCATAAGGACCCACAATATATACACTTTATAGTATCTGAGATCAATACTGAATAAATTGCAAACGCAAAGACTAACTAATAAAAACCCTATTCACCTGTGGTTTAGGGTAAAAACTATTCGCAATATCCAAATAGTAAAGCACTTTTGCATGTTTTTTTTAAATGTTATTTTCACCGAAGTTTTTTGAACTTCGATAACACCATATGGAATCTCCTTCAATGCGGAAATTTTAGATGTATTTGCCTTTTTCTTAATCTTTGACCACTGTTCATCGTTGGTTCTAGTAAAGAGTTGGCCTTGGTGAACCAATAACTTTTTATTGACTCTTCTTTTGGATCTGTTCAATGAAAAAATTTTAGGAAATTTTTGTTATACAATGTATTTAAAAATATAAATTACCATCTGGATTCTCCATACTTATTTAAAATTGAAATTTTTACTATGCACTTGCATCACATTTGAATAAATACTTACATCACTATTACACAAAGACGATTGAATGCTTAAAAACGAGACAGATCTGTGGAAAGAAAAACACATGCTGCTGCTATTGTGACATTTAATTTATGAACTCGTATCTAAACTTTGCACACAGCTCAAATAACATTTACAATTTCTATCTACATTTTTTATACTACTTTTTATAAAAGCTGTAAAACTGAAAGCTGAGATATAAAATAATAAAAAAAAAAACTTAATGAAAAAAGTGGTAACGAGATGTTAGTTAATTATCAATTTCCACCTTTAATTCTAATTTAACCTTGAAATAGAAACTGTCTAAATGGTCAGCAAAAACAACAACTAAAAGTAAACGATTATATTAAATAAATTCTTATTAACTAAATGAAATAAGCAGACAAACCTACAAACAAATTTATTACATCTTAAAGTCTCATAAAAGCCGATACAATGTCAAGAACAAACCAGAAACAAAATAAAATATTGTTAAGACAACATGCAGCAACAACAACTGACAACACAACAATAACAAAAACAACAACAACAACAGCAGCTGTGTCAGTGGTAGCAAAGTTAGTTTAAGTTAAAAGCTGGCAAAAAATTCATAGAAATATTCTAATTTTGCAAGCAACTGAAGCGCAACTGTGTTGCACTTCCAGCAGAAACAGAGAGCAATAGTTAAGGAGACGTCAGCTGTAAAGCAACATTATCAGTGATCAGTACAACAAGTTCAGCTAATGGAAGGCAAACAAACAACTAAACGATCTAAACAAATATTTGCTGATTTGTATATCCAGATCTACAAGAATTAAGAAAGCCTAATCAAATTGTCGCTAAGTTTGCCATGTTTATAATTTTCAAAATGGGAAATCATTTTCTTATGGTGTATTTAAGATTTTCATTAGGAAGTTAAATTAGTTAGTTAGTTAGTTTTAGTTCAACTGTGATACATTTACAATAACAAGCTGTGATATTTAATTATTTTTATTTTTATTTAATTCTAAACAAATTCGTGTTTTATGTTGTAAAACTTGTGTGTTTTTTATTATAAAATGTAAATTTAACAAATATTAAATATTTAATAAATTAAAATCCCAGATGAAGTTGGAAAATACCAACGAAACGTAGGATGAAAATATAAATAAATAATTTTTTATTTAAATACAAATGACCTTGAAAGCCTGTTTAGATCAATTCTAAGAAAAATTATAAAGATTCAAGAAAAAGGTCGATTAATAAGTAATATTGAGGTTTTGCTTGTTTAGCTTCCATTCGGATTTTATGTAAATTTTGGCTAAAACTTGTTTTCACATATTTCTCACGGCTTTATCTTGAAAACCATTCGGAATTTTGTTAAACTGTCTCCAGCACAATGCAGCTATTGACTAAGAGAAAGAAAGTTTTCAACAAACTAACTCAATATTGGTAAAATGTCGAAAATTTTTCACTATTCATATATTTTTGTTTACCAATTTTGGCCCATAGCTGGAAAACTGTGCGAAATTCAGTAAATTAATCTTCAGAAAATTAATTACATTGTGGCTAAGGAAGGATTATCGCAATATAATTAAAACCCCGAAACGACAAGCCGAATTTCAGCACATATATGCCGCTGAATATTAAAATACGTTCAGCTATTGCAATGCCAAGAAAGTTTAAGTGAGAAAATTGGGAGTGCAATTGGAATTGGGAATAAATATATTCGCGGCCGACTGCTCAGTTCAAGTTTGAAAGAAGTATTGCGTGCACTGAACCAAAAATCCAATGAAAATGTACGTTAAGCAAACGAATTACGTTTATTAAAATATTTTCGTTGGCTCAACGAATTATTCGTTAAAATAATGAAAAGAATACCTAATAAAAATAAAATTTGTATTATATTAACGAATAATTCGTTGAGCCAACAAAAATATTTTAATAAACATCAAAATTTTTAAGTTTACTTAAACCAATTATTTTCGAGTTGTTTCATGTACGAAATCGGAATTGAATATGGATAATTTAAGAATTTCGCGATTGAAAATCCGTACTTGAATCAATCTTTCTGTACTTGATTCAAGAAACTCCGTACTCACCGTACTATTAAAAACGCTTCGGATTGATTTTTCTTTTGAGTATAGGAAAGAATCGTTTACAGCCAGACGCAAAGAATTTAATAAAAAATAGTGCTCAATTACTTTTGTAAAATCAGTGCATCCATCTAAGACATCGAAATTATAGTTGTTACCAAAATGGAATGGACCATAAGATCCGAAAGGCAGGTAAACTAGCAAACCACAAATAAGATTTCGTTAGTTTCGATAAGTACTTCAAGAAATTCAGTTCAAGAAGAAGCTTTGTAAACAGTCTGTGGAATGGAGGTCTCCGCCGTTGATACCCTCAACCCTGGCGCTATATGGATTGTGGTGACGTGTAAGGGTATACCGCCCAGGATAATAAATTTAATGAAGACCCTGCTTAGTAGCGCAAGCTGTCGCATACCTGTTACTAGGTTCCTGAATAATCGCTTAAATATCTAGACTACGCCAACGAAATATGTCTCCTATCACACAAGTTCTCTGATATAGAATCGTAATTAAAATCAGTTGAAGCGGAAGCGTTAGAACGTTAGAAATGATAATCAACACTAGATGCAATAGAAAATTGTCAATTCGCAGCAATGAATTGGAAGAATTGCACTCATTCAGCTACTTGGGTAGCTTAATTATAATAAACGAAGGCTCTAGTTAAGATGTCGCCAGCCGTATTAATAAATCCAGAGAATCATTCGGGCAACTAAACAACTTTTGGAGATCCCGCCACATATCGAAGTGATCACAACTTAGCCTGTTTAATTCATGTTTGAAATACGCACTTCTCTATAGCTGTAAATCCTTGAATGCAGCTCCCCATGATATCAACGCTCTACATGTATTCACCAACGGCTGTTAACGAAAAATTGTGCGTATATTTTGGCTGGCAAATATAAGCATCTTAAGGCTGTGGGAGATAACCAAACAACCGGCAATCGTTATTGGAATTTAAGGGCGTAAATGGCCATGGATTGGCTCTATGTAGACCACAAAATGCTGTCACAATACAATATCTCTTGACTGTAACCCTCGAGTTAGCCGTAGACGAGATCGTTCCTTCCTTACCTGGCGACGTCAACTTGACACTGAACTCAAAGCAGTGTATGAAACTTGGATTCACTAAAGGACCTGGCATAAAATAAATCAGATTGAAACACATACGTTGAGGCCGTAAGCTCCTTATAGGCACATTAGGAACACATATACACAGGTACATACATATATATGATAAGAAAGGCATTAAAGCTTTTTAAGAGAGAGCTCTTTGTTTGGGATCTAAGTTCCAACAGCCGAATTCATAATTAAAAATTGGCATAAAGTTGGCACAAAGTTTATTCATAATACACAACCAAAAACTGGCTAACGATTTGTTAAACTCTTGTTAACGAGCTGCCAAACGTTTGACATCTTGTGAGAAACAGCCGTTTATTTAAAAGAATTTTGTTGGTTTTTTTAATTAACTGGCTGTTTTTGAAGTCGCTTTCGTATTCTTGTGGAGGGAAAAATATTAAATGCCAAAACTAGCGATGATTAATGCAAAACGTGTTGCATATTTAACCAAACAAATGTGGCATCATTAAAATTCAGAGTTGATTTATTAAAAGTCGGCAGATGCACAAAAGTTTGTTATGAATAAACTCTTTGCTAACAAGCTGCTAAGCCTAATTGGTATTCTAGTAAGCAGGTCGTTGTACGTAGTGTACAAACTGTAGCTAACTTTTTGTTATGAATAAGGCTGCAATATAATAAGATGGTTTAAAAACACAATGAATCAATACAAAAATAAGCTCTCATCATTTTCAATAAACAACGTTCATATGCTAATTAATACGCTTGTACCACCAAATTATCTTCAAAATTGCGACTTGTACTTTGAGCTCAATATTTACACATCAGGACAAATGTAAAGCCCTATTTCTAATATTGCGGTGTGAGTATAAAAAAAACATCTCTCATAGGCATAGCCCACATGCATTTGGCCTAAAATAAAGAGTTTTTGAAAAAGAGAAGTAATTTAAAAATTCTAGACGGATAGTTCCATCAAAAATCAAAGGGATTTCGAGATTTTTTAAAAAAATTTAGTGTTCTCGTTATTCAACATTGACAAATTAACAAACGTGTACATGTTTTGAAATATTGACGTCTATAGATTATTTCATACAGATAATACCAGTGTATTTTTAGCGAGCATTCTTTTGAAATGTCAAGCGTAAATATTGGCGACGACGGACCACTCAATAGTTTGCTAAAGCAACAAAAAAAAAAAAAACATTAATACAACTTAAACATGACTTTTTTGCTGGCCATTTGTGATTCTAGTCGGAGGGGCACAAAAAGTATCAAACGTTGACCTTCATTTTCATATTGCTGTTATTGTTAATGTTGTTGTCATTTTTCCAAGTTTATTTTTTTAGTGCAAATGCAACCCACGGTAAAAAAAAATCAAAATAAAACGTTCAACAAACATCAATACTTTAAGAAATCGTTGCCGTCAACGTTTCTCTTTGTCTAAGTTTCAATTACAAATATTAAAAAAAAGAAAAAAAAATCATGTTCACATTCAAGTCTGGCTGACAGTGTAGAGGGATAGAACAAAAATCTAACAAATTTTATTGTAAACGATTTTCTTAGTTATTGCTGACGTCTTGACCACTTAATTTAACAGTGATTGTGTGTGTTTTGGTTTTTTGGTCTTGACGTGAACTTACGTAAGTGAGAACAAACAACTTTAGCAAGTTTGACTCTATAAAACGATTCCACTGAGAAATGATACAAACACTTCTACTAAGACTTACTCGTAGTCGGTTGAAATGCATATTTTTGCAGTTAAAAGCAAATTTAAACTGCTATGGCCATAATTTGTTTTAGTATTTTGTTTGCTATTTTTGTAAACTTTTTGTTAAAAGGCGGCAAAATATGTGCATTTTTACATCTGATAGAGAATCGTAATAATAAAACACTAATTGCGATGTGTTTTGCCGCATACAAATTTATTGCAACTTTTTATGAAACTATTGTTGTTCAATTATTATCGTATATGTGTGAAAAAATCTAAAAAATATTTGATTTAAGCGCCATAATTTTTGATACTCAGTAATTAAAGATTTGTAAAAGGTTATTAAACACTTATCGCTAATTTTTAATTATTTAAAATCAAAGAGAAACAAAATAAATTGAACTTAAATTTCCAAATTCTTAAATATCAAGCCGATTAATAATAATTAATAGTTGAAGTCTTACGACATTTATTATAATTGTACTGTGTCTAATTTGATTATATCATACACAAATTATGCATGTATGTATGCCTGTGTATGTACCCTGCAAATAAAGCGATTAGTCCATACACGCATGTTAAATGTTGCCCATAAGGAACAACGACTAGTCCCTAGGTAACCCCAATGTATGGGAAAAACATGGTCTATTTAACATTACGATGGGCAGGACCATCCCAATAAAAAATGGAGCTTCCAACGAAGCAGGTTTGTAAGGGAGAAACATAAGGGTTTCGCTTACCATTGTGCTTACGGAAGACATGAATTTTATATGGCAAGTTCCCACTTTGAAGCAATACATTTTTGACACATAAAGCGCATTATTCAGCGCACATAAATATTGTTGCATGTAACGATCATCTTTACACACTGAATGTTTTAATACAGTTAGTTTTTAGTATTCTCCCTTACAAACCTGCTTCGTAGTAAGGGAATGCCGTAGCACTTGAAATGTTATTTTTTTTATAAAAGTTGCTGAGAGTTCTTTCACTTACTTTACTGCATTTCTGTATGTCTTATTGCGTAGCGCATAATTGCGCGCTTATTTTTTTAAATGTACCTTTAGTGCTTCGCAAAATGGTAAAAATTTTTATTGGGATATAACCCAGCTTTGCATTACAAAGGAGTAGTCTTCTCCATGGTATATTCCAGATGATTAGTTTTGAAATCGTTTAAAATCAAAAACATGTAATTAAAAAACGAAGACATGTCGTTTCACTGCAAACTATTTTTTAACAATGACATGGTTCATGGTCCATGGACAGGCGCGGATTCAGGGGGAAGGAAATTTCCTTAATTAAAAAATATTTTAGGTTTTTTAAAACAAAATAAAAATCAGGTACGTTCATCGTACAATCTTTCTTGCCGTAAAAATTTTTTTTACGTTTGTGAAGACAAAAACTCATTAAGTAGATGGAAACCGAAACATTTGCTCTTGTTTTTCGCAGCGCGGCCTTATTTTGCGAAATAATAAAGCGGGTGACGCAATTAAACGGAACTCAACTAAACGTGTATTTTTACATAGACAGTTATACTGACTGATTTCGTTCCATGATTTTTAGTGCAATAAAACGGGAAACTCATTTAAGCGGGGCTCAATTAACCGAAAACAACTGTATATGAATCAAAATTCTATTCAATAATTTTTGATGAAAGCACGGATTTGTCATACAACAAAAAGTTGTTAGGGAAGAATTTATTGGCTTTGTTATAAACGCATTTGAAGAGGCTTCAAAGGATATTCATGACGATGATGTGACAATTGATGCGAAGGCACTATCATCAATAGTTCTAAAAGCTTTGACAGGTCTTGCCCTAAAAAAATGTGTAGGACTTGGAACCGATGGGTGTCCTCTAATGTCAGCAGAAAATGGAGCTGTTAAAAAAATATTGGAAATGCGAAACAAACGCCTTGCTACTCCCATAAATCAAACAACTCAATTTCTAAAAGCAATAAAGTGCCTTTAATACAAAAAGTTATATTATTTGTTTAAGAAACACCAACAATTTTTAAATATAATCATCCCAAACGAAACGCAGTTTTAGCAAATATTTGGTAGCCAAATTCTCTACATTATGCGAGACAAGATGGGTGTGCTGTCACGACTCAATTGTACACTTTGCAACAAGTTAACATCATATAGTAGAAGCTTTGGAAAAAATATCTGACTTCTTTATTAATATTTGAGCTTAAGGTCACTTTTATTTTAAATATTTAGTATATTTTTATTATCGATATTTCGATTCCATATTTGGATACATTGGTAATAAGGAAAGATAATAGGTTATTGATAGATTGGTATAAAAACCAACCTCATCAGGTAGAATCTTAAATTATTTTTCTAAGCATACTAAGCGGATTATTATTAACACAGTTAATAATCTAATAGATAGAATATTGACAATAAGTGACAATAGATTTCATAGGAAAAATAAAAGAATTATTCGAAATATTTTACAAGATAATAGTTTTCCTAACAAACTAATTCCCCAATTTATAAGACAATATAATATAAGAAAATCTCGAAATAGTAGTGAGATCTTAACACCTAAAATATATAAATCATTAACTTATGTACCTGGATTTTCAGAAAGGTAAGAAAACTAAAATATTTATGACAAAGGCAAATATAGAATGGCACACAAGGTAAATAATAATGTTGGTAGATTATTCACATGAATGAAAGATAGATTACAAAAGTTAGATATTTCAAATTTAGTTTATAAAATACCTTGTGGTGGCAACAATAATGAACAATGTGCGAAAATATATGTAGGAACAACTGGGTCGTAACTGATAACTAGAATAGCAGGACATAAACATGACCAAAAATATAGAAATTATAATTCAGCACATGGTATAGCTTTATCGACTCATTGCAGGGACTTAAATCATTATCCAGATTTTGAGAACACATCCGTTTTGAACGTGGAAGGTTTCAAGAAAAGAAGATATATGTAAGAAATGTTACAAATAAATAATGTTCCATTTGAAGAAAGGATTAATTTTAAAAAAGATACTGAAGGTTTAGCTCAGATTTATAGATATTTATTGAATAAGAATAAATAGGTTGACGAAAAAGGAAATAAGTTTAGATCTAGGTTGATTTCTAAAATAAAGTTTAGATGGCTTAAGTTAGATTTGTTAAAAAAATTTTTTGACGAAAAAGGGAAATATTTTATAATTGTTTTTTGTTTCCTCTTTTTAATTTTTTAATATTTTGATTTAATGAAATGTTATTGTTGAATGTTGAAAAAATTTTTAAATTTAATTTTAACTTCAAAAGATTTTGTTATTCGTGCTTAATTCCCAGTTTTTATTATTGAAATTTATTGTTGATGGGATAAGCTATTCCTATGCGCATTTCACTGGTTGCTTAGGCCAGATCATCAGGAAACTTCATCCATAAAGATTTTAGAAAAACTTAAGATATTAAACCAAATAAAACTGTTAAACGTATAACACTTATAGCAACAGTTCTACTTGTAATAATATCAAAGTTTAAACAAAACACATCAACAATAAACAGTGGGCTTATCTCATCTTACATTCCCCAATTTAATTTAATTTTAATTTTTAATTTTTATTAATTGTCAAACATAATTTTTGTAAATTTTTATTAAAATATATCCTGAAGAAGATTTCCAAAGGAAATCGAAATATCGATATTAAAAATATACGAAATATTTTAATTTCAAAAGATTTTGTTATTCGTGCTTAATTCCCAGTTTTTATTATTGATAAAAACACTTGAAATTTATTGTTGATGGGATAAGCTGGGAAATGTGAGATGAGATGAACCCACTGTTGTTTATTGTTGATGTGTTTTGTTTAAACTTTGATATTGTTACAAGTAGAACTGTTGCTATAATTCTTATACGTTTAACAGTTTTATTTGGTTTAATATCTTTAGTTTGTCTAAAACCTTTATGGATGAAGTTTCCTGATGATCTGGCCTAAGCAACCAGTGAAATGCATAGGAATAGCTTATCCCATCAACAATAAATTTCAAGTGTTTTTATCAATAATAAAAACTGGGAATTAAGCACGAATAACAAAATCTTTTGAAATTAAAATTTTGTATTCCCAAAAATTGAAATTACTTTTTGATAATAAACAGGCGGTGCACGGCCTAAAACAACACTTAATTGACAACATCTTTTGTAAGTTGTTGTTTTTTTTTTTTTTTTTTTTTTTTTTCATTTTGTTTTTCTTAACCTACTTACAACTACAATTAATGTTGAGAGAATTTCAACTAATTGTAGTGGGGAAATGTGAGATGAGATGAACCCACTGTTGTTTATTGTTGATGTGTTTTGTTTAAACTTTGATATTGTTACAAGTAGAACTGTTGCTATAATTCTTATACGTTTAACAGTTTTATTTGGTTTAATATCTTTAGTTTGTCTAAAACCTTTATGGATGAAGTTTCCTGATGATCTGGCCTAAGCAACCAGTGAAATGCATAGGAATAGCTTATCCCATCAACAATAAATTTCAAGTGTTTTTATCAATAATAAAAACTGGGAATTAAGCACGAATAACAAAATCTTTTGAAATTAAAATTTTGTATTCCCAAAAATTGAAATTACTTTTTGATAATAAACAGGCGGTGCACGGCCTAAAACAACACTTAATTGACAACATCTTTTGTAAGTTGTTGTTTTTTTTTTTTTTTTTTTTTTTCATTTTGTTTTTCTTAACCTACTTACAACTACAATTAATGTTGAGAGAATTTCAACTAATTGTAGTGGGGAAATGTGAGATGAGATGAACCCACTGTTGTTTATTGTTGATGTGTTTTGTTTAAACTTTGATATTGTTACAAGTAGAACTGTTGCTATAATTCTTATACGTTTAACAGTTTTATTTGGTTTAATATCTTTAGTTTGTCTAAAACCTTTATGGATGAAGTTTCCTGATGATCTGGCCTAAGCAACCAGTGAAATGCATAGGAATAGCTTATCCCATCAACAATAAATTTCAAGTGTTTTTATCAATAATAAAAACTGGGAATTAAGCACGAATAACAAAATCTTTTGAAATTAAAATTTTGTATTCCCAAAAATTGAAATTACTTTTTGATAATATACGAAATAATTAGTATTGTGGTTATTTTGTTGAACTATTTATGGTTTTTAATCCAGGCCGGCAGGTTACCATGACATGTTTCGATCGCAACCACTCGATCTCCTCAGATGGATTTGCCGTCTTACACTCGCAGCCATCGACGACTGCTGACGTCACTAGTCAAACATCAATCCTTAAACCAAATTGTATTTTAACATTTGGTAGATCGAAATTTGCTTTCCTGAATGATTATCCATTTTAATTGATTTTACATGTTTTTTCCTTTACTTCTGTTTTTTCGTACTTTCGTCAAGAATTTTTCTTGAAGTCCAAGTACATTTTTTTTTTTTTTTTTTTTGTTTTTTTTGTTTTTTCACTTTGTCTTTCTCTTTTCTGTTGACCTTTTTCAGCACAACTTGAAGGACAAATGTACACATAGAGCTCGTGCCTTAGCTTTAACAATAATTAGTATTGTGGTTATTTTGTTGAACTATTTATGGTTTTTAATCCAAATTTTTAATATTTTTAATTAGGCTTAAGTTCATGAAATTTAATTTTTATTAAATTATTTTTTATGAAGAAATATTTAAAATAAAAGTGACCTTAAGCTCAAAAATATTTAAAAAAGGTCGAAGAAATTAGAATAAAATTATTAAAAAATATCTGAGTGGAAAGGTAGTATCTCTACCTTTATATTAAGGAACTCACTTAGTACTTTTGAATTTGTTTGCGAAATATAAGTGTGATACTTATTCTAACACAGCCGCTTAGTATCATTTTACAAAAGCACGATGTACATCTTCAAGAAGGATCAAGCCTTATCAAAACTTTAATCATGTGCCTTGAAGAGAAAATAAATAAAGCCGAAGAACAATTTAAAGCGATTTTTAAAAAAGTTACAGTTATTTGCGTTCAAATCGAGGTTCCAATCGAAAAAAAACAGGAATTGAACGAAATAATCACATCCAAAATGTTGAAGATTTCTACTGAGTTGTAGGTTACATTTCTCTTATTGAATTTATTTTAGAAAATCTCAAAACACCTTCCCCAATAGATATTCTAAATGTATTAAACATACCTTAACTTCTACCTCAAAGTGTAATCAAGTCTTATACAGATACAAAGAGATAAACACCTACTAACATTTAAACTTGAGCCTGAACTTTTGCATTGGCAACAAACATGGAAAATATCTGAAAATCTATCAGATAACGTTGTAGATGCTTTAATGATCTGTGATGAAGATATCTACCCAAATCTAAGAAACATATTTAAAAATTTCGTTTCAATGCTCGTCAGTAATGCTACGAGCAAGAGGTCTTTTTCTACTCTTCGTCGAATAAAAACATAGCTCAGATCAACAATGACAGAAGATAGACTGTACTTTCTAAATTTACCTCACAAGGTAACCATAAAGTGCTTATTTAAAAAGAGTAAAATTATTTTAATTTATATTGAAGTGATCTTATATTTTATTTAACCTTATTGTTAAGTTTTTTTAATATAATATACACTTAATAATAAACGTTTAATAAACTTTTAAAAACAAATTGTTTACCCCCCCCTAAGATCAAGCTTGATCCGCGCCTGTCCATGGACCATGTTTTAAGTAGTCCATTTGATCAAAATGGATAAAGCTTATATTATTTGCAGGGTCGTTCGAAAACGTTAAAACTTAAAGAGTTTATTCTTTTATCGCATGTTAATAATTCAATTTGTATGAAATTTTCAGATTTGTTAGATTTTTAAATTAACTTTCTTAATTAAATTATTTCATTATTAGGAAAACCGGAAATATATGCTAAAAAAACGTTTTTTATGCGTATAGACTTAAAAATATGCTCTAAAAATGGTTGACACTTTGCAATTGAAAAAGCCGAAATGGCTATTTAAATGCAGAATATGCAACAAATTAATAACATTTTCATATACATAACTTTAGAGGTCAAAGTATATTCGGTGAAGCCATGCCATATAACAACCTACACCATAGCATTTTGAGATAAGCTTTTGGGATAAATTCAATCTTAATTCCAGCATAATAAGATGATTATGGTCACAAAGACTCAATTAAAAAAAAAAGGTTTTTATGCGGACTATGTGAAATTACAGACCAATTTTTAACATTTTCAATTGGCCCAGCAAAAACTTGGTAATGACTTGCCATTACTGAACAACTTACTTTTCAATGACTACTTCATACCATCTGCATTACATAGAAGTAGTTTGGTAATGGCTGACATATAATCTGATACCTAAGTACTTGTGTATGAGTTGATTAACGAAATTTATAATTCATTCGTAATAAAATGCATCTACGGTTGAAGTTTTTTCAAATCTAATACAAATTGATTTAAAATATTTGTTCTTACAATTTGTTTTTTTTTATTATAAATAAAAAACAATTTGTAATAAATTTGAATATGAAAAATTATGCTGTACTGAAATTTTATAGTCATGACATGTTAGTTGTAATTATGGTGACATCGGAGTAATAAGTTATTTAAGTCCCTATTTGTAAGCGAATATGGTAATGACTTATTTAACTCCCTATTTGTAAGCGAGGGTGGTAAGTAGTTGCCTCCAATAATTTAATCTCATATTTACGCTCTTAATTGAGTAAAAAACATCGTTTTTTTATACAAAAACTACACTGCCCCGGTAGACTAGCTGGTAGTGAGCTAGTCTATCAGCACCGAGGTTGCGCGATCGAATCCCGCCAGAGACAGAAAAAATAAAATAGAGTAAAATAAAATAAGAAAAAATAGAAAAAAAAAACATAAAGTAAAGTAAGATAAAATAAGAAAAAATAGAAAAAAAAATAATTAAAAAAAAAATAATAAAAAAAACATTTTTTTAAAGTCATTACATTTTAGTCGTAATTTTGGTGACATCGGAGTAATAACTTATTTAAGTCCCTATTTGTAAGCGAATGTGGTAATGACTTATTTAACACCCTATTTGTAAGCGAGGGTGGTAAGTACTTGCCTCCAATGACATCACCGTGTTAAAATAATGAGTTAAAATGCCAATATATAAGTAGTGAAGAGTCGTTATATTAGCTTTTTAACTCATTACTTTGCAATGTAAGTTTTTGCTGGGGGATTCGTCCCTATTATAATTAAAACTTATGTACCAAACCAATCATTAGATCGATTAAGAATATGAAACTTAGACGATCGGTACTAGGTACTCAACTACTCTGGTAGTGTGGATATAAATAGAAAAGCCATCTGTTAACCAAAATTTTAAAAGATTTCTTCTGTTCCGCTGCGAAAGCACTTGTGAACATTAAAAACAAAACAATAAGTTTTCAAATATGTTAGAAAAAGGTGATATATGCACTACAAACTAAAACAAAATAGCTGACAAATGCTCTTTTCACTAAAATATGTAAAAAAATATGCTGCAAAGTATAAAATATGCACTTACAAATTAAAAAAAAAAAACTTTTTTTTAATTTTAAAAGATTTTGTTATTCGTGCTTAATTCCCAATTTTTATTCTTGATAAAAACACTGACATTTATTGTTGATGGGATAAGCTATTCCTATGCGCATTTCACTGGTTGCTTAGGCCAGATCGTCAGGAAACTTCATCCAAAAAGATTTTAGAAAAACTGAAGATATTAAACCAATGAAAACTGTTAAGCGTATAAGAATTATAAGCAACAGTTCTACTTGTAACAATATCAAAGTTAAAACAAAAACATCAACAATAAACAGTGAGCTTATCTCTTCTTAAATTCCCCACTACAATTGATTGGAATTCTTCCAATATTAATTGTTGTTGTAAGTATGTTAAGAAAAAACAAAATGAAAACAAAAACAACTTTCGAAAGCGTGTTGCCAGTTAAGTTTTTTTTAAGCCGAGCACTTATTTTGATTAAAAAAAACTCTAAAATGTAAGAATATATTAATTAGTATTGTGGTTATTTTGTTGAACTATTTATAGTTTTTAATACAAATTTTTAAAATTTTTAATAAGGCTACTTCAATCGATCTCCTTCATCTGAGGAGATCGAGTGGTTGCGATCGAAACATGTCATGGTAACCTGCAGGCCAGGGTTCGCTCCTCGGCCACGGTCAATAATGAAAAATTATCAATAACAATTTTAATTAATTTTCATGTTGTAAAATACCTTTCTTCATAAAAATAATTTAATGAAAATTAAATTTGATTTGATTTGGAAGAATATATTGTTTCGGTCCTAGTAGATCGCACAAAGAAAAACATTCAATTGCATATTTACGGCTTTCCTGATTACACTGGTCTACAAATTTTAAAAAAATATTGACTGCAGAAACGAAGCATGTTTTTAATTAATCTGGGTGCGCTGATATTGCATCTGGCTTAAAAATTTGGCTACCACGTCTTGTTCATTTTTTATTGCATGGTGGCAATACTTTAAAACAGTAATTACTGACACTACAATTTCACAATTATTTATTTGACAGAAGCCCACGCTCATTCTAAACCTTCATAATAGTAGCGTTTAAGCATGTCAGGGAGATCGTGTGTTACTTATTCAAGCTATTTTGGCTTTGTGTGTGGTGAACATTTAGTTGGAGAAAAAGGATATGCAATATCAAAATCATTAACATATGCATATTTACATTTGGGGGATTCACAAGGTGTGCTATCAAGTCATATCGTTATTATGCCCTAAATAATATTTTACAATTGTTTAAAAAAAATATTGTTGAGTTTGAAACAAAATAAAAATTAATTTCATTGATTCGTCATAACTGTACAGTAGATATCTAAATTATAAGCGGTTGCCCACAGCAGTCATGCATATTTCATGTTATTATTTTAAGACATATGCCTTTACAGCTTTATGACTACCTTGTGAATACCCCAATTATTTTGGTTTTGCAGTCAGAAACTTGGACAATATTCTTCATTCGCATATAGATTTTTTCCCAAAAAAAAAAGATTTAATGAAAATTAAAAGAATTTATCAAGGATTTTGAGACAAAAGCATGCTGGGAGACTTTTGCTGGGCTCTAACACGTGAAACCGAGCCAACCAAATACAAACGACATTCAAGTAACGCCATTCACTTTTGAAAATGCATTAATTTTTAAATAAAATACTGATGTTATATGCAAGAAACGAATAAAAACATTTTTTTGTATCTCGAAAACCTGACGTGATAAAGAAAAACCAATTACAGATTCGAATTCAGCCCACCAAATTAGCCCAGGAAATATATTTGGTTGCTCCAGTCCAAAACCTTGTTGTCTGTGTTATAATTGTTGTCTACGTATAAAAAAAATCAAAATATCATTACTAAGTAATTTAAGAAAAAATTTTAAAACTTCCCTAAGATTTTTAACAATTTTATAATTTCATTTACAGCCAGGCCCACGATGTCACACGTTAACGTTCGCATAGAAAATTACATTTAAAACAAAAACAAGTTTTAGAAATTGTTTTTGTTTTTAATGTAATTTTCTATGCGAACGTTAACGTGTGACATCGTGGGCCTGGCTGTTAATTATTTTGATGAGTAAGATTAACTTTCATTTCGAAACTTGGAAAAAATTAAATTTCCTTATATTTTTAGTCACCAAACAGCAATTATTAGTTTTTCTCTGCATTTTTTTAAAGCGATTCCATTTCAAAGGCCGATTAAACCAAAAAATTATTTAAATTTAAAAGACCGCTCTTACAAGTGTGTACTTAAGCATTTGCCTGATTCACTATTTAGAACTCAAAAATTTGCAAAGATAATTTTATTGAAGAACATTTAAATATCAATTTATGTTAAAAATTTATTTTTCATGTAAAATAAAAACAAATGCATATCGTAAGCTTAAATGCTTTGATTGATTATCATGAATGCCATTTAACTACATGTCTTCACAAAATTTTACACTTCTGCGATCAAAAATTGTGCTTTTATTAACAAAAAACAAAGAGACGCAACTACAAGACTATTTATTTTATAAATGAAAAATTACGTAATTAACCATTTTTTTCAACAATATATAATGAAATGGTTTCCTTTGAAAATTGTTTAAAGAATTTCATGGAATACTTATCAATGCATCTTTTCTGACATGTTTATGGTTTTCATTAAATAAAGTTTTTTGCTTCTCCTGTAAAATTATATTTTTGTTAGTTACGCCTTTTTGCATTTTAGCTAACGATATGAAAAAAAACTTAAATATGAATTGATATTTAAATAAGTTGGTGAAGTAGGCCTGAGTTTTTTAAATATCTGCTATGTAAATTTCTATGCAAACGTTACATTCAAAATACACCAAGAGAAAAAAAACTTTTTCAATTGGCCACCTATTTTTAACGAAAATTTTTAAACATATCATGGTTAAATAAGCAATATTGTTTTCACCAGCAAGCATATTATGGTTAAATTAATCCTCCATCACGAAGTTACAACCATATTATGGTTGCTTCTAAACAAAGTTTGGTTAAATTTGACTATAATTTGTTTACCACTTTAATTTAAGAATTTTCCAAGTGCAAAATGCTGCGGTTAAAAAACGACCGTGCTATTTTAAGTGTAAAAAATTTTTTTGTAATTGTTAACTATAACTTGTTCGGAGGCGACCATAAAATGATTGTGACTTCTTGATGGAGGACTAATTAACCCAAAATATGGTAGGCGGTGATAAAAATGGTTAAATTAAACATAATATGTTTAAAATAGTTTTGTTGGAGGTGACCATATTGAAAAATGTATATTTCCTGCGTGTTTGAAACAGGCAGTTAGCCAGCAAATCTTTTAAGAATATATTTTTATGAAAATTTCTATTGACCCAAAAGTTGTGATTTGCTTAAATTAAAATTCTTTACTTTAACAGACTAATAAAAATATGAAATAAAAATAAGAAGGACTTTTTACTCATTGACGCCATATAAATATCATGGGAAATAGATTTTGTTTCGTACATGTGTCATGACGATGTTTTTTTGTGTCTTAATCCGCGAAATGATTTCAATGGCACGCGAAAATATAATACACTTAAGTGAATGTTTGTTTGTTTATTTAATTCTATCACTGTTTCAATTGGTCAGTCAGTCGGTGGGAATGACTGATTGGAAGTGGTGAGACAATTGAAATGGCTGCTGCTAAAGGGATGCGAACCAAAACTTGTATTTATTAGGAAATTGAGCTGTTAAGTGATGGGACAAAATTTTAAAATTCCTGCAATGCCGTACATTTAAACTTGTAGCTTTTTATGCCTAAAATACAGGCAAATCCAAGGCATCAAGAACCTTTTATTTTTAAGCTTTTAAAAATACTATTAAATAATTTTAAGCCTAAACTTTACAGTGGTCCATGATGGCAGAAATTAAATTAAAAAAAAACATATTTGCGCTTATGGCTGCCTGTTTTATTGCTTAGAATTTAAGCAGCTGAAACTTTAGCCGCAAATTGTTTAAATGTTAAAACAAATGTTGACACAAATTAAAAAATGATCAGAAATTGTAAACAGAAAAACCAAAACAGGGGTGCACGCACTTGGATTATAGACTTGTGCTTTCTGCTTTACTTTTATGAATGTATGTGTGTGTGTGAGCGTGGCAGCTTGTATGTCTGTTTGTTAAGGACATATTAAGGCTACAAGTTGTTAAGCAAATATTAAATATTTGTTGTTGCCATTTGTTTGATTTTCAACGCTTTAAACTAAGCGTTAAGATAAACAATGGTTAGACATTTTTCCTTGTGGGACTTTTAAGATATTTTTGCTAAAAATTTAGTTTTTTCTTAAATCTCATATTTTGCGTATTTAGCCCCTTTACAACCACTTGATGATTTTCCTTTTTTTCATGTTTTTAAGTTGAGTAGATGATTTCGGGCTCCAAGTGTCAATTCAATTAGTTTATCATTGTGATACATAAAATTTGCTTATTTTGTCTTCTTGTTTTTTTCCAAGTAAGTTTTTTTTCTTTTTGTAGCTGTAGTTGTTGCTGACAAGTTTAGTTAAGTTACCTTATTGTTGTTACCTTGTTCTACTGTTATCGTTGGTTGTTTTTGTTGCTGTTGTTGGTATGTAATCATGTCTACTATTGAAGCTTCCCCTTTAAGGCAAGTAACAAATTGTGGCGTCACTTGCTTGATTGGACGCCATATTTGTTTAGACATGTTAGCAGCACATTTTGCACAAAATCTACAATCTAGTTACTTACATCTACACTCTTATGCATACACCTTCATACCCTCCAACAACTACTATTGTCATTTCCGTTTCTTATAACCGAAAGTATTTAGAAAAAGCCAGCCTTTAAAGGAATTTATTTTTAAAGTGATATTATTTCGACTTTAAAAATTTATTTTTATTGAAATTTTCACTTGTCCATTTCACATGCTCGTAGTTACTTTGTCTTCTCTGTATATTCGCTTGATTATATAATATTGTATAATTTTTATTGGTAATTTTCATAGAAAAGGGTTGTCTCTTTATTTAATTGATTTTTATCTGCCGTATTCATAATAATAATTTTAATTTAATAAAGGTTTAAAAACTAATTTTGTTTGAAATTTTTCTTAACAAATGTTTGTTAGATTTAATAATCGTTTATGTATATGGAGGGCTCAGAGCTGAACCGAACCAAGTCATAAAATATATCACGTATATGTATTTCAAATCTGGTGCGAAAATCTCCGCAAAATGTAACTCAATCCAGTTCTGTAATGGGGTGTATCAAAAACAGTTTAGTTCCTAAGGTAACGGTAATAAACCCAAGTCAGTAGCTCCAGTAATTAATGGCAATTTACTTACTCAAACTCAATATATTTTCGAATTTTCTTTTTTGACTTGGTTCGCTTCAGCTCTGAGCCCTCCATATGGGGGAATGTGTTTTGAAAAATTTTGTTCTTATGGCAGAGCTGGAAGTGTTCGATTTGTTTGATGAATTTGTGAAAATCTTTTTAGAATGTGATAACTACCACCTCAAATTTAATTCTTCTGAATGATTAATATATTTTTGATTCATTTTACCAATTTAGTTAAAATTGCTTAGTAATATTGATTGCCATTTCATCTCATATTAAAACACCCTTAATTTTATGGTATCAAACAATGTGAATGTCAAGTTTTGTTAAAGAAGAAGAAAAAATAAATAAAAACTAAGAGTGAAGTAAAAAATTATAACTAAAATAAAAGAATTTTTTTATATTTAGGGTATTCACGTCACAAGTTGCACCCTTGCAAAAAAGCAAAAGTGCAAAAATAAAACAACAACCACACAGACAATTAGTTGTGCGTAAACAATTGTCTTTGCACTTTTCCTTTTTTGCAAGGGTGCAACTTGTGACGTGAATACCCCCATTATATTATTACTAGTGTTCGCGTAATGGTCAAAATTCGACCTTAAATTTTTATGTAAATATCAAGAAAACATACATATGAATTTATATGTTTTCAGCATTTATTTTTTCCGTCTTAGTGGATCGATTTGTCGTGGGACCAACCTCCGGTTCATATTATATCTTCGACTTATGTTAATTTAATTTTGTAAGTTCAATATAAAAAATATCAGCAAATATCAATTGAAAATTAAAAAAGTTTCAAAAAGTCTGCTTTATAGATTGTCATCCACTCAAGACATTGCATGTTAAATTTTATCTTTTTATGTCCAAAATTAACGAAATTTAATCAAAGTACCAGATGTAGAGCGAAAAAATGAAGAAAAAGCTCGCTCTTATACATTCTTATTCACTCAGGACAATGCATGTTTATTTTTGACTTTGTAGGTCGAATATTAACAAAAATTCAAAAAGTACCAAATGAAAAACGAAAAGTACCAATATTTTTTATCTTATAGGTTCTCATTCACTCAGTAACCTGCACCTACATTATTATGTTTCTAAGTTCAATATTATAGAAAAACTAAAAATTAATACATGATGCAAAGTCCCGGAAATTCTTTCTCGCGTAGAAACTCCACTCTGAAATTATTGAACAGATTTTAATATATTCACCTCTATCGTGAATCATTATTCCCGCGTAATTTTTCCCCTTTTCACATATTTGCAATCCTGAAAAACTCCCATGAAAAATGGTAATTCAAGGGAAAATAATAACGTGAAAAAAATGTTCACGGGAAAAATTTCCGCTTATAGCCTACCGGGGCACAAGTAACTAAAAATAGTATTTTTCTAAACGGCAAGCCAAACGGCAGAGCTTGTTAATTGGGCAAGTGTAGTTTTTACTTCTTATATGAAAGGCATTTAAAGAAGGGTAGAAAGATCCGTCTGTCGTACTATGATATAGTCTATAAGAGAAATACTAGGATTATGGAATATTCTTTGAACATTAGAATCTTAAGATTTTGTATACGCAAAGAAAAATGATGATATCAGATTTGATCAACTTTTAAAAAGCCTTTAATCGACTAAGTCTTCATTAAGCTGAAGAGCTCCACTTAAAAATAAAATAATAGGGCTCGAGAAATGAGAATTGTCCTTTTGGAATCTTCATTAAATGCTTTCTTAAAATATTTTCTTATTCTGGTATTTAAAAACAAATGATTTTCATGATTTTATCTGGCACTTTGAGAATTGTTGCTTTTTTTACAGTACTAGAGTTTAATTGCTAAACAAACTGGCAGAGTTAAAATAAAAAGAAAACTCTTAAGAATCGGTCTATATATTTTTTCAAAGTTGTTTTATATGCCTTTTTTGGCCAAGGAAAATACCTTATCTTTTATAAGCATAGCTGCTTAGAATCAAATTTACCGGAAAAAATTCTACAGCTAAAAACGACTGTTGTCGGGCTTCTTCAATTGCGCAATCAATTTTTCTAATCGATAACAAATTGTATTACGCAGGAAACATTTATTTAAAACTCTGGCATCATATTTGTCTGTTTGTTTTGAAACATATATGACTACATACTCACTCGTATAACAAGAATGTATACGGAACTCCGTTTAAAATGTCTACATAGTTCCATTGTTATTGTGTAGGTGGAGAAAAGTGTGTTTAAGCAGATTAGTTTGCATTACTGCCGAAGGGCCTTTCTTTTGGGTTCCCTTACATTAACAGTGAATACGAGACATAGTCACACATACATTTGCACATACTTTTGAAACAGAAATCTAATCAAGAGACACAGTGTGAGTGTAAACTACATAGATTTCAAAATGGAAAGATACATGTAAATTGTTGCTGAATACACGGATACTGAAATTCATTGACAGACTCCAAAGACACTTTCGAATGAAAATTCAACGAAATTTAATGAAATTTTGTCGAAAATATTTTTAAAACCCACAAAGTTGTGAGTTAGTCAAGCAAATTCTATGTAGAATGGAATGAACAGAATCTGATGCGTTGGTCTGCTTTAAAAAGGCGGACGTAAAAGTTTTTTAAGTGAAAGATGTAAATTTCTTTTATTCTGCTTTATTTAATAGGTGAAGAAAAACATGGATACATGAATATTCTATGCTCAGTTCGGATATTATTTAACAGTAAATAATGTCAAATATGAAAGCTCTATCGAATATTAAACGGCCTGTATAAAATTATGCAGTTTGATATTTCTTTATATACAGGGTGGCCTTAAAGAAACAAGGAGAATGTGTTGAGGCTGTGCTGGGTACCGGGACACTGCAACATCACCGGCAATGAGATGGCTGATGAGTTGGCAAGACTGTGCTCGGAAAAAGAAGATGCTAATAGTCTGAAGGAGGTCAGGCTTCCAATGGGCTTCCTTTTTCTGAAGATCAGGGAATGTGTTTTAAGCGGGACTAATCGGGTCTAGCGTTACCGAATGGACTACCAGGTATTACGCACGCTGGGGCCGGTGCTTAGTAGGTCAAATCGGATGCGCTGCTGCGCACGAACCGTGATAGTTATCATCACGGGCCACGGTATGATAAGCAGGATGGCGGTAAGGTTGGGGTCTAACCTGTCGAATATGTCCAGATTATGTGAAGACCCGGAGAAGCTGAAGACAGTTGAGCACATTTTGTGTCACTGTCCCAGGCTGCAGAACAGTAGAATCAGGTGGCTAGATAATAGATTCTTAGGCAAATTGGGAGATGTCTAGGGTTGCGGGCTCGAGAATCTTAAGCGATTCGTAACGGGAATGACATGGCTGCGCAACAGGAGGTTGGCTGCGCCATATATACATTGGGATTTTTTTTTTTTTAGAAGGGTTGTTTCTCTTTTTTTAGTCCAATCTTATTATCCTTCTCTACGTTCTCTTTCGTCTTTATTTCACTCTACTTCGCTGTCTCTTCTATCGAACTAAGGCATCACAATGGACCATAATGGTCTCTGGGTGAGAGTGTGCAGTTGACTTCACACCATCCTTTTAATCTGACCTAAACTAAAGAAACACAGGGGTTTAACTTGTTTTTAATATCTTTCTATTAAAATAAATTATTATTTTAATTTTTAAAAACCTTTATAAATAAATAGCAAAAAAGCGTGCGGCTTATTCTCTAGGACTTTTTTTTCAAGACTTTTGGAATTTTTATAATTTTCATAACGATTTTAGAAGTTATAAAGCGTTATTTACAAAATTTATGAAAAAATTTCGAAAAATATTCAATAAAATTTTTGCGAGACACTAATCCCCATAGAATAAAATCGGCAGCAGATAAGTTCGACAAACCCAGTGGTTAATTAAAATAGCTGACTCTTAAAATAATTCGTTTACGTAAAATTACTTTTTAGAGATCCACAGTTTGACGCGGTTGCTGCATGAGATGAAACCTCAGTTAAGGGTGGTCCTCCATAGCTGGCCTCAAAGAACATACTGGTCCACTCTCTTCAGTTGGACTGTATTTTAATAAAAAAATATTTATAAATGCTAATAAAGACTTATTTACAACACCAATTTTCTATGAAAAATTTCCTCAATAAACGTTTGTTAAATTTAATAATCGTTTATGAGTACGGAGCAGTGTTGCCAAACGTTGGTGACCAAAAATGGCTAAATTAACGGAAAAAAATGGCTAAAAAATGGCTAAAAATGGGCAAAAATGGCTAAAAGCTTTTTTAAATAAAAACACATTAAAATTCTAAAACAAAACAGAAATAAATAATTTAAAGTTGTTTACGATGAAGTTGTAAGTTAATATCAATTTCTTAAATAAGAATAAACGTAAATTAATATTAAACAAGTAAGAGTGCTATATTCGGCTATGCCGAATCTTATATACCCTTCACCATGGCTTGGAAAGAACAGAAGTTTATATATATATTTAAATATATGTATATATATATGTATATTTATAAAATATATATAGTTTAGTTTTATTTAATTATTTGCACATGATTGCGTGCTATTAAATATATTAAAAGTTTAATTAATATATAGCACGTTAAGTTTTGATCGAATTTCAGTATTTGGTCATACCGACATCTTAAAGTATAAAATTACCATTTACTTTGGTGATAAAAGTTGTAGTCGGGAAGTTCTATGGTTCACGAAAATAGGTATTAAAAAAAAAACTATATTTTTGACATTACTTTTTTTCTAAGTTTCCGAGTTTTTCTAAAGATTTCCGATATTTTGATATCTAAAACGTATGAATAGGTCATAATACAGCTCTAAAATTTTAGCTTTTATAAAAATGTTAATGTTTTTAGTCCTTTTTTGGAGTATTTTGCACATAACTTAACCATTTTTAACCGATTTGGTAGATTTATATACCAACGTGCTTAAAAATAATATTTCCATTAAATTGGCTTTTAGGCATATATATATATACCTACATATGTGTACATATATTTAAGCAAACTTAATTATAAAAAAAAACAAACTTAATTATAAAAAGAGTAACTTTTGGGATTTCAGTATTTTTTTTGATTATAACTCAGCCATTTTTTAACCGATTTGACAGATTTATATACCGACGTGTTTAGCAAGAAATTTACCATTTATTTGTGTTATAAAACTTGGACTCGGGAAGATCCATGGTTACCGAAAATGGGTATTTAAAAAAAAAAAATTAATTTTGGTCATAACTTTTTTGTATCTGAACCGATTTTCCCGAGTTCTGTATAAAATATGTTCTACTAAAAATTTCCGATATTTTGGTATATAAGTCATATCCATAGGACATATGACAGCCCTAAAATTTAATTTTTGTACGGGAGGTACCACGCCCACTTCTCCAATCCCGCCCACATTTTGTAGGGTGGTGTGTATTGACAACCTAAATGTGTGTACCTAATTTGGAAACTTTGGCTCTTACCGTTCTCCAGATATACAGAAAAAAGCAATAAAAATACAACAACAACAAGGGATTTTTGGAAAAAATTAGAGGCAGTCGTGGTTTTTTGATCATATCTCAGCCATTTGTGGACCGATCTTGCTGAATTTCAATAGCACGAAATGGTGGACTATATGTGACATAAATTTAAAACAACCTAGCCGCTATCATGTCTGGTTTTCCCGGAAAACACATATCAAGCGTAAGACGGACAGACGGACGGACGGACAGACGGACAGACGGACGGATATCGTTAAATCAACTTCTCTCCTCATAAGGACCCAGAATATATATACTTTATAGGGTCTAAGATCAATATTGTAGAAATTACAAACGGAATGACAAACTTATATATACCCTTTTCCACCTGTGGTGAAGGGTATAAAAATTAAATCATCGAAAAATTCGATGTCGTTATTGTTCATCTCATAGGAATCACTCACTCATTAGTTTCAAATAACCATAAGTTTTAAATAATTTGAAGGTAAATCATAATCACGACAACATTTACCCAACCTTTTGAGTCCAGATCTACAGTAAAAAACAAGTAAGAAAGATTAGTCGGTTAAACCCGACTTTATGATACCCTACACCACATTAGAACCTTTGTACCAAATTTTATCAAATAATATCTAAATTGCGACCTGTACTTTGCGCACAAGGTTTACATGGACAGCCAGCCAGCCGGACAAACACCGTTAATTCGACTCAGAAAGTGATTCTCAGTTAATCGGTATACGTAAAGGTGGGCTAAGGACCAATATTTTAAGGTGTTACAGACATCAGCACAAACGCATAGTACCCTCTCCACTATTGTGGTGGTGGTATAAATATTGTATTGGCTAAACCCCCTCTCTTCTTCAGCAATACACCATGGAAGTGAGAGCAACTTCATGGTCAATTCTGAAATTTCTAAAAAAATTTGTTACCGCCTGCATCCATTTATTGAAATACTTGCAACCATAGAGAAACAGCGATGTTTGTTTTGATCGATTTTATAAATTTAATAGTGGTATACTGTTCCTTTATTTTGAAAGATGTTTTAGCGTCATAGTTTATAGCGATTTTCAACATTTGTAAAAGTTGTGATTTAAATTAAAGACGTCTTAATTGTTCAAAATGTTTATTTTACTTTTATAAATTTTTATAACAAAATAAAAATTATTCTTTTAAAAGAAAAACGGCAAACAAATTTTATGGCTAAACAAGTTGAAAAAAGGCTAAAAAAACGGGTAATGGCTAAACCCATTTTTTAATGGCTAAACAGGGTGAAAAATGGCTTAATCTAGCCACTAAATGGCTAAATTGGCAACACTGGTACGGAGGCGCATTTTTGTTCCAAAATACAATGTTCGAAACTTAAGACGAAAGCTCAACGTAGTTTTTAAAACGTGAAAAAGTCCTTGTAATTATAATTTAAATAAGACAACTGAAACTGTGTTACCCAAAGTACCTTAAAAATTTAAAAGACTTTTCAGAAACGAGTACCTCTCTTATATATTTTTATTATCATACCAACAACAAAGTGTAAAAAGCAACAATAATGATAATGGCAAGTATGATGACGATAATGAAGCTTGTGATGATAATGATGACGACAAACATGCATTTGAACAAACTTGACTTAAACTTTTGATATGATGATTGTAACTGAACACTGTGTCATCATCATCATGATGGCAACGATAGAATGATGATGTGTGTACACAAATGCAATATTGCAATTTTTCATTTGTAACCAAAAAAAATAAAAAAAATGAAACGCATCCACTACAATTCAGACAGTCAGTTTGTCTGTCTTTTCCTACAGCCATCCATCCATTTGTACACTCATGTACAAACCCTTCTTTCGAGTCTGTTTGAACTGTTTTAAATTTTTGCTGCTGCTATTGTGGTTGGTTGTTGTGCCTGCATTCCGTATGGAAAATCCTTTCATACGTTAAATTACTTGAGACTTTACAGAACACAATGTTTTTTTTAGTTGTCCTCCTCTAACCGTATTAGGAATACAAAAACAACAACAACATTAAACATAACAACATAAATAAAAGAGTATAAACAAAAAAGAAAAGAAAATTATAAAACATGCGTGTTTTTATACTGTCCTGCCACTAAGTCAATATACAATATTTTGTTAAAATGCGATGTATGTATGTCTGTCCATCCACCCATCCATCCATCGAAAATTTTTATACCAACTGCAGTCTGTCTGTAAATACGTCCGTCCATCTATCTATACAACCATTCGTCTTTCTGTCTGTCTTTCTACAATATGCGTAATTCTTCATCATCAACATTGTCGTCATATTGATGTTTCTTCGATCATTTTCGTTGGTTTGTTTGTATGTTCAAAGTACGCTGTACATATGTATGATGTCACACCGTGTTTTCAGTATGTTTTCCTTGTATTTTTGTAGTTGTTGTGTTAGTAGCATGATGTTTGTTATATGTTGTTATTTTACTGGTTGTCATCATCATTCACTGACCAAACAACCAGCCAACCAACCAAGAAACCATCCATTCAGTCAGTCACCAGCCAGCCAGCCAACCATCCAAACCTCATCAACATCATTCTATTCCTTACATATTCATACTCGTACTACACGCAAAATACCTGCACGATTCGGGCCTCTGTCATTCATTGAATGCCAATGTAAGTTTCAAAATAATTCTGCATTTGTTTGTTGTTGTTGTGCTTCTGTCCGTCTGTCCATTGTATGTTCATTTATTTAACTTTAGCCATCATCCTTTGGCGATACATTCGTGAATTGTATGTTCGAATGGTTGGCTGGATGGAAGTACATTCAGTCCTACATTGCTTCATCTCATCTATCCAGTAGTTATTTCCACTTTAACTCATTCGTATGAAAATAACAAAACATCCATCAGCCTCACTTAATATTGACGCCAAATATTCAAGAAATGCTGACAATCGATATTCATATATTTTATGGATATGGGAGATTCTGTTAAAACAAATTAAAGCTTTTGAAAATGGTAAAGAAATGGAAAACAGCAGTTATTAAAATTTAAAAATTTCATTGTTGGATCGTCTATCTGTCTATTAAAAAAACACTCACTGTTAAAAAACTCAGCAGATTCCCAAGTATATGCGATGTCGAGATAGTAGGTAAAGAGTTTTAAGCCAACACGACAACGAGCCGCGACAATTTTTTGGTTATTTTAATTCACTTGTGGTGTTTTCTTTCCTACAAACAATTTTAACAATTTTTTAACTCCGATCCACTTATTGCAGGCGATTTTTTCCCACCTCTGTCTGGTAGCCCTATAAATAAACAGAAGTCAACTGTTTTACAGGGCATTATCAACACTGTCCACTAATACGGGGCGTAGAGTGCAATGCCTTATGCCATAAGTAAGGGTGAATTTTTCAGAATAAAACAAGCCACCCTTCTAGAGAGCAAAGCATTTTTAAGAAACGAACACTAAACTGCATTCTTTAAATAAAATGTCACTTTTTTGTAGAAAAAAAAACACCGCACCAAACGCTACATCACAAACAGTTAAATCTCATATATTAACGCGAACATAGGCTTCATAAATTATGCTCAGACATCGCACTACCAAATTTTGTGATAAACAATTTAATATTATTATTATTTTCTTTATTTTTTTTCACCTAATTTAAACTCCATTCGTGGAACTACCCATATACTTCCCACAATTTATGTTTTGATACAGCACAGATTTAAACTCTCACAAAATAATAAAATTTAAGAAAAAAAAACTTTACTGCAATGATGATGCGTGTGCAAGCTCAAAAATAAAGACGGCGAAAAACGACGACAGCAACAACAAAAACAAGTTGAAAACAAAGCTGGACGATCCAACCAACATGCGAAACATCCTAAAACACACATTGCACAGTAGTCAAGTTTTGTCATGTTTCTCTACATCGCTCTCCACATGAAGATAAAGACAAACTGCTACCACTTGATGATGTTGAAAGTCTCCTGATGATGACAACAACGTTGAGGATGAAGACAATGATGATGCTTTCACTTGTAAACAGCCAATACAGAAAAAGTTAGAGATAGAGGGAAAAAATTAACAACGAAAGGAAAAAAAGCAACTAAAGCGAACATTAAAACTTGAAAACACAGTACTTACTCATATGAGTACTTATCCCCCAAACAAGTACCATGACAAAAAGTTTAAATTGCAGATGATAATGATGATGACGCCGATGAAACCCAGGCAATTGTGCGACACTTTAAGCGCGTCTTAAATGTGATGTTGCGCGTGTAAACTGCGTTCCACACAAAAACGCTATGAACGCAAGGCATGCAACTTGGACATTCATTAATTATTTTATATGGCATTGTGGAAATATCCACGTACATTTTGGCGACAGTGCCGGGAGTAGAACACTGGCGTGGCAGATAGATAGACAGATGGACGGACGGACAGTCAGACAGCATCGAATACTGATCACAACAAGTCCAACAACTACATCAAATTGTCTGCTAAGTTTTGAAACCATGGCAGGTGTCTTTAAGAACAAAACGCAAACAATTATTAAAAGAAAATCCAAAAACGATCTCATCATTTATTTGTAATAAATACCAGTCACATTTTAACTCAAATGTAACAAAGTATGGGAGTATTATAGAAAAATTGTGTTTGTAATCGAAAAAAAATAGATTCAATTAAATTGCCTGTTTAAAAGTCTGCTGCAGAAAAGAAGCTAAATGTGTCGGTTATTCATTTTAAATACAAACAATTCAAATCAAACACCAAATTTAAAAGCAGTATTCCTACATAAAAAATACACCATCCTGGTGTCATCTTTGTAATAAAAGGAAAAAATCTATATTATAATTGTTTTTGGATGCATTTCCTTATTCGTTTAAAAGCCTTGATGTTTATTCTGTTATTTGGTATTTTTTTTATTTTTCTTATTGAGTCATCATAATTTTCTGCATCTTTTTTCAAACCTCTTTGTTCGTCCTCCTCATATTCTGCATCTTCAAACACTAATGTCAAGTGTTCAACTTTGGTGTGTGTGTGTGTGTGCAGTTGTTGTATGTTGGAGTACCTGAAACTGCAGTTTTGAAGTGTTTATTTTAGGAAAACAAAATCCAATAAAAATCAATAAGAAAACAAAGGGGTAACTAGTAGTCATAATATTGGCTGAAGTCTTTAAAACAGAGAGAGAAATAGTTGGAAATATTCTATTGTAAATTAATTAAATGTCGAAGATGAACATTCGTTTTGAAAACAAATAAAATCATTTGTACCAAAGTTCAATTCCTATGCTCTCCTTAATAGCCTTCTAGTTCTCGAGAATTCAGATATAAAAGGGCTTTTATGAAGTGATTAATATTATAAAATCCCTATGTATCCCCTATGTTCCCTAAGAGCCCAGTCCTCCATAAGGGATTGGACTGTGCCCAACTAAGCCCACAAAAGGGGTCGGGACCCATCAACCTGGCGTTCGAACTAGCCCTGGCTAGCTTATCAGCCCTTATATTACCCGGGACCCCTGAGTGCCCCGGCAAAGCGTCATCCTGCTCCTTGATCTCAGCTTCTTTAGCCTTTCCCGGCATTCCGCTACTTACTTCGAGGACATTTTCCAGGAAGAGAGTGCCCTAACGGCCGCTTGGCTATCAGTAAAAATCACAATACTGCCGCCAACCATTCCGCTGCTAAGAATGTTGCTGCAGCACTCATCAATCGCGCAAATCTCGGCATGAAACACACTAGGTGATTCACCCATCAACAGAGAGATTCGCGTATTGGGTCCAAAATACGCCCACACAACTCCCTGCTCCGACTAAGACCCATCAGTATACCAGTATTATTCCTGGTTACCATGACAGCGATTTCCATCGCCACATAGTATGTGTGAGATATTATCACCATTCTTTTCAAGAGCCAATCGATGCTATGATGTCTGGAATGTACACCACCCAACCCCACAAGTCATTGGTATACATATTATCCACTTCAAGTTATTATCGACATAAAGTGCTCGTCGTTGATAGCAATATCCTAAGCAACGTTGGTCTTAAATAATTATAGACTGATTACGCCGCTTGCCCAAAATCAACACCAAACAGTGACTTTTTCCGAATGCATTGGATGCAGTGTTCAAAAATAAACAGTACATTATTTAGCATTCGGCTCACACACCCAAGCACGATATCAATTTTTTTAGTGATTAATAAGGCGAACACAACTCTTACTACCGTTCGTTACTATTTTAAAGAAAGACGAACATTATATAATGTTCTGTTCTTCTATAAAAACAGAAAAATTGTAGTGATACTGTAGACAAACATTATATTTTAATGTTCTATTAAGTTTCTTTTTTTTACATTGATAAAAAAAATGAACAAACAAAACATTTTAGCAACGACCGCACCACGAACAGCTTTTGTGTGTATTGTCTATATATTTTTTTTGCGTTAAATTATTTTTCTGGCTTTTTAGTTTTTTTCGTATGTATTTTTTGTTTGTGTAAAAATTGTTTGGTTTTATTTTACCAGCCAACAGCGACGAACATTAATGAACCGAAACGAACATATTGAAGTTTGTGGATTTTTAAAAAAACCGAACGGAATTAAATGTTCTCATCTTTTGTTGAGTTGGAAAGATGACAAACAGGGAAACCTTATTGTTTTAATGATTTTCTACACAAACACTATTAGAGTTTGTGTTTCCCACAAATCTACCGAACGGAACACTAAGGAACGATATTTAGTGGTTATTTTCGAACACTGATTGGGTGCTCTTGAACCTCATGTGAATTGTTTTCGTCTCGAACTCGACAATTTTCCAATCATCCAGAAATGGACCTCATCGCTTAAGATGATAATTTGGATTCCGTTAAACAGACTCACAGGTAATTATTCAGACGTAGCTTTAACAGTATGACCGTTATCAACTGACAAATTTCGGAAGTCAATTTTGGAAGAATCTATTTTCCATTATTTTGAAATTTGTTTATGCTTCGTGATATCAAAATTCGAAGTTGGTTTTCTAACGAGTTGTCACCTAGGTTTTCTAGAAGACAGTTCAAAGGAAATCGTCTTGTATGACAGAGTGAGTGACAACTTCTTGCTTGGTGTCCCCAATCAAACTTTATAAAGACCAGGATGAGTGGCATTGTCTGTCATCAAAATCTATGTGGGGCAAAATAAACGCCATTGCATTATGAGTTGTCTACTATCCAACTCCATTGGTACAGTATGAGCGATATGGTCTTCTAAGCTATTAACGACATTGTCTTAAGAGTTGTCTTCTATGAAGCTCTAGGTGTCTTGTTCAGCAAGCTACTGACGACGATATGAAAGGCAAATTTTTCAATACATTATTTTATAAAAAATTGAAAGACAAGTTTACAAAAATATAGAAACGATATGAGAAAAAGGTGAGAGAAGGGTGAAGAAATCGGAGTTCTTTTTCAAGTGGTTTATAGTGAGTTTTTTCTTAAGTATTTCATCAGCTTATAAGGCCTTAAATTGAAATTGAATGTTTTAAGACAGTGTCGTGAACACAGAGCACACAGAGGCGTCACGAGACAGAAAATATTGTGTTTTTTCTGTCTTTTTCTTCGAAAGCTGCCCTTTTGCATTTTTTGTTTTGATTACGCAATTCGTGTTGATAGTGGCAGCCTGTTTTTACACATTGCCATTTCACTACCAAAAAACATTTTCTTTCTCTTTCTTCGAAAGCTGCCCTTGCAAATGATTTGGACATTTTTCATACGTCACTTTTTGCATCTCTGTATGCTTTGTGGTCGTGAATGCTGTCGTTGACGACAAAATAGGCGACTTGGTCCTCTATGCAATCTTTTCGAATGAACGACAGGAGTTGTGTAATTTTATCACGACATTTGTTCGCAAATGTCGTTGAGGATTTCTTCTGGCTGTCCTTCACTTGTGCTGTGGGAATTATTATTGTCCTGCATCCATCGTCGATGACTTACAGACATGGCCGCTATAAATCCCGAAAGAATTCTAATATGGAAAATTTTCCAATAAAAAAATGTTTTGAAAAAGTTTTTCAAAAAGAACTTTTCTTATATACGACAATATTTCTTCTACGACAATATTTCTTTTAAGTGCTACTGAAGTCGTACTATCATTTCCAATTCAATAGAAGTTCAAAGTCAATATGATTATGTTCTTTATGGACTTTATAAAGAATCGAAATTCTTATTATTTATATAAACTTAACTCTTTGAAAAAATTGTGACTTATATTATTTCGCATTAAGTCTCTTCCTTTGTATCACCATTCCAACATGGAGTTAGGAAAGGACGCTCAATTTCTATTAATCTCTTGGAATTTAGAACTTCGGTGATATCCTCATATTATTCTGGGATGCAAACTGATACCATTTATACGGATTTAAGTAAAGCATTTGATAAAGTAAATCATGACCTTCTTATGTACCAGTTGAATAAAAACGGCCTCTCACCTATACTACTTAAGTGGATGTCAACTTATCTAAAGAGGAGATATCAGCGCATATTATTTCACCGATGTAATTATAAAGCTATACTTGCTCCATCTGGAGTCCTTCAAGGTTGTCACTTGGGTCCAGTATTATTCCTATTACTCATTAATGATTAACCATCGTGTATTAAATATTCGAAAATATTAATGTTTGCAGATGATGTAAAACTTTTCCTCAGCTATAAAGACTCAACAATGTTTTCCTTACTCCAAGATGATCTAAACATCTGAACTCGAAAAAATGTAAACATATGTTATTCTTCAGAAGAAGTCCAGTACTCTGTAGCTATACACTAAACAAGCATCAACTTGAAAGAGTAGAGACATTCCTTAAGGTGGGTGATTTACTTGATCATAAACTGTGTTTAAATACGTATATATTGCAGACAATCAACAAAGCCAAAGTTGTCCTTGGATTTATCAAACACGTGGGGAGTTTGACGATCCCTATGTCATAAGACAATTGTACGTTTTATTAGTGAGACGTATTCTGGAATACGCGTGGGGACCCCCAGTATAAGTTTCATGCTAAAAAATTGAAGTACGTACAAATACAATTTCTTTTATTCTGTCTTCGAAAACTCCACTGGAACCCAAATATGAATTTACCTCCGTCTGAAAATCGTTTAAAAATCGGAGGATATATATGAACATCTCCTTCAAGCTAACGGTAGAATTGTCTCAGAATTCCTACTTCGTAAGGTTCAGTTTTTAATTCCTATTCGTCCTTCAAAAAAATATATTCCCCTTAGACTTTAATACTTTCGGTTAAATTATGCAAATTTTTATCCTATCCTTGAATGAGCTCCGAATTTAACAGTTTTCTTACGTATATTGATTTTACTGATCGTATTGGCGTCAAAAATAACGTCTTAAAGGTATTAAGATAAATTTAATGCTAAATTTTTATTTTATGAAATGTACTAAAGTGTCTAAATTTATTTAGTTTAATCATACTAGCCAGTAAGAAATATTAGTTTCATTGGAGAACTGAGTAAATAAATAAAATATTTATATAATGGACTTCAAATAATATACGTACGTATTTTGCATTCTTTTCTCTAAGTGCAATCGTTTAAAAAGAGTCAAAGTCAAATATTAAAAACAAAAACTGAAAGAAAACACGCGTTAAATACTCGTACAATGTCATGTCAATAATTTGAACATGATTCAGCCAAATATCGCATTTCAAACAAAAGAACAATAAAAAAAAATTTTATGTATAAAAAAATTTCATGAGTTTACAAAAATCCATTTAGTGTATAAAAGTCCAATTGCAGTATTCCTTATATTTTAGGACAAACTGGGTGGGCGTTTATTTGGTAAAATCATCTTGGTCAACAAAATTGGTTGAAGTTAAAAAAAAAATTAAAAAAAGTGAAAAAAAAACAGATAACATTTTGTATCATTACACCTTTGGAAATATTTTTATAAAAAAAAAACTAATTCGATTTCCTGCCATAAAGTTTCATGACCAACAAGTTAAATGACTGACCATTTCCCAAAGTTGCAACTAGTTGTTTGATTCTCGTGTACCCTCCTAAACACTTGACATTTAACACATGGTATTTATCTTAACATTATAAGGATTCATTTAGCTCCCCTCTTAAATGCCAAACAACGGCAACAACACCAATGCGACAACAATAATGCGAAAGTATTAAATAGAAATGTCCTGTTAAAATCGGTTTGTAACATGTTATTTGCCAAGGCATATATATACACATTTGTAGTTTGTTTGTTTGAGTATTTATTTATTTTTTTGACCATCGTTTAGTTCTTATTATTTTATTAGCTTCTTTATCTTTAACAAGCAATCTTAAAATGTCAGCAAAACCAACAACTAGAATCCACAAAACAAAACAAAAAAAAAACAAATACAAAACTTTTTTTTTGTCCCATTTTACCTTTTTCGTTTCTCAAAATGCAAAAAGAAAATTGTAATAAGAATAGAATAAAAGTTCGATGCGGCAGCAAATATTACAAAAGGTTCATCAATACTGCCATGATTTGAATTCATATCAAATCTAATCATGTTACTTTAATACCAGAAGGGAAGTCATTACCTTCAGCCCTTACAAACACACACACACATACATTTGGAGACATTTTTAGGTCTATTAAAGCAAATAAGAAGATATCTCTCGTATGTGTGTATTACAAATAAATAAATACTCGTTGTATGTGGGGGGGTTGTATTGTGTTTTTCTGTATTTGTTTAAGGACATTTTGCTGTCTATTAGTTGCCATGTCTTTATTTTTCATCTAAAATAACAAACAATCATGTGTCCATCCGTTGTTCTCGTTATGTCGTCAGAAAATTACAAAAAGATAAAATTAAATAAAAGTAATTTTAGAAGAATTTTTTCTCCTGAACTTGATTAAGAAACTTTAATAGGATTGTCAATTTTCGTTGTTCAAAATTTAACATGGATGTTTTAATTTTGGCAAAAAAAAATATAAAAAAAGATAATTTGATTTCGAATTACGTTTTGCCTTTTTAGTGTTCATATACATTTGTTGTTATTATTATTGGGGGAGTGGAAGTAATAATTGGAATAAACCGTTTGATCAATCTTTGTCGAATCCGACCCCGAAATTTAAGAAATTCCCAAATATCATTCTCCCTTTAATCATGCTTATTGTTTCCGTGGCCATATTATGCTTTAAACATTCCTTACATGTCTGCCGCAATCATATTACAGTTGCCTAAAACCATTAACATTTTTGATGCAACTATTCATACATTTGAAACTTAACAATAACTTCTTACCATATTTTTAAAAGAGAGTCACCTTCAAGGCTCCACTTGATTTCTTATCATATTTTAAAGACAAAGTGGTTTTAAAGTGCGAAATATACAAATGGTTATGACAACGATACAGTGTCTGTGGAGAAGTGTGGTTGTGGACTTTATAACGAACACTAAACTCCATTACAAATGTTCCATCGTGATCTTTTACAAGCTATTAATTATACCGTATATATATATATATATATATATATATATATCTTTGTCATTCCGTTTGTGATTTCTACAATGTTGATCAAAGACCCTATAAAGGTTGTCCGTCTGTTTATTGGTCTGTTATAATGGGTTTTCCGAAGCCCCCAGATGTGATCATATCTGGGGCCTGGTTGGTATGTATTTATGTCAGGTATGCTCATTAAAATGTTGCTATTGAAATTCAGCTAGATCGGTCCAAAAATGGCTGCGATATGAGCGAAAAACCACGACTACCTCTATTTTTTCCAAAAATCCCTTGTTGTTTTTTTATTTCTTTTTTCTGTATATCTGGAAAACGCAAAGAGCCAAAGCTTTCAAATTAGGTACAAACATTTAGGAAATCAATACACAGCATCCGACATAATGTTGGTGGTATTGAATTAGTAGGCGTGGCACAAAAAAGATTTATTTATATTTTAAGAACGGTGTTTACATAAATTATTGTTCTTGTTACACCATGGTGAAGGGTATACAAGATTCGGCATAGCCGGATATAGCACCCTTACTTGCTTTATTTTATTTCAGGACTTCCCCATTACCGCTTCTTCTGAATCCAAATGTCTTCTCCACGTATGGACGTGTCTTCCACTTTTTCTGATACTCTGCACACAGAAAAAAATCAATGTAAATTCGTTCAAAACAAGGTTGATTTTACATTTTTCAGTAGTGATTTTGCTTCATTGTTTTTTCATGTTAATTTAACATGATTTTACAATAACTTGCGAACAACATTGTTTTCTTTCAAAATAACTATAATTCATGTTAATGTAACATTGCAGTAAAGTAAGAGCAAAATATCATTTATATTGGAATAACAATCCGAATCACGTTGAATGAACGTTACTTCAAGTTGAAACAACGTGAATGTCATGTAGAATCAAATTGGTTGGAGTGTGGTATAACAGTGTGAAGACAACATATGCATTTATTTAAGAATAATTCAAAACACTTATCCCTGTAACACATGTTTCACTTATTTTGTATCTCCTTTGTTAACAGAAGCATCAGCAGAATGGCCCGATATGGTATACGTCACCATTCTACCTTGAAAACTTGATATACTATTTAACTAAATAATTTTAATTAAAAGAATACGGGAATTGTCTTCTTTTTATAGCATATCTTAAACATGAAAATAAAAAAATGTACATACTTAAGTATGTATGCATGTTAATTTAACAAGATAAACTTTTGATTTTAATACAAAACAGGTTTTTATGGATTTAATATTGAACAATGTTATTTTAACAGTGAATAATATTTAAAAAACGTGATTTAAGGTTATTTTTCATATAAAATTAATATGTAATAATGATAAATTTAAATAAAGGGCATACTTTTGCAATTTTTTTCTGTGTGTGGGGATTCTACTTAATGGCTGCCTGTGTTATGTTACCTGAGAGCTTAAGAAGTGTGTGATGCCATTTCCACTTAAGTTTAAATATTGAAGTGCGCAGAAGCCCTTGATTTGTGTCCGTCAGCAGGTCTTTGTTGGTAAGTAAACTTGCCCAAAAGACATTTGTTGACAAAAGCCTGAAGTACGTTTATGTCACGAGAAGAGTAGAGTGTGTATTTCACGTTGGAGTTGAATAGCCTGATTTTGTCTTTCTAGAAATATTGTAAGCCTTCCACACAGGACGCAAAAGATCAAAGGACCGTCATCCAAAATTGATGTGGTTGACGATACCTGCGTCAGATCCTCCATTGTTGTTAATCGTGTTGCTGAGTTCACAGGAGCTGCTAAATTCCTCAAGCGCGGTACCTTAGCCAGCTCTTAAAGGACTATCTCTTGGCGGTGTTCATACTCATAGCTTTTGTCTTTACCAGGTAGTATAGAATCATTCCTTAGTATTTTTACATATCTATAGCTGTAATGCTAAAGAAAAGTTAGCTTAAGCAAAAAGTGTATGGAATATTGAGGGAAAATGACTTAATGTTAAAATGTGATGGCCCTACGTCAACAAATATTATCTTAACTGCCATAATTCTATTATAAATTTTGACACGTCGTAAAGTTCGACATAAGTAATTTAGCTCTAATTTAAACATGGTAAACCCATGGCTTTTATCTTTTATATAAGTACAGGAACATTTTTTTGAGGTTGATTTTTAAGTATCTTATCGCCCACCGATTTTAATGAAACATATATCGTTTTAAAGGAATTTGTGTGTAGATATGCACAATATATTTTTTTCTAAATTTTTTTGAATTAAATTATTTGAAAAGCGTTTTAATTTATCTTACAGACAAACGTACAAAGTTGGGTGAATAGTGCATTTTTTCCGTTCTCTTAAAATGTGTACGTCTTTGTTGTATCGGGTGATTTATTAAGAAATATAGGAAAGTTAAAAAAAAAACACATAACATTCAGAAAAATGCATGAAATCTTTATTTGAATCGATAGTACGGTCCGTATAATTTAATGTTTGAAGATTATTTCATGCAAATGTTCCATCCGCTTAGTCCAATTTTGGCATACTCTTTCCAACATTTCGGCCGGTATCGCATGAATAAATGCTTCAATGTTGTCTTCCAATGCGTCAATTGAAGCGGGCATGTGTGTATAGACATGAGCTTTAACAAAAAATAGTCTAAAGGCGTTAAAACGCACGATCTAGGCGGTCAATTGGTCGGTCCCGAACGTGAAATAAAATGTTCACCGAACTCTCCTCTCAATATGTGCATTGTTTAGCGTGCTGTGTGGCATGTGGCACCGTCTTGTTGAAACCACATGTCACACAAGTCAAGCTCTTGCATTTTGGACAAAAAAAAGTTGGATATCATCTCACGGTAGCGCTCACCATTCACAGTTACGTTACGATTCGCATCATCTTGGAACCGCACCAAACTGTGACTTTTTCTGGATGCATTGGTAGCTCTTGCAATGCTTCTGGCTGATCTTCACTCCTTAATCGACAATTCTGCTTATTACCGTACCGAATAGCCGCTTCAGTGGGTCGATTAAACTGACCATAAAATGGAAGAAGCGCGCGATGAACTTTCTTAACAGAGCACGCATTTTGATAATAAAATTCAATAATTTGCAAGCGTTGTTCGTTTGTAAGACGATTCATGGTTAAATTATAAACCAGTGTTGCCAAAAAGATAATATCTAAAAAATAACCCGATATAACGCACAGGTTTTCTCGAAACTAAATGTCGAATGGTCGAATTTCGGCTACTGGGCGTTCTCGCTAAAATCACTTCGCAATAAATCTTTTATTTATCAATTCTTTCCTAATATTTCTTATATTAGATAAAAGAATACTGCATAATGATTTTAGATTGGCCCATAAGTACCACGTAATTGAAAAAGTCGGTTTGAGACAGCCAATCACTTCTTTTGCGAAATTTTGTAGTAATCTATATATATAAAATTGGATGTGTGTGGGTATGTGTGTATGTATGTAACGTATGGACTCCAAAACGGCTGGGCCGATTTTGATGAAATTTTCAGGGAATCTTCAGAATATTCAGGCGGGTGACATAGGGAAGTCTGATTTTTGATTTTCGGTCTGGGGGCGGAGGGGCGTGGCAAAAACCATAACTTGAGAACGGCTGGACCGATTTGAACGATTTTTTCTTTTAAATGATCGCCATGGTCTAACTTAGATTCACATGGAAAGACAATTTTGCCCCGCCCACTTTTACGCCCACTTTTTTCGATTTACCTAAAATCAGAAAACGGCTCCATCGACTTGACTAATTTTTCTTTCAAATGTTCGTATTAATCAACTTTAAGTTTTAATCGAAAGAAAAATTTACCACGCCTACTTTTACGCCCACTTTTTCTATTAAGCGCATAAGTTGAGAACGGCTTGACCGATTCAAACGATTTTTTCTTTAAAATGATTGCCATGGTCCAACTTAGGTTTTTACGGAAAGAAAATTTTGCCACGCCCACTTTTTTCGATTTACCTAAAAAAAAAAGGGCTTCATCGATTTGACTAATTTTTCTTTTAAATGTTCGTATTAATCCATTTTACGTTTTCATCGAAAGAAAAATGTATCACGCCTACTTTTACGCCTTTTTTTCTATTAAGCGCATAACTTGAGAACGGCTGGGCCGATTTGGACAATTTTTTCTTTAAAATCATCGCCATGGTCCAACTTAGGTTTTTACAGAAGGAACATTTTAAAGGCCGTAAATTTCGTTTAAAGCTCAATTTAAATCGTCTGGTAATACAACAATATTTGCTTAGGGCCAGCAACGCGGACCGGGTCAGCTAGTTTAAATATGTTAATGGTTTAATGAATCTGATACTAAGGCCGATATATCATGTGCATGAGCTGGCTAAGACCACTAACTATGCGAATACATATAAATAATATTTGTCAAAGCATCCTGAGCTTAAGGATACTTTTTGTTAAGTTTTATGAAACTGCCACTTGCTTCATCAAATTAAGAAACTGATCGCACATTCCGCACATAATCATATGTTTTTTGATTTCGTTTATTTAATGAATTTGATAGGCTTTTCCTTAATTTTAAGTAAGTGGTCAAACATTCTAGGCCTTCAAGATTAGAACATTTTATTTCGGCTGTCAAAAGTGTTACTCTATGAATTTGTTAATGAAAAGTTTATGTACTTTGATGTATTACAAAATTCTGCCCGTTGTGTAAATAATACTGAATGTATTAGTTTTTGGTAAAAACTTAACTATTTACTTTAACACGATCCCATTTTAAACTGACAACAGATCATCGCTTAATAAAAAAAAATACATACAACACTGTTGCTACAAAAAAAAAAAACATGTCCGTTAAAAAAAATTCCATGCGCCTGAGCGTGATTTAGTCGAATTCACGAACTTAATGAAGTTCTTTAAATCACGCAATGCTTTTGCACTCTCCTGCAACATCCAGCCAAAATCCAAAAGGAAATAAAAAAAAACCTGGCCTTAACTTGAAAATTGTTAAGCTCACACACAGCAGGAACTATTAAGAGCTGGCTAAAGATCTCATTAACACCACTAGGATAATTAAAAGAGACTTTGACAACAAGATCTAGATTTGAAGAAGAAAGGAAAACAAAAAACTTAAGCCGCCTTCTAAAAGGCCAGTCTTCATGCAGCATCGTAACAAAAACAACAAAAAAAGAAAAATAAAATTACCCAAAAAACAGTAGTCAAATAAATGACAAAGATATTAGTGAAAAATGTTAAGCACGATTTCGTCTTTAAAGCCAATCCAACAACACATACACACATAACAAATCTTTGATGGCAGGAGCAGCAGAGGAGCAAAAATAAACGCATATAAAGTTAATGGCGCTTAATGCAAGTACTGACACTAATACATACACACAGATTGTTATTTGTATTTAAAGCCAACAGCAGCAAACATGAGATGTGATTAAGTTTTAAGCAGGTATTTAAGCGTTAAATAATTAGGGGATTTTTTAAAAGTCATTTAACATACACCAAAAAGAAAAAAAGAAGATGCAACAAAAAAATAAAATAAAAAAGATACTCTGTTAAACTTAAAACGACATGTCTAAACATTGTGGCTGTCTGACTGAGTGGTTGGCTGACTGGCTGGCTGGTAACTCCACTAAGTGAACATACAGCGCAAAGGCTCGTTAACGGCTTAAGCCAATTAAGCTGCTTAAATGTGACTCAAATCGCCAGTTTATTTTTGGGTTTATTATTTCTGTATAGCAAAAATAGTCTGGTAAGTTTTGTGGTTTCAGACATCATAACAATGTCAAAGTTAATGGTCACTTTGGAAATCATTCTTCATAGTCTTTCGTTGCCACAATTTCTTGCTGCCTGAATTCTTTTGTTTTCCCTCAAATTTGGAACGTTTTTTTTTCCTTTTGTTTCCTGCGTCTTTTTCCCTTTTTTTTTATCAATCAAAGTCTTTGTGCTGATTGTGATTGTTTTGTTAATATAAAAAAAAATATATTTGTACTTTTTTTCTTTTTGGGAATGTATTTTACTGGTTCCCTTTGATTGATGTATCGTTTTCAAATCCACCATAAACATGTCTCTGCCATTCTTTACCTTTTTATTGTGATCTCTACTTGTCCTTTTTTTTACAACGCATGCGATTGTTTTTCTTCATCTGATTTTTTATTATTTTTTTGATGTTTGTCTCTGAATTCTGTTGAATTTCGCGCTTGAACCTCTTTTCTGCTGACAATTGAAAGTTTGTGGACAGTTAACAGTGGAAGATTTTGGAAAGTTCCCACTTAGCCTAAAAACATTTGGTCCTACCTTTTTTAAAAAAAAAATTATCTAATCTATTGCAAAGATTTAATCGAGTTTTGGTTTTGAATTTGGAAACTACATACGTATGTTTATAAATATCGCACACTTACTGCCGTATTCATACAAATAAAATAGGTTTGAAATGTGTTTTAAGCCAAAATTTTCATAAAAATTTTTCAAATCCATTTTAATATTTTATGAATACGGCAGTTAGTCTTAAAGAGGCACAACAAAAACTTCAAAAATGTTGGTTGAAATTTTTTAAACAATTCGAGCAAGCGAAATGTTCGTGGTTATGAAAAATAAATTTTTTGAGTTGTGCCGGTTTATGTGAGATATGCTGCAAGCAACGAACAACAAAGCCCTATATAAAGAAACCTCAAGGATGATAAAACAAGTAAGAAAGCAAAGTCCGTCAAGCCCAACAACCATTTGATACGTTGCACCACCACAGTATTTATAGACAAACGTATGTGATAGTACCGCTTTTGGGACTCATGGGCAATTATGGTTCCGCCAAAACAAAATTATGTTACGTGGCGAAGATTGTTTGTGACGAATATTATTTAGACTTTTCTGCATCTATACAAAATTTGAGGCGCTTCCTTACAAGAAACCCATGGTCAATTCTGGACCTACAAGCATTATATAATGACAAGACATAGAAGCCATTATAGAAATTATCGTCGCTTATAGTGCAAATATTTATAGCATATAAAATTATTTTCGGGAGTGCTATTTGTCTGGGAGCTATGTTGGTACGATGATTAAGGCTGCTATTAAAATTTGAATATCAACTTTCAAATAGTTGTACCCCATCTCAGAAAGTACACAGAAGCAAATTACGGCAAATCAATTGTCATATTGAATACCACTTTTTAATTGAAAAGGCACCAACAACCGAATTTGTATATATAAACATTTTTTTTTCATTAGAATTGTTAAAACTCAACAAATATTTTTAACAATGAATTTGTTATATTGAATAAAATATTTGTTAACAATTAAACATACATTTTTATTTGGAGTTTGTCATATTAACAAAATATGTTATTGCCTTATAATTTAATTAAGAAATTGCATTTAAGAGCTGTTTTTATTAATTTTTAAGTCAAATATATTGAAAGCAGTGATGCCAGGAAAAATTTCAAAAAATCCCTACGTGTGTCCAAAAAAAATCCCTTTTTCCCAACAATCAAAAAAAATGTCCCTACAGTTTTCCCTACGTTAAAAATTTATTGTTTTTAGCGATAAGCAAACAAATACATATTTATTTTGTTAACAGTTTTTACATATTTATTATATTAAAAAAAACAATGAATTTCAAAAATAACACTGTGTGACAAATTAAATTTTTTTCTTTTTTGGCAGAATGCCTCTATAAATCCTTTCATCTAAAACAAAACAGAGTCAAACTTTGTATTTGATTTATCATTTTCTCATCTTTTGTTCATTTTTTAAGAAAAACTATTAATTTTTAATAATTTTTTTAACATAAGAATCTAATAATTTTTAGCAAACCTGGTACCAAATAAAAGGGGGGCTCTATAAAATTTAAAAAAAAAATATTTTCTTCAGTTCCGCTGAATTTAAATATAAAAAAGGTCCATTTAAAAGTAAATAATTTCATATCCTTAAAAGTTTCCACTAAAAATTTTTTAAAAATTCGAAATTGTATATTTTTATTTCTCTTAGCTTAGAAGGTGTGATTGTTTTCTTACATATAAATTTCTATGCAGAAATTTCATTTATAACACTGGTTTACAGCCAAAAATACCAAGAACGCCACATGCCTAGATAAGTTAATTGGGACCTCCGTTTTTTAGATAACGGTACTTTTGTGTTTTTCGGTGTATTGTCCCACTCAAACCCTTGTGGAGCCCAACCAAAATTTGTAATTTGAATAAAATCGGATGAAAAATAAAGTTTTTATTAAGGATTTTGTGGAACGACAATATTTTCATCTATATCTTCTTCTTCTTCTTCTATCTTCTATATACATATATAAAAATGAAAAATGTTTGTATGTTTGTTTGTTTGTATGTTGGCTTATAGACTCCTTAACTACTGAACCGATTTTCCTGAAATTTTTACAGCAGCATCACGAGAGCCCTAAAAATAAAATAGGCTACATATTTTTTCGATAGGAGCAGGGGAATAGGCACCCGCATTGGATGCCAATATTAAATATCGCATATCTTAAGAGCCGCTTCACGCATTTTGTTGAACTTTTGGTAGTAGGATCTTCTGAGCCCCAAAATTGAAATAAAGTAGCAGCAGGGGAAGTGTTACCCCCCATAGGACGCCAATGTTTAATATCGGATATCTTAAAAACTGTTATAGTTAGAATGTTCAAACTTTGTAGAAGTCACACTTATGGTATACTACACTTTTGAAAATAAAAATAAAGCGGGTAGGCGCAGGGGGGGATATACCTCCCATAGGATCCATATATTAAATATCGCTCAACTGAAGAACTATTAAAGGGATAGTCTTGAAACGTGGTTAAAGCTAATATTATGGTAAACTATAAATTTCAATGTAATGGGCGGGGTAGCCAGAGGAGGAGCAGTACTCCTCATAGATAGAAATATTAATAAGAGCCGCTGCAAGCAATTTGTTGAACTTTTGGTAGTAGGATCTTCTGAGCCCCAAAATTGAAATAAAATAGCAGCGGGGAAGTGTTACCCCCTATAGGACGCTAATGTTAAATATCGGATATCTTAAAAACTGTTATAGTGAGAATGTTCAAACTTTGTAGAAGTCACTCTTATGGTATACTACACCATTGGAAATAAAAATAAAGCGGGTAGGCGCAGGGAGAAAATATCTTTCATAGGATGCATATATTAAATATCTCTCAACCGATAAAGTGGTTAAAGCAGTGTAGCGAAGCGCAACGGGTTAAGCTAGTCTCATATTAAATTCCGTTTTTTTTTAAATACGTTAAAACTGATGGACGCCGAATATATTGTGTGAGCAATGAAGATAAAAATATTATCATTCCACAAAATCCTTAATAAAAACTTTATTTTTCATCTGATTTTTGGTTATCAAATTACGCTTAAAATGTTGGTAATTAAATAAACTATTTGGTAAAAAAATAAAACATTCCAGATCTTTACTATACCGTAGAAAAAAAAACGAAATAAAAATGAAAAATTTTGAAAAAATGTAAAAAATAGGCAAATTTTTGAGGTGGCCATAACTCAGCCATTTGTTATCAGATAGAAAATCGACGAAAAAGGCATTCAATTACCTTTCCAAAGATATGCCATTTATTTCGATCGGACTTTTTGGTTTGGCTCCACAAAAAAAAGTTACAGCGTTTTTCGTGTTCAGGAGGTCCCAATTAACTTAATTGTGCATGCTGAATTCTTGGTATTTTTCCTAATTAAAAATTTTTAAAGCAGTGTTAGATATTCGCTTTTAATTTTCGCATACATTTTAGAAAATGTGAGTGCGAATGCAAATAGCAAAAATAATAGAACAGTAGCTCGTTTCTGTATTTCTCGCATCGTAAAATTTCTTACATGAAGTGTGAAACAAAAAATTGCATCGTTTCTCGATTTATGAGATAAAAGTGTTTCTGTATTTGAATGCGAAAACAGACACAACAAATTCTGTTTATACTGGAATATTTCCAGTAATTAAGTGTCAAATAAAAGCGAAACGTCAGCAAAAGAAATATATATAAAAAAAACAGGGCTGCCAGATTTGACGAGTTATCGTCATCTTGACGATTTTTTGTTCCGATATTAACAAAGTGAGGTTTTGATGATTTTTTCTAAAAAAGTGACGAAAGCCAAAACAAAATCAAAAATATTTTATAATTTTGTTGTTACTTTCTATAGAAATTCATTTTGAATTTTTAAATTTCAAACACTTCTATTTTGTGGCATTGAAAATTGAAAAAAAATAATATGAATGTCTGTAGAAAGCAACAACAAATTTAAAAATATTTTAGATTTTGTTTTTGCTTTTAATGAAATTGTCGGCGTTGCGTTTTACATTAGTCTTCGAAATAAGATAATTGTAAATATTTTTATATGTTTGTTTATTAGAAAAAAAGATATCTTTAGAAACAAGGGTAAAATTTTTATATTTATCCCTATTGTGAAAATTGTCCTCGAAATTGTTTGTCTCTTCCCTAAAAAATGTATCGGCAAAAGCAAAATTTGGAGGGAAAGTAATGGACCGACTTGGCTTATTTTGAACATTGAATACTTCTTATATACATATACAAAATATGATTGATATTTGATATTCTTATCTTATATGTACACTTTTGTGACAAAACCATTATTCCGGCAAGAAAGAAATTTGTTTGTCTCCCAGTAAAAACTTTTTCAAAATGGATAGCTTCTTTCACTCGTTATTTAGTAGCTTTCTTCCATAAGAACTTCGATAACTACTTTTTTCTGGATGTATTTAGATAAAAAAAAATGACTTACTTTTGAATTTGTTCATTTTGGCACAACCCTTGTAAAATTCATTTGTTTTTCAGTAGAATTGCATGTACTGCTTTTATGTGTTTTGGATTACTCAACATATTATTTTGTAGGCGAAGATTTTACTGGGTCTTTAACCCGTTTATTTATGAACCGATTTTTTTTAATTTTAACTACCAGGTATTCTTTTTAGGTAAAAAAGAAAAAGATTATAGGAATAGGTAAATTAAAGATTTATATCTCAGCCATTTGTAAATATGATATAGTTAAATTTCAATAATATACTATTTCGGACTACATACGATATAAATATAAAACAACGTTGTCACTATCAATTCCATAAAAACCCAGAATATTTATAATACTGTTATCAAAGCTGATTTTTAAATTTTAAATTTTTATCGGATTAAAGAAAATAAATAATTTTTTAAAAAATAATCCTCCAGCTTAACAAAATAAATATAAATTTAATGAAATTATTAAATACCCATGAACTTTAACTATGTTTTTGTTTGATTATTTTTTAATAAAAGTCGAAACAAATTTGTTTAAAATTGACTTTAAATTGCACGATTTGTCAGGAAATTGACGATTTTGACACAAATTTATCTGGCAGCACTGATTAAAACCAAAACAAGAAAAGGCTAAAAAAATTTAATATAACAAAATATAACAATTGTTTTTTGTTTATTTTCATCATATTAATTATGCATTCATCATTTATATTCCTTCTATTTTTTTATTTATTTATTTTAAAAAAATAGTATATAAACATATTTTAAATTCAAAATATCTACATTTTGTTTTTCTCGCCACCAATTTCAAATGCGACTTATTTTGACAGTTCTTGAAAGAAACTTTTCGCAAAATATTGTTATAGAAACACTTTTTCTCGCATCCTTCCAATAATTGCTGGAAAATTATTTAAATCACAGATAATTCTCGCAAAAAAAAGATACAGAAACACTTGTGTGAGAAAAATCATTTTTTGTTTCATTTCACACTATTTTTGTTGCAATTCACACGTTTCATGCGAAAAGTTTTATGATGTGAGAAATACAGAATCGGGCTACAGTTCGCAATGCGATCGCGAATATACGTTGCCACTTAATTTTATATTAAGGGTTTCGAAGAATATTCGGGTACATGGTTTTAATATATGGATTGCCTGGCAGTTAGGACTCAAAGTATATGGTTTCTTTTAAAAAATGTCTACATTTGTACTAAAATGCTATTGTATATGAAAAATTTTCATTTTTAAATGAAAATTAGAGGAATATGTATAAACATATTTTTAAATAATAAATTAAAAATGAGATCTAATTTTGAAAATTCCCTACATTTGCCTTTAAATATAAAATCTGTCCTTTTTCCCTACGCTTGAAATTTTTGGAAAAAATCCCTACAAAAAGGGAAAATTCCCTACATTTGGCATCACTGATTGAAAGTCACATTACAAATAACATTATAAGCTTTTTCACCAACAGACTTATCACTGGATGAACTAGGAAGTTCCGACTTCATCACAAAACGAATTTTTGACCCCATTGTCGATAATATTTTAAATACTAGAACATATAAAAGTCCCGTTCAAATTTCTTTATGAATCATTAAATAATAACTTTACTTACCCTGTAGATTGTATCCTTTATTCCTTAAAAGTTTTTGACACAAATTGAATATATTTTTTATTTTGTATTTGATCTTTTTTCTACAAAAAAATACAATTTTACAAACATATTAATTAAAAAAATTTATAAAAATATTAGAAAATTTTTAATATTTTTAATCAGGCTTAAGTTCATGAAATTTAAGTCAAGACGAAAGTACGAAAAAACAGAAGTAAAGGAAAAAACATGTAAAATCAATTAAAAAAATGGATAATCATTCAGGAAAGCAAATTTCGATCTACCAAAGTTAAAATACAATTTGGTTTAAGGATTGATGTTTGACTAGTGACGTCAGCAGTCGTCGATGGCTGCGAGTGTAAGACGGCAAATCCATCTGAGGAGATCGAGTGGTTGCGATCGAAACATGTCATGGTAACATGCCGGCCAGGGTTCGAGCCCGAGCCACGTCAAGAATGAAAGATTATCAATAACAATTTTAATTAATTTTCATGTTGTAAAATTCCTTTCTTCACAAAAATAATTTAATAAAAATTAAATTTCATGAACTTAAGCCTGATTAAAAATATTAAAAATTTGGATTAAAAACCATAAATAGTTCAACAAAATAACCACAATACTAATTATTGTTAAAGCTAGGGCACGAGCTCTATGTATACATTTGTCCTTCAAGTTGTGCTGAAAAAGGTCAACGGAAAAGAGAAAGACAAAGTGAAAAAACAAAAAATGTACTTGGACTTCAAGAAAAATTCTTGACGAAAGTACGAAAAAACAGAAGTAAAGGAAAAAACATGTAAAATCAATTAAAAAAATGGATAATCATTCAGGAAAGCAAATTTCGATCTACCAAAGTTAAAATACAATTTGGTTTAAGGATTGATGTTTGACTAGTGACGTCAGCAGTCGTCGATGGCTGCGAGTGTAAGACGGCAAATCCATCTGAGGAGATCGAGTGGTTGCGATCGAAACATGTCATGGTAACCTGCCGGCCAGGGTTCGAGCCCGAGCCACGTCAAGAATGAAAGATTATCAATAACAATTTTAATTAATTTTCATGTTGTAAAATTCCTTTCTTCACAAAAATAATTTAATAAAAATTAAATTTCATGAACTTAAGCCTGATTAAAAATATTAAAAATTTGGATTAAAAACCATAAATAGTTCAACAAAATAACCACAATACTAATTAATATTAGAAAATTGTTAAAAAACTTTCTGCAATTACTTTATAACTTTTGTTATTTTTTTCAGTGTAGCTTAATACTTGAATAATATTTGAAAGAATTCTTATTTCTTCCACGTAAATTGTATTAAAATATATATACCAAACTTCATCAAATTATCTCCAAAATTGCGAACTCTACTTTGATCACAAGGTTTACAGGAACAGGCAAGCAGCCAGCCAGACGAACGGACATTCTCGAACGGTGATTCTGGGATCATCGGTATATAAAAAAGGTGCGTCTAGAACTAATATTTTTATATATAACGCACATCAGCGAAAGCGTATAATACCGTCTTCACTTATCGTAGTGTGACTACAATTATCCTGCGGACAAATAACTAGCATTTAGCTAGAAACTTACCAGTTGGTATTTACTTTTAACTAGTTTAAATTTAATTTTTTTTTTTGTATATCGAACTATATATCTTATATAACGTTGAGTTATCAACCGAGCCTAACTAGTTAATTTTTAAAGAGTTTCGTAATAGTTTAAGACTAGTTGCTTTATAAATAGTAAAAGTGTTAAAAGCAAAATTAAATTCAACCAGTATTCCCTTCAATATATTTTTCATACTTTTTGCTTAGTTAGCCAAAGCTGAGTAGCAGTGAGAAGAAGCTTCAGACATCAAATGTATTGTTTAGTTTGAATAATTCTAAACACTTACCTCTGGAACCAGAGGGAGCGAAAGAGACAATATCATTTTTTATTTTCCTATGAACTACTAAAAACTATATCGCCCTTCTGTATCGTTCTTTTCTGTAACAAATATTTTGTAATTACATTTGCTGTTAAAGAACTCAGCTGGTTATAAAAGAAAAACATTGAAATTGTGAAATAAACGAACAGGTTTAAAACAGGCTTATTAAACAAATGTTCATAAAAATTCGTTTCATAAGTCTTTTATAAGCCAGTTTTATTTGTTTTTATGAAAAAGGCTGTTAGGAACTTATGTTCTTAAACCTTTTTGATTTGTCTACATAAAGTTTTCCCATCTACAACGGACAACTCAAACATATGTCGTTCAACAATGCAAACTTTTTAATTATTTGTGAGCAAAAACAAAAAAAAAAAACGTCTACTACTGGTGGGCCTACAAGATTTTCTGATGTCCATTTTATGATCTGCATCAAAGTGTTGTACTCGCACAAAGTTAAAAGTCATGTAACAAACTTACAAAACACAATTGAAATTTAAGTAAGAAACAAATAAAAAATTAAAGAAATGTTGTCAGAAAGAAAAACATCATATCTCTCTAACTGACTTTGAAAAAATGACAATACTTGGGCGTTGTCTGGTCTTTTCGTTTTTATATGTTTGATGTTTTAATGTTTAACTGCGATTCTTTTATTTAGTTTTCCTTAATGCCGCATCTACTTTTGATGCTTTAAAGCACAAGCAGCTAAAAAAAAGCTTTGCAAGGTCTTAATGCAAAAAATTGAAAAAAAAATGCCGTTATCTTCATCAGTTTTAAAGACCCAAAATATAAAAGCGACTTTAAAATCAATTCACTGAATTTGTATTGTTCTGCTTTTTATTTTATTTTCTCCTTGTTTTGCAACTACTTTGTCGTTTTTATTTTTATTTGTTTTTGTCTTTTGCAATGAAAATAAAATTTTTTGTTGCCGTACTTTTAGGTTTTGCTGGATTTTTATTGTGTATGTGTGTATGAGTGTATGGCTTCCGGCAAAGGGCATCATGGATGTGGATGATGACGACAATGATGGTACGAGTGTTAAACAAAATCCACCATCGCTACAAGTAGTCCAAGTTTTGTCAATCAATACTCGTCGTAACACATCCTGCATATTAAGTAGAACCAAATACGAAATTCCTATAAACTTATATACTATACATACACGCACACACATACAGATACACTTTTTTCACTGCCTTCACTACATTGCTGCGAACAAATATACGAGGGTGGTGTAAGAAATTTCACCATAACTTGTATATCCCAACCACCATAGCTGGAGAGGTTATTATGCCTTAATGCTGATGTGTGTAACTTTTAGTATACCGATCGACTCAGTATCACACACTGAATTTATCTCACAATGTCCATCCGTCTAGCTGGCTAGGAATCTGTCTTTGTAAACCTTGAATACAATATGCAAGTTGCAATTTTCGAGATTAATTGATAAAATTTGGTACATATGTTCTCCCTGTCACATGAAAAAGTTGTCAAGTCCTTATTGGTAAACTTTTTACAATATTATGGTCTATAAAGTAATAGATCTCTCGATATTGGCTTTCTTTTCGTAAGCATAGACTGATAATGAGACTTCAAATATAGCACAATCTTTAATATCGGTTTATAAATTTTATATTTTGTCAATAAATACCTTCTAAACTTGTTTAAACAACCTCGTATTTATATATACCAACACACCAAAACATGAATAACAGACAAGACATGTTGTACGCGCATTCTTTTTAAGAGAAAGTTAAAATATCGAGAAATCGATATGTGACACAAGCATCCTTTTTCCATAAACACTGTGGGAGTATGTATTTGTTTATATTTTTTTTTTTTTTATAAAACTCTAAATACTTGTTATAATACAACACTATGAAGATTTTAACATATAGCTAGTTATTTCTACATACAACAACATCTTCTTCTACTCTCCCTATATTCTACTCCTAAAATATTTTCAACTATATTGAATTTTCTGTAAACAGTTACATTTCCACATACGTACATTCCTTATACATATACATACATATTTTCAAATATCGGGTAATACATGATGCTAAACATGCCACAACACAACCAATCATGTTTGAAAGCAACAGAAGACACTGAAGTTGGTAACAAATATGAGGAAAATGTGCTGGTGTCTGCTTAAAATACGACAGGACATGATGGAAAATAAAAACAAGTGTACAAAGTTTTATAAGACTTTGGAATTCTTGTTTTTCATTCATTCCTAAATTTACAAAATTCCAAAGATTTTTCACAACTTACAACTCATGCTTAAAGGAATTTTATAGTTTCTATGTGAGTGTATGTGTATGGTTTGTGTTGTTCTTGCTATTCTTCTTTATGCATTGTTGTTGACCAGTTGGGTTATTTTTTTTTTTTTTTGCTCTATTTTATATGACCTTAAGAAAAGGTTAACAAAAAAACTTATAATCAGATGCCATGAATGCTCCTGGATAAATGTTCGAGTATGTTAATTTTAAAAATTAGCTTAATTTTGAAAATGAGCTTAAATGATTTTCTAGCAAGATGTTTAGCAAAAAATCAAAAAAACAAAAAGCCCAGATCATCTTATAAGCCATTTATTTTTGTATTTGAGATTTTCCATTGTTAACCTATTGTTGTTTTATGGAATAGGTTGAATACACTCAAGAGAAAAAAATGTAAAAAAGTAGAATATAGGAAAAAAAAGTTCATGGAGTTCTGCTAACGAACATTTTTGTTATTCTAATGAAAAATTTTGTTAAATTCCAAAAGATCCGCAGAGGCTTGGCTTATGTTCTTTATGTCAGACCATCTGAATATTTTGCAAGATCTTTTTTGCCCAGTTTCCCTCATCCTGAGACCTCTACTAGACGTTAATAAGTGAGGTTAGAATTTTGATTGCTGGATTACAGATCATACTTCCTGCTTAGACGGGAGAATTTGTAAAAATCTACAACATTTCTAATCATTTTGTAAAAATCTTAAAAAATTAAACTGGTGCTGATTGGAGTTGATAGAGCTAAATTACCAAAATATTTTCTATGGGTATATAATCAAATTATTTACACTAGTTTCAAGTAAAAGTTTAAGCTGATTTTTTTCGATTTTTGTCTCTCTTTATAACCACACTACAAAGAGGTAGAGGGTATTAAGCGTTTCTGCTAATGTTTGTAGCACCTAAAAATATGTATCCTCGACCCACCTTTTGGTATACCAGGTGACACAAAATATTTTTGATTCGATCTAAAAATGTCCGTCCGTCTGTTTGGTTGGCTGACTTTTTATTAAGAGATCATGCGCAAAGTACAGGTTGTAAATTTGGAGATAATTTGATGAAATTTGGTACAAAGGTTATTGTCACTATGACCAAAACTATTGAGAATTGCGAGAATCGGTCTTAAATTTCACATGACCTTTTTTAGTATTAGTCTTTGTGACTATAAACCTTGTTCGAACTTATTTTAAATCATCTTTCCAAATTTAACTGCAATCAGTCCATATTTGACCATTGTTGCTATACAAATTCTACTTCCGAAAAAAGCTTTAAATGGCATACATCAATATAGATGTTGGTATTGACATCAAATTTAGCTACAGTTACTTTAACAATAGCTGCCATGTCGTGTCAAAATTTGTTGTTAGTGGGTTAATAATAGCGCATTGGTCTTACATAAACTAGGGAGTTACATTAATCGGGGTCTATTTTTATTCGATTAAAGGATTAATCGATATTTGACATTTATAGTTTTATATAAAAAATAATGTTTATTTACTCAAGTACTAATTTTTTCTAGAATTATCGAAAAACATCTCGTAACTAATAAAACTTTTGGATTTAGAATTATTCGATTAATCTATTAATTTTAAAATGTTATTCGTTTAAACGAATAATTCTAAATCCAAAAATGTTATTAATTACGAGATTTTTTTCGATAATTTTTGGAAAAATTAGTACTTGAGTAAATAAACATTATTTTTTATATAAAACTATAAATGTCAAATATCGATTAATCCTTTAATCGAATAAAAATAGACAAAAGTAATAAGGGACGTAAACCAGTTTTAAACCAGTAAAATTATTTGGAGGCAAAATTTAAAAAAAACCAGTACATTTGCGTACTGATTTGGGTGTTATGCATAAACCAGTACATTGAATAAAAACCAGTGCGTGTACTGGTAAAATCAGTACGAATGGCAACCCTATCTTGGCGGCCAATTGACATCGCCACCACGTGAGATAACACGGCCAATGAATTTGTCACGCAAAAGAGCCATTGTTGTGTGGCAAGTGGCACCGTCCTGTTGAAACCAGATATCGTTCTCATCCATATCTTTCATTTCGGGTCATAAAAAGTTCGTTATCATCTCACGATAGCGAACACCATTCACAGTAACTGCCTGACCGGCCTCATTTTGAAAAAAAATACGGCCCGATGATGCTGCCAGCTCATAAACCACACCAAACAGTCACTCTTTGTGGGCGCATTGGTTTTTTGACAATTACTCTTGGATTATCATTCGCCCAAATGCGGCAATTATGCTTATTGACGAATCCACTGAGGTTAAAAAATGTGCCTCATCACTGAATCACGAAGTGCACGATATGCATTTTGTTTTATTTTCAAAATAAGCCTGAATAACTATAACACGTTGCTCGATTGTGTATCTTTCCATTATTCAAATTGATTTTGTCTGAAATTGAGAAATGTCAAATGAAATGCAGAAAAAAACTTGACATTTAGGTGTGATTCATATTCAACATCGGCCCTTAAAATGGTTTTTGCAAAAATGTATAAAAGCTATTTTATATTAAAAAAATAGGAGAAAAATTATTTGAACATAGCCCTAATTGCGAAAATAGCGTAAGCGACATCATTTTCAATTTATTTTTTTTAATAAATGACTTTATTGGCAACACTTGTACCATCTCCTAAAATGTCATGGTCACATAACATAGCGTCTTCACCTGACAATTTTTTGTCATACCAAACGTCAAACTTCGTTTTAAAAAAACGCTGACAAACATTTTCGAGTTTTTTTTATATAGACTTTGACGTTTGGTATGACAAAAAATTGTCAGGTGAAGACGCTATGTTAGGTACCGTTACGATTTTATTGAAAGAACAATTTTATTGTAAGCGACAAATTGCATACATATAAAATGTATATAAAATAAAATAAAAAAATCCCTCCTGTACGCTATTTTCGCAGTTAGGCCACGATATGTGCCTATAACTTCTTACAATTTTTGCAAATAGGAAAAATGGCATGCATAGTCGAATATAGCTTTAAAAAGTATGAAGACCCATTATATTTTTTATAAAAAACCAATATTTTTCTTTGAGGCACAATATTTCATTTCACTGTCACACAAGTCTTTCTATCTTACTTTGTGAGATAGAAATCTAATGAGTTTTGTTACGCCTGTCAAAAAATCTAATTAAACATTGCAGTTTGTGTTCACACCATCACACATGAACATGCTTTCGTTGAAATGCAACACTGATCAAATGAAAAGTAAGTTAATGCTTGTAATTTTCATAACACATTGCATTCACACTTTTACATATTACTTGAGTTTTGGCATGTATTAATACGAAGAATAATAGTGTAAACTAGCCTTAAACGAACAACGCTCGATAATTCCGTTTTAGTTTCTGTTTTATGCTGCAACGCTCCCAACTGAAACAAAACAGATTCAGAAACGAGACGGTGGCGAACAGCAACGTTTTTCACTTTCAGATTTCGTTTCCAAACCCAGCTTTAGAAGAATTAGAAACAATTTGACGCCAATATTGTTCTTTTCTTTGAAGCTGCTTGAAAGTGAGCGTGATTTAGACATAACAGACGAACATGGCTAAGAATTACTCGAGAATTACTCCATTTTTTTTATATAAAAAAGAAAAGAGAGATAGAGAGAGACATACATACTTATGAAGGGGTTAGAAGAATTAAATTTAACCAGTGACCCCTTGGATTAAAGATTAGTTAAAATAAGGCCTCCAGATTTTGAAAATAAAAATAGAGGACATAAAGAAAAAAAGTAAAACATTTTTTGACTTCAAGATTTTTTTACATATTTTACAGACAAATTTACATTCACATATTAATAAATGTAAAGAAAATTTAAAAAGAATTACATATCGTCGGCTTAATATGCAGACCTGCGAAATCCACTTTTTAAGTAAATTGAGATTTGATGCCGTGTGGTAGAGAATTAAGTATGCCTCGTCGACCAGCATGTAGTTATTCTTCAATTTAAGTCTTGAAGTGTGTCAAATCAACTATATTTTTGGTTCTCCTCTCAAGCAGTAAATAGGAAAAATAAAAAGTTTTTCCTGTAAAATTTGTTGAAGGGGAGTTAGCAGGTTTGCATATTAAGCCGACGATGTATAAAAATTTACATTTACTTAAGTAAAATTAGTTAAAAAAAAACAACTAAACTTTAATAATCATTGCAAAAAATTATTCAAAATTTTATACTGCAAGTGTATGAGAGTCCAGTAGGAGTATGAACAGAACAAGCATGGCACAACATTTTCCATACGATTGCACAGAAAAAACCGTTGATCACCGTGAAATAAAATTTTTATTTTAATTTATAAATATAAAACAAATATTGGTCATGCTTTTAAAAATAAAGAGGACAAAGATGACAGATTATGAAAAAAAGATGATAAAAGAGGACACCAATTTTATAGAGGACAACCAGTTAAAAAAGAGGATTGTCCTCTAAAAAAGAGTACGTATGGTCACCTTAGTTAAAAACAATTCCAGAATTTTTTTTCTTTAATTTATTGCTACGCCTCTTTTTTGCTATGCAGAAATTTTAGCAAGAAGTGATAAAGAATTTTACTTACTTTCACCCAATACCAAACATGACTACGAAGGATAAAGTTCAGCCTTTGAATTAATCCTCACTTTAAGTCAATTTTAACCGTCTGTGTGGTGAATCCATGATTGCCCATGGGTTCCAAATAGGGTATACTCTCAAAAATTGGTCTCTAAATTCTGTGGTGTAGGGTATCATATGGTCGGGCTTGACCGACTATACTTTCTTACTTGTTTCTGTTTGTTTTTGTCAAGTCTTCAGCATTTTCAGCAGATTTTCAAAACATGATAAACGTCTTTTTTCTTTCAGCTTTCAATAATCGCATTCGAATGTGTAGACAGAAATTATCTAACACAGTTCTATTGAACTCGCTATAATACAAGTATGTATATCGATGATGGCTGGGGGGTAGGAGGTCATCTTAAACGCTGTATGAAACGACAGGGGTACTTTTAAAACGCCTGTTAAGAAATATCGACAAAAACAAATCAAACAAGAAAAAAACAAACTAACTATTAAAACAAGTTAAAAAAAAAAAAAAATATAAAACCAAAAGACCAAGTTAAAATAATAAAAATAAATTTGAGTATGTGAACTCAGCTAAACTGAGTTAGAATTGTGTATGTCGACTGATGAGATGTGAATCTGTAAGATACACACTTGCTAGATGTGTTGTTAAGATGACTTTGTGATATTTTTTATATTGGGTTTAACAAATAGTCAAATCATAAAAACAACAACACTTTTAGAACAAAAACATACTTGTTTTCTGTGAGTGTTATTTTTCTTTTTTTTTTTTTGTTAAAGAAATTTTGTACAAATTTTGATGATTGTGCAGATTTATATTTAATTTGTGAAAGCAAAAAATTGCGTTAACAATTTTACATTTAAGAAGTACAAAAAGATTATAAATATTTCTAAATTGAAGCGAAAGGTTGCAGAAAATTATCTTAAAAGAAATTTAGTGCTTTTCTAATGTTACAATTGGTAAAAATTACAGCAAAAACTTAACCAATATTGGGACTTTTTTTAAGCAATCTTGGGTTTTTTTTATAAAAATCTCGAAGCATTATTTATTTCTATTTTTTTTATTAACTGAGTAAAATTCTTCTGTATCTAAAAATTTCATTCAAAAATATCTTTAAACAACAATTTATACAATACAAAAAGTTAAATCTCTTTGATCTTTAAAATTTTCAATAAATTTTAAAATATTAAATTTTTCTTCAAAAAGGACTATCCGTTCAGTATAAGTATCGAAAATCTTTCACTTCATTAGTTGCCCCAAATTATAATCGATATCACGGTCACTTAAAACAAGATGCAACAGAAGATAATTTATTTTTTAAAAAGCCAAAAAATTAAGAAAGGTGTGTTGCAAATATAAAATACTGCGAAATTACTTCCTTTTCATAGGCAGCTTTTATTAAAAGTCAAATTCTCTATAGTTTTTGACCATCGTCCAAACTTCCATTTTGATCCATCGAGGATCAACGGCCTATAACAAATTCATTCCATTGGCATTTGTCAGTTGCTAAGGACTTTAGTTGACTCTAAATCATCCAGCGTGCTTCCTTCCACATTTATCTTCTCCACACGCAAAGAAAAAACATGGTTGTGGTAAACATATTCTAAGAGCAACATATTTTGAGAAGATTCTAAATATATTCGTTATATTACATCATAATATTTTTCCCTTAATCATATTAATATTCTGTTAATCATAATATGTCCAGAAGGAGTCATATTATTGCCATGTTAATCATATTAAGTTAAGAAGCAATCATATTATTATCAAATTAATCATAAAAAGTGCAGAAATTAATCATATTTTTGTCATGCTTATCATAATAAGCTAAGAAGTAATCATATTATCATCATCTTAATCACAATAAATTTAGAAGCAATCATATTATGATACAGGTCCTTTAATAACTGTCATAACAATACAAAATAAGTTAAAATTTTTATGATCGATTTTTTATTTTGTGACTTTTTACAATTTTTCTTGATATAAATTAAATAGCGGAGTTCAATATTTGGCTTGCAAAAGAGTAAATGAAAAATATCGTAACACTGATAAAATAAAACGAAATCTCTGCTTGTTTTGTTGTTGGATTTTACTCCGATATTTTAAAAATAAAACGAAATCTCTGTGTGTTTTGGTGTTGGATTTTTTACTAATACTGAACTCCGCCAATATTTTCATTGTTTTAATTTCTTTAAATTTATTATTTTTTATGGGAATTTATCTTTTAATTGTTTAACCGCTCACATATAAAATAAACGACACAACTGATTCAAAATTATTTTACAAATGGCGCTAACATAATATGATTAGGGTAAAAATAGTTTGATTGCATCTTTAACACAATATGATAAATGTATAGAAAGTTATCATGTTATGGCTTTTAAATATCATGATATGGTTGTGAGAAATATAACATGTTTAGAAAGTTATCATAATTTAGTTGTTAGAAAAATAATCATTTTTTGGTCAACAATACTCAAATTTATAATTGCGATAAACATTAATATGTTTACAGTAACTATAATATTGTTTATATTAAATAAAAATAACAATTTTTTGTGTACGACAACAAAATATTATTACAATAAACATAACCATGTCCAACAATATTTTTTCTCTGCGTGCAGGTATAAGCTTGTCTTCCACTTCTTCGGCTTCCCTGTGGACTTTATTAAAGAGCTGCTTTTGTAATGTCGCCCTACAGTTTTCGTAGGGTTCGCCCAGTCCATCTTCATTTCCTTTGGAGAATTTTGACTGGGATTTGCATTGTTCTTTGCCATAAGATTTCTTCGGAGATTGCGATTGGTCAGAATATTTTCAGGATACGCCATAGACAGCGAGTGATGAATGTCTGGATTGCCTTGACATCCTTAATTGCTCGTTCCATCACTCGGGTCCATATAGAAGCGTAGATTTTATGCATTTGTTGAATATTTTTATTTTGTGTCGGAAGGTATGTGCGAAGATCGCCAAGTAGGTTTCAGACGGCCAAACGATTGGTTGCCGGACGTGGTCAGCATGCTCCGGAGGTAACAGAGTTTTGCTACATCTTCCAGGTTATGATTCCTGATTTGTACACAGAAAATAAAAACTAGTAATTAATTCAAGTTTTTTTTTACTCTTAGTACGAGTCGTTCTTAGAATTTAAGTACGAAGAACACGAAGAAGTATAATATGCATGCATACGTGTGTTTTTTTGTTGTAGAAACAACAACAACAGTTAAAAATAAGGTAAAACCCGAAACAACAACACCACAAAAAAGCATATATATAAAATAAGAAGCAAAAATTCCCAAATTCTATTTGTTAAAATTTTTTAGTTAAACACATCCAACTTTAACAGTAGAATGATTATACCGGGCATATTAGTGTCATATAGTTTTCTTCTGTAAACAACGGGTGGACTGCAACAAAAGTGTAACAAACATATGTTACCGGTAAGTAAACAACAATATTCTCTCAATCAAGCACATATGCGGGATTAAATCAACTTTTACACTTTAACTTAAGTCAAACGCGATTTCGGATTTTTTGTGTACGGGCACTTGAATAATCCAAACTTGAATCAAGCATTCTTTATTTGATTTAGAGATATCCAAACTTACCGTACTATTACCTCCGCGTTGGCTTGGTTTAATTATGGATGCCTTGATTTTCTTTTCAGTGTATTTTAACGTTTTGTCGATGCTCAGTTTCTTCCTGTTCAGAATCTAGCTTGCGTTGCATGTCGTAATAATCGAGGTATTCCATTCACCTGTTGAATCCCCAGGTAATACCTCTTGATGAACATAAGGTTCGTTGTTAATCACAGTACATGCACAAACCAATCCGAAGCGGTATTAATAGTACGGTGAGTACGGATTTTCTTGAATCGAGTACAGAAAGATTGATTTAAGTACGGATTTTTAATAGCGAAATACTTAACTTATCCATATTCAATCCCGAATTCGTAATTAAAATAAATCATAAATCATATTGATTAAACTAAAACTAAGATTGAATTCATCTCAAAATTCGCTTGATTTAAGAATTATAAAGTTGATTTAAGTAAAACTAAGATTGAATCAATATCAAAATGCGCTTGATAAAATTGATTTTATCCGAATTTGTACTTGAACTAAACCAAAGTGAAATTATAAGGAAAATTGTATTATGATTGATTTGCTTATCCGTTTTACTTCTCACAGAATTTCAATTATAAAACACCAGCATCATCGCCGTTATGGCTTTTACTTTAAAAACTTGATTTACATACATATATAACTGAAAATATAAGCTAAATGAGAAGCGAGAGTTCTCAATTTAACTTTTTAAACATGAAAATAATATGTTTTCGTATTGTTGTGTTGTTTTTGTTGTTCCTAAACACAACAAGCGAATCGTTTTTAACTAAATACTTGTGTGGTGTTGTTGTTGTATCTGCAAAAAACTTTGCTAAGTTAAATTAGATTCAAACGCTCACTTTTTAGTTTAACTCTCAGAATGGCACTACCAACGAAAAGTTTAATTTTTTTTTTTACTTGGTTTAAGAATTTTGTACTTATTTTAAGAAATTCCGGGATTGATTTTCGAAAATAATCCCATTTAGGATTGTTTTTAGTACGTTTAACTGTTATTCGTTCTTGAATTTTTGAGTACGACTCGTCCTTAAGGTAAGTATAAAAAGCTTAATTCTTTCTGTGTGAGCACGTGATTATCTAAAATAATTCCGAAGAATTCAAAAGGAGTATTACCTGATTTTTTTTTCGAAAAATTTGTGTTACATACATCATAAATTATTATTATATAATAAATCCATAATCCAATATCCAATCCATGAGGCCATAAATTTTGTCATGTCCTTTAAAAAATTCACACTCATACTTCAAATTTTAAATTGCAATAAAATAACGCTTTAAAACATCTTAAACTTCTGTTCACATAGTTATTTTTTTAGTTATTATTCTCAATTAAATGACAAAAAATATCCGAAAAAACAACAACTAGCTGCTCTTCATTCAACATCATTAACTCCATATGGAGTGTTCTTTATAACCGAACTACCAAATATAGAACAATCATTCATTTATACATGCTTTCTTAATATTTCTCATGCATTCATTCATTCTTTTCTCATTGATTCATTTGTACTCGTACAAGTACACAAGTATCATTGAATTGTAGCCTCCAGGTATTTAAACGATTACCGCATCACACAGCAAACATCTACCATACACATACACATATTAAAGCAGATACAAGTGGTGAGCGCAAATTGAAATAAAAAAAAAATAATAAAAAATAAAATAATAATAAAAAACACTAAAGAGCCAATTACAGATCCATGGATTATGGTTGATTCTCCTTTTTTCATACTGTTTTTCTGTTTTAATGCCTCGCAAGACTATTGGAAAATTGTAGCCTCCGGCTAGTGCTGCTAATAAGATGATTTCTTATTATTATTTTCTTTATATTGTGACAGATGTGACAAACTCATATGAACGCACCACTACCACTAATAAAATAAATAATTTTTTGGTATAAAAATCCACCTTAACAAAAAAAAACTACCAGTTGTTGAATGTTGAGAACCAACTGAAATAATTTGAACATGACAAAATGCTCTGGATGATTAAAGGACACATTTTTCAGATTTCCCTGCTTGTGTGGTTCGTTCGGCTTCTGTTTCGTTGTTTGCATTTGTTGTCATATAATTATTTCCCATTTAAAAGGTAAATTACAATTTTTGTACATTATAATCTATAAATTTCGCATTACAAACTTTTATTTACTCGTTAAACATACAATCAATTTCTCTTCGTAAAGTAGGAATTTGCCTAGTTACCCCACCCATCGATTCCTAAGCTTACGGAGAAAGGGGTAGTGCTGGGGACATTTTTGTTTTGTATTTAAGACATTTTTAATGAAAATTCCATAATGAATTCCTGTATGAATTGGCAGAAACAAAAACCAAATTGTTTAGAGGACATCTGTTAGACGTGGTTGAATGTCTATCAAATTAACTTTAGATTAACTTTTTACCCCTCCATTCAACGACATCCATCGTATTTACCGGCAAAACTGTCAGTTTTAAAAAAGATATTGAAAGTTGTGTAAATATTAAGGGGATTCAGCGTAACTAAAAAAAAAAAAAACTGTAAAGAAGAATAATTAGAATGTGTGCATATTTAACCTTGGCACACATTGCATCGAGGATCCATATACTTATTACACTGTGCTAGTTGAAAAAACTAGTAAGCGGGGTACACGGCGGGTTTACCTAATTCGAGCACACTGAATCCAGTGGTGCTAGCCGTTTTTTTTTTTTTAGTTAGCTCTTGTTTTCGAGATATGCGGTTATTTTGAAAATGGAGGAGGTTACACAACATATATTCGCGCAACATAATTGTTATTGCAAAAAAGAAAACAAATTTCCAAACAAAAGAAGCCATAAGTAATTAAACTCTGTCTACCACTTTTGATTATATTCACGATGAACAATTTAAATTAAATTTAAGAATTTAATAAATCGCCACATTTGTAAGGAAGCCCCCCTAAGGGTTGGAGACAAAGGGCAAGTAGGTTAGGTTAGGAAGGGTTATGTGCCCAAGGGCACACCTCCACTCGGAGACCAATGCGGTCCATTGTGAATCCCTTCAATATAAAGGAAGAAGAAAGAGAGAAGGGGCTGGTATGTTTTAAGGAAATGTTAAGGATGAAAAACTAATTTACATTTTATCCCCCTAGAGGCGACTCCTAGGCAGTTATGAGACTTTTGTTCAGTGTATTTCTAGTCTGTATTGAAAACTTTTTGAGGGAGCACCCTAAACGAATGGAGATATCGGGTTGGTATATTAGAAAGAAATGATGGACATGATAAATAAAGTGGGGTTGGCCATACATTTGATCCATCTAGGAGCATCCTACGCGCTACAGGTGCCAAATTTAAGAATTTAAACCATACAAATAAGCTGTATTGAAGAAAAATAAATTAAAAAGCGTTTAAGGGTATTTCAGGTTATTAATTTAAACAGTTTTACGCTTCTTTTGTAAAATTTTCAGAATGTTAGATAGGGTCGTTTGCGTTTTAGGTAACGAAATATTTATGTATTGTTGTTTTAGTTTTTTTAGAGGAAAGGATAAAAAAGGACAAAAATGCAATAATCATGAAAAATATCCTGACATAGAAAATGAGTTTAAATGTCCGTGACATGTCCACCACAAAATGACGTAAGTGGGTTGAAAAAGATTAAGCATTTTTTGCCTCAAAAGAAATTGCAGTAAGCTGTAGCCTTTTTATTTGAGTAGAAATGAACAAAGTGTAAAAGTGAAGGTAAACGAATGCTTGGACAAAGTAAAGGGGTCTAGGGCAACTGGCGGTGCACCATTTACGAAACATGAGCTGACAACAATTGAAGAGACTACAGTGCGCTTATGTTGCATTTTTCATTCGGCAGAATGTGAATTCGGCATTGCATTGAATCTTACAATTGAAGAAGAATTGCTCTTAAGATTCCAAAACGGCAATAAGATTATTCCGGTTAAAACTGCAAAGAAGCAGCAAGTTGCAAATTCAGAAGAAGTTTAGAACGAAGCAAATGCCTTATCTCTGGTAGCTAAAGTGAATTTTTGCAATCTCTCAGAATTTTCCTCGCCAACCTTTCGTACCGCTCTTCTTCTTACAACAAAAATGCTACAACATCTTGTAAAATTTCGATTAATTTCATACACTTTCATTGATGTTTTAGTTAAAACAATAATACTTTGCAGAGAAGAAAAATTAAAAAATTGTAAGCAAATAATCAAACGTAAGTAACAAATGATTCGAAACAACACAAAATAAACTAAAAAACGATTTTCAGCAAAACCGACATGGACAGACTTAATTAATGGCACAATAAACAGTTTCAACTTTACGATTGAATAAATTAAAAAAAAATATATATTTTGTTTGTTTTCAATATTCAATATATCTATCTCTATCTATCTATCTATCTATCTTCTTCTATATATATAAAATAGGATGTGTGTAACGTATGGACTCCAAAACAGCGAGGCCGATTTTGATAAAATTTTTAGGGAATCTTCAGAATATTCAAGCGGGTGACACTGTGAAGTCTGATTTTTGATTTTCGATCTGCGGGCGGAGGGGCGTGGCAAAACCCAATTTTCATATCGTTCCACCAATAACATCTATATAATTTGGACGATTTTTTCTTTAAAATGATCGCCATGGTCCAACTTAGATTTATACGAAAAGAAAATTTTGCACCGCCCACTTTTTTCGGAATACCTAAAATCAGAAAACGGCTCCATCAATTTGACAAATTTTTCTTTCAAATGTTCGTATTAATCCATTTTACGTTTTCATCAAAAGAAAAATTTACCACGCCTACTTTTACGCCCACTTCTTCTATTAAGCGCATAACTTGAGAACGGCTTGACCGATTTGCACGATTTTTTCTATAAAATCATCGCCATGGTCCAACTTAGGTTTTTACGGAAAGGAAATTTTGCCCCGCCCACTTAAACGTCCAATTTTTTCGATTTACCTTAGTCGATTTGACTAATTGTTCTTTCAAATGTTCGTATCTTTTTAACGGATTTTAAAAATCGAACGCAAATATTTTTCAAATAGAAACTGGGAATTATTTCCTTCCGAAGGTAACTTTACATTATATTCAACATTTTTCATTTTTTTTTTCGAATTTATTCTATTTTCTATTTACATTTTACCTTAGCCTTCCGTTGGAAAGCAATGAGGTATATTGAATGTACAGAAAAATTTCAATTTATAAAGCAACACTATCCAGTGAGACACAAAGAATGCTGACGACGGCCGTAGCGGGCCAGAAAATGCATTACATTCTGCTGGTGTCTAATAATTGTAAATTTTTCTGTACATTCAATATACCTCATTGCTTTCCAACGGAAGGCTAAGGTAAAATGTAAATAGAAAATACAATATAATAGTCTGGTAGTGTATAAAGTCATTTCTGAAAAATTGTAGGAATAGAACTATTACAAAAAAGCTTTATAAAATACATAACTGAAATTTAGCTCATAGAATAAATTCGAAAAAATGAAAAATGTTGAATATAATGTAAAGTTACCTTCGGAAGGAAATAATTCCCAGTTTCTATTTGTTAAAATAGTTGAGTTAAATACATTCAATTTATAAAGCAACACTATCCAGTGAGACACAAAGAATGCTGACGACGGCCGTAGCGGGCCAGAAAATGCATTACATTCTGCTGGTGTCTAATAATTGTAAATTTTTCTGTACATTCAATATACCTCATTGCTTTCCAACGGAAGGCTAAGGTAAAATGTAAATAGAAAATACAATATAATAGTCTGGTAGTGTATAAAGTCATTTCTGAAAAATTGTAGGAATAGAACTATTACAAAAAAGCTTTATAAAATACATAACTGAAATTTAGAATAAATTCGAAAAAATGAAAAATGTTGAATGCAAATATTTTTCCTTTTGGACAGGAAAACGTCTGTCGGGTCAGCTAGTATCCTATAAAAATAGAAAACAAAAGAATACCCAGTTTTGCTGAAAAAAAATGATTGGCACAGCTTGGTTATGCCCTTCAAATTTTATCAGTCTGGCAACGTTTTTCTGATCAATCGTAAAGAGGCTGAAATTACAGAACTTCTTAAATTGCAAGAACAGATAATTTCAAAAAGAAATTTATATAAGGGGCATTTCCCTGTCATCGTACAGGACATTTGTACGTCCTCGGAGAGGTAGATATTTTGCAATAATAAAAATAACTGGAAAATAATTTTGTCATTATGTGTTATTTTGAGGGTACTTTTTCTGAAAAAACCAATTCAAACATTCGGAACCTTGTTGTCCAAAATATCGAGCGAAATACGTGCATAAAACGGAATTGACTTGAGGTGAATGTAAAATATGCAAAAATCTGCATATTGTGGGAGTTGTTCAATTTTTGTAATTTCTTACATTAAACGAATTTTTTCCCTTTATAATCCGTAATTTAAAAAAAGAAAATTTCTTTTGGATTTCTTTTAATATCGCTCGTGACATACCACATGTGACAGATTTTTCTTATATAATTTTTATAAGACTTTCTCAAGGAAATGTCCATATGATTTTGTATAAAAGAAATATATAAAAAAATTTTAACGATAAGATAATTAAGTTGTAATTTTATGCAGGCGAGTTTAAAATACTTTTGGCATTACAAATAAAAGCTTGCAATACTCGCTTAGAACTTAAAAGAAGTAACTAGCTTCTGTATCGACCAGGATGGTCCTTAAAAATGGAATGCATTCAAGATTCAGTGAGCACTACTAATATTTCAATAAACGTCAATTATCTATCGATGTTTAATAAGTTTTCTTTTCAAGGATGACCGTTTAAATCCTTTGATTACTATTATATTTGACATTCTTTATTTTTTTTAATAGTTTTGCTGCTGTTGTTTTTCTATTGTTCCGAAAATGGTTTATTCTTAACAACCCTTTTGATATGCGTGTTACCGGGAGATCAATGAATGAATGAATGACACAGGCTTAGTTTGACTGTCATGCATGACAAACAGATTTTCAACTCAACTCAACTTGTTTGTTTTCGTTTTTCCATACAAAACAAAAAAAGGACTATGAAACTACAACTCGTACACACAGCAAAAAAATACCAATGTTAAAATAACATGGCGAAATGTTGATTGAGAATCATGGTAAATTTTTGCAAAAGTATGCCCTTTATTTAAATTTATCATTATTTTATATTAATTTTAAATGAAAAATATTAAAATAACCTTAAATCACGTTTATTTAATATTATTCACTGTTAAAATAACATTGTTCAATATTTCATCCATAAAAACCTGTTTTATATTAAAATTAAAAGTTTTTCTTGTTAAATTAACATGCATACATACTTAAGTATGTACATTTTTTTATTTTCATGTTTAAAATATGTTACAAAAGAAGACAATTCCCGTATTCTTTTAATTAAAATTATTTAGTTAAATAGTACATCAAGTTTTCAAAGTAGAATGATGACGAAACCAATATCGGGCCATTCTGCTGTTCACAAAGGAGATACAAAATAAGTGAAACATGTGTTACAGGGGTAAGTGTTTTGAGTTATAAAATAAATGCATATGTTGTCTCCACACTGTTATATCACACTCCAACCAATTTGATTCTACATGAAATTCACGTTGTTTCAACTTGAAATAACTTTCATTCAACGTGATTCGGATTGTTATTTCAATATTAATGACATTTTGCTCTAACTTTACTGTAATGTTAAATCAACATGAATAATAGTTATTTTAAAAGAAAAAAATATTGTTTGCAAGTTATTGTAAAATCATGTTAAATTAACATGAAACAACAATGAAGCAAAATCACTACTGAAAAATGTAAAATCAACCTTGTTTTGAACGAATTTACATTGATTTTTCTCTGTGTGTAGAGGTACGAATGCAATAGACTAAAAGGACACCCACATATGCTTCATCATACAAACGAATGACACACAGACAGACAGACAGACATCACAAGCCATCAGCAAATCGATGCAACGAAGGGAGGTTTTTTAGATTTTGTTTTCCTTTTTTTGCTAGCGATGCCCATTTAAACGGTTTTTCTTCCAGAAACCTTTTTTGCACTGACAATAGTTTAAGTAACCACATGAGTAAACAAAAAAAATATAGAAAAAATCGATATAAAAAAATCAGATTAGTTGTTGCGAAAAAAGAAGTACACACTGGCTGTACATTTAAAAAAAATGTGTCTCCGCACGATTGCCCGAAGTGTTAGACTTTCTTAAGGAAGATGGAATAAAAAAAAATGGCTTTGGCAATGTGTAGACTCGTTAGAGGCCTAAAACAGGGCAGATGTCACAATCGAAATTGAATTAAACTCAAAGTAAGATTGATTGTCTCCATATCTATCACTAAACGTACACATTAAGATGGTATTGTAAGCCAAGTATAACTCTTCTGTGCATAAGATGGGAAAGGAAAAAAAAATAATGAGAAAATTTCTTATAACTGCAACAATCTTGCTGTTGATCCTGCAACAACAGCATCAGTTGAGAATAAGTTTTGAGAGTGTGTTTTAATTCAAGTTAAATGAACCAAAATTTAAGTGAATTTATTTAAAACAAAACAAAAAAGATAATAGAATCTTATTTCTTTCCTTTCAAGAGTTTAATGTTAATTCTGCAATTTAGACAAATTGAATAATTTTGTTACAACATTTTCAATTTTATTTCATACACTTGCACAGCTACTGAAACAGACACACACACACACATACACATGCATATCTAACTAATACAACAATTTCATTTAAATGATTCCAATTTTTTTTGTTATTGCTATGAATGTGTTTAATCAGGATTTTTAGCATTACAACAACAATAAAAAAATAAATAACTAAAACTCTTAGAAAATAATGTTTAAGTGAAAAAAATTACTTAGTTAGTGACTGCCAGTCAGCCAGCCATCTTGACTGCCTGCGCTTATTTCTTCCTTCAGCCTCTGCAAATTATTTGATTGTTTGCTTGGCATTGTTTTTCTTAACGAGAAACTCCATCCATCCACTCCGGTCTTTGCCTTAAGGTATTGTTTATGGAATCTGGTAGCTGCAAATGAACGTCGAATATAGTTGAGCAAGAAGATAAAGGAACATAAGAATAAGCTAATAATAATCCTCTAGAGGCTTGCAGTAAATTGTCTACAATTGTAATCCATTCCCATACAATTTTTACTTTCATTTTGTGTCGTTATTAGGGATATTAATTTCAGTTGAAATAAGAAATACAATTAGAGGAAAATATATATCTGTAAAAATCGTAAAAATTCTTTGATTTTCACGAAATCCTTTAAAAATGTACTGAGTACTGAGTGATGCAAGTATGTTTTTTCCATATATATTTAATTTAATTCTTTAATTTCCGCTGCAATATTGGGCCTCAACAAAAGCTTTCCATTTATTTCTGTCAGTTGGCAATCACTTCATTTTGCTTTATGAAACGTTATGGTCACGCATATCCCTCTCGAATTGGCGTCTTCATGTGTTAGTTGGTCTGGAGGGTCTTCTGGATCCCTCAGGATTATGTTCAAGGGATTGTCTTGTAATATAATTCTTTGGCTTTCTCAGAGTAGGCCCCAGACACTTAAATTTACGGAAGCGTATATTATCCCCTTCTAACGGCGATTGTCGGTTCAATAGCATAGGTTGATACTGGTGATGGTATCTCCAGAATTTATTAAGCACTTCGTAAGATTCTTTTGTTTTGCACAGTCTATACTGTATATCCTCTTTACTGCCTTCGTTTTAGATATAAAATAACCAAAATAGCAGAAACATTGGACATCTTCTATGGTTTGATTCCTGGGGGGAGGGGGGGGGTAATTTTTAGGGACTGAACAGTTGAAGCACAGCCGCGAATAACTTTTTTTTGCAGATAACCATTAACTTTACTCTCTTAAACAGTTTAAACATCAAATCAACCAATCGCCTTCAAAATGGCATTCAAAGAGTCAGCCAGTGGAAGAACGTGGTAAGTAACTAAAAAATGAGGAAACCGAAATGGTTTTGCCGTGTAGAATAATATTTTAAAAGCCTTTTGCATAAAAGTTTTTATTTATTTATTTTAACATTTTATTACCATTATTAGGGAAACCAGAAATATGCTCTAAAAATAGCGTTTTATGCGCATTAAATATGCAGTAAAAACGTAAAAATATGCCCTGAAAACTGTTAAACATATGCCCCAAAAATTTAAAATTATTAATTGCAAAAACAAAATATTCAACAATTTATTAGCAGTACTATTTAATAAAAAAAATTATAAAATTATAATCGGTAAAGCCCAAGCACAATAGTATTTACAGACGAATTTTGAGATTTTTAGGGACAATTTAATCTAAATACCAACATAATAAGATGGTTAACAGACACAAAGAGTCTTATTTGGAAAGAAGTTTTAATGGGGAATATGTGAAATTATAGACCGATTCTCAACAGTTACATAGACTTCGTCCTTAGTACAATTAAAATGTATTTACCTAATTTTCTCAAATTATCTACAAGATTTTTACTTTGCCAGACGGACGGATAGACATCGTTAGATTACTTTAAAAAGTGTTGGAGAAATTGAAGCAACACGTTGGGTTACAGATAGATATTTAAAACAGAATTTCGCAGAAAAAAAATTTTTTTGTTTAGTGCGAAAACTCTTATAGGCACCAAAAAAAATCTAAAATGTATCAAAATATGCCTTTAAAAGGCAAAATATGCGCTATAAACTTGAAAAAATGCTGCAAAAAAGTCCTTTGACTAAATTATGCAAAAAACGTGCCTTTAAAAGGCAAAATATGCGCTATAAACTTGAAAAAAATGCTGCAAAAAAGTCCTTTGACTGAATTAAGCAAAAAAAGGCTGCAAACGGTAAAATATACACTAAAATTCATAAAAAGCTCCAGAACGAATAAATATATTTTCTACCTTCATTGGTCGTACCAGGAAAAACATGCAATTGCATATTTATGGTTTCCCTGATCATTATTTTTAATAATAAAATAAAAATTTAAACAAATAATCCTGCCTGTAAAACCCGTTTTGTTCTCTACTGAAAAATTATTATTTTGTAACTTAAAACGTTATTCGCGGCTGTGCTTTAGTTAATGCTCATAGGCTTGGTTTTGCTTTAGATGCGCCTTATCATGGCTTGCATATTCGAACATCGAGGGGTAGAAGGCACACATCATACGTATAGTTAAAGTCGCTTAGGTTTCCAGACAGTCCTCATATAGTACATGCTAAAAAATACTTCCCTGTACAAGAAAAACATAACATTTTGAGATTGTTGTGATTTTGACGTTTTTTGGGTATTTTTTGACACATTTTTTGCGAACACTTTTTTTTTTGAAAAGTGTATATTTTGAAGCTTTTCCATCGAAAGTCGAAAGAACAGTTTGCTAAGTAAGTTTTTTTTGCATGCTAAATACGGTCTTAAACAAGAAAAAGTTTGTTGTTGCAATTACAAATTGCATTAAAACTAATTCAAAAGCAATGAAATTGTTATCTATAAAACATTTTTTGTATTTTGTTTTTACTAAATTGTTGTTTTACTTTACGTTTTTGTCTACTCCTTAATTAAATGAATTGATAATAAAATAAATCATTTATTTAAAAATTTTAATATCCTCAAAATAATTTTACAATACAATACAAAATTTTAATTTAAAAGATTTTGTTAGTCGTGCTTAATTCCCAATTTGTATTCTTGATAAAAACACTGAAATTTATTATTGATGGGATAAGCTATTCCTATGTGTATTTCATTGGTTGCTTAGGCCAGATCGTCAGGAAACTTCATCTAAAAAGTTTTTGGAAAAACGAAAGATATTAAGCTACATAAAACTTTTAAGCGTATAAGAATTATAAGCAACAGTTCTACTTGTAACAATATCAAAGTTTAAACAAAAACACCAACAATAAACAGTGAGTTTATCTCTGTTTAATTGATTGGAATTTTTCCAACATTAATTGTAGTTGTAAGTAGGTTTAGAAAAAACAAAACGAAAACAAAAACTACTTGCAAAAGCATGTTGCCAGTTAAGTTTTTTCAAGCCGTCACTTGCCAGTTTATTATCAAAGTAATTTTTTGGAAATACAAATTGGGAATTAAGCACGACTTACAAAATCTTTTAAATTTTAATATCCTTTTTATACTTAAAGTTTTTTGCGCCAATACATTTTAAGCGTTTTGTTTAAATTCTTATATTTTTCTCTTGGCGTTTTTACCCTTTTTCGTAATTTGTTTAATTTTTTTATGAGGGCTGTGGAGTCGGAGTTGAGGTTTTTGTATTGAAGTCAGAGTCGAAGTACCTGCAAAAACTTGCAACTCTGACTACGAATTTTTTCGGCATAAGACATTTAAAAAAACTTTCTAAAAAAAATTTTAAATCAGAAGATAAGCACCTGTCTGCTTTGCACATGTAAATAACTACCCAGTAAAAACTTTGCCTACTTTTTTTAAAATTAACAGCTTCTCATTATTAAGTAGCTTTCTTTCATGTAACTACTATAATTACTTCTATAACTACTTATTTATCAGATGTATGACGGTAAAAAATAATGACTTACATTTAAATGAGTTAATTTTGGAACATCCCTTGTCATTTGTTCTTTTAGTAGAATTGGAAGTAGTATTTTTACTTTTCCCTGATTACTTAACACATTATTTTGTTGGCAAAGTTTTTACTGGGTATATTAAACCTCAATGCGGCACGTGTTGGAATTAAAATATCAATTTGGTTCAGTTTTTGTAATTTTTTTATTTTTTTTAATTAAATTTTGCATACAAAAAACGCTAGTATAATATGTGAGTCAAAACTCGCCAAAAACTGAGAAAAAATACAAAAAATTCAACGAAAGTAAATTTTGTTTTGTTTCTGTAATTTTTTTTTTAAATAACATAAAATGGGGATCGTATAAGTATTCAGTTAAACAAGATTAAATTTAAAATACACAAGTCGATAAGATCGTACACTTCAGCCTCACTGATTTCATTACTGGAGTTTTGACCTGCATACATACTACTAGAATTAAATAGTGACTGAGTATAAAATTCACTTAAACTGATAACAAAACAAAAATCATGTGGAAAAAAGTTGCAAGTTTTTTTTATATTAATAATGATAACAAAAAATAACAAGCTGTTAAACAAAATCGCGAAAATAATATAAATGATAAAAATAGCCAAGTTAATCGCCAGTTATAACAGAAATCGCCACAAAAGTCGCCAGTCGCCAAATGGAAAATCCCATCGCCAAACACGTTTCGAAATCGCCACGTTTGGCGAGAAATCGCCATATCTGACAGCCCTGGTCTCGGAGTTAGAATCGGAATCGGTCTTAAAAAAATTTCAGTGGTTGGAGTCGGAGTCCCTGCTTTTTACTCGTTTTTTCAATACAATTGATCCTTTTCTTCATTTCTACAAGCAAAAATTGCAAAAAAATTAAACATTTGAGGAAAATAATCAGTATTGTGGTTATTTTGTTGAACTATTTATGGTTTTTAATCCAAATTTTTTAATATTTTTAATTAGGCTAAAGTTCATCAAATTTAATTTTCATTAAATTGTAATAAAATTGAGCAATAAATAATATAAATTCAAAGTAGAAGGAAACGCGAATTTTAAAATGCCAAAAAACTGGAATGTTCAAGATTTAAGTGCAATGAAAACGACCTTTTAAGCGAGTTAGAAATTTAAATGAAAGATAATACGAAAGTTTCGTTAAACTTATAGCGATTTTTTTCTGATTAATATGTTGCATATTAATGCATGTTACATGATCTATATGTCTGTGTTCGTTTGTAAAAAATGTTGTGAATATGTTGCACGAAAAACATATAAATTGCATATCTTACCCGGTTATTTCATTTAAATTATTTAAACCGCCGTTTTTACAACTGTAGTACTTAATACTTTTACTTACCTTGAATTCTTTTAAAAGATGTTGAGGATTCAAACATTTTGAGCTCTAAATATTCTTTAACAGGGTACTCCTTTTTAAATTAAATAGTTTTTATATTATTGCGGAAAATTTCAGCTTTGCACGTAATTAGTTGTGTCAATGCGAGCGCAATCCGCTAAAATAGTTGCAAATATCGCTAATGAACTACATTAATAATAAAATGTAAAAGTTATAAAAAAAAAACACCAAATTTTGTTCGATTGTAATTGTAGAACATGTAACTCTTCGAGTGATTAAAGTTTACATTTAAAATATGGTACATGTAAAATAATCTTCAATACTAAAATAAAGAAATATGTAAAAATGAATAGCGAATGTAAGAAAAGATAAACTCCCTGTATATTGTTGTGCTTTAGGCTTTGATATTGTTACAAATAAAACTGGTGCTTATAATTCTTATTCGCTTAACAGTTTTATTTGTATAAAATTTTAAGCTTTTCTTAAATCTTTGAATAAATTATTCTGATGATCTGGCCTAAGCAACCAGTGAAATGCGAATGGGAATAGCTCATCCAGCAACAAGAAATTTAAGTGTTTTTATCAAGAATAAAATTTGGGAATTAAGCACGACAGCCAAATCTTGTTAATTAAAAATTGTGTATACCCAAAAATTACTTTGATAAGAAATATATATCGCTAATTTGCTGCAAGACCGGCATAACTCCAAAAATTATATTTTGGGGTTAGAGATGCAGAATTGTTCGCTTTGTTTTTCCTTGTATTGTGTATTAAATTCATCTTTATATCTTTTATACTTTCCCAGTATGAAGAGAATGTGTCTTCTTTTTTTCTAAGTAGTTAGAGCAAATTAAAAACCTTAAAGGCGTTTATCTCGAAATGGATTTTCTTGAGTTATGCCGGTCTTGCAGAAAATGAGCGATATGTTCATAATTATTTGAAACTGACCTTTTAAACAAAAACTCTTTTCAAATGTTTACGTTAAAAAAAACAAAAAACATTTTCCCTTATCAATTTTTTAACTATAAGGAACTAAAGTTTAGGTTTAAATGTAGCTTTTGAAACTTATTTTATATTATAATAAAAAAATATAATAAAATTCAAAAGTGTATTTTCTTATTTTAATAAAAAAAAAACTTTCTTTATTTCACGTGTTCTAGAAATCGAAACAAAGTGGATTTTAAATCGAACAAGATTTTCATTTCAATTATTTAAAATATGACTACAGTGGTCGGCATATTTATTTCGACAAAGAATATTGAAGAATTGTTTTATTGTTTTTTAATATTGAAATTCCTATAACCGCACAGTTATCATGATATTTTCTTTACACTAATTCTTAGGTATACGTATGCAAAATATTTTGTTAAAATCTTCTCACATTTTATTCTGAAGGGAGAAATGCAATTGGGTACAAGAATTTGTAACGGCATAATTATTTTGACATTCTATAATTTCATCTCATTTGGTTTTTTGTGTTAAGCTTAATTACAAAGCGGTGTTTGTTGAGTATTAGGTATTAACATTCGATGAAAGATTAATAAAACAATTCTATTACTATTGTGTAAATATGGAAAAAATATCGGAACTAACCAACACCGACAGAAGTGAAATTATAATCAAGTATAATCTTGGAATATCTGTAACAAATATTGCCAAGAAGTACAATATACCTAGACAAACCGTTTATTAGCAAATAAATAAATGTAAAGAAACAGAATCTGTCATTAATTTGCGTCGAACAGGAAGAAAACGTAAAACAACGGCAGTGGAAGATCGACAAATTTAAATCTAATCCACCCAACGACACCCAAAGCCGCTTCGTTGGAATGGAATTCGCACCCTTAAGTCATTTTAGCGAAAGAACAGTTCGACGACGTCTAAATGAACCCAACATTAACACATATGTAGCAAGATCAATTCCATGTATAGCCCCAAGAAACCAAATTAAAAGGTTAGATTTCGCAAACAGATACGAGGACAAGCCCCTTTCATTCTGGCAAAGCGTCTTATAGACCGACGAAAGTACTTTCGAGTATCACTCGTCAAAGAAAAAAGTTTTTGTTAGACTAGAACAAAAAACTCGAAAAAAATCGCACCTGTTGTCCAAAAAGTTAGTCATGGAGGTGGCACAGTCATGTTCTGGGGCTGTATAGCATATAAAGGCTTGGGAGACTTGGTTCCCATCGACGGTTCGATGAACCAAAACCAATATTTGAAAATTTTAAATGAACACGCATTTCCTTCTGGCGATAGGTTGATTGGACCGTCATTTATTTTCCAACAGGACAATCCGCCTTGCCACAACAGTAAAATGATTAAAACATTTTTGACAGAAAATTTCATTGAAACTGTGGATTGGCCACCCCAAAGTCCGGATTTGAATGTGATTGAGAATGTTTGGTCATATATAAAGCGCCAAAGAACCGCATATCTGACAAGAATCAGGTAAGGAACAATTTCAGAGGTTCAATCTTTGTGGGAGGATATACCAACAGAATACATTCAAAACTTGATCGATTCAGTTCCTTAAAGACTCCGGAAAGTCATTGCCGCTAAAGGAGGGTCTACGTTTTATTAATATTAAAAATATCTAAAAGTATTATAAAAGTTGGAATAACGTATTTTCGTTTAAAGAGTAAAAATACTATGTGTCAAAATACTTATGCCACCCCCAAGATGTTTAAATTAGTTGCATAGAATACAAATTTAATTCAAGAAGTTGTGATTTTATGTTTTTAAGTTATTATAATACTTTCATTTAAAAAAAAGTTTGGAATTTTTAATTTTTTGGAAATCTAAAAAAACTCAAAATGATAAAATTTCTCAGGTGTCAAAATAAATATGTCGACCACTGTATATGTTTTTTATTGGTACTCAAAGTATGAACTTTTTTTATAGGCTCGGTTTTTTAAATTTGTTCGATTTTAACCCCACTCCATTTCGATTTATAGAATATGCTCGATAGTCTGCTTTTTACATTTTTTTGGAAAGCAAAATTGTAATATAACATCCAAACCATAATTCTTTTGAACCTGAACCCTACTACTAGTTCTCTTCTGTTCGCAAACAGAATCATAATATTTCCGCGTTTTTATTTTATTTTTATTTAATTTGTTCTATTTCAGGCCAAAAGTGCGTGGCAGTGCTCGTGCTTGCTACAAACACTGCCACAACCACTCTAGTCGAAATCTTTTAAAGCTTTGTAATAAGGATAATTGCTGGAGTCATGTTCTATACTTTTACTTTTTATGGCCATAAACATAATTTACTTCCAAAAAAAAAAAAAGTGCGTTACGCAGTTAAACAATATCCACCCGAAAACCTAAGACCCAGACTAACGAGCATTAACAAAGACCAAACTAAACAGCAAACCATTTAGGCAGAGGCAAGCAGTGGCATTTCAATAACAAACAACAAAGTACAATAATGTTAAGTTAAGGTCATTTTATTGTTTGGTATTTAGAAAAACAACACACAACAAAAAAGAAGCATAAATAAAAATACAAAACAAAAAAAAAAATAGTAAAATCTCTAAATCATCTTCGATGTAATATTTGTAATTGCTTAAACGGCACGAATTTGCTGTAATACATTTCCTTTTTAACTGCTTTGCATATTCATGTGGGAATAGCGCAAAGCACACACACCCACATACACACACAGATACACTAATAAACTAATAATAGCAAGGAATACAATGAACACACATAAAAGACAGCAACACCCATAGAACATCCGTTAATACCCTCCTCACTTTCCTTAGTATCTCTCCCTCTCTTTGGATGTTTGTCAAAGAGGGTTTCATGTTGTTTTCCATGCCACAATTTTATTTTTTCTAAATAAGTCCCATAAACTTATGACATAATAACAATTTAGTACTCGTTACACTACTGGTATCTCGTAGTATTAACTAGATGCTGTTCTTATTGTCTCTATATATATTTTAATAAATTCCTGGCCAAATACAAGTATCTTTCGCCATTATGATTGTCTCCGTTGCAGAGCATTGTGTTACTGCTTCCTGTGTTTTTGTGTCCATTAGAAAATTGAATGGAATGGCCAGTAGTGGATGTTTGTAAATGTAAGTAGGCGTCCTTTTCATATCTCTTACTTCTTTAGAGTTATCAATTTTTTATAGATTGTATTTTGTTTTTCTTTTGCTTGGATAGTCACTACGTTTGTCTAATAGAAAATAATGTTTATTAGTTTATTTACTTAGAACGTTGAGAGTTTTGAATTAGACAACACGCGCCTCAATTTATTAAGTAAGTTCGTTTAAGTTATAAAGGATTTCCTTTGTTTTATTTGTCCTGAGATTATTGGCATCTGAATTTGAAAATATATTTATAATAACTACATAATTCAAAATTTCAGAACTAGTACTAGCTAATTCAAAGGTTAAGTCAACTGTAGTATATGGATGTGAAACCTGGAATGCGGAGCATCGCGACGTTGGTTTCCAGCCGAATACCATCTCCAACTCTAAACTATGGGCAGTCTTAACGCAAACCGTAATCGATCTTGAAATACGGAGGCGAAAATGGAATTGGATTTGGCCCACCCTTCGAATTATGGCATTGCTCGTAACGCAATTAAATGTATTCCTTAAGGAAGCCGCAGAAAGGGACGCCCTGCACATACATTGAGAAGGCAAATAGAGAAGGAAGTAGCGAAAGATGACAAAATCTGGGATGAAATAAAGAATTTGACATCAGATAAATCATATTGGCGATTATCTGTTAACGACCTATGCTCCTTATAGCATCAACGGAACTATAATGTGTATTTCCATATACCAGCTAGTTATTCGAAGCATCTCACCAAAAGAAAGTTTTTAAGAATTGTGGCAAATTCTTAATAATAATTGCGGCAAATTCTTGAATTACAACTGCATTTTAAAACACATTAAAACACAAAATGCCAGGGGCTACCGAGTATTTCGTTCGAAAGAAATAACTTACGATTTCGAATAATTTGTACTGTGTATTACGATGTTCGTACTTGTTCGAAACGATGTCAGAGTTCTTTTTATAAACAAATGGGAAATTTGATGAAAAGTTATGGTTCGCAATAGTGCTTTTTTAAAAGTATAAACAACTTCCGTTCATTCGAAACAAATAATACGAAAATCGTTATACAAAGTACATAAAAATCATTCGAACTCGAAACTTATTTCTTTGAATCGAAATACTCGATAACTCTCTGGCATTTTGTGTTTTAATCACCCCTATCGCGAATGTTATGGGAATATGTTATATCGGAGCAAACCTATAATCCCATCCCCAACAAATCGGTTTCGCAAATATTTTGGGGGTAAAAATTACTATTGTAAATTATTTGTAAGTATTTTATAAACAAAGGTCTCTATTTTGAATAACTTGTCAGTGCTTGTATTGTGAAAGAAAACTTACAAAATAAAATACTAATAAAAATATAATAATGAATAGTGTTTATCTTCATTTTCTTAATTAAAACTCCTCCAATAAAAGAAAAAAGAAATTTAATTGAGTCCTACCTTAGAATACAAATTTAAATTTACATTTTCCCTTCACGTTCACATTACCACTTGTTGGGAATTTATTTAGTAAAAAAATTCGCAGCAGTAAACATTGGCGATGCCAAATTTTTTAAGTTTGGGAATTTATTCCCAAAAAGTTTGTTATGGGAATCATTCATCTTTGATACCCTCCACCGACACTTCGAAAGTTTTAGGACTAATATCTGTATGATGTCTATTTATTATTATAATCTTTGTAAAAACAGACATCTGCATTAAAATTTGTTGCGGTTTAGACCTATATAAAATTATTGATCGACAATCAGAATCAATTTTAAAAAGTTTGAGTAGAATATCAGTTTAAGATGAACTTAAATGATTTTCAAGAGAACAAATTATATAAAAGCCATGGTAAGCTATGAACCAATCATCCCAAATTCTGCAGCACGATTTCTGGTATTAAAAAACATAAATTTCAATACAGCGGTGCAATTAGTTTAAGCGTTTGCAGTAAATTTCAAAAGGCTGCTAAAATGGAATCTAAGGAAAATTATGGACCGTATATCACAAAATTGCATAACATTTTTTCTGGCCATATGAAGCTAAACTGGAAGAAAGTTTACCGCGTATTTAATTATTTTACCAGAGTGGGCTTTATATGAGGCCTATGGTAAGCTATGCACCGATCTTCACCAAATTTCACAGTGTCATTTCTAGTTCTATAAAACTGTGATGTATCAAATTTTGTTATGATAGCGTTATTTTTTACGTTTTTAGGCGTACTAAGCTGTTTTCCGGGAGTAAGGTTTATATGGGGCCTAGGGTAAATTATGAACTGATCTTCACGAAATTTCACAGTCTTATTTCTAGTCCTGTAAAACTTAAATGTTCCAAATTTTGTTACGATAGCATTATTTTTTACGTATTTAGGTTTACTAAGCTGTTTTCCGGGAGTAAGGTTTATATGGGGCCTATGGTAAATGATGGACCGTTCTTCACAAAATGTTAAAGTCTTATTTCTCGTTCAATAAAACTGTGATGTACCAAATTTTGTTATGCTAGCATTCTTTTTTACGTTTTTAGGCGTACTAAGCTGTTTTCCGGGAGTAAGGTTTATATGGGGCCTATGGTAAATTATGGACCGATCTTCACGAAATTTCACAGTCTTATTTTTAGTTCCAAAAAATTTTGATGTACCAAATTTTGTTATGATAGCATTATTTTTTACGGATTTAGGCGTACTAAACTGTTTTCTGAAAGTAGGTTTTATATGGGGCCTATGGTAAATTATGGACCGATCTTCACGAAACTTAACAGTTTCATTTCTAGTCCTATTTAACTGTGACGTGCCAAAATTTGTTATGATAGCATTGTTAGTTAGGGTTTTAGGCTTACTATACTGTTTTCCAGGAGTAGGGCTTATATGGGGCCTAGGGTAAATCATGGACGGATCTTCAAGATATTTAACAGCGTGATTTTCAGTTAAATAAAACGAACTGTTGCGAAATCTTATATCATTCTGTGCATTTTTTCACCATTTATGTTAGTTTTTGTAACAAAATTATCAATTTTTTTTAGGTGGTGGTTCCACATTTTGATTCATAGCTCAGATCCTATTCAACCGATTTTGCTGGATTTCAATCCCAAACTGCTTAGAATAACTACAAGCAATTTGACACTAAGTTTGTTTATTTCTTTTGAGTTTTTCGAAAGTGAGCGTGTTTTCAACAGACGGACAGACGGACAGACAGACGGACATGGCTAAATCGACTTAGAATTACTCAAGGACGCAGAATATATATACTTTATAGGGTCTGAGATGAATAATAAAAAAGTTTCACACGGAATGACAAACTTAATATACCCTCTTCACAACTAATTGTGGTGGAGGATATAAAAATATGGGAATATTTTCATGGGAGTAGTTGTTTGCGATAGGGGTGAATGTATTTTTACATGCAGTAAATTGTTGTTTTAAGTCAATATATATCGAAAGCTTCAACCGTTGTCCTTAATGGGTATAACAGCTCTTTAGATCATTATGTTGGTCTTGAAAAAGCTTCGAGAAACTGCAAATCAAAAAATATTTTATGTAACAAACGCGATGGATAACTCACCACTTTTTCGATGTGAACATGAATCTTCAACTTGATTAAAACTGTCAATATACATTTACAAAGATTAAAACATTTATTTCTTCTTTAAAGAATATTTTAAAATGTGTGGTAAAAGAAATTTTTCTCATAAAAAAAATTTTATTTAATAATTCTTAATGTGTTGAAGACAATAAAATTGTTAACATTTTTTAATCCCAGCGTTATTTTATATCATTTGCATCATCGCCATCATCATCATCATCTGCATTAAAGTACTTCATAAGGATTTTAATATCATTTGGATATCATTTTTTTAAAAAGGATTATCAACACTTCGTCTGGCGTTTTCATTTTCTTTCTGTTTTTGGTGTTTGTAAATTCCATGATAAAGTGCCACGGCTTAAGAAGGAAATTTTGGTTGTTTGGCATCTTTAACTTAAAACACATAAAACATGGGAGTATGCGAGTCAGTGTATCTCTATTTTAGAGATTAAGTAACAATTTTTAAGAACAAAGTCTAAAATTTAGCTAGTGGCAGAGCGACAGACAGACAGATAGACAAACGTACAAGCGGCGGTAATGCAAACGTTTGCTGTCATAATATTAACGAAGGCATGAATGAATTGTTGATAAATTTACTTTAACCCTTTAATAAGATGCCAACATGCCAAATGACTACTTGTCTTATTTGGGAAAATTCTATTTTGTCGCCATATTCATTTAAATGTTGCCAATTTAGCAGAGTTGTTGTCGTTGTTTGTTGCTATTGTTATTGTTGTTGCTGTTGCATTAGGAAGCTTAACTTTGTTCAGGAAAAAGGAAGCAGCTCTCTAATCACGTGGAAAGGCGAGAAATAGTGCCAGCTTTTAAAAGGAATCTTAAGGGGATTTTGTGTATTATTAAGCTTACAACTGGGAAGGGTTGTTGACACTACATTTTGTACTCTTCAATTCGTATTAAAAGTGTTTGTGCGTAGAGCATTTTATTAGGCAGTTGTTTCATACATAAATCTCTTTATCATTAATCATTTATAATGGCACAATATTTGTATTCCAAGCAAAAACGTTATAAAAAAGTTTTTTCTTTTTGTTTTATTTCCAAAAAAAAATAAGTTACGCACCAAATGCTGGTATTAAAGTACACAATTATGGTCACATGTAAACTTTTAATTTAACCATTCATGAAAAGTGTTCTTTAAAAGAAGAAGGGTTGCTTGACAGTGTAAGTACTGGTATGAGAAGGCAACAATTGTGTATTTCTGTGTGTGTGTCAGAGTTTAATAATGAAGCATTCAAGTACCTGTTAATGGTACTTGAAATGCACTCACACATTCACTCACTCATCTATTCATTCGCAATTGTCTACAACATTTATTAAGTGTGAAATTTGACCCGGGGCTATAAGTTACAAAGCACTTGAGCTAATAAAACCATTCAGATATTGAGTATAAATCGGGCCACTTGAATTAAACGCCATCCTAATAATATTAATGAAAAGTTTGAATCGCGAATTAAAATGTTCGCATTGTACTCTACATCAGATCTTGTAAATTGTTTAAGTTTGTTAATAATAAATCATGTATAAGAGATATTTGCAAGAAAAACTGACTCTTAAGCCAGTGTACTTAAAATTTTAGACAAACATTAATATTTGTGTACCTAAATGAGTTTTATTTATATCAACGCTTAATTTTTAGAAATTTTTTTCGGATAAATAAATTTTCAAAATGCTACTTTTAAACGTTAACCCAAATTTTTTGTTTAAAGCAGATCTCGTGTATTGATGACGGAGCAATTTGTACTAAATTTGGGAACTTTTACTGTAATCCTTCATGCTCATTTTTCCAGTTCAGTTTATTTTAATTATTTTGTACTGTAACCGTTCCCTGTAACAGAAATTTATATTGTCTTTGTATGGGAGATGCTAAGCCCACTTATCTAATCCAGCCCACTATATGCGACATATTTTGCTATATGTTCAAAATTTGGAAACTTTTACTATAACCTCTCTGCAGATAAACTGTTATTTGTATTGGAGCTGCCACGCCCACATTTTCAATCCAGACCACTTTTCGACAAATGTTTGGTATATTAACGAAACGGTTTGTTCCAAATTTGAAAACTTTCACTGTCACCGTTCGCCAGATAAGATACACTGTAATTTATATTATCTTTGTCTGGTAGGTGCCAAGTCCACTTTTTGACAGATGTTGTGTATTAATATCCAGACTATTCGTTCAACATTTGAATATTTTTACTTTTTTCTTTCTCAAAATTGAAATCTATATTGTTTTTATGGGAGGTGCCACGCTCACTTTTGTAATAAAACCTACTTTTTGACAGATGTTGGGGATCGATAATCGTGCTATGTGTATACAATTTTGACCGTTCTCCAGATATACAGAAAACTATATTGTATTTGTCAATCTTCTGATGTTGTGCATTATCAACCAAGTTGTTTGTTCAACATTTAAAAACTTTTACTGTTACCGTTCTTCACAAATAAGATTAATTCATATTGTACAAAAATGTTAAAATAGTTAAAGCTTTTGTTTAGTGCCAGATTAACAGTAAATTACTGTGAAAATTTCAGAAAAATCGGTTCAGTAGTTTAGTAGTCTTAAGGGAACAAATAAACAGAAAAGCAAATTAACGTATTTTTATTAGAATAGAGAGTTAGTTTGGTCTACATTTGGGTATCTTTATTATTTCTGGGATTTTATGCCCAGTAAACAATTGTTAATAAAGTGTATTTAATTAAGGGATACAATTGCTCTATTCCTTTTCAAACTACATTAAATTGGGCCTGAAAAAAAACTTAACAACAGTAAGGCAACTTTATAGTTTCCAACAAAATTATTTCGCTATGTTCTGGAAATAAGATTCAAGTGAAATTGAAGCCGATTCTGTGTTAATTTTTTTCTTATATGCCTCATACTTTGAGGATCACTTCTCTTTACCAAAACTACCCTTAAAATCGGGGAAAGTCAGGTTAACTTTTAATTTGATTAAATGATCCATACTCATAGTCAAAATAATGTATTCTGTAAAGTTATACTTTAGAAAAATTCGACCTAACTTTTGAATATGATTATGGGCCAATATCTCCATCGATATAATTTCGATTTCTATAACATGACCGATAAATAAAATAAGATTATAATTATGAACTATTTTGGCAATATTTGTTTAATAATAATAAGAAAAAAATACCAATGTTAAATTAACATTGCGAAATGTTGATTGAGAATCATGGTAAATTTCTGCAAAAGTATGCCCTTTATTTAAATTTATCATTATTTCATATTAATTTTAAATGAAAAATATTAAAATAACCTTAAATCACGAAAAAGGTTTGCGTTCGATTTTTAAAATCCGTTAAAAAGATACGAACATATGAAAGAAAAATTATTCAAATCGATGGTAAATCAAAAAAGTGGGCGTTAAAGTGGGCGGAGCAAAATTTTCTTTTCGTAAAAACCTAACTTGGACCATGGCGATGATTTTAAAGAAAAAATTGTCCAAATCGGTCAAACCGTTCTCAAGTTATGCGCTTAACAGAAAAAGTGAGCGTAAAAGTAGGCGTGGTAAATTTTTCTTTCGATGAAAACTTAAAATGGATTAATACAAAAATTTGCAAAAAAAATTTGTCAAATCGATGGAGCCGTTTTCTGATTTTAGGTAATTTGAAAAAAGTGGGCGTAAAAGTAGGCGGGGCAAAATTTTCTTTTCGTATAAATCTAAGTTGGACCATGACTATCATTTTAAAGAAAAAATCGTCCAAATTATTTAGAAGTCATTGGTGGTGCAATATGAAAATCGGATTTTACCACGCCCCTCCGCCCACATACCGAAAATCAAAAATCAGACTTCACAGTGTCACCCGCCTGCATATTCTGAAGATTCCCTGAAAATTTCATCAAAATCGGCCTAGCCGTTTTGGAGTCCATACGTTACATACATACATACACACATCCTATTTTATATATGAGCCGTTTATTTTGAAAGTGGCATTAGACACTTTTTCAAAAAAATCGAGTTAATAATAAATAATAATAATAAATAATAATAATAAATAATAATAATAATAATACTGAGAAAAATATCATTATCATGATGTATCAAATACAAGTGAATCTTCTCGAAAGTTAGCATCCATATTTTTAAACGTTTTAAAACGCAAACCCTTAAATATCTCGACTTAAAAACTGAAATGACTTATGCCACTTTCAAAATAAACGGCTCATATATAGATTTTTCACTGTTAAAATAACATTGTTCAACATTGAATCCATAAAAACCTGTTTTATATTTAAATCAAAAGTTTACTTGTTAAATTAACATGCGTACATACTTAAGTATGTAATTTTTTTTTTATTTTCATGTTTAAAATATGTTGTAAAAAGAAGACAATTCCCGTAATCTTTTATTTAAAACTAGCATATACCTGCTACTTCGTTAGCGTCTCGTTTTTCTTCGTGGACATATTTGTATGCCAAAGTTTATTTTTCTGGGTTTAAACTTCTTTAGTAGAACCAAAAATCTAAAGAAAAATATCAAATTTCCTGTATTTTTTTTTTTTTTTTTGGTACTATATTTTTCCCCCATTAAAGTATCAAATTTTTCAGTATTGTAGTGGCAGCTCATAATTTAGTACGAATATGTCAATGAATTCAGAAAAATGTTTTGTAAATAAAAGTACCAAAACAAGATACGATTTTCACCCCTTAAATGTTCGAATTTCGAAAAAGTACCAAATTCGTATACTTATTTTTAGTTTTGAATGTGGTATTTACTTTGTTTTTATGTTTATAGTTTCAAAAGAAACATGGGGTGGCAAAAAATTACTAAAATTCAGATTTTACCCGTTTACCCCCTAATAGGGCCGAATTTAAAATAAGTACCAGACACCTGTCCGCTTATTTTTCTAAAGAACAACGATAACTATTACATTTATTTTGCATCTCTTTTAGTTTTGGAGATATAAGGTCACCGAATTTTCCCGTTTTGACCTTTTTTACCCCCTAAACATTCGAATTTCGAAAAATCCCGTCTGAGTGGATCGATTTTGGGAGTGACTAATCGCTAGTCAAAATTTCAAGTTTCTAGGGACAGCGGCTTGGGCTGGGCGTTGATGAATGGGTCACTCACGCAACTCTTATATATATAAAGATTATATTTAGTTAAATAGTACATCCAGTTTTCAAAGTAGAATGATGACGAAAACCATATCGGGCCATTCTGCTGATGCTTCTGTTAACAAAGGAGATACAAAATAAGTGAAACGTGTGTTTCAGGGATAAATGTTTTGAATTATTCTTAAATAAATGCATGTGTTGTCTTCACACTGTTATTTCACACTCCAACCAATTTGATTCTACATGACATTCACGTTGTTTCAACTTGAAGTACCTTTCATTCAACGTGATTCGGATTGTTATTTCAATATAAATGACATTTTGCTCTAACTTTACTGCAATATTAAATTAACATGAATTATAGTTGTTTTAAAAGAAAAAAATGTTGTTCGCAAGTTATTGTAAATCATGTTAAATTAACATGAAACAACAATGAAGCAAAATCACTACTGAAAAATGTAAAATCAACCTTGTTTTGAACGAATTTACATTGATATTTTCTGTATGTATGTATAATTTAAAAATGTTGCTATTGACATTCTTGGAAACCGATAATCCTCGGAAATGTAAAAAGCAATCGAAATATAATTTTTCAATCAAAAAAAAGTAAAAAAAAATTCTTAAAAGTTTAGTTCCTGTAGTTCGATTTACTAACTTTTAACGAACCGAAAATCGTTCCATTTGGAGTGGCATTCTGTTATTCAGTTTTTAGGATAGAATACAGTTTCACAGACTTCAACCGACAGCGACTTTTGTTAAAAATCTTACTGAATAGCAAATTTGATAAATTTTCGTTATATGTACATATTTATTTCAACGATGCGATTTTCATAATAAAAATTGGTGAATCGCACTAATGTAGTGTATCTTTTATTCGTTAAGTATTTCTTTAACACTCATTTCTCGTTGATTTTTTTGAAAAAGCTGTTTATTAAATTATTGCTGTATAAAAAGAATTCTTAAAACAAAAAAGTCCTGCGGGAATTTTCTTTTTGAATGGGAAGAAACACAACAAGAACTCTACTTAATTCCTTAATAAAAATGTATAAAAAATAAAGAACTTAAAATGAAATGAAAAAACATTTTAAATCAACATGTTTCATGTAGATTTTACGTTTTTGTTTTATTCAATCTCTTTTGGACACAGAAAAAACGTTCTGTCAAAAATGTTTCTTTAAAACACTCTTTACTTTAATGACGAACGATGATGTTGATGGTGATATGAGTATGACGCTTTATTTTTCTGGCGTTGTTCATCAAGAGCCACTCACATGGTATTGGCAAGGACCATGGTGGTTGATTATTGTTGTTGCCAATTGTTTGTGGAGTTTGCTTATGTGTGATGTCATGTTATGATAGACTCTCTTTTCGAGTTTGTGTGTTTGTGTGTATGCAGGACAGCGTAAGTGTGTTTGCGTATTCCGTGTGTTTGTTTCAAGAGGTGCTAGACCAGAAAATTCAATTTAGCATTTTTAAGTGCGTTTTCCTTTGATCGTTAAAATCGAATTTTCAACAATAATATACACCGATGACAGGCTTGATAGCAAGCAGATTTTTTTTTTTGTTGCTTTTGTTAGTACCAACTTCAATGGTTATATAACCATAATACTTATTATATCTACATGCTCGTATATGTTGGCCATCTATAAGTGGTGTGAGTTAAGGGAGTCGTCCAGTTTAAACACACACTCATAAAAAAACAAGAGCATAAAGCTTATTTTATTTTCTGTTTGATCTGGAAAAACTTTTCTCACTTTTTTTTGTAAAGCAATTAAGTTTAATACAGTTTGACATTTTGCTGGCTTTCGCCAAATGAACGTTGCTTTTTATACCAGTTTTCGTTGTTTTCTTTTGCAAAAAGTTTAAAAATATTTTAAAATAGCTTTGTGAGATTCAATAATGGAAAGAGATAAAGTGTTATTTGTTGCACGAATTCCTCGTTTATATTTTATAAAAACTTATCTAGCAAAACAATTAAAATATTATATAAAACTAGTTGAAAAGTATAGCTGCTCAAGTCCGTCCATATGATACCATACACCAGCGAATCCAGAGACAAATTAAGAAGATTGTACCGTATTTGGGACACATGGGCAATAATTAAAATTATGTTATTTGATTAAGATTCATGTTATTGTGCCGAATATTATTTAGATATCTTTAACTTTAAAAAATGTTTTTGTCATTATGTAGATTGAGGGAGGGTAATTATAGGACCTACGTTGAATCAGAACATATGTACCAAATTTCGACATGTACTGTGAGAAAATCATTACATCGACTCAGAAAGTCGATGGGTATACTATAAGGTGGTTCTATAGTACGTACTAACATCAGCACAAACGCATATACCCTCTTTCTTTGCGCCGAATATTAACAAGATATGTTCATATGTATGCATCCAAATAAGATTTTTCATTTTAAGCGATTTTAGAGAGGGGATTCAAATGAGACCTATGTCCGTTTCTGGACCTACAAGCCCAACATTTTGCCAAAACATGCTAGATATTATACCAACATTAATAAGGCACTTAAAGCTATTTTCGGGAGTGGCATTTGTATGGGTGCTGTGGTCACTAGGGTGGTTACTAGGGCTTCCAATCGGGATTGGTTTTTTCAAATCCCGGGATTCGGGATTGAAGAAAATATTTCGGGATCCCGGTATTTTCGGGATATTTTGAATCCCGGGATTCACTGGATTTTTAAAAAATTGTCGGGATTTTTCGGGATTTATGTAAATACTGCGAATATATATGTAAATACTTTTTAAGTTGTATGAAAAAAACTTAATTTTCAGTAAATACTTATATTTCATGAACAAATGGGTATTATTTATTTGTAAAAAATATAATAAAAACAAACTTCAAATAATAATTACTCACAATTCATAAAGATCATGTAATAAAAACGTAACAAAAAAACATAAAAATCTTATTTTTATCGATATTTGATTATTGATATAAAAATTCCACCACTTCCAAATGTATGTAAAGGAAAACATTTGGAAAATTTTAATTTCAACGAAAAAAAAAATTGGAAAATTTAATAAAAATCCTTTCATCTTATTTAATCGATATATTTTGAACAAAAATTTTTGTTATTTATAAATTGTACATATTGTTATTATTGTTTTCTCAAATGAAAGGTAGCATAGTTTTTTTTAAGTATGTTTTGTTTATTTTTGAACAACAGGGCGTATCAAACACTTTTTGTGTCAACAAATACACCAACAAACAAATACATATTTATACAAATTACTAAAAAAAAATGTGAAAATCCCTGCAGATAACGAGACTAGTCCATACATGCATGTAAAGAGTAGTCCATAAAGAAGTAGGAGTACTCCAAAACCATTCCAAATATTTGGGTAAAAGATGGTCTATTTAACAATACGACGTCCAAGGAGGGGCCATATAACCCACCGAAGTAGTCCCTTAACTACTTCATGGAGTACTAAAGTGGGTTAGTTTTAAAAGTACTCCATGTTACTACAGTATGGAGTACACTTAAGGGGTAGTTTAAGCATTTTTCATTTTTTACTCATCGCCTTTTATGGTGTGTATTGTAGTCTATTATTGTTATTATCATATATATTTACTTGGTATTTTTAATTTTTTGACCTTTTTTCCACAAATTTCACAAACTTTCACTTTAAAATAAACAATTAATAATGGACACCATCAGTTCGACCAATATGTAATACTGTAAACTATAGAAAAGTATACATCATGCAGTTGTTGGGAGCACTGCATGTTAATTTTTTATAACATGGTCCATACTACAGTACATTGGACCATGTTGTAAGTAGTCCATTTAAGGCACAATGGACCACGTAGTCCAATATTATCTGTAGGGATAATACAAAAAAAATCGGGATCCCAAAAGTCCCGGGAATTCCGGGATCGGGATTTCCCGATTGGAAGCCCTAGTGGTTACAAGGTACATATATGGTAAATTTTTTTTAGGGGCTATCTTTTGGGGCACCCCTCTACGAAATACACAAGAAATACGAATTTTATTGAAAAATCGCTGTTTTTCCTTAATTTATGTTTAATGAGACACGTGTGAGCGTATTCCAATTGGGCTGAAACTTTGTCAATCGCATTTTCTATTCTTTTTTTCAACATTGATTTCATGTAACCACCCTAATGGTCACTTATTGACTGATATCAATAAAACTTCGTAAAATGATTTTGATTATAATAAAATATTTTTGAACCAACTTCAATCTAAATATCCACATAATAATATGATTTATAGGGGCAAAGATTCTCTTCCGGAAAGATGCTTTTATGGGGCTTTGTAAAATTAGGAACTTAAGCTTTCAATTTTCAATTCGCTTCATTCTTATTAAAAAGCATGCCAACTTTCATTAAATTATCTTTAAAATTGAGACCTGTACTTTGCGCAAAACATTTGCTAGGGCAGGCAGACAGTCGGACGGACGGACATAGTTAAACCGTAAGTAATTCTGAGTCGATGGTTATACTAAAAGGCGTATCTAGAACCAATAAACAAATGCATAACACGCTGTCCACCATAGTTAATTAAAATTGTACACAAATCCGAAGAGTCCTAACTTAAGGCCTTGTGATTTCTGCATGTAAATTAAAAAAATAGGACCTCTGCTATGAAAAGCATAAAGTTTTATCACAATAGGACTTTCAGTTTAGGTTTGCAGCTCAAAATCCTAAAACAGAAATAAATATATTGTTTAACTGTATTAAATAGCTTTAAAATTTATACACAATTTTTTATACTAAAAATACCTAAATCCCCAAACAGGTGAATGTTCCTTTTAATGAGCAATAACAGGCTTTTGCAATTTTCCATTTAAAAATCAACAATTTTAAAAGCTTAAATGTCTCTAGAGACACGTTTAAAAATACACCAGCAATAATGACTAAAATACAACTAAAATCTTAAAACGGAACAAAAGTGTAACAATTCTTTAAAAATTAAAAAATACGGTAGAACTTCCCCTACTCCCAACAAATTTTTAGCTTGTAACCAACGTAAAGTAGACTATGATAACAAGACCCAATTTATCAGTTGTATTAGAAAAAAGACTCAGTAAAAGTGATAATAATTTAAAAAAAACCCTAAGAAAAACAAACAGATACTCACCCACACGTCGACACACACACATACTCCAATATAAAAAACTCATTTCAAAAGGATTCTTTTTATAAAACAAATGGTTGGTTGTTTGTTGTTAGATTTTGTTTTTAAATGTGAAAATTCTTAAAATCCTCGTGGAAATTTTTAAAATATTTGCAGCTGATTGCACTTTTATTTGAAAAAATTACAAACAAAAAAAGATGATAAAAATACACACTAACATACAGATAAACCTGCACTCACAGACATACACTCACCCAATTTTACAGCATCCAATAAAATAAAGTGACATTTTTAACTGGTATGAGTTTTTTGCGTTCTTTTTTCGCTTTTAGATTTTTGGGCTGTTCAGATGGTTTATTTGTTTAGCGGATCAATGGAAATGTAAAAAAAGGAAGTGCTGGAGCACCGATTCGACTCCATGATTCATACACCCTCATACTTCTAATATGTTGCATGGCTGTATGTGTTCGCTCTTACTCACGTTCCTATTTTCACTATCAACAAACAAATACCTTTAATCTTTTGAAACGTTGAAATGGCACGAAGCGAAATGATTTACGCATCTATATAATATACGAGGGTTGTGTTTTAAAATTAATTTTTATTTTTTTTATTATTTAAGGCTGATGCAGAACGGTATACACAGGTAACTGGAAATCTTAACACATAGAAAATCTCTTGCCTATTCTTAAAACTTGATTGATTTTTCAATACGAGTATGAAATTAAGGCCCTAAATTTGTAAAACGCAAACGCAATGCCAAAAATAACATGGAAAGCAAAAACAATGTCAAAAATTTGTCAAAATTTTGTTGTTACTTTCTACAGAAATACATATTTGGGGGATTCAGAAGGTGTCATAAAGTCATATGTCTTAAAATATAACATGAAAAAATACGACAGTTGTGAACAACCCCTCATATTTTAGTGTGCTATTTTGAATTTAAATCGGCTGATATAAAAAAATAAATATTTAACTAAAATCAAAATATTTTTTAATTCTATTCGATTTGAAATGGAAACAAATCGTCACCTAAAACGAAAAAGGCTCTATCTAGCATTTTGAAAATTTAAGATGAGAAGCAAAAACTATTTAAAATGATAAATTGATAAATCGCTTTTAACTGTTTATAATTTATTTTTCTTCTATTTTTCTTGTAAAACCTACCAGTTTCTTTGCCAATTGACAATCTTGCATACATGCAAACTGTTAGTTAGACCTTTTAGCGTTAACCATATTATCGTTTGTAGATAGGGCCTTTTGTTTTTTGCTAATAAAATCGCAAATTTTGGTCGAAAGATTCCATTTGCATTGCTGCATTATATCAGAATCAATAAAAAAGTCGATTTGTAGTTTTTGGTTAGTTAGGGCCTTTTGCGTTTCAGGTAGCGATATATTAATTGAAAAGCAATTTTTTTTAAATTAGTTTTAAAAATATTAATCATTGAGAGGAATATATTTTGTGGTGGCTGTTAGCACATTCTAAAAAGATTTTTACAAATTCACCAAACATATCGAACATTTCCAGGCCTGGTACAAATACAACATTTTTTAAAACACATAAAAATCAATTGTATAGTGAGACAACACTTTGTTATTAAAATTACCAACAACAAACAATAAAACATTGTATAATTATACGATTATACAACAAATACGATGATAATACGAGCTTGTGAATTGGACAAATATGTATGTTTATATGAAGATACAAACAAGTTTATTTTTGGACAATAGTAGTTTAACAGAGTTGTAAGGATAGTTGGAGGAAAAATATATCTGGAGATTAAAGTGTTTGTAGACAAGAATAGAAATTAGAAAAATTTAACAACATAATTTCCATTTGCCCTTCTCCCTTAAAACAACCCTCGTATTTAGCAGCTAATAACAACAAACCTAAAAATTTACAATGATAAAAGAAAAGCAAACGGAAACAGTGTCATAACACTCATCATCAGCAACACCATCGGCATTATTAGATGCTTTTGCCTCTACTAACGAATAGTAAGTAAAAATAACGAAACTACTTGTTGTGAAAGTATGATTATTTTCCTTTTTCCATTCTTTTTTTTTTTTATTAAACCAAAAAATCTTGCTTGCAAATTTACTAAAATACTCTAACATGTGTCATTGTAGGATTTATATACAATTTCCGGATTAATATTTGTACTCATGCAAAGAGACAGGGATAATTGATGCCTGTTAACATATTCGCACATACACATGTGTTTGTATTTGTTTTGATAAAAATATGCTTGTTAAAGCAATTTTTTCTTTCTGTTATTTCCTTTTCATCACTAATAGTCACTTTCAATAACTTTCCTGAACTCTACTAATACTGAACGAAATTATCTCCTGGAAGATCTTGAAAAAAAAACAAAAATTCCTTGTCCACAACAATCAAAAAAACTCTTCAAGTTTACTTCATTCAATGAATTGTTATCAAGTTCAATCAATCTTTTTGAAAGTGGATTTTTGTGATTTTTTTTATCGTATAGAAATGACTCAGGCGACATGAACAATCGTATAGTATTTGGAAAACATTTTTAAGCCTCCACAGGTTGGCTGTTGTCTACACTAATGCACTAATACAAAACAGAGCTGTAAAAATTGCAATCCATATTATTGCAATCACATGGTTGCTCTTTTGAAATAAATTCAAATAATAATTGACTGCAACCGATTTGATTGCAATACTTTAATTGTAATCAAATCCAGTACGTAATTGCAATCAAATAAAAAATCAGAATCAAAATCTCCGTTCTCTGCAAATGAAACTCCTTTTTCTAAAAAAAAAACGTGACCCCGATAATTTTGAATTGCCAACAATGTCAATTTTTGTTTACAACCGCTCAATTCAAAGTGTATTTTATTTCGTTGGACTTTGACTTTAGTTGTGTTTTCAGAAGAATTTATTGAAATTGCGTAATTTTCAATTAAAATTTTAATTTAATCGAATTGGCTGCAATAATTTTAATCGCATTCAATGGTTTCCAAATAGAATGATTTTAAAATGATTGCAATCACAAACTATTGCAATTTTAACAAGATTTAGTTTTAAATTCGGAAATTATTTCGAAATCAAAGAACGAACTCAGTTTGTCTGAAATCATTTAATTTTGACTTAAATGCCAGTTGATTGCAGCTTATTACGACTCTGAAACTAACAGACATACTGAAAGTCAGTCAGATATAACTGTCATATGGAATTTGATCACTTGGAAATGCTGTTAAAACAACAACAACAACAGCAAACAAGTATATGTACTGAACTTTATACAGTTTTTATATTTTAGAATAGACTTTTATACTTTTATTATTATTGTTTTGTTGGTTTTTGTGGGGGAGTAATTTTTCAGTTTTTTAGAGGTATATTATTTCAGCTAAGTACACTCAAAAAAAAAATTTGGTAAAAAATTAAAAAACGTTATTTTATGTTTATATCCTCCACCACTAATAGTGAATGGGGGTGTTCTTGGTTTGTCATTTCGTGTGAGAATTTTTTAATATTCATCAAAGACCCCATAAAGTATTTATATTCTGTGTGATTCAGTAATTCGAAGTCGAATTAACAGTATGTGGTCGAGTCATGATTGATTATTAGCATTATGTTTGGTTGCATGACGCCATGGATATTTCGTTTAGTCTTGAATGTAATGTCGGGGCTTTAGATATGAGTTAGTGTGCCTCAAGCTGTGGTAATGGATTAATTTTTCATTGCCAGACTCCGGTGGAAACCCAAAATTGAAGCAAAAAAAAAAAAACTTTAAAACTTCTAAACAAAAATTTTACGGTTTTATCGTTAAAAGTTTATAACTAATTATCAAAAAGTAATTTCAATTTTTGATAATAAACAGGCAAGTGCACGGCCTAAAAAAACACTTAATTGACAACATCTTTTGTAAGTTGTTGTTTGTTTTTTATTTTGTTTTTCTTAACCTACTTACAACTACAATCAGGGCTGTCAGATATGGCGATTTCTCGCCAAACATGGCGATTTTGAAAAGTGTTTGGCGATGGGATTTCCCATTTGGCGACTGGCGACTTTTATGGCGATTTCTAATATAACTGGCGATTAACATGGCTAATTTTACCATTTATATTATTTCGGCAATTTTGTTTAACAACTTGTAATTTTTGTTATCATTACTAATATAAAAAAACATATTAAGTGAATATTATATTCAGTCACTATTTACCCTGTCGGACATTCAGTTAACTTTATATTAACTGAAAGCTAACTATTTCTCAAGTAGTGGTGGTTGACACTTGCATTCATTTTATATGGAATTAACTAACAATTTTAACATAGCGATGTCCTAGGAAGTAGTTAATTGTCCGACTCTGCATTACTTTCAGTTAACTTTAAAGTTAGTTACCTAGCCGTTAACTTAAAGTTAACTTTTTGTAGCTAGCTATAAACTTACTAATTTAAGTAGCTTTAAGTTGGTTTTTTTAAATTATATTAAAATTGTATTTAGTTATTTTATTTAATTTTTTAATTATACTATAACCTGGCCATTACCGATCACCAATTTCTACTCCGTATATTGTAATAATGGCCCTAAATAATTTAATCTTTTGTGGGTCTTGGAGCCGTTTGTTTGAAAATCGACTTGGCTACTACTTAAAATACACAGCGTTTGTATTCACTTTGGTTAATGTAAATTTTCCATTGCTTAGTAGTTGGCTTTAAGTTAGTCTATACAAGCTAACTTAAAGTTTGCTTTTTTTGTAGTTTGCTACTCATTTGACGGCAGGATAATTCTAAAAGTATGTATGTTATTCTAAAAGTATGTAGGTCAAAACTCCAGGAATGAAATCGGTGAGGCTAAAGTGTACGATCTTATAGACTTGTGTACTTAATTTAAGTTTTTAACTGAATACATATATGATCTTCAGTTTATGTTATTAAAAAAAAAAAATTACAGAAACAAAACAAAATTTACTTCGGCGACTTTTTTGTATTTTTTCTCAGTTTTTGGCGATTTTTGACTGAAAAATTATACTAGCGTTTTTTGTATGCAAAATTTAATTAAAAAAAAAAGAAAATTTTACAAAAACTGAACAAAATCGACGTTTGGCGATTTTTGGCGATTTCTGACATCCGGTTTGGCGATGGAGCTCAAAAAAATCTGACAACCCTGACTACAATTAATGTTGAGAGAATTTCAACTAATTGTAGTGGGGAATGTAAGATGAGATAAACCCACTTTTTTATTGTTGATGTGTTTTGTTAAAGCTTTGATATTGTTACAAGTAAAACTGTTGCTATAAGTCTTATACGTTTAACAGTTTTATTTGGTTTAATATCTTTAGTTTGTCTAAAACCTTTATGGATGAAGTTTCCTGATGATCTGGCCTAAGCAACGAGTGAAATGCATAGGAATAGCTTATCCCATCAACAATAAATTTCAAGTGTTTTTATCAAGAATAAAAACTGGGAATTAAGCACGAATAACAAAATCTTTTGAAATTAAAAGTTTATAACTAAGTTACAAATCGGATGACTTTAATCATTTTAATAATCGATAAAAAATTTGTTTAAAAAACCAAAACACAACAAAATTACCAACATTTAACTTCAAGGGTTTAGCCATGCAAATGCCACAAACATTCGTTATTTAGAATTTATATTTCATATTTTCTTAAGAAGGCGTTTCAAACAAATTTTTTTTTTTTTTGTAAATGTGGGGTGTCATAAAAGGATTCACTTGATATTCATCATCATCAGTGTCAGTCAGTTTCAGTCACTCAGTCAGTCATTTGTGTCGTACTACAAATTTCATTCCAATTTCCACTTCTCTCTTTTGTATCTAAAATTTCCTTTTTTCTTTAGTTCTGCAGTGGCAAAACTTTTTTGTGGGTGGAAAAATATTAACAAAAAATTGCGTGTCTTTTTTCTAAATTTTTCTTATTCTTATGTCTACAAAATTGCAATTCGATGCGTTTTGTGTGATTTTTCTATTTTGTTTTTTATGTTAATGTTAGTATGTATGTTTTTAACCGATACTAATCTGATTACCGTCAAAAACTCAGACGAAAGAAGGTTTAATGAAAAAAAAAAAAAATAGTACTAGGAATTGATATACATTTGTGCTCTTAATAAACACTTCTACACACACACACACACACTTATATGAATCTGAATACAATAAATCGAAATTTACAGACAATAAAAAATGTTTATTTCAATTATGTATGTATTTGGAGCATGGCTTTAATTGTTTAATACTTTTTATTCTAGATACAATCGTATAAGAATATTGAAATGAAATGATTCTTTTAAAATAAAATAAATTAAATGGCTTTTTATAGAACAGAAGTTAAAACAATTTTTAATATTATACATATGAACATGTTCATTTTAATTATAACTTTTAAATTTTTTTAATGATGAACAATATGATGAATAATAATGCTATGATTAAAATTTAGCTTACCTGCTTATAACGCATTATAAGCAGGTATGGGCACCACTACATTGAAAGCTTTGCATGTGTGACATTGTATTTGTTTGTTTACGTTGGCATTTGTTGGTTTTATGCTCTTTTGCTCTTTGTTTTTTTGTGAATGTATACACATCGTTCGCTCATTTTGAATTTTCAAATTGAATTTGCCCATAGCTGATTATAAGCGACCTAATCGACTTCGACTTTAAGTAACAGTTCCCGTTGTGTAAGAACGCCCAGTTCAAAGCGCCAAGACAAAAGAAGAGAAAACAAGGCACTTGTCATCGACAAACAACATCTCCAACGGAGAGTGAGAAACCCCACAAAACATTATATTACAAAAATATTATAAAAACATCAAGTTACCAAAAATAATTTAATAAATACATAAATAAACAAGTAAAAGGTAAAAAAAAGATATGATAGCCTACACCACAGTATTAAAAAAACATATAATGCTTATATGTCCATATAAATATGGATTTATCTATGTTTATAAACTTCATTAAAATCGGTTTGAAAGTTTGTGAGAGGCAGGAATTGCCCCCTACCTTCCCTTGTGGTCCTATTTTTGAAAAACTGTATAGCTGTCCATAAAGATATGGTTCTATCTATGTTTTAAATTTCATTAAAATCGGTTTGATAATTTCTGAAAGGAAGAAATTTGCCTCTATCTTCCCTCGTAGTCTTACGATTCGGCCCATTTTCAATAGGCTTGGTCCTTGTTCTATTAAGAACCTATGGCCCAAATTGTATCAAATTATCTCCAAAATTGCGACCTTTACTTTGCGCACAAGGTTACATAGACAGCCAGCCAGCCGGACGGACATCGCTAGTTAAATTCAGAAATATTTTAAGGCGTTACACACATCAGCACAAATGCATTATACCCTCTCCACTTTTGTGGTGTGGGTATAAAAACATTATATGTAATAAGTCCATAAGTTCAAACAAACAAGAACAATTAAACCCAATAATACTTAAAACAAACCAAAACAAAGCTTAAATAGAGTTGCTGTAAATAAATTGATATTTTTAATAATTTAAACTTGACTTTGGTTCAACATTTTGAATACAATATTAGCTGATTTACAACACCGCTGTTGTACCCTGCACACATTTATTTCAATTCGTGTAATAAATTACTTTAATTATCTACTTTGGTCACGGCAAGTAGAAACAACAATTTTCCAATTTACGATTGGAATTTTTGTTTATGGTCCTTCGAACCGCATTACCGGAATATAACAAATCATAAACATACCTAGAAAAAATTAAATTTGGTGATTAGAGACAAGTTATTTGCAAAAAGATACTTATTATATATAAATAAATAAATTATTTAAATCAACAGTTTTAATACAGTTTTTTCTTTTGAAAGTGCAAATCATTTTCAAAATTAATTATCAACAATATATTTTGTTAATATGACAATTTTGTAAAAAACATTTCTATTTGATTGCTAACAAATATTTTAGTTAATTTTACAAAATCATTGTTAAAAATATTTGTTAAATGTGAAAAATTTTTATTAACAAAAGTATTTTTTATATTCACTAAATAGAACACACACAGAAACGCACCGTTTATAAATAGTTTCACGAAAGTAACAAACATTATCTAGTGTTCGGTTTTTCGTTATAAAAGAGTACAATTGTGGTCGTTCAGTAGACACACATTATATTTTTAAGTGTTTCGTAGCGTTTCTTTTTCACATTAATGAAGGAATCAGCAAACAAAAATTTTTAGCGACGCTTCGAACTAGTATTAATGTGTTGCTGTGTTTACCAGCCAAAAGTTCGTTGACCATAACTTAAAACAATAAGCATTAATATGTTGAGCCCAACACAACGAAAATTGTAGTTTTTTTTAAGAAAAAATGAATGCAAAGAAACGTGCTCATCTTAATATTGAGCTGGACTAGCACAGAGTATTTTTATTGTGTACGAAGATCACAAACAGAAAAATGAATTTACATATGACTTTACAACTTTACGACTACCTTGTGAATCCCCTCAATGTTTATTTTCGAATATATTCTCGATATAAAGAATTTTGTCACAATATTTTTCAAATTGATCCACCTTTTATCATCTAGTACTCTGTTCAAATTGGTGAAAAATGTTGAGCAACATTAATTATTTCACACGAAAATTTTGACATGTATCAATGTTACCTATCTTGCCTATCAGAACAATGGCCTCATTACAGGCCAGTGGAAGACGATAGCTTCACTGGGTTGTAAGGAGAACCAAGGAAGAGATTTCCGGTTCGCAGTAGACCGGGAATTTTTCAGAAAACTGAAGTCAATGGGAGGGGTTGCTATATTCGGTTTGGGGTCTATCAGAATTAGGTTTCCTAAAAATGATAAACCCTAAGAGGCTGAAAGTGGTGCAGATAAACTTGCACCACTGTGAAGCGGCCTCAACCGAATTAGTAACCCACCTCATTGATAACAATGTGGACGTGGCTTTATTCCAAGAGCCCTGGATTAACAAAAACCGGGTAGTTGGATTAAGGATCACGGGGTATACCTTGTTCATATCCCGCTCGGATGTGAAGGTACGGACTTTTATACTGGCGAGAACTGAACATAAATTATATGATTTCTCATTCTTTCAGTAATGGAGACCTCACGGTTGTGACAGGAGAAGCCAGGGACAAAACGGTCCTGGCACTAGCATCAGCATACTTGCCATATGAAGCTCCCGATCCGCCTGGTGAAAAAGTTCGAGAGTTGGTGGAGCACTCGGGCAGAAGCGGCTCGAGGCTGGTATTAGGATGTGACGCCAATGCACACCATCAACAAAAGAGGTGAGTCTATGTTTGATTTTATTATTGCCAGCAATCTTTTTATCTGTAACAGGGGGAATACGCCAACGTTCAGAACTAGGGATAGAGAGGCAGTGATAGATATAACTTTGACGAACTGAAGGGATTTATTAGAGGACTGGAGGGTGGCTTTGGATTTTTCCATCTCTGACCATAGTCGTCTGTCCTTTAGTCTAATGTTTGAAAGGTCGAAAAGGTGTCCGTATAGGAATCCGATAAGGATGGATTGGGATTCGTTTTCGGGACTGGTGCAACGGAACCTTAGGGTTACACGGAACTGGGAGTCGACTCCAGCCGGTGTGGAGCAACTGGTAAGCACCTTCACGGGGGTATTGACCAGTAGCTATGAGCGATCCTGTCCGTTAAATTTTCTGGGCAGGCGTACACAGCCAAGAAGGTGGACAGACGAGTTAAGAACTCACAGGTCCACCGTCAGAAGGCTGTTCAATAGGTCGAAGTATACGCGCAGGGATGTAGATTGGAGTAACTTCAGGATGAGTTACGGGAGGTATAAGGGAGATATTAGAAGGGCGAAAAGGTTGAATCAGTTGAATCCGTGAATGAGATGTAGTCCCTGGATTTATTCAGAGATCGGACGGCTCATCTGCTTATGGAGACTCACTTTCCGGGGTGTGTGGATCCTGGGTCGGGGGAACAGGCTGTATGTGGTGACCCCTTCTCTGGTTCGGGCTCAGGCGGTGAGGAAAGGGAGACGGTGGGGGATATGATTACCTTCGATAAGGTAACATGGGCGGTAAATACCTTTGGGTCCTACAAATCGGCGGGGCCAGATGGTATATATCCGGCGATGTTACAGAATATCGGGAAATCACCACTCCTGTTGTTGGTGGAACTATTTAGGGTATGTGTGCTGAACGGGTACATTCCTAGGAGGTGGAGGGAGGTGTGGGTAGTTTTTATTCCCACGGCGGGTAGAACTGGTCACTCTTAGCCCAAGGATTTTGGACCAATCAGCTTGTCGTATTTTCTCTTGAAGACGTTGGAAAGACTGATTGATCTACATCTGAGGACGAAGATTGACGCCGGCATCGTCAGCGGCGCTCAACACGCCTTCCTTAAAGGTAGATCTGTTGAGAGTGCGTTGCATGATGTGGTTGGTTATGTGGAGCGGGGTTTGCGAACCAGGGAATACACCCTGGCGGCATTAAACAATTTGAGGATAGAGGCTATAAGGCAGGCACTGGTTGACCTGAGGGTTCCGTTGTTCTTGGTCGAATGGATAACTATGATGCTTAGCAGCAGAGTTATTCACTCGGACTGGGGAAACGAACGCTCAAGGGGGGAGTTCTCTCTCCCTTATTGTGGCTCTTGGCCGTCAATGTCGTTCTGAGACGTTTTGACAGAATGGGTCAGAAGGTCGTGGCCTACGCGGATGATGTAGTGATATTGGTGTCGGGCAAGTTTCTGCCGACAATTAGCGACATTATGCAAGGGGCGCTGGGCGAACTGGCGGCATGGGCAAGTGATAAGGGATTGGGAGTAAATCCGGAGAAGACGGAGTTGGTTATTTACACTAGGAGGTACAAGGTGGAGGAGTTTATAATGCCGGTACTTGGAGGAGTGGAGCTTGGACTATCTGATAGTGCTAAGTATCTGGGGGTTTTTCTGGACAGCAAGCTGTCATGGGGTAGGAATACTCGGGAGAGACTCAAAAGGGGTCTCAATGCCTACTATGCTTGCAGATCATCGATAGGTAGGAGCTGGGAACTCCGGCCGTCAGTGGTGGGATGGCTGTACACTTCGGTGGTTAGACCCATTCCTACGTATGGATGCTGTGTTTGGTGGGAGTCTTTGAGATTGGCATGTCGTAGGAACCTTCTTTCTAAGGCTCAGAGGTGTGCTTCAATTGGCATGACAGGTGCCATGAGAAGCACTCCTCAGGCTGCCCTACATGTAATTCTACATCTTCTGGCTATTGAGCAGCATGTGATGGGAATGGCGGCCAGGAGCATTCTTAGCTTGAGGGAGTTAGGACTGACGAGGAATGACACTCAGGGTCACTCACGGATCCTGAGTGAGATTGAGGCTGGTGGCTATTGCCTGGGACCGCCGCGCTCCACTGATTATGTGAGCACCAGAGTGGATTTTGGTCGGCTGCCAGAGGTAATAATGCCCTCTAGGGAGAGCTGGTCGGGCAGGAGCAGATTATTTGGTGGATTTGCTATTTTCACTGATGGCTCGAAGATGAGGGGCACGGGTCTACATTGAGGATCTGAACATAAGAAGGTCATATAGGCTTCCTGACGACTGCAGTGTTTTTCAGGCGGAGGTTCTGGGGGTCTGGAGGGCCGTGGAATTGATGAGGGACAACATTGATAGAGGCTCGGAGGGCACTATATATGTGGACAGCCAGGCGGCTCTTATGGCCGTAAGGGGCTGTTATGTGAAGTCCAGGCTGGTTGATGAGTGTAGGGGCGCTCTGGAGGGAGCCTTTGGGGAGTATTTGCTAAGGTTGTGCTGGGTGCCGGGTCACTGCGACATAGGCGGCAATGAGGTTGCTGATGAGTTGGCAAGACAGGGCTCAGAAATGGAGGATCCTGACTGTGTGGAGGCGGTTAGGCCTCCATTGGAATTCTATTTTGGTAGAATTAAGGAGTGGATACTGGGCGTGACCAATCGGGCCTGGGGGGGCCGAACGGACTGTCGGGTATCGCGGGCACTGTGGCCGGTGCTCCGATTCGGTGTCGCTGCTGGGCAGGAGCAGGGTCTGCGTTAGGACCATGATAGGAATGATCACGGGCCGCTGTATGATAGGCAGGATGGCGGTGAGGATGGGATCCGACCTGTCGGATATATGCAGGTTGTGCGAGGACCCTGAGGAGTTGGAGACAGTTGAGCACTTTCTGTGCCACTGTACAAGGTTGCAGGGTAGCAGGCTGAGGTGGCTGGGCAGTAAATTCCTGGGCAAATTAGGGGATGTCTCGAGTTGCGGGCTCGAGAATCTGATAGGATTCGTAATGGGGATGGCCTGGCTGCGTGAGGGGAGACTGGGTTTTAACCGCACGTAGGGCGAATTTGTTTGAGTGGGATTTATCTCGGGGTTGGTCCTTCACCTTCTTTTCTTTCCTTTCTTTTCTACCTATCTTTCGGATCTGTCTTGTGCTGTCGCTATTTATTTCACCTTCTTTCTACCTTCTTATAGCTTTCACTAGTTAAGGCGTCACAATGGACCATATTGGTCTCTGGGTGAAGGTGTGAAGGAGACTTCACACCGGTCTTTCTACCTACCTACCTATCGTGCGAGTTTGTACAATTTGATGTTTTTATTCCTGTAAAGTATGCGACACTGTTTTGTGTTATGTAAACAAACTACACATGTATTTTACTAAAATTTATTTCTTTTAAATAAAAAAGAAAGTAAATATGGATAAAAAACTGTTACTGGTTGTGTTATTTTAATTTTTTATTTCCTTTCAAATAATCAGTTCATATTATTTTGTTTTTGCTTGAAATTCCACGTGAAATAAATGCAGCTTACATTATTCCGCAGTTGTAAAAAAATGTTGCCAGAAACATTTCGGAACTTTTTCACAAAATGAACAAAGTACAACTCTGTCAACATTATTTCATAGGTATTCCGCACAAATTTTTTTCATATGAGTTTTGACGGCATTTCACCTGAAATGTTGAACAGAGTACCAGGCTTAAGTTGTCACTGTATTGCTTAATGTAATTTATATACTTATAAAAACAAAATTCCAAGGTTAACTATATTTATTAATTTCTTGTTTAATAATATTCGTTCCAAAACCATCAACCAACTTCTTTTCAGAATTTTTTTTTTTTTTTTATTTAATGTTTGAAATTGGCTCCGGAATTTGTTACACTATTTTTTAATTTTTCACGAAAAATATATTGATATTTTAATTTACAACTAAACAAAACAAACAAAGTACCATCTATTCAAATACCTCATTTCTAATAATAACATGTGTTTTGCAAAATCCAGCACCAGGTTTTAGGACTCTCCAAAAAATATGTTTTCGCTTGTAAAAGTCAATTTATTTATTGCAAGTTGCAACCATTTAATTGTTTAATCAAGCCTATAAATATTCACATACATGCAATGTAAATGAAAATGCTTGGCATGCGCTAATGATTGCAGGCAACTAAAGACGGTAACACAAACAAGATATTCCCACCCCAAATAAAAAATGCAATACATTTCCAACACTTAAAGTTAGAAATGTTTAATACGGCAAAGCAACGCTAGGAAGGCAACAAAATTAAACTGTAGTTAAGTCATATTCTAAGAATGCTAAATGCTACAACAAAATCGATGACAAATTGCAAACACGTTACGCTTAGTTATGTTTATCAGTCGTTAAGCGAGCAGAAAGTGGAAGCGTTCGATAAACAAATTTACATACCAAATATTCCGGCAAAAACATCCCTCTTTTACTCTCTATCCTCTTATCAAGGACAAGAGCATTGAGAGCATAAGAAACCCATCTATTTTGCATGTGAGCAAAACAGAAAGCAATAAAATAATGTTTGTTGTTTCGAATCTACAAAAACAATCAGGAACCAGAAATGACTGCCTGAGTTGCTTTGGCTTGTTAGCAAAAGCTTTTGTCATTGCCAAAGACAAAAGAGCACACAAGCAAGGCACACACAATGACACCCCACAAAACAATGAGCTAAACAACACACCGACAGCAACAACAATCCAGGAACATTAGTATCAATGAGCAAATTAAAAATAACAACCTAATCATCGTTTTAAGACCGACAACGTTGGTCGTTCAGGCTTCAGTTGTAATAACAAGCAAGGCACAACTCAGCAGCAACGTTTCATGCCACTGTAATATCTGTGCTTTGCTTAACGCTGAGACTTTGTCACCGCCGCCAAAAAAAAACTGTAAGGAAAAATACCCAACACGACATTTTGATGAGACACAAGCAAAAGGGGGATTTATTAGAATGAGAAAAAAAACACCCTAAATTCATACGCTCGGTTTAGTTTAAATAATAATAACGGACTCTTTTGGCTGTTGTGCCCGATTCCTTTTCATATTCAGCTTCAATTAAAGGCGTTTGTCTGTCTGTCCGTCCGTCTGCTTGTGTGCAAGTGTGTCTGCATTGTTTGCTTAACTTTATTTTCCGGCTTTTGTGTTCCGCCTTCTGTTTTCATACAAAATAGACATACTACAATTGCCTGCAAGTGTTTAAAGTCAAGCGTTAACTTTATTTGTACTCCGTCTATGTCAGTATTTAACTCATCACAAGGCCACAAATGAACCAACATTCAACACCATCATCACTAACACCACCATCAACATCATCCATCCACCTTTTAGAGTGAGACTTCTTCTTAAGCCTACCGAGCGAAAATACACCCTTTTTGCCAACGTAATTTCTACAACAATTACACTGAGTGCGAAACGTCAACCACCATTGCAATCGTTAACACCATCAGCAGCGTTCATTCCGTCAGCACAGACACAACATAAAGTCAGACGACTGACAAACAGGACGTTATACTAATTCTACCATCATACACTTCTCAGCAAAGGAAACATTATGACACTTTGTCGCAACTCTAGTTTAGTTAGATCAAAAGCACATTTTAACAAGATATGAAATGATGCTTTCCTTGTTAAAATCAGACATAAAACAAAAATGTACAAAAACGAAAGTGATCCAAGTTGCAACATAGTAGTTCTCGTCCCGCAAAGAAGCTGAACGGGATGGAGAGAGAACGAACAGCATCAAGCTTGCTGTTGGTAAATTGGAATTGGTCCCTTGTGGCCATACAATAGAACGCTCAGCAGGGTGCTGTGGCAATAAAACGATTGCAATAACAGATTGTCTAACTCATATCAGGTTGCAACACGGCGGTTATGATGGATTGCCTTAAATACCTTTAAATTAAAATGGATCAACGCATGAATATTTTTTACTTTATACATTGTATTTATATGGAATGAGGCACACATTCCCCTTCTCCACAAAAAATCCTATCAAATAAAACGCATCTCCAATAAAGAAAACAAACGCTACAGACTAAAATGTATTTTTTTTTTTCTTTTACATTTTAATTGCTTAATGCATGTAAGGGATGATATGGAATTTAGTTTGGTTTTGTGGATTTATCCTCTGAGGCAGCGGCAGAGAAAGAAGGTGGAAATTCAAATGCGATTTAATTGAATATTATCTTATTAAAAAGGCTCTTTCCTCGATGGCTGCAAGGGCTATGAATTATTTAAATTGCTGTTATTATTAGTGAACAAAATGAGTGCTTTTGAATGTGTCTTAATTTTTGTACAAAACGACACATGTTATGATATTGACTTTTAAGGCTCTCAAAAAAAAAAAAAAATATTTAAGCTTTAACTGGTTTTATTTGAAACCAAAGAAAATTATAACAGGATTTAAAGGTTTACGTCAGGTATTTAAAAAAGGAAAAATACCTCAATTATTCATTTAGTAACTTTAGTGCACATTAAGATTGGAGTTTATGAATTAAATTAGGATCTTCAACGAATAAGTCTTGGCTGTACATCTTAAGTTCTTTTCTCTTTCGCGTACAGCACATGCTTTTTCATTTATTTATTTTTTTAAGCCTATACAAATAACACTTGTAGAATAGATATAGAGAGATTCATAACTGAACAAAGTTTTTTAAATCAGCGATTAAATATTTCAACGCAAAGAGCATATAGTCGACATTTTAATATGAGAATTTCGCCCTCTTAAACAATGATTCATTGCTAAGTACATCGTCACCACTAACATGGTACAGTAGCAGATTTTCCTCGAACCGGTAGACCACGTTTAATTCACACTGCGGAAAATATTGAACGTGTAGAACAAAGTGTTCACGAACCACCAGAATCATCTACCAGAAGGCTTTCTGCTCGGCAAAAAAAGATTTACTGTTATTCCCATATAAGGTGCAATTGGTGGAAGAATAAAAATCCGCAGATCATCGCCAACGTCTTAATTTTGCAGCTAAATTTTAACCCCATCGTGGCTTTTGGCCGACCCTGTAGAACTCATGATTAGTTATGGGCCGACGATCAGAAAGTATTATGCTTTTATTTCTATTCATACAAAGATTTGTACACAAAAAAACTTAACAATTGTCTCTTATCACTAAATTCATAGAATTAAGCAAACAATTTGTTGATTTTGCACTTATTGCCACCATGATAATATACAGGGGGGTATTCTGGAAATCGAAAACGCAAAACGCCAAGAAAAGTTTGTTTCTAATACAATTTTAATCAAATTTGTATAATTTTTGTTATAAAATTCTTGTAAAATGTTCGACATAAAATTCTTTTATTACAGAAATCTTACTAAGAAACGACGTTTAAGATTCTAGCGTTTTGCGTTGTCGATTTCCAGATTTCTGGGTACCAGTTTTAACCGTATTAAAGGAATTTTCAGGATAGATCGATTATTATTTCGATGATTTGAGGCGTATTAAAAAAATTTTCCAGAGTAAACTCTTTATGGGACCTATAGTAATTTATGGACTGATCTTTATATCATTTTAATGTGTGATTTCTGGTCTTATAAAACTGTGACAGACCAAATTGTACTACAACATCGTTATTTGTGACAGTTTTAGTATTACTTAAGTGTTTTCCAAGAGTGGGTGTTATATGGGGTCTTTGTTAAATGATGGACAGATTATCAAACATTTAGTAGTATGATTTTATATCATATAAAACGAGTTTGTACAAAACTTAATAAAAATCTATGCATTCTGCCAACAATCAATTAATTATTGTGCCGAATTTTAATTACAAAATGCTTGGGAGAGCTAGAAACAAATTGACACCAATTTTGTTTATTGGTTTTGAGCAGTGTTTAAAAAACTGCAATCAAAGTGAAAAACTGATAATTCTTGCACTTCTTCATTTGTCCTTAGCCAAAAACAAAGCTGTTACTTTTACTTCTGATTCATTAAATATAATCCATTGCTGTCAAATTTTCGTTTTTTGTTCGACAATTTTTGGCTTCGACGGCAGTTTTTTAAACCCTGGTTAAATCGTCTCGGAGTTACTCAGGAATCAAGAATATATACTATACTTTAAGGGTTCTAAATGAACTTGAAAAAAGTTTCAGATCCGCAATTAAGTGTGAAGGGTATAAAAATAACTATTTTATAATCACTATTTATTATTTTTCTTTTATGAGGTAAATTCGCTTACGGTTCCCGCTGGCTTTCAAATATCAACTATCGAGCTAAGGCAGCCAACTCGAAAACTTCGTTTTTGGGTAGAATTTTTAACAAAAAGAACTTCGCTTTCGAGGTTGTTAATAAATTTAAGAAACCGGGTAGACCCAATACAAGTTTCTTAAATATTTTTGTTAATAATCAGTATTGTGTCAGTATTAAAGTACAATTTGGTTTAAGGATTGATGTTTGACTATTGACGTCAGCAGTCGTCGATGGCTGCGAGTGTAAGACATCAAATCCATCTGAGGAGCGAGTGGTTGCGATCGAAACATGTCATGGTAACCTGCCGGCCTGGGTTCGAGCCCCAGCCACGGTCAAGAATGAAAGATTATCAATAACAATTTCAATTAATTTTGATGTTGTAAAATTCCTTTCTTCATAAAAATAATTTAATGAAAATTAAATTTGATGAACTTAAGCCTGATTAAAAAAACATTAAAAATTTGGACTAGAAACCATAAAATAATTCAACAAAATAACCACAATACTAATTATTGTTAAAGCTAAGGCACGAGCTCTATGTGTACATTTGTTCTTCAAGTTGTGCTGAAAAACGTAAACAGAAAAAAGAAAGACAAAAATGAAAAAACAAAAAATGTACTTTGGACTTCAAGAAGAGTTCTTGACAAAAGTACGAGGAAACAGAAGTAAAGAAAAACATGTAAAAACAATTAAAATTGATAATCATTCGGAAAAGCAAATTTCGATCTACCAAAGGTTAAACTACAATTTGGTTTAAGGATTGATGTTTGACTATTGACGTCAGCAGTCGTCGTAGCTGCGAGTGTAAGACGGCGAATCCATCAGGAGATCGAGTGGTTGCGATCGAAACATGTCATGGTAACCTGCCGGCCACGGTTCGAGGCCCAGCCACGGTCAAGAATGAAAGATTATCAATAACAATTTTAATTAATTTTCATGTCGTAAAATTCCTTTCTTCATAAAAATTGTTTAAGCCTGTAAAAAAAAATTAAAAATTTGGATTTTTGTTAATTTTATGCAGATCTAAGGTCGTCAGTACAAGGCAACAATTAAAAGCGCACGTAATTCTTAAACAATTTTTAAATTTTGTTTTTATTTTTAAAGATGTTAAAGAAATAAAATGTAAAAATTATTTCGGGAGAATCTTTTGTGTTAATCATTTTCAATAATTATTACTAGAAAAATTAAAACGAAACTTGAAACGATAAAGAAACAAATAGAGCATACAAATTTAAGAGTTAACAAATTTGTTAAAAATTTCTGATAGTAAAATTTGTATTAGAAAGAAATATTTTACCACCTGTTTACAAAAGCAGAAATAATTTTCCAAATTTTTAAATTAAAAGTATTTCAAGAACAATGTCCTTGAGCAAATAGTTCAAAATAATTGAATTCAGGAAGGAATAATCTCGTATCTTACAACTGAATACAGTCGATATGCTTAACTTGGTAGGCTTCTGCTGTTTGTAGTGGTCGCCACATGTCTATATGTCGAAAAATTCTATTCAAGTAGACGGATTCAAAGTTTTAAATTAAATTAAGCTTATTTATAGAATATTTTCATCGTTCTAATCGCCTAAGTCTTATATTCTAATTAATAAAGCTGAAATTTAAGCAACAAAAGTTAATCAAAATGTGTTCCTCAATAGAAGAAACTACGTCTTTCAGTAAGACAACATAATCCGTTCCTTAAAAGCTATCAATACATATTCAAAAGATTGTAATTTAGGTTCAAGATGCAAGTGATAAATTTTTATGAATCGTAGCGATCCCCTAGAGGGAAGCAAACTGACACCAAAGTAGTTCCGAGAAAGGTCTATGGGGGTAGGGACCGGTTCTAGTTCTTACACTTTATATAAATAAGACCCATAAATTTTACAAGGGGTTGTCATTGTAGGGGGTCAATTGACGCCGTTTGACCAGTCACACTGCTATTCTCAATAAAAATGTTAACTATAATTGTAGTACCCTGAAGATGAGATCCAGTGGATTTCGAAATATTGGAAACATTTTTTAAATAAATAAAAAATAAAAAAACTGACCTTGAGCTTAACTAATTATTCACATGTTTAGTTTTATTTACTCAAATTTTTTATAATTTTAATACAATGTAGAATTATCTCAAGAAAACAAGTCCTAGAACTAAATTTAAGAACCAAATTTAAGAAAGTCCCAAAAAATGCGCCCCATCACTACTGAAGACTGTACTGTAATTCTTTACTTTTTCTGGCTCCACGAAAAGCCCCCCAATTTTTTTTTTTTCATACATTTTTGGGTGTTATTTCATATGAAAAAACTCCCAATTTTTTGGGCCGCTTTTCATTTTTTTTTGGGAATTATTTCATTCTTCATTTGGGGTTTTCAAATTATGAAATAATCTCCAATGAAATAACACCCAACAAATTTTTAAAATTCGAGGCTTGTTTCATAGCGTGTTTAATTTGGGTGTTATTTCATTTTTAATTCGGAGGTTATTTCATTTTTAACACTAAAGTTAAGTATTGAAATCTGGCTTCGCATACTAAAGTTTTTCTGCGTGACGGCCTGCGGCCGTGCTTAGGGATTTTTTCCTCCAGTAGGACGCGGCAGGTGGCTTCGCTGAATGAAGTTTTCCTGCGTGCCTCACAAGAATAAAAAAATGTTTTTCAATGATAACTAAGGATTTTCCCTTTTACAGAATGTTGACACCATGCGTAACACTATTCTGGAAAAGTATGGCTTTGTCTCTCATTTGTGAAAAAAATATGGATATATCTCTCATTTCGCAAAATTTTAAATATGACTTTTCCTCTCACTGATTGGGCGATAAGACCATAACGGCTTTATCTCCCAGTCAATTGAGCAATAAAGCCATTATGGCCTTACCTCCCATGGTTAAAAAGCACAACCCCCCCCCCCCCCCCCCCCCCGTGTAAAGGCCAAACGTAGAAGACAAATTGTCTTCCGAACTGCGAAAATTGAGCAGGGCTACAAGGATCTACGGGCGGGTAAAATAACTACAGCAATATTTTTGAACCGAATATATCCTTATTATTAAGAAGACGCCTGCGGGCCTCCACACGATTCATTTCAATAATTTTGCGACTTTGCTGTTGGTCCATATTGACTTCATGAAATCCTTGGTGAAACTGACTCTTTTATGAATTTTGGGCATAATTTCATTTTTGTTGCTGATGAGGTTAATTTCATTGGGGGTTATTTCATTTTCATCATTGGGTGTTATTTCATATGAAATAACATCAAAATATTGGGGGTTGTTTCGTTTTCGTTTTGGGGTTTATTTCATTTATTTTTCGATGCTATTTCATTCACTGCTTTTGGGTGTTATTTCCTATTTTTTGGGGATTATTTCATTGGGGGCTATTTCCTGGGCGTTATTTCTTTGGGGGGCTTTTCGTGGAGCCCTTTTTCTACCTTTTTGTTCGTCCTATACCTGTTAAATTATTGATTATCCTTTCACTGGTCATGAGCTCTTTTTTTTTTGTACTTGTTATGTTTTCACAAATCCCAGGACCAGTCTGTTGGAGCAATTGACACAAATTTCCTGCAGGTGATATGTCTTTAGGATTTTGGTGAAAAAAGTGTTGGACAGTTCTATAGTGACTCCAGTATATAGTGACTATAAAGGTAGAAAACTTGTTTCCGATACCATAGTTTTCTATAGTAACGACAGTCATAATGAAGAGTTAATCCATTTCTGGCTATTTTGCCAGAGGATCATACTTCTGTGGAAGTTTCTGTCTCGTTGCAAGAGTGTATTACTAAAGTAAATGAACACACCCATTATTTTTTAGAAAGTTTTGTAGTTTATTCAGCAGATTTGTTATTTATAGGCCATTTTCACAAATTACTTAGCACTTTATAGGAAAAGTAAACATTTTTTTGATAATTTTTCGTTTTCGTTTTACAAATTCTTAGAAATATGTACTGAAAAGGATACGTTTCGAATTTTGGATTTAGCATATTGAATACGAAAGTAAAAACAAAAATAACAACAATAATTGTATAACCTATTTTTTGGATTTTTTATACTTTATTCATTTCCTAATCATAATAAAATTCTCTAGAGAACCTGCAAAAGGAAGAAAGAATTAAATACAAGTTTGCAAATGAAATTCAACACCATCGACATTTTCAAAAATTTTAGGCCGTACAAATGAACTTTTTAAATATATTGTCTACGTAGATGATTGTCTGCATGTGTTTGTGTGTGTGTCAGTAAAAGAACCAGCTTTAATCACTTTTAAATTAAGACATTCAAAATAAACAACAACAGCAACAACAAAATACTATTTTTTATGGGTTGCCACACATTTTATTTAAATTTATTTTAATGAACATGAACGAGTTAAAACGCGGGGGAATTTCTCCAACCTCGTGAACACAATCAGACAGGCAAAAAGTGAAAGGGGTTAGCAACAATAACAAAAACAACAGCTATGTATAGCAAGGACTACGACAAGGATGAGCAGAAAGAAGTTGGTGGAGACTGCGACGCAGAAAGAGGTTGATGATGACACAACATAATTCGAGCATTGAAAGGGTTGCTTTTTGGTAATTTCATTGTGTGTTACGGTGTTAATTTCTACGCAGACAAATGTGCGAGTGAGTCTTCTTGCATTGCGGCTACGAAAGACTAAATTAAATGATTAACATTTCTGTTGCTGTTTCCATTTGTTTTCGTTTGTATGAGTGTTCGTAGATTTTGAAATGTTTATGTATTTTTTTTTATATTTTAGAATTGTATTCCCATTGTATCGTATCGTATCGAATGGAATGAAATTTAAATATTTACCTCAGTCTTGGATAATTAGAATTAAGAAATTCTGATGAAAGGAGTAATTAAATGTATTTTCATTTGTGTGTGCATGTACGTGCGTACTTTCGTTAAGCTGAATGGGTATGATTTACCAAACAATTCGTTATGGATTTTCAACAGTTAATCAGGTGTTGAGAGATAAAGACAAGGATCGAAATTTTGTTTTGAAATGCTTCGGTGAATCTTTATTAAAGATAAGAATGTATTTATAGTATTTAAACGAGTTTAGCTTAAATATTCATCTTTTGGTCGAATGAAATGGGGCATCGCAAAAATTGTAAATTCCTTTAATGAAATAAAATATAAATATTGCTAAAAAGTATGTTCTTTAATTAGCAGCACAGTGTGTGTTGCAAATTGCTCTTATTAAAGATGTACAACCGACTTTCAATATCAATCACCAAGGAAACACATTCTCAACATTTTCAAGAAAATTCTTAGAATTTGTTATAAAAATACGTAAAAAAGTTATGTTTGTGTTTTTGACACTTTTTTCTATGAAATCGGGTAATAAATTAACTTTTATAATAGATTGGAATTTATCACTGACATAGTTTTCGAGCTCAATTTTAACTCTCCAAATAAAAAAAAAATCATCACATTTTTTAAATTATTCTTACATTAAAAGCCTTTTTTATAAAGCTACCTCTTGTTTGGTTCCTCTAAACAAAGAAAAATTTCTCGCCAATTTTGTTTTCAAATTAACCATTGATTAATTAAACGTTTACTTCCCAGTAAAAACTCCGCATACTTTTTCAAAATTAATAGCTTCTTTCACTCATTATTTAGTAGCTTTCTTCTATAACTACTTCTGTAACAACTTCAAAATTTACTATTTTCTGGATGTATTTAAGTAAAAAATAATGATTTACTTTTAAATGCGTTAACTTTGGACATCCCTTGTAAAATTCATTGGTTCTTTCAGTAGAATTGTAGGTAGTGCTTTTATGTTTTTCTGATTACTCAACACATTATTTTGTAGGCGAAGTTTTTACTGAGTACTTAATAACTGAACTGTATTCCAAACGAAAATTTACGACTATAATGCAGAAATGGATTTTAAAATCCCTCAAAATTCATCACACCTTTCAAAAACGTTCGTTCTGAAATCGATCGATTTTCATCACATACTTGATTATAAAAAATATTTAATTGATACCATTAATTTGTTAACTGGTGTAAATTTAATTAATTTTTTAAATACCATTGCAAATTTTTTAATTGAAATAAATTTTTTTATTTTCTGTAAAGGGACTCAACCCCAAATTTACACGTTTTAATTTTTTTGCAAGAAAACGATAGACAGTGGTCATATCTTCCCACTGTAAAAATCTTAGATACATTTGATGTAAGAGTACATATTAACAACTATTTTTTTTTTTTTGATCTACTGAAAATTTATAAGCTTCGAGGTAACCCCATTAAGAGGAACTGGTGCGATATGGATTTAGTTATACCTGCACCACAATATTGTCGGTCATTGTTGTCGGTCAATCCGAATCTACAAAAATATGTAATAGCGATCCAATGCATCACACAAACAATGTAAGCAACGATATAAACCTCGCAACACCTTCATCCGGAGAAATAACAACTGCAATTCTGACCAGGGTTGTCAGATTAATTTTGACCTTTTTTGCTAAATTCAATGTCAAAAACGCCAAAGCCTTTGTTTACAAGTTTTTGACAATAAAATATATTTTTTAAATTATTAAAAATATTTTTTATAAATCCTAAAAAATAAATTAGTTCCGTATCGCTAAAATACTCCAAAAATTTTGATTGAAAAATTTGATTTAGAGAGAAATCAAAATAGTTAGTGCACACAAAAAAGTACGATGTTTACTATAAAATAATTTTTAGTAGTCTACTTAAAGCAACAAAAAAAGAATTTTTGCGGTTGGTACTAAACAAATAATAGAAATGCACTATATACAATAGTCGCAGTTTCATTATATATCTAAAACGCTTCACCGGCAAGACTCGCTATTTGTCGTCTTATTTGGAATACATTGTGAGGGTCTTACATTTATTCAACGAAAATACAAAAGAAGTGCAACATGTACTATTCCCATTTATATAACTTATAACTCCTAATAACGCGTCTAGAAGTTCGTATTGCATTCTAATTCGAAGTGGAGTTCATAGCTTCAACACAAGCATTACTAGTTGCAATTACCGCATATAAAGGACAGCCAAAGTAAACACCTTGAAATTGAACGTACCTGCTTAAAGCATATAAATGTTTTAAGGAATAATTAGTATTGTGGTTATTAAAAAAAAAAAAAAAAAAAAAAAAAAAAAAACAGAAGTAAGTAAAAAACATGTAAAATCAGTTAAAATCGATAATCATTCAGGAAAGCAAATTTCGATCTACCAAATGTTAAAATACAATTTGGTTTAAGGATTGATGTTTGACTATTGACGTCAGCAGTCGTCGATGGCTGCGAGTGTAAGACGGCAAATCCATCTGAGGAGATCGAGTGGTTGCGATCGAAACATGTCATGGTAACCTGCCGGCCAGGGTTCGAGCCCGAGCCACGTCAAGAATGAAAGATTATCAATAACAATTTTAATTAATTTTCATGTTGTAAAATTCCTTTCTTCATAAGAATAATTAAATGAAAATTAAATTTCATGAACTTAAGCCTAATTAAAAATATTAAAAATTTGTTTAAAGGAATTCTATTTATTGATTTTTTCAAGAGCAATTTTAAATATAAAAAACACTTTTCTAGAAGAATTTCATTAACTTCAGCAGCCATATGAACCAGTGTTCGAAAGTAAACAGTACATTATTTAACGTTCGGCTCACACACCCAGGAACGATATCTATTTTTTTAGTGATTGTGTAGACATACACAACCCTTAATACCTTTCGTAACTATTTTCAAGAAAGAACCGAATTTTATATAATGTTTGGTTCTTCGTTAAAAAAACAGAACATTTGTAGTGATACTGTAGACAAACATTATATTTTAATGCTCCATAATGTTTTTTTCGTGTGTGTATTGTCTATGTAAAAAATGTTTGGTTTTTTTTACCAGCCAAAAGGGACGAACATTAATGAGCCGAACCGAACACATTGAAGTTTGTGGATTTAAAAAAAAAACCGAACGGAATTAAATGTTCACATCTTTTGTTGAGTTTGATAAAAACAGTAATATTTTTTGTTCGAAAGATGACTAACAGGGAAACGGTATTTTTTTAATGATTTTTACACAAACACTATTAGCATTTGTGTTTTCCACAAATCTACCGAACCGAACATTAAGAAACGATATTTAGTGTTTATTTTCGAACACTGATTTGTACATACCTTCAAATAGCTATCATACATATCGAGTCATAACCGCAAAAAAAGCTTAAGTAACACCATTTTCCATTTTCGTTTTTTTTAATAAACGACTTTATTGGCAACACTTGCATTATCTCCTAAAATGTCATGGTCACATTAGGAACCGTTACGATTTTAAAGCAAAAACAATTTTATCTCAAGCGACAATATTCATACAAAATTTTTATGAAATAAAATAAAAAAAACCTTCTCCTGTAAAATTTTTTTTTTGTCACTTAAGCTTTTTTTGCGGTTATGACTCGATATGATTGCCTGAAATTTCATTCATTAAAATACGAGAATTAAAATATTATAATTTCAAAGTATTGAATTTAACGAATTTCAAAACAAATTCATATGTCATCATAAATAGCCAGTTGGCGTTTATAACTATTTTATAAATCGCCATATCGCCAAATCTAAAATTCGGTCGCCAAACATGTTTGAAAATCGCCACGTTTGGCGAGAAATCGCCACATCTGACAACCCTGATTCTGAGCCTGAACCTCGGTACATCAGCAGTACCTTATGATTTACCTCCAGAGGTTCTGAAAACAGATATCAGCCTAACTACGATGTTACTAAAAGCCTAAGTTTTGAGTTTCTGATTAAATGTGAAAATTCCTAATGATTTGAGAGAAGGCCTTGTAATCAAACTTCCAAAAGAGAAAAGAACTTGCAAGATTGCTCCAACTGGAGGCGTATAGCTCTTTTAAACATGTCAAAAAAATCATAGCTCGCATTATACACAATCACATTTCAATCATCATTGAACCACAGTTAATACGAGAACATCATTAGCTTGAGGGTAATTGTCGGATAGTCAGTCAAACTAAGTGTTCGTAGATTTCAGATGACCTTTTGACTTGTTTCAACACAATGCGATCTGGGAAGCTTTAAGATACAAGGAGATACAAAGGAGTTTCCGAGAAGATAATTGAGCTAATAAAGGGGGCCTACAACAGGGCATATTATTCTATATTTTGTTGTTCAGAGCTGTGTTTGGTCTGTTAATGTTTAACATTGTACTTGACGTAGTTATAAACTACTCTATTGATATGCAGCATGATATTACGTGGAGGTTCCACGAAAGGTCAGATGATATCGCCTATGCAGATGATGCCTGTCTTTTATCCCACCGCTTCCCTAGCATGCAATTCAAGATCCAAGCCTTTGCTACGCATGTAGCTAACGAACTTCCAGCTTTCGCATTGATTATCTTGAAAACTTTTGCATCTGGGGAGTAATGCTTCAAAAAGCAGGAGCAGAAAAGAATATATTCAGAATAGACTTTGTAAGGAAAGGCAAGCTTATATACGCTTAATTAATTCTGGAAATCGAAAAATACTCAACTCACATCAAAGTCAAGGTTTTTTACAGCAATGTGAAATTTATGCTTCTATATGGCGGCGAAACATGGTATATATTGAGTCGCGAAATGATACTACAAGCCTATTATCAGGGACTTTTGGACATCCCACTGTCTCCCTGCTGAACTGAGTGATGGGGTGATAATCAAAATACGCAAGTAAGGTGGCATAACAGAATGCAAAAACTGGAGGGGTATTACTCTTTTGACCATGATTAATAAGGTGTTAGCTAATATAATCCATGCTAGATTGTTATCATCAATTGCTACAGATCTTCGAAAGGAACAAGCCGGCTTCAGATCAAATACCCTACGGATCATAGTGGAGCAATCAGTGGAATGGCGTTCTCCTCTATATTTGATATTCATTGACTTTGTCAGGGCCTTCGATATAATCCACTATCAGGCAATTTGGCATGCACTCCGATGCAAGAGAGTCCCACCTGAGCTTATCGACATTATTAAAGCTTTGTATGGCAACTCAACAAGCCGGGTACTGCATGGACGCGTGTTAGGCAACCCAATTGGTTTAAGTACTGGTGTACGACAGGGACGTATGCTTTTCCCGCTGTTATTCAATATTGTATTGGACTCAATAATGCAGCAATCAACTCGCACTAGAAGAGGCATCACATGGGGTATGAATAGTCGATTAGAGGATCTGGACTATGCTGATGATATCTGATTACTCGCTCATAACTTTACCGACATGCCAACCAAATTGGAACAGATACACCAGCTAGCATCGAATGTTGGTCTTCATATTAACATCGACAAAACATAGGTTATACGCATCAACACAACTAATCTCTATAAGCTCAGGGTCAACAACATATGGATGTGAATCCTGGAACTATACGGCAAACGACATACACGTAGTTTCCAATAGCGACCTGTGGCAAAGAACAGACGAAACACCAACCCGTATAGAAATTGCAAAAAGGAGATGGAGCTGGATTGGCCATATCCTAAGAAGACCGCTTGATGATATATCGAAGATGGCAATTGACTGGAATCCCCAAGGCAGCAGGAGAAGAGGTACCCCCCGCTAACACCTGGAGAAGACTACTAGAAACCAAGATAAGCAAAACAGGAAAAAACTGGTCTGAAATCTGACAAATTGCACAGGATGGAAGGATTTCGTTACGGCTCTTTGTTCCAACTTGGAACCATAGGAATCAATACATATATAAGCTTTTGTAAACAGCTGCCTCGGGCGTATTCCTAGAATATTCTGGCCAGCCACGACATCAAATCAAGATTTGTGGAATCGTTAAATCAAGTTGCTTTGGATTGAAGTATACGATCCAGTGATGCCAACTTTTTGAGAGCAAAAAGCACTTTAAAATTTAAAAAAAGCACTAAAAAGCACTATTTCGAGCAAAAAAAAGCGTAAAAAAGCACTAGGCCATTTTTACAATTTAATTAAACACATAACAAATTGCATTCCGCTGTGCCGAATATTATATAACTCCAAATTTTAAAACAAAGCCGACGGCGTTGATGCGGACCATTTACATTTAAGATTAAATCATAAATATATTTACATTTGTATATAAAAATTTTTAAATCTTTAATAAAAATAGTATCATCGAAAGCACTTGGATCATCATCAGCTGAGTTTGAATTGGCCATGTAACAGTTTTAAAGTAATACAAAAGCGAATGAAAAAATGGCAGGTTACACACCGTTCGTTATAAAAGCAATTACTGTCAGCTGTTTTTAATTTATTTAACCAAGCTACGGCTCTTTTTTTTTTTGTTTTTAAAGGCTTTGCGTTTTTTTTTTTGTACGGTTTCCGACTGCATTGTTTTAAACAATTCCTTATATTTTTTAAGCCATTTTCTATTTTTGAAACATTATCTACATCTTTCAAAAAATGTTTACCAAAATACATTATTTTTATTACGATTACTAAAAAGTGCAACGTTTCATTCTTTTAAAAAGGCACTTAAAAGCACTGTGAGAAATTGTTAAGAGCACTTTAAATACCCGCTTTTCAAAAACGGGTGTTTAACAAAATTTCGGGTATCGCATTAGCAATAAAGCACCAAAAAATACCCGAAAGGCACCAAAATGGCAACGCTGATACGATCGCGTAAATTTGGCTGGCTAGGATCCACAATGAGAAATCCAGCTTAAGATATACCTCGACTGTCCGTCGAATATAACCCCCAAGGTTCTAGGAGACCTGGCAGTCCAGCAAATACTTGGAGACGACAAATTTAGAACTAGTTTCATGAGGATGACGTATTCTGAAGTGAGATGAAACTGTTGTGTAATGAGAAAATACAATGGAGAACATTTGTTGCGACCTTATGTTCCACACTTTTAAATTATAGGTCTTAGACCCAACTTTTAGTACACCAATCGTCTTAGAATCACTTTCATATCGATCTTACGATGTCCATCCGTCCGTCCGGCCAGCTGTCTGTCAATGTAAGCTTTGTACGCAAATTATAGGCCGCAATTTTGATCAAATTTGGGACATAGGTTCTTATAGGTTGAGTGCCTCGGTAGGGTAGCTGGTAGTGAGCTGGTCAATCAGTCAATCGATTCCTGCCAGAGATTCTGGTTTCCTGAAGACAAGCGTAGAGCTTCGCGGGATTAGCATAGGGACAAAAAAATTGTCACAAGGACCGACCAAGCCTATTGAAAATGGTGAGAATCGACCCATAATTTCACATAGCCCCCAAACAAGATTATTTTCGGAAGAGAATCTTTGAGCCCATAAACCATCTTATTATGCTTGTATTTAGATAAACTTTGGTACAACTTATTTTATTACAATAAATCATCTTACCAAATTTTATTGGAATCGGTCCATATTTGACCATGCTTCCATACAAATACTGTTCCTGAAAGTAGCTTTTAGTGCCATAACTTCCTTATAAATGTTGCTTATAACACAAAACTTAGCGACGATAAATTTTGACGATAGCTTCTATTACAAAATGACGACATAACTGGTAGGTCCAAAATTCACTATAGGCTCCATATAAGCCCCATTCCTAAAATTATAAAGGCAGACAACCATCATGTAGATGAAGATATATAAACCTAATTCTGGCTGGAGCATGATTGCCCATGGGGCCCAAATAAGGAAATCTCTCGAAAATTTGTTTTTAAATATTGCTACTTTTATTTTATTAAAGTTAGTTCGAAGTTTAAGCAAACAATTATTTACTTTCTTGGGCGTGTTAACTATTTCCAATTATTTCCTTTAGTTATTGTGAATAGATATAAATAAAACTAAATAAGTTACAGATTTATGTCCTGAACACAATTTTATAAAAACATTCGTATTTTCCCTGAACAGTTCTTAGGTTTGTAAAACTCAAATCACTTAATAAACTAAACCTAAAATTTCAATTGGCTCTTAAATAAAATTGACATAAAAACCTTAAAAACTTAAGCGATAAAGGAAAAATTTAAGAGTTTCTTCTTTTTTTCCTTTAACAAAGTAATGTAGGTAAAGTGATTCTATATTGAACTTTTCCTTCTTTATGGACCTTTTTTTTAGTTCATTTTAATCATTTATCATTCATTTTTGGAAAATACAATAATACGCACACACACACACACCAGCAAACATAAATCTATCTGTAAGCTTTACTGTCTGTGTATTTGAGTAACAAAAATATCCTGCAGAAAATATACGCAGAAGGTCTGTGACGCGCAATTTTTACACTTTCACGTATACATTCACTAGTACTTTAACGGGCATAAAAGTAATGTAACACTCACACATACACAGCTATACACAGATACATATTTGGTAATAGTAGTTGTAGTAGTAGTACTACGCCAGAAGTTGAATACGAGCATCTAATTTGTATTCCAGACGAGTTCTGACAGAGCAGAACATGTCTTGCATTTTAACGATGGTTTGTTTGTTTATTTGTTCAACAAACCAAAACTGGGGAAAGAGAGCAAAGTAGAAATTTTAATAAAAAAATGTAAGAAAAAATACTTTAAATTTAAAGGAAAACGCTTGAACTATTTATTAAAAGTATTTTTTAATAAAGAATTAAAAATGAAAAAAAAAAACAAATAAACAAGACCGTTGGGGTGGTTATTTTACACACACACACAAACAGGGGGGTTTATTGGGGGATAACTTAACGCAGGCGCTGTTTAAGTCAATAAGAAAGGAAAATCAACTACAATAACTTTCAACCTCTAATTATTGTTTTTTTTTTCTTTCTTTGATTAAAAAAAATCTTATTGAAAAAAATATTTTTTCAAATTTCAAACTAAATTTGAAAACTTTGGCAACCCTTGATAACGCCATTTACAATCAGCTGTTTTCTGTTTCCCCAAACGGCAGAAAAAAGCGGTTGTATTTGAAATGCAAGCCTCGTTCCGAGTGTCATGTTTATTTGTATGTGTGTGTGTTTTTGTGTATGCAATGAAATTGTGGAGTTTTGTTACATACAACAACAATAAGTTTCATAGTAAGAGTGACAATTTGTAGTCTACCATCTTTTATGTGTGTTTGGGTATTTATGTATGGGGGTGCGTGTATATGTGTGTGTGTGTGAGTCTGTAGCATCCTTCCTTGATTTGTAATTCAAACAACAAACTCTTTTCATTTCCAGAATTTCAAATCAATTTTTTATTTCATTTTACTCTTCAAACTGTATACAGTTGCTCTTGTTGGTTTATTTTTTTTTTTACATATGTAGTGTTGTTTGTGTGTGTATGCACTTGTTTGAGTGTATTGATATAATAAACAAAAAAGTTTGTTTTTATCATTTTTTGAATTCTTCTTTAACTGATTCCACATAAAAAATAAACCGCCTTCTCTTATAAATGTATCTCACAGTATGTGTGTGTGTGAGAGTAAGGAATTTCAACATTTTATGCATGCAGCAGCCGTAAAATTTATACTCGACAAACAAGGGCAAGGTTACACTTTCAAAAATAATCATAAAAAAACAACACAAAACAAGAAAAAAGTATTCAGAGACTCTGAACTTCATGAACTAATTTATGATTATTACTCGTAATCATCAAGATATGCCAACAACGAAAACACACAAAAAAAAACTAAAATTTATTCAAACAACAAATTTATTTCATTCTTCTTGTTGTTTGTATTTTTTTTTTTTTTTTTTTTTTGTGGGAGGATGTTGTAGATGGAATAAATTCTTTTCCAAATCATCAGAATGCAACCTGTGTTGTGTGAAATTTATTTATTTTTTTCTTTCCCACTTTTTTTATTGTGAAAAGAAATACTTTCATTGAGGTAGATCGTGGTTGAATTTTGTGTAAATATTGACTTTTATTTAAAGTATAAAAATTAATAAAGTGAATAAGAAACTTAGGATCCTTTTAGAAACATCTCTTTCGACATAATTGGAGGTGTGAATTAAGGCCCCAGGAAATATGGCCCAAAAAGCAAATTAAAATTATTTTTAAATGTAACTTACATTTAAAACAAAAACAAAATTTCAATAACAAAAAACCCACTAAGAACTAAATGGAATATACCCCTTAATTATTGTTTTTATAAAATAAACATCTAGAAACTGGGAATTATTTCCTTCCGAAGGTTACTTTATATTATATTCAACATTTTTCATTTTTCGAATTTATTCTATGAGCTAAATTCCAGTTATGTATTTTATAAAGCTTTTTTGTAATAGTTCTATTCCTTCAATTTTTCAGAAATGACTTTATACACTACCAGACTATTACACGGTGAGACAGTCCAAAAAACCTGGAACCGGATATCATTCTTCTTGTAGCGCTTGTCGAGTAAAGCAAGAATCCAATAGTGAAATATGCCGGACACCTCCAAAATCCGGATTTACGGTTAAAAACAATTTCTATGCATTTGCTTAACTTTTATTTTTTATCGGAACATTATCAATAAAATTACAGGCTTATAAGTGCGCAAAGGTACAAAAACCGGTTTTTTAGCCGTAAATCCGGATTTTGGAGGTGTCCGGCATATTTCACTATTGTTTTACTTGACAAGCCCTACAAGAAAAATAATATCCGGTCCCAGGTTTTTCTATTTCAATCAATTTTGAAACACTGTATTATATTCATAGCTGGGGAATTTGGATTATAATTAGAAATCATTACGATTAGAGAAATAAAATAATCTAATCATTAGAATTGAATTTTGATTAAAATTTCAGATTACTAATGGATTTAATTAGAAATAATCAAAAATCTAATCACAATTAGTGACGATTAGCATTTCTAATCAAATCTAATCAAAACTAATCCAAAAAATAATTGCTAAGTTTTCTTAATTATTATACCCTCCACCACAATTAGTTGTGAAGAGGGTATATTAAGTTTGTCATTCCGTGTGAAACTTTTTTATTATTCATCTCAGACCCCATAAAGTATATATATTCTGGGTCCTTGAGTAATTCTAAGTCGATTTAGCCATGTCCGTCTGTCTGTCCGTCTGTCCGTCTGTTGAAAACACGCTCACTTTCGAACAACTTAAAAGAAATGAACAACCTTGGTGCCAAATTGCTTGTAGTTATCCTAAGCAGTTTGGGATTGAAATCCAGCAAAATCGGTTCAGTAGGACCAGAGCTATGAATCAAAATGTGGAACCACCACCTAAAAAAATTGATAATTTTGTAACAAAAAATAACATAAATACTGGAACAAGGCACGGATTTTGCAAAAATTTGTTTTATTTGACTGAAAATTATGCTGTTAAATTTTGTGAAGATCCGTCCATAATTTACCCTAAGCCCCATATAAACACTTCTCCCGGAAAAGAGTTTAGTACGCCTAAAATCGTAAAAAATAATGCTATCGTAACAAATTTTGGCTCGTCACAGTTTTATAGTACTATAAATGACACTGTGAAATTTCGTGAAGATCGGTACATAATTTACCCTAGGCCACATAGAAACCCTACTCCCGGAAAACAGTTTAGTACACCTTAAACCATAATTAATAATGCTATCATAACAGAAATTGGTACGTCACAGTTTTAAAGGACTAGAAATGACGCTGTGAAATTTTGTGATGATCGGTCCATTATTAACAATAGGCCCCATATAAACCCTACTACCGGAAAACAGTTTAGTCGCCTACAACCATAATTAATAACAAATCTTCACAGTTTAAGATAATAATAACATCATACAGATATTACTCTTTAAACATTCGAACTGTCGGTGGAGGGTATCAAAGATTCGGCACAGCCGAATATAGCACTCTAACTTGTTTTTGATTAGATTTGATTAGAAATGTAATCGTCACTAATTGTGATTAGATAAATAAAAGAAAAAAACTCCGTGCATTTTTACATACCAATAATTTTGAACACTTTAATTTCAAGAAAAAAAAAAAAATTACAATCTTACAAAACAAAGATTTTACTTTCAATGTTAAGTAAACAAAAAAATTATACTTGTACTTCCTCAAAACACGTTGAAAATTAACATTAATAAAAACACAACAACAAAGTAAACCAGCTGTGTCAAGTGTTTAGTTTAAGAACAGGGTGGTCCGTATGCAATATTCAAAAACTGTTACATTATGTAAATATAGCAACAAATGTGATAAATAAATATTTTCTTTTCACAAAAATAGTTAAAAATAGTTGATCTAATCAAAAATAATCAAGAAATCTAATCAATTATTTTTTGGATTAGTTTTGATTAGATTTGATTAGAAATGCTAATCGTCACTAATTGTGATTAGATTTTTGATTATTTATAATCTAATCAATAAGTAATCGTCTAAAATGGCTGACTAATCATAATTAATCAATTTTTCAGCACAATTAAAATTTCTAATCCAATTGCTAATCATTGGGATTTCTAATCATTATTCCCAAGCTATGGTTATATTGTATTTTCTTTTTATAAAATACATAACTGAAATTTAGCTCATAGAATAAATTCGAAAAATTAAAAATGTTGAATATAAAATAAACATCTTTATTTTTAATTGAATCGATTATTTTAGAAATTTTAGAAAGTGCGCGTTTTTTAAATATCGGTTAACGGGTTTCTGAATTGAACGATTCAATTCTGTGGCATTTTGACAAAACATCTTAAGTCGAGATAAGACAGCAAAAAAGTTAAAAAAAAACTCGGCGAAAAAATCATCTTTATCTAATAATAAAATAAACCAAAATTCAAGAAAAATTTCGTTTATAATACAAAATTTTAAAAACATGAACAAAAATGTTTTTTTAATACATATTCCTACGATTAACAACATTTTTTTACACTTTTTAAATTTGACATAAGATGTTTTGTCAAAATGCCACAGAATTAATATTTACCCCAAAAAAGTTAAAATTAATTAGATATTTAAGTTGGGGTCATATCGAGTCATTACCGCAAAAAAAGCTTAAGTGACGAAAACAAAATTTTACAGGAGAGGGTTTTTTTTTATTTAATTTCATAAAAATTTTGTATGAATATTGTCGCTTGAGATAAAATTGTTTTTGCTATAAAATCGTAACGGTTCCTTATGTGGCCATGCCATTTTAGGAGATGATGCAACTGTCCCCAATAAAGTCGTTTATTAAAAAAAACGAAAATGGAAAATGATGTTTTTTGCGGTTATGCCTCGATATCCCCGAAACTTAAAATACCGAATTGCAAAGTCTTTAATTGAAAAATCCTGAATTTTACTATCGCGTATTATTAAATCGTCTAACCTGTCAAGCAAAGAATTTTTGATACAGAGTTAATCAAAGGAAACTTCTAAAAACCTTAAAACTACTTTTACAAAAAAAATATTTTTCGGATTTTATAGCTTTCCTTCACCATCACATGGGGAGTCCCCATTGGTGACTATATTTAATTTTTTTTTTCATTAAACGTTGTATTAACCATAAAATACATTAATCGCCCAAAAACTCAATTCTGGATTTTTCGTTGCTTGACTGGGTTTTGAAAGAAACGATTCAATTATACAGTTTTTATTTTAAAAATCGACGGATAGAGATGATGGATGGCACTTCGTGCGGGCGCAAGGATTTTCTATTCTATTGAATAACAAACACCGGCTTTGCTAACTCAAGTTCTTAAGAAATGAAAAAAATTCTTAATGCTAAAATTGCGATTTTATTTGGGTCCACTTTTCATTTCACCTGAATTGCAAAAACAAAACCAAAAATACCCCCAATATTGCATGTTGTTGCATAATTCGTGGGGTCACATTTCGTAGAGCCACATAATTGAATTACGCGAAAAAGTGTGGATTTATTTTCTCTTCAAATTCTTTTAATGGTTAAGAGTAAATTTTTTGCCAATTTATTCTCGACAACAATACTTATTAACAAGTCTACACTTTAAAAAAAACCCCCGTTTTTGATAATTAGTATTGTGGTTATTTTGATGAACTGTTTATGGTTTTTAATCTAAATTACGATATATCAATTCGGCCAAAGTTCATCAAATTTAATTTTCTTTCAACTATTTTTATGAAGAAAGGAATTTTACAACATGAAATTAATTAAAATTTAATGATAGTTTTTCATTCTTGACTGCCGCAAAAAAAATTACGTTTTTGCTTGGGTCAATTAAACAAAAGGCTATTTTTTATAAAAGGTACTTTTAAAAAATATTAAAAAAAGTACTTTTGAAAACACTTAAAATATTCTTCGAGAATCCTAAAAAGTTTCTATATTCCGGATTCTTTTAAAATTCCTTGCCGATCTGGTAACATCCTTCTTATCTTGATACGGAAAAACAATCCCAAAAAAAGTATTTCGTAAAAAATTAAAATAAGTCCAAAATTTAGACCTCGTCCTGCTCAGAATGTTCACTCAAATAGGATTTTCAAATTTTCTGTCACAAAATTTAAGAAACTAATGAAATCTTGGCGGCTGAAGTTCGAAAATTGCACACAAAATATGGTCCAAATAGTGTGAAGAGACTTTTGGAAAAATTCAGGGAGACTGGATCCGTTGGAGACGCCAAGCACACTGGTCGTCCAAAACAAGCCGTTCAAATGTCAATACCGAAGCAGATCCGGTTTCCCAGTTTCTCTTCACACTATTTCGACGATATTTTGTATGAAATTTGCGAACTGCAGCCGCCAAGCTTTTATTACTTTTGAAATATTGTTCAATAATGAAGACACGTTGTTCTATCGCTCCATTTTTATTAACCATAAACTGTCAGTTGCAGAATTTTTTTAGTGTTGCCAACACTTTGCTGCAAAAATGGTGACAAATTTAAATCTTGCTTAATTTTGGCACACCCTTTATCGAAAGAAACTGTATGTATGATATTTGGCGTAAATATCTTCAATTGACAGGTTGTTAATATATAAAATCCATGATTTAATTAAGTGAAATATCCTTCGAAAACAGTTCAAGGTAGAAACAATATATAATATTCTCAGAGATCGGTTCATATGAAAGCGTACATGTCCCTTCTGTCGATGTTGTGTAAAAATAATTGCTTAGTGAAGTTGTATTGCTCGAAATCATTTTAAATCTTCATTTAAATATTTCATTCAATATAACTTTAAAGAAGGATAAAATCATTTAGAATATCTTGGATCGGCAACATATACTATAACATTTTGCGATTGTATGCGTTGTATGAATTTACATATGTTGTTGTTAATGTTGTTAAATTCTCTTCAATGTGTGTGCACACGTACGTAATAAAGATAATAAAAGAGAAAAGAGAAAAGAGAAAACGCGGCGCCCTGATTTTGCCGATCGCAGACTTATGGTGTTTTCTTTTCTTAAAAATAATGATGCATTATAGTTGTGTAATATATTTATTAGGTTACACGAACCCTTACAAAGTGATACATTTTTCTCAATTACAATGGAACAAAATAATAGCTACGTTTTACACTCAACACTAATGTGTATTTAGCGTGTTAAATATTGAATGCAAATTTTGTACTAAAAGCGATATTCACCACGCTTGTAGCAATTTTCAACATTAAATTTTCTTACAATTCCAATAAAATAATAAAAGTAAAACAAACGAAAAACAAAAAGTTTTTATATCCACCACAATATAACTAAAAATCACAATATAACGCAAATTGTCCGCAAACACAAGAAAAAAAATACTTGCTCGCATAAAAAAGTACTTTACGCAGATGCAAAAAAGGGTATTATCTCACACTCAGTTATAACTGCGGGTAAGAAATGGAACAAATTTGCCATTTATTGTTGCAACATGTTAAGAAAGGAAAACGACAACTTCTCACATTTTTGCATATATTTTTAGAATGGAACAAAAACCCGCACGAATGGTAGCATATATGGAACATTATTGTCAGAAAAGAAAACACCATTAGATTAGCAAATTTAAACTTTTTTTTTTTTGTTAGATAACAAGTCACCACTTTCCTTCAATTCACATTTATTTTAAGTACGGAACCAAACTTTATATCTTGTTATTTCTTGTTACAGAAAATTGCCGCCAAAACTCTAAAAATAACTTAACACAAAACGAAACTAATAAAATTTACTTTTAGCCTTCCAGGAAAGTAACAAATTTAAGCTCTCAATATTATTTTATTGAAGGGAATTTTCTAAAATTGTGTTTTGTGTTTTTTTTTTTCTTTGTTCCCACATTCCAGAACTTGTAAAACGGTTACATTAATCATACACTGTTGTAGAGTATTAGAACATTTCCTTAGCAAACAGTTGATTTCTTTTGACGACAACTCAGCATTTATGCAAATTTACAAGAAAATTTACACAAGCAACAGCAGCAGCAAAAGAAGCAAAATTACTGAGAACTAAAAGCATGGTAAAATATCCAACAACACCCAAAACCACAGGCAAAAATCATGAAAATGCATAGTTTATCTCTCCTCCTGCTCCTGCCGCCCTTCTTTTTATCGTTGTTCTTTTTTCTACTCCAAATAAAAAAAAAAAAGAAAAAGAAAAGGGAAAACATGTAAAACACTAGGAAAAGATATAAAAAGTATTATAAATAAAAAAAAATAAAATCAAATAAGCAGACTTTTACTGTCAGTTTTATACTGGCACAAACTAAACTCAACTTGCCACATGCAATCATATGACATAATTCACGCCATTAGGCGAAAAGACTTTAAAAAGATTTCACAAAATAGACACATTTGCATGCACACACACACACACACACTTACACATACTGACACTTACAAGTTGGGACTTTTTCAAAAAAGAAGTGGCAAATGAAACCAAAGATTTGCAACGATTTGTGCAAAGATTTTAAAGATTTTTTTTGTAGTTGTTGCTGTAAAAGTTTATTTTCCAAAGAGTTTATGGGTTTGATAGAAGAAAATATGATTTATGTTGGTAAGTAAAAGAAAAAAACTCCTCAAAAGACCCAACAGGTAGATTGAAAAAAATCATAAAAAATACAGAATATCTTTTTAAAGTGTGTGTGTGTGTGTGTGTGCCCTGAAGGAAACCTGGGTGCAAGTGTCTCCAAGTCACTAATTTTGTCGACTATATTGGTGACATTGTCAACGAAGTGTCTACACTACATTTGCCACTATATTTGGCTTTAATACGAAAAAGATTTTATCAATAACACCTGAGAAGTACAATTCCTATAAAAGTCGAAGAAATAATAAAAAAAGATTATGATTTCGTGTTCTTAAAAAAAGTGTAGACTATTTTTACTAAAATGTACTAGCGATTCTCTGGTTCCAATGTCTATATATGTTCCCAAAGGTACTACCTAGTCAGTACCTAGTCAGTGGTACCAACGTCAGTAGTAGATTTCCAATGACACGCACATGTTAAATGTCTATTGTAAATAGCATTGCCTGGGGTATAATAAGTAACTAGTACCGGCGACTGTGTCAATAGTGAATCAGTACAGATTCACTAGTGACATTTCCTGCAGGGTGTATTTAATTTAAAAACATTTTTATTTAATTTTACTGAAGATAGATTGTCAAATAGACACACAAACAGACATTCCGACAGTCAATCAGTCTGATTATAAATAATAAAAGAACAACAAAAACATTGTTGTATTGTATTTTATTTATATGAATAATATTATTTGTAACTGTATTTTCTTTTGATTAAATATAAAATAAATATTGAATATTTGCATTTGTGGCTACATGTGTATGTCTGTGTGTGTGTGCCTGTATATGTTTGGTATTTGGATCTGTGTTTAAATGTATTATTCATAATATTTTTACTACAATCAAAGTACAAGTACAACCAACCACAATGGAAAAATATTTGTTATCTGTGCATGAGATTGAAATTCAATTTAATTTTTAATTTCGTAATACTGTAGAAAAAAAAAACAATAATACACAAACACAATCGAACATACATAGTGTATTTGTATGTGTGTGTGCGTGTGTGTGTATGTATAGATGTGCATATGGACATAAAATACGACAATAACAAAAACAAATAAAATAAACCAAAAAACCAAAACATTCAATTCAATCTCTTCTCCCAACTTAGCCTACACCGATACTTGTCCACAAATAGTGTACACACATACCAAATAGGCAAACGCATTCCAGCACAGGAAGTGTTACTGCACACAAACACATAGAAACTCGCATACACATCTGCATACATTTGTATAACACAATTCAAACAAAGGCCATACGTTAAACATACTTACATTCACTCATACATACATACTTGCATATAGCCAATACACTATGGGTTTTACACTTGAAAGCGTTTGAACTATAATGTCGTATAGAACGAAATTCGAAAATACTTAAGTCGGTATTCAAAATTTTAAGGAACTCAAATTGGATAATTTATTTGGCAAATAGTCCTGGTTCACACTATTCAAGTCTTAGCCGTCAAGTCTTAAGTTTTTAGGAGAGAGAGGAAAATAAATTGCATTCTCTTTTCGCTTCTCTTCTAAAAGCTCAAGACTTGACGGCTTAAACTCGACGAGTGAGCACCAGCACTTAGATGCCAATTCTGCTAAGAGAAAAGAAAAAAAAAACATTTGGGCACTTCCACAGAAAAGCTCTCTTTTTGTCACATCACGCACCAAGCAGTTATTCTTGTATTTTAGAACCACGTTGTTCAAATTTTTCCTCTCTTTCACTAAATGAAAACCTAGTTGCGCTCTACAACCAAATGCAAAAAAGTAAATATTATTTTCATTATTCTTTTAGAAACAATTAAAAATGGTTGCTGACGTTTCGTGACATAAAGTAGACATTTCTGTGGAAATACCAATTTGCGATTTACTATCTGGTTATTTTTTCAGCAAACCCCATAGTGTTTAGAACCATGAACGCATAGTCATTCGGTTAGAATGATTCCCTTTTTTGTTTTTCCAATTTAGTACACCTACAATAACTGCCGTTGATAATACAACTACTGATGCCCCTTCCGGCTGTATTTTACACACGGAGCAAACAAACACCACAACTCTTTTTTAAACTGATACAAAATAAAACCACAACTGTCTATCTATGCAAAAATAAAAAATAATAAAATATACATAAAAAAAAAAAATATAAATTGTTTAAATATATGAATGTATAGAATTTTTTGCTTGTGTATAAATATCTACATATCCATAAATATATTCATACACTCACCCAGTGGTAAAAATTAAAAGGACCGCAAGTGGTAGGGCATTTTGAAGGCCTCTATACTCTATTCTAAAATATTCGTATCTTATGATATCCTGCCTTCAGAAACATGCCTTCTAAAAGGTGTACATTTCTTTAAAAAAGACCTTTCAAAATATTGACTACAAATTCGATACTCCCTCGAAGGGAAAAGCGAAGTTGTTCATTTTTATATTTTGTTCCTAATAACATTCGTTACTCCCGTTTTAGGGAGCGGAATAAAGTTGTTGATATTTTATATATTTTTTTGGTCTAGTTTCTCTTACGTAAAATAATACATTGCGGATCAGGTGTTGCGTTCTCTTTAACACGCTTATGTATAAATAGGTACTCTTACGTAAACGTGACGTTTCGTTTCCGATGAACCTGATAATATTTAAAAATTTCTCCGTTTTTATGTATCAGATGGTATAGAATTGTAGGTTCAATTGTGTTATCAATAAACATAATTAAATGATGCCTTTTTATATTTTTATACAAAACTCACAAATAAGAAAATCTACAATTTATCATTGAAATTAATTTTGACCAACTTTTTTTCCTTTTAAGCATTTTAACCAGTGTTCGAAAATAAACAGAACATTATTTAGCATTCGGCTAACACTTCGTTAAAAAAAACATAACATTTGTAGTTCTACTGTAGACAAACATTATATTTTAATGTTCTATAATGTTTTTTATATTAATAAACTAGCATATACCCGCTCCTTCATTAGCGTCTTTTTTCCTTCGTGGACATATTTTTATGCCAAAGTTTATTTTTCTAGGCTTAACTTGTTTAAATTCTAGCATATAACCCGCTTCTTTAGTAGAAATAAAAAGCTAAAGAAAAATATCAAATTTCCTGATTTTCTTTTTTTGGTACTATATTTTTCCCCCATTAAAGTATCAGAAATTTTAGTATTGTAGTGACAGCCCAAAATTTAGTACGAATATGTCAATGAATGGAGGAAAATGTTTTGTAAAAAAAAAATTACCAAAAATAGTTACGATTTTCAATGTTTGAATTTCGAAAAAGTACCAAATTTGTATACTTATTTTTTTTGATAAGTTTCGAATGTGGTATTAAATTTGTGTCTATGTTTATTGATTCAAAAAAAAGATGGGGTGGCAAAAAAGTACAAAAATTCAGATTTTACCCGTTTACCCCCTAAAAGGTCGAATTTCAAAAACGTACCAGACACCTGTCCGCTTATTTTTCTCAAGAACAAAGATAAGTATTACATTTATTTTGCATCTCTTTTAGTTTGCATCTCTTTTAGTTTTCCGTTTTTACATATTTTTACCCCCTAAACATTCGAAAACAAACAAAAATTTAAAGCAACGACCGCAGCACGAACAGCTTGTGTGTGTATTTTGTATATGTTTTGTTTGTTGGCTTTTTTTTGTATGTGTTTTTGTAAAAAGTTTTTGGTTTTTTTTTACCAGCCAAAAGCGACGAACATTAATGCGCTGAACCGAACACAATGAAGTGTGTGGTTTAAAAAAAAAAAACCGAACGGAATTAAATGTTCTCATCTTTTGTTGAGTTGGATAAAAACAGTATTATTTTTGTGTCCGCAAGATGACAAACAGGGAAACGTTGTTTTTTTAATGATTTTCTACACAAACACTATTGGCGTTTATGTTTTCCACAAATCTACTGAACCGAACATTAAGGAGCGATATTAAGTGTTTAACACGTTCAAGTATTTTTAGTAACTTCAAACCGCAACCTTTTAAAGGTCCTTTATCTGAAAATCTTTTAGAATTGCTGTAAGAACCTAGCGGTAAATATTGGAAGGTTCGGAAGCGGCAGGTCTTTTTGAAGGCCTTTATAGTCCTTTCTAAAAGATTGGCTTCGTGTGATATTCTGCCTTCAGAAGCATGCCTTCTTAAAGGTAGAAAATATAAATAAGACCTTCCAAAAAATTCAGTACACATTCGCTATTCCCTTTTTTAAGAAGGGTGAAAGGAAATTGTTTAGTTTTATATTTTAAGTGACTTTTCTAACACCCTTTTTTGTGAAGGGATCGAAGTTGTTATTAAAGGGAAAGTGAAAGGGCTTGCTCTCAATGACTACCTGTGTAAAAAATAAATAAGTATGGAATGCGGCGAGGAGGGCTTGTGTGTTCTAAATAAGGCCTTCCATTAGGCCTCTTTACTCATTCTTGTAAACGCTGAGAAAAAGCGAGTGTGAAAGGGCTTGCTCCCAATGACAACCTGTGTAAGAGACAAGTAAGAGTACCATATTCGGATGTTGCGAATATTATAGCCCCTTTACGATGGTGCAATGAGAACAGAAAGTTATATAAATATCTTTTTTTTATGCTACGCCAACTTTTCTCTTACTGATTCTTAGATAAAGGTAAATCTAATTTGTGCCACGTCCACTTCACCAATCCCACCCAAATGCTGTCGGAGTTTGTTTTTTTGATAACCAAAATGCCTAATTCGAATGCCGTTCTCAAGATTTACAGAAATCTATCATTTCTTTGTTTGGGAAGATCCACGACCTCTTTTCGCTCACATTTTGTCGGATGCTATACATAATTAACCATATGCTTGTTCCAAAATTGAAAACTTTGGCTCTGGCCGTTCTCCAAATATAGATATAACAAAACAAGATTAAGGAATTTATGGGTAAAATAAGAGGCAGTCTGGTTTTTTGGGCACATCACAGCCAAGTCACCATCATTGGGGTCTTCGGAAAACCCATTTCAAAGGACACCCGGACCGATGTGGTCTAAGATCAATACTCCAGAGATTACAAACGGAATGAAAAACTTTTGTATACACTTTTACCTCCGGTGAAAGGTATAGTAAATAAGTATGAAAAGCGGCAAGGAGAACTTGTCCTGCTAAATAAGGCCTTCTTTTTGGCGCCTTTACTCTTTGTTTACACCTGGGCATACATAAATACATAGATAGACAGATATATTTACTTACTATTCTATATATGTAAATACACATATGCATGTACTCTTATAAAATATGTGCTTTTGTCTCTATAACTAAATGTGTTTTGTGTATCTTTCTGTTCATACAACTGTATGTGTGAGTATTTATGTTTGTTGAAATTGTTGTTGTTGCTGCTTTTGTTGTTCATGGTGTTCATATCAATTCATCATAAAATGAGATTTATGACAAAAACAAATGCTTATCGCAGACAATATTTATGTATGTATATAAACAAATGTTGTAAAAAAGTTTCGTAGTTGTTGTTGTATTCATATTTTTACCTTTTATTAGTCAGTCTGTGGCGAAATGTAGCTGTGTTTGTACCAAATCTATTTAAAGAGTTGTCATGATGCTTTAAAATAAGTAAAAATTCTGCTAAAATTTAAGTTTTATTTAAAATCTTAAATAGAAAAAAACTTAAAAATTTATAAGTATTTAATACTAAATAGAAAAATTGCAAAAATATTCAGATTAATTATACGCTGGCTCTCTGGCGTATGAGTAATAAATTTAATATCTTTTTTTTATTTTGTTGTTTTGAGACGAATTTTTTTTTCTGTAGCCGAATCAGAAGAACCCAATTATAAGGAATTATGTTGCGAATATATTTTTAAGCCCTTGACCACAGTTTTGTTTGTAATTTCTTCTATATTCATTATAGACCCTTTAAAGTATATATATTCTGGGCGAAGTAGGTTTATGTCCACCAGTCTGTTGCAATGGGTTTTCCAATGGACTAGGTTGTTAAATGTTTATGTCACCTGTTCTTCGAAAAATTTTCGTATTGAAATTCGACAAGATCGGTCTTTAAATGACTGAGATATGAGTAACAAACCGTGGCTTCCTCTAAATTTTGCCTTAAATTTAAATATTGTTGTGTTTTTTCTCCATTTTATTTTTTTATTTTAATGTTTATACCTTTTTTACACATAACAAATACAACATGATTTGCCGCTTGAAAAGAGAAATGTGGTAAATCGAAAGATGTATTCACCATATCGATGGCTTAATATAAAAGAGGCCTCACTCGATTTATTTCCGTTTACAGGGGAAGAAAAAAAGCTTAATTAAATCCCTAAAATTTTAGATAAAAATACTTTTAATGCTATTTTTAATAAAAAAGATACAACAAAGTTTATACTACATCCCCTTAAAATTTTTAATCCAAATTTTTAATATTTTTAATTAGGCTTAAGTTCATGAAATTTAATTTTTCATTAAATTATTTTTATGAAGAAAGGAATTTTACAACATGAAAATTAATCAAAATTGTTATTGATAATCTTTCATTCTTGACGTTGCTGGGGCTCGAACCCCAGCCGGCAGGTTACCATGACATGTTTCGATTGCAACCACTCAATCTCCTCAGATGGATTTGCCGTCTTACACTCGCAGTCATCGACGACTGCTGACGTCAATAGCCAAACATCAATCCTTAAACCAAATTGTATTCTAACATTTGGTAGATCGAAATTTGCTTTCCTGAATGATTATCCATTTTAATTGATTTTACATGTTTTTTCCTTTACTTCTGTTTTTTCGTACTTTTGTCAAGAATTCTTCTTGAAGTTCAAAGCACATATTTTTGTTTTTGTTTTTTAATTTTTTTGTCTTTCTTTTTCTTGCTGACCTTTTCAGCACAACTTGAAGGACAAATGCAAACATAGAGCTCGTGCCTTAGCTTTAACAATAATTAATATTGTGGTTATTTTGTTGAACTATTTATGGTTTTTAATCCAAATTTTTAATATTTTTAATTAGGCTTAAGTTCATGAAATTTAATTTTTCATTAAATTATTTTTATGAAGAAAGGAATTTTACAACATGAAAATTAATCAAAATTTTAAAACAAGATACATGTGGTATTTGTCTACCAGAATAAAACAAAAAGGCTATTTTTAAAAAAATCGTGTTAAACCCTTTTTATGTTCCGCCATCGATAATGTGTGCTAGTGAGTAAGTGTTTGAAGACGTTTTAAAGATTCGACACAGCGAAAATTAACTTTAACTAGGCGATTACATATTTTCTTTTTATAGGAAATGTTGAGAAAATTTACTGATTAAAGGATATTTTGTGAATATTAACTTTTTATAAGAAATTTTACTTTTATACAGAGTTAACAGAAAATTTAATTTTAATAGGAAAATGGAAAAGTGGAAAAATGTAATTTTTGTTACAACAAACAATAGGAAAAACTTTTCCACTGAAAGTTGCAATTTAAACCAGCTTTAACCACGTGTAAAAAAATCAGATTGGAAAATTAAAATTTTACAATTTTTAAAGAGTTGGCAATTCACAAACGTCCAATTGAGTGTGGTTGCCACCATATTAAAAATGTTTTTATTTTTTACAAAAAGCACTAAAATTTACATATCTTTTTAACCCTTAAGCGAACACCAGGTCCTGGCCAGACATTTCTGACTTTTGTCCAGTTTTTTAATTATAATTATTTCATATATATTAGAACGAAACTTTATGTTTTCCTCAATCAAAGTGTTTTTTACAAGAAAATAAGAAAAAAGTGTAAATTTAAACACCGTGGGCGTGGCAATTGGCCAAATAAAAATTTTGTGCATATTGTATCCACCACATATTAAATATGTACTGCAGTAAATAAAAGCAAAATGCAACGTTTCAAAAAGCATACGCAGCACATAAGAATTCTTTCTTTACTGTTTTATCGAAGAATTATTATATTTCCCAACAAAATATTCCCGCTATAGCCATAAAACTCCATGCATATAAAAGTAGTCCCAGCCAGGCCCAGGGGTTCGTTAGTGTGAGTTTTTCTATAGCCACAAAAAGCTCCATATAAAATACAATGAGTCCCAGCCAGGCCCTGGGGTTCGCTTGTGTAAAATCATTTTGGGGTTTGCTTAAGGGTTAAGATAGTCAACTATGATTCTTTAAACTCCATTTTTATTAAATCAAATTTTACTTTTTAAAACTTCGTTTTTCCAAACTAAATTAAAAATGATTCTATACAAAAAAATATAAAAAAAGAACTTAAAAATGACGTGACAATTAAATAATCAATTAATTAAATTTTAACTCTTTTATTTGGCATCTTGAAAAATATCAATTACTTCCAAGAATTATATTTTTGCTTTTGACAGTTTTGTACCTTTAACTAAAAAAAAATACCGTTCACGTCAATAAGGTGTAATTTTCCTTTTTTCCATTTTTCCAACCAAAAAATTTTGAAATTAATACCCATTTTTATAACTTGGCGTTAGCTGTTATCCGACAGTTAACAGACGCTTTTTGACAGATAACACATTATTATCTGTCAATTTAATCTTAACTTTAGCTAACTTCAAGTTGTAATAATGGCCCTTAGAATATTTTGCGAAATATTCCTCTAATAGGAAATTTTGCGATATTTTACTTTTTATAGAAAATTTTCTCCTTATAGGAAATTTTATAATTTTTTGACAGGAAATTTTGCAAAAAAAAATCTTTTACAGGAAATTTCGCAAGAAAATTCTTTTAATAACTTTTTATAGGACATTTTTAGAAATGTTGCGAAATTTTACTTTCTAAATAAAATTTTGCGAATAGCCCCTTTTATAAGAAATATTGCGAACTTTTACCTTTATAGGAAATTTGAATGAAATTTTGCGAACATTAACTTTTTATAGGAAATTATTAAACTTTTATAGAAAATTTTGCGAAATTTTATCTTTCTTCTTAGAGGAAATTTTTATTTTTATAGGGAATTTTGCCAAATTGTACTTTTTATTGGAAATGATGAATTTATTTTCTATAGTCAATATTGAGATAGTTAAATGGGATATTTAGCGACATATGATTTTTTATAGGAAGTTCGCGAAAATTTACTATTAATAGGAAGCTTTTGCTAAAATTTACTTTTTATAGGAACTCATTAAACTTAATATTATTTAAAAATTTTGTGATATTTTACCTTTATTGGGACATTTTCGATAATTTTCTTTTTATAGTAAATTTTAATTTTAAAAGAAAATTTTGCCAAATTGTACTTTTTATAGGAAATTTTTAACTTATTTTCTATAGTAAATATTGAGACAATTTTGCGCCAACTATTTTTAATAAAAAAATTTTGCGAATATGTGTTTTTTTATAGGAAATGCCGCGAAAATTTACTATTAATAGGAAGCTTTTGCTAAAATTTACTTTTTAAAGGAACTCATTAAACTTAACATTATTTAAAAATTTTGTGATATTTTACCTTTATTGGGACATTTTCGATAATTTTCTTTTTATAGTAAATTTTAATTTTAAAAGAAAATTTTGCCAAATTGTACTTTTTATAGGAAATTTTGAACTTATTTTCTATAGTAAATATTGAGACAATTTTGCGCCAACTATTTTTAATAAAAAAATTTTGCGAATATGTGTTTTTTTATAGGAAATGCCGCGAAAATTTACTATTAATAGGAAGCTTTTGCTAAAATTTACTTTTTATAGGAACTCATTAAATTTAATATTATTTAAAAATTTTGTGATATTTTACCTTTATTGGGACATTTTCGATAATTTTCTTTTTATAGTAAATTTTTAGGCTGTAGGAAATATCGCCCAAAGAAAAATCGCCCAAAAAAAAATATGAAAAATCGCCCAAAAAAATTGCATGTAAAATTGGGCCTGATTTCATATGAAAAATGGCCCAAAATTTTTGGGCTATTTTTCGTTATTGTTGGGTGATTTTTCGTTTTTTAAATTTGGGTGATTTTTCATATGAAAAATAGCCCATTTTTTTGGGCCATTTTTCATTTTTAAAATTCTACCATAATCTTACATAGCAGAGAAAACCATGTTTTATTATGGTTGCAAACAACAAAACTATTTTTCAAGAAACTAATTTAACCATAATATGGTTGTCGGCGACAATGATTTGGTTAAATTAAACATAATATGGGTAGAATTTTTTTAAAAATGGATTTGTAGCTTTTTCTCTGGGTGTATATATTAAATATAAGTATATATATCGAAAATAAGGATTTTCTCTTCTATGGTATAACTAATACTGGCTTCGCTAACTAAAGCTTCTCTGTATAGCCGGCCTTCGGCCGGGCGCAAGGATTTTCTCCTCTATGGTCTAACAAAGACCGGCTTCGCTAACTAAAGCTTCTCTGCGTAGTCGGCCTTGTTCGTAAACAAGGCAGTTTTTCGAAGCTTTACTTAGCGAAACCGGTTTTTGTTAGACCATAAAGGAGAAAATCCTTGCGCCCAAAGGCCGGCTATACATAGAAGCTTTAGTTAGCGAAGCCGGTCTTTGTTATACCATAGAGGAGAAAATCCTTGCGCCCGGCCGAAGGCCGGCTATACCGAGAAGCTTTAGTTAGCGAAGCCAGTATTTGTTATACCATACAAGATGAAATCCTTATTTTGGATATATATATTTAATATATACACCCGGAGTAAAAGCTATAAAAATAGTTTATCCATATTATGTTTAATTTAACCAAATCATTGTCACCGACAACCATATTATGGTTAAATTAGTATCTTTAAAAAAATCACTTGAAATTTTAACGGTATTTTAAAAAATAATTTACACATTTTTGATTATAAGTTAAGTTGCGGACGTTATGACACTTTTAAAAGTGTCATAAAGTCCAAGGACACTACGACACTGGACGTTATGACATGTCACCTAAATTTATATGAATAATAAACACTTTTTTGCAAATTGAGTAATTTTTTTTTTTTTTTTTTTGGGAAAGAATTCGTTTTTGCTTTTTGGGTCATTTTTCATTTTCTTTTTGGGCCCTTTTTCGTTTTTTTTGGGCTAAATTTCATATTTACCTTTTTGGGTCATTTTTCATGTTCGCTTGGGCGATTCTTCATTTGGGCGATTTTTCATTTTTTTTTTTGGGCCATTTTTCTTTGGGCGATATTTCCTACAGCCAAATTTTTATTTTAAAAGAAAATTTTGCCAAATTGTACTTTTTATAGAAAATTTTGAACTTATTTTCTATAGTAAATATTGAGACAATTTTGCGCCAACTATTTTTAATAAAAAAATTTTGCGAATATATGTTTTTTTATAGGAAATGCCACGAAAATTTATAGAAAACTTTTGCGAAATTCTACTTTTTATAGGTACTCTTACGAAAAGTTACTATTTTTAAAACGTTTGGCTAACATTTACTGTTAAACATTTTGCAAAAATATCAATTATAAGAAAACTTACCTGACTCAAGTAAAATGCTTTCCCCCTAAAAATTCTTAATAACAGACAATACACCCACAAACATTCCAGCGTTCGACTGTAATTATCTTCAACTGATTATTATAAATTTTTACTTGTTTTTTTCATTAACTTTTCCTGTTTTTCAGCAAGTATTTTTAGTCCTTGTTATTTGTTGTGGTAGACACACACACACACCCTACAAATATATGTAAAGATATTGCAAGAAAAACACGCATACGAAACATTGTTTACACGCGGAAGACATTTTCGTTGTTGTTTTTTTTTGTAATCAGGAATATTCTTGTTAAAAACAAAAAAGGATTTGTGTATCTGTGTGTGTGTTTGTGTATTTATGAACTTGCGCCTGCGTTAATTTCTGTTGCTGGGGCAACCCTGTCTGACTGGCATACGCATTCAAAGGACCCCAAACTCCAGTTGATTGTTAATTTTTGTTTATTTGTATGTTAAATGCGTGTGTGTGTGTGTGTGTAAGTTTGTGTTTTTTTTGTATTTATGCTTTGAAAATACAAATACACAGATATTTAAACATACACATTCATAACAAATAAACGCCATACTTGGCGTTCCAACTAATTGGGGAGTGAAAATAACATGTTCTACAAATACTAACAACTACAACTACCACAACAACGTGGAAAATATAAAATAAAAACAATGTAACACACAAACTCTCAAATGGAGAAATAGATTCTGCCATTTTGTTGTTTGTGCTATTGTTGCTGTCATTAATATTGTATTATTGACCAGCCTCCACCCAAATTTACATGTTTTTTTTCGCTTTTTTTTATTTTATTTAACTATACAACTGATTTTTGTCAGGCAACCATTAAATAATAAAATTAAAGGTAAAAAAGGATTTAACACACGCACATACCTGCATACACACACTTTAAGATATAAAAATTAACATGGAAAAACATAAATCATACATTGTTGTTGCCGCTGGTATTGCTGCCATCAAAATTATAACAACAAAACAACTACAACTTTAATGCAAACTTTATTTGTTAGTTTATATTGTTGGCGGGGTATTGATGTTGCCCCCACACTCTCGCATACATTAACATGCACACGAGCATGTGTTTTATGTGTGCGAATTACCATTCTCGTGCAACAATAATGCAAAAATTAAAATTAAAAAAAAAAGAAAAAAAATATAAAACTCAAACTAACAATAATAATCATTCAGTGGAAAAAAAATTATAGAAATTAAAATCAAAACATTCTGTTAATTTAGGTGGCAGCTCATTTTTCATTTTTATTAAATAAAAAAAAAAAAAACCAACAACTATAAAAACTTTAAAAAATAAAACAATAATAATTTGCAATGATTTCCCTGAAAGCGAAATATTGTGGCACTTACAATAAATAAAAAATAAATAAATTTTAATGTCAAGGATTTAAATTTTCGTTTTAATTAACCTTGAATTTTTTCTCAGCTTTTAAAGTTAAAGTTGTTTATGATAAATGATTTGTTCAAATCGATGGGGTCGTTGGGAAATCATGAATTGCAAAAATGAAAGTTAAAAAGTAAAAATGGGAATTTGTCTTAGATTATGTATATTTAACAACACACGCAAAAAAATATGGTTGTACGTAAGGCCAAAGTACTATGTTTGGATTTAAATAGGGTCATGTTTGTATAAGCCATATTATTGTTAAATATGACCGTTACTGGTTACAATTAACTATAATTCCAATTAGTTATATTTAAACGAATAATTCTAATAATGTTTCTTTTATTTTGAACAAATTTTTGGGCTAATAATTTTAAAAAGCTAAAAATATATTACCTTAACCCTCAATTTCACCAAGCTCAGTTATAAGTAACTATCAAATTTAGCTGTCAAAACTTATTGTTAACTGGAACTTAAAGTTACCGAAGGGGTTTGAATTGCTTATAAATTTTTATTATAATTTTTGTCTTTTTTTCAGTATTTTGTAAAGAAGACTTGGGAAATATAAAATGGAGCAGTACTCAATTGAACAACGTGCCCAAATTGTTGAGCTTTATTTTTCAAATCAACGACCCATTGTTTTGACTCAGCGTGAACGAATTATTTCGCGTACAAGTGATTTTAATTGGCCTCCGCGTGCACCGGATTAAACCGCCCCAGACTGTTTTCCTTGGGGTTATTTGAAAGGAAAAGTCTACATTTATAAGCCTAGAACCATCCAGCAATTATAAAGCAATATACGCGACGAAATAAACAACAAAACACCTGCAGCCGTATTCATAACAAAAAGTTAGCCACAGTTTGTACACTACGTACAACGAGCTGCATACTAGAATGCCGATTAAGCTTAGCAGCTTGTTGGCACAGAGTTAATTCATAACGAACTTTTCTCCATCTACCAACTTTTAATAAATCAACTCTGAATTTTTATGATGCCATATCGTATTACTCGAAAATGCAACACGTTTTGCATTAATCATCGCTGAATTTGTAATTTTTTCCTTTTTTTTTGTTTTTCCCTTTACATACTATGTATAAAAATTTTAAAAAGTTTTTTAAATTAAAATAAATTAATTAAAAGACAGTTAATTAAAAAAACCAACAAAATTGTTTGACATTAAACGGCTGTTTTTCACAAGTTGGCAAACGTTTGGCAGCTCGTTAACAAGAGTTTAGCAAATCGTTAGCCAGAGTTTGGTTGGTGTATTATGAATAAACCTTTTGCTAACTTTATGCCAAATTTTCATTATGAATACGGCTGCTGAAGTTTTGCGAAAGGTTATGGAACATACACAGAAAGAAAAAACTCGTACTTAATTTAAGTTTTTTTCTTCTTAGTCTGAGTTCATACGGCTCATGTCTTATTGACAAGATTCTTCCTTTTTTTCTTTTAACATGAATTTTCGTTCAAATGATTCATGTCATGTTGACGACATGTTTTTAATTTTGTAAAGTCTTGCGTATGCATGTGTGCTTTTTTGATATTGAAAACAATAAAAAAATTAAGCAACGAATGAAAAAGCAAAACGTAAAGACAGTACATGCATATGTGTACTCGTTTCTCTTCCCCTCGTCCCTCTCGCCTATAAAATAGTAATCATGCCAATTAGACATGATTCGTATGAACACAGACTTAATTAAGTACGAGTCGTACTCAAAAATTTAAGTACGGATAACACTTAAAGGAACTTAAAACAATCAAAAATGGGATTTCTATTGAAAACCAAGAAGAAAAATATAGATTATTTCATGGTAAAATAAGTAGCATTAATTCCCATATTATATTTTTTTAAATTATTTAATTAAATACATCAAATTTTTAAAGTAGAATGATTACGGAAACTATATTGGACATGCTGCTGGTGTGTAATAATTGAGAATTCTTCTGTAAACAAAGGGCGGAATATAACAAAAGTGGAATAAGCATGGGTAATACCTTGTTCAGGGGTCTAATCACCGCATTCGATACTATCGTATCGAATAAACTATTGAATTTTTTTGTAAACGATAGACACTGGCGTATCGAACGAAAACTCGATAAATGTAATGTCGAGCTACTCGATGTCGAATGCTATTATTTCAAATTCAATACATTTCATTCAATATCGAGTTTCAAGATACAAAAATAAATAATTTCGATCAATTTTGCTCGATATCGTATGCGGTGATTAGACCCCAGATATGAATCTTAATTGAGTTTTGCGCAATAAATGCCTTTATTCAGCTCAATTATCCATACAGAATTTCAATCTAGTTATTGTTCAACTAATACGAAATTGTTATAATATTGAGTAAAATTGAAATGCAACACTGTCACAAGCGTGTTTAGTGAGCAAAACACAACTCACAAAATAAAGTGTTTTGATATTTGGCAACTGAAATGTCAACAAAACAAAGGTCCTTTCATTATGTCTGCGCAAAAGCCAGATGTTTATTTTGTTTATTTTTTAAAGATGTCAAAAGTTGCTTATTATGGGCCATATATGGAATCTATTACACTATGCAAGTTGAAAAAAACAGACAAGCCGGGCACAGAGGAGGTTGCACAACATATGTTCGCGTTACTCAAAAACCGTTTAGTTTATTGAAATTACTAAGAAAACCGAAATTCCGCAATAAAATTCCCTTTAAGAAAAGCAAATTTTTTTTTTCTAATATGAGCAGTCGTTTTTGAAACATTGTTTTTTTTTTTAATTAATTTTTTTGCCAAAATTTCGAAATTATTGTTTTTTTAAAATTGATAAAAAAAAATTTGAAAATGCAGCCAGCCTTCTAATAAATGATTTAAATCTGTTATTAACTTTTGATTTTATTCACAAAAGTCGAACAATATAAATTAATTTTAGAATTTCATAAAAAGCAATATTTGTATGGGAGTGTAGTTTCGGTTTCCAGGAAATAAATCTCATCAAATTCTTATTGTATATTTTAAATAATTTTTAATTAACCAAGAACAAAAAAAACAAAATCCAATTTTTAAAATTAAAAATACATATCTATCAAATCATTTTTTTAAAAACTCAAACAAAGATTACTTGATAATATTAAACATTTTTTAAATAAAAATATTAACAAGTTTTATAAATAAACTACGTCACTACATTACCCCCCTTTTCAAAATAAAAACTTCATTCAACGCGAAAGTAACGGTTTTCTTTTTTTTTCTGTGTTTAGAACACTATCTTCAATAAAAGCTGGCTTTAGTCTGTCAATTGCAACAGTTTTTATCAAAGAATTTACTTTAATTTTAAAAAATTTTGATTTTTTCTCCATCACCTCAAAAGGTCCGTCATATGGACAACAAAAGCCAAATTTATTTGAGTCAGCCCTTACAAAAACATATTTACAGTCCTCAATATGCTTGTGAATATACGTTTTCATATTATTTTTATGATGAGAAATATCGCAACGAACATTTGAAAAATATTTTCCTATTTTGTTCAAAAATTCAGTATTATTAAAATCTAGTCCCGAGTCCACCACTAGTTCTCCAGGCAATCGTAAACATTGTCCATAAACCATTTCTGCTGCTGATGCTTTAATATCTTCTTTGACTGTAGACCGCAAACCCAATAAAACTATAGGTAATTCATGAGACCAATTAGTTGAATCTCCCCGGGCAAGAATTGATGCTTTTAGCTGCCGATGGAAACGTTCTACCATTCCATTCGACTGTGGATGATAGGCAGTAGTTACAATTTTGTTAATACCTAACACATTTGTTAATTCATTGAATATAGACGATGTAAATTGCTTGCCTTGGTCACTTGTAATCTGTTTTGGAACCCCAAATCTAGACACATATTCTTTTAAAAATGCAAAAGCTACAGTCTTAGCAGTAATATCTTTTAAAGGATATGCTTCCGGCCAACGAGTAGTTCTATCGATTATAGTTAAAATATATCGAAAACCATTTGATATTGGAAGAGGGCCAACGATATCTATATGTATATGTGTAAATCTTCCATCTGGAATTTTAATCACTTCTGTTTTAGATTTAATATGTCTATGAACCTTAGCTTTTTGACAATCTAAACAATTAGTAACCCATTGATTTATATCTGTGTTCATAGAAGGCCAGAAATAACGAGACGTAATTAATTTCCTTGAAGCTCTAGTTCCCGGATGAGAAATTTTATGTAATTTCTCAAAAGCTATCTTTCTTAAACTTTGCGAAATATATGGACGCAATTTATTTCCCGAATGCTCGCACCAAATAAAAACGTTATATTCTGGTACTAAAACTTTTTTAAACTTGTAAAGATTATCAGCGTTACTTATAAGTTTCTGCAAAAATAAATCTTTTTCTTGTTCTTTGGACAATTGAATTAAATCAAAGGTATCAATTTTAATCGAATCTATTTCAGGGACTCTCGAAAGAGCATCAGCGACAACATTGTCCTCACCTTTAATATAACGTATGTCATTCGTAAATTGCGCAATATACTCTAAATGACGTGTCTGTCGCGGGCTACGTTCAACTTGTGAATTAATAACTTGTGTAAGCGGTTTGTGATCTGTGTATACGATAAATACTCTTCCTTCTAAAATATGTCTAAAGTGCTTTATATTCAAAAATACCGCCAATAATTCTCTATCAAATGAACTATATTTCATCTCACAAGGTGAAAGCTTCCTTGAATAAAATGCAAGTGGCTCGATTGAATCCCTTATTTTCTGTTGTAAAACTCCTCCTATTGCTACATTTGAAGCATCAACCATTAATGAGAGTGTTGCATCCCTATGAAAATGATTAAGCATTATATTTTTAGAAAAACTGTTTTTTATATTTGTAAATGCTTCCTCTGCTTTCTCAAACCAATATAATACTTTACTTTTATTTCTAATGGCCTTATTTAACATTTCATGAATTGGACTGAGCAACTCAGCTATTTTAGGAATGTATCTATGATAGTAATTAACCATGCCTATAAACTTTTGTAACTGTTTTACTGACTTCGGTTTTTCATAGTCCTGAATTGCCTTAACTTTTACATTAGATGGTTTTATTCCTTCATACGAAATATTATATCCCAAAAAATCTATATATGTTGCTCCAAAAATACATTTAGACATTTTAATATTTAGACCGTACTTAGATAATCTTTCAAAAACTATATTTAAATGCTCACAGTGCTGTTCTTCATCCCTACTAGTTATAAGAACATCATCCAAATATGCAAAAACAAAATCTAAATCAGCTAAAACTTCATTAATGAAACGTTGAAACGTTTGAGCTGCATTTCTAAGACCAAAAGGCATTCTCACAAATTCAAATAATCCAAAAGGTGTAGTAATTGCAGTTTTTGGTATATCACATTCTGCGACTGGGATCTGATGATATGCTCGAACTAAATCTAATTTTGAAAAAATAGTCTTATCCCTTAAATCAATGTTAATGTCCTGAATGTGAGGTAGGGGATATCGGTCAGGTATAGTTACAACATTTAATCTTCTATAGTCTCCACAAGGACGCCAGTCATTCGGTTCTTTCTTAGGTACAAGATGTAATGGCGAAGCTACATGAGAACTAGATGGTCGACAAATTCCTGACTTAACTAAAATTTCAAATTCATTTTTTGCTATTTTATATTTAACTGTATCAAGCCGCCTAGCTTTCGAAAAAGGAAGTGGACCAGAAGTGTCAATTTTATGTACCGTAGAGTGTTTGACTACTTTGTTGTAATCCGGAGCAGCAGTGATAGATGGATAGTTCTTTAAAATCTTTATATATTTGTTATCTACTAAAAAAATCTTCGGAAGAGAAATATTGCTATAAGCTTCAATTGTATTAACTGATAAATTAGTAACAGGATCAATCAATTTCTTATTTCCTAGATCAATCAACAGCCCAAATTTTGTCAAAAAATCTGCTCCTATAATTGGCCGATTAATATTGGCAATAGTAAAAACAAATGTAAAATCTCTTCGTAGACCTAAGTTTATTTTTAAAATTTTAGTACCAAATGTTTTGATGCAACTTCCATTTGCTACTGTCAAAACAATATCTGAAGTACGAGCAAATTGTTTAAATGTAGAAGCTGGTATTACTGAAATTTCTGCTCCACTGTCAATTAGAAATGTTAACTTATTTTCAATATCGTATACAAAGAGACGACGTGTTGATTTATCTAACCCATTGTTAGCCGTCATAACAACAGGAGTATTTAGTTTCCCTGATTATTTCCCGTATACGAACATGGTTGAACACATTTCCTAGCTTTATTCCCAAATCGGTAATGATAATAACAAAACCACTCTTGCTTAGCTTGACTGTTTCTAGATCTGCTTCTACTGCGACTAGAATATCTAGGCTGAAAATTTCCAATAGAATTTTTAACTTCTGAAATTTCTAACGACAACTTATTAAATTGTTCACACATTTCAGAAGTAACTTTTACCAAATTATCTACAACTGTATCTATATTTGAATGCTTTGGAATAGAATGACCTGGTTCTATATTATAAATTTCAGTTTTATTAGATACCTCCCAAATACTGTCTGCTAATTTTAATAAATCTTCGGTGTTAACGACATTAGAACCGACAAGGGCTATATTAAGAGTTTTCGGAAGTTTCCTAAGCCACAAATTTTTGAGAAATTCAGGGTCTTTATTACGACCAGCTAATTGTAGAAGACACCTATAAAATTCTGAAGGTTTTCGGTCTCCAATCACTGAGTCAGTAAGAAGTTTATCAAGTTTTCTCTGTTCACTTAAAGAGTGACGTTCTAAAAGCTTGTTTTTTAAAACAATATATCGATTTTCCAATGGTGGATTCTGTACTATATCTATTACTGACATAATAACTTCCTGCGGAAGTGATATAATAATATGTTCATATTTCGTATTATCATTTTGAATTCGTTTGCTTCTAAACATCGTTTCTACATGAATAAACCATGCTTCTGGATGTTCATTCCAAAAAGATGGTAGTTTCAACGATGTAGCACAAACTTCCATTCCCGCATTATTGTCCCCAAGAGAACTATTTGTGTTACTTCTGTCATGAGTATCGTTAGTAGCCTCCTGAGTAACTTCTGCAGGTAACCGAGGTGGAGATCTATACATGTTTAATTGTAGTAGTGACGTTTACAATAATGAATTAAAATAATAAAGATGCGAATACTATTGAAATAATTAAAGTAACTTAATGAATTATATATATATGTAAAAAAAAAAATTTTTTTTGAGTATTATAGACTTATCTTTTACAAATTGACGTTAACGAAGTTATCCAACTTCTTTAGTTTAATTAGTGCTAAGAAATTACGAAACCAATTGTGAATAAGAATCTTGATTTCCGCTCCAAATAAAGCAATAATAATTAAACAATTTATGCAGCAAAAATTAATGTTGATTTGATTAACTTCCACTACTGCTGTTTTAATTGAAATTTATCCGGGTTCAGTTTAATAAATTCAAGCTTTAAAATCTTATTGAAATATTCCTTCTTATTTCGTCGGAGATTCTTCCATTCTTTACCAATAAATCCAATGTTTGCATAACATTTAATTAAACTGTTGAATGTAGTTATTTGCTTTTGAATAAATTATTAGTAAGGCTCCTGGCAGGATCGCCAATGTAGTTTCGGTTTCCAGGAAATAAATCTCATCAAATTCTTATTGTATATTTTAAATAATTTTTAATTAACCAAGAACAAAAAAAACAAAATCCAATTTTTAAAATTAAAAATACATATCTATCAAATCATTTTTTTAAAAACTCAAACAAAGATTACTTGATAATATTAAACATTTTTTAAATAAAAATATTAACAAGTTTTATAAATAAACTACGTCACTACAGGAGCCCCCCTAAAAAGTGGAGATATGGGGCAAGTATGTCTCGAGAAAATGTTAAGGACAAAAAACTAGTTGTGGTCGGGCATACATGTTATCTTACTTAGGGCGACTCCTGGGCATTAATGGGACTTTTTCTAATATATTTTTAGTCTGCATTGAATATTTTGTATGGGAGCCCCCTTAAAGAATGGCGATAGAGAGTAGGTATGTTAGAAATTAATGACTGAGATGAAAAATAAAGTGGGGTTGGTCATACATTTGACCCATCTAAGGGCATCCTAGGCACTGCAGGGGCCAAATTTAGCAATTTTAACAGCGGAAAGTAAGCGTGTTTTCAACAGATAGACAGACAGACGGACACAGCCAAATCGACTTAGAATTGCTCAAGAGCACAGAATATATATAATTAATTGGGCCTGAGATGAATTAACATGTTTCACTTGGAACGAAAAACCTAGTATAGTCCTATTCACCACTAGTGGTGATAAAGGGTATAAAACAGTGTTCGAAAATAAACACTAAATATCGTTTCTTAATGTTCGGTTCGGTAGATTTGTGGAAAACACAAACGCTAATAGTGTTTGTGTAGAAATTCATTAAAAAAAAATAACGTTTCCCTGTTAGTCATCTTTCGAACACAAAAATATTACTGTTTTTATCAAACTCAACAAAAGATGTGAACATTTAATTCCGTTCCGTTCGGATTTTTTTTTTTTTTTTTGAAAATCCACAAACTTCAATGTGTTCGGTTCGGCTCGTTAATGTTCGCCCCTTTTGGCTGGTAAAAAAAAACAAACATTGTTTACAAAAACAAAATACACGCACGAAAAAAAACATTAAAGAACATTAAACTATAATGTTTGTCTACAATATCACTACAATTGTTCTGTTTTTTAACGAAGAACCGAACATTATATAATGTTCGTTTCTTTCTTGAAAATAGCTACGAACGGTATAAAGGGTTGTGTGTGAGCCGAACGTTAAATAATGTACTGTTTATTTTCGAACACTGGTATAAAAAGCAAAAAACTTTTTAGTTGATATTTTTTTATAAAATTTGTCATGAATTTGTACAATTTTATAAAAATTTGCTTAGTGAAGATCTCAGTGCCAAAACAAAAATTTAGCAATGGAAATCTCAAAATATTAAGACAAAAACTTATCGACGGCTTAATATAAAAAAGCCCTATCTCGATTTTTTTATATTAAAAAAATGGCTTTTTCTGTTCATTCTTTTTTATTAAGTTTTTTTTATTCATCTTTAAACAAACAAAAAAACTTGAGTTAGGCCTTTTTTATATTAAGCCATCGTTATAAATAGTAGGGTAGACCTTCATACCATTTTAGTAAAACATACCGAAGTCTCAAACGAGAATTTAACCCGCTACATTCTTAATGATAGACTAATGTGCTATTTTCACAACACAAGTGACTGAACGTGTAGTAAAATTTATATAAAAAGCACTCAGGTTTTTGAGTGTTATCCATATAAATTTTACTACACGTTAAGTCACTTGTGTTGTGTAAACAGCACATAACTCTTCAACAACTAGCCTTTCAGGGCACCCAGAAAAAAAATTGTATATTAAATAGTAAAAAAAAGTTATATTTAAAGATTTTTACTACATCCTCCGTAAGAACAGCCGCCCCACAAAAAACGAGTTTTCATTAAAACTCTCGCCTTTTCTAGTTAATCAACCACCACTAACAACTTTAATGTGACTTATATTAACCAATAAACCACTAAACTAGTTTTAAAAGATTTAAATGACTTTTTTACAAAAAAAAAATATATATATAACTAAAAGAACTTTTGGCCCAAACCAGAAACAACAACAAAATGCCAATAACAATACAACAAAATGTGACAAACAACAATTTGAAAAATAATAAAAGAAGAAATAGAGACGAAAGAATGTTTTTAGCTGTTTTCAAATATATTGCGGCAATAAAACGAATGTCTAAAAGGCTAAAACTCTCCAAACACCCCATACCCCCCTCCGCAGATAATAACAATACGCACGCATTAAGAAATATTTTCATACGCAAATTGAAAAAAAGTATGAAAAGAACTGTAATGAAAATAACAGAAGAGAAAATAAAAAGGGGTTGACATTATTTATCCTTTTTGAATTTTATAGTTCGTCCTGATTTCAGTTGAGTTTATGGCCCTAATAACTCGATTTAATGATTATAATAATAAAGTTGTAGTGGAAAATAAAATTGTTAATAACGAAAAAGTTCCATAGTACTTACACAGGGGTTCTTCATAACAATTTTCTATTTCTCTGCCAAACATTAAGGCGAAAGACTTAAACCAGTTTTTTCTTTTTCGTTTTCGGTAATAATTTTTAATGGCCTTGTTTGGGTTAAAACTAATGGCGCAATTGAACTTGAACACGCAATCTAAATTTACTTTTAAATACAACTTCATACACACAATTATAATGAATTATAACTTCGTAAACACGGGATAAAAGCAAAGTTTTTCCTTATTTGAATATAAATTAATCACTTTAATCAAAGCAAATACATTCTTAAAGGACAAGAATCCAAAGAGAAAGTAAAGCGTAGAAATTTTGTGTTGTAAAAAAAATTACTTGATCCTTTTATGCAAAAATGCAATTTTATTTATGACTTGTATGTTTGTTAGTTATGTGTGTACAAATACTACTGTAAAAAAAAAAACAAAACATACCCTGTAGTGAATAAAATAGTCAGTTGCAAAACACGCTAACTATAAATTAGCTACTTTTCAAATGACTACAAATTGGTTTAAATATCATGCAGATGTCAACCAAACATATTGCATAGAGCAGTGAGGGGCACATTTGCAAATCCTATGTACGCGTGCATAGGAATAAAAATGCTGCTTGTGCTGCTGCGACGTCGACACATGTACACTATAAACTTCTTCCCTGCAAATAATAGGACCAGTCCAAACACGCGTGTAAAGAGTAGTCCACAAGGGACCAGGACTAGTCCACAAGTAACCCAAACGTATGGAAAAAACCTGGTCTATTTAACATTACGATGTCCTAGGAGAGGACCATATAACCCACCTTTGGACCACTAAGGAGTAGTTTTAAAACTACTCCATGGTATATAACCCACCTTTGGACCAGTAAGGAGTAGTTTTAAAACTACTCCATGGTATACTCAAGAGGATTAGTTTTGAAGTCGTTTAAACACGAAAGCATGTCGTTAAAAAACGAAGACATGTCGTCTCACTACAAACACTTTTTAACAATGGCATGGTCCATGCTTGCATTACATCGGACTAGTCCATGGAGTAGTCCATTTTATCAAAATGGGTCAGGTGGTCCAATTTTATTTGCAGGGTTTGTGTGGCTGTGACAATGTACGTTCGGCTGTTGCTTTGTTATTTCGTCAACACAAGCATAAATGTGATAGTATGTGTGTGCCCTTCACTGGCACAGAAATAAAAGCAAAATAAGTAAAACAAGCAAGCCATGAAGTCAAATAAAAAAAAAATTCCTACAAAAATCAAATTTAATTTTCATTAAATTATTTTTATGAAGAAAGGAATTTTACAACATGAAAATTAATTAAAATTTACTGATAATTTTTCATTCTTGACTCAATCTGGGCTCGAACCCAGGCGTTTTTACGGACAGGTTACCCAGACATGTTTCGATTGCAACCACTCAATCTCCTCAGAGGGCTTGCCGTTTAACACTCGCAGCCATCGACGACTGCTGACGTCATTAGTCAAACATCAATCCTTAAACCAAATTGTATTTAACCTTTGGTAGATCGAAATTTGCTTTGAATGATTATCTTGATGAACTTAAGCCTAATTAAAAATATTAAAAATTTGGATTAAAAACCATAAATAGTTCAACAAAATAACCACAATACTAATTATTCCTAAAAAAATTTTAAAATAATTAAAAATTAAAGCAATACAAATCTATTTATGTACAAGCAATTATGTAGCGTATTTATTTCAGCACTTATACATCATCATTTAAAGCAATTTGATGCAAAATTTTCTTAAATAATTATTTCTATATAAAAATATAAATATGTAGATATCCATACATACAAGTTAAACAAGGATCGTTCCTTGTTGTAAAAAAAGTACGGTCAGGCCGCCCAAGGGGCCTGACCGGATGTGTACTCACACGACCAAAAAATAAAAAACAAGTTTTAAGTTATTTAAATGAACTTTATTTGACCACGTCTAGAATTGAATTAATCTTTATTCTTAACTTAATTTATTATTACAATTATATTTCTGTGGGAAATATGTACATATGTGCGATGTATGTACATATCGAAACAGTCCCATAAGAATGTATTAAGCGACACTTTTTTCGAAAATGACTTTTTGATGTGGAACTATACTAGAAGTTAAGCGCCACATTTTGGCCTGGGTTTCGCTGCCCTATCATGGATGCAAAGGACAATAGAGAGAAAAAATAAAATTGTATCAACCGTCAAGTTTGCTCACTGGAATAATGTTTCTCCCTGAAATTTGTATTATCCGCCAAAGAAGTAATGCTAAGCCACATTTTTAAAAATGTAATTGTCGTAAGCAACAAAAGGTCCACACAAAAATATTGTTAGATGACACTTAGCTTAACCGAAATTGTCACTTAGCACACTCATCCAACTAGAACTTGATCCATTTTTGTCGCTTATAATACTCCAGATTATGATTGTCTTTGAGTTATATAATTTTTCTACGAGGAAAAAAATACATTTGGTGAGAAAGAAGACGAATTGGCAGAGACAGATGAAGAATATGATTTGTCTGACAATCAAAATCATTATTAATAATCTTAAAATTTCCGATTTGACCTCTTAGGGTGTGTGTGAAACGGTAGCAAAGTACTAATGGAAGTAAAATTTTGACACTATTGAGGTGAATAAAATTTCACTAGCCCTGGGGGCTAGTATACATTTTGACATTAGTGTAGAAATTTTTGACAACCACAAAATAATTTTTTTTCATAAAATTTGTTTAAACAAAATAAAAAACAAGTAAGAGTGCTATATTCGGCTGTGCCGAATCTTATATACCCTTCACCATTGTGCGAGCAGAATACAGAGCAACTAGACAAAAACTAAATAAAACTGGTAAATATTTTGTTTTAAATAAGAGACAACCGGTTTTGAACTTCGCTTTTCATAAGGGCCCAGAATATATGTACTTTATAGGGTGTAGGATCAATATTGTATATACCTTTTTACCTTCGGTGAAGGGTATAAAAAGAGTAATTTTCGGGAATTCAGGGTTCTAATCACTGCATTCGATACTATGGTATCGAATAAACTATTGAATTTTTTTGCATACGATAGACACTGGCGTATCGAATGAAAACTCGATAAATGTAATGTCGAGTTACTCGATGTCGAATGCTATTATTTCAAATTCAATACATTTCATTCGATATCGAGTTTCAAGATACCAAAATAAATAATTTCGATGAATTTTGCTCGATATCGTATGCGGTGTTTAGACCCCAGTATTTCTGTTATAACTCATACAAATTTCCGACATTTTGATATATAAGTCATATCCATAGGACGTATAGCAGCCCTAAAATTTAGGTTTTTATAAAAATTTTGATGTTTTCTAGCCCATTTTTGGAGTATTTTGCTCATAAATTACCCGTTGTCTAACCGATTTGATAGTTTTATATACCGACGTGTTAAGGAAGAATTTTACCATTTACTTAAGTTATATTTATATATAAACATTTATATAAACTTGTAAATATATATTTTAACAAAGTTAATTATAAAAAAGAGTAATTTTTGTGGATTCAGTATTTTGGTTATAACTCTGCCATTTTTTAACCGATTTGGCAGATTTATATACCGACGTGTTGAAGAAGAAATTTACCATTTACTCTAGCTATAAAGCTTGGACTCGGGGAGATCTATGGTTCCCGAAAGTTGGGTATTTAAAAAAAAATTTAATTTTGGTCATAACTTTTTTGTATATGAACCGATTTTCCCGAGTTTTTTATAAAATATGTTCTACTAAATTTCCGATATTTTGATATATAAGTCATAGGACATATGGCAGCCCTTAAATTTAGGTTTTTATAAAATTTTTAATTTTTTTTTGTACGGGAGGTTCCACGCCCACTTCTCCAATCCCGCCCACATTTTGTAGGATGGTGTGTATTGGCAACCTAAATATGTGTAACTAATTTGGAAACTTTGGCTCTTGCCGTTCTCAAGATATACAGAAATAAAAAAATACAACAACAAGGGATTTTTGGAAAAATTTAGAGGTAGTTGTGGTTTTTTGCTCATATCTACGTCATTTTTGACCGATCTGACTGAATTTCAATAGCTAGAAATGGCGGACTGTATGTAACGTAAGTGTAAAACAACCTAGCCGCTATCATGTCTGGATTATCCGGAAAACACATATCAAACGTAAGACGGACAGACGGACATCGTTAAATCAACTTCTCTTCTCATATGGACCCAGAATATATATACTTTATGGGGTCTAAAATCAATATTGTGGAAATTACAAACGTTATGACAAACTTATATATGTATACCCTTTTACACCTGTGGTGAAGGGTATAATAATATGGAATCAGGACAAGCGGCAAAAAAAATTAAAAGAATTATACAAGATGTAAATGTTTAAATATGTATAAGCTTTTTTGCCCACACTTTTTGTAAAAATTGTTAATATATCAGAACGAATTCATCAAATAGATGGGACGATCTCATTTCCAACAGAATTGAAATGATTATTGTTAAACGTTTGTTTAATTTTTTAATTTTCACAAAACTTTTAGTTATTGTTTTTTTCTTTATGTCAAAATTTTACGTTGTCAAAAATGTTACAATTTCACACAGCACAAATATGAAAATTGTCTACCACAAACAAATTTCATTTCACCATAGAACTTTGCTACCGTTTCACACACACTCTTAGTGTAATTCTTGAATTTTTGTTTTGAATTAAATGTTTTGTTAGTTTTTATATAGATTTTAATTTATTTTATTGTTTAAAAGAAAAAATAAAAAATGAATTAAACGACAAAATTTTTTTCAAACCTTATTTTTTTGTGTCCATGTCAATGTTTTTAGCACCATTTACCATTGTGTCAAGGGTCAATGTCTTGACCACAAAAATGTACTAAGCGACAAAAACTTTTTATCTAATTAAAATTTTGGTTCTGCAATGATGTCAAGTTTTTTTGTTCTGAAAATTGCTTTCCAAATATGCTCCTTTCAATAAAATACACACATAAATAACTAAATGAGACGTTTTTTTTCGTTTCCTACACAATTTTGTCGCTTAATACATTCTAATGGGAAGGTATCGATATTTTTTTTTTTATAAAAATTATTTAAAATTTAAATAATTTATTATAAACCGACTATGCTATTAATTAACTACAAATTGGTTAAAATATAAGTAATTAGTAGTCAATTTAAAAGTCATGCAGAGATAACCAATTGACTACAGCCAATGACATGCCTATGTTAAAATAGTGAGTCGCCGACAAGGAAAAAAGTTACTTATTCAACTAGATGTGGTTATAGAAAAACCAGTTTGAAGTTACTTATAAATGTGTTTGACTTCCTACAGGGTATTTGCTCACAATGTACAAATTATACATACACACCAATCCATAAAGTAAACTTGTCCATGAGGTCCTTTTCTTTTCATGTGGCCTGGAAAAAATTGTTTGTTTTGTGCAAGACACACACATAGACATTTTCCAAAAAAACAAAAAAAAAACTCATATGTTTGAATGTCCATTATTTGTATCTTTTGTTTCTCTTTTTTTCATTCTTGATTTTGCTTTTACATATACAAACCTGTGTTTATGTTGGCCTATTTGTCTGGGTGGGTGTGTGTGTGTTTGTAAGAAGAGTTGTAGAAAATTCACAGTCAAATTATGCAAATTTCATTACGCAAACTTTTGCGTTAACATGTACAAACAAATCGAAAACAATAATAGAAATTCCCTACCCAAGTTAACATAACCCAGGAAACATTTTTTCCTTATGAACATTTTTGTTTGAGTAAAGATTAATGGGATTGGTAATTTTGCACATATTTTTTAATGTTTATGTTTGCTGGGTTGAAAATACATTCACTTTCTTACTGAAGGTGTGCAAGTATTCTTTCATTAACTCACTCTTACTTGATGTTTTTCAACATGGTTTCCTTCAAACTGACGAATATTTCTTAAATAGTTTTTACTAAGAACAATACATTTTAATGTTGGCGGATTCCTTATTTTATTTTATGAAAAAAAAACCGTGACTTTGCTAACAAACAAACTTTCGGATAAAAAATTGACAAAATATCAAAAAGCGTTAATGTTTTTGAAGAATGAATTCATGAAACAACTTTCCATTTTTGACTTAAGATATGACTTTTAAAATAAACTTTTGAAAGATTTTCTTATTCGTGCTTAATTCCCATTTTTTATTATTGATAAAAACACTGAAATTTATTGTTGATGGTGATGATTTTAAAATAAAGATTCATTATCCTTTTGTTCACACCACGAATTTTAAAAAGAATGGAAAACTCAATCAAGTGTGTCTGAATGGATAATACGTTTTTTTTAATCTTAATTTAACCTGTGCCCGACAGAGATGTAGTCGACTTAGGCCCGTTTTCACAACTTACCGCTACCTAAAGGTAGGATTTTATCGGCCGTATAAAAAGTGTTCCATTATTACAAATTAACTTTAACCTGCCAGTTCTCGTTCGAAATTGTGGCATAGGCAGTTAAAAAAATAAAAATAAAAGTATTTTGTTGTTAATAGTTATAACTACAAAACCATATAACCTGATAATCAACCTTCCGCGTATAACCCTTTTATCCTTAATATTTTTTTTCATGATTGTTGAATATTTAAGTATATAAAGAAGATTAGACAACAAAACATGAAAACAGACATGTTTGGAAAGGAAATGTGAAAATACAAAATGTTTTTTGTAGTATGTTCAAACGAGAATGAAAAAAAACAGATGTGTCTGAAAAGACATCGTATAAATGCCGCCTTTGAATTGAAAATCTTTTATTTTAATCTTTATAAAATTGGAAAATTTAAGGTTCTGCTTGAATAATTAAAATTTGTTTATACTTATTACGATATCGTGTGTGAATTTTTTTATGTTTTCTAAAAGTTTTGTGTTGATATTAAAAAAATATATTTTCCCCCCTATTCTTTCAGGTCCAAACGGATTTAATAAATTTTTTGGACATAACTACGCCTTCCCTTCTCCATATCTCTTCCCGCTGTCAGTTATCTAAGCCCCAATATGTATTCTCCATGTATGGGCTGTGTGTCCCTATCTACTGATCCCCTTGAGTTCAGGTAATGTCATTTTATTGCCTTCTAAGGTTATGACCAATGACTTAGGTTTTTTTATTTTAATAAATAAGGGATGTTGACCTGTTCTTCGCCAGAGCGTATGAATAGACACAGTTTTTGCACAAAAAGGCGAAGGATCTTAGTCTGTCTTTATACGGCTCATGTCTTATTGACAAGATTGCTACTTTATAGGCGAGAGGGACGAGGGGAAAAGAAACGAGTACACAGATGCATGAACTGTCTTTACGTTTTGCTTTTTCATTCGTTGTTTAATTTTGTTATTGTTTTCAATATCAAAAAAGGACATGTCGTCAACATGACATGAATCATTTGAACGCCAATTCATGTTCAAAGAAGCAAAATGAATAATCTTGTCAATAAGACATGAGCCGTATGAACTCAGACTTACAGTGGACGAACATTTGCATGTCGGGTGTGGCAGTCGTTTCATGATTTGCAACCGTATAAAGTGGTGGATTTTATATATTTATTAAATATCGAACGTTTCATGTGTAGTATGGACAATCTTAAAATTGTTCTAAGATATATAGATATTACCAAGGAGATTTCATTCAATGTATAGCGCTATTTAAGTTCAATACATAATCAGTACCCATGTTCTGTAACTTTAGTGAGAACTTCTCGCATCGAAAAAATGTGACACAAAATATTCCCTTGTGTCTCAAAAAGTGAGAAAAAACTGTATCTGTAACTATCAAAAGAGATTACGTCGTTACTCGATAAGTGTCATAATATTCCACTCGAAGCCGATGTGATATTGCAGACGTCGAGAACGCCAGTCACACATATCGTTATACGACCAAAATTTACTAAAATTTAAAAATTTAAAACAACGGCGGCGAACAAACAATTGTCGGCTATACCAAATAATGTAAACTGCGACTTTAATATTTGTTGTTTGCAATCGAGCTTTGAAAAAATTTGTATATTTTATAAAAATGTTAAAAGCTAAATAATTAAACAATGAAAAAATGTGCTTAGAACAAAATATTATTATTATTCTTTGTATTTTTTTTTTTTGTGAGTTTATTTGACAGTACAAAGGCGAACTTTTCTCACAAAAAAGTTACAGACACACTTTTTCTGTAAATTGGCGAGTATTTTCCTTAAGTGACAGCTAGTACTTGCCAAAAAAAACGTTACAGACACAGTTTAGTGAGAACAACAGCTGTTTGTTTCAATATATGGCATTTATGCTTCATTATACATATTTAAATCGAAAAGTTACAGAACATGGGCACAGTTTTAAAAATTTCAAAAAAGCCCAAAATTTGCAATCATGTTTTGGATTTGGTCAATTTCCACTCAACCTGGAAGATATTTAGTATGCAAACATTTAAACTGGAAAATGTTTCCATAGATCTCACTTAAAAAACTTATCTCTAAGTAATGAATCCAAACGTATGGAAGTACTTATAGCTATTGCGACAAGTGTTAAAGGTTATATTACCGTACACCAAAAGAAATGCGGGAAATCAGTTGATATATTAAATTTAATTGTCAATACATTTTATTTATTTTATATGGCCAAATAAACTAAGTCAACAGTTTGACAACAAGAACAAGATGGTTTGTGTGAATATTAAACATCTTTGATATTCGTACAAACATGCTTCATACCATTTTGATATGTTTCATATCATCGCTTGTGTGGTTTATTTGGTCCTAAGGAGATTTAAAAATTTACAGAATAATTCATAAAAACTATTTTTGATTTAAACAATTCAATTTTCTTTGAAAAACTTTTAATAACCCCTTTTAAAATCTTAAATACTATGTACTGATAAATTATTTTCATATATTTTTCTTAAACATATTTCTTTGGGTCTTTTAATAACATTCTTGATTTTGCACATGGAATTTTATTCTACACTTTTAACGAAAGTCACGAAATAATTTTGTTTCTAAAACGTTTTCATGATCACAGTTTTAGATTTGATTCGCATTTACACTAAACCTGTCAAACAATGGTATTCTTTGAAAAGGCATTAAAAAAATACATATAAGTTTTTAACTTCCTACAGGGTGTCCGCCGGGAAGATATACTATGGCGGCGTAAATGGTCTTGTGGATGAAGCTCTTGTGTCAACTGAATCTTTAATGGAAACAAATGCAAATCCTTGTGCAAAATTGTGGCCAAATTTGTTCTTCGAAGACCAAGCTCCTGAGCACGGCGTCGAATTGGGGTTGATAGGTTGTTTTGAACACTTTCTTGAGCAGCAGTAATGTTTTCAGCCGATCTTACAGTACGTTGTGGTTCATGCTTGGGCCTATCACCTACAGACCCTCTTTCTTCGAAATCATTCACTACACGATAAAAAGAGCGTTTTGTTGGCACGTTGTTTGTGTCAAAAATTTAACGTAACTTTCTCGTCGTCGCAGTAATCTATGATTGATTATGATAAAATGTTTTAACAATTAAAACACGATGCTTTATCGAAATTGAACTGTCAAGACTAATATTTCCCGGCGGACACCCTGTACAATCAAAGACACCTATAACGCTCAATACACCACAAGCCTGGTAAAAGATTCAATGCTAAAATTTATTCGAAAGTCTAAAAATACTTTTCTTATCTCGATAAACTGTTATTATTACAATTAAAAAAAAAAATTGCAAAATTATTAAAAGTTAGTATTGCCTGGTAAACAATTGGTACATAACTCCACATAAAACCTATGCAAAAGGCTTTGATCCCACAGGCACATTATTATGTTGGTCTTAAAAATAAATTCGGTCAAAATAATATTCAATAACCACCTTAATCACCTTCTCAAATTATATTGAAATCAGTCCATATTAAGTCATCACTTCCACACAAACATTACTCTCAAAAGGGTTTTAAAGCCATAACTTCCTTTACTTTTATAACCGCTACTATGACATGGAAAAAGTTTGAGCTGCTGGGTCCGGAACTGACAAAAAGTCCCATATAAACCCCCTCTCCGATATCATTTCTTCTTCATATATAAAGAGGACAGAGAGACCTCCTGCTCCTAGTTGAGCATAGGGCCTCAACAAACCTTAGCCATTTATTTGAATCATTTGCTGTATTTTTCAATTCGTTGAAAGAATATCCAAGTTGTTTTACTTTTTCTATAGTGGGTCTCCACATTGGTTTTGAGTTTTCCTGTGCTCTGCTGCCTGGAGGGTTCTACAGATTTCAGTTGATTGCTTCAGTTAAGTGTGCCCAATTAATTTCCAACTTCTCTTTTTAATCCCTGGATGTATCTGTGTTTGTTTACATTTATTCCATATTTCTTTGTGATTTGGATGCAAACGGTTTGATATTTCCAATTCAGAGAAAGCTTCTGAAAACCCGAGTAACGAACCTCATTGGAGTTTAGGTCGAGGCTAAGGAGGGGGAAAGGAACCTCAAAAGCCTAATAGTAAATTCGAGTCAAGATAGTCGAGCTACGGAGGCGTTTTTAATAGTAAGGTAGCGGAAGAATTCTTGCTAAATATCAACGGCAGCATCCAAAGTCCCTATAAGAGAGGGGGAACGAGGCTCATGCAGCATCTTCACTCGTAGCGAGCGTCTACAAAGATGTCTGCCTCTATTAGTGTGTCTAACCACATCCCGACTGTTCTCTATTCGAACCAAACCTATGCTTGCTACATATCGGTGGAAGATAGTTATTGTAGTTAAACACTTGTAAAACATTTAACTCAGTTTTAATAATTTTATGAAAACTATATTGCATTGAAATATTAATTTAATATTGTTTCAGAATTTTTCATATTATTGTAATTTGTACTTTAGAATTGAATAAACTTATTTATTTGTATTTTATAATAAATATTTTTTGGGTTGAACTTAAACCATAACAATTGTGGCGACGAGGATAATGGCAACAGATCCTAAGATTTTAGAATTATTACAGAAGCAAGGAGAAATCCTAGCTAGATTATCCATGGGTGGTTCAACAAATCAAGAACAATTAATGGATAAATTGTCAAACTGTATATCAGAATTTTCGTTTGACCCAGCAAATTCAATCACTTTTAACGTTTGGTACAGCCGTCATGAAGATATATTTTTAGTAGATGGTAAAAAACTTAGACGATGCAGCTCGAGTAAGACTTTTGATGAGAAAGTTGAATACAATCGCTTATGGAAAATATGCTGCTTACATTCTTCCGAAAAATGTAAGGGATATTTCGTTCGCTGAAACAATCAAAATCCTAAAAAGCATGTTTGGTATTCAAGAATCCTTGTTCAGTATGCGGTATAAATGCCTGCAAACAGTTAAAACTCCACAAGAGGATTTGGTATCTTATGCAGCTCGTATTAATCAATCATGTGAGCAGTTCAGTCTATCGGGAATGAATGCAGATCAGTTCAAATGTCTAGTTTTTGTGTGTGGGCTACAATCTCATTCAGATATGGAGGTCCGTATGAAATCTCTATCAATTCTTGAGGATGATTCAAGTCAGACAGTTGACAAATTAGTGGCAATGGCTCAAAGAATGATGAATCTGAAACGTGATAATGCTATGGTGGAGGAAAACACAACGTCAGTAAACGTTATGAAAACAAATCCGAATTTTAAAAAATTCAAACATGATGACAATAATAAAGTTCCAAAGACGCCATGTTGGAACTGTGGCTCGATGCATTATGCAAAATATTGCACTTACGTTAACCATAAATGTGGTCAATGCAACGTTGTTGGACATAAAGAGGGATACTGCAAAAGCCCAGGTAAAAATAGCTCAATTAAAAACAAATGTCCCTATAAGAAGAAAAACAAGAAAAACAAATCAGGCTGTCCACAATCAAATGTTGTTCAAATCAACAAGATTTCGCACGTATCCAGGCGCAAATACGTCATGGTGAATATAAACCCTTTGTCTTCTGGTCAGCGTAGTCATGCATTTGATGTTAAACTTCAAGTGGATACAGCATCAGATGTTTCAATGATTGGAAGATCCCTTTGGATACAAATGGGTAAACCTGGAAAACATTTCAATAATCGTTTTGTAACGAGTGCATCAAACAACAAAATCAAGCTTTTAGCCGAGTTTGATTGTCAAGTCAGGCTAAAAGGTGAAGTACAATTATGTAGTTTTTCTGTTGTAGAAATTGATACGCTTTTAATATTTGGTACAGATTTGTGTGATATTTTTCGCATATGGGACCAACCATTAAATAAAATTTGTTGCCAAATAAATAGAGATAAAGTTGGCTCAGATGTTATAAATCAAATACGAAGAAATTTTGCTGACATTTTTCAAGACACACCAGCAAAATGTACGAAAATAAAGGTTCAACTACATCTTAAGGAGGACGTTCAACCAATTTTTAGAGCTAAACGACCAGTGGCATATGCAATGCTACCTCTAATAGAAGATGAAATTATCCGTCTACAGTCATTAGGAATAATTTCACCCGTTGATTTCTCGGATTGGGCAGCACCAATTGTAGCTGTAAGGAAACCGAACGGAAAAATTCGTATATGTGGGGATTATTCAACTGGACTAAATGATGTTTTGGAACCACATAAATACCCACTTCACCGACCAGAAGATCTATATGCAAAACTTGCTAACAGTTGCATGTATACTCATATTGATCTCTCAGATGCTTATCTACAAACGGAAGTCACATCAGATTCAGCCAAACTTCTAACAATAAACACACATAGAGGACTATTTACTTTTAACCGGTTAGCTCCTGGTGTAAAAAGTGCTCCAGGCGCTTTTCAGCAAATCATGGATACAATGCTGACTGGTATAGATGATGCAGCTGCTTATATCGACGATATAATTATTGGTGGTTCAACAATTGAAAAGCATTTAGAAAATGTCAACAAAGTTTTGAAAAAACTACGTGAGTTCAATTTTCATATCAAGTATGAAAAATGCAAGTTTTTCGCCAAAGAAGTCAAATATCTTGGCAACATAATGTCAGAAAATGGATTACGACCAGACCCTGACAAGATAAAATCTATTCTGGATTTACCACCACCGAAGTCAATATCAGAACTAAGGTCATTCCTTGGGGCGATAAACTATTATAGTAAATACATTCATCAAATGACTAATCTAAGAGCACCACTTGATAATTTATTAAAGGAAAATGTCACATTTGAGTGGAATTCTGCATGCCAAAGATCATTTCAACAATTCAAAAATCTATTGCGTTCAGATTTACTGCTTACACATTATAATCCGGCATTGCCAATAAAGGTTGCAGCAGATGCATCAGGTAAAGGCATTGGTGCGTTTATTTGTCACATAAATCCTGACAAGTCAGAGAAAGTCATAGCACATGCTTCACGCACACTCACACCAGCTGAGCAGAACTATTCTCAAATTGAGAAAGAAGGTCTTGCTTTAATATTTGCCGTAAAGAAGTTTCACCGTTACATTTATGGTCGACAATTCATATTGTGTACTGATCACAAACCTCTTTTGACAATTTTCGGCAGGAAATCTGGTATTCCAGCTTATGCAGCAAATAGGTTGCAGCGATGGGCACTAACACTTATGATGTATGATTTCAAAATCGAATACGTTAACACCAAAGACTTTGGTTGTGTAGATGTTTTATCAAGGCTCATCGATTCTAACATGAAACCTGATGAAGATATTATTATTGCTTGCACTACATTGGAAGAAGATTGTACAGAAATGTTATCCGCTCATTTTAGTTCACTACCAAAAACTTTTAATATGGTTTTGCATGCAACAAACAAATGTAATACACTTCAGTCAGTCATATCAGCACTTAACAGTGGATGGAACAACAAGTTATCGTCAACACTTACCCCATATTATGCAAGAAGAGATCAATTAAGTGTTGTTAAAGGATGTTTAATGTTTAACGATAGGATTGTAATACCGACCAAATTTAGAAACTGCATTCTGAAAGAACTTCATCGAGGGCACCCAGGTAAAGAACGAATGAAATCTTTAGCAAGAAGCCATGTTTACTGGCCTGGCATCGACGAAGATATTATTACCTATGTCCGTAATTGTCATCAATGTGCTGAGATTTGCTCTGCACCCGTTAAACATACTCTACAATCATGGCCTTTAGCAAATAAACCTATGGAACGCATTCACATAGATATTGCTGGCCCCTGTAATGGTATACATATTTTGTTATTATTGATGCTTATTCAAAATGGCCCGAAATCTTTGAAATATCAAATATTTCATCTGTAACTATTATTTCAAGACTCACTGAAATGTTCGCTAGATATGGAAACCCTGATACCATTGTCTCAGATAATGGCACTCAGTTCGTAAGTTCTCAGTTCAGCAAGTTTATAGAGGATAGAGGAATCACACATCTCAAAACTGCACCATATCACCCACAATCAAACGGGCAAGCTGAACGTTTTGTTCAAACGTTAAAACGTGCTCTTGAAAAACTCGAAAACGAAGGTACAAGTAAAGAGAATTTGGAAACCTTCCTTCAAACTTATAGATCAACACCGAGATTGGAAATGAAATCACCAGCAGAATTATTTTATTAATTATTATTTATTTGGATTTACTCAAACCTCAAGAACAAGTACCAATTAAACGTAACATTCAACAAGAATTAATTTTTAATAAAAAACATGGAGCAAAAGATAAAAGCTTTAAGCCTAATGAAAAAGTATATGCTCAAATTTTCAGGAATAACAAGTATATATGGGTAGCTGGTTCAATAGTGGAACGTGTAGGAACTGTCAACTACAACGTGCTTGTTAATGACAAAAACAGACAAAAGCTTATTCGTGCTCATGCAAATCAAATTAAGAGAAGATTCGGAATGGACGAACAAACAAACTCAACAAGTTTACTTTTAGAAATGTTTGAACTACGTAGAAACTCGGATATTGTTCCAGTATGCGAAGCTGATCCAACATTAGCAGATCCACCAAATGAAATACAGCCTGAAGCAGAAATAGACTGTGATTCAAATGTTCAGCTAGAACAGGATTCTTCGTTTCACTCGACATCCGATGTGATTGAATGTGATCCAATGTCACCGCTTCCGACAAGCAGGTTAGAACCATCTGAACCCAAAAGACACCGACAACCTCCTAGGTGGATGAAGGACTACAGTGCTACTTAAAACAAAGGGAGATATTGTAGTTAAGCACTTGTAAAACATTTAACTCAGTTTTAATAATTTTATGAAAACTATATTGCATTGAAATATTAATTTAATATTGTTTCAGAATGTTTCATATTATTGTAATTTGTACTTTAGAATTGAATAAACTTATTTATTTGTATTTTATAATAAATATTTTTTGGGTTGAACTTAAACCATAACAATAGTCATTCAAACTATTTTCTAATAACACATGAGTTTAAATAAGTTAAGCTTCGTACAGACGATGGTCAGATCTTACAATGTTGTCATTTTTCTGACAATGGTGCTATTGTCAGGTACATTAATTTTACACATCTGCCAAATGAAAATGAGCTTACAATGTTCAAACAGCTGCAAGACATTTTTAGGCAATTTTAATGACAACGTTGTAAGATCTGACCATCGTCTGTACGAAGCTTTAAAACCATTTCAAAGCAGGACAAAAATTCAGCACAACAAACTCTAACTTAACAACTCAATAGGGTACTACCTTATTAAACTTGTCTGCAAATACTGTGGGGTACGGTGTCATATGGTAGGGCTTGTCCGACTTTACTTTCTTACTAGTTTTTTCTGTGTGTGTTTTTAAGAAGTTTTCATTATTTCTGTGGAAGAGTATTGAAACGATAAATGAAGAGCAAAGCTTTCATTAATGTTACAATGTTCAAATTATTGTCTTCATCACATCTGCAAATTTACACATTTACCTAAAAACATGCGGTGTGTGCATGTGCCAGTTTTGTCATACTAATACAGGCAGGCAAGTAAATAAAGAAACAAACGAGCAAACAAACATCAAACACACACAGTAATTTGGCACTTTTTATGAGATTTTTAAACTTTAAAGATTTCAATGTTAAAGAAATATTTTTTAACTTTTTGTTCTGTTTGGCCAATAAAGTTGAACATAAAAATGGAGAAATTATTTGTTTTTATCTAGTGAAAAAAAGACAGAAAAAGAAAACAACAACCAAAGATATGGCATCTCAATTTTTTTCTGTGTTTTTTAAACGAAATTTCGCCATGGAGAAATTTGTATCGTTATGAATGTGTGTTTGGGAGAAGTGTAATTTTTTTAATTTTTTTTCTAGGACTTGCTGTTGTTGGTTTCCTAGTCATCTTTGAGCGTTTTGTTTTCGTCGTTACTGCTGTTGCTGTTGATGTTGTTGTGTTGTTCCTCGTTTTGTTGTCTAAAATATGGACTCTTGTATGCATATTCATGCCCTAAAGTCAAACTAAAGGTTTTTCTTCCTTGTATTTTTAAGTTTTTTTTTTATTTTGTTGTGATTCCTAAAGAGGAGTCCAAATAAATAAGTATGTAAGTTACAGCGTATGTATGTATGTACATATGTATGTTTGTATGTGTAAAGTTTTTATGTAAATGTGTTAGTGTAAGTGAACAACGAGGTGGTTGTTAATAAATTTTTGTGGTATTGTCTGTTTTTAAGCTTTTTTATCTATCTTCAGTTTATTTTTTTTTTTTTTCTTTTGTTTCTTCTCTTTTTGCATTGTTGTTACTGTTGTTTGTGTTTTGGGACAATTACTTTAAAACCTTCTGAAACTTAAGAAAGAATCTTTTTTATGGTTTATCCCAAAATCTGGCTGTTTCTGCTCGTTTTGTGTGGCAGCTAAATTCTAAAAGTGTTGCATGGTTGCTTTAGTTTATTATTAGTATTTGTACATATTTTTTTTTTTTATTATATTTTTCTTGTTGTATTTGTATGGCTGTAGCATGTTATGATTTTGAAAATTTGTTTAATCCCAGCAAGTTATAAAATTTGAAATATTGTAACAAATTTCGCTAACCAAGAAAAAAAAAGTTTAAAAACTTAAACTGTAGTTCATTGTCATTGCTAAAAATCTGTGTGTAATTTATTATTGGTGGTGGATTTTATTTTCTTTGGTGGGCAGTACCTTAGCGAATAATTTATGGTTTTTATTTAAGCTTAAGATTAAAGAAAATTTGATAATGGTTATTTAAAATTAAAACTAAATGTAACGAAAATGTTTTTATAAAAAGCAATGCCACGCCTAATTAAGGGCAAAATCCCAAAATAATATTAAAATTTGTTACGTAGTTATGATATCGCTTACATTCCTTTAAAAAAGTTTGAACACAAACACGTAGTAATAATCGTTTTTGTTGGTTCAATATCAGTATATTAATAAATAATTTCTTAAAAAGTAAAAACAGGTTTATATGTTTCAAAATCCCAACAAAATCTATTAATAAGACTTTGAGAAAATAATTGTAATTTTATTTATATTATTTACGGCAAAATAAGAAAGAAATAAGTAGAAACTAGAGTTGTCAATTATTCGCATTTCAACTTTGTTCGAATAATTCAAATGATTGTTTTTGTTCCTTCGATCAAACGATTAAATCTATAAAATTATTCGATTAATCGATGAGAATAACGAATAAAAAAAAATTATTTTTATAAAAAAATAAAGTATTTTAAATTAAAGTATTTGTCCATTCATCTACAACTATAGAAAATCTTCCATTTTATGAATTCTTCTTTTTTTAAACGTAAAACTTTTCATCTTTACTACCCGTCTCCACCATCCATCAACTTGGAAAGAACAGCATGTCGCACGTGAATTCTACTCGTGTAGACTAGACTGTTCATGTTCATGTTTCGTCCATGTGCTGCCATCGTTGGCTAAACATTCGTCTTATCATCCATGTGCGCCATGATGTTGGCCATACAATGTATTTTCTGTATACAACCAAACGCACACATAGAAAAAAATAAAAATTGATTTCAATTAAAAAATTTGTGATATTAATTAAAAAATTAATTAAATTTGCACCAGTAAACAAATTAATAGTATCAATTAAACCAGTTAATAGTATTAATTAAACGTTTTATTTGCTTGATTAAACGTTTAATTCACTTGATTAAATTTTTAATTAAAACTGATTTTATTTTTGATTAATGCTTTAATTGGTGAACAATTTTAGAGAATTTTTCTGTGCAACAACAAAAATTGTGGTCAATCAGAACATCAACATCAACACGTATTCGCCACATACAAGAACATAAACAAATTAATACCGTTAATCTGCCGGCGTTATGCTCATGACATGTTCTAATCGAAAGCGCATGAAGACGTGGGGTAACTCCATATGGTTGTATTACTTAAAGGCATTGTAAAACAATTAATTCCATAATAATCCGATATTAGTTTGGCGTTAGCAGACCTGCCATCTTCAGCTAAACTTTTGCATACAATTGCTTCCATAAAGCAACCGCTGTCTCTCTTTATGTATTTTTCAATTGGACCAACTTGGAAATTTTTTGATGTCGTTGGATTATCTTCCACTACATCATTTTCAATGTAATATTGTGACACTTACGTAAATTGTAAAAATATATATAATTTAAAAAAATGATAATACAATAACTTTCATGATATGATTTGTAAGTTTTTCACCCAAAATTTAAAAACTTCCTTTCTTAAAATTTTTTAACGTTTGATTTAAAACGAAAACAATTGATACAATTCTTTGTCAAAGATTTGTTCAATAAGAACATAAAATAAATTGTTTAAATACTATGAGTACTCAACAGGATTTTTGATTAATAAACATCAAGATTAATTACAGTCAGGGCTATGGCTACAATATTTTTTAACTTTCCTACATTTTGTATAAAATCACTAAAAACGTAGGAGAAGAAATCAAATTCTAAGCTTTTATTTAATTTATTTTTTAATAAAAACATTGTTCGATTAATCGACATTAATTAATCGATTTATTCGTTATTCGAAAATCGCCTTTTTAAAATTATTCGAACAAGAGTTTGGTTTTCTATTAAGATTTTTGTATGACGTGCTAAATTTCCAATTTTCCATATTTGATAAATACACCGAAATTTATTGTTGAGGGAGAGCTAGCCTCTATGCGCATTTTACTGGTTTCTTAGGCCAGATCATCAGGAAACCTTTTCCAAAGATTTTAGAAAAGCTAAAAATATTATACAAATAAAACCCTAAAGCGAATAAGAATTTTAAACACTCAAAGTCTTACTTGTAACAATATCAAATTCGATTAATCGAATTATTCTTAATCGGTTGACAACTCTAGTGGAAACCAAATTTATTTTAAAAAATATAAAATATATAAAACAGCTCAAAGCTGCGTAATGAAAAACAGTACGAGCTCAATTATTGCAATAACCCGAAAATTTCAAATTTTTATACCCTTCGTTCTCTGCCCCTTAAACCAGTTTCTTAATCAGAGTTCCCAGCTTTTTTTTAAGCCTTATCCCAAATTTGCGATTTTTCATCCCCAAAAATCCTCAAAATAGCAATTTTCTTATCCCCAAAAATCCCCAAATTTTCTTAAAAATAAAATACATAATATTATGTCAATGGAAAAATATGCATACATCCATTTACATATTTAAATAAATCAATTTGAGTAATATCCCAATAAAAAATTTTATCATTTTGCGAAGCACTAATGGTACATTTGAAAAATAAAGCGCACAATCATGCGCTACGCAATAAGACATACAGAAATTCAGTAAAGTAAGTGAAAGAACTCTCAACAACTTTTAAAAAAAAAAAAAAAATTCAAGTGCTACGGCATTCCCTTACTACGAAGCAGGATTGTAAGGGAGAAAACTAAAAAATAACTGTATCAAAATATTCAGTGTGTAAAGCTGATCGTTACATCCAAAAACTTTTATGTGCGCTGAATAATGCGCTTTATCCCAGTAAAAAATTTAAAGGTTTTTGGAAGCAAGAAAAGTACAAGAGCGCTGATATATGCGCTGGCTATTACATACTACTTAGGAGCAACAGGGAAGCGAATATCATTGAAGTCAATTTTTAATATAAGTAAATGAAAATTATTTAATAGCTTCGCAAAATCCCTTCTAAGTAAGCAGGTTGTAAGGGAGTAGTTGAAATGATTATTTAAAAGAAAAAATTTACGACCAAAGTTCAAAGTGCTTCCGTTTATCCCTTACATGGAAGCACGTTGTATTGCAATGATTTCAAAATGTGTTTACGATTATTCCCGACATATAATCGAAAACAACAAATGCTTAAAATTACTTCTTTTTTATTACGCAATCAGTTGGCAAATTGTTTTTGAGCAGAGAGGACGCAAGCAAATTTTTGTGTGGTCAATTACAAGATTTGTTGTTGTTTTCTTTTTAATTTGCGTACAGTTTCGTTCTATTTTAAAAATTACATATTAAATGTGTTTTGCTTTTTGTTCTTTTGCATAAGTTTTTGCTTCTATACTGTATACAGTATAGATGCAATTAATCAAAGGTATGAAAGCTGCGGTTTTTGGAAGCTATTCCTTCACGGAATAATGTAAGCCATGAAAAACGCAGTGATTTTACAAAAAAGTAGTGCTTCCAGGTGGGAATTCGCCATATAAAAATCATGCCTCTTGTAAGCAGGTTTGTAAGGGGGAATTGTGCTTCTCTCCCTTACAAACCTGCTTACCAGTAAGCACCATTTTTTACTGGGATGTGTCAAAAATGTATTGCTTCAAAGTGGGAACTCGCCATATAAAATTCATGTCTTCCGTATGCGCAATGGTAAGCGAAACGTTTATGTTTCTCCCTTACAAACCTGCTTCGTTGGAAGCTCAATTTTTTATTGGGCTATTAATTAAACTAATGTTATTTTTTTTTTTTTTAGTTCTACGTATCTATGTACAAGGGTAACGTTAAAACGCAAAAGAAAAATAATAATGCGTCAATACATATTTATAATTTCCAAAACTAGGAAATCATAATCTTCTTATTCATAAGCCAATGCAATTTTGTGTTACATGTTGTTTGTTTAAAAAGTGCATTTGAGATTATTGAGTAAATTTTAAAGTGTGTATTTATTCCAGAGTATGAAAACAAACAAAACATTTCGCAAACGTTTGCAAAATGTACAAAACTATTAAAAATTTTTAAATTGTATTGTACATGAGCAAAAACAAAACAAAAACTTTTCAAGTGTCAAAGAGAGAAAACGAAACAATTGGCTTTCCACTCATCTGCATTATTTAATTAACCGTTACAATCAGGGTTGCCGAACATGGTCTTTTCCGACCAAATGTGGTCGGATGTTTTTGGTTTGGTCGGATGGTAGGCCAAACCTAATTTTGGTCGGTTTCAGAAAATTGAAAGGATAGCAGACAATTACAAATCTCATAGCTTTTTTACCAAACACAAACATTTTTTTTTTGAATGTTGATGAAACTATGGATATGGCATTGATATTACGTTAGGAGCAAGGTACTTTGACGGTGTAAGTTTTTCCATATTATTCGAGCTTACCAAGTCAGATGTCTTTTAAATTTTTCTTCTTATAAAAAACTTTTTATCAACAAACAATATTCCTATACAAAATTTGATCGCATTGGTAACAAACAGCGCTTACGCCATGACTGGAACTGTTGGTAAGCTTGTAGCCTATCCATCGATGTCGAACGTAGACTTCGTTCGCTTAAATTACATGTAAAACAAAGACAATATTGTATTATTTGTTTTCGTTTTAAATGTAAGTTAAGCGAACGAAGTCTTCGTTCAGAAATAGATGAACGGGCAGTTAATCTTACTTAGCAATGCAAAAAATATTAAGGTTCTTTGTGGTAATATTTAAAGTTTTTTCACATAGTCCTGAAAGAATAACATTAATAAAAGATTTTTATGTAATTAAAAATGCATTTAATCCATATTTTCCCAACGTTTCGTGAATGTTATGTTCACTTTATCAAGGGATTGATTTTCTTATTACGAATCCCTTGATAAAGTGAACATAACATTCACGAAACGTTGGGAAAATATGGATTAAATGCATTTTTAATTACATAAAAAAACTTTAGGCCGTATTAGCTAAAATAAAATCTAATTTAATGAATAATTACATTGGCCAAACAACAAAAATATTCATAAATTAATAAAAGAATTTCAGGAATTCTGTTCTGTATTAGGTGTTTCTTATAGAAGATGGACTTTTTAAAGGAAGATGTTGTAAGACTCATAGAACAGTGGGATGCTTTGATACTGCATTTTGAAACATAGTTTTATAAAGGCAATCGTATAAGAGCCGCAGAACTTGCAGAAAGTATGGATGAGTTCCAAAACGTAGCAAGTTATCAACGCGTATACAATAAGCCAACTAAGCATTGTAAAACTCTTTGATACATTTTTTACGTTGTCTGCAAGGTATTAGTACTTTTTTTTTTAAATTGTACAAACTGAGGTTAATAAATTTTGATTCATATTTTGTTAGTGGTCTTCTATATGTGTTACAGCATACGATCAATGAATTATTCTAGTTTATAAGCGCTATTAAATGAATTTGTATATATACATTTTATTAAAGTTAATCGTTACCAGCAAATTAACTTTTAATAAAACTAGGGATTACGTGTAGGACGTTAAATATTTAATAGGTGTGAACATAGGCTTACTTTTTTGTTTTAATTATAATTGCAAATTACAAAAAAAAAAAAATAATATGTAGATTTATAGCTTTATCCAACAAAAATTATACTTTTTATCAAAAATACATATACATACATATCGTCACATAAAATGAAAAAGAGCCTATGTTAATTTTAAAGGCCCAAATACATTGATCAAAATACTCATCAAGCATTGTGGTAGTATTAGTGAAAATATGTTTGTATGTGTCACACCGACGATGCTGGACGGAAAATCAAAAAATTTAGATATGACGGCGAATATTACGTCAAGCACACGTACACGTTGAATTCGCCGGCTGGACAAGCATTTGACAACTGTATTTGGGCCTTAAGAAAAAGAGAGACAACTTAATAAAAAGGCAGCTGTTGTGATTATAACAACGGGGTCTTCTGGTTAATATCGTTAACACATTACGCATGATTCACACTATACTGAAAAACTGTTTTTGTAATCTCAGTCCTATCGCTACTGACATTTTTTTAAAAATTATGATAGGCCCTTTTGCATTTTTATGACGATATATTTGTTTTCAAATATTTCAAAAATTTGGTCGGTTTCAAAAGATTTTGGTAGGTTTTGCAGACAATTTTGGTCGGATAAAATTTTTTCAAACGGCAACCCTGGTTACAATCGTACATCTGAGTACAAAACAGATAGAGAAACGTTTTGTTTTGAGTAATTGATTTAGTTCTTGGTTGGTTTTTGTAGTGGCATCAGCGTTGCCAGAAGATTTGGAAGGAAACTCTTAATTTGGGGAAAAAAAAAATCTTATTTTAAAGAGAAAAATCTTAAAATTTTTTATAACAAGGGCAAAAAAGTAGAAATTATTATATTTTCCATAAAAATACATTTTAAATGCATTTAATTTCTAATAAATAAGAACGTCCATCTAAATAAAGAAGTTTCATCGAAAGTAATTAAATTCTAATATCAGAGATGTATAAATTTTGGGCAAACAAATTTTAGTTTGGGAGCTATGAAGCTCATACATCATATGAAATCTTAAGGGTTCTCAATTTAATATTATATCTTTTGACACCATTATTATATCGAAGGCATTTTGAGAAAATTGCAATTAAAAAAATCCTATTGAAAACATATGGAGTTTCATAAATATATTCCTAATGAAGTTTTTATTTAAATAATGTTGGTACACCTTTTAAAAGATGTTCGTAAGCACTTATGTATGTACACATATTTTGTCTAAAAATGATCATAAACATTTTCAAACCAAAAGCTTCTTTTCCTTAGGGTTCCCGGTAACTTTTTACCACTTAGTTCTCCTCTTGGTCTAGAATGGCGACAATTAGAACAGCTAAAAAACCCAATTAAATAAAAAGTAAATAAATTCGATTTAGCACGTACCATTTATAGAACTTATGCCCCTGTTTTTTCGTTATATTGGAAAAATATTGCAAGGAAAACACAAATTTGGTCAGGCCAGACCAAGACGGTAATCCTAGGGCTAAGTTCTATTAGATTTACCTTATGGTACTAAATACATTTTTTTGTTCTTTAATAAATCAATATTTATAAAAATACATTTTTTCTTTTCACAAATAATTTTTTTTCATCAATATTCCCAAAATGAACAACAGTGAATCTATGATGCTTTTTTAATGTTTTGCCCAGAAATAAGGATGCATTTTTGTACAAAAGAGTGCAAAACCAATAGACAACAAGCTGATGTTAAACCTCATTGATTTAAAAATTTACTGTTTAAAAAACTGTAAAAAAAAGTTATGTATTTGTAAAAAAAAAATCTTAATTTGCGAAAAAAAATCTTCAAATCTTATTTGGTTCAAAAATAAGATAAAATCTTAATTCTGGCAACGCTGAGTGGCATAACAAGAGTAAAATCCACAATGCCTCGTCCAAAAAATGATTTGTTACGTTATTTTTTTTTCTGTTTTCTTTGAATTACTTTTAATTGAATTGAATTTAATTTGTTTTTTTTTATTACTATGGTAGTCAAAATAAGCTTTAATAAAAACAAAAAAAAAAAACCTAAAAACCTCTCTTTTTATTTCACTTAAGGTGCTATCAGACGGGATGTATTTTACATATGTACTGTCAAATTTTCCATCTGTAAAAGTTGTACACATCGTGTGATACATATGAAACTTTGCATGTGTAAAATACATGTGGAAATACTTATGTAACTTTTTCGATTAGAACACGCTCTATTTTCCTGTGGCAAACATAAACAAAACAGCTGGTTTTTTTGAAACGTAAACAAAAGTCAGCTTTTGTTTACATTTATAGGTTATGTCATAAGGAAAAACATAAGCAGGTGTGATAGCAAAAATTATGAATCGTATGTAAAATGGAAATTTTGACATACATACGGAATTACATATGGATAAGAAAAGTGACAGTACATATGTAAAATACATCCCGTCTGATAGCACCTTTAGAAACAATAGTAGTGAGTAAATCAATTCCCAAACGTTTGTCAAACGTTTTTTCACTGAAAGTTTCAATATTGTTCTTACTCTTTTCTTTTCCAGCTGTGTACGTTTATATTAATGTACAATTTGCGCTCAAGAGCAAAAACAATACAAAACAAAATGGCACAATCATTCTCATTGTTTTGGTTTTGTTTTTGTTTTACATACTGCAAAGAACAAAACAAAACGAAAGCAAACGTTTCGTTTTGTTTGTTTTCGTACTCTGATTTATTCTAAGAAGAGCTCCTAATAACTCATATTGCATTCTGTTGCAAATATTGATTTTGGTTGTATTCGTTACAGAAAAACTCTAGTTCAACAGAAGTAACGCTAGTTGGTACAACAAGCATATTTAAACCTATTTCAACAAGTTCTTGAAATAGTTTTAAACCGCAAAAAAGATTCAAATGTTTACCCACATCTTGACCAAATCGGTCTTGCCATTGCAAATTGAAATTTATAATAATATATTATCCCCAAAAATCCCCAGCGAAAAAAGTGCTTTTCCCCAAAAAATCCCATGGGAATTTTCACGAAAGTTTTATTCCCAATAAAAAAAAAATCCCCAATTTGGGAATAAATCCCCAAAACTGGGAACACTGCTCTTAATTACCTAACTGGAGTCTCTCAGACTACAGTTTGGTTTTAAAAACTCTTACACGAAGTTCATAAAAAAATAGAAGTCAAATAAAAAAATATATATTTTCAAAAGCTTTTTATTTAAAAAGAAAGGTTTAAAAGAAAACAAAATTATCGTTTTGTACATGTTGAGCACTCTAGGCAAAAAGGCACAAGAATAAAGCCGTAATTTGAGTTCGAAGCTCTTCATGTTCTTCCACTTACTCTATTTGGTCTTCACTGTCGATTTTTTTTATCCATTTTGATTATCCATCCAGCATAAAATTGTCACCAATATTCACCACCACATCGCTATATTCTGCATTTGGTCATTATTCGTAACGAAGCCCTTCTTCCAACCAACGCTTAAAAATATTAATGCAAGTTGTCAATTTAATTAAAATGTTTAAAATTCTTTAATTAACACAATAATTTTAAAGTAAGCTGCAGTTTTTTACTAAAACATATATCGGGTGATTTTTTAGCAATTATCTTTTTGGCAACACTGGTTTAAACAACTGACGCACGTTTCGTGTTTTGTTTCACTGTCAAACATCTTCAGTTTGGTCTATAATTTAACCATGAATCGTCTTACGAACGAACAACGCTGTAAATAATTGAATTTTATTATCAAAATGCGTGCTCTGTTAAGAAAGTTCATCGCGCGCTTCTTGCGTTCAGCGACGAAGCTCATTTTTGGCTCAATGGGTACGTTAATAAGCAGAATTGTCGATTTTGGAGTGAAAATCAGCCAGAAGCATTGCAACAGCTACCAATGCATCCAGAAACAGTCAGCGGTTTATGGGCTGGTGGCATCATTGGACCGTACTTCTTCAAAGATGATGCGAATCGAAACGTAACTGTGAATGGTGAGCGCTACCGTGAGATTAAATCCAACTTCTTTTTGCTCAGAATGCAAGAGCTTGACTTGCATGACATGTGGTTTTAACAAGACGGTGCCACATGTCACACAGCACGCTTAACAATGGACTTATTGAGAGGCAAGTTCGGTGAATATTTTATTTCACGTTCGGGAGCGGTCAATTGGCCGCCTAGATCGTGCGATTCAACGCCTTTAGACTATTTTTTGTGGGGCTATGTTAAAGCTCACGTCTATACACACATGCCCGCTTCAATTGACGCATTGGAAGACAACATCGAAGCATTTATTCATGAGATACCGGCCGAAATGTTGGAAAGAGTATGCCAAAATTGGACTAAGCGGATGGACCATTTGAGGCGCAGTCACGGTCAACATTTGCATGAAATAACCTTCAAACATTAAATTATATGGACCGTACTATCGATTCAAACAAAGATTTCGTGCATTTTTTCTTAGTTTTATGTGTTTTTTTTTTAACTTTCCTAAAGCTCTTAAAAAATCACCCGATATAAATCCTTTCATTAAAATAATTGCCGTAAATACCTTCCTGGAGTCTCTCAGACTCCAACAAACTTTTATACTCTTGTTAGACCCAGCGCGGACCACCTCTACAATCGAAGATTACAGGCGTATTACTATGTCTAGAGAGCGGAATGTACAGAGACCCGTTTCCAGTAAAATTGCGCATGCGAATATTTATATCCAAAAACAATCCTGCCAGAGTCTATAATACTCCATATAGGTAATTAAGAGTTAATATTACGGTGAAATTAAAAAAATAGGCGTTACTTTGTCAGGTTTATTCAATTTATAACAATTTTTTTTTTATCGAATTTATGTATTTAAAATGAAATTTTAACATGAAAAGCAACAACCCCTGTACCCCATAGGTTGCGAAAATCGATGTCGTACTGCACAGAAAAAATTATTGCCGAATTATTTTCAAACAATCGCTTGTTTGAAAATTGTTTTGATTTCTACAAATTTTTTTACTGATTCAATTAATATTTGTGTTTGATTTTTATTTAACCAACAAAAATTTGGACAACTATTCAAAAATATAATATACGCTTTATTGGTTCCAAGTTTTCATAATTTTGTATAAAATATTTAACGCTTTTTAAGTTGTCGTTTTTTGCATTTTTTTATTTGATCGTAAGCAACACTTCTTTATGGGAAATATAAGAACTACAACAAAAAACACATGCAGTCCAATTTTGGACGCTTTAAAAAAGTATAGCAATAAGAAAAATTATAAAATAGCGTGACGAGGTTTGTTGTAAAAAACAATAGCAGGTAAAAAAAAAGTTTCACTCTTTTAAAGCAACAGAAACAACAACAGCATTATAAGAAACAAAATACATATTTGGTTGGTAAAAAAAAAAAAACAAAATCCCGTATTCAATTTTTTCAAACTGTTTAGTTAAATACATCAAATACAAAAATAGAATGATGACGAAAAACACATCGAGTCGGTCTGCCGCCTTTTTTTGGTTACATTTCTTCTTCTTTGCAAAGGAAAGCATACAACAACAGTGAGTGATGAAGAAAAGCATTGTGTGTATAAATAAGACTTCGTTCAAAAATTATTCCAACAAAAAAATGTGTCTCAAAGCCAGCCAGCCGCTCTGCTTCATCTTCGCCAACAGTGCTTGCTTGTGTGCGCGTCATTGCTTGTGCAAAAACTTTTTTGTTTGATTCAGCAAAATTATTTGTTTGAAATTTATATGAATTTCAGTAAACTTTTTGTTTGATTCAGTTAAATTATTTGTTTGAAAAAATCAGTGTTTTTTTCAATAAACAAAATGCAAATAAATTGTTTGAATATGCGAATTTGTTTATAGGACCGATTTCAGACAAAAAATTGTTTGATTCTACAAATTTTTTGTTTGAATTGAAAAAATAATTTTTTCTGTGTGTATTTATTAATATTAAAGGAACTCATTCGGCAAAAAATTATGTTCGATTATAAATATTTGCTAGTAAATTCATTCAATTAAGCAATTTGTCTATATGTTTATCTTTTTGCATTGTGCTTAATAAAAACTGGAACAAATATTTGGAAAAATATTGTAAATTCTCAAAGTTCTCTCCACTAAATTTAGAATTTATTTAGAAACAAATATGCATTTAAAAAATAACTTCCAAATTTAAACTTAATTTCAAAAAAAAAAACTTTTGATATCCCCACAAATGCCAAGCGTGCACTATTAACTTGTCTTTTAATTAAAATACCAGCGAATTCTTTTGAAAATTTCCGCCCAAAAATTCTTAAAACACACACACCCCCTTAAAAGAAAGAAAATTTAACAAAAATGTTCAACGAAATTCCTTTTTATAAAATTACACCTGTATTAAAACAAAATAATTATGACTTATCCGTGCTAATCGGCCAACATATAATCAACAACAGCAACAACAACAATAACAACGTCAGCAACGGCACAGGCAACAACTACAGGAACTGCAACCAAAATAAAAATACGAAAAGCACACAAAAAAAATATAAAAAAAAAATAATGCAAGTGCACACTAATGGACTTCTTGCTTTTGGAATTCAATGATATTTAAACGCCCAGGGCGGTCAAAAAGACATAAACAATGCCCAACAACTACAACAACTACTGGAATAACAAAAACAACTACAAATTTGTAAATGAAAGATACAAACAGAAGCAAGAAAAAAAGGAAATGCAAAAGGAAGACGAGAAGAAAAATAAACGAATAATGTTAACGGTGTGAACTAGTGTTGCATAAGTGACGAATAATCTAAAAAAATATAAAGAAATTTTGTTATTCAAACAAAATATTACCTAAAAACATATTATTAGATTGATAATTTTCCTTATCCTTTTTAAAAAAGTATGTATTCAAATTATCTTATACGAATAAACTGTGAGTTACATTTTGACTGAAATAATCAAATTTTTTCGAAGAAAGATATTTTGTATGGGAGAAAAACTTGTTCACAGAAAGAAAAAACTCGTGCTAAATTTAAGGTTTTTCAACTTTCTTAAAATACAAGTCGTACTTTAAAAATTTATTACGAAAGTACTTAAAACAATCCAAAATGGGATTACTTTCGAAAACAATCCCAAACTTTCTTGAAAAGGGGTTTTTAATTCTTAAATAAAGCAAATAAAAGCTTGAACATTTCGTTGGTCGTGCCACTCTATATTTCATATGGCTGCAAGCGCTTATGTCTGTAAAAAATTTGGTGTAAAAACAACAACAACACTATAAAAATAGGTACGATTTGCTTCTTTTGTGCAGAAACAAAACAAGCCCACAAGAAAAAAAAACAAACATTATTTTCATGTTTGGAAAGTAAAATAAGAAGCAAAAATTCCCGAATTCTTTTTGTTAAAGTTATTCAATACAACACACAAAATCCTCAAAGTAGAATGATTACAAAACCCATATCGAGCATGCTGCTGTTGTTTTATAATATAGAGTTATTTTGTCTACAAAGGGGGGAATACAACAAAGGTGAAACAAACATGTGTAACTAATGGGTGGGAAAGTAAATACATAACATAAATATGTAGTAATATTATTTTTCTTCTGTCTCTCTCGTACCCTGTGGAAAGTGCTTAGGTAAGAGTCAATGCAATTTCGGATTATTTTAAAAACGAATTCGGGATTAACCCAACTTGGAAAATCCTTGAATCAAGCACAGTTTAAGATACATTTTTATCTCGCTTTTGCCTAAGTTTATCCCATTTTCGGATTATTTTAAGTAAGGGGCACTTGAACACTCCATACTTGAATCAAATATTATGTACTTGATTTAAGGAAATCTTACCGCACAGTTGGTATCAGTGTTCGAAAATAAACACTAAATATCGTTTCTTAATGTTCGGTTCGGTAGATTTGTGGAAAACACAAACGCTAATAGTGTTTGTGTAGAAAATCATTAAAAAAAAATAACGTTTCCCTGTTAGTCATCTTTCGAACACAAAAATATTACTGTTTTTATCAAACTCAACAAAAGATTCTGAACATTTAATTCCGTTCGGTTTTTTTTTTTTTTTTTTTTTTTTTTGAAAATCCACAAACTTCAATGTGTTCGGTTCGGCTCGTTAATGTTCCTCCATTTTGGCTGGTAAAAAAAACCAAAATTTTTTTACAAAAACAAAATACATACACGAAAAAAAGATTACAGAACATAAAAATATAATGTTTGTCTACAGTTTCACTACAATTGTTCTGTTTTTTAACAAAGAACCGAACATTATATAATGTTCGGTTCTTTCTTGAAAATAGTTACGACCGGTATTAAGGGTTGTGTATGTCTACACAATCACTAAAAAATAGATATCATTCCTGGGTGCGTGAGCCGAACGCTAAATAATGTACTGTTTATTTTCGAACACTGGTTGGAATTGCTTCGGCTTAAATTAAGAACGGAACGATTTATTTTTCTTTTCAGTGTACACACTATTCCAGTCAAAACGTATCCTTGGTTCAGCAAATTACTATTCTTTTACATAGCAGCCACACGATCAAGTTTTGCCTTTCAATTCCTTTCAACTTGTCAATTGTTGCATATTTTGACAAACAGTATATGTAAAAAACTATCAAGAAAATCTTGATCGTGTGGCTGCAATGTTAATCACTTTAGCTAAATATGTCATATATAATCTTTTCTAAATCATTCATTCAAAATGGACAGCTAAAAAAAGGACTTAAAAAAATTATTAAAACTTTGTTAAAAATATGGGCTCTCAAGAAAATAGCAAGAGATCTGAAAATTCATCGTCACACTGATTCAAACCCTATTAAACAGTACAAGGAATACTTGGGCATGGAAAGAAAACCTAGATCAAGAAGATAAAACGTATTGCAGATGTTGGTAAGGCAAAAGAAGTCGAACAACTCTTTCGATGAGCGCCGAACATTTTTATCAGAAAATCAGCTCGTACAGTTCAATGGTCTGATGCTTTTGTGTGCAGCGGTAAATCTAATGCTGGGTTAAAGTCATATAAAGTTCAGAAAATTTTAGATCGCAATGCGATAAAGAGGGAGGATTTCCAGCAAAAGTGGAAAGATTTATTAATACCGAGTAGTATGCTAATATTTCCGTCTTTTGAGAATTTGAACAATATTTGAATAAATGTATGTATTTTTGAATAGTTTTATTAAAGTAAATAGAAGTATAACTTTTTTCTGGCTCACAGTTTTTTTATTAAATAATATTGCAAATTAATGTTCCTTAATATACAAGTTGAGTTTTACAGCAATTTTTTTTTTTGTCTCGATGCACATTATAAAAGTTTTTTTTCTGAAATTTTTTTAGTTCACTTTTCCATTCGTGTGTACACATCGAAACTTTTTTCATGTTTTCTTTAACATAATGTTTCTGTTTTTGATGGTTCTTAGCAAAAAAAAGCGAGTTAAGCCTGATACTCTGTTCAACATTTCACGTGAAATGCGGTCAAAACTAATTTGAAAAAAACTTTTGCGGAATATCTATGAAATAATGTTGATAGAGTTGTACTCTGTTCATTTTGTAAAAAAGGTCCGAAATGTTTCTGGCAACATTTTTTTCAACTGCGAAATAATGTAAGCTGCACTTATTTCACGTGGAATTTTAAGCAAAAGCAAAAAAGTATGAACTGATTTTTAAATAAGAAATAAAAAATTAAAATAACACAACCGGTAAGAGTTTTTTTATTCATTCTGCCTTTTTTTTTTTAATAATTTTTAGTAAAATACATGTGGGGTTTGTTTACATACGCAAAACAATATCGCATACTTTTCAGGCATCAAAACGTCAAATTGTATAAACTCGCAAGATAGGTAGCATTGATACATTTTCGTGTAAAATAATCAATGCTGCTCAACGGATTGAGTACTACAGTAGACGCTCGGTTATATGAACTAATTCAGACAAGGCCTGTTCACTAAATGGAAAAGTTCGAGACAATACAATACAATACAATACAATACAAGTATTTCAAATCATTTTTAATATGTGTACATACCCAGGCAGAAAAAGACTATCACCACGACGCTGTGCCGACGTTGCAGGGGGTACTATCATCAATACAATACATCAATACAACGTACTGTTTACCAAATTTACAATGTTGTCACAATATTAATATTCTTTTTAGTGTTGTCACAGTACTGTAAATTTAAATTTACAATGTTGGATTCACGAATTTACAACGTAGTCACAACCGTCTTCCGACTCTTATTTTCAATATTGTTACAAGTATAAATAAACAAGCAGAAATTTGTATATTTTCTAACCTAAAATAGTTTTTGTGTTTTCATTTCAATACGACACTATTAAATTAATAAGACTAAATTTTTGCATATACAGCGTTGTAGCGGTATAGAATTATTATAAACATGGTACACACAGAAAAAAATCAAGTTAAAAACGTCGAAAACAAGGTTGATTTAAATTTTTTCGGTGGTGATTCTGCTTCATACGGGTTTCATGTTAATTCAACCTGATTTTACAATAACTGCGAACAACATTTTTTTCTTTTGATATAACTACAATTCACGTTAATTTAACATTGCAGTAAAGTTAGAGCAAAATGTAATTTATATTGAAATAACAATCGGAATCACGTTGAATGAAAGTTATTTCCAGTTGAAACAACGTGAATTCATGTAGAATCAAATGGGTTTGAGTGTATTTTAACAGTGTGAAGAAGCTTCAGACAACATTTGCATTTATGTAAGAATAATTCAAAACCCTGTAACACATGTTTCACTTATTTTGTATTCTCCTTTGTTAACAGAAGCATCATCAGAATCGCCCGATATGGTCATCATTCTACTTTGAAAACTTGATGTATTATTTAAATAAACAATTTTAATTAAAAGAATACGGGAATTGTCTTCTTTTTATAACATATTTTAAAAGTGAAAATAAAAAATGTACTAGTTAAGTAGGTATGCATGTTAATTTAACAAGATAAACTTTTGATTTTAATACAAAACAGGTTTTTATGGGTTCAATATTGAATCCAGATTTATTTATATTTTAATATTTTTTATTTTTATTTTTTTAACAGTGAATAATATTAAATAAACGTAATTTAAGGTTATTTTGATATTTTTTATTAAAAATTAATATGAAATAATGATAAATTTAAGTAAAGGGCATAATTTTTCTGAAATTTAACATGATTCTCAATCAACATTTTTCCATGTTAATTTTACATGGGTATTTTTTTCTGTGTGTATTAGAAAATTAAGGTTTAATTCTTGTATATACAGTGTTGTAGCGGAATAGTTTTATGGTAAATACGACTTTAAAAAACAAAAGTCGTATATTTATATTAGGGTGTTGTACAGTTGTTGAATCTTTACCATATTTTTGGTAGAGTCACAATTTTGTATTTACAGGGTTGTGGCGGTACATAATATTTAGAAGAGTCGTAAATTCTGCCTGGGTATGTACATAACCTATATTAAGTTTTTATTGTAGATATTTTTTTGCTTTAAGGGATTTCTGTAATGCCTTGTCCCTGCATTTTCGCAATGCCAAATATCATTATCAGATACATTATTTTCACTCCAAGCAATAACTTTACAAACACCAACCATCTTATTAATGCTCCTTTGCAATTGTACATACACATTTACTAGCTTATTTCGGGGAAGAACAGATTTATAATAAAGTGTGTTTTTTATAGAGTGACACAAGTTTAAATCATAATAAAACAAGGAAATATATTTTTGATATCAATGAAATGGGCTTTATTGGAAAGAAAATTGTATAATTTAAATATTACTTCTGCCATGTGGCCGCCACAGCTGTTGTCGCATTCTGACAATCATCGTTTTTGAAGACATAATGGCCAATGACTCCGCCCGCCCATAAAGCGCACCAAAAAGTAATTTTCTGTGGATGTAATGATGTTTCGACAAAAGCTTGTGGATTCTTCTCACTCCAAATGCGACAATTCTGCTTATTTACGTACCCATTAAACCAGAAATGAGCTTCATCGAAAATAAAATTTTGAGTAGAATTCAACAATTTGCTCGTTGCTCGATTCATTATAAGCCATAATTCGATTCATAATGAAATTTCAAAGCAAACTAAACGAAAAGCAACTATCAGCTGTTAAATGTGTGCTCAAATAAAGCAGTGATGCCAACTCAAAGTTGTGATACTCTAAAAAACACCCTTTACAACAAATAGTTACGAAGTGCAAGTTGTTCACATAATAGAGATACGTTATGTTCACTCTTTAGAACCTCATGTGTAAAAATTTTGTTGTTCACTATTCTGGATGTTCATATAACTGGGTATTCATATAACCGAGCGTCTACTGTATTATGAAGTTAAATTCAAACGAAAATTCATTTCAAACAAATTAAAATTCATTTAGAAAAAAATTTATTTAAAACAAATGATTTTTACATAAATTTTTCAATTTTTTATTTATTGAACAGCATATTCGTTAAAATTGAATAGTTTTTACTTTAAAAAAATATATTTTAACCGACAAAAATCAAACTACATAACAAAATAAATATGTTTGAAAAAACATTATTTGTTGGTAGTTTGTTTTTTGAATAACAAACATAAATGATAAAAAATAAAATTATTTGTAAAATAACTAAATTTTTATTAAATTTTAACAGTTCGCAAAACGAATTTATTAGCCCACAATCAGTTACTGTAATAATTTTATGAGTGTAGCCTTTAATGCAGAATTAAGGCTGTTAGCCGGGAGTAACAGTAACAGTTACCTTACCGGAAAAAAGTAAGACCAATCTATTTCTTACAGATCGAGACGTAACATCTTACTGCTGACTGTAATCGTTCTAATTGCTTTACATACAACAAAATGAAGCAGCTAACTGAGCCTTTAGTTTGAACGCTCTATTCTGTTATGAATCAGCTGTTTTGTTACTGTTCAATTCATAGTCTGTATGTTTGGTTAGTTTCTCTTTTTCGTTCTGTTCTGATGCGGACAAATCTGTTCAAAATAGAATTCAACGTTAAGTTACGGCCCAAATCAGTTAGTATTAATGTTATTATTAATAATTTTTAAAAGTGTTTAATGTTTTTCTGTTTAAAAGCAGCTGATTTCTTTCACAGAGAAAGTAATTACAAAATATTTTCTACAGAAAAGAACGACACAGAACGGCAACCGAAAGTAAAAACTTATTAGGCCTTAAGCCGCAAATGTAATACAAGCCCAAGCACGACCAAATGACACCCTACAGCAGAGTATTTTAAAAGAAATTTTTTAAGAAGGTACTTTATTTCGAACCCAAGAGCAACCGTTTGGACCCACTAGAACCAAATTATGTTTTGAGGTTAAGCTTCATATAAAAGTATTTTATGCCGAATATTATTTCGATATCTTCCTCTATATGAGATTTCTTTGCTTCAAAATGATTTGAGGAAGGGAGTTTTTATGGTACATATGATTAATTTTGGACCCACCAGCACAATACTTTCTCGTGACATAATAGCTATAGTTAAAGATATTAACGCCAATTTTTATATCAATATCAACATTTAAAAGGAATAAGATAGTTTATGGGCACAAAGACTGTGTTCCGGGAATTATAGATCGATTCTTACCATTTCCAGTACAATAGGCTTGGTCCTTGTAATAACTAGAACTTTTGTAACAAATTTCATAAAATTATATCTACAATGGCGGACAAGGTTTACAAGGACAGCCAGCCAGACAGCTGGACGAACGAACATCGTTAAATCGATTGAGATTTTAAGGTGTTACAAACATCAGCACGTAGTGTGGGTAGAAATATAAAAAGCAAAAGAAAAAGCGTAAAAATCACTTTCAACTTCAGGTTGATATTTACGAATCAAAAAACTTAAAATAATTTCCAAGGAATGGAAAGCCTATGTCCAATGCTATTCTTTACTACCACCAATAAACTTAAAACTCTCTGCAAGAAAACTTTACTAGTGTAAACCTTGGCATTGTTATTGAATCAACTCATAAGTAAATTTATTGTTATTGTGATTTACACCAAGTTCCCAAATGAAGTTCTGTTCGGTAAAATATTGTAACACATTTCAAATCGTAACGTTTCGTAGTATTTACCAATTATGGTGCAAATGTTTTATATGGATCGATCAATAATTATTGATAGTTCTCTTATGTGCTCACTCCCGGAAAATACTTTAACTGTTCATGTGACTAATGGCCAATTTCACCAATTCTATTTTATTATCAATTCATATTTACATATATATAGTTTTTCATATAATTTTATTTTTATTTGACATAAAAAACGAATTTTAAGCATAAATTGATAAATTTAAGCCATAAACTCCGTTTTAATTTCCCCACATAAACGTTAAAAATTCTTTAAATAAACTGATGGTCATAAAATTTGGCACAGATACATAATTTCACATAAACATAATTCAAAAATCAATCAATTATCTCACTTTTAACAATATTATGATTGTTGAGGGAGTGTTTATTGATATCGGAAATTATTACGCCAAAAGAAGTTTTGATTGGCAAAATTAAATAAATTCTTAATACTTTTATGCTTTATTTCCAGGCAAAACACTTTTACTCGACTATTTTCAAAATATATTTAACAATCGGTTACTTGTTAGACATAACAGAAATTCGACATTCATTATTAAGAAGACTGTAATCAAATGACTGCAAAGCGAGCATGAAATAAATGCTTACAGGACATGCTAACATCAACAACAGCAACAACAAAACCAAATTTTAAAAACACAAAAATTCGCACACACAAACACATAAACATGCATACATACAAAAACAAACAAAAATAAAACAGAACTCAACAAAAGAAAATAAAATAAACGGTTAATCAGCCAAAGAATTTTTTATTATTGTAAACAGGATGCGCGCACTGAGGAATTTAAAGCGGAAATAAAAAAATTGCTGTAAAATCACAAAAACAATGAAAAACTTTTATTAAGACATTAATTTCATTTAAATTTGTCTACTGAAAACATTTGATTTAAATTGTGTAAATAAAAAACATTTTAGACTTTAAATGCCACTAAAGTTATAAAGATAATTTTCTTAGAACATTTGAATTTATCACCGCTGTTGTATATCACACATCGCACATTCAACACATACAAACACACACTTCACTCAACCGCCTTGAAATTAAAACCGCTAAAAATATTCTTTGCTCTGCAAAAAGAATTTTGAGCATACGACTGAAGTAGAACTAAAACCTAATAGCACATTCAGCGCCATCTATTGTTAGCCGGCTGATGATAGCAGCCATTTTGTTTTATAGCCATCTCTTTCGGTTACACTCCCATGATTCGGCGCTTTTTTTTTATAAATTTTACAAAAGCCATTATGTTTGCCACTGATATAACTGACCCCTTTTAACAGAAGTCTTCAGCCAACTTAAAAGTATCCATAAGTTGTACTCTTCATTCCAGTGCTTTTGAGGGAAAATAAACTTGCACATGCGCGCTCTATTGGAAATGAGAGTGGCGTTAGCTACGCCCCTTTTTTAATGGAGCGTACACAACATTCCATTAAGAGCAAGAGAACTAATCAACAAAGAGTTTGTTTAGCTGAGCATGTTTTAACTTGCTGTTTTCTGTTTAAACGAAATTTAATGCGAGAAGTAACAGAAAAAAGCGGCAAAAATAGAATTTGGCATTGGGAAATGTCAAAGAAATAAAATCATCACAAACTTGGTTCTTTTTCACAGCGTTGGCTGAGCACTCCTTGACGTTTTGTTGTGCCAACTCAACAGAGTTGTATTAAATGGAAATTTTCTTTTAGGCCAAACGAAAAACATGTCAATAAACGTTACCAGGTTACAAAAATTTACATTTCAAACTTACAATTCAAAATAGATCGTTTATAATATTAGCTGGCTTTATTGATTCTCTCTTTCTCAGTTTAAAGTTTGAATATTTTTTTTATCAAGACTACAAATGTGTGTGTGCAAGTTTCCTTCCTGTAAAGTGAGTGACTGATCTTTTTACTCACTTAAAGTTTTTCTTGTTTCTTTCAGCCGTCTGTTTTTCATTTTCATTTGAAATTCTTATTTATTTATGAAGCCGGCTTAATTTGCATGTCTTCTTCAATTTGTTTGTTTTCGTTAGTTGTTTTGTGGCATTAAGATTGTTTTGTTATTTTGTTTTGTTATTGTTTTTGTTTCTTTATTGTAATTTTACTTCAAAACGATTTTTTTCTTTCTTGAATTTGTTTATTTTGTTATTTACAATTTTTTTGTTGAAGTTATGTTAATTTATTAGTGCTGTATAGAGAATTCATTATTATAATTTGTCCATAAAATAAAAAAATGTGTTTGTTTTTACTGTAAATTTTATTAACATAATTTAATTCATTGAATTTGTTTGTTTGTTTTTTTTAATTCTCACAATGAATCGTTTTATTCACTTTTACTTTCATTATTATTACTTGACTTGACTTCTTGCAGATTTGATTGTGTTCTGTTTCTTATAATTTAAAGAATTTTATGATACGAGTTACAAGATTTTTCTAATGTGCCGATTTTTTTTTTTTTTTTTTTGTAAATTACACAAAGGGACACACTTATTTATTTGATTAGTTCTATAGGTTAAAAATCCTTACAGACTAAAGATAAAAACAAATTGACAACATTAATTATAATTTTTCAATGATGTTATACATTATTTCCTGAAATGTCTACGACATGATACAGATTATTTTTATTTTTACAAACTCGACGAAAGAAGTCAATGTTAGTTAAACAGATCAATAGTTATTTAGACCGATCAACTCAAAGTTACGAGCTTACAAAATTTGAACACAAAAGTTAATTTTACCAAGTAGGAACTTGGAATCAACTTCATCGCGAATCAATCCCAGTAAAAAAGAGATACACAGCACTATACGCGGGCATTTTAAAGTTGATAGCTAAATAGGGTGATGTGATGGTAAAACATATGTACATATGAACTATATCCGAACAAGCAAAACTTTAGAAACTGCTTTTGCACCGATTCAATACTAAAGAGTCTTAAATTAAGCGCTTCCTGTCTTTAAATTTAAATAAGACCGAAGTGCGTGTGAGATATCACCGAAATTTTTATTCGTTTCAAAGACCAATTAATGCCGTTATGTGTAGAATATAACCTCGTTTAAGTGGCCGCCACGGCTTCTCTGCGCATCCCAACTGTACAATTTTCTATGACTCTGATGCAAAAGTCAGACTGAATTTGACCGATGGCGGAGGTTATGTTGGCTTTCAGGACCGCTGCGATTTGTGGTTTATTCGCACCAGTGTTGCCAAAACTTTGTGACCAAAAATGGCTAAATTTACGAAAAAAAAATGGCTAAAAGTTTTTTTTAAATAAAAACTCATTAAAATTCAATAACAAAACAGAAATAATTCATTTAGGCCCGTTTTCACAACTTACCGATAGCTAAAAGTATACTTTAAACGGCCTTATAAAAAGTGTTCCATTATTAAAACTTAACTTTAACCTAAAGTGAACGATAATGTAGATTAAGGTTCATCCTACCTGGTAGGTTAAAATAAAGTTGTAACAATGGAACACTTTTTACACGGCCGATAAAATCCTACCTTTAGCTATCGGTAAGTTGTGAAAACGGGCCTTAAAGTTGTTTACGATGATAGTTTAAGTTAAAATCAATTTGTAAAAAAAAGAATAAACGTACTACTGCTGTTGGATTGCGTGCTTCAGCAAACAAACTCCGAAACCCCGTACGGCATCCGCTGGAACATAAGTGAGTTCCTCCATGATATCGACTATGCTGACGATATATGCCTTTTTACACACCGCTTCGACGATATGGCGCATAAGATTCACCACCTATCCATCAATGCAAATAAAGTTGGCCTCAAAATAAACATAAAGAAAACTAAACTAATGCGTATTGGCACTAGCAACACAATCCCTCTAATACTTCAAGGACAGCTAATCGAAGATGTAGACTCCTTCTCATATCTCGGCAGTACAATTTGTAAAGACGGAGGCTCCAGTGCCGATATAACTGACAGAATCAACAAAGCCCGGACCGCATTCCATTCCCTGCATAGAATATGGAGGGCGAACAATATAACCACCAACACAAAGCTGAGAATCTTTAAATGTAGTGTTAAATCGGTACTGCTGTATGGTTGAAGCACCTAGAGCACAACGCAAGCTACATGCAGGAAATTGCAATCTTTCTGCAATAAATATCTCAAACAAGTTTTGTGAATTTTCTGGCCAAACTGGGTAACCAACACAGAGTATACAGAGGCGTCACGAGACAGAAAATATTGTGTTTTTCTGTCTTTTTCTTCGAAAGCTGCCCTTTTTGCGTTTTTTGTTTTGATTATGCCATTTGTGTAGATAGTAGCGGCCTGTTTTTACGCATTGTCACTTCACTAACAAAAAACGTCACTTTTTTCATCTCTGTATACTTTGTGGTAACCAATGAACAACTGCTCTTAATGGCTAACTGCAAACCAATCGAGTACGAAATCTGCAGGCGCAAATGGACTTGGATAGGTCACATCTATCAAGGCCACCTGACGAAATCGCAAGGCATGCATTAGACTGGAATCCACAGGGCCATAGAAATCCTGGAAGGCCCAGAAACACATGGACAAGAATGATTGAAAACGAATGCAAATCTCATAATGTGACTTGGTACCAAGCAAAGATCCTAGCTAATGATCGAGTAAAGTGGAGAGAATTTGTTGATGCCCTTTGCAATTACCACGTTGTAAATTTTATAAAGAAAGGAATATATATAATATTTTGATAGATATTTAAAAAATTAAATCATCGATAAATTCGATGTCGTTATGTTCATCTCATAGGAATCACTCGTGCCTTTTAGTTTTAAATAAATTGAAGGTAAATCATAATCACGACAACATTTACCCAACACCTTTTGAGTCCAGATCTACAATAAAAAACAAGAAAGAAAGTATAGTCGGTCAACTCCGACTTTATGATACACTACACCACATTAGAACCTTTGTACCACATTTTATTAAATTATCTGCAAATTTGCGACCTGTACTTTGGCACAATGTTTACATGGACAGCCAGCCAACCGGACAAACATCGTTAAATTGACTCAGAAAGTGATTTTGAGTCTATCGGTATACGAAAAGGTGGGCTTAGGACCAATATTTTAAGGTGTTACAAACGTCAGCACAAACGCATAGTACCCTCTCCAATACTGTGGTGTTGGTATAAATATTTTATTGTTATGGTAAAAATATTTACCTACTTGATAAAATCGAATTAACGGTTGCTAAATGTATCCTTTTTTTCTCAAATTACTTTTAACGATGTTTACTTGGCTATATATACCCTCTCTACTTCAGCATTAGACCATGGAAGTGAGAGAAACCTTATAGTCAATTCTGAAATTTCTAAAAAAAATTTTGTTGCATTTCTTTATTGAAATACTTGCAACCAGAAAGAAACAGCGATGTTTGTGTTAATCCATTTTATAAATTTAATATTGGAATACTGTTCCTTTATTTTGAAAGATGTTTCATGATCATAGTTTATAGCGATTTTCAACATTTGTAAAAGTTGTGATTTAAATTAAAGGCGTTTTAATTGTTCAAAATGTTTATTTTACTTTTATAAATTTTTATAATAAATTAAAAATTATTTTTTTAAAAGAAAAAGGGCAAACAAATTTTAATGGCTAAACAAGATAAAAAAAAGGTTAAAAAAATGGCTAATGGCTACAATCAATTTTTAATGGCTAAACAGGGTGATAAATGGCTAAATTGGCAACACTGGTTCGAACACACCTTGGACTTAAAGCTGGAGGTCCACACCACGCGGTACTCGCTTTTTCGCAGCATACGCAGCTGTCAAAAAGGTAGAATCTGTGTAGTTACACGTAGTAAGTTACATGCACAAAAGCGTAGATGCCTTGAGGCGAAAAGTAGGTTTACTTTCTACTTTTGTAAGCGTCACAAGCAGCGTTCGAACAACTCAGCTGATTTTGACAAGTTAAATTTTATTTTTACTTGTGCTGCTGCTGCATAAAAAGCGTTGCATGTAACTTGAAACATAGAACGCATGTAAGGTTATAAAAACATGCACTGCGAGGAGGCGAAAACGCGTGGTATGGACCTCCAGCTTAAGAAAACCCGACAAGAAAAAGTCTAACGGGTTAAAATCGCATGATCTCGGTGCTCAGAAAAAAATATTTCACCAGTAAAAGCATTAATCAAAACTAAAATAAGTTTTTATTAAAATTGTATTCAAGTGAATTAAACGTTTAATTGACAATATTAATTTGCACCAGCAAACAAATTAATAATATCAATAAAACGTTTTAACCGACAAAAATTCAAAGTACAGGGTGGGCCAACTTGGACTGACTGATTTGAAATGCTTATAACTTTTGTATATTTTGTTTTTTTTTTTTTTTTGCAGATAACACAGAATTTTATAAAATTTTATAATGTCATCATACTCAGTGGAAGAACATGTAAAAATTGTTGAATTTTATTATGTTTCCGGACGATCAATTGTTACAACGGAAAGTAAATAACGTCAGCATTTTAATACTACAGAGCCTCCCAATGTAAACATGATAAGAAGCGTTTTGAGAATTTGGATTCAGTGGGTAATGAACTACGAAGAAATGTTGTTCGTCCTGTTCGTACTGAACAAGCTATAAAATCTGGGGGGTTATTATGTAATTCGATTCGAAACGAAAATACTTTCGAAAGAAATTTCCGTATCGAAAATGAAATGGTATTTTCTAATCCGTTCGAAAGCACCACAGATTTGTATTTGTTAAAAAAAAGGGAAAAACAAAGTGCTGCCAAATTTATACACAATAAATTTGACAGTACCTGTGAATATTGACAGAACTTTTTTTGAAAAACAAGCGTTTAAAAAAACGTTAAATTTTCCGCAAAACGTAAATATAAATGAAAACTTCCAAACAAAATAAAATAACAAATAATTGTTAATAAAAAATAACGGTTTATTGCATTGTGGTTGGAAGATAGCGATAAAGAAAGTGATGCAATTGCAGAAAGAGTAAGAAAGATTTTTTTAATTATGAAATTTAATCATAACATTTGTAAAAATATTTTTTTATTTTTCGAATTTATTCTATGAAAAAATGTTTAATATAATATAAAGTAACCTTCACAAGGAAATAATTCCCAGTTTCTATTTGTAAAAATAGTTAACACAAAATCGATTAAATGAAAACCCTTTTTTTTCCAATTCACTATACGGTGGACCAACCGCATCTTAATCCTTTGACAGTCTTTGCCACAAATCCTTCGACTTTCTTTTAGCATTTGCAACATTTAGGTAGCCCTTTGCTAAATCTGCATGTGCAACCATAAAATCAACCATCACCTCATACTGTCTTGGTTTTGTAAACATTGCTTTGTTTGAGCTTTCCCTAAAGCATTTAAAAAAATTGGTATGTATAAAAATTTTCAGACTAAAAACAAAAAGAGTTGTGACAACAAACACATGGTATAAATTGTGATTTCAAGTCACTCACAGTTCTAAATATAGAGGATATCTTATGTTTTTAATTGTATAAGTTACAGTTTTTGTTAAAAGTTTTATTTACTTCCTTACATTTTTAAATTTTTTATCGTTTTCGCAAGCACAGCCACTTTCGAATAATTTACGAACAATTTAAATGAACTGACATTTGCTTTCGTATTACATAGTTGCAATTATAAAAGGGTAATTTTTAATTTACGAAAAGGGGTAAAAAAAATCCCGCAAAAATAAAATATTTCCGAACGTTCGAAAATAAATTTTCGAAAAACGTACTACATAATACAATTTGTACGAATTCGTAAATCTTTTCTTTCGAATCGTATTACATAATAACCCCCCTGTACGAGAAAGTGTTCACACGGATCCAACTGTGTCTACTCGTCGACATGTTCTAAAAGTTGATCTGAAGATGTTTCCATATAAAATTCAATTGGCCCAAGAATTACTGCCGAGGGATGCAACACAATGGCTACGATATGCCAATAGCATATTAGCGTTTCAAATCAGTCAATCCAAGTTGGGCCATCCTGTACATTACAAAATAAGTACGGAAAAGCATTATTTTTTTGTAGTTTGTTTTTTGGATAACAAACATAAATGTTAAATAATAAGAACATTTAAAAAAAATTTTTTTAAGAAACGCTTTTCTTAAAAAAGAACATTTAAAAAAAATGTTGCCCCCCCCCCCTAGATTTTATCCTGGCTACGCCCATGTATTCGTGTATTGTCATCGGGAATATGTATGCCTACAAAGTTTCATCCATTTGCATTGACTATAAGGCGGTTAAATTAACGTTACAAGATTTGATTTTCCGAAGTGAAGCTAAAGAAATAGTTTTAAAAAATTTTGCCCCCCCCCCCCTAGATTTTATCCTGGCTACGCCCATGTATTCGTGTATTGTCATCGGGAATATGTATGCCTACAAAGTTTCATCCATTTGCATTGACTATAAGGCGGTTAAATTAACGTTACAAGATTTGATTTTCCGAAGTGAAGCTAAAGAAATAGTTTTAAAAAATTTTGCCCCCCCCCCCTAGATTTTATCCTGGCTACCCCCATGTATTCGTGTTTTATCATCGGGAATATGCATGCCTGCAAAGTTTCATCCATTTGAATTGAGTAAAAGGCAGTCAAAAAAGCATTTTACCAAAAAAAAAAATTTTGAAGATTTGTTCAATGGTTTAAAAAACACACATGTTTGCCTCTATCGATTTGGGAATTTCTATAAGTCCTTTCCTATGTAGTTTTTGAGATAGAAAAGTTGAAAACAACACCAAGTCCAATTTGCTTAGTGTTGTTTACCCAAAATTTGTAGAGGCAACGAACATCATAAGTCCTTTTTTGTAAATTGTGAAGAGAGGTCTTTTGTTTTCGATAACATACATAAATTAAAACACTGCCACTTTGATTTTGTTTTATTTATTAAGTCAAATATTTCGGCCAACTTTGTTAACATTCTCATGCGCCTTCAGTTGTTACTTCTACAGTTTTTATAGAACATTAATCTTATTAAGGATATCATCGACACAAAAAGAACATATTAGAATCATATAAAATATTCGGACAAAGGGAAATTTTTAATACACAGAAAAAATTTTCAACAAAAATTTTGCTGGTGGTCACATTTCAATTAAACCTATTGATTGAAACTGAACAGCAAGAAAAGCTCAAACTTACAAATGTGTTAATTAATATGATCAATTTGTTTGCTGGCGGAAAATCAGTACAGAATTTAATCAATAGTACAAATTTTCTGTGTACAGAAATAGAACTACATATTTGAGATTTTCAACATGTTTTTGCGGTCTGCTGTAAAGTTTGCAGAGTTTAAAAAAATGTGAGTTTTTAAACAATTAAATTGAAATCTTTTTCTTCAGTGTACTCGCCATTGCTTTTTTCCGTTCTATAATCAAAATTTTTTTTAATTTTAAATTGCAAGTCTGTATTATCTCTCCAATTTTCCCCAAAGTGAGTAGATAAAAGTATTTTCAAGCCATTTTCGGGTAACCCCCACATTGATGGGAATTATATCTGGAACAATGTCATGTATTTTTCCGTGTTACTTTTCCATTTTTTTCTATTATAATTCACCTTGAAGGTAGGAACTTAAATGTAGTTCACTTAATGCTTTCACCACAGGAGCTACAATATACGATAAATAAAAAACAACTTGTTTAAAAATTTAATTTTTAAGTTCCTTAATTCGGCTCTATTTCATTAACGATATCTAGGCGAAATTCAAACATAAAGGTTAACACAGTAAACCAGCACACAGAAAAAAATCAATGTTTATTCGTTCAAAACAAGGATAATTTTACATTTTTCAGTACTGATTTTGCTATATTGTTGTTTCATGTTAATTCAACCTGATTTTACAATTACTTGAAAACAATATTTTTTCCTTTTAAAATAACTATGATTCATGTAAATGTAACATTGCAGTAAAGTTAGAGCAAAATATCATTTATATTGAAATAACAATCCGAATCACGTTGAATGAAAGTTATTTGAAGTTGAAACAACGTGCATTTCATGCAGATTCAAATTGGTTGGAGTATGATATAACAGTGTGAAGAAGCTTCAGAGACAACATATGCATTTATTTAAGAATAATAAAAAAACACTTACACCTGTAACACATTCACTTATTCACTTATTTTGTATTCTCCTTTGTTAACAGAAGCATCAGCAGAATCCCCAGTTATGGTTTTCGTCATCATTCTACTTTGAAAACTTCATGTACTATTTAAGTTAGTAATTTTAATTAAAAGAATACGGGAATTGTCTTCTTTTTATAACATATTTTAAACATGAAAATAAAAAAATGTACATACTTAAGTACGTATGCATGTTAACTTAACAAGATAAACTTTTGATTTTAATATAAAAGAGGTTTTTATGGATTCAATATTGAACAATGTTTTTTTAACAGTGAATAATATTAAATAAACGTGATTTAAGGTTATTTTAATGTTTTTCATTTAAAATTAATATGAAATAATGATAAATTTAAATAAAGGGCATACTTTTGCAGAAATTTACCATGATTCCCGATCAACATTTCGCCATGTTATTTTAACATTGGTATTTTTTTCTGTGTGAGAAAGTTTTGTTACAGAAATCTTGTGTCACATAAAAACATAGAAAAGGACAAGCTTCGATACAATCTATATATTTATTCTCATAAATTGCTAAAAGATCTGTCAAAATAAGATGTTATCTCAATTATTTAATTTTTGATATGTAATTAATTAATTTTTGATGTGTATGGTCCTAATTTTCTGACTTCAAAATTTCAAAAAAGCAGTCTAAATATCAATTTATGTTTAAAATTCGTTTTTTTATGTAAAACAAATAAAGAATTATGTGAAAAACTTTATTTAAATATGAATTTATATTTAAATAAAATTGGTGAAATCGACCTATTACGTTCTAAGTGTACGTATTACAGATTACATTATGCAAACTGTGTGGGACTTAATAAGAATTTTTATTTATTTGTTAAAATTTTTAGCTCTTATTGCCAGGGTTAAGGTGGATTCATCTAAGTTTTTTCCGGACAACATTTTTACTGAGAGTTTTCTGCAGCAGGATTCACTTATTTCGGAAAATTTGTCCTGAAAATTAATTTTTCTAAAATCCCTCATTCACAGAAAAAATTATTAGTAGTTTTTTATCAATTAAAAAAATTATTGTAAAAGTATAAAAACTTAATTAATGTAATAATTGAATCAATTATTTTTTATTGTTGAGCGAAAATTAAAAATATAATTTTGATTTAATTAACATTTTAGTTGCAATTTTGATTTTTAGTTGAACTGTTAATTTTTAATTTTTGATATTCTTTAATTAGGCTTGAGTTCATCAAATTTAATTTTCATTAAATTATTTTCACTGAGGGAAGGAATTTTACAACTTGGAATTTTTATTAAAATTTATTGATAATTTTTCTTGGCTGAGCTGGGATTTGAACCCGGGTTGATCTTTACATGTTTCAAGAAACACCTCTTTCGTTCGTCAGAAGATCTTTGTGTTCTACCCACTGCACCACTGCAGTGCCCGTTAGCCAACAGGCAAACATCAATCTTTAACCAGTAGTACTGGTGGTTCGAAATTTGCTGTTATTATCACTTAAATTTCAAATTACATGTTGCCTCCTTTTTTTCTCTGTTTTTTCGTATTCTTTCTGTCAAGACTTTGTCTTGAAAACCTGAATACATTTGTTTATTATGTTTTTTTGTCAACTTTCGTCGACATTTTTATTTGTACAAATTAATGTACAAATGTATACATTAGAGCTTGTGCCATAGCTATTTCTAAGAACAATTTTGATTTTAGTTGTTTTGAAATAAATTTTGAATCAAAATAATAATCCAATAACAAAAAATTATTTCGTTTAAAATAAAATAATTTAAACTTGTGAAATTGTTTTTGGAAATTGTTAAAATCAATCAACACATTGTTTGAAACGGCATAGTTTTTTGATAATTTTTTTAATTAAAATTAAAAAATATCATTTATTGAAAAAAAAAATATTCAAAATATTAAATTTTTACAATTTTTAGTTCCTTGCACAGAAAAAAATAAAAATTGATTTCAATTAAAAAAATTGTGATATTAATTAAAAAATTAATTAAATTTGCACCAGTAAACAAATTAATAGTATCAATTAAATCAGTTAATAGTATTTATTAAACATTTAATTAACTTGATTAAACGTTTAATTCACTTTATTACATTTTTAATTAAAACTGATTTTATTTTTGATTAATGCTTTAATTGGTAAAAAATTTTGAAGAATTTTTTCTGTGTGGGTTCCTTGATTCTATGAATTTGGTATAAAATTGGTGATTAGAGAAAATTTTTAATTTTTTCTGTTTTAATGTTGATCTCGCAATAGAATTAAACATAAATTAAATAAAACCTAACTGCAAAATTTTGCATTAAAAACCGCAAAAACTATTCGAAACTGAGAATTTTAAGTTCTTATAACGCAGGCTTTTAGGGCAGTAGAACACGGTTTTAACGTCCAAAAGTTACAGCAAATTTCAATTTAATTTTTTTACAAATATCATAGAAAACTGCAGAGTTACATCAAGGAGTTGATCAAGCTGCTGTCTGTCTTCACCCGTTTTTACTAGCAGCAGCTGCAACGCGTTTTGTTGTCCTTCTTAAACAATCCTTTTTTGTTATTTTTCTAAATGGATTTTTAATTTTTTAAAACTACTTTCAATTATAATAAAATTATCCACTTTAATTTCGTTCGATACCATTTTTCATTAAAGGAAAAATGTAGACATATTAAGAGCAATAGTTAAATGAACTTTAAAAACAAACAAGAAACATCAGTTTCACCTGTCCTTAATTAACATTCAAACTAAAAGAGTTCAATAAGAAATTTTCCATTAAAACAAAGAAATAATGATCATTGAAAAAAGGCAGCATATTTAAACATTTTCTCAGGCTACGAAAGGAATGCAACACACAGCAAGAGAGTAAGTTTACTAAATGTTTAAGTATGTAAGAGAAAGAGAGAGAGTGGCCGTATTACATTGAAAAAACAAGTAGCCAAGTCACGGTAGAAACTATCACTTTGCAAGAATTTATAGCGTGTCCTGGCAGAGTCCTGATCTTTATCAACATCTTTATTATCACCAACACCAGCACTTGTGGTGAAGGACACGTAAGAGAAAGAGAGTTGCACCTTGAGCTAAAGGATAATGACATGAACGTTATTAACACAGATCCGTTACAAATTCAATTGTAATAAGTTGTTAATGGCTTTGTGTGTGTGTGTGTGTGTTTGTGTGTGAGAGTAGTTGCACCGTTTTATACGCTAATGACACGCCAACGTGAACTTGACCGTGGCTATCTGATCGTCAGATCTTTTTTAGAATTAAAAGAGAAAATAAAAAAGGTAAATAGTTTTGATATTGTACAAGTATTCGTACCCTATTAAAACGACTGTAATAGATGACTGGATGGTTGGTCAACAAAACGAGATACCAACAACAAATAACTGAATGAATCGCCTTTTTAATGAAATAGAGTAACATGCAGAATTAGCGTCGCATTAAATTTGTTTGTTACTGTTGTTACTATTTGTTGCTGCTGCAGCCAGTCGCCACTTAAAAAGCGGGAAAAAGTATCTGAAGTTGCATTGTATGTTTTCAAATTATTGCAGGTTCCTTTAGGGTGGCACAAACTAGAAACAACATAATGAAACGCTTTCAAACAATCCATCCATTCATCTGACCATTGTAGTTTTTTTTTTTTTTTTTTGCTCATTTTTTGGAGTTTGTTTCACTTACAACGCTCGAGTAACTTCTTAATTCCATACTTTTAGTTTCCACACTCAAAGATAAAATCATGCCTTTTAGTTTTCTGTTTTGCTGCGGTGACCGCTGGTGTTGGTAACATTTCTTTAGTTCCGCTGTGTGACTTTTGCTGGCTGTTTGAAGTAGAATTCCGTTTTTTTTTTTTTTTTTTTTTTTTTTGTTTTGGCAAACAACGGATACTCTCACCCATAAGAGACTGGACTCATTCATTATTACGTTTAACAATTGTCTGGTTACATTTATTTTCGACTGTCTGGTATTTTGTAAATTATTAATTGTACGTGTTTCCATTGAAGGTGCAGAAAAAACAAACTAAAAATAGTTTTTCTCTTCTTCTCTAAATTATAGATTAAAAAGTGTTTAGGAGGGCGTTCCAGTTTTACGTTGGTGATTTTTGTTATTAATTAAATATAACGGTTAATCAAGGAAACGGCATTTGAGTGATGAGAGATGGCATGATAAAATGTTTAAGAAAATTAAATATCGCATTAAAACTGTTGAACAAAACTTTTACTAATGAGGAAATAAGCTTTTTAGAAATCCGAGCTTTTTTTGTGATATTAGCTGACAAGTAATAAAGTTTATTTCCGGAATTTTAAATAGTTAAAGTTGCATATTATGAAACCTCAACTTAAAAGTTTGCAGAGGAAGCCTATTCGAAAGCTGTATCATGTTCTATTATATCAAAAAAATACCTATAAATGATTTTTTTTTTTTTGAATTAAGTCACAATTTATTTGATAAATCAAAGAAATTATATTATTTTCGATTAAATTAAGGGTTTCTTATTTCCCGGACTTTTTTCCATAAACATATGAAATTTTTCCTACATTTCCGGAAACTCTAGTTAAAACTTTATGTGAAAATGTATGAAGATTTATGGTATCAATTACAATTAATGTCAGCTTTATAGAAAAAAACATGCTTGACTAGAAAACACAGATAGGCAATTCACAAAGTGTTTTATTTTGTCATATTTGTTGTATTTGCTATATTTTAATAAATGTGACATTCATAAAATTATACCAAATACAACCAATATGACACAATTTAATACTTTGTGAATAGTCTAAGAGTGTTTTGTATTACCTTGGAACTGTTGTAGATTTTTGAGTCCAAGCGTGATCGTGGCATAGTCACACAGTGAGTTGTATTGTTAAATACGCAATCATGACATTTTATATGGGTAACTCCATGTCAGATCGCCCAAGAGTGGGACGCGATTTGAATGAAATTAAGCGAGAAGGTTCCTTTTATCCTAAAAGGAAAATATATAAACGAAAAATAAAAATTTTTAATAGTTTTTTCAAAAGTTGTGTCATATTTAAAACGATATAATTTTGCAGAATTATGCGAATTTGTTGAGTTTTTTCTTTCCATATTTCGACTACTACTTTACAAACGCAGATAAGTTTTATGTCATTTTAAAGAGAATACTTGTGGCTATAAGCAATCTATTGAAAAAATATATCTAAAAAATATTAAATTTTAAGAATGGATTTTTTTCTCACCAAATTTCATTCAAGTCGAAAGGGGTCGCGTCCAACTCTTGGTCGATTTGACATGGAAAACTGTACAGGCATGTAATTGCTCTGAAAGAAAAGAATGCAGCTTCAAATAATGAAAAATATTTTTTTTATCATTCGTTTCGACTACACCAGGGACGCTAAATTTAAGACATTTAAAAAAAATAACTTAGCAAAAAAAAATTTTAAGGCCTTCAAATCTGAATTTTTTTATGGTTTTTAAAGTCAGCATTCGATTATTGAGACACAAAGCTATTATCGTCTTATGAGCGATGAGGCCTATTTACACCTCAATGGTCACCCGAATAAAAGCGTTGAACATTAAATGCATCCACTTAGATGCACAGTATGGTTTGGAATAACTTTAGAATAGATCATTGGCTCATATTTTCTTTTCCAAAATGAAGAACAAGTTGTGGTTAATGTGAATGCCATAAAATACCGGCCAAGATTAAAAATTTTGTAAATCGAGGAAGAGAGAATCCAGAATTGTGGTTCCAACAAGATGGAGCCACAGCTCGTTCAACATATATTTGGAGATCATAACGTTTCTTATTCGCCACTCTATAAATACAATAGCATTAAGGGCTAAAAAATCAGAGCAAGTAAAACTCTCTTTTTGGTTTAAAAAGGGTTTTAACCAACAAATCTATAAATCACTAAAAATATAAGCCATCTTTAAACGCATAAAATTGGGCGTTTAAACTGCCAATACAGACCATATGAATTTGATAAGATTAAGATTTATCGTAGTGCTGCCACATGTTATTTTTTTTAACAACATATAATATATGGGACACTTATTTATAGTTGTTGAGTTTAAACCAGAGTACGAAAACAAACAAAACGAAACGGTTGCTTTCGTTTTGTTTTGTTCTTTGCAGTGAGCAAAACAAAAACAAAACCAAAACAATGAGAATGATTGTGCCATTTTGTTTTGTATTATTTTTGCTCGTGAGCGCAAATTGTACTTTAATATAAACGTACACAGGTGGAAAAGAAAATAGTAAGAACAATATTGAAACATACAGAGAAAAAAACATTTGACAAACGTTTGGTAATTGATTTACTCACTACTATTGTTTCTAAGTGAAATAAAAAGAGAGGTTTTTAGGCTTTTTTGTTTTTATTAATGCTTATTTTGACTACCATAGTAATTAAAAAAAAAACAAATGAAATTAAATAAAAAGAAATTCAAAGAAAAAAGAATACAAAATAACGTAACAAATCATTTTTTGGACGAGGCATTGTGGATTTTACTCTTGTTATGCCACTACAAAAACCAAACAAGAACTAAATCAATTACTCAAAACAAAACATTTCTCTATCTGTTTTGTACTGAGATGTACGATTGTAACGGTAAATTAAATAATGCAGATGAGTGGAAAGCCAATTGTTTCGTTTTCTCTCTTTGAGACTTGAAAAGTTTTTGTTTTGGTTTTGCTCATGTACAATACAATTTAAAAATTTTGAATAGTTTTGTACATTTTGCAAACGTTTGCGAAATGTTTTGTTTGTTTTCATACTCTGGTTTAAACTACAGCGATTAAACCATCTGTGATTTATTAGCCGTACGAATATAAAAATAGAGTTTAAGAGAACTATTCTTGATTTCCAAAATGTTTTAACTTTGTATGTTTTGATCGTAAAGACAAATATCTTCGTATCGCAGTTTTAATTTGTACTATATTTAGTCGTCGCATTGCTCCCACCTAAAAATTTTTCTGGAATAACTTTTTTGAAATCGATTAAGTTATAGTAAAAAAAAACCTTAAGTTTAAATTGAGTACGATGAAATTCCCAAAATTTCCTGTCCTAAAATTTCTGGGAACTTTAGAAATTTATTTCCTGGGAATGTTAGTAAAAGATGAAAGTTAAGTTTCCTATGAAATGACCATCGTAAGTAATAGAGGAAGGTTCCCAAACTTTTACATTCACTACGATTAAATTCTCTGCACTTAATTTTTAATGCAACACTTTTTTAAAAGTTCACATAACGTTTTTACACTGGGCCTTATATTAGAAAAACTGACATTTATAAGACTTATTCTTTTATATTTATGGTTTTTTGTCGAAACTTAATTCTTAATTCTTTTCTTTCTATTTAAAGTTTTATATTTTAATAATTATTGTGGTTATTTTCTTGAACTGTTCATTGGTTTTATTCCAAATTTTGATATTTTAATTAGGCTAAAGTGCATCAAATTTAAATTTCATTAAATTAAATTTGATGAACTTTAGCCTTATTAAAATATCAAAGTTTGTTTTATATCTTATATTTTTAGCTTGACAGCAATTTTATTGTATCAATCAAAAAAAAAAGTTTATCGCGGGCACACAAGAAAAAAATTTAAAACTTTTTGTTTTTACGTAAATATGTCATATGTAATTGTTTACATTTGTTTGCAACGTAGCAAATACGTACTACTAATCATGCTCATGATTTTTTTTTAGTGAAAACGAAGTAAAATAGAGCAAATCGCAAATACGCGCATTTTGTTGTTGTATTCTGCAAATGTGTGTATTTTTGCACGTATTTGCATCGTTTGCACACTTTGCACTACCCATCGTGATTTCCCTTATTGTTTAAAACGGCAGCGTTTTTTTGATAATTTTTTTTAATTAAAACTAAAAATATAATTTATTGAAATTATTTATTTACAATATAAAATTTTAATAATTTTTAGTAATAAATGTAATCATTTTGGTAATAGATGCAAAATAAACAAACTGTTTGCTTGATTCTATAAATTTAGTATGAATTTGGTGATTAGAGACAATTTTTAATTTGTTCTGTGTAATTTTGTCAATGACTACAGTACCAAAGTTAACTCAGGAGCTTAAGAGCCTTCAGGTGGGGGTGCAATCTTAGATATAGCCTTAACGCGACAGCATTTTATAGGAAGCAGAAAGGCTTTATGAAGCGCAAAAAATTTAGAGACGGTAGTTATCAGTGAAGGAAAACCTGCATAAATTTGCCGTCTGTCAGCTGCATAAATTCGCCAGTTGTCAGGAACTGCTTATTAATCCCAGATATTTATTTGCGGTTACCTTTTTTTTTTAAATATCGTTTACTACAAGCAAGCTGTAACCCGTCATGCGGCCTTCCGCAATTGGTAATATGCGCCAACAACATAGCGCCAAAGCTGTAAATATTAATAATTATACTTTGATCATGGGTATTTAAGATAGAACAATGTAATAAATGGTATCGCAAATGACAATAGTGTAAATTTGTCTACTACATATCTACATAACTATTAAAATATGGTCATCTACCCTACAGAGAATATTGGACTACGTGGTCCATTGTGGCTTAAATGGACTACTTACAACATCGTCCAATGAACTGTAGTATGGACCATGTTATAAGTAATTAACATGCAGTGCTGCCAACAACTGCATGATGAATACTTTTCTATAGGTTACAGTATTACACATTGGTAGCCCTGATGGTGTCCATTATTAATTGTTTATTTAAAAGTGAAAGTTTGTGAAATTTTTGGAAAAAAGGTAAAAAAATTAAAAATACCAAGTAAATAGATTTAATAATAGCAATAATACACTACAGTACACACCATAAAAGGCGTTTAGTCAAAAATGAAAAATGCTTAAACTACCCCTTAAGTGTCCTCCATATCGTAGTAACATGGAGTACTTTTAAAACTAACCCACTTTAGTACTCCATGGAGTAGTTTAGGGACTACTTCGGTGGATTATATGGTCCCCTCCTAGGATATCGTAATGTTAAATGGACCACCTTTTACCCATATATTTGGAGTAGTTGTGGAGTACTCCTTCTCCTTTATGGACTACTCTTTACATGCATGTATGGACTAGTCTCGTTATCTGCAGGGTTCATACATATGCATATAACGTACTTAAAGGCGATTTATTGATATTACATTATTGATATTAGATCCTAAAAAGTATATATATTCCGGGTTCTTATGAGGAACAAAGTAGATTTATCGATGTCCGTATGTCCATCTGTTTGTACAAAAAATACAAAAATTTACTGCCAGCAAAACTCTCTTTGATGCTGTCACCTGTATAAATACGCCTTGCATGTGTTGCAAATATAAGCCAAATAACTACCTACTGCATGTTAAGGATGAACTAAAATCTTAAAGCAGGTATATTTTTAATTGCCTCTACCGAAGAAATCCAAAATGCATCTCAGTTTACGTATACCCATATTGTATGCACTATAGTGCATTGAATAAATGGAAGCAATTTAAGCGACATTCGACGTTTTTTTAACTTCTACTAAACATTTTTTATTCTAATAATTCGATTCGCTTACGTGTACAAAAGTGAAATGAAGTTTCACACAGTGATTCATTACCTATTCCAGCACAACTATAGAAAAAGCAAGCATACTAGAGCCTAACTAGAAACTTCATCGAATCTCCGTATGAAGATATTATTTTATTACAAATTTCAGACATCGTTTTTTATTGAAATCGGACTTTACATTAAGAAATTGACTTTATTACAATCCAAATTTTTTTTCACATTTTGCGTTATTAATTTAAAAATTATTCGAGCTAAATAGTTTAGATGATGCCGAAATTTTTTTCAGACTTTTAGTTGTTTTTACAATTGAATAAGGGCAAATTATTAAAATTTTAAAAATTCTTTGAAAAAGATAAACATCTCTAAATTCAACTGTTACTTATTTTTCACCCAGCTTATAGTTTTAGACTTAATAATATATTTGACTTTAGCAAACACTGAGATAATTTCATATAGTTTTTGTGTGAACTTGGTGCTACGTGCCCCCGTCAAAAAAAGACAAGGTAACAGACATGAAATAAAATTAAGTAGAAATAAAAAAAAAAAAAAAACAATTGATACACTACCAAAATGTTATCGGCGTACACAATCTTTAAACAAATTCTCACAATTGTCAACTTTGATAAAACAAAAATTTTGATGAATACGTGATTTAGAAAATGGAATAAAAATAAAATCGCAAATTTATTTAATTAGAGAGAAATAAATTCACATCAACACATACACGGATAAGACTTTGTTTAAGAATATTTAAAGGCACAACAAGGTGAAATAATTTTAAAAAATGTTATTAAAAAACACTAGAGGGCACTATATGTATTCTAAAGGCATTGAATGAACAAAGTAAAGTTCCGAACCAAGTCATATTAACCATACAAGAGGGGGCAGAGCTCCAATATGTAGGATAAGAAGGACATGCGTATTGTACATAATTGGTGGAGCATACAAAAACAATGAGCACTTGTGGAACATTTGTTAGTGTATTCCATTATGTTGAACAGGTCAGATGTATGTGACGCTTTTATGTTCTTTTTTTTAATAAAATTTATTTTATTTTTGTTCTATTCTTTTTAAAAAGGTTTTATTTGTTAATTTATTTTATATCAAAAAAAAAGCAATAAAAAACTATAGTTTCTAGTCATGATTTTGTGAAGCGACAAAATAAATGCCTGAGGCTGACTGCTAGGGCCTCTGTGACATGCAACAATCACTGACAATTAATTGGTTGCACTTGTCGTGAGTTGGAGGTTATAATTCACTCAAGTGGGAGTTGTTGTTGCTGTTTTTATTTATTTTAATTCAGTTTTTGTTTAGTTTTCCAAAAGTATGTACAACAAATGTGCATTCTGCCTTTTTCCCACAACTGCAAATAAAAAAAAAGAAAAGTTAAAAAAATTAAAAAAATGGTGAACAACATTTTTTCATTTTTTTCTAAAATTTTCTTATGCGCCAGCCATAATACAGTGTGCCAAGTGGTGCAAATTTTCATCAGTATTTTTGTTATTGCTTTTTTGCTGTTCAAAACCTTAGTCGGTCTGTAACAATAACAACATTGGACAGAGTAAAACATAACAAAACCTCAAACAATTTTCAGTTGAGCGCCCATGTGGAAATTCACAAAACAAATGCACTAAACAAATTTTTTTTTATTTTTTCTAAAAAAAAAAAAGATTAAAAATAAAAACTTATACACTGGCAGTGCCACAGTCAGATATACAATTGTTAACAAAAAAAAAAAAAAAAACTTTCAGTTACACAGACATGCTGCAACACGCAATGGGAAGTTTAGCAGCTGAGCTTTTGTTTGGCTTGAAATGCGATTCCAAAAAATCCGGAGAAAAAGGGTGCCTGAAGAGGGAATTAGGGCCATGATTAGAACTTTAAGTAAAATATAAATAATTCTAATTAAACTTGAATTAAAAACTATGATCTTTATTTAATTTTATATATGTATCAGTCTTTTGTCATGTTAAAGCGATTGTGATTTATTGGGGAAAAAAAGCTTAGATTAGAATTAAAACGCACATGATGAATCGTAACGAATGTTTGCAACTCTAACATACAATTTATTTCGAAACTGTAGATAAATTGGATTCTTGCGATTAACGTTTTACTTTAATTTGCTCTACTGGAATTTTGAGAAGAGAGCAAAACTTTATTATTGTAGAAAATGGGTTTAACTCAAAAGGACCAGGGCCAAATTACGGCGTTTAATATCGACTTTAAGGTTTCTGGAAGCAAGAAAAGTACATCAGCGCTAATATATTCGCATTATCCCCAAGTAAGCTGTTTAAGTGCTTTTGTTATTCCCTTACACGGAAGCAGGTTGTATTGCAATGATTTTGAAATGTGTTTACGTTCATTCCCGAAATATAACCGAACATAGAAATTACATTATTTTTAAACGCAATCAGTCATTACATTGTTTTTTAGCAGAGAGGAAAAAAGTAGAGCTTCCTTGTGGGAATTCGCCAAACAAAAATCATGCCTCTTGTAAGCAGGTTTATAAGGGGGTATTGTGCTTCTCTCCCTTACAAAGCTGCTTACCAGTAAGGTACATATTTTACTGGGGCCATAACTTGGCCTGAGGAAAGTAACCATCTAACAGAATGGATTCATTTTTTAGAACTTTTATATATTTGCAAAAAATTTAAGTTTTTCAGAATTAAAGCTTTAATTACATTTAAGTTTTTATATCGCCTTTGAGTATCTGAGGAGATCCATAACAAAACGCATCAATTCCACAATACAAATTTTTTCGATAAAGTAAAAAAACTTAATTATAGCCAGGACGATGTATGTATTTTTTTAAAGAATTGTTTTGGTACAATAGTAAGCCAGAAGTAATCCAAATGGGCTGTTTGGACAAACACTTGAAGTATATTTGTAAAAATTCAAAATTTGGCAACCAAGTTGAAATTTATCAAACTTTGTGTGGTGCCTAGTGCTAAATGTTATCATTTTAACGAAAATTTTGCAGAGTTATTAGGCAGTAGAAAAAGCATTAAAGTAATTTTTAGCCAAATATTCTAATTTTTTTAAGCAGCATTGCTTGCCCCCAAACAGCTCGTTGCTTAAACCACTCTTAACTTCATGTTCTTTACCATTATGTCATATTAGTGTTGTTATGGGCCCCCCTATATATGCTATAGAGGCTTGAAAGACAAGCCGCTGTTTAATTCTTTATTTTCCCAACTATTTCGATAGGAAAATTGCTTTGACGAAATCCATTTGCCTCGATAACATCCCTTTTTAAAGTCATATTCAAATCTTTTTAAAAAACTGCTCACTTAAACCCTAGAATATCATAATTATTTGTACCGTAAACGTCACACTTCGTCGAGTCGACGACGGTAATATTCACAAGAGCACAACGGATAACATACATTTCAAATCATAACAAAAATTCTTCTGAGAAGATTGTGTTGTTACAATTGAAACATGTCATGGCAACCTGTCCGTGAAAACCTGGGTTCGTTTCCTACTTTAGTCAAGAATGAAAAATTATCAATAAGTTTTAATTAATTTCATGTTGTAAAATTCCTATTTTCATAAAAAAAATTTAATGAAAATAAAATTTTATGAGCCTGATTAAAAATATAAAAATTGTATTAAAACCCATAAACAGTTCAATAAAATAACCACCACAATACTAATAATTGATCACAAAAAACATTTCGAAATATGTTAACTTAAAAATTTAGTAAAGTCATATTTGGGAATACATAATTTTTAATAAATAAATATTGTTTTTTGTCGTGCTTAATTCCTGATTTCCATTCTTGATAAATACACTGAAATTTATTGTTGGTGGAGAAGCTAATTCCTATGCGCATTTCACTTGTTGCTTATGCCAGACCATCAGGAAACCTTTTCACAAAAACTTAAGAAAAGCTTAGAATATTAGATATGCCAACACAAATGTAGAGTGTATGAGAATTACAAACATTAAAAATTTTATTTGCAACGATATCATCAAAGCTTAAACAAAATACCGACAATAAACAGTGCGTTTATCTTTTCTAGCATTCTCTTAGCTTCTCCTCCAAAAATAAATTTTAGTGTATTAATCAAGAATAAAAATTAGGAATTAAGCACGGCAAACAAAATCATGTTATTTTAACGCTACCCTTCACACAACACAACACTAATATTGTCCTTCTTCTCTTAAACAGAGACAAAAATAAGCACATCTGTAATTTTTTATCGGTCAAAACTGCTTTATTTGCTATTATATAAAAGACAAAAAGACTAAAATAGTAACAGAAAAAAATATACACTAGAAGTTTGCAATAAAAGTTACAAAAACTTCAAACTTCGTCCATTTAAAGACGCATATGCAAAGAAAACCCTTTTTTACAATTCGTAGTAGCTGCACATGCGCACTAATCAAGAGTATATCAAAAAAGGCTGTCGCTATACAAAAGAACACAAATAACGAAAAAGAAATACGAAAAACGACAGTATGGCGTTCTAGGGTTAATAGCAGCTTAATCTGAGAAAAATATGGCGATACAAATAATTTGATGACATTTATGTATCAAGATTAGTTTGCGATTTTATTATAGCATTATTTGAAGCACAGCCGCGAAAAACGTTGTAAACGCCACATTTTGCAAAAACTGTTTTTTTGCAAATAAACGTTGACTTTACTCTCTTACACAGTTTAAACATCAAATCAACCAAAACTATGCACCTTAACGCCTTCAAAATGGCGTACAAAGTGTCAGCCAGTGGAAGAACATTGCAAGTTACTAACATAATGATGAAACCGAAATGGTTTTGCAGTGCGGAATAATGTTTTAAAAGCCTTTTGCATTAAAGTTTTTATTATCACTATTTTAAATAATAGAAAAAAAAAATTTTTAAAACAAATTCCGCACATTATTCCGCACTGCAAAACTATTTAGGTTTCATCATTTTGTTAGTAACTTGCAATGTTCTTCCACTGGCTGACACTTTGTACGCCGTTTTGAAGAGGTTAAGGTGCATAGTTTTGGTTGATTTAATGTTTAAACTGTGTAAGAGAGTAAGGTTAACGGTTATCTGCAAAAAAACTGTTTTTGCAAAATGTGGCGTTTACAACGTTATTCGTGGCTGTGCTTCAATTCCTGTTTAATAAAAAAAAATCTAACTAATTTAACACTAAAGTTTTGTTAAAAATTTCCTTTTTTTCAATATTCTTGAAAAAATTTGTTTTTCAACTCGTTGGAAAACGACCAAAAAGTAAATAATTTTTTTTTTTCATAAAATAACGAAAAAATCTGGAATTTTTTTTTTTATGCTAACTTGATCTCAAAGTGCCGGGCTGTTAATTTCAATTGCACGACGTCAAATAACGGCCTCTTCGAAAAGTCCTCGGTCAACCTAGACATTCGTATAATAACGCGAAAGTTCCAGAATACGCTCCTGAGTATTATGGTACTCCACCAGTTAATTTTCTAAGTTATATGAATATTCCAAGGGTACAGTTATATCATGAAAATTCGAAAATGAAACTCACGAAAAGTATACAAACACAGTGGTCTGATTGCCTTTAAAAAATGATGACAACTAGGCGTGCTGATTTCCCTTCCCCCCCGAATGAAACATAAAAATAATACGCGAATTTAGATTTTATATAAAAATTACGTTTTTTTTTTTTTTTTTTGTTAATAAAGATAATAAAATGCTTTAAGTCGGAAAGGATTTTCGGGATATTAAAAACTTTTAGTTTCGTGATTATTTTTTTTATTCTTAAACAATTATTTCAATACTTCACATGAAAACCAATGAAATTAAAATTACGAGTTTTTACATACACAAAAAGCTTTTAAAAGGCTTAAGAAAAAACAATCGCACTCCAAAAATTAATTCTAGGCAAAATGTAATAATAACAATTTTATAACTTAAAAAAAATCTTTTGCAATTTTAAATAAAAAGGAAACAAGAAATAAAAATCATGAATTAGAGTTTTAAAAAGTCATTAGATGTTTACATTTCGCACATGCACACACACACACATTCACATGCAACAAAATATGAAAAAGTGTGCGAGCGGAAATTATTAAATAAATAAGGAAAAAAAAAAGTAAAACTGAAATTGGAAATTAAAATAATAACAAGTGTTGTAAAGTTTTAACAGAAAATTGATTGCAATAATTTTATTTACTACATATTATTAAAACTAAAAAAAAAACACAACGCAAATTCGCTGTTTTAGTTTAGTCTGGTAATAATCGCATTTGTAACAACGTTGCTGTTCGGCTTCATGGGTTTCAATAGGTTTTAACAACTAACAGCGAATAACTGCAACAACAACATCCATCGACAATAATACAAAACAGCAAATAAGTTTAATTTTGTTGTAACAAAAAATGTCATCGCGTGCTTTCAAGTGATTTTCCCGCGCATTGATTACAGAGTTGTGTTTTTGAGTTTTAATTTTTATTTTCGTTTTGTGGCAACAAGTCAGTAAAAACATGTTGGCTGCAATTTTATGAACCAACAAATAAACACATAAACTTATATATGGGAACAAAGCTAATGTTTACAGTTAAGATAATAAAAAACGCGCAATGTTATAAAAACATATGCACGTATTTTTTCTTATACCCTTCACCACAGGTGGAAAGGCTATATTTAGCCGAGTTGATTTTACGATGTCCGTCCGTCTGTTGAAATGTGTTTTTCTAGATACATATAATGCAAACTAGGTTGATATATAATTTCGTCACATGTGCTCCGTTAAATTTAGCTATTTAAATTTAGTAGATCGGTCTACAAATCGTCGGTTGATTATTTAATTGTCGTATGTCGTATGTAATTTGTATCCTCATACGACAACTAAATAATCAACCGACGAAATGTTTAAAATATGAGAGAAAAAAACACTCTGCTGTTGTTGTTTTTGTGTGTAGACTTTTTTCTTTGTTTAACACATAACAAATGCATCCATGATTTGCAGCTTAAATAGAGAAATGTATTTATCACATGTTTTTTTCTGTTTCACTGAGGTATTCCACCAATTTAAACTTCATTGAGCGACAAATATCAGCAATTTAACTCTGTTCTAATTTTAAATTCTCGTTGATAATGCGTGTTAGTGTGTGAGTGATCTAAGAGGCTGCACTACTTTAGGTGAAGGGTATTAAAGATTGGCCGAATACAACAGCATTGTTTTTAATATGTTTAAAATACAAGAATAAATTATTTTCTAACAAAATTTACTTAGCAATTGTAACGAAAACCTACAGCCAGTTGTAGAAAACTAGACCAGCGTCCCTGGCGGGAATCAAACCCGCAACCATTCACTGAAAGGCTAGTTTAATACCAACAAGCCAACCTTAAAAGCCATTATAAAAATATAACATTATGTTCAATTCCTTTTCATTGGGAAATTCGAAAGCTCAGAAACAACTTTTGCCATATTTAAGCATATATGTAAGTGCATATTTTTTTTTTAATTTCATACATAAAAATTTATTTATTTTTATCTTAACATTTTTCGATTAAAAATATTTTTTCAAGACTCTGCTAGTTTTCTCCCCTTAAATGTAAATGTTTTACTACATTCATATTTTCAGATAATCATAATAATTATTTTGAAAATGAAACAAAAGCATTGAAAAAAAAAACTCTAACAACAGATTTAATAGAGGAGAAAAAAATATAAAAATATATTTCCAGAGTCGTATTTATGCAACAATAATACACCAGGTATAAAAGAAAAAAAAATAAATTATATATACAAAATGAGGAAAAAACGTAATCATTATGGCAGCCAGAGTGCGGTTGCAACAACAATGTTTTACTTCCGGTTTATTGCAGGGCAATTCTGAGACTAAATATTTATGGACGTGTTTTGTGAATTGCTGTTGAAATCATGATGGCGTTAAAGTTCCTGTACAATTTGTTAAGTCAACCAATAGCAACATTGTCACACTTGAAAGTTTATTTCGTGTGCATTGCACTTGTCACCTTGTTTTATTTTGTTGTGTATCTGCTTATTCCCTGTGTCATTTAAAGTGCGTTTTAATGACATGTTGGTGTCATCCAATGGTTGCCCGATTTGTTTTCGGGGTTTCTTTTGGCGTTTTATAAATTGTTTCAGAAGTTTTAATGGAAACATCTTTTAAAACTTGGTGCTTGCATTAAAATATTTAAAAAAGCGCATATTTAGGTGAATGGTTGGATGAGTGTAACATTACGTGAGCCCTAAAAATAAAATAGGCTACTTATTTTTTCGATAGGGGCAGGGGAATTGGTACCCCCATTGGATGCCAATATCAAATATCGCATATCTTAAGAGCCGCTGTACGCATTTTGTTTAACTTTTTGTAGTAGGATCTTCTGAGCCCCAAAATCGAAATAAAATAGCAGCGGGGGAAGTGGTTCCCCCATAGGGCGCCAATGTTTAATATCGCATATCTTAAGAACTTTTATAGTGAGAATGTTCAAACTTTGTAGAAGTCACTCTTATGGTATACTACACTATCGAAAATAAAAATAAAGCGGGTAGGCACACGGGGGGAAATACCTCCCATAGGATGCATATATTAAATATCGATCAACTGAAGAACTATTAAAGGGATAGTCTTCAAACTTGGTTAAAGCTACTATTGTGGTAAACTATAAATTTCTACTTAAGAACTGTTATAGTATGAATGTTCAAACTTTATAGAAGTCACACTTATTGTATACTACACTTTTCCGCGGATAGGCGCAGGGGGAAAATACCTCCCATAGGATGCATATAATATATATCTCTCAACTGAAGAAGTTGTTAAAGCAGTGTAGCGAAGCGCACCGGGTTAAGGTAGCACTTTACATATATAAATAAAGTTCAAAATGTATATAAATAGATAAGTGGATTTCGCTGGTTTTTTCCATACCAATTAGCAAGACTTTTTGTGAAAGTACTTTAAATGTTTTAAATAATCTATACTCATAAGAAAGGAATACAATGTCGTACTGAAATTTTGTTAGGACTTAATTTCAATGAAAGTTTCAAACATTAAGTCCTGTAGGCATTAATTAAATTAAACACGTATCCATTTATGCTTCGAAAATGTGACATATGCGCTATGAACTTGAAAAAATGCTGCAAAAATTCTCTTTTAACTACATTATGCAAAATGTAAAATATGCTCTAACAAATCGATGCCAAAATTCATAAAAAGCTCTAAAACTGATAAATATATTGTTTCTGCCTTCTTCGGCTGCACAAGGAAAAACATGCAATTGCATATTTTAAATCTTTTTGTTATTTATGGCACTTAAGATTTTAGCTGACGATATCTAATATCACTTAAGGCTGAATTTTTATTATTACGTGTAAAAAAATAAGTATGATTTTTTTTATTGTCCAGTTATTTTTTCAAAATCCAGTTGAATTTTTTACATTGTCCAGTTATTTGAACTTTGGTTTCTGGCAACCCTAAAAAGCATACAGCAGCAGTATTCCGTAATACGCTTAGCTAAAGCTAAATCTCTATCGCTAAAATGCCTTTGAGAATACAAAACTTAAAAATTTTAGTGATGACAATAAAAGCTAAAATTACGGTGAATTAAATTGTTATGGCATTGCCAAATTTAGCAATGCACGTTACAGTACTGCATCCGTAGCCAAAAATCGCTAAATCAACTTTAAAGATTTTTAGCGATAGAGATTTAGCTTTAGCGAATTACAGAATACGGCCACAGGTATATATTTGTTGCTTAAATAAGTTATTGTAGTTGTTGTGATGTGATTTTTAATAAATTTTACTTAGAAAATTAATAAAAATTATTTTTAAATGCATCTTTTAATTCAATTATGTTAACAGCGAAATATTTTGCTAATATGACAATTTCGTAATAAAATTCTATATTTAATTGCTAACAAATATTTTATATTACAAAATCATTGTTAAAAATATTTCAGGAGCTCAATAACAAAACGAAACAATTCTACTTTTACAATTTTTGGATAAATGAATAAAAAAAATTAATTTTAGCCAGTACGTTGTATGTTTGTATGTGAAATTGTTTCATTTTGATCCGCTTCAAAGTAAATAAATTCGGTTTAATAATGACTGTAAGGAATTTAGTATGTACAATAATATTCAGTAAAAAAATTAAACTTAAAAAGAGCAATTGTTGCATTTTGTTATGGACCTGCTCATTTGTTGAGTTATGAAAATTTGTATTAACAAAATATTAAAAGTTTTTGGTGCCTTTTCAAAAAGGTTAATTTTATTGACGAACTGGTATTCAATATGACAATTGGTTTGTCGTAATTTTTATCTATGTACTAGGCGCCATACATTATACAGGGTGTCCGCCGGGAAGGTATACTATGGCAGCGTTAATGGTCTTGTGAAAGAAGCTCTTGTGTCAACTGAATCTTTAATGGAAACAAATGTAAATCCTTGTGCAAAATTGTAGCAAAAGTTGTTCTTTGAAGACCACGCTCCTGAGCACGGCGTGGAATTGAGGTTGATGGATGTTTTTGAACACTTTCTTGAGTAGCAGTGATGTTTTCAGCCGTTCTTGCAGTACTTTGTGGTCCATGCTTAGGCCTATCACCTACTACGAAATCATTCACTACACGAAAAAAAATGCGTTATGTTGCACGTTGTTTCTCCTGAAAATTTTACGTCACTTTCTCATTTTCACAGTAATCGATGAATGATTTTAATAAAATGTTTTAACGATTAAACACGTGTTTTTAATAGTGCTGGGATACTATCGATATTTTCAACTATCGATATTTATCGATAGTTCAGATTTCACTATCGATATTACTATCGACTGAATGTTTGTACTTGTGCAGAAAAACTTTAATTATTTTTTTATAAGGCTACAGTTCGTTGTTTTTATCACTTTATTGAATGTAAAGGACTTATGTATATACGCACGTTATTTTAGATGGCAGTTTTTTTAAAATTGATAAGTACCTTTCTGAAGGAACCAAAGTAACAGGGACTATAAGATATTCCATTGCAACTTTAAAAAAAATTTTAAATTCTTAACCCAAAAAGGTAATCAATCTAGCGGACTTATCCTCTAATGGTCGTTAATTGTTTTGTCTTATGCTTGCAATTGCATTTGGATTTGCATTTTTTTTACAACATTACAAAAATATTTGCCATTTCAGCCTTTATATAAACATGTAAAAATTTCGACTTAAAGTCCTTTAATTAGCAGTAAAAAGCACTGCTAAGCAATCCATACCACTTGCCATTCTTGTTGTTTGTATTCATTGCTGTAATTCAGCGCGAATTAATAATAGCAAGTAAAAATTTGCGGCAAAAAACTGTGTGTGTATAGCTGCTGTAACAGGTCTTCATAGCTGTATTTTAAATAATAATAATATCGATATTGATATTTTTCCTATCGATATTTTAAGACTATCGATAATATCGATAGTTTCCCAGCACTAGTTTTTATCAAATATGCCAAATTTGAACGGTCAAAACTAATGTTTACCACAATGGCGGCAACACAAAGTAGTATACCAGGCGGACAAAGGGTGCTTTTGAAGTCCTATAGAACTTGAAACTAAATAATATAATTTTGATCAAACAAATGTTTTGGTTCGAAATAGGGAATGGTAAATGGACTCCAAAATCGATTTTCGATTTTTCGATCGATCGATTTTAAAATCGATTTCAAAATCGTTTAAGATTAATTTGCAAACTTATAAATTATATCACAAAGGCAAAATACTACTACTACTAGAGAAATTAAAATTAGATTTTTGCAGTGGGTAGATATGACTACTTTTTATAATTCTGTAAAAAGTGAAAATGTGTAAATTTTGAGATGGCCTTCAGAGGAACAAGTGCATGTACATTTCACATATTAAAATTGTATTCTTGTGTAGTCAATCAGGGCTGTCACATAAATCAATTCCGATCGAAAGTGGAAGTGATTTCGTATCTTGCGTGATATAAAACGAAATCGCTTTTGATCGGAATGAATTTCTGTGACAAGCCTGAATGTATGGATAGTATTTCAAAGGATTATGACAATAGTTCCTGATCGGTGCCGACTGTTTCTTTGCTAAGCTACTATTAAGATAATTTTAGAAAACAAACGTTTGCATGTCATTGATTTCAGAAAGATGCAGAGATATTTCGTATTTGATAGGATAAATTACATACTTTTTGTTTTTTCACTCTGCTTAAAACTAAACTGGTTAGTTTAAATATTAGCGTATTTCAGGAATGAAATGTTGTCACCTGTTGTATTTCTATAATATGTTGATTTTCACGAAGCAGACTTTCAGTGTTTGGTTCGGTACGATATGTTAAGGACTGTTTTGTTCACTGTCCATTGATAACTTTAATTTCTGAATAACAAGAGCCCTTATATTAAAGTTGGAAGTTGGTATACTTCTAATAGATTTATACGTAAAACTACAACTTTAGAATTGGGAAACTGCATAAGAATACCTACAGACGCACAAAAAAATAAGTTTTATTGTGCATGCCCATAATTTATCGATTTAGTTAAGATTAAAATTAAAAATTCCATAGTTCGAAAGATAAATAAATGACATTTACATTAGGAAATTATTTCTGGCTAAGGCCGAGGCCACGCAATGAGCGGTAAAGAGATGAGCGACAGAGCGGCGAGTTTGAGCGGAAAACGACTTATTACTGAGCGTCATTTCTGAGCGGTTTATTGTTAAAATGCCATTGTCAAGAGAGCGGAAATCGTATTCATATTTATAAGAATTTAATGCGTTTATAAAAACAAATAATAAGATTTGGAGTTCATCCTATAACTACAGCAAACTTCTAGACAGCTTTTGGCAATACTGCCTTATGCCTGTGATATCCTTTGATTTTCTGTTGCAAAGAGTTAACAGTAGATTTGGTTAAAAGTTAACAGAAAATTTGGTAACATGTCATGCGGTCGGCTTCGTACAGATGTAATTATAAGCCCCACATTCTCTTTTGCCATCTTTATTATTTGCCGCTAAGACAACAACTAAAAACAAGTTTTATTTCTGAACAGCTCCGCTTAGCCGCTCAGAAATGCCGCTCACATGCCGGCCATTGCGTGGCCGCTTCAGTAGTATTTCATACAGTGTTCGAAAATAAACAGTACATTATTTAACGTTCGGCGCACACACCCAGGAACGATATCTATTTTTTTAGTGATTGTGTAGACATACTTAATACCGTTCGTAGCTTTTTTCAAGAAAGAAACGAACATTATATAATGTTCAAACAGAACAGTGATACTGTAGGCAAACATTATATTTTAATGTTCTATAATGTTTTTTTCGTGTGTATTTTGTTTTTGTAAAAAATGTTTTTTTTACCAGCCAAAAGGGACGAACATTAACGAGCCGAACCGAACACATTGAAGTTTGTGGATTTTCAAAAAAACCGAACGGAATTAAATGTTCACATCTTTTGTTGAGTTTGATAAAAACAGTAATATTTTTGTGTTCGAAAGATGACTAACAGGGAAACGTTATTTTTTTAATGATTTCCTACACCAAACACTATTAGCGTTTGTGTTTTCCACAAATCAACCGAACCGAACATTAAAAAACGATATTTAGTGTTTATTTTCGAACACTGATTAAATATGTTTTAATTTTTAGTCGCTCACCGCTTGGGGTTAAAAAACCACCATTTAGATGTTGTAGGTGTCAAGCGAATGCAAAGACAAAATATTTCTTAATTTTTGTAAATGCAAATACTTTAATTTTTATAAAAACTATTTAAATTTAATAAAGGTTTACAATACAAAAACCAGTTGTAAATTAATTTTAATCATTCTAATAGTGCAAAAAATTCTTGATCATTGAAAATTTAGTATAAAGACTTTGATTAAACACAAATTGCATTTGCTATTAAATTTACATTTTCTTTAAAAATATAAATAAAATAAATTACACCCATATTTAAATTTTATTAAATTTTGTACCAGATACCAAGACCAATGACGATAATACAACTTCCCTTTTTTTCTTAGAAGAATTAAAAACAAACTGAATTTATGGCAAAATTTTTAAATATAGAAATTTAAATCTTCACTCCTTGTCTTTTGAAGCGCCACTAACAAAAAGTGAATTAAAAACGTGTTGTTGTCGTAAATTTTAGCCCAACAATCAGGAAACTTTATATCAAATTTACATAAATTTGAAACATTCTAAAAAGGACCAAACAGACATCAAGGAATATATTAAACACTTTTAAACAACAACTTTGTACGTCATCAAAGCCGTCTAAGACTTTGAGAGGAGACCAAAGGAGACAGCAAAAGGACATTTTTACATTTCAAACAAAAGAAATCCAAAATATTTCATTTTATTTACAAAGAAAGACAAAAAAAAATGTAATTAAACACAACAAATAGTTTAAATCAAATACAGGAATAACAAAATAACGTCAATGTCCGTCCGTCCGTCAGTCATTTTAAACTGTCTGTTTTTGTCTTTTCACCAAACGGACATCCTTCAGAGTCCTTTTAACGAATGTCTTAAATAAAACATTTCAAAGCAAAGCTAGAAAAATATCAACTTTGCATGCAACCAAAATGGAAAATATAAATAAATTTTCCAAATAATAAGAAATTGAGACTTTTTCTCGTTAGGAAAATTTGTACTTACAATGACCTGTAAATGACCGGGAATGAATGTTAACAGGATGTTTTGATTTTCTAATGACCACAATCAACATGATAAAGTATGGAATGGATTTGTTTTTTGTTTGCAAATGTTTTATGCCAAACACGTTCCTGATTTCAAGTGATTAATGGGGCAGAAATGTTTGATAGAAACATTTGTTGCTTTTAAAGGAGGAATTTTGTGAAATAAGCAAAAGAATAAATAATGGAAAGAAGTTATAAATTTAATTGTATCAAGAAAATATTTCAAATAAAATGAAGATCTTTTAAATAACAAATAAATAACTATCATATGTTACTCATATTTGAAATGTTCCTTTTATTTTCCTTTATCGGAGACTGGGGAAATTATTGCTAGTGTACCCTTATTGTTCTTACATTTCGACCTCTTTCATTACTTATTTAGTGCATTTGCATATATTAGCTATAATTCTTAGAGCTTTTAGCTTTATATTTAAATATCCTTGCTGTTTTACTTATTTCAAAATGCATAATCTCTATTTACATTTTTTTCACTTACCTTAAGTGACTTTCATATTATTGTTTTTATTATAAGAATTGTTTGGTTTACAAAAACACACACTTACACTTTTGGATAAGTGTGCGTTTAAGTATGTTTGATTATATGCGCACATTTTTATTAAATTGCTAAATTTAGCCACCCATTTCTACTTCGGTTTTCTTCAAAGGACATGGAGTAAACCCTGTGAAAAACCTTAACTTGCGAAAATTTATTGCAATTTTTTTATCGCTTCATTTATTTACTTTCCCCTACATGTCTCGTGTTTTTTTTTTTTCTTTAAGGATTAGACAAGCATCATATGAATGTTGTTCTTAAAGGAAATACCAGTTTGAAAGTATGGGACGAATTGCAGATACACTTCCAAAAAAAGATGTTCTTTTAAAGCGTGAGCTTCAAATATACTCTGCAAATAATGTGATTAGTCCATACACAGAAAAAATTAAAATTGATTTCAATTAAAAAATTCGTGATATTAATTAAAAATTAATTAAAGTTGCACCAGTAAACAAATTAATGGTATCAATCAAACGTTTCATTCATTTGATTAAACGTTTAATTCACTTGATTAAATTTTTAATTCACTTGATTAAATATTTAATTAAGACTGTTTTTATTTTTGATTAACGCTTTAATTGGTAAAAACTTTTGGAGATTTTTTTCTGTGTACACGCATGTAAAATTTAGCCCATAAGGGGCTACGGCTTGTCCCAAAGTAGCCCCAATGTATGGAAAAAACATCTAAAACTTTTTTTAATGTGATTAATTTTCATATTGAAAGTCTTTGATGTTTATGTATTACATTATTGTACTTATTTTATTGTTTTTATAATTTTTAAATAGACAATCCCTTGAAAAAGCCGACAAACAATCGACGAAACGTCGGGAACAAAATATTGTAATTTAAAATTGAATTTTATTTACATTGAAGGAATTTAGGACCTATTAGCTTGACAAAAATAACTTTCATAAATTCATCACTCTGGCCAAAGAAACAACTACAACAATGGTAAATATATTTAATATTACGATGTCCTAGGGCAGGACCATATAACACGGCTTTGCATTACAAAGGAGTAGTCTTAAACTACTCCATGGTATACTTAGAGGATTAGCTTTAAAATGTCGTTTCACTACAAACTGTTTTTAACAATGACATGGTCCATGCTTGCATTACATTGGACCAGTCCATGGAGTAGTCCACTTGATCCAATATTGTGTGCAGGGTAGGAACCACTATAGTGGATACAATATAAATACAATGCCTTTAACGCTGCTAGTATTTTGTTCACGAGCAAAATACCCGTATATAAGCTCATTTTTCAGTCATAAATGATACTCTCTTTGTGAGAAAATGGTACCCTACCAATGAATCACCTGAACGAATCATTTGTGTTATAATATTCTGATTCCTTATTGAGCAATTTAATGTAAATTTAATAACATTAATTTGAATTTGAGTTGCCAGCAGCGTAATCAGCTAACTCCGCTCATGTAAAAATATAATATAAAAAAAAAATTTTGTATATTTTAACATGATCGGCGTTGCCTAATTGCGCTGCTGGCAACTCAACTTCAGTTGAGTTGCTATCCGTAATCGGCCCAAAAACGCACTTCTTACTTTTGTTCTAATGATAAATTTGAATAATATATAATAATAAAAGATAAACTCACTGTTTATTGTTGTTGTTTTTGTTTAAGCTTTGATATTGTTACAATTAAAACTGGGGCTTTAGTTTTTCTAAAATCTTTGGATTAAGTTTCCTGACGATCTGGCCTAAGCAACCAGTGAAATGCGCATAGGAATAGCTTATCCCATCAGCAATCAACTTCAGTTTGTCAATAGTATGAAATGGGAATTTAGCCTTGATAAAGATTCTTTATATTCAAAGGATTCATTGCATGTACAGTGAGCCAAAAAAAAACTTGTACACTTGTTAAATTAAAATAAAAGAAAACACAGAGATTTAAGTAAAACCATATTATAACTTTTATTCACATTGATTCAATTTTAAGATCTTTATTTTAATTTTAATAAAACTTCTTTTTCATTTTGTATATTTTAACGTTAAAAAATAAAACAACAAAAACATAAATATGCTAAAACTCATAAACAAAAAAAAAGTTGTACAGGACAAAAAACTTAACGTAACTTTAAAAAAGATTGAAATATTTAGGTTTTCAGTATTTTGTATGATTTCCTTTATCTTCTTTAACAGAAGGAAGTCTTCTTGGCATCGAATGGACTAGATTTTTTATAACTTCTTGGGGAATAGAACTGCAGATACCTTTGACAGCGTTTTTTAAGGATTATTTTCCGGATATGTGGTAATTTCTTAAATTTGTTTTCATATGAGCCCACAAATGCTCAATCGGATTAAAATCCGAGCTCTGGGTAGGATGAGGCAAAACTTTTTTTGTGTTATAAAGCAACCATTCCCTTACGATAACGGCCGAATGCTTTGAATCATTATCTTGCATGAAAACAAAATCATTTCAAACCCCATTTTTGGGCGGATTATGGGAAATTATTTTTCAGGATATTTAAATAATCTGTTTTATTCATGATTCCCTCGATACAAACAAGGTTACCTACTCCATTAGCACTCATACACCCCCAAACCATAACATTGCCGCCACCGTGCTTAACAGTATGAAAAATATTTCGTGGATTAAGTGCTTCCCCTAACTTTCTCCATGTATTTGTATGTATTTGGAAGTGATGGACGAAAATCTGTCTGCACTTGAATTCGTAGATTAAGTGCTTCCCTTCCTTATGGTTTACTTTAATCTCTGTGTTTTTATTTTAATTTAACAAGTGTACAAGTTTTTTTTTTTTTGCTCACTGTATATCTTTGATATCGAATCAAAAATACAAATTTTGCGTTTTAATTTTTGCATGATCTACGTATGGGCCTCTAATTTAACAAATTTTTTAATATTCCAATTGAAAAGACGGCTTTTATATTAAAATTTAAATCGCAAATCTCAATTTCCTGCTGTAGGGTACTCAAAACAAAAGCCGCAACCGCAAATACGCCTTTGTTGACGGCGTTTTGTTTTTAAGTTGCTGTAAATGTTTGCAAATGAGTGTGTGAGTGTGTTTAAAAGAAACTTATTTTTATTTTCATTTCTAAAAAAAAGATGTTGAGTAAACATTAATTTACATAACTTCCTTTATCACCAACAACAACTTCATCGTGTGTCTGCTGCTTTATTCTACTCCACATCTTTTAACCAGCGTTGCCATAATTAAAAAAAAAACTTTAAGTGAAAAAACATTTTTTCTTTTTGTTAAAAAAAATAATCTAGTTTGCAAGGAAATACTTATTTAAAACAAAATAAAATAAAAGTAATATTAAAAAGGTTTCTTTAAAATGTGCTAAATTCCCATTTCATACTATTGATAAACTGAAATTTATAGTTGATGGGATAAGATATTCCTACGCGCATTTCACTGGTTGCTTAGGCCAGATCGTCAGGAAACTTCATGCAAAGATTTTAGAATCAAACCAAAAATATTATACAAATAAAATTGTAAAGCGATTATGAATTATAAGCCCCAGTAATAATATCAATTTAAAGCCCTTTCTATTGACTGCTTAAAGTTTTATACAATCGCAGTTATTTTTTGTTTCAAAAAGTCTGTTGTTCTTAAAATATTATATGTATATTTATAAAATAAAGTTGTTATTTAAAATTTGTTTCTTACATTACACTGCTCTGCAAAAAATAATTTTTTGTCTTTTCGTTAATTAAAACTATGTGAACTATATGGATTTTGATGCGCTGAACCCAAATCCGTTTTCGGTTTTTTTCCATCAGATCGAGATTTTGTTTAATGGGCGTGGCAAATTTTTTGCCCTTAATTAGTCAGGTACGGAGACATATTTCATCCTAACTCGAGAACCAGTCCGTACCTGACTAATTAAGGGCAAAAAATTTGCCACGCCCATTAAACAAAATCTCGATCTGATGGAAAAAAACCAAGAACGGATTTGGGTTCAGCGCATCAAAATCCATATAGTTCACATAGTTTTATTTAACGGAGGATTTTGCTGCTGAGCAGTGCTATTTTTGTTTAAGTTAATTTTTTAAAAGATACGCTCTATACTTTCTGTAGATTAGGGAACGACAAAATTTAATAAACTTCGGACTCATCGCAACATCTTACTTTTACTTAATTTTTGTAAAGTTCAAAGTTCCAAAACTTCTTGAATATCACTTAAATCTATAAGATTTGGCGCAATGGTACATAATGAAGAAGTACTCAATTGGGTACCTTTTATTACACTTATGCCCGCAATTTCTATACATTTTCCTATTTCAACGTTTATTTGGCCTTCGTGGTTTTACCTTAAGTTTCCTTTTAAAATATGGAAGCTTTCACACCATAGATTTCTATACACAGCTAGATTTATTTTTATAGAAATTACGGGCATTAATGGTGCTAAAAATTCAACGTGTTTAAGCAAGTCGTCATCGAAATCTTACTTTTTTAACAGACTTTTACGAAGTTAAACATAAAACTTTAAGCAATGAACTCTAAACTCCATTTAATCATCTTTAAAAAACTTATATGAATCTAGGGCTAATCAGACTTCAGCATTAACAAAATATATTTAGAATCCTTACGGTAGGAAGGAGTAATCACAATTACATACTATTGCAATAATAACGTACAGAGCAAATATAGAGTATTTTTATTAGCTGTATGAGAACTTTCGAAACCGATAACTATGTTTTGACTGCTGAGAATGTCAAACTGGGTTGACATTTCTATTCAGTAAGGTTTACTGATCATGAATCGTCTAACGCTTCCGAATTGTGTAAATTAACTTTGAAGAAAATAAATCTGTTTGCTAAAGTTCATAGAGAACTTCGTCCATTTTACAAATCTTATTTCCGATTAAATGTCCAAGTCAATAAGCAAAATTGCTGTAATTTTCATCCATAAAAATTGACTGTTTGGTGCGGTTTAAAAGATCTTTCGAAATTGGCAAGTGGTTGTCGTTACGGTGAATGACGAGCACTATCGAGCCAAAAATTAGTTGGCTAAACATCAACGTCATTTCGTTTCAACAAGCACCTTGGGCGACTTGCCATAGAGCACGCTTAGCTATCGTCCAGATTAGCAATTTTTGTTGCAGGAATTCTTGAGTTTATTGGGGGGAGAGGTGAGAAGATTGTGGAGCGTACTCAGTTTCATGTAATCTGCAACTCTGTTTTGTTTTGTAATTCTCACACTTTTCAACTTAAAATTGCCTGTAGATGAATTAGTATTTAGTTATAAAATAAAAGCAGGAGAAGAGGAAAGTCAATATTAAAATACACAAATTCCAAAACAAGAATTTTATAATCTGGAAACAAATGCAATTTCAAAGCAGAATTTAAAAAAATTTATGAATTTTTAAAAACAAAAATTCCGAAATTTTAATAAAAAAAACGACTGCGCATATAAGAAAAACGTTTTACCTTTCTTAAAGTAAATTTTGTTGCGGAATTTCGGTTTTTTTTAGTAATTTCAATAAACTAAAGCGTTTTTGAGTTACGCGAACATGTGTTGTGCAACCTCCTTAATTTTCGAAATAACGGTATATCTCGAAAACCAAAGCCAACATAAATAAAAAAGTTTCAACTTTCTTAAAGTAAATTTTATTGCGGAATTTCGGTTTTTTTAGTTTTTCAATAAACTAAAGCGTTTTTGAGTTACGCAAACATATGTTATGCAACCTCCTTCATTTTCGAAATAACGGTATATCTCGAAAACCAAAGCCAACATAAAGAAAAAAGTTTTAACTTTCTTAAAGTAAATTTTATTGCGGAATTTCGCTATTTTTAAGTTTTTCAATAAGCTAAAGCGTTTTTAAGTTGCGCGAACATATGTTAATCTATCTATACAATATATAATTTCTCAGTATGTCAGGATGTTTGCATGTATGCCCTATTCTTTCCGCAACTTTCTGAAGCCATCTGATGACATAGGAAGCTGAAATTTGGCACACTTGAAGTACTTTCTCTGCGGAAGATCGTAACGAAGCCAAATTTTCATTTTCGGCTTTTCAACTAGTATAACTATAAAGATCTGATAGAAAAGATGTTTTTTTTTATAATATGGGGAACTTTGGGGACCACCCGGCACGGCTAGGCACCGTCGGATTGACCTGAAAAATAAGATCATGATTTCTTACACCAAACCTCATTTTTTAAGCAGCGCAAACAATTAAAAAAAAAAAAAAAAATTTCGACCAGTCTAATAAATATACTATATATACCATATACCGACAAACCAGCAACTCTGAAACATTGAAAGCCAATATTCCAGCCTCCATTGACGCATTGCAAAAAGTAGTCAAAAAATTAACAGATCGAGTGGACCTTGTAACTCGTAGCCGCGGCGGAAATATGCAGGAAATCATATTTAAAAATTAAATGCCACGAAATTATCTACCAGATTATAATAACAAAAATTAAATTTCAACAATATTTCTGTCATTTATTATCATTTTAAGCTTTCATGCGGTTAAAAAAAATAATGGGTTGATTAATTACATAAAAATATCACTTAATACTTTCATCCAATTTAATGCAAATTTAAGATTATGAATTTATAAGAAACTTAAAAAAACGTTATATAAATTTAAAATTTTTACATCTCAAAAAACTTGTGAAAAAAAGGGAAAACTTGGCACATGGCAACGCTGCTGTTAACGCCACGCAACCTTTCAATTCACCCCTCCTCCATTTTGGTATTTGTGTGCTCGAGAGTGTTTGTTGTTGTTGTTCGAAAAACTGTTATTAAAAATGTGTATTTTTTTAAAGCATGTTTTGTGGCGCTTTTCTATGCTTGTGTTAGTGTTACTAGTGGTCGTTTAAAAGAAAAAAAAAACCATTTGCTGTAAAAGAAAATGTGTTTTCTATGAAGTTGGTAACAACTCCTCCTGAGCTTAAGAAAACAAACAAAATTTTAAATAAATATGCTGTCAACATTTTGGTCGTCATACGGGTGTGGCAAGCAGTCTTTCAAAAAAGTGTCTGTTTTATATGTTTTATAACTTTTTATTTCTAAAAAAAGATTTTTCTGTTGTTTAAAAATAATTTAAATTTAATTAGATCTTTGCAACAGTTTTAGTTACACTTCCAAATAAAATTTGTTTTTTAAATCTAAGACCAATATAAAAGCAATTTTCTAATGGAAAGATAAAATATCTATTGATAATTGTACTTTTACCAGTTTTTATGTATCTGAGAAGTTAAGTTTTCAGTAATAAACTTTTCGAAATTGGTTATAAAGCCCTCATTCAACTTTTGCTAGTTGAAGAGCTTTCTTTTTTATTTTCCCACTCGCTTCTGAAAGAACTCACAAGATTATTCAACTTGAAAACACCACATACCCCTGCAAAAAATTTAATATACTGCCAAAATATAATTTTACTTTTTCATAAACAAACTTCCCAGTCCTTAATATAAAACAAAATATTTCAAAGCCTTATACATATGTAGTTCTTTCAATCTATATTACTTTTCTAAAATGTGGGTGTTAGGATGTTTTGAAATGTTTGCGAAAATTATTTGCAAACTAGAAAAGAAAATTAAAAATGAACCAATAACAATATAATGATGACACCAAGTGGAAAAAATCCACAGGATTAAAGGCCTGTTTACATAAAATACAAAAACGAAAAGCAAGAAAATATATAAACTGACAGTTCATGCTTAAGAAAATCTAGTCAAAGCCTAAAAAGGTTGCTTAAGTACACTACGATTCAGTTGGATATGAACACACATTTTCTGCATGTTAAGTCTAGGGTTGCCAGACAGGCTTGGTTTGACTTGATTGTCATCAAGCTTTTTCAATGCATGTCGAGAATCAAGAAATAGTGTCTTTTGTCAAGCTAAGCCGGGATTTTAAAAATTTGTCCAATAAATTGCCATTTTAAAATTAAGGGTGAAATAACCATTATTGATCTATTAATTTATATTTGGCCTGCACTTAAATTCTATTTTTTAAAAAAAGGGACAAAGAATTGTCGGTAAAAACGTTGTATCTAATGGAATATATGATTTTGAATTGTTAAAATTAGAATGTACAGCTGAAAAACCATCAGAATCTTATTGGTTTTTCATTAATAAATCAGATTCCGCTGGGTGTAAAGCTGTTTTTGAGATTTGGTTTTAGTATTTAACGAATAGTCTTAATTAAATGTTTTATTGACCCCGTGATATAAGTCCCAGGGGCAATAAGTTATAGTGCAACAATCTTAGAGGGAGTTTACACGGTGTCTATTCAGACATGTCTAACAAACACGTTTGTTTTGTTTGTAGGCGATCGGGGTAGAGAAGAAAGAGGGGTTGCTAAACAGACATGAAATGAGTTTTCATGTTTGTTTATATGAATTTCAATGTTTTTAATTTAACATGTTTGGAAAGACATCGTGAAAAGACAATAGGTTTTTGGAAGCATGTTCAAAAGAGAATGTCAAAAACAGACATGTCTGAAAAGACTCCGTGTAAACTCCCTCTTAAATAAAATAATTCCCAAATTAAAAAAGGAAAAATCCCAATTCTTTGACGTTTTTCATAATTTAATAACTCCCAAAGAAATTAATGCAATGACTGCCAAAAAGAGTTCATCAAAAAACGAAATCAGGCAAACAAAATTTAAGGAATTCCCAGACAAAATGGATATAATACCCAAAAGGCTGCTTGCAATAACTCCCAAGTGCAATAAGTCCCAAGAAAAAAATGCAATTAGACCCAACAATTTTTCATACAAATGTGGGAGTAATTTCATTATGAAATAGCTCCCAGCCCTCTTGGTTTGATTTCATTTTTTGGAAGTTATTTAATTTTTTGCTTGGGAGTTTTTTCATAATGAAATAAAATCCAAATGAAATAAGTCCCCGAAAAAATAAACGTGGAAGTTGTTATTTCATTTTATTTTGGTTTACGGTGTTATTTCATTTGCTGTGGGAGTAACTTTTTAAACGGTATTTATAACGGGATAGTTAAAACAGTTGCTACTAATACATTTGGAATATTTTGATAAGGTAAAGGATGTATGTTAAAAACGTTAAAAGAGGGAGAGTGAAGAAGAAAATCCTTGCAACCGGCTGAAGAATGGATATACAAAGAAGCTTTAGTCAGCAAAGCCGGTGTTTGTATTACCATAGAGGAGATAATACTTGTACAAACGATTGTGCCATATGTATGGGTAGTGAATCAAATACTCTCTTTTTGCCATGCAAGCACCTAAAAACTTGCAATAGCTGCGTGCTTAAACTGCAGGCAGCTGTAATTACAAGAGGTCAGGATACAATAAATTCCTCATTTGTTGCCAAAATATCGAGGACTCAATGTTAGTTTTTTGGTAACCTGATATGTAAATATTCAAGTAAAACGAAATTTATTATTTCTTTGGGAGTTCTTTAATTTTTTTTTTTTTTTGTCTTATTTCATTTCTTTTTGATGGACTGTTTTTGGAAGTTATTTCATTAATGTTTTTAGGAGTTATTTCATAATGAAACAACTCCCAAAAGTTGGGGTTGGTTTCATTTTAGACTTGGAAATTATTTAATTTTTAAAACCTTTTCTTTAGCTTCACTTCGGAAAATCAAATCTTGTAACGTTAATTTAACCGCCTTATACTCAATGCAAATGGATGCAACTTTGCAGGCATACATATTCCCGGTGACAATACACGAATACATGGGCGAAGCCGTGATAAAATCTAGGGGAGGGGGGGGCAAAATTTTTTTTTTTTTGTAAAATGCTTTTTTGACCGCCTTTTACTCAATGCAAATGGATGAAACTTTGCAGGTATGCATATTTCCGATGACAATACACGAATACATGGGCGTAGCCAGGATAAAATCTAGGGGGGGGCAACATTTTTAAAACCTTTTCTTGAGCTTCACTTCGAAAAATCAAATCTTTTAACGTTAATTTAACCGCCTTATACCCAATGCAAATGGATGAAACTTTGCAGGCATACATATTCCCGATGACAATACACGAATACATGGGCGTATCCAGGATAAAATCTTGGGGGGGGGGGCAAAATTTTTTTTAAATTTTCTTTTTTAAGAAAAGAGTTTCTTAAAAAAATTTTTTTTTTAAATGTTCTTATTATTTTGGAATTTATTTCTTTTTTTCACTTTGGGACTTATTTAATTTATTTTGGGATTTATTTCATTGGGAGTTATTGCACTGGGACATATTGCACCTGGGGCTTATTTCACAGAGACATCCAAAAAGAGGCCGAAAACTAATGCCGAATCCCAAAGGCCGTCTTTGCATAGTCGTTTTAGTTAGCAAACATGGTGTTTGTTATACCATAGAGGCAAAACTCCTTGGCCTGGCCGTAAGATGGCTATATATATAAAGTTCATGAAATCTAATTTTCATTTAATTATTTTTTATGAAATAATAACATGAAAATAATTGAAATTTATTGATCATTTTTCATTGTTGACTGCCGCGGGGCTCGAACCCAGGCTTTCACGGACAGGTAACCCTTACATGTTTCAATTGTAACCAATATCTTCATAGGGTTTTACCGTTTAACACTCTCTTTTAACCAAATTGTATTTAACCCTTGGTAGATCGAAATTTACTTTTGTTTTTCCGTACTTTTTGTCAAGAATTCATCCCGAAGTCCAAAGTACAAAGTACAAGTCAAGAATGAAAAATTATCAAAAATTTTAATTAATTTCATGTTGTAAAATTCCTTTCTTCATAAAAAATAATTTAATGAAAATAAATTTGATGAACTTTAGCCTAATTACAAATTTTATATCAAAAAAATTTAAGAAATTGCAAATTATTTAAAAAGAACCCTAGAGGGAAGCGAACTTTTCATACCCTGAGTTATCTACGCCAAATTGATTAAAACTGCGAAATTAAAATAAGAAACAAGTTTTTCTCTTGTTTTACCAATCACTAACAGAAAGCGTTGCAAAAGTTTGTGTTGCTTTTATTTACTTTTGCTCTACTTTAAATACAATAGAAGCCATAAGCCACACAAATACGAAATAAATGTAATGTTGCTTACACCATTTTTGAGCTGAAGGCCTCATATATATATATATATACTCAAGCACTGTAAAATATTCAAGCACGTACTAAAATTGCTTAAATTAAAACCACATTATCTTTTGGTATTACATCCTCCGGGTCGAATATATACGGATGATTTTTCACCACTCGTGGGTAAGTTTGGAAAACTCGGAGGGAGGATCATCCTTCCGTTCTAACTCGATTGGAGCTGCTGGCATTTTCCCAAAAGCATCACAGGCTAAGTATCTCCAGCTCCTAAGCAAGGAGCGAGCGCTTAATCTTGTCGGATTACACATGCCAAATTGCACACAGAAAAAAATAAAAATAGATTTCAATTAAAAAATTTGTGATATTAATTAAAAAATTAATTAAATTTGCACCAGTAAACAAATTAATAGTATCAATTAAACCAGTTAATACTATTAATTAAACGTTTAATTTACTTGATTAAACGTTTAATTCACTTGATTAAACGTTTAATTCACTTGATTAAATTTTTAATTAAAACTAATTTTATGAATATTATTTTTGTCAAGCTAATAGGGCCTAAATTTCTTCAATGTAAATAAAATTCAATTTTTAATTACAATATTTTGTTCCCGACGTTTCGTCGATTGTTTGTCGACTTTTTCAAGGGATTGTCTATTTAAAAATTATAAAAACAATAAAATAAATACAATAATGTACCACATAAACATTAAAGACTTACAAAATGAAAATTTAATCACATTAAAAAGTTTTAGTTGTACTCGGGATCATACAAATATAAAAATTAATTTTAATATTTAAAAAATACATAATACTTTAAACTTTAAATATATCACAGCTTAAGTAATGGCAACAATATAGCTCGCATTTATTTTGTTCGTGTCTTCCTTCAAATTCATTGTTCTATTAATTTGTTGTTGGATTCTTAGGCTTTCAATTGTGTACCTCTTTCTTTCTTTATTTTCTTTATCTAGAATTTTTACATCATCGAACCTAATTGTGTGACCAGTATGTAGGATGTGTTGTGCTAGTGCTGTTGTCTCTTTTCTCCGCATTATGTCCATCTTGTGTTCTCCCATTCTTGTATCCAGTGTACGTTTTGTTGTTCCTATATAAATTAGCTCGCATGGCTGTTTGTCATTTCCTTTACATTGTAATTCGTATACAATGTTGCTTTGTTTTTGTTTATTAATTGGCGCCTTAACTCTATTAGCTTGACAAAAATAATATTCATAAATTCATCACTCTGGCCAAAGAAACAACTACAACAATAAAACTAATTTTATTTTTGATTAATGCTTTAATTGGTGAAAAATTTTGGAGAATTTTTTCTGTGCACTCTGTGGCGTTTGGTAAACGCATTATTTAACACCAATGTGATTGAGATCCAACATGAGGTCCTCATGTAAATCTATTTCACAACTGGTATTCAAAAAGGTAGATAGATCATATTTTTTGAAGAAGAATTCAGGTTTTCAAAACTTTAAGAACTCTTAAGATAGTATATTATTTAAGAAGAGATAGCTCAAAATTTGGGGTTTTTGCTTAAATTCTAAGATATTGAAAAAAAAAAATCCCGGTGATTGTCCGTAAAAAATAAATTTTTGGAATTTTGCAGGATGGCACACAAATTTGAGGAGCTCCATAACAAATGGAACAATTCCACTTTTACAATTTTTGGATAAATGAACAAAAAAATAATTAATTTAAGCCAGTACGATGTATGTAGGTACGTGAAATGGTAACGTTTTTATCCGATTCATAGTAAATAAATTCATTAAAACAATGACTATAAGGATTGTAGTATGTACAATAATATTCAGTAAAAAAAAACATTAAACTTAAAAAGTGGAATTGCGTTTTGTTATGGACCTCCTCATGTAATATTTTAGGATTTCTTTTTTTTTCATTTATATTTAAGACACAGCCATATAAAGGGTGGTTAAATTGTAAGGGCCGATGTTGAATGTGAACCACACGTAAACGCCAAGTCTTTTTCCGAATTTTATTTGACATTTCTCTATTTCAGACTTACTCAATTTGAACCGTGGAGAGATATACAATCCAACAACGTGTTAAAGTTATCCAGACTTATTATGAAAATGGGCGTTCAAATCAAAATGCATATCGTGCACTTCGTGATTTTTTTGGTCAATTTGATCGTCCAAATGTGCGTACAATCGCAAAAATCGTGGAAAAATTCGAGCAAACCGGGACTGTAGAAGATGTGAGAACACCAGTGCATGCTCGTACAGCTCGTACTGCAGAAAATATTGCTGCTGTTCGCGATAGTGTGGCTGAAGAGTCGTCCACCTCAACTCGTCGTCGTGCCCAACAATTGCACCTCTCACGCTCGTCGTTGATGAACATTATGCATAAAGACTTGCATTTACACGCTTACAAGGTGCAATTGGCTCAAGAACTAAAGCCTCTTGACCATTCCAAACGTCGTGAATGGGCAGAATGGTGGCAAGAAATGGCAACAGTGGATGATCAATTTTCGAAGAAAATCATCTTCAGTGATGAGGCACATTTTCACCTCAGTGGATTCGTCAATAAACAGAATTGCCGCATTTGGGCGAATGAGAATCCAAGAGTGATTGTCGAAAAACCAATGCACCCACAAAGAGTGACTGTTTGGTGCGGTTTATGGGCTGGCGGCATCATCGGGCCGTATTTTTTCCAAAATGAGGCCGGTCAGGCAGTTACTGTGAATGGTGTTCGCTATCGTGAGATGATAACGAACTTTTTATGGCCCGAATTGGAAGATATGGATGTGGACGATATGTGGTTTCGGCAGGACGGTGCCACTTGCCACACAGCTAACGAAACAATGGCTCTTTTGCGCAACAAATTCAATGGCCGTGTTATCTCACGTAATGGCGATGTCAATTGGCCGCCAAGATCATGTGATTTGACACCGTTGGACTTTTTTCTTTGGGGTTATTTGAAAGAAAAGTTGTACGTCGATAAGCCAGCAACAATTCAAGAGCTAAAGGATGAGATAATTCGGCACATTAACGGCATAGAACCTCCATTATGCCTCAGGGTCATCGAAAATTTGGACCATCGGATGGAGGTGTGCCGCCGTGGTCGCGGCGCCCATTTGGCCGATATTTTGTTCCATACATAATTGAGTAATACCAATATATCATAATAAAATAAAATTACAATAATTTCCTAAATAGTTTGTGTTTTATTCAAAATCCCTTTATTAGGCAATTTACAAAGAGTTCTATTATCTCATAATAGTTGTATTTGCAATAATTTTATGAATTTAAACTTAACATAGTTGTCATCAACCATAATATGGTTTATTTTAAATATGAGTATGGCAACGTTACGTGTGTGTAAAATATTTTTAAGTGCTCTGCAACAATACTGAATTATTTGTCTGTAACTATATTGAAGCATATTTTATCTCTGGGTGCAGGTAAATGCTAAATCAATTTAAAATAGTGATTCTCTTTTATATTTTACTAAAGTAAAACTCTTAAAAAGGCCAAAATAAAAATATGTAATGCTTTTTTTGTAAAATAAAACAACGTTAAGACTTTTTTCAGTGATTATTTAGACAAAAATTTATATAAATGTTGTATCTATGCACTTCTTACCTTCTTCAATCTATGGGGAGTGTTTTGGTTAATGCTGTCAAGCAGTAAACATTTCAACATTTACACTTTTTCTTATGAATTCAATTTCCTTTATTGTATTTTGTTTTTATTCTTATGTGCGCATTATTTAATTTTTTTTTTTCTTACATTCCTCCTAAATGTTAACGCCTTTTGGTAACAGGCCTTTATACAACCACTCTCCAATGAAGACGATGATGATGATATTACAAAAACATATTGCATAAATTTCCTTAACGTTTGCAAAAAAGGAAAATGTTACTATTAAAAAACAAAAAAATAATAAAAATACAAACGATACTCACACGCATTCAAACACATAAAAAAAAATTAAATAAAAAGGAATGCGGCAAGAAAAAATAATCATGTGACAGGACAATTATGTCGTATAACTTGGCAAATGAAATTTTAAAATTTGCATTTAAAGTGACATAAAACAACAGCAGCAGTAGCAGCAAGAGCTTCTAAATGCTTAAATATGATGTAAGGAAACAAAAAAAAAAAAAAAAAAATTGAATGATAAGGTTGGTAAGCGAATATGAGTCCGTTTCCCTTGATGAAAAAACGCTTGAACATAAATATGATGTGCCTGTGTGTTTGCCAAATTAGGCAGAATAACCTGCTACCAAGTTTCGTAAACATTTTATTATTTTTTTGTACTTAATACATATAAAGATTAAATTCTGTCTCAATTTTTTGTTTGTTTTTTAATATTTGTCTTTTTAATTTTGCATAAATTTTTTATATTATGGAAATATTATGAAGGTTATAAAATATTTGCATTAACAGAGACATTAAATTAAACTTATGATGGTAAATAATGAAAACTTATATCTAATCTATTAAATAATTATATCTTTTATTTTTGTTTTGGATGCTATAACTACCAACTCAGCTCTTCTGGCAGGCCCCCAGGATATTCTCCAGTCAAGCATGCCGTACAGTAGCCAGATTTGATGGGATTGGAGACAGACTTTCTGTGCTCCACAGCTTTGACTAGACCATCTACACTCAAATAGGCCAAACTATCGGCACCTGAAAAACATAAAAGTTTTTTTTTAATCAATTTGTGACGACATATTTCTTCAAGAGGGCAATACTTTTATTTTTTTTTTATTAACTTACCCACATATTTGGCTAATTCACTGGGATTTAGTTTATTCGCTATCAGTTCTTCTCTGGTGGGTATATTGATACCCATGTAACAGGGATACAATAGAGGTGGACTGGCAATGCGTATATGAACCTCTGAGGCACCAGCGTCCTTAAGTAATTTAATAATCGGCCCAATTGTGTTACCTCGTACTATGGAATCATCAATTAAAACCACACGTTTGTCCTGGCAATTTTCCGATAAAGCTCCAAACTTCTTTGCCACGCCCAATTGACGCAAACGGGTAGAAGGCTGAATAAAAGTCCGACCCACATAACGATTCTTGCAGAGAACTTCAGCAAAAGGCAAGCCAGACTAAAAGACAAAAGTTTTTGATAATGTCTCAATAAGAAATTCAATTTTAAGAATAATTTCTTCAAAACTTACCTCTCTTGCATAACCATGAGCCGCTGCGGTACCCGATTCCGGCACGGAACTTACAATATCTGCTGCCACCGGCGACTCTCTAAACAATTCACGACCACACTGCAGTCTAACTGAATAAACCATTTGACCCTCAAAGGTAGAATCACTGCGAGCAAAATACACATATTCGAATATGCAAAAGGCCATGCGTTTGTAATCGGGTCTCTCTACTATGTCTACTGTACGGAAACCGTTGCGGGTCAATTCCACAATCTCACCCGGTTCCACCTCACGCACATAACGGGCACCAATTGATAAGAAACCACAACTTTCACTAGACACTACCCAACCTTCTGCAGGACAGTCCTCAACACTACCAGAACCCAACGTAATGGGAACAATTTTGCCAATACACAAAGGACGATTGCCATATGAATCCCGAACTGCATAGATTTTATCTTTGTGCATAACAACCAGGGAATAAGACAAGGGAGCCAAAGTCATAAAATGACGTATGCGAGCTGGCCAATTGGGACCATCATGTTCGGAAATATCTTCGGGGGCACAACACAAAGATTGGGCAATCAGTTCACTGTCACTATGGGTAGATAAACCAACACCACGATCCAAAACCTTTTCAGAAATTTTAAAAATTATTTTCGTCCCTTAAAGTAATAAAGATAAACTTACCTCTCTTCTTAACTGCTCACAATTTACCAATTCTCCATTGTGGGCAATGGCCAAAGCTCCATGAGATGTGTGCACTACAAAGGGTTGACAATTTACCATTTCTGAGGCCGCCGCTGTTGAGTAGCGTGTATGGCCAATACCCAAATTTCCCTTTAATTTCTGAATGGCATCATCATTAAACAGATTATTAATCATGCCCATGCCCTTGTGAACATTGAATTTTTTCTTAGATTTCCCGTCTGTAGTTACAATGCCAGCTGACTCTTGACCACGGTGTTGCAAGGCAACTAAACCCAAACAGATGATTTGAGCGGTATCAATCTGTGGAAACAAATCAGAAAAAACTATTTTAATTAAAACATTGAAAATCTTTATCAATCAATAAGTGTGTTTGTGTATTTTGTAAGTGTTGTTGTTGTAAAAAAATAAACTTATTTCAAATTTACACTGATTGGTAGCAAATCAAGATTTTACAAAAATGTTTTAAACTAGTGAACGTTAATTTTAATTGAAGTGCATGTGCGATTTTTTTTTTTTGTTTGGCTTTGGAGCGTCAGTGATAAGGAAAAATTTTTGTTGCATATCACATTATTATTGCTTTTGTTTTTATTATTAATAAACAATATGCATAAACATTTCAACAAGAATATGACATGTTTACGCATTTAAAACTGTAAACAAGAACAACAACATAAGTCAGAGCGACAACAATTCGAACACGAATACAGCCCAAAAAAAAAAAAATTATTGATGTCAACACAGTTTATTGATCTGTGTATAAAATCGGTCAATAAACAACAAATTCGAAATAATCTTTTTGGTAAACGGCTTACAAATTTTAAAAGGAAACTTAACAAACGAAATGACGTAAATTATTTATATGTTTTCAGGGAAAATTTTATTAGGGAAGTTTTAAGCAGAATATACAGAGAAAATTTTATTTGGAGAGCGACTTGATTTTGCTTAGACTTAGACATTATTTTAGTTAAATTACCCGTTTTTGATTCAATTAAACTCTACTTATAAAAAGATTTTGGTGATAAGGTGTATTGAAATCTTTTGCAAATTAAAGTAATTTGTAGACATTGGACGTTTTATAGGAGATTTAGCTAATTTAGGCTTATTGGACAGAAGAGAATTTCTGCATTATTTTTTTTTTTTTTTCAATTAATAGTGCATGTTTTACCTTTTCGAAGAATAATTAGTATTGTGGTTATTTTGTTGAACTATTTATGGTTTTTAATCCAAATTTTTAATATTTTTAATTAGGCTCAAGTTCATGAAATTTAATTTTCATTAAATTATTCTTATGAAGAAAGGAATTTTTACAACATAAAAATTAATTAAAATTGTTATTGATAATCTTTCATTCTTGACGTGGCTCGGGCTCGAACCCTGGCCGGCAGGTTACCATGACATGTTTCGATCGCAACCACTCGATCTCCTCAGATGGATTTTCCGTCTTACACTCGCAGCCATCGACGACTGCTGACGTTAATAGTCAAACATCAATCCTTAAACCAAATTGTATTTTAACATTTGGTAGATCGAAATTTGCTTTCCTGAATGATTATCCATTTTAATTGATTTTACATGTTTTTTCCTTACCTCTGTTTTTTCGTACTTTTGTCAAGAATTTTTCTTGAAGTCCAAGTACATTTTTTGTTTTTTAATTTTGTCTTTCTCTTTTCTGTTGACCTTTTTCAGCACAACTTGAAGGACAAATGTACACATAGAGCTCGTGCCTTAGCTTTAACAATAATTAGTATTGTGGTTATTTTGTTGAACTATTTATGGTTTTTAATCCAAATTTTTAATATTTTTAATTAGGCTCAAGTTCATGAAATTTAATTTTCATTAAATTATTCTTATGAAGAAAGGAATTTTTACAACATGAAAATTAATTAAAATTGTTATTGATAATGTTTCATTCTTGACGTGGCTCGGGCTCGAACCCTGGCCGGCAGGTTACCATGACATGTTTCGATCGCAACCACTCGATCTCCTCAGATGGAATTGCCGTCTTACACTCGCAGCCATCGACGACTGCTAACGTCAATAGTCAAACATCAATCCTGAAACCAAATTGTATTTTAACATTTGGTAGATTGAAATTTGCTTTCCTGAATGATTATCCATTTTAATTGATTTTACATGTTTTTTCCTTACCTCTGTTTTTTCGTACTTTTGTCAAGAATTTTTCTTGAAGTCCAAGTACATTTTTTGTTTTTTAATTTTTTTTTTAATATTTTTTATTTTTATTTATTTTTTAATTCAATAGTTCATCAGCCCCTAGCACCAAATTCTATATTTTAGCTTGTGCTAATGTGTGCAATAGGTACAAGTCCCAATTTTGGAAATCACTTGAAGAAATTTTACATACTAATTGTCATAAGGACGAAGGCTACGGCAAAATGTAAGAGTCAGTCTTTCATATCACACAGTAACCATACGAACTTCTTTTACTGTCACGAAATATCTTCATTAGAGTGATCCAAAAAATTAACTTGCGAATTTTGACAGTCCTCCCCCCTTAACACTGTTTTTGAATTGTAGATACACTCTGTGTAAAATATAAGGATAAAAGAATCACATTAAATGGCGCAACAACGAGGCTGAAGGAAGAAAAAAAAATAAATTTTTTAGCTTTTTTAAAATAATAAATATTTGCTTTTGCAATTAAATGAAAAAGAAACGAAATATGTACGTAATTATCGTCTTAATAAGATATAAAAAAAAAACATTTGGTTAAAAAATGTTAAAGTTATTAAAATTTCCCCATGCCCTTAACGCGTCTCAGGACACTTAAACAAGAAATCTGTGGCCGTCTGGAAAAACTAGATAACTTAATTTTTTGAAAACACGAGAAAAACACAATTAAAATTTTAAACATATTTCGCTAATTATTTCATGTGATTATGATTTTAAATTATGTTACAGATTTCTGGTACCATTCAACTGATTTTTGGACATTAAAACCGAAAATCAATTTCAGTTATCTTGTTTTCGAAAAATGAAGTTATCTAGTTTTTCCGAAAAAAAAAATTTTTTTTTTTAATTTATTTTAAAATTTTACGGAATTAAGGCAACTTAAGTAATGATTTGTGGCAAAACATAAACTACTTAACTCAGCACTTTTATTTACCCGGTTTTTTTTACAAAAAAATGTAGTTTACCAGTATTTAAATATAAAAAAAAAAAATCGTTTCCTTTCATATATCAAAAACTAGCATTAATTCGCAACTTCGTGAACGTCTCCCTTTCTTTCGATGGCATATGTAAATATTTGCCAAAGTTTATGTTTCTAGATTAAAAAACGACCAGTTGTAAAACAAAAAAGTACCAAAAAGTTATTCTCATCCGCTCATGACATTGCATGTTTAAATGTATATTTATAGGTGCTATATTAACGAAAATTGAAATAGTACCAGTTTGCATGTTTAATTTTATGTTTTTAGTTACAATACTAACGGAAATTCCAAAAATACCAGTTAAAGAACAAAAAAGTACCAAAAAATTCACTCACAGGTTCTTATTCAATCAGGACGTTGCATGTCGAAGATTTTGTTTATATGTGAATAATTAGCTATAATTAAAGAAAGTACCAGTTGTAAAACAAAACCTAAAAAAAGGAATTCAGTTTCTCGTATATCCTCTTTTTGGTAGTTTTTTTCTCCCCATTAAAGTATCAGACATTGCAATGTTGCAGTGGGAGACCAAAAATTAACGTTCGAATTTCGAAAAAGTACCGAATTCGTATTTGGATTTTAGATAAGTTTCGAGTGTTATATATTTATTTCTATGTTTATTAGTTTACAACAGTGATAACCAAGCCCCGAACTAAAAAAGCCCCGAACTCACGCACACAAAGACTGATGATAGTCTGATGTTTTGAAACGAACAAAGTTGTAATATACATGTGAATTGCCGACCGTGTCTGTGTGAAAAAAAAGATTATTGACTGGCTCGCGAGTCTATGGAGTGGTTATCACTGGTTTACAAGATAGATGGGGTGACAAAAAAGTTCCAAAATACAGGTTTCACGCGTTTACCACCTAAAAGGACCGATTATCAAAAAAGTACCACATACCTGTCCGCTTATTTTTATACCCTCCACCACAATTAGCTGTGAAGCGGTATACTAAGTTTGACATTCCGTGTGAAACTTTTTTATTATTAATCTCAGACCCCATAAATTGTATATATTCTGGGTCCTTGAGTGATTCTAAGTCGATTTAGCCATGTCCGTCTGTTGAAAGCATGTTCACTTTCGAACAACTCAAAAGAAATGAACAAACTTGGCGCCAAATTGCTTGTAGTTACCCTAAACAGTTTGGGATTAAATTCCAGCAAAATCGAGCTATGAATCAAAATGTGGAACCACCACCTAAAACAATTGATAATTTTGTTCCAAAAAAATAACATTAATGGTGGAACAAGGCACGGAATGAGATAAGATTTTGCAAAAATTTGTTTTATTCGACTAGAAATAACACTGTGAAATTTCGTGACGATCGGTCCATAATTTACCTTAGGCCCCATATAAACCCTACTACCGGAAAACTGTTTAGTACGCCTAAAACCGTAAAAAGTAATGCAATCATAACAAATTTTTGCTCGTCACAGTTTTATAGGACTATAAATGAGACGGTTAAATTTCGTGAAGACCGGTACATAATTTACCCTAGGCCCCATAGAAACCCTACTACAGGAAAACAGTTAAGTACACCTCAAACTATAATCAATAATGCTATCATAACAGAAATTGGTACGTCACAGTTTTAAAGGACTAGAAACGACGCTGTTAAATTTCGTGATGATCGGTCCATAATTTACCCTAGGCCCCCATATAAACCCTACTACCGGAAAACAGTTAAGTCACCTAAAACCATAATTAATAACAAATCGTCACAGTTTAAGATAATAATAATAAATAGACATCATACAGATATTACTTCTTAAACATTCGAACTGTCGGTGGAGGGTATCAAAGATTCGGCACAGCCGAACTAGCACTCTAACTTGTTTTATTTGTTTTTCCCCCTTAACCATTTGAATTTAAAAAAAAAATCCCGCCTTAGTGGATCGAATTGGGGAATAAGGAGGTTGAATTGTCCAAATTTCAAGTTTTTAGCTTCAGGCTGTGCGATGATGAATCAGTCACTATCGTATTTTTGTCGGCTTTATGCATTTACTTAATTAAAGGATTTATGCCTGTATTCATAAAAAAAATTTAAATTTAATAAATGTTTAAAGAACAAATTTACTATGAAAATTATCCTTAATAATCGTTTGTTAAATTTAATAATCGCTTATGAATACGGGGGTTACCCTTTATGGTTAACTCAGTTTAACATAGGTTTAAATTGAAAAACAGCTATTGACTTTGTGGTTTATTTTATTTCAATTATATTAAAATTTTAAACAAAAGGTGTTCCATTAAATTTTTATACTAAACTTGCTAATAAAATTGTTTTTTAGTTTAGCTGAACAAAAACACTATCCTATTTTTGCAACACAAACAACAAAAATATTATTGGGTAAGTCGAAAGATTTTTCAGAGTTACCGTACCACATAGGGTACGGTAGATCTATATGGGTTAACTATTACTGGGAATGATTTCGGGTGTTTGGCAGTCGTATTCTTAAGGTCAAGAACTTACAAAATTATATACTATGCATATAATAAATGCATATAATGTTCTTTAAATTCTCGGGAGTTGAAATTTTTAGGTTCAACATTTTGACCCAAAGAGCTTGTGAGCCAAATTTGTTATATTTTCACAATAAAATCGTATTCGACATCTAATTTTTCTGTTTTTTAAGACACAATGGAGTTAACTTGTTTTTCAAAAACTGTATGGATTTATCTAGTTTTTACATAAAAATTGGTATTTTTCTGATTTTTGTTTTTAAAATTACTTTTAAATGAGAAACTATATTAAAGTTTCGATGTGACAGATTGATAGTAAATAAAACACTCTTTCTATTTTTGGTGTTATCTCAATTATAGCAAAAAGTGGAGTTAACTAGTATTTCCATACGGCCACAGAAATGTAGGAACAAAATTAAAGTATTTTGAGAAATAGTTCAACAAGAGCTAATTTTATTTAAAATATACCCGTTTTAAATTGCATATGAGATATTTGTCTTCCTAAGATACCGTTAATCTATTTGCAGGTATGGTCAACCAAGAAAAAAAAAAACATTTCTTAACGCCAGCCTCAAAGCTCCGTTTTCAAATTTAAAATTTTAGAATTTTTTTATCGTCAAAATGGGATTTATTAGGGAATGAAAATATAAAAAAATTATGTTAATACCTCACAAAGTTTTTCCTTAGATACCTGCGATTTAAATTTCGCGTTTTTCGAAAAAATTAATTTGTTGCCCATATTTTAGCGAAAGAGCCCAGTTTCCTTACTGTTATAAATTTTAAGTAAATGTTAAGTAAAACTGAAAATATTATTGTCCAGATAACTTTAAATATACTCTGAAAATTTTACTAAAATCGGAGGATGTTAAGCCTAAAATCACGTTAACCGATTAAACAGAAGTAACTAAAGCAAAAAAAGAAAACAATATCAAACTCCTTTCTTCCTCACAGCATCAGCGATCACACGATTTTGATATTATTGTTCCAAGTAATGCGTCGGTCTTACAGTTAAAATAAATGGAGAGGAAGGTTAAGTGCGACCATAAATTAAGTCTCCCAAGCATTTTTTAAAAAAACCATATTATAAGATTTTTTAAATTTTATAATGATTTCAAAGAATTATTTGAATTGAATATATTGTAGTAAATATTGCATTTTGAAAATAAATTTATAATTCCGTTATTTTGTGCAAATTTTTTTTCACTTACCTGAGTTGGCCAATCACCACAAGCAATGGCCGCAAATACGCCACATTCACATGTAAGACCAGACACATCCTTTCCCGTTGGTTGCACTTCTTTGTACTTTTTGTCCGGAAAAGATTTTGAACACAAACTTTTATCACCACAACAATTTGCTGTTGTCGAGTCACCTGTAATTTCCACTAAAAATTATTTTCATTAAATTTCTACACTAAAACTATTTTCAAAAAATAAGAAAACTTACCACTTGACGTTATATTGGAATTCATTTCAAAAATATTTTATGTTTTTTTTTTTTTAATTTCTATTTTAAATATTTAACTTTTAATTTAAATAAAGCTGAGCACGTCTTTTTCTTTTGAATACTTTTTTCAAACTGATGATACTTTCCCAAGATTATTCCCATATATTACAAATGAATTCAGAATATTTAGACGGCCGATCGAATAATCGATTTTTTGTTTAGTTTTTACTATAACAACGACAACAACAAATACACTAATTTTTTTAACTGATAAGAATTGGAAAAAAGTGTTTGTTTAATCTTCAAATCACGGGCTTAAACTTTCAAGCATTTGCAATCTATTTTTAAACCAAAGACTTAGATTTATTTTATTTATTAAAAAGCCCAGATAAATGATAAAATATCTTTGAAATCCAAAAAATTAAAGAGAACTTGGCAGTTGCAGTCAGCAGCAGCCCTGAATCAGTTGAAACTGAAAGTCTTGACATGAATTCATCACGTTTTAAACAAAACAAAATCAAAAGGTTTGTGTACAAAAAAAAAATAAAAATTTAATATTGATAATAATATTTAAAATAACATTTTTTTAATATTATTATTATTTTCAACTCAGAAACAGCAACGAAAACTTTTCCCATACATTTACGAACAGATAAGAATACTTTATTGGTTGGTTGTACGAAAGATTTACACAGTTCTAAGTTCAAATTTTAAAAAATCCTAACCTTACTTAACCAAATTATAAAAAAAGTCTAAATCTTAACAAGTAAGAGTGCTATATTCGGCTATGCCGAATCTTATATACCCTTCACCATGGTTTGGAAAGAACAGAAGTTTATATATATATTTAAATATATGTATATATACATGTATATTTATAAAATATATATCGTTTAGTTTTATTTAATTATTTGGCACATGATTGCGTGCTATTAAATATATTAAAAGTTTAATTAATATATAGCACGTTAAGTTTTGATCGAACTTCAGTATTTGGTCATACCGACATCTTAAAGTATAAAATTACCATTTACTTTGGTGATAAAACTTGTAGTCGGGAAGTTCTATGGTTCACGAAAATAGGTATTAAAAAAAAACTATATTTTTGACATTACTTTTTTTTTTACCGATATTCCGAGTTTTTCTAAAGATTTCCGATATTTTGATATCTAAAACGTATGAATAGGTCATAATACAGCTCTAAAATTTTAGTTTTTATAAAAATGTTAATGTTTTTAGTCCTTTTTTGGAGTATTTTGCACATAACTTATTCATTTTTAACCGATTTGGCAGATTTATATACCAACGTGCTTAAAAATAATATTTCCATTAAATTGGCTTATAGGCATATACGTATATATACCTACATATGTGTACATATATTTAAGCAAACTTAATTATAAAAAACAAACTTAATTATAAAAAAGAGTAAATTTTTGGATTTCAGTATTTTGATTATAACTCAGCCATTTTTTAACCGATTTGACAGATTTATATACCGACGTGTTTAGCAAGAAATTTACCATTTATTTGTGTTATAAAACTTGGACTCGGGAAGATCCATGGTTACCGAAAATGGGTATTTAAAAAAAAAAAATTTAATTTTGGTCATAACTTTTTTGTATGTGAACCGATTTTCCCGAGTTTTTTATAAAATATGTTCTACTAAAAATTTCCGATATTTTGGTATATAAGTCATATCCATAGGACATATGGTAGCCTTAAAATTTAGGTTTTTATACAATTTTTCATTTTTTTTGTACGGGAGGTACCACGCCCACTTCTCCAATCCCGCCCACATTTTGTAGGATGGTGTGTATTGGCAACCTTAATGTGTGTACCTAATTTGGTGACTTTGGCTTTTGTCGTTCCCCAGATATACAGCAAAAAGTAATAAAAATACAACAAACACAAGGGATTTTTGGGAAAAATTAGAGGTAGTCGTGGTTTTTTGCTCATAACTCAGCCATTTTTTAACCGATTTGGCAGATTTATATACCGACGTGTTTAAGAAGAAATTTGCGGTTTACTTTAGTTATAAAGCTTGGACTCGGGGAGATCTATAGTTCCCGAAAGGGGGTATTTGAAAAAAAAAAATTAATTTTGGTCATAACTTTTTTGTATCTGAACCGATTTTCCCAAGTTTTTTATAAAATATGTTCTACTAAAAATTTCCGATATTTTGGTATATAAGTCATATCCATAGGACATATGGTAGCCTTAAAATGTAGGTTTTTATACAATTTTTAATTTTTTTTGTACGGGAGGTACCACGCCCACTTCTCCAATCCCGCCCACATTTTGTAGGATGGTGTGTATTGGCAACCTTAATGTGTGTACCTAATTTGGTGACTTTGGCTTTTGTCGTTCCCCAGATATACAGCAAAAAGTAATAAAAATACAACAAACACAAGGGATTTTTGGGAAAAATTAGAGGTAGTCGTGGTTTTTTGCTCATATCTCAGCCATTTGTGGACCGATCTGGCTGAATTTCAATAGCAAAATTATAATAAGAATACCTGACATAAAGATACCCCAACCAAGTCCCCATCATTTCTGGGGGCTTCGGAAAACCCATTTCAACAGACAGACGGACAGACGGACAGACGGACAGACGGACAGACGGACAGACGGACAGACGGACAACCGGTTTTGAACTTCGCTTTTCATAAGAACCCAGAATATATATACTTTATAGGGTGTAGGATCAATATTGTAGAAATTACAAACGGAATGACAAAGTTATATATACCCTTTCTACCTTCGGTGAAGGGTATAAAAAATTAAATCAATAAAAATAAGGGTATAAAAAGGGTAAATTAAAAGGCGTAAATATGTATAAAATATACGTTTATGAAGTTCATAAATATATTTAAAAAATTTTAAAAATTAAAAACTGACCAATTTCTTTTTAGATAAAAAGAATTTATAAAAAACGAAAAATAAATAAAAACAAACAAAAAATGGAATGAATGGGATTCGAACCAGTCAACCAATAACAAATTGTTAGGAGGCAGACCGCTTAGACCGTTCGACCATCGAACCGCATGTAAAGTCGATGTTGATTTGAGTATGTGATATCAATAATTTTTAATAGTAAATAAAAGTATGTATGTGTTTGTTGTTTGTGTATAATACAGAAGGTAATATTAAATAAAAAAAAAAAAAGAAGTTTACCGCAAGTATTTTAAATGAAAAAAAACCACAAAAAAAACAACTATTTTACAGGGTTACCATTAACCGTTTTGAAACGTAAACTTTCGTTTTGGTTAATAAAAGTCGCAAACCAATTTAAATGTTTTTTATTTATCAATAATACAACATAAACATACCAAGAAATTGCTTAAATTGTGTATGCTTTTAAATCGCTTTTGTGCAGAAGATATTATCAGGCCTGTTCTGAAAATCACTTTAACTCAAATCACGTGATTTGAAATCACATGTGCCTACTGAAATCACACGTCTGATATTTTAGCGTCCCGTTTTTGTTTGATCTTCAATTGCAGAAAGCACACCAAGAAACACAACAACGGTATGACTTTCAAAACACCACAAAGTCACAGGTGTGATTTCAGAACAGGCCCGTATATAGGTATATATGAATATATTTTTGTATAAATTGTCTAAAAAAGTGACTAATATGTTATCAATGTCAGCAATAAAAAGGCAAAGATTGCTTTTAATATTTTGACGACACTAGGTGACTGTTCGTTATGTTAGCGGTTTTTTGTAGTCGTAAAATTATATGATGAGGGCATTTCTAATATTCCCTAAATACAGTTTTTTTTAAAGTGGATGACCCTGCTTGTTTGTATGGTTTTTAAGCAGTGTGACCATTTTGGCAATTTTGTAGCTTAACTTAGATTAAAAATTTTAATTTGGCTAAAATACTTTCATTAAGCGCTTCGCATTTTTTTTAAGCATTTTAATTAAATGTTTCTAGCTTTTTTTGAATTATTTTAAAAATTGAAGAATAGGTATTGATATAACTTAAGTTTTTTATGTATTATAATAAATTATAATAAATTTTGACTAAAAAAAATAGTTGTAGTCAAAATGAAATTTCGTATGGAAATGGATAATTCTTATATTATAGTAAAAAAAATTTCATTTTATATTTTTACAAGACGATAACCCTGCATGTTTGGGCGATTTTTAATGAAGACTTTTAAGTAGTGTGGGAATTTTTTATTTTTGAAAGTAAATTCAGCACCAAAAACTTAGATTTAGCTGTAAAATTTCCATTTGGCATTTTATTAGCTTTAAAGAAAAATGTTTTAAGCTTCTTTTGATTAATTTTTAAAGTTGGATGGAATAGTCTTAGCAATTAAAACTAAAATAAATTGTTATAAACTAACTTTTACGCAATTAATGATGACTGTTTTTTTAAAATATAAAAAAAATAATCTTGTCTAAATATGTTTGTAAATTCTTTTAAATCGAAATAGCTATAAAACCGTTTGTATTTTGTTTTTATTAGAGGGCCTTCCAATTTCAAGGTTAACCAATTGTGGTATTAATATCTGATGCTATATCAAATCTACCTAAATACTTGTTTAAATATTACCATTTATTTTAATTTTGTTTAAAATGAGTCACTTAATGTATAAGGATTTAAAACAATATAATGAACAACTTAAAGAATTATTTGTAGCGTTTTCAAAATAATTTTTAGCATTTCTTTGCCTTGCCTAATGTCAGAGTAAGCTGTGAACAAATTTTAAGATCTGTTTCTATGTCATTGGTTTCGTCAATAAAATTATCCAAACTTAAATGTTTCTAGCTTTTTGATTAAATTAAACATTTACGTACGCAAATACTTATTGTTGAATGTTTTGCTTTCAAATAACAAATGGGATTTTTTTTAGAAATAATAAGATTTTTTAAAAATAATATGGCAACACGTGTGAGATTTTTGAATTGAAATGTAAGAAGAGATTATCAAAACATAGCAACAATCCGTCTCTAAAACTGAAAAAAACAACAATCATGAAAACAATGCCTACCAATACACATAAATAACTTTTGCATACTCGTACATACTACATACTTAGGTATTTACATTTAAGCCAAAAACAAATTGTAAAATATGGTTTTTGTTTCACATGTAAGGCGAACGATTCATATTTATATTGTTAATAAAATGAAAAAATCAAAAATCGCTGAATAATTTTAAAATCGTTTATAGAAATATTTATAAAAAAAGTTAAAAAATTTTCTGTTTGGAAGAGGTGGAATGCCGAGATTTGAACCCCGGCAATTTAACAAACAAAACAAACCTTCTTGGGCAACCGCCCAGACCATTGAGCTATTAACGTTGTTAAAAATAAAGAATTATAGTATAATATACTCCGTCATATTATTAGTTTAATATGTAGGTATGTATTTTTCAATTAAAGCGAACAATCATGTACAAGCATGTGTACATGTTTCTTATGCTTAAAATTCAACTCGTTCAAATAAAAAAACAAAAAAACAACAACCACAAGGGATTTTTTTGGAAAAATTAGAGGCAGTCGTGGTTTTTTGCTGATAACTCAGCCATTTTTTAACCGATTTGACAGATTTATATACCAACGTGTTAAAGAAGAAATTTACCATTTACCTTGGTTATAAAGCTTGGACTCCGGGAGATCTATGGTTCCCGAAAGTGGGTATTTAAAAAAAAAAAAAAAATTTTGGTCATAACTTTTTTGTATCTGAACCGATTTTCCCGAGTTTTTTATAAAATATGTTCTACTAAAAATTTCCGATATTTTGGTATATAAATCATATCCATAGGACATATGGCAGCCTTAAAATTTAGGTTTTTATAAAATTTTTAATTTTTTTTGTACGGGAGGTACCACGCCCACTGCTCCAATCCCGCCCACATTTTGTAGAATGGTGTGTATTGGCAACCTAAATGTGTGTACCTAATTTGGAAACTTTTGCTTTTGCCGTTCCCCAGTTATACAGCAAAAAGTAATAAAAATACAACAACCACAAGGGATTTTTGGGAAAAATTAGAGGTAGTCGTGGTTTTTTGCTCATATCTCAGCCATTTGTGGACCGATCTGGCTGAATTTCAATAGCAAAATTATAATAAGAATACCTGACAGAAAGATACCCCAACGAAGCTCCCATCATATCTGGGGGCTTCGGAAAACCCATTTCAACAGACAGACGGACAGACGGACAGACGGACAGACGGACAGACGGACAGACGGACAGACGGACAGACGGACAACCGGATTTGAACTTCGCTTTTCATAAGAACCCAGAATATATATACTTTATAGGGTGTAGGATCAATATTGTAGAAATTACAAACGGAATGACAAAGTTATATATACCCTTTTACCTTCGGTGAAGGGTATAAAAATAAAACAACAAAAACAAAATCAGGCACATCTTAATGATGCATGAAATAAACAATTTTTTAAAGTGCGTAAGCAATAACAAAATATTATTAATGATGTCTTGTTATCTCTCTTAAACAATTAAATATTTTTTTGTCTTATTAAAGCATCTTTTTTTCTTTTTGGCCAAGCCCCCCACCATCGATCGATTGGTGTATTTCAAGAATGGATCATTAAACTAGAAGCGCATCATATGATTTAAATTAATGTAAATGCATGTTTTTTTTAAATATTTTATTATTCTCAAAAAAATCAAAAAACAATCAGTTATTGCAAATAAAAATATAAAAATAAACAACAGCGATTAAATTAAATGGAAAAATTTCAATTATACTTTGATAACAACAACAAATAAAAATAATAAACACCCCACGAAGCCAAAAAGAAAAAACTAAAAAAAATATTTTATATTGTAAATAATTACAAAATCAATAATAAACAACAACTAGATTACAGTCAGATGCACAAGATTGTTCGTTTATATAAATACTACACGCAGAGAAAAAACATTTTTCAATATGATCCATTCTAACAAAACTATTATTAACGTAAATTGTTTAAACATATTATGGTCAATTAAACCATATTATTGTCACCGGCAATCATATTATGCTTAAATAAGTCCTCCATCAAGAATTCACAACCATGCTATGGTTGCATCTAAGCATTTGTTAACCACAAATAACTGTTTGCTTTAAAATTAACAACACAATATCTGCAACTAATAAGCAAATTTAGAAGCAATGCTTGCACGACCTTAAGATAAGCTTGTTGTCGAGTTTCCGATTTTTTTTTTAATGAATACGGAAAACCGTTCTCAAGTTATGCTGAAAGTGAGCGTGTTTTTAACATAACGCTTTAGCGCGAAAACTAGAGCTGATGATAAAAATGGACTGCAGATTCGCGTACAGCGTTTCAAATAACACTGTGCAACAAAAAAAACCAGCCTTAATACTTGCGAAAAGAAACTGGCGTATTGGTAGAGCAAATCTGCCAAAGGGTTTTGAAAAGTTAGCTCGGGTGCCCGAAATATCGGCACTTAAAGTTTTTGAATTTTCTGAAAAGGCGTTTGGTATAAGTCAAAAAAATAAACTTAATATACTTCTGAGCTAAAAAACTATTTCAGATGTCTTCGGTAAAATTGTATGGCGATTATTTTCATAGAATATATTAACCCTCTAACACTAATTTCAAGGGGTCATGTTTGTCCTTTTTTTAACTTCCACTCAAAAGTATACAAAACGGCTCTTTAAAGGGTTAAAATGTTCCACGAATATTTAATGTATAAAATTTCACTAGGGGTCTAAAACGGCACTTAAGAGGGTTTAAATGTTGCACGAATATTTTTTGCATCAAATTTTACTAGGGGTCTTCTAAGGCCAAAAGTTCGTGCAATGTATGCAACACGGAGTTTCGAAAAAATCAAAAATATCAAGGCCGGAATTTCGAAAATTCGTTTTACATACATTGCACGAACTTTTGATCTTAGAAGACCCCTAGTAAAATTTGATGCAAAAAATATTCGTGCAACATTTTAACCCGAGCTCAAATATATTTTCCTCTACGGTATAACAAATACTGGCCTCGCTAACTAAAGCTTCTCTGCGAAGTCGGCCTTCGTTCGGAAACAAGAAGCTTTATTTAACGAAACCGGTACTTGTTATACCATAAAGGAAAAAATCCTTGCGCCCGCCCAAAGGCCGGCTATGCAGAGAAGCTTTAGTTAGCGAAGCCGGCCTTTGTTATACCATAGAGGAGAAAATCCTTGCTCCCGGCCGAAGGCCTGCTACCAGTGATGCCAACTTAGTGCTTTTGGCACTATTTATGGTGCTTTTTGATACCTCAAAACGCCAAAAATGTATGCATAGTGCCAAACTAAAAAAAAGCACTAACTTGGTGCTTTTTAAATATTTCGTTAGTGCCTTTAGTGCTTTTTACAATTTTTATTTTTTTTCTACCATTTTTAAAAAATACGATTATATAGAGGATGATTAAGTTGAACTTTGCTATTTGCGTTACAATTTTCAGAAGGCTTGTAAAGATTTTAAGATTTCAAATGATAAAAAAAGTGATAAATGAAAGTTACATTCGTTTTACCAAAAACTTTATTTACGAGGTTAGAGCTAGGTTTTCCTAGCAATTTTTACGAAACGAAACGTTGCACATTTTAGCTTTGACAACATATTTAGTTATCGTAATAAAAAAGATTTATTTCGGTAAACATTTTGTTAAAGATGTAGACACTGTTTCAAAAATAGAATATGGATTGAAAAATATTAAGAATTGTTAAAAAAAAAAAATGCAGTCGGAAACTTGGTATATGCAAAGTGTTAACTAAATTAAAAACAGCGCTTTAGTTTTCCAAGTGTTGTGCACCTCTAGTGCTATTGAAAAAAGGTTTGACTAAGTATCAGATTGCAAACATACATGTGTTTTCTATTTTACACCTTATGTGTGTTCTTTATTCAGAAGCGTACATATGTTAAAATAATTTTTTAATATCATATGCCAATTGTCTTATTAAACTTTGCACGATTTTAATTTAGATTTATTTAAACGATAAAATATAAGCTTTTTTTATCAAATATGGGCTGCCATTAAGTTTAATGCAACAGCCCATATTTTTCGAGTTGCCAAAATCGAGCTCGCACTGTATTACTTTAAAACTGTTTTATGGCCAATTTAAACTCTAAATGATTTGGATGATATTATTTTTATTGAAGATAATAATAATACATGTAAAAATATTTATATACAAATGTAAATATATTTATTATTTAATCTTAAATGAAAATGGTCCCCATCAACGCCGACGCCTTTTTTTAAATTTGGGAGGCATGTAATATTCGGCACAGCCGAATGCAACTTCTTTTGTGTTTAATTAAATTGTAAAAATGGCTTAGTGCTTTTTAACGCTTTTTTTTGTTCCAAATAGTGCTATGCAGAGAAGCTTTAGTTAGCGAAGCCGGTTTTTGTTACGACACTGGACATTATGACATGCCACCTTGCAAAATGCTATCTATATTCTGTTTTGAGTAATTGATTATAACTATGCAGTGATTAATTAATATTTAACTATTGTAGAGTGCACAAAGTTTGGTGGAGGGCTCAAATAAGTATTACTGTCCATACTGCCGAGCTTTGCTTTTTGGGTCATTTTTCCTTTTTGGCCCTTTTTCGTTTTTTTTTTGGGCAAAATTTCATATTTAACTTTTTGGGTAATTGGACGATTTTAAATTTTTTTTTTTTTTGCCATTTTTCTTTGGGCGATTTTTCCTACAGCCAAAACAAAATCAAACTCAAAAAAATTTTCTTGTTGATTTCTACAGAAATCAATTTGACAATTATACAACATGACTCCAAATATTCGTAGTTATTTTTAATTGTTTGTACAAACATGTTTTACACTCTTGTACAAACAGGGAATCAACCCAATTATCAACACAAAGGTTTGAACAAAAATAAAATGGAAACTTTTTTGTCAAGTCGTTTGTGTATCAAAAATAGCAGCAGTATTTAGTCTACTACACTTGCTTTAATTCCCGAAGCTTCCATAGATAGCTTAGCTCACAACTATTTAACGCTGCATAACCATAGTTACACCATTCTCGTATTTATATATGTAACTTTTGAACCTAATGGAAAACTTTTAGTATTCAAACAGAACTTCATCAAGTCCAAATTTGACATAAAAATTTGTCGTAGAAAGCAGTCTTGAAAAAAGTACCTAAAGACAACCTTAAAGACACTTATTCTCTTTACAATGCTACCATATTTTTTTTATTTAATTGTATAAATGTTGTAAAAAAAAGTAATTAGAAAGAATTTGAAGTTACTGCCGACGAAGACACAATTCTGTCTGAACACTTAATCTTAGCGAAGCGATAGGTACTTCAGCTTCACTTACTAAATTCAAATAATAGTTTAAATGACATAAATTACATCCCAAACTACAAATATTTTTTATTCAATTTAATTTCGAAATAAAATTTCATAATTTTTTTTTAATTTTAGCTGTTTGCTCCTTTTCCGATATTTTAATATTTTGTTTGATTAACAACCATGCAATTATTTTTGGTTTGTCCCCTTTTACAACGTGGCAAGTGAAAGGCAGACAGACGAAGCTTGTAGGCGAGAGTAAAGTGTGTCTGCTGCCTTTCACTTGCCACGTTCTAAAAGGGGGCTTAATAGATAAATGTTATTATTAACCTCAACATGATCGGAGGTAACCTTAATATGGTGTTGGCCTCCTAATGAACGATTATTTAAACTATAATATGGTTGCCTGTGACTTTAATATGTTTCAAAAATTTCCGTTTAAAATTTGTTTGCTGGCCGTGATCATATGGAGAAATATCCCGGTAAATTATAAAACCCGTGTATTAAATTTTCTAAGCCTATTTACAAAAAACAATTTTTTTGTTGTCTATAAAATATTTGTTTATACCTTCTCATTATATTTTTAAAAACAAACATAATAATAAGAAATTACACAACAATTTGTAACGGAATAAACAAACTTATTTTCAGAAAACGCCTTTAACCCATTAATAGCTAAACGAATCAAATATTTGGCTAGTCAACAAAATGAATTTTTTTATTTAAATGATTAATAAATTAATAAACGAGTAAGAAAGTAAAGTAGGTCAAGCCCATATGATACCCTACACCACAGTATATAAAAACTAATTTTCGTGAATGTACCCTATTTTGGACATATGGGTAAAAATTGACCGTCAGAAAAAATTATGTTATGAAAACAAGATTAATGTAATACAATTCTGAATACAATTCAAATATTAACATCAATATTAGATTTGTTTATCTTAAAGCGATTTTGGAGAGGATGTTTTTATGGGAACTATAAAATATTGACCTACCAAGACATAAAATATATCATTAAAGTTATCGTTGCCCAATTTTATATCAATACCAACATTTGTAAGAAAGTTACAGCACTTAAAGCTATTTTCGTTGGTATTTGTATGGTAGATATAGTCAAATATGGGCCGACTTTAGAAAAAAAATGATAAGATGATTTATGTTCCAGTCAAATATTTCTGAGTCAACTTCAATCTAAACATCAACATAAAAAGACAGTTTATGGGCACAACGACTATTCGGAAAAGAAATTTTTAATTGGGGCTATGTGAAATTATGGACAGATCGTCTTAGAAAAAAACATATAATACCCTCTCCACTATTGTGGTGTGGAATGAACACGCCAGATCATCAGGAAACATTCTCCTAAAAAAAAAATGTTATATTTTTATCTATAACACTATGTGAGAGTTTTTTTACCAAATATATTTGACACATAATCTTTATGTAAAATTGCCCGCTGAATCCGAATATGAAGTCAGAATGCTCAAAAGTAGAACAGTTATATGTTAGAGATATTCCAAAATAACTGTTATTTGTGTTTTTAAAAAAGATGAAGTCACTTAAATGCAAATATATTCAAAAATATTAACCGGATTATGTGTTACTTTTTCCAGTGAAAGATAATTAAAATACTGAAATAACAATGAGTTGGGAAGATTGTGAAGTTGGTCATGTAACGACAGAGTTACAGAGGAAAAAAGTTTAAATTTCATTGAAAATTTTATGATTTTTTTTGCAATTAAAATTAATTTTTTTTACCAAACAATTTGTTACGTTTTATTGCATTAGTTTATTTAAATAAGAACATTTTCGCTCAGCAAGACTTAGATTGGCACAAAAATGATAAAGCTACAGAAGAATTAGTGAATTAACCCACATAGAAATTTAACAGTTTTATGGCCATTTTCTCAATGTATCGACAAACTGTCTGTTACTTAATGTCAACATAAATTTATTGGACCGATAAACTGTTCGTTAACGATTTTGGGTTTCTCAATATACCGACAAAAAACAAAGTTTTCAACTGGCAACTCCACTCAAAATACATGTAAAAGTTGGGAGTCAGCTGATTGAATTTATCTGAACGGCAAATAAAAGGAAAATAAATAATTGGCAGATGAGTGCCGGTTAGCTTTGCGATAAAATCGAAGCAACTGAGACATTGAGAAAACCAAATTTCTTTAAAGTGCAGTTTTTCGTTGGGAAAAAAGATAATCGCCTAATTAGGCTTTTTTAATATGTTTTGTTACTAAACATTTCGCTATGTGTATTTACTTGGTGTGTTTTTTGTGATTTGGAAAAATTCAAAAGTGGAATATTTCAAATAATCTTCTGTAACTTTGTAATTTTTTTTACCAATTTGGATCCTGTTGGGCACAAAATGTGCGTATTGGAATAAACTAAAGTCGTAAGTGTTAAAACTGAAAAAAATGTTATTGTTTGGTTTTAAAAAAAATAAGTTGAAAAGCGCAAAATTGCAAAAAATCATCAAAATTTTTCATAAAGTTTAAAATTTTGTCCACTGTAACTCTGCTATTTATTGACTCATCTTCTCAAACGACCCATTTTTATTTTATTTGCATTCAGTGTAGAGTATCCACTCGATTAATCGTTGTTTGATTAATCGAGGAATTTTTCCGCCATTATTAGAGAGAATAATTAAAATAGCCAATTTCGAATAACGCGATCCATTTATGGCAATTAATCGATTAAAATTAATTGCTTAGAAAATTCTATTTTTTTAATGTAAAAAAATATTTTGTTAAGATTTCTAACATTAAAACTATATTACATGATGTTAACTTTTGCATTATTTTCATCACTCACACTTTTAAACATATTTTAGTCCATTTTTAGATTTGGACGTGTGCGACAAATTATGTAAATCACTATTAACAGGGTTTAAAAAACTGCAGTCGAAACCAAAAACTATCGAACAAAAAACGAATGTATACAACTTTTCGCTTTTTGAGTTGGTTTGATACTGTTTACATTTAATGAATCAGAAGTAAAAGGAAAAGTTTTTTTTTGGCCAATGATAAATGAAGAACTGGACGAAATTTAAGCTTTTCTACTTTGACTGCAGTTTTTTTAAACGCTGACTACAAACGTCAAATTCGTTAAATAAAAATTCATCAGCAGTTATAAATGTGTAAACCATGTACCGTCAGATAATGGATTACTTGTTATTAAACTACTGTAAAGTTTTTAATTACCTCGTATCTTCTAATCGGTGTGCTGGTTTGAAAAAGAAGTTTCTGGTTTTTGTCGTGAAAAACAAAACAAAATACATATGTACTTTGAACTTCAAGAAGAATTCTTGACAAAAGTACGAAAAAACAGAATTAAAGGAAGAACATGTAAAATGAATTAAAATAGATAATCATTCAGAGCAAATTTCGATCTACCAAAGGTTAAATACAATTTGGTTTAAGGATTGATGTTTGACTAATGACGTCAGCAGTCGTCGATGGCTGCGAGTGTTAAACGGCAAGCCCTCTGAGGAGATTGAGTGGTTGGAATCGAAATATGTCAGGGTAACCTGTCCGTAAAAACGCCTGGGTTCGAGCCCAGATTGAGTCAAGAATGAAAAATTATCAGTAAATTTTAATTAATTTTCATGTTGTAAAATTCCTTTCTTCATAAAAATAATTTAATGAAAATTAAATTTGATGAACTTAAGCCTAATTAAAAATATTAAAAATTTGGATTAAAAACCATAAATAGTTCAACAAAATAACCACAATACTAATTAACATTACTGCAATATATTTATTAAACATTAAATTTTAATCTTTAAAAAAATTTTTCTTAAAACCAGAAAAAACTGCGGTGATTTTTAAAAAAATTTAAAGGTCAATCTCCATCGAATTAAATTTCACTCGATTTTAAGAAATAATAAATTGGTGTACTGCCTGTTCATCTATCGGGTGATTTTTTAGCTATTATCTTTTTGGCAACACATTTTATCGTCAGTTTAATCGACCGACTGAAGCGGCTATTCGGGCTATTGTGACTAAATTTCGCACCAAATTTACATTGTTGGACATTAAACCACCAACACGCTTACGTAGAGTGCGAAGTGAAGAAAATATCGCAGCTGAATCGGCCAGTGTTAATGATGACCATCAATTATCGATTCTACGCCGTTCGCAGCATTGGGCCTCTGTGACTCAACAACGTGAGATGATATCCAACTTTGTTTTGTTAAAAATGCAAAAGCTTGACTTGCATGACATGTGGTTTTAACAATACGGTGCCATATGCCACACAGCACGCTTAACAATGGACTTATTGAGAGGCGAGTTCGGAGAAAATTTTATTTCACTTTCGGGACCTGGCCGCCTAGATCGTGCGATTTAACGCCTTTATACTATTTTTGTGGGGTAACATAGCCCATGTCTATACACACATGCCCGCTTCAATTGACGCATTGGAAGACAACATGGAAGCATTTATTCATGAGATATCGGCCGAAATGTTGGAAAGAGTATGCCAAAATTGGACTAAGCGGATGGACCATTTGAGGCGCAGTCACGGTCAACATTTGCATGAAATAATCTTCAAGCATTAAATTATACGGACCGTACTATCGATTCAAATAAAGATTTCATGTATTTTCTCTGAATTTTATGTGTTTTTTTTTAAACTTTCCTATAGCTCTTAAAAAATCGCCCGATATTTGCGAACGAAGACTTCGATCGCTTAACTTACATGTATAACAAAAACAATATATTATTATTTGTTTTTGCTTTAAATGTAAGTTAAGCGTTCGAAGTCTTCGTTCGCAAATAGATGAACAGGCAGTTAAAATGTTTTTCATAACTGGCTGGCACATCACCCCTCTCTTTATTAATAAAATAAAAGTGTGAGTTTGTTTGTTTTTTGCCATTGGATAAAATTATTTGAATTCTTCGAGTAATTCGAACAATTTAAAACCTTTAGTCGATTTATCGAGCAATTTTAAAATTAAAAAATCGATTAATTCCTTACACGAACAAAATCAAATATTCGACTTTTGATTTTGTTCGTGTTTTTGGATATTCTAATTCAGTGTCATCATCTTTTTTAAAATCACAAGTATTTTGGAGTATCTCAAAAACTGTTATAGTTTTGACCATTTTCACATTTGGATTCAACGGACAATTTACATAAAAATTAGGTGTCAGATTCATTTCGTCACGACTTTGTTTAAAATATTTGACACAGTGTTGTAATATATAAATCATACAATAGGGCAACATTTTTCTAAAAAATTTCAAAGAATTTTTGGTAACAATGGGATCCCAATTTTGATTTATAAAAATAATATTAATTAGCAGACTAACCCACGATGTCGACCGCTATCGCACGATAATGCAAAGGAGCGATAACGTCATAGTTTTCATACAAATTTACGCCCAACTATGAAATAATAGACGACTATAAATATTAAAATCAGTCACTTATATTGTCGTTGTCTATAGAAGGATTGTGTTGCAATATTAAACGTAATTATTTCTTTAAAATAACTTGAAACACCAACACTAAATATATTGTAATTTGACTTATGGCCATTTTCTCTAAGTATCGACAAAATGTCTGTTACTTAATGACAACATAAATTTATTGGACCGACAAACTGTCCGTTAACGATTTTGGGTTTCTCAATACACCGACAAAAAACAAAGTTTTCAGCTGGCAACGCCACTCAAAATAGATGTAAAAGTTGGGAGTCAGCTGATTGAATTTATCGGTACGGCAAATAAAAGGAAAATAAATAATTGGCGGATAAAATCGAAGCAAATGAGACATTGAGGAAACCAAGTTTCTTTAATGTGCAGTTTTTCGTTGGGAAAAGATAATCGCCTAATGAGAAAATGGCCATTATAATACTCATTCGAATAATGTCAAATATTTTGAATTATAATATTTCTTTTCACAAAATTCTATTGTTGAAACTAGATATTTTTTATTTACTGCTTTGTTGTCATTTGTAGCAAATCAGGTAGCACAGATCTGGTTTTTTATGGCTTAATTTACGTGTTTTGCCAAATTTTATTTTCAAACTAGCGTTTAATTTGATGTGGCAATACAGTCATTTGACAATGAGTAATTGGATTACGTTAAAAGGTATAACCTGAAAACCAGTGTGGCCAATTTAGCCATTTAGTGGCTAGATTTAGCCATTTTTCACCCTTTTCACCCAGCCATTAAAAAATGAGTTTAGCCATTAGCCATTGTTTTAGCCATTTTTCAACTTGTTTAGCCATAAAATTTTTTTGCCGTTTTTCTTTTAAAAGAATAATTTTTATTTTATTATAAAAATTTATAAAAGTAAAATAAACATTTTGAACAATTAAAACGCCTCTAATTTAAATCACAACTTTTACAAATGTTGAAAATCGCTATAAACTATCACGCTGATACATCTTTCCACTATTAAATTTATAAAATGGATATACACAATTATCGCTGTTTCTTTCTGGTTGCAAGTATTTCAATAAAGGGATGCAGGCGGTAACAACATTGTTTTAGAAATTTCAGAATTGACTATAAGGTTTCTCTCACTTCCATGGTCTAATGCTGAAGTAGAGAGGGTGTTTAGCCAAGCAAACATCGTTAAAAGTAATTTGAGGAATTGGTTACATTAAGCAGCCGTTAATTCGATTTTATCAATAAGGTAAATATTTTTACCATAACAATACAATATGTATACCACCACCACAATAGTGTACAGGGTACTATGCGTTTGTGCTGATGTCTGCAACACCTTAAAATATTGGTCCTTAACCCACCTTTACGTATACCGATTAGCTCAGAATCACTTTCTGGGTCGAATTAACGATGTTTGTCCGGCTGGCTGGCTGTCCATGTTAACCTTGTGCGCAAAGTATAGGTCGCTATTTAGAGATTATTTGATAAAATTTGGTACAAAGGTTCTAATGTGGTGTAGGGTATCATAAAGTCTGGTTTAACCGACTACTCTTTCTTACTTGTTTTGTATTGTAGATCTGGACTCAAAAGCTTGGGTAAATGTTGTCGTGATTATGATTTACCTTCAAATTATTTAAAACTTATGATTATTCGAAACTAATGAGTGATTCCTATGAGATAAACAATAACGACATCGAATTTTTCGATGATTTAATTTTTTAATATTAATTTATTTTAATAATAATTTACGTTTATTCTTATTTAACAAATTGATCTTAATTCACAATTTCATCGTAAACAACTTTAAATGAATTATATCTTTTTTGTTATTAAATTTTAATGTGTTTTTATTTAAAAAAAGCTTTTAGCCCATTTTTTAGCCATTTTTTCCATAAATTTAGCCATTTTTGGTAACCAAGTTTTGGCAACGCTGCTGAAAACCGACAAGTCAATAGTTAGTGGGCCGCTTAAGAGAACGATAATGAGTTAATTGTTGTCGCTCGCTTAAGTTGCCGATCGACATCATGGGCCAGGCTGTTGTATAAATATTTTAAGTTATAAAAATATATTTTTCATTTTCTCTATCATCAAAATCATTTTCGCTAAAAAAGTTTAAGTTATACTTATAATGGGTTAATTGTTGATAATTAATAATATTTTTGTATAAAAAAAATTAATTTAATTTTTCGGTTTAGGTCAGCACATTTTTCTGACGAGAGATCATGATGCAATTGTATGAATCCATGTGCTAAGCAGAATTACAATAACAAATTTATTGCTTTTTTCGATTCAATAAAAAATAAAAAAGTTTAACAATCTTGACTCTGATTAAAATCCAGACGAGTAGACTTACCAAAAAGGTGATAAGTTGAACACGTTTTTTGTTAATGGAGGTTTTTCAAAATTTATTTTACAAGAAAACTAAATTATAGAATTAATAGATTTAGAATCAAACGCATATTTTTCGGTTCAATCGTAAATTTTTGTAAAAAAAACAAAACGAAAAAGAAGGAAATTCTGATCTGAAAAAGAGACAGTATTTAAATTATTCCTTCAACTTGTTGAAGCGAAGAATTATGAAACGTCCTATTTTCTTCTTCAAGTTTTAATCACGCTTAATATTATTTTGTTTTCATTTTGAGTTTGCAGCATATCGTATTTTGTTTTTATAATATACTTAAATGAATTTCATTAAACCCCTTTAAACTCATCCCTTTTTTGGCAGAAAAGTTCCAACCCCAATCCCGGCTAAATAAAAATGCAATGTATGCCTGAATTGTCAAAATCATCGTAAAAATAGATGAACTTTTCAGCACAATATTGAAAGAACATTTTATTCAATTAAGTGAAATAAACAAATAAAATTTATTTTATTTTTGGATGTTTTTTTCCTTTTTATTTGTGAACACATTGACCGCAACTAAAAATACAATAAAAATAAAATCCAATGATAATGTGGCAATCGAATTCAACTGCCAAAAGGAATAAATAGACAGACAGACAGACAGACAGGGACTTGGGAGTGTCAGAGATGAAAGAGGAAAAAATTCTCATATATATTTATGGGTGGAGTTTATTTCTATCATTGGCGAAATAAACTTACTCTGAATGGCTCAAAAATAAAAAGGAAACTAAAAAAAAAACAAACACACATACCCACACTTCCATACAAACTCAGATTTTCACATACACAATTTAACCAAAAATAAAACTTTATATAATTTTATACCCTTCACCACTCCGGGTGGTGAATGAGGGTATACTTTGTTTGTCTTTTCGTTTGAAACTTTTTTAATATTCAGCTAAGAACCCATTAAATAAATATATTTTCTGGGTACAAAAGTAGTTCTAAGTCGATTAAGCCATGTCTGTCTGTCTGTTGAAAACACGCTCACGTTTAAAAGCTTCGACAAGAAGAACAAAATTGATGTCAAACTCTTTCCTCTCTTCCCTCTCACCAATAAACTGAGACTTTTTGAAAGAAAACTTTTATAGTGTGAACTTAGACTTAGCAGTTTTGGATTGAAATCCAGGGGCCTTATTCTGGCAGTCGTGATAGAATACTTTCTCGATTCGAAAGAAATTTTATTTCGTATTCTTTCAGCCGATACTGAACGAATCGTATTTTTCAGTATTGTATAACTAAAATTAATGCTTTACAACACTGAAAAAATAATTCCGATTCGTTCAGTATTAACTGAAATAATTAGATATTAAATTGTTTTCGAATCGATAAAGTATTCTATCACGACTGCCAGAATTAGGCCGCAGCATAATTGGTTTAGAAAGAAAATAATTGTGAACAGCGTTTAAAAAACTGCAGTCAAAGTGGCATTTCTTCCACTGCTTCATTTGTGATGGCCAAAAAAAAACTGTTGCTTTTACTTCTGATTCATCAAATGCAAACAGTCGATGTCAAACCAACTCAAAAGCGAAAAGTTGGACACTAATTTTAGTTTTTGTTCGACAGTTTTTCGTTTCGACTGCAGTTTTTTATACCCTGACCTGATAATGAACCCGACTATGGAACAACCTCCATAAAAATTGTATTTTTGATACAAATTCTACCAAAAATTGGTGAAATAATGCACCGATTTTCATTTAACTTTCGTAAAACTCTCATAGTAGAAATAAAAATGGTGATAAAACCGTAGGAAAGACCATAAAATTGCTAAATTACCATTATTATTATTATTAACAATAGCGGCCAACTTCACAATAAAACGCTCTGTTAAAATTAGATTTTCCAATTGCATAGCGTTGACACAGCGCCATTTAGGGATGCTTCATACAAATTGTATGGATAGAAAACCCGTGCAGCTTTAGTTTAGGTTCGGTTGTAAAACAGCCTTCTGAGAAGCAATTTAACAAGCATTTAATTCCAAAAAATTGTATCACTTTAATCAGATCAAATTAAAGGTTTTTTAAGACATACTTGAAATCCCTCTACCGAATTTGTGATGAACGATATATAATTTACGGTTGATCCAACATGAAATCCCCTCCTGGAAATCACAACTATTAATATTTCTGAAACAAATCATGATGTTTTACTAAAATTTGGCAACAAATTGTTAAACTGTGAGGTCAGGTTTTGGAGAGATTGGCTTATAAATTTTAAATAAATAAAGACCACTCCTGAAATATTCGAACTCCCGGTGGAGGGTATCAAAGATTCGGCACCGCCAAATATACATATTTAGCAGTCTTACATGTTTTTATATAAAACATAACAAATAAAACCAAAAAGAGATGCTTTCATATGTGAATTTGTTAAACGAAAATTTTTTGTGAATCCATGGCTGACTGGCGGTCACTTAGTGCTCTGTTCGTTATGCGTCACTAGAAATGTTAAAGCTGCTGGTCATCTTTATGATGATGATGATGGTTCTCGACATTATTGTGAAGTCAAGCATGTGGAAACTCGCTATTGATATCAAAAAGACAAAAAATAAAAAACAAACCCAACCAAAGTGAAAATAAATATATGAACAAAAAAAATCGCCAACACAAAAAAAATACACAAAGAAATGAATAAATGGCCAAAAGAAATAAACAGTCACATAAAGAATAATCATTTAGAAATTCTATTGAATAATGCATGAGTCCAGCTAGAATCATCATAAAACACATACACACATATTTACACACATTTGGATGAATGTATGTATGTATTTATTGGATTTACAAAAACAGATACTTTACGAAAAATCATTTATGTTTGTTTGTTTTTTAATATAAAACAAAACACACAGACACAGCCACAGCCTCTTAAACACATTCTTAATATTTTATCCCACTCTGTTTGGGGAAAACTTAAGTCCACCATCCTTAGTCCATGTTGGGTTTTTGGGTACACTATCTTTTTGCTGTTTTTTTTTATGTGATGCTGATATGAGTGAGTATCGGATGCTGGCCGATGATAATGATGAAGATGAGGTTGATAATAGAGTCACTGTTTAAATGTTGTTTTTCTTACCAAAATAGTCCAAAGAATACAAACATTAGTTTAACAAAAAAAAATTTTTTTTTATTTTTTTATTAAGTTTAACACATACTTTTGCTATTCATGTTTATTACTGTGGGGTAGAGTAAGTAAATTAAAGTAGTATGGTACAGTGGGAAACAAAAGTTGTGCACAAATAAGTCATTAAACGGTTAGTGATTGAACCTTAAAAATGAAATCGTGTTACAGCTAATTACTCAAGTAGATTAACAGAAGTTGAAAAAAATGTTGGTATATGCAATTATGCCTTAACAACCTACAAGTGTCTCGCGGACACATTTTTCAATTCCATTGCACACAAAAGCTTAAATATTTATTTTTGAGAAACCCCGTTTTACCTTTTCTACCCCGATGGTCTTGAGAATAGAAATGAGCTATTAAAAATATATGTAGAATAAATAGTTTATTATTTATTATCAATAAACAAAAATAGTAGCGCACCAACCCACAAGTGTCCAATAGACACATTAATATATTATTTGAATCGAGTCGCCCAAGTTTCATACAAGTGACTGCGGTTCTGAAACGGTCTAGTCGGCGTTGAAATCATTGCTTCTTCTTGATTCTCTTAACAGGTCGTATTTTACTTTTTTAATAAATGAATCAATCGCAGAGCATATTTTTTCACAATATTAATTTTACAAACAGAGCACAGGAAGAACTTGAACGTGCCCTTTCTGAAATTGACAATGAAGATATTTGAAGGTATTTGTTTAAAAAAAAACTAATTAAATTTAAATAAATTAAATACCTTAGCAAATATTATCAATAAAACATGTTTTTTAATGTATACTATCTTTGTTTTTCTTTAAGTATCATTAATTTCTTTAATGAGTCCGTTGGACACTACTGGGTTACAAAAGCATACAAAAGGGTATTAACTAGGGTTTCTAATTTCCCGAACTTTTTCTATTCTCGGGAAACGAAACAAAAAAAATCTTATTATCGCTGGAATCCCGGGATTCTTTTTGAATAAAACAATGATTTCATTAAATGAGTTCAAGACAAAAGTTCTTGCTTTCTTAAAAGAATATACACATATACAACAGTCTAAAAAAATTAGAAATATTCATTCCGCAGAAAACCAAAACAAAACCAAATAAAAGTTGTACCCTAATGTATATATTTATTTTTTGAGATCACGAATTATTAAAAGTTATTAATATTTTGTAGCTAATATTATAGCAACTTGGTAAAATTAATTTTCTTTTAAGGCATTTTAAAGCTCATCAGAGATTCTATTTCTATTCCTTGTTGATATGTATGTATATTGCCTGCTGGCGCGGATTCAGGGGGGGGGGGGTAAATAAGGAAATTTCCCCCCCGTAAATTATAAAAATATGTTTTGTTAATTTCGATAATACAAGAATTCCCAATAATAATATTTTTTTTTAATGTACAAAATTTTTGGAAATCCCAGCAAGGTTTTTTTTTGTTTTTTTATTGAATCTCTAACGAAATTTTCAATAAGTGTTTTTTTATTTTTTTTATTGAATCTCTAACGATTTTCAACAAGTATCCAAATCTTAATCCTAATAGTTATTTATTAGATATTTCCAATGAAACATCTAGTTTACCGTATTCAATTACTTATTAATCGGCATTCAATCCCAGCAGGTGCCATCTATATCCAAAGACTAAACGTTTGACTTGATAATGCGTGCGGTGCGGTTGAATTATTAAAAAGCCTTAGTATTTGCAATATTTATGTATATATTTATGTGTTATATGAATCAAAATTCTATTAGATAATTTTTGACGAAAGCACGGATTTGACAAGAAAAAGCCAGATTTCGTTATCTTTAAGATATTTCAACATACAAAAAAAGTTCTTAGGGAAGAATTTATTGGCATTGTTGTAAACGCATTTGAAGAGACTTCAAAAGATATTGATGACGTTGATGTGTCAATTGATGCTTTGACAAATTTTGGTCTTGACCTTAAAAATTGTGTAGGAGATGGAACAAATGGGTGTCGTCTGATGTCAGCAGAAAATGGAGCTGTTCAAAATTTCTGGAAAAGCGACAAATGCGAAACAAACGCCTTGCTACTCCAATAAATCGAACAACTCAATTTCTAAAAGCAATAAAGTGCCATTAATACAACAAGTTGTATCATTTGTTAAAGAAACGACAAAATTTTTTAAATATAATCATCCCAAGCGAAAAACAGTATTTTGGAGCCAAACTCTCTTCATTATGCGTCTTTGCAACAAGTGTACATCATATAGTAGAAGCTTTGGAAAAAATATCTAAGTGGAAAGGTAGTATCTCTACCTTTATATTAAGGAACTCACTTAGTACTTTTATATTTATTTGCGGAATATACATAGTAAGTGCGATACCTATTGTAACACATCAACTTAGTATCATTTTACAAAAGCAAGATATAGATCTTCAAAAAGGATCAAGCCTTATCAAATTTTTAATCATGTACCTTGAAGAAAAAAGAAATAAAGCCGAAGAACAATTTAAAGCGATTTTTGAAAAACTTTAAATTATTTGCGTTCAAATCGAGGTTCCTATCAAAAAGACAAGATTTGAACGAAATAATCACATCCAAAATGTTGAAGATTACCACCGAGTTGTAGGTTACATTCCTCTTATTGAATTTTTTTTATAAGATGTCATAACAACTTTCCCGATAGATATCCCAAATGTCTTGAACATACCTAAACTTCTACCTCAAAGTGTAATCAAGTCATATACAAATACAAAACTGTTAAAACTACAACTAGCGGATGAGCTGATTATATTTGATAAAAGAGGTAAACACCTTCTAAGATGTAAACTTGAGCCTGATCTATCAGATAACGTTGTAGATGCTTTAATAAACTGTGATGAAGATATCTACCCAAATCTAAGAAAAAAATTTTCAAATTTTCGTTTCAATGCTCGTCAGTAAAGCTACGAGCGGGACGTCATTGCCTACCCTTCCTCGAATGAAAACATGGCTCAGATCAACAATGACAGAAGATAGACTGTACTATTTAAATTTGCCTCACAAGGAAATCATAAATTGCTTATTTAGAAAGATTAATGTATATTGAACTGATCTTATATTTTATTTAACCTTTTTGTTGAGTTTTTTTTAATTAGGGAATGACTTTTTTTGGACAAAATTTCTTCATCCCACCACGCGCTAGGCAATTTAGTATTGATAATGAAAATAATTTTTTATGCCATTTTGGCCAAAAAAGTTTCCGCACCAAATGCAATTTCTAAAGCTCCTCAAAAAAAATTTATTTTTTTTTTTAATTTCCATACACATTATATATTATAATGACTTGCCATTACTGAACAACTTACTTTTCAATAACTACTTCATACCATCTGTATTACATAGAAGTAGTTTAGTAATGGCTGACATATAATCTGATACCTAAGTACTTGTGTATGAGTTGATTAACGAAATTTATAATTCATTCATAATAAAATGCATCTACGGTTTAATTTTTTTTAAATCTAATACAAATTAGTTTTAAATATTTATTCTTACAATTTGTTTTTTTTTTTTTTATTACACTGAAAGAAAAATGCTTCATACATATATTTAATGAATCATTTTCATAAAAAAATTTTCCTTGGGTAAACGAAAATTTCATTGTCTAAATGGAATTTCATAGTTATAATGAAGTATTTTCGTTAAAATCGCTTCATTGGATTTCGTAATTACGTTAAAAATTTTCATTGGATATATGAAAACTTAAGTTTGTCCAAGTTAAACAAAAAAACATACAAACATAACTATATTCATAAATTAATACAAAATTATAGTTTCCTTAAAAAAAATGTTTAATTTTTAATTAAAAAATGTAAGATTTAATAATTTCATACATCTTATGTTACATGTATGCCATTAATTTTATGAATTAAAAAAATTTTTTTATAAAACCAACATATTTCAATAATTGCCTTCATAAATTAAAATTTTCATTATGACAATAAAAATGTCATTATAGTAATGAAACAAAAACTTTCAATCCACTTTCAATCAACGTTTTTATTGTTATTATGGACAATTTAATCTCATATTTACACTCTTAATTGAGTAAAAAACATAGTTTTTTTATACAAATACTACACTGCCCCAGTAGACAAGCTGGTAGTGAGCTAGTCTATCAGCACCGAGGTTGCGCGATCGAATCCCACCAGAGACAGAAAAAAAATAAAAAATAAAACAAAGTAAAATAAAATAAGAAAAAATAGAAAAAAAAATAAAATAAAAAAATAGAAAAAAAAATAAAAAATAAAATTTTTTAAAGTCATTACATGTTAGTTGTAATTTTGGTGACATCGGAGTAATAACTTATTTAAGTCCCTATTTGTAAGCGAATGTGGTAATCACTTATTTAACTCCCTATTTGTAAGCGAGGGTGGTAACTACTTGCCTCCAATGACATCACCGTGTTAAAATAATGAGTTAAAATGCCAATCTATAAGTAGTGAAGAGTCGTTATATTAGCTTTTTAACTCATTACTTTGCAATGTAAGTTTTTGCTGGGTTGTATATATATGCTATATATTTTAGCCTCCATATTCATAAATGATTATAAAATTTTATAAACGTTTATAAAGGAAAATTTTCATAGAAAATTTTGTTTTCAAGCCTTTATTAAATTTAAAATATTTTTATAAATACAGGCATAAATACATAAAATAAAAATAAAAAAGAAAAGCTATTTTTTTGGGTTTAATAAAATAAATTTTAAGTTTAAAGTGCGAGTTGATTTACATAATGGAAAAATATCTTGTGCAACTTTAATAGCTCGTTCCGCGCATATATTACTACGCTACTGAAAATTATTACTGTTTCATATATCCGCCAAACAACTCATCTATCACAACATCTATCATTTGCCATAAAAACTTAGTTTATTAAAAAAACCGCGAAATATAGTCGCGATTTTTTTTTGCGCTCTTCCGTACAAATGGTAAGATCTTGTTATATTCATGAAATTATTAGAAAATACTTAAAATTTTGTTATTAAATGTAAATTTTGTATAGTAAGGAGAAAAATTGAAATTCAAAACTTTATCGCGTTTGGTGTGAAAACTTTCTTCGCGAAAAAGTAATACATCATTTCTTAATATTTTTTCACGGTCTATACGGCTATGCGATGAAGAATTTGATATTCGCAAAAATTGCAATAAGTTAAGGTGACCATACGTACACTTTTTTAGGGGACAATCCTCTTTTTTAACTGGCTGTCCTCTATAAAATTTGTGTCCTCTTTTATCATCTTTTTTTCATAATCTGTCATCTTTGTCCTCTTTATTTTTAAAAGCATGACCAATATTTGCTTTTATTTTTATAAATTAAAATAAAAATTTTATTTCACGATAATCAACGGTTTTTTCTGTGCAATCGTATGGAAAATGTTGTGCCATGCTTGTTCTGTTCATACTCCTACTGGACTTTCATACACTTGCAGTATAAAATTTTGAATAGTTTAGTTAAAGTTTAGTTGTTTTTTTTTTTTTTAACTAATTTTACTTAAGTAAATGTAAATTTGTATACATCGTCGGCTTAATATGCAAACCTGCCAACTCTCTTTCAACAAATTTTACAGGAAAAACTTTTTATTTTTATTATTTACTGCTTGAGAGGAGAGTCAAAAATGTAGTTGATTTGACACACTTCAAGACTCAAATTGAAGAATAACTACATGCTGATCGACGAGGCATATATTTCTCTACCACACGGCATCAAATCTCAATTTACTTAAAAAGTGGATTTCGCAGGTCTGCATATTAAGCCGACGATAGTAATTCTTTTTAAATTTTCTTTACATTTATTAATATGGGAATGTAAATTTGTCTGTAAAATATGTAAAAAAATCTTGAAGTCAAAAAATTTTTTTTCTTTTTTTTCCTCTATTTTTATTTTCAAAATCTCGTCGCCTTAAATTAGTACTTACCCTAATACACATATTGTTTTTAATAAACTTTTAAAAACAAATTTTTTACTTTTTTGTATCATACAAAATTCCACCCCCCCCCTAAAGGCTCAAGCTGGATCCGAGCCTGATTGCCTGATTGCCTGCTACCGAAAACGTGCTATCGCTTTCTACAGACGTTGGTTTAATAGTAAGAAGCGCATCATACAAAGATTATAAATTTGTTGGCCTGTTACCCATGACGTTAAGATTTTTTCAGGCTTTTGTATTTTCTTTACATTTATTTTTTTAGAATTTGTAGATGGTTCTGGTGTTGGTGATGGTGACATTTCATCAGCAATTAAAAAGACCGTTGATTTATTGGCGTAGGAAAAATAGTTCGATTTAAATTTCAAGAATTTTATTTAAAATTCCCGAAAATTCCCCGAATAAATTTCCCGTGATTAATTTAAATAAATGTCCTGGGATTCCCCGCGTAATAACTCCAGTTAGGGTTGCCAGACGTACTGTTTTTAGCAGTACATGTACTGATTTATTTCAATTGTATTGTTTTATGCACAACACCCAAAACAGTACGCAAATGTACTGTTTTTTACACTTTTTACTGTTTTCTGTACTGATTTTTAAGTTTAGTGTCCAAAAAACAAAGATATTAAGAAAAATCGTTTTTAAATAAAACACATTTGGGAATTTTTAACGGTATGCTATATTGTCAAAATATCCCTATCTTAGCATTTATTTACTCTCTAACTCTCATTTTGAGGGGTAATTTTTGCCCTTTTTCCCAACTCTTAAACAAAAGTATACAAGACGGCACTTATTAGGGTTAAAAGAATTCTCGAAATTTCGGCATTGAAATTTTTGAATTTCTTGAAAGGGCGTTTGGTACAAGTCAAAAAAATATACTAAATGTACTTCTGACCTAAAAGACTATTTCAGATGTCTTCAGTAGAATTGTATGGCAATTCTTTTCATAAAATATATTAACCCTCTAACAGTAATTTTAAGGGGTAATTTTTGTAATTTTTTTAACTTCTACCCTAAAACGGTACGTTAGAGGGTTAAAATGTTCTATGAATATTTTCTGCATCAAATTTACTAGCGGTCTTCCAAGACCAAAAAAGCGTGCAATGTATGTAAAACGGGTTTTCGAAAAATTAAAAAAAATCAAGGCCTGGAATTTCGAAAACCTGTTTTACTTGCATTGGATAATTTTTGGTCTTAGAAGACCCCTAGTGAAATTTGATGCAGAAAATATTGGTAGAGAATTTTAACTCTTATAAGTGCCATTTTAGTATCCTTTTTTTTAAGAGTTGTGAAAAAGGGCAAAAATTACCCCTTAAAATGAGAGTTAGAGGGTTAATAAATTCTAAGAAAAGAATCGCAATACGATATTACTGAAGACATCTAAAATTATTTTTTAGCTCAGAAGTACATTTAGTATATTTATTTTGACTTATACCAAACGCCTTTTCAAAAAATTAAAAAATTTTAGGGGCCCATATTTCGGGAGCCCGAGCTAATTTTTTAAAACCTTTTGGCAGATTTGCTCTACTAGTAGTCTACTTTCATTTCGCGGTGCAAGTGTTGAGGCTGGTGGCGATAACCCTTATTTTGTTGCACACTCTATTTTACAATATTTAGTTTAAAGAAATTGTTGTTTTGCAAATAAAAAAGTTGTAAAATAATTAGAATTTTTGTACTGCGTCTATTGTTTTATCAAAAATACACAGATTAAATAAGGAGTTGCTCACATCCTTCATATATTTTCGTATTATTATTTCAAGACATATGACTACCGTTTAAATTAAAGAAAGAAACAAATATTTTCTGAAATTTATGCGATAGTTCCACAATATGTGTGTGGTGAAAATTGCTTTAAATACCAATATGTTTTAAGAAAATTCTACTAACCCAATCAATGAATAAGTTTTTTAAGTTAAATATAAACTAAGATATTTAAACATTATACATTGGAAAATGACACAATGGCCAATGGAATACCATTAAATATTAATCTTTCCTTTGATGTTGATGTTTGAAGTCTATTTCTTTATATTATTGTTGTTCAAGAGTTGTAAATATTTAGTTATGGTTTCCTAAAAAAATGTATTGTTTTTTTCTTGTTGTTCAAGAGTTGTAAATATTTAGATATGGTTTCCTAAAAAAATTTACTGTTTTTTTCTTGATTGTACTGTTTTTGCATAACCAATGTACTGTTTTTCCGAATTCAAAATCTGGCTACACTATCTCCAGTATTAACTCAAATTTTTTTGTTTCACTTTTTGGAAAATTGCCACGTAAAATTTATATCTCACCGCTGCACTATAGGAAATTTTGGCCTTTTTTGGCCAAAAGAAAAATTTTTTTTTTTTAATTTTGATATTTTTTTTAAATTTAGTGAACTTTAAACATACCAAAATAAGCATCTGTGTGCATTTTTTCTACAATGTGGATTTACCGTTATTTTATACATGTTTATTTTTTATTTTTTTTTTTAATTCCCTAAGCTACCAGCTAGCCTACTGGGGAACTGATACAAATACAAACATGTGTGATTTTTTATGGAGTTAAAATAAATTATTGAGTACGGTAAAAAAAAGTGATCTTAATGTGTAGTTTATAGAACACGAGCGCCTTACTCGTCCGTTCAACTTGCATTTAAAACAAAATTTCGAAATTTGTTTTTGTTTTAAATGTGTTCTTTACAAATAATTTATGATTACAGCAAAATAAAAATGAATACTAATATCAAAAGTGAGTATTTTAATCTCATCTTAATGTCTTAAGATCTGAACTGAACCGATTAAGTAAAGAAAGGGCTTATTGACTATTTGTTTTATTCTATGATGTGTATTTTAAATTTCGGTTTTTATTGTTTTTTTTAATTTTTTTATTTAAACTGGTAGAAAAAGAGATGCACATATCGCTCATTTGCTGCAAGACCGGCATAACTCAAAAAATGAAATTTTGGAGTTAGAGTTGCAGAATTGTTCGTTTTGTTTTTCTTTACATTGTGTATTAAATTCATTTTTATATCTTTTATACTTTCCCAGTTCGAAGAGAATGTGTCTTCTTTTTTACTAAGTAGTTAGAGCAAGGATCGGAAAATGTTTTTTATTTTGTTTCTAAAAAAAATATTTATTGTGCAAGTTTAAAAAATTCTACATTTTACAGAAAATAAAAAATTTCTAAAATAGTTTTGAAAAAAAGCCGTCGAAAAAAATAAATAAAATAAAGTTTTTAAAATAAAACATTTTCTTAAAAACATAAAATAAAGTTTTTAAAATAAAACGTTTTCTTAAAAACATAAAAAAACAAAATAATTATATTTAAGCATTGTTATAAAAATTTCATTCTTCAAAACAAATTTAAATAAAATTTATGAAGAGGTTTCTGAGAATACATATGTACATTAGCGTGGCCGTTAGTTGTATGGAGAACTTTTTTTTTTTTGATTTCTTATATTCTCCCCCCCCCAAATCGGTTCAGTTTTATGTAAAAAAAAATACAAAAAAATTTCGTAGCGATAAGTTGTGTTTTAGGGGGGGCGTCGGCCCCTCAAAGTTTGCCATCAAGCCATTTATTCAAATGTAATTTGTTTGCATATGACTATCTCTTAAAAACAACATTTTACAAGAACATGGTATATGGCAATATTTTAGCTCTTCTAGTCAACAACATTAGCCTCGAAGAAAGTTTTTTGCTAAAATTAATATTTAAGAAAATAATTAAGAAAATAACAACAAAATTCCAAACATTTTATATACGTTTTATATATATAAAAGAGGGATTTAATGTCAAGTGAACTAATTTTGAAATCGAAATCTTTCGATTTGGATGAAATTTGCACCACCGTTAGTCCCATTGAATAGTAGTTCAGACACAAATTTTCAACAACATCGGTCAAAAAGTTTCTGAGTTTGGGGGGGTCAAAGTTTGAAATTTTGGCCATATAGGTGTTCTTTCACATCCATGTAACTTATTACCAATTGGGGTAAGCAAAATTTGTCTCAAGCAGCTTTTTTGGTTTTTTTAAAAAATTTTTTAACATATTTTTTTTATATTTAAAACTTTTTTTTTTTTTTTTTTGCCAAGTTGTAAATTTAAAAAAAAAATTTTAAAAAATTCAAAAAAAAACAAAAAAATTTTTTTTTTAAAGATTGATCAAATAGCTATCTAAGCTGCTTGGGACAAATTTTGCTAACCCCAATTGGTAATAAGTTACATGGATGTGAAAGAACACCTATATGGCCAAAATTTCAAACTTTGACCCCCCCAAACTCAGAAACTTTTTGACCGATCTTGTTGAAAATTTGTGTCTAAACTACTATTCAATAGGACTAACGTTGGTGCAATTTCATCCAAATCGAAAGACATCGATTTTAAAATTAGTTCACTTGACATTAAATCCCTCTTTTATATATATAAAACGTATATAAAATGTTTGGAATTTTGTTGTTATTTTCTTAATTATTTTCTTAAATATTAATTTTACCAAAAAACTTTCTTCGAGGCTAATGTTGTTGACTAGAAGAGCTAAAATATTGCCATATATCATGTTCTTGTAAAATGTTGTTTTTAAGAGATAGTCATATGCAAACAAATTACATTTGAATAAATGGCTTGATGGCAAACTTTGAGAGGCGGACGCCCCCCCTAAAACACAACTTATCGCTACGAAATTTTTTTGTATTTTTTTTTACATAAAACTGAACCGATTTGAGGGGGGAGAATATAAGAAATCAAAAAAAAGAAAATAACGGCCACCCTAATGTACATACATATTTAATTTTTGAAAAATACATACATACATACATAGCAAAAAAAATTGTAAAAAGACGTTTTTTAAAAATTTGTATTTGTTTTTTTTTACAAAAAAAGTTTTTGCTTTTTTTTTGAAACTATAAATTTTGTTTTCAAAGAAATTTGTTTTTTTTTTCTTTTTCGTTTAAATTTTAAACACAGAAAAACAATATTCTTTTTTTCACACACAAAAATTTTTTATTTAAAAAATAAAATTTTATTTTGTGTTTTCCGTTCGTAAAATCCGGTCCTTGAGTTAGAGCAAATCAAAAACTTTAAATGCGTTTATCTCGAAACAGATTTTTTTGGAGTTATGCCGGTCTTGCAGCAAATGAGCGATATGTGTACTTCAGATCTTAGCAATTAGTTATTGAGGAAAAATATCCCAACAGTATGGTTTTTTCAAACTGTTAAATTCAAATGTCAAAATAATGGCTAAAACTTCCAAACCCTGTCTTTTGATATTGTTTTGAAGCGCCGTAGCTTAAAGCAAGTATAAAACAGTTTCTATTGGTCACACATTGTCGCTAGTCTTTAAAACTTGTAATAAGTTAAGGTACACATATGTGTACCCATGGTCTGAAGAGGTTAGTACGTTTATATCGGCAGAATTAAAGAGGGTTGAAAATTATTAAGTAGAACTATGAATTCGAAATTCGCCCTTGCAGTTGATAGTTATCAAACTTGATTTTTTCGTTGGGGCAATCAAATATCATCCATAAATAACAAACTGGAGCTACAAACGTGTGCCAAATACAGAGTTATTGAATTTATGGCGAGTAAAACGTAACAAAGCTTACTAGCGGGCAACTGTTTACGACTATTTTCATGCGTGCTCAAAAAAATTATGGGCCGTAAGAGGAAGGGAGACTTCTTAATATCGATTTAAAAAAAATCGTTAAATTTTGCCCAGCCATTTGGCTAAAAATTAGTTTTGGCCAGTGTCTTGTTTAATGAAAGCTTCATCTGCCGAGAGAGGCCCTTGTTCTTCAATTTCAAGCTAGAAAAAAACTTTGTTGCCACACTATTTTGTTTAACGAAAAAGTTGGAATAAATAACAGATGTTTGCCAGTTAAATCCATTATTTTAATAAAGTATCATATGTGTTGTTACCCACTGTATTACATGATTCTAAATACTTTTGTGGTTTCTGGCATGATTATGTATCTATAATTCCCAAAAAAAAAAACAATTTTCGTTAAAGTTTTTGTTGTTGTTGCTTGTGGTCATTGATAATGGCTTGTTGAAAAGTCATCCTTAGATACTCTTCGTATATGTGTCTGTGTATCTGTTCATGTAAAATCCATGTGTCTGCTGTTGTTTTTGTAGCTCTTCGATTCTGCTTCAAGGATCGCATAATTTTCAGTGTGTTTAAAAGCTTTCAGTTAAATGAAATTCGCAAAAATATATTTATTGTAGCAAAAGTTATGTGAACGTTATTGTTATAGAATGTTTGTTTTTCTACAACTCCATATCTTCTTTATATTTTTATCATTTTGAGGGTGGAGTATGGCCAATGGTTATTTTCGTTTGACCAAAACTGAAAAGAGGAATCGCATCTCATTAGACTGTATAATAAGTTGCTATTATAGATGTACGAATGTGTGTTGATTAAATTTACGATTTTCATATTATTGGTTTGCTGCTACTTTAACAAACGAATATTTTTATTTAACAAATGAATTTTCTTTAATAATTATGTACTTCATTTTTTTATTTTGTATGATTTTCCTGCAATATCTAAACTTTTGCTTAATTTAAATCTTATTTGGTAAAAATAATTTATTTTCAATAAAATTAAACTACTGAAGCCAAAAAGCTTTAAGGTGGGTTAAGAATTATTAGAATTCATTCTGCATTTTAAGTACTTGAAAAATATTTTTAAGAAAAATTCTTTTTGTCTAGACACTATGTTGAAGTTTTAAATGTAAAGTTAAATAAAACAAAAAAAATCATTAAGCTAAATTCTTTTTAATTTAATGCCGATCGTATTTGGATAATAATAAACGGTTGTATCCCGATACTGGTAAACAAATGTAATTTAACTAAAACTAAACAAGAACTAAGCCCAACATAAACTAGAACAAAACTATTTTGTACACTTCGCCACAGGTAGAGGGCGTACACAAAAAAAAAAAATAAAAACTGATATCAATTAAAAAAAAATTATGATATTAATTGAAAAAAATAATTAAATTTGCTTTAAACAATATTTTCTGAAGTTATGTGGTTAATATAATAAGTAAAGGTTTAATTCACTTGATTACATTTTTAATTAAAACTGGTTTTTGTGTTTAATTAAAGGTTAAACTGAAAAAAAATGGCAAGAATGTTTCCTGTGTATATTATATATACATATATATATATATATATATATATATATATATATATATATATATATATACTTATGCACAGGGCATATTATGCGAACACAAAAAATCTTTACTTTTTTTGATGAAATATTATAAATTGCAATATTTTCGAAATACAAATTCAATATTTTTCTTCTAAAAGTCTTAAAATTCTTTTAAAAATCGTTTTTTGTGGGCAGAGCATATTTGACGAACAGGTGCATACGTTGCGTTTAATTGCCGAAACTGTCTGGAAAATATGCTCCTTGTATATGAAATTTTTTGTTGCCATGTTTTTACATTATTATTCCCAAATAATAATGTGGGAATATTAAATTTCCTATACAAGGGGCATATTATCCAGACAGTTTCGGCAATTAAACGCAACGTATGCAGCTGTTCGTCAAATATGCGCTGTATTTGCCGACTTTGATGCTGCAGGTTGTTGTCTGTGCTTATTTTGCCGTGGTAGTCAAATTAAACTAATTTCTTTTTTTGTGCACTATAAAACAGAAAAAGTGTTGCTAATAAAAAAAATTTTTTAAAGAATGAGTGCTTAAAATTTTTTTTTTTTTTTTTGTTTAACAGAAAAGAATATTAACTCGGCTCAGCACCAAATTGATATTTATATTATTTTTTAGTATTCTTGAAAGAAGTTTTATAGGAACATGTTGTTCGCGCCAACGCTCCTAGTTAAGGAGTTATAGGTCGTAAAAATTGCAAAATACTTTATCCATATCTATTTAGGTAAAAAATGAATTTATAAAATATGGGAATCATTGGAAAATGCTTCAAAATGTGTTTTACATGGAGTTTAAAGCATCCAGATTTACCAATTTTGAGGTAATATTATATATTCATACTCCGTGGCTGACATTTTTTTTTACAAAATTGGCTTTATCTTTTAATTATGTCGATATTTATTTATTTAACTCTAGATATTTGCTTAATAAACTTTCTTTATTGCGGGTTTTCGGCCTTGCGTAACACTTAAGTAATTATGTACATATAACAATAATTAAATATGTAACAAGTACATAAATTATTACTAAATACATACATATTTTTACTCAAACTTATAAATAAATTGAGAAATTTTCCAAAATAAAATTTTTTTATCTTTATAAATATAAAGTTCTATATTTTGAGTTGTATTTTAGGAAAAATTTTTATGAAAATTTTGCATCAAAACACATTTCAAACTTATTTTATTTTTTATGAATACGTCAGATTATGTTTAATAAATATACTAACAAAATTTTAAGTTTCGTAGAAAAATCTTTCTAGAAATATTTAATTTGGGAATTTGCTCTTAACGGAATTTTTAAAACATCATGTAAAAGATATTTCGAAGTAGTTTCTAATAATACCAGCACTTCTTTGATCCTGATTTTACCTAAAATGCAGTTGTTGGGTATCACGTGCGCAGAAGTAAAGTTTAATGTTCGAAAAACATCACTTTTAAGAAACTTGGCATGACTTTTATGTGTCAAAAGTTTTTATTATGTTTATTATGCAGCAAATTTTCGCAATTATTGTTTCCGTTGATTTTCTGAAGCAATAGCTTTTGACATAAAAGAAATCGTTTTATTTTTTTTTTTTTGTGATGCTTTTTCTTGTCATTTATAAGAAAACGGTCAGTTGTTGGCTCAATATTTTTAATAAACTTTGACATCGTTATTGTTGATAACGTTTTGATTATTATTTTATGTTGTTAGTTAAACTTTGCAATTCAAACTTTGCACAGCTGTTGTGAATAAAAAAGTATCAGCATCACAACTGCAACTGGTAATTACGCATCAGCAATATCATTTTGCATTACTGCAGCATTGATGAATAGTTTTTATGCATTAACGTACGTACCCAAAGTGTTCTGAAACTTTTAAGACCTATACCACGCTCGTTGAAGGAAATTTGTATGCTGTTTATATGTATTTATTTATTTAATCTGCCGTTAAGATTATATTGTTTTTTGCTTCCAAAAACAACAAAATTATAATATTTATTATATTTTATAACAAATTCAATTGTTTTTACGTTATAAAATTTATTATAAATAAGTATTTATATATTTATAATTTTAAATTAAATTTGTATAAAAGTCTGCAATTATGCATGTTTTTCATTTTATGAAAGTAAAAAAGTGATAGTGGCACCACTGAAATATAAACAGACATTAAAAAAAACAGCTGTTTATATTTTTTCAATTGTAGCTGCCGTCTTCAACATAATTCAGTAGCTGACTACACGACTATAATTGCACCAGTGTTACCACCAGAAAAATTCAAAATTACACTTGAGATCAAGCAAAATTACCCGATTTAAATAAAATTACACCTGATATAAAATTGAAGTTTTATTTAATAAAAGACATTTACAAAGAATCAAAAACACAACAAACTCATTTAAAGAAGATCAATATTAGTTAAACATTTAACAATACTTTTGTAATTTAAAATAAATTAACATTAAAGACTTAAAAACAATTAATAACCAACATACAATAAAACTCCTAATATAATGAGTTTAGATTCCAAATTTGGTTGCATATATCTAGGGAAGGTTTAAAATGTTCATTGCCATTCCTTTATAATGGGTATTTTTTAAGACCGAAATAGCTAACGAAAGGTTAGCTGTCAAATTAACTGTCATACTGCTCTCAGTTTTTGCTCAGGCACATCATCATGCTTGAACGCCACCGAATAATCCAAATTTACTATGAAAATCAGCCATCGATTTTCGCAACGTATAGGCGACTTCATGATTTAAATGACGCAACTTATTTTTCACAATTGAAGGCAATGTGTTGATTTAGAGAAAATAAACTGTCAATTAGACTTCAAGCAAGTCTGAGTTTAGACGAGCGAACATTTGGAAGGAAAACATCTAGAATTATCTTTTGTTTTTTCATTCGCGGTCACACATACGAACATGTTGCCGGAAACATTCTGTTAATATTGTTGTTTTTTTTTTTCTCAAAAAGCAAAGTAAATGTCAACAAAGAAAATGAGAACAAAGCGTGTCGCCGAGTTCCGAACACAAAAACCATTCTCTCTTCCCCACCCGTAATTTGCTGCCAAATAAAATGCTTCCCTTCCAAATGTTTCCTTGCCTAAATGGGCACAAACAATTGACGTTTTAGAGGGTCAGCACTGTTCATTTTATTCGTGATATGCAGCCAGCAATGCTCGAAAGAATTGGTCGTCTGCAATGCGTTCAAATGGTAGTGCCGTGTATTAATCTGCGATTAAAATTCATTTGTTTTGTGTTTTCTACCATATTAAGTTTCATGGTCTTACAAGATACCCTTTATACCTTATGTTGTAAACAAAATTCCTGAAGGGTTTTATACAACTGTCCCCTTCGCAATTCAGTTTTACAACTTTTAGGGGCGTTAAATATTTTTCAAACTTAAGCATTTAAAAGTCTCCAGACACAAACAAAATTAATTATATGTTGGAGTATTGGAAACATTTCTACCCCCAGGCTAGTTTGTAGTTTTAATAACTTTTTTGAATAAACTTCAGGTTCTAAATCATTCGATTTATACAAATCTAAAAAGAGTCCACCTTGCGACATTTATTACCAAACTTTTAAAAACAGTTATACTTAATGATAGAAGTCTTTTCCTTAAAAGAAACCGAGACTTTGGTTCAGAAGACTGAGTATTTTGTATCAACAATTTTTAAAAAGAAATAAATGTCATCACTGAAATCGAATCTTGATTTTATTTGGGTATCTTAAGTAAGAATTTCAAATAACACCTGAATAATACCTAAGAGAAATTACCCACGATCTACCCACGACAGTAAAAATTATACCAAATTCGGGTAATTACCCACAAAGTGGCAACACTGAATTGCACCCAGCAGCATTTGTAGTCTTGTGTTCGTGTATCCTGCTGTGGTGAATGTGTTTAATGCATTATACATTAATTTTAATTAGTTTTGTCAAAACAGTAAAACGTTTTTTCAAAGCCGATTTTCAGCAATGAAGCGTTTTTTTTTTTTTAAAAACCCGCAAAAAGATTTACACAAATGAATTTTTATGCGCTAAAATTGTTTTATTAAATAAGTGTTTGTGAATGTCAAAATATTTGTTAAAAATATAAAAAAGGAACATTTTTTGTTTATTTTAAATTTATTGTAAAATATAATAGTTTTGGTGCTATAGTTGTACGTGATAATAAACGAGAAAATGATAACTGTATTTAAATTGTACTTTTATGCGGGGTTTAAACAACAATTGTTATCATTACAAAATGGTAAATTTTGTTTGTTTTTTAATAGAAATTAAACAATTAAGTTAATTTAATTTTCAAAAGGTTATTCTGAACTAGGACATTGCACACCAGAGGCTCCTCAAGCTATGTATGTATGCATATTGTTTTGGCAGGTAGGTTTTACTATATTTTGTTGTTGTTAATTATACAAACCAATTTTAATGATTTTGTTAATTTTTGATTTTCTCTTGTAGAGGTTTTTAGACTTTTTTAATTTGTTACGGGCTCTTTGCGTGTTTCTTATCAAGGTTTCCGTGCTTTATAGAGTTCAATAGATGCTTTAGAGCCACGACTCTACAAGATGTGCCCAAACAAAATTTACACAAAGCTCATACATGTTTCAATGTATTGATTTGGCGTTCTAAGACAGCTATCAACTGCTTTATGTCAAATTACACAATCAGTGAGAGAAACTTGTGGATTTGCTGTGCGATAATAAAACCAACATGCATGAAATATATGTATAAGAAAATAAACCGTTTATAAAAAATCTGAAAAACTTTGAAAAAGCAAAATTTGTTTCAATAAAACTAGTGGTTTCGCGTGAGACGGAAAATTAGAGAGATGTTAAGGTTTAAATGGGGCTTATCATAAATTATGTACTGATCTTCACGAAATTTGACAGTGTGATTTCAAATCGTATAAAACAAGGCTTGTATGGGGCCTATTATAAATTATATACCAATCTATAAAAAGTTGACAGAATATTTTCTATTCATATAAAACTGACCACCAAAAGTTCATAATAATAGGATTTGTCGTTACGGTTTAATGCTTCTATAGTATTTCCGACTGTGGGCTTTATATGGGCCTATGTAAAATTATTGACAGATTTTCACTTAATTTTATAATAATTCAAGTTATACAAAACGAATATGTGCAAAATCTTATACCAATAATTGCATTCCGCTACTAATTATGTTAGTTTATAACAAAACTATAAATTTTAAGGTTGGTTGTTAGACATTTTGATTCATAACTATTATCCTACTATACCGATCTTGTTGGATTTCGACCCCAAACTGCTTAAGAAAGCTAGAAACAATTTGACATCAATATTGTTATTTTCTTTTAGATTTTCTAAAAAGAGTTTTTTACAGACGGACATGGATAAATCGACGAAGGTTAGTTCACATATATCAAATATTCCACTATGCACGCAAAGAAAAAACATGGTTGTGGTAAACATATTCTAAGAGCAACATACTATGATAAAATGCATGATTGAAGTCACCATATTAAGATTATTATTGAATCATAGTATGACTAAATATACTCGTAATATTACAACATAATATTTTTCCCTTAATCATATTATTATTCTGTTATCATACTAAGTAAAGATGTAATCAAATTATTGTCATGCTAATCATAATTAGTTAAGAAGTAATCATATTATTGTCATGTTAATCATAATAAATTTAGAAGCAATCATATTATCATAAAGCCCCTCTCATAGATGTCATAAAAATACAAAATAAATTAAAATTTTTTTGCAACGATTTTTTTATTTTGTGGCTTTTTTTAAATTTTTCTTAATGTAAATCAAATAGCGGAGTTCAAATAAGGCTTGCAAAAGAGCAAATGCAAAATCTTTGGTTTTCATGGGCAACCACGTATGTCCATTTTGCCCATTTTAAGATGTTGATGCCATATTGCCTATTTTAAAACGCTCTTTACATGTTTCAGAACATTTTGGGAAAAATATGAATCAATTCCGATTTTTTACTTAATGCCAAAGTATAAAAAGTGAAATTCCTAGCGCATTGGATATCGAATGGTTTTTCGGCTTTCCTGAAACATTTGTTTTAAGACATACGCCGTTGCCCATGAAAACCACAAAAATATCGTAACACTTTTATCAAATATAACGAAATCTCTGTGTGTTTTGTTGTTTAATTTTACAAAAAAACTTCGATATTTTGCATTTGCCCTATTAAGCGGCTCATACACTTGTAATTAAATTGTTCAATTTTACGTATAGTACAATTATATTGCCAATGTGCATGTGATATTCGAAGGTGGAACAATATATTGGCAACAATCAAAAGACTTTTGATTTTTATTGCAAAACGAAATTAAAAAGAAGTGTGATTGCATCATTGTACAATGCTATTTATGTTATTCCTATAGGTTATGTTCACCTTTTTATTGAATGAATGAAAACCTTGTGCGACTTATAGCATAATATAGGACAAAATGGAAAAATTATGGCGAGTATCATACACAATAATATTGCAAGTGTATGGGCCGCTTTACATCACTAATACTGAATGAACACCGCTAATATTTAAAATTTTTTAATTTCTTTAAACTTTTTTTTTATGGGAATTTATCTTTAAATTGTTTAACCGCTCACATATACAATAAACGACACAACTGATTCAATATTATTAGAGTCAAAATAGTTTAATTGCATCTTCAACATAATATGATAAATGTATAGAAAGTTATCATGTCATGGCTATTAAATATCATGATATGGTTGTGAGTAATATAATATATTTTGAAAGTTATCGTAATTTAGTTGTTAGAAAAATAATTATTTTTCGGTCAACAATACTCAAATTTATAATTGCGATAAACATTAATATGTTTACAGTAACTATAATATTGTTGATATTAAATAAAAATAAAAATTTTTTGTGTACGACAACAATATATTGTTACAATATACATAGTATTGTTGCTGTAACCATGCCCAACAATATGTTTTCTCTGCGTGTAGAATCCGAAAAAAGCTTTCCCACAAATTTCATCCACTATTTACTTTGTCACAGTTTTTATGGATTTACTTAACAATATTTCTTAAATTGTTATTAATAAAGTCTGAAATGCTTTTTGATCTAGTAAACGTTGTGTAAAATCAGTAATTTTATGTTTTAGGCCAAATACTAACGCAAATTCGAAAAGAACCAGTTAAAGACCAAAAATTTCCAAAAAGCCCCTTTTGCATGTTCTCATTCACTCATGGCATCTAATTTTATGTTTTTAGGTCCAATAATAATAAAAATTGAAAAAAGTTCAAGTTAAGGAACGAAAGAGTACCAAATAGATCCCTTAAAAGATTTTCATTCATTCAGGGCCTTGCATGTTTAATTTTATGTTTTAAGTCCAATACCAACGAATATTCAAAAACTACCAGTTAAAGACCCAAAAAGTACCAAAATGCCCCTTTTAAAGATTCTAATCTACCCAGGACATTGCATATTTGATTTTATGAAAATTAAAAAAAGGACCAGTTAAAGAACGAAAACGTACCAAATAGATCCCTTTAAAGATTCACCTTTACTAAGGATCTTGCATGTTTAATTTTGAGTTTTAAGTCCAATACCAACGTAAATTCAAAAAAAGTAACAGTTAAAGACGTACCAAAAAGTTCCGCATTGAGTCTTATCACTCTGGATATTGCATGTTGAGTTTAATGTTTCTAGGTCCAATATTAACGGTAATTAAGTACACGACCTTCATCCATAATCGTTAGAATTTCAAAAAAGTACCAAGTTTGTATTTGTATTTTTTTAAATAAGTTTCTTAAATATAAAAATTTTTTGGTATTCTATGTTTCTCGGAAAAAAAGCTTTGAAGAATGAAATCGGAAAAAGGCAACAATTGCAAATTCTGAAATTGAAAACATTTATAATGGAATATAACAATTTTTCAAATTTATGGGACATAAAACGTGTTTGGTAGAAAAGTTAAAAGTTCATAAATTGACATTTTTTCTATGTGGTTTTTCAACGACAATCAACGAATTTCTTCAGCTCATTATTGGTTTAACCCGCCGACCATTTAAGAAAAATTAGTAAGGTATGGGTATATTTATTTTGATTACCCGCTTTCTGAATATTAAGCATTAATTTTGCTCCATACCAACTCTTTTGAAGTGTATTAAATATTGTTTGGCATAACGAGCCAGTGCTTGGCAAATGCTGTAGAAGTTAAAGCAAAATAATTTGACAAGAAAATACATTTTAATCTTGCTTCGCTTCATTGCCGTAAAAAAGGAGTAGAAGTTAGATGAACTGTCAACATCACAATATACAGCATTAAATATATGTTTGCGGAACAAAAAGCTTATTTTGTAGAAATAAATTTTGAAAAGTGGCGTGTGCGGCACAAAATAATAATTTTCACTCTCAATAAAATACCTTTTTTGCAATTATAAGTGGATTTAGCTATAAATCGCTAAAAACCACACTTTTTGAAATAAAATTAATGAATTGTTATAAAACAAACACAATAAATTATAGCTAAATTTTTTTAATATTAAGTGCATTTAGCTATAAATCGCTAAAAATAACTCCTTTTGAACTAAAATTATTAAATTATTATAAAACAAACGCAATAAATAATAGCTACATTTTTAATTATGAGTGAATTTACCTATAAATCGCTAAAAATCACCCTTTTTAAATAAAATTTAAAGTTAAAAAGTTTGTCCTATAAATTTTATTAAAAATCGCTGGATTTGATAAGAAAATAGCTAAATTGGCAGCAGTGTGGAAAGAAACACACAGAGTTGCATATTACCAGCGTTACCATTTGTCATGTAATCTCTATTTTATAAGTATTTTTAGACGTAAAAATGTTTAAAATTTTTATAAAGATTTTCATAAATAATAATAAACTACAATTTGCAGTATATTAAATGAAAGGATGCAGTGAAGTTTTTATGAAACAAACCAACTTAGACTCTATGTGTGCTTTATTACTGTTTATTCTGTTTACTCCTTTAATACTTCATACCTTAACGATCCCAAATATATTCTTTTAGGTGCTGAAGTATCTAAAGATGATGAAATCGACTGTTATAGTCCTAAACATAACTGAAATTAAGCTCATAGAATAAATTCGAAAAATAAAAAATTTTGAAAATATAAAATTTTTATAAATATTTCACAATTTTTGGCCCATAGTTCAAAAATTGTATCTATATTATTTTTTTTGTTTCGCCGATGTAGTTGTTTATAAAAATATATGCAATTAAAATGCATTTAATCCATATTTTCCCAACGTTTCGTGAATGTTATGTTCACTTTATCAAGGGATTCGTAAAAAGAGAAATTAATTTTTTATTACATTGAACAATAATTTGTTGTAGACAAACATAAAAACATTAAACATGAAAAATTAAATTAAACACAAACTTAAAAATTATATCACAGGTTAGTTTTTGCACTATTTTTGGCTCGTAGCTGCCAAACGGTAATCTTCAGAAAAAATATTTATCTAATTCATAATTCCTCATATGCACATAAGTATGTATATAATTACCGGAAAATGCATTTTCCACATTTTCCAGATGTATTTTTGAAAGAAAATTCGTGATATTTATGAAATGCATACAATGTTGCAAAAAGTAAAAAAAAGTTAATTATTCAATTGTAATTTTGACACATATGTACATATTTCAAATTTTTGATAATAACACAGCTGAAAAAGGTAAAATAAGAATTATGATGTTCTAAAGAGTTTTGAATTATAATTAAGAATTAATTTGTTTCTGAATATTACCACAGAATACACAGAACTGGTAAAAGTGACGTGTGAAAAAGGCCCAAAACAGTTGTGAGGGCAGCTTTCGAAGAGACCGAAAGCGATTTTTGGTAGTGAAGTGGCAAGGTGTAAAAACAGACCGCAACAATCAACACAAATGGCGTTATCAATATAACAAAACACAAACCACGTTAAACAAATGCATTAGTTTAACAAACGATGTTTTTTGTGCAAAAAAAATGTATTTAGTAATATTGTTTTGTATTATAATGTTATTTACTTACTTAAATATTATTTACTCGTGTTGTGGTGAACTAAAAAGTTAATGTTTACAACAGTTTTGCAAATAAATCTTAACTAAATAAATTTGTGTTCATTGCGGCAAAGAATATGATGAACAGAGAAATGCAAAAGGGCAGCTTTCTTAGAAAGAGACAAAAAAAAACGCAAAATCGTCCGTCTCGTGACAGTTCTCTTAGTATTCTGTGATATTATTGGTTTCCGAAAAAATTCATGTTTTTTTCCAAAAAAAATCAAGTTTTAGACAAAATTTTCAATAGGCCCAAAAACTAGTTCGGCAGATAAACTAGGAAAACCCAAATAGGGGTTTGTAAGTTGCGAAAAGTACTTCAAGAAATTCCACACGAGAAGGAGCTTTTATTTTATCTGTTGCATAGTGTAATTATTCTTATAAAAGTAATATTAATAATATTTTCAGTTCCATGATGGCTTTTTACTAAAATAAAAAAAAATATTTTATCCTTTTTAGCTCTTTTCTCTTACGAACTCTTATAAGAACTACATTAATTGTGTCTTGAACTTGAAACACTATTTTTAAGTTTGCGTAAAATTGTTTTGAAAAACATTTTTACTTTAAGAAAAGTAACAAGCGTACAAAACTTTACACGTTTTGTCCGCCCCGGTCAAAATTTTTTAAAATTTTTACTTCTAACTTTTTTAATTCCAAATTGCTTACTGATTAGAAACATAGCGCTTTACAAAAAGTAAGAATTTGAACCCTGTTTTGCCACTTAAATTTAATTTGTTTGTTTGTAAGCTTTTTGATTTATTGTCCTTGTTCTAAATACATACCAAAAGTTTCAAGCTTGCACAAAATTATTATTAAAAAAATTGGTTCACAAAAAATACGAATTTTTTAAATTTTTCTCTTCAAATGTACTATATTTGTATGCTGTCTCTATGTTTAAGGCTAGTATACCCTATTATAATTTGTAATAATACTGTGAAAAACTCAAGTAATATGTAAAAGTCTGATTGTGTGAATGCATGCGTGATAAAAATGACAAGTATTATAAACAAAATTTTACATTTCTAATCAATAATACTTTTCATTGGATCAGGGATGCATTTTATTACATGTGTAAGTGTTTATACTTTGTAAGATCGTGTGAACACAAACTGTTATGTTAAATTAGATTACTTGACAGTCGCAACAAAACTTATTAGATTTCTATCTCACAAAGTATTATGGAATACGTAAGACTTGTGAGATAGTGTAATCTAGCCTTAAGGAACACAATTGTAACATATAAACGTAGTACTGTACGACGTAGGTACGATGCCAAATTAAAACGTACAATATTGTATACAAAGGCACACAATAGCTGGCGCAAATATAAAAGCGTATCTACGACGTAGGTCGCCTTACAGTTAATTCAGGCGTGGGCTTTTACGACGTCTCTTTTGGTTTGGTGGCCACGGTTTAGAGAAGAAAGAGGGGTAAACAAAAATACTTGGTAAGTGTTTTTTATGTCTTTTTCTCATATTTCTCTTTCAACTTACTTTCTTCTTGTTACGTTTTATTCTTTGACTAACTTTGAAATATCAGTTTGAAAATACAGTAGGACCTCGGTTATCAATAGCAACAATTTTTAGTAGTTTTTTTGTGTGTTTCTAGTTAAAATTATTAAGAGATTTTATATAAAGATTTACGTATGTACATTAGGGATATAACTTTTTAACAATTTTTTGATAGATAGACAATAAAAAACTATAAGGGAACGTATATTTATTTTTTCGCTAAGGTCAAAAAAGTTCACACACCAACCGCGATGAAGTTTTGAAAATTTTTGATTTTCTTTTTTGCTAAGAAAAATTAATAATATGTTTATTTAAAACAAAAAATAGCTCAAGTATGAAATGTCATTAATATTTAGAGATGGTAAGAGATTTTTCCGCAAACGAAAACGTATTTTTAACCTTTAATAACAAAAGAAAAAATAAAAAAGAAAACAAAACACCGTATAAAATTATGAATATTCAATAGCATTGGTTTAGAAAAACCAATTGGTGCGTGAAATTTTTTGAGAAAAATTACAAAAGATTATGATTTTCGTGGTTACTAGGACATGGTTGGCCTCATGGTAATACGCCAAAAAATTGGTTGTACCCCTAATGTACATGTTTAAATAATATGAATAAAAATGTAATTTTTGCAGAACATGCTTCCAAGTAATTTGCAAGAGAATTCGCCTTTTATTCACATTTTTATGATTGTTCAAAAGTAATTTAACTTGATTAAAGACTTTTGTATATTTACTATATAATTGATGTTGCTGGTTAATCGAATGACTGATAATCGAGGCCCTTTCTCAAATAAAAAAAGATGTTACTAAAAAGCGCGTCGTGTTACAGCAAATTCAGACGGGGATTTTTACGACGTCGCTTTTTTGACGTGTCTTTTGTTTTGGCTTTCAATGAAATATTTGGCGTTGCGTTGCGGTTTAGACAATAAAGTCCAAAGAAAAAAAGAAGCCGCAAAGCGCTCGTATGAATTGTGTGTTAGATATAATTCTACTTCGTACACCGGATGCGCCCGCATTGCCATAGAAAAGAAAAATCTAAATTAAATTCTGTGGCATTTTGACAAAACATCTTAAGTCGAGTTAAGATAGCAGAAAAGTTTAAACAAAAAACTCGGTGAAAAAATCATTTTTATTAAAAAATAATATAAACCAAAATTAAAGAAAAATTTCGTTAATAATACAAAATTTTAAAAACGTAAACAAAAATTTTTTTTCAATAAAAATTCGCATGATTGACAACATTTTTTTCAACTTTTTAAATTTGACTTAAGTTGTTTTGTCAAAATGCCACAGAATTATTTTAATGTTTTCAAATTGAATATTTGAAAAAAAAAAAAACATAAACGAAGTACAAAATAAACAACCATTTCAATAAATTTTTCCACCTGTTTTGTCGACTTTTCTCTTTTCCTAAACCTTTGCGTACCAATTATAAACAAACACGAAGAGGAAAGTATCCAATTTAGCCTTGGCGTTTTTAAGTTTTAAGCAGTTGAACAACCAAATAAAACATATAAGAAAATTAAATTAAAAAATATATTTTTCTATAAAAAAGGAGGATACGAAAAACATTAAATAAATCAGCAGATCTTTAAAATGACACATGTCGCTCTTGATCAACAATAGTGTACTAATCCAAAATTTCAGTTTAAATTAATCTTTGGCATAGATTTGGTTACGACAAAATTGTTTAACTTATTTTTTTTTAATTATGGAAAAACTTCAGAAAATCTAAATCGCAACATCTTTATTTTGCTCTGTCCATTAATCATGTGCCTAAAAATTTAAACGTTGTAGGTAAATCCACTCTAGAGAGAATTTTGAAATCAAATTCGGTTAAAGTTTAAAAAACTTGAAAGGCAAAACTTGATCGTGCAACCCTTAATTAAGGTATGTTGGACAGATAAAATAAGATCGGTCAGTAGCCAAAAATCATCATTAGATATTTTCATCATTATATCAGCCGTATTTAAAATATAAAATAAGCTTGAAACGTGTTTTAAGGCAAAATGTTCATGCACTGTAATTCTTTATGAATACGGCAGGATATTTTAAAAAACCTTCATTAACTTTAAAACATCGTAAATTAACCTGTAAAAAACAAGGGAAAATTGTTTACAATGGCAACGCTGAAAAATGTAACGGTTTGTCCTCGAAGTCACATGTATATATTTTTTCCCTTTGTGTCCTCGAAGTCACATGTTTATATTTTTTCTCTGTGTCCTCGAAATCACTTGTATATATTTTTTACGGAGAAAAAAAATGGGAAAATATATGAGAGTACTTGGCAATACTACGCAACAAAATTTGTTAAAATTTGTTAAAAAAATACAAAATTAAGGCATTTAAACCGTATATATAGAAGTTTTAATAGTAATTGATTGATATATAACCACAGTGCAATCAAATAAAGTAAAAAAAAAGAATAAACCAAAAAAATTAAAATTTGTGGGGAAAAATTGACGTGTCCGGTAAATATGCTCTAGGCATGTAATCATTTGGCGGACTGTTCGCTAAGTATGCAACTGTCCGCCGTTTATGCGCTAGCTTCAAAAACTGTTCGCTAAATAAACGCTGTGCATATATATATATATATATATATATGTTCCCTCTAAATCCTATAGAAGTAAAGGTCCTCCATTCATGATATTTGAGGTTTCGTTAATCATGATATCTCGGATGAGCAATTTCACGTTTGTATAGTGACCGCTTAATATAAGTACAGACGCCCGCTTGCAGCCGCACCAATTAGGTGAACAGACGCTGCGATGTTGCCAACGTGGAATACACCCGCTTATATGGAATACACTGCTTATTTTTGAAGAAACACTTATTCGCAGCTAACCTTTATATCAAAAGGCCGTTTACTATCCGCAACCTGTGACCCGTTCGGTTTCCTATAGCTCGGCACATGATTTGCATGAATTAACACAAGTCATCGGTGTATATTATACACCCTTAATATCTCGTTAGTAATTTTTACAATATTAATTTTAGATCCAATGCCAATTCTGGGTCCTTATAAGTATTGAAGTTGTCTTAACGATGTCCGTCTGTTCGTGTGAGTGTTGAAATGGGTATTCCGACGACCACAGAAATAATGGGAGCTATGTTTTTAAACATTTATGTAACATACACAGAATAATGTAAAAAACGGGTTTGATCACCAAAATAATTGAAACAAGCAAAAAATTGTGTAATTTTGCACCTATCACTGAAATGATTATACCAATTACTCAAATTTGCAAGAATTGCAAAACAAGGATTTTTTTCCAATTAAAAAGTTTTTACATTTTAATTACAAAAATTATTGAACAAATTATTAATATTAAACAATATTTTAATTGAATGAATTAACAAATTAATTAAAAAAAATCAATATTTTAATTGAATGAATCACTAACGTAATTGATTACAATACAGAAAATTAATTATTTTAATAAGTGTATTGATTAAAACAGTGATTGAATTTTTGCATTAAATCGATTAAATTTAAATAAATCAAACAGTGTATTTGAAATACACTCTAAATTCAATTACGCAAATTATTCAATCAAACAAATTGTTAATTGAATAAGTTTGTTAAATCAATTCAGTTGATGGTTTAATGAAGCAAAATAATAATATTTAAAATATATGTTTTATTTAAATATGGTTTGAAAATAACTTGTTTTATTTGTTTAATTGTAATACCTCATGCTTAATTGTACAAATTTTGAAATATTTTTTGACAAAGGAATTTCATATATACAACTTTGTATAGAATTGTAGAATAACTCTGATTCTTCAGGGTATTCAAGATTGAAAACAAAAAACTTTTTTTGTTGTGAAATTTGGCTGTACTTTTTTCACCTATTCACACCAAACGCACACCATGAAATGACGCCAAAAATAATTCAAGAATTAACAAACAAAGAAAATAAACACCAAATTTCGATTGCGACCATAACCACCGTCAACACTGTGGTCAGCCACAAGGCGATTTTTTGTTTTACGCATAATATACAAATGTATGTAGGCTCATTATTGACATTGTTGGTGGTCATAATTGTAATTCGTCTATAACAAATTTCAGTTAATTTTTTACTTGTTGATAGTTTTTTTTTTGCACGCGACGCTTACTGTACTTTTTGATGACAAAAACATGTGTATATGTAGGTACATGTAAGGGCAAAGACAATAAATTTATAAAGATGTTGGTTGCACTTGTAACATTTTTCGCAAACTGTTGATGAGGGAGGAAAGCAACAAGGAGCAAGCAACAAAGTGTTCAATTCAAACAACCGAGTTGATTGATTCAATTAAACTTATAATTAAAATTAAGCTTAAAATCAAGTAAAATTTTAATTGAAAAAAAATATTCTTTTTTAATTCAATCAATTAAGAACGTAATCAAATTTATTTTAAAATTCAAAAATCACTATTAATTGAAAAAAACTGCCAATAATTTTTTCTGTGTATACTCTTTCAAAGTTTGCGTTTGAAATTATGTCAAATCGGTCTACAAGGGGCTGAGATATAAGCACGACTTAATAACTTAATGGAACTAAATGTAAAAAAATGTAAATATATGATATTCTCAAGAACGTCACCAAATAATGGCCTATATACTATGAATGCTTCTTTACTTGAATTGGTTGATTCCATCAATGATTTAGGAGTACATTTGATAGAAAGTTGGATTTCAAGAATCACATCACGTTAACTACTAACAAAGCTACTGGTGTCCTTGGATTTATAAACAGGTGGTCTAAAGAGTTTTCAGATCCTTATGTTACCAAGCAACTGTTTACTACTTTGGTTCGACCGATTCTTGAATATGGATCGGTGATATGGGATCCACAGTACTCAGTTCACTCTAACAAAATTGAGTCAGTTCAAATCCAGTTTTTATTATTCTGTCTTCGCGGATTGGGTTGGGACCCTCACATAAGGTTACCATCCTATGTTAACCGTCTGGCACTTATTAGGTTACCAACTTTAAGAAGTCGTAGGAAAATGTTAAATGCTCTTTTTCTACTTTAGCTAATAAACGGAAAAGTCAATTCTCAATACCTTCTGGGAAAAATTAACCTTAACGTACCTGTTCGTCTATCAAGATATTATAGCATTCTGAGTATTAAATATTATACTACAAACTTTGCTCAGTTTGATCCATTTCGTAGAGTCTGTGATGATTTCAATAAGTTATATAAATATATTGACTTTAACAAAAACATTTAAATCATAAGGAGTGATATAATATCATATTTAAATTCGTTAAACTAATCGTTTGATTATATGTAATTGCTAAAGCTTGTATTTTTATATTTGCTAAATTTTTCAATTTGTAATAGTCTGTAAGGATTTTTCCATAGACTTAAGAAAATAAATAAATAAAATAAAACAAGTCCTAGAACTAAATTCAATAACCAAATTTTAGAAAGTCCCAAAAAATGTGTCACACCACCGGTAAAGACTGTGTTGTTAATCATTGCTTTTCCTTCCTTTTTGTTCTTCATAAAACAGTTAAATGATTGGTTCTCCTTTCACTGGTCATGAGTTCTTTCGATTTTCTTGTTCTATTTTCACAACTCCCAGGACCAGTCTGTTGGACCAATTGACACAAATTTCCCGCGGGATGCTTTGGAGAATTGTTTTTCTTTACTTAAATTACCATCCATTTCTTTTTTTGTTTTTTCTTAAAGAAATAAAATTTTATTTGGAAAATATAAGTTTTTTGTTAATATTTCAAAATCGCGACGAATAACTAAGGCTTACTTATAAAAATATATTCGTCGGGATTTTGAAATATTAACAAATATAAATCATATTTTTCAAATGAAATGTTATAAAAAGTATTAGATGGTACCTTAAGTAACGAAAACACACATTATAAAGTTAATAACGAATCAAACTGCATTTGTGTTTTTCTTTATTTAACAAATAAATTTTGATTAATAGCATAATTTTAAAAATCCCTTTTATTGAAAAAAAAATATGTATTAAAAACAGACGAGATTTTACACCGAAAAGTTGTAAGGTAGCAATGAATAATTAAGTCAGTGGCACTTTAATGACTTACTAATTCAAAAAGTCATTAAGAAATTGAAATATTTTAAATGTTTATTGCTAAGAACAAAAACAACAACAATAAAACCAAAGACTTATAAACAAACAAATATTGCTTACAGAATTACCAAATAGGGAAAATAAAAAAGTGGAAGTGACCCAAGATTCGAAAATGTAGTAATTTTTAAGCAGTTCGTTCATCTTGTCCAACTAAAGAGCCAAACAAAATAGTTCCCCCTTTTAGACTTTAAAGTGAAGGATTGTGTGTATATTTTCATTGACAATGAGCAAATTATGTTTGTGTTTATTGTATTTGTCTTGCTGCCGTTGTTGTTGCTGTTGTAGTAGATCTTAAATGACGATACATAAAATTTGAATCTATTTAGCATACATTAACCCACTGTACATTTATGAACTGTACTCGAATTAAATGAATGCAGATTGTGAACACAAAACTAACTCAATGAATGACTGACTGACTATCTTTCTGTCTGTCTGGTCTTTTATAAATATCTAAATGGTCTATTCAAAATGAAATGTGAAAATTGTAGAAAAAAATGAGAAAATTTACATGAGAATATTTTGCATTATTGAATTCTACATTTCAAAAAATACATGCAGAGTCGTTTAAAGTTTTAGATAAAAAGAAAAAGGGGAACTAACAGCGGACATAAAAATGTTGAGTTAAAAGTTTTACAGTTGATCGTTATATGGCTGAAATTAAAAGTGACATAAAAAAGTAATTAAGTAAAAATTAGTTTAATAAAAATTGTGGCTTTTTTTTAAATTTTACAAATGTTGTAGTTGAAAGGGGAATAAATTTGCCGTGTTGGACTGTATTAAGATTTTGTGGTTAAATACCAATCCAAATTTATTTTTTTATATTCGTATCTGAAAAAAAATGGCTTTTTAAGTAACAGCTGACAGTAGACCTTTCTCAGAGAATAAATCGAAAAACTTTTGGAAAAATATTTTTAGTGGCGAAAAACGATTTACATGAAACCATTTAATGCGGTCAAAAAGCAGTTTTGTTAGAAACCATATTTTTAAAAGAAACTTAAAAGCAATTTGATTTAAAATAATTAAGAGAGCTTTATTCGTCTGCCGAATCTCTGATACCCCAAACCGGAGTTAGCATATTTAAGGAGTGAGCTTTTTATGGAGCCTATGGTAAATTCTAGACCGATCTTCACTTAATTTAATTGTTTGATTTGATGTCTTATGAAACTATGACAGACCAAATTTTCTACACAAGTATTATTCCCCAGTAAAAAATGGAGCTTACTGGTAAGCAGTTTTGTAAGGGAGAGAAGCACAATACCCCCTTACAAACCTGCTTACAAGAGTCATGATTTTTATATGGCGAATTGCCACTTGGAAACACTACTTTTTTCATCTCTGCAAAAAAAGAAGCAATTTAATGACTGATTGCATTATAAAAAAGAATGTGATTTCTATGTTCGGTAATATTTTACGAATGATCGTAATCGATAATTAAAATCATTGCAATACAACCTGTTTCCATGAAAAAGTTTAAAAATAAGACCAAAAATTATATTTTCTAAAAAAAAAAATTTAATTAAAAAAGTAACAACAATTTAACAAGAGGTACTTCATGAAATAAAAGAGGAAAACTTTTTAAATAAAATAAAGCATACAAAAATTAAGCTAATCTTCTAAAATAATCTTTTAAAAAGAGTATGTATCGGTTGATTTTTTAGCTATTATCTTTTCGGCAACACTGGTTTAAACAGCTGACGCACGTTTCGTGTTTTGTTTCACTGTTAAACATCTTCAGTTTGGTCTATAATTTAACCATGAATCGTCTTACAAACGAACAACGCTGGCAAATTATTGAATTTTATTATCAAAATGCGTGCCCTGTTAAGGAAGTCCATCGCGCACTTCTTCCATTTTATGGTCAGTTTAAACGACCCACTGAAGCGGCTATTCGGGCTATTGTGACTAAATTTAGCACCAAATTTACATTGTTGGACATTAAACCACCATCACGCTTACATACGTAGAGTGCGAAGTGAAGAAAATATCGCAGCTGTATCGGCCAGTGTTAATGATGACCATCAATTATCGATTCTACGCCGTTCGCAGCAATTGGGCATCTGTTGCTCAACAACGGGATATGATATCCAACTTTTTTTGCCCAAAATACAAGAGCTTGACTTGTATGACATGTGGTTTCAACAAGACGGTGCCACATGCCACACAGCACGTTTAACAATGGACATATTGAGAGGCGAGTTCGGTGAACATTTTATTTCACGTTCGGGACCGGTCAGTTGGCCGCCTAGATCGTGCGATTTAACGTCTTTATACTATTTTTTGTGGGGCTATGTTAAAGCTCATGTCTATACACACATGCCCGCTTCAATTGACACATTGGAAGACAACATTGAAGCATTTATGCATGAGATACCGGCCGAAATGTTGGAAAGAGTATGCCAAAATTGGACTAAGCGGATGGACCATTTGAGGCGCAGTCACATGTATATGGACCGTACTATCGATTCAAATAAAGATTTCATGCATTTTTCTGAATTTTATTTGTTTTTTTTTTTTTAACTTTCCTATAGCTCTTAAAAAATCACCCGATAGTTCAAATGTTTACGTTTCAAACGATTTCGTTCTTTTGTTTTGATGAAACTTGATTAAGAAAAGATTCTTTTACTAATGTTGACGTTGGAGAGATTAAAAGTAAAGCGTTATAAAGCATATCCAATTTCTCTTTTTCTTGTCTTTTCTAAACATTGGTAGTCTTGAATCTCTTATTGATTTTTTTTTAGCAATGTTGATAATTTTAATAGTCTGGTAGAAGGTTGTTTTCATTCGTCTCAGAAAAAATCATCTTCTTCATCTGTATCATTGTGGTAAAAGTCTCTACCAAACATTCTTAAAAAGAAATTATTCCCAAACTTTTTGGTTTCAGTTTTGTATCATATTTTAATAGATTGTTACTCGATGAATATGCTCCTTATTTAAGAATTAAAGGGTATTTTAAACGTACCGGCTTGTTTTTTTACATAAAAGAAAAAACTAATACTTTAAAAAACCCAATTTTCGATTTATCGACATAAATCATTCGAATAATTCGTTAATCGAAAAAAGGCAATTTTAAATTATTAGAACAAGAAAATTATTCGTTTAATCAAACAACAGTAAATCGTTTAAATACCCTAGTGTCTATCTCCATTTTTATGGTTTCCATAATCAATAGCAAAAATCTATCCACCTATTCATAAACGATTTTTAAATTTAACAAACTTTTATTAGGGATAATTTTTAAAGTAACTTAGCTCTGTAAACCTTTATTAAATTTAAAAAAATTGTATCTTCTTTATCTTCATACACAGATAAAACAGATTCGTGATCACAACCGAATTTGGCGCCAATCGAATTTCTTCGGTTGCATGTACTATCACACAATTCGGTTCCAATTACTGAAAAATTCGTTGCTTAGAATAATATTTTTGATAGCAACATTTGAATTTTAGTACACTATCAGTCATAACAACAGATATTGTTAGTTGTTAGTATGATTATTAGAAACAAAATTGTGCTTATACCCGAATAAATGAAAGCTGCAACTGAATTAACAGTGCTCATAACAAGAGATTTGATTGTCGTTATCTTTTTTTTTTTAACCGGTCAAATGTAGCCCATAAGGGGCAAGGACTTGTCTAAAGGCAATCTCAGTGAATGGAAAAAATTGGTTATTTTACAGTACGATGTCCTAGGGCAGGACCATATAACCCAGCTTGCTTTACAAAGGGGAAGTCTTAAAACTACTCCATGGTATACTCCAGAGGATTAGCTTTGAAATCGTTTCAAAACGAAAACATGTCGTTAAAAAACGAAGACATGTCGTTTCACTGCAAACTCTTTTTAATAATGACATGGTCCATACTTGCACTACATTGGACCAGTCCAGGATCAAAATGGATCAAGAAGTTCAATATAATTTGCAGGGTATAAAAAATAATACATACATTCATACATACATATGCATGTTCATACCTATTAAGAATACGTAAATTACTTACCCCTATTTATTAAGTTTTCCACATTTTCCATTTTTTATCGCAAATATATTTTTTAAATATAATATTTAAAATTAATTTAATCTATCAAATGTTTTGACAGAAAATTTAGTAAGCAATTGGGGCTTTTAACTATTTTTTGGTTGTGAATTCCGAATAATTATATTTTCATTTGTTGTACTCGAATTGAATCTATTCCAACAATCAATAATTAGCTGCAATAAATGAATAATCATTTATATTACAAAATTTTTTGTCGAAAGCAAATTATTGATTGCAATGACCAATATTCAGTATTGCCCGTTATTAAATTCAGTTGTGATTCTAACCATTTGTTCTAATTTTTAGAACTTAATTAAATTAGTTATCATAACTAATAAAAGAATTGAAGGAATCATATTTCAGTTGGAACATCATTTTTATAATCAAGAGAATTAAAAATCAGTTAGAACTATACATTTTTAATAGTTGCAATAATAAATCATATTACTTGATCAATATATTATTACTGCAACCGTTTCCCAACCAATTTGTTTTCTGTGTGTAGACATTTCAATTGCTAGATTATATTTTGCTACAAGCCAATTAGGAGGAGATATAAAGCAAGTTTGAACCAAAATATATGAAAATATCGCAATACGAACATTGGAGATTTTTGTGTTTTTTTATAAACAAATTCGGCATTAATACATTTGACCCAATCGAATATGAACACAAATAGGCTTATTTTGATTCTTTTTGCTGGAGTTTTTTTCTTTATTCATGTACTGATATTAAGCTTTTTAACAAAGGGTGGTTAAAGTTTAAGGGATGTTGAATGTAAACCACACCTAAACGTCAAGTTTTTTTCTGCATTTCATTTGAAATTTTTCAATTTCAGACTAACTCAATTTGACCATGGAAATATACACAATCGAGCAACGCGTTTAAGTTATTCTGTCTTATTATGAAAATGGGCGTTCAAATAAAAATGCATATTATGCTGAATTTACAAAAAAAATTGCAAAATTTTGAAAAATACACCAAAAAAAGTTTGGAAAATTTATTTAAAATAGCAAATTTTCGAAAAATAAATAAATTTTCCAAACTTTTTTTGGTATATTTTTTAAAATTTTGCTATTTTTTGTAATGAAGAATCCAGTAATCTCCAATGGAGATTGCGGTCTTTGTTTCAATCAGTACTTTTTGACTACAGATTTAAACTTGATAAACGCTTTTTTGGTTTTGAAAATTTCAAACATCACAAGAATTCAATAAATGCAACTACATTATACGTTTATACGCACTCAATTCTCATATAAAATTTATTTTATTTGCACAATTTAAAATTCATTTTATTTTTGTTGTCATACGGATGTGCCACATCGGAATGAAAACTTAAAAAGGTGCAAATAATGTCGTAAATCAGGAATTGTTTTCGTGTGTTAGCTTTTTGCAAAAAAAAAAATTTAATACACTGCTTATGTCGCAATTTTCTCTACTTGCAAATTAGTGGTGCCAATAAACGTATTATATGTCATTATAAGATAAGTTTATGAAAAAATGGAGATTGCTTTAATTCTATATCCCACATATCATTTGCGTTAAAATTTTTTTTATACATTTTGATCTGTATTTGGTTTAATTTTACTTCAGTTAACTCTCTTCCCTTATATAAAGTTGCACTTGCTAAAATTATTGAATTTTGGGTTATTTTTAGTATGTACTTACTAAGAAGTAGAACTGAACTTGGCGTATTGAAGAACTTTAAAATAAAATGCTGTTCTATTAAACCTTATCAACTTTCGTTTCAATATTTTCACAAATGTCTCTTAACCTCTTTTTTTTTGCATATGAAGCCGAATTAGCAACCAATAAATACTTTTAAGCAATTTCATTTTATTTAAATTTTATTGCTGGCAAGACACAAAACCATAAGACTTTAATCTAAATTAAATATGGATAAAGTGTTTTAACCTTGTTGGCGGTTAAATTTTCTTTTCTTATTTGGAATGGGTGGTGGATTAAGTGGCCGGCCAGTTACACTTGAAACTGTTTCGTTAAACAAATTTATGATTAAAAATAGACATTTTGATGTATTGAAACAATAAAAATGTGTTTTTTTTTTTTTTTGTTTAATAACGAAACGTGTTGGAAAGGTTAGTAATATGTTTGTTATTTTATGTTTATTTTACGAAAAATATAAAAACAATACTGATACTTCAGCAACGCACTTAAAAATTTCTCACGCGTAACTGGATCACTAGTGGTAAAAACGGGGCGTTCGAAATTTAGATTTGTTTGCTTGTTTTTCACTTGATATTCTTTTTGATTTGTTTTTTTTTTTTGGCGTTCACTTGCTATTTGGGTCTTTTTGGGATTGGAATTGTGTTTGGTGAAGTTTAGAGATTACACAGATACGTTTTTGAAATTTTAATTAATGTGGCAACAGACAGCAGCAAAAAAAACAAAGCACTGTTATTGGCCTACAAATTGGATTTTAATTTAGTCACTCATAAAGTTAACACTACAAGCGGAATGAGAAGGGAACAATATCATATTTTTACAAATGACACAAAACAAATTTGGCTATTAAGCTTGGTGCAGAGGTTATAATGCGTTTGTGCTGATGTATGTAACACATAAAAAAAAATTGGTCCTCGACCCACCTTATCGATCGACTCAGAATCACTTTTAGAATCGATCTAACGCTGTCCGTCCGGCTGGCTGGTCGTGTTAATCGTGTACGCAAATTACAGGTCGCTGTTTTGCAGATACAAGTTGAAGAAATTTAATACACAGAAATTTAACCCTCTAACGATTGAAGAAGTTTTTCAAATGCATTTACAAACTTTAATGTTACCAGAAATTAATTTAAAAACAAAAGTTTTAAAAAAAAAAATATTAAAAAAATTTGAATAAGGCTGATACTTTGAAGTCAAAGTAAAAAAGCATCATATAGTTTAACGATATACAGTTTGCTTATTGTGTACGCATCGGTCACTTTTTTGGTGCACTTTGGGACAGATAATATTGTAAAATTCTATACGATTGCATAATATAATTCCTCTGCAGCTAACGTTTTGGAACCCATCCTAACCATACAAATCTTAGTATTTTTTAAAAGATTACAAGGCAGTACCTAATAAAAAATAGAGCTTCCCACGAAGCAGGTTTGTAAGGGAGAAACATTAACGTTTCGCTTGCCATTGCATTTACGGAAGGCATGAATTTTATATGGCAAGTTCCCACTTTGAAGCAATACATTTTTGACACATAAAGCGCTTTATTTAGCGCATATAAAAATTATTGGATGTAACGATTAGCCTTACACACTGAATGTTTTGATACAGTTATTTTTTATTGTTCTCCATTACAAACCTGCTTCGCAGTAAGGGAATGCCGTAGCACTTGAAATGTAATTTTTTATTATAAAAGTTGTTGCGAGTTCTTTCACTTACTTTACTGCACTTCTGTTTGTCTCATTGCGTAGCGCATAATTGTGTGCTTATTTTACCATTAGTGCTTCGCAAAATGATACAATTTTTTATTGGGTAATAGCTACCTTAAGACAGCCAAAATCGTTAGAGAGTTAGTCGTTACAAATTATCCGTATTGAAAATGGTGCAAATATATCCATAATTTCACGTGCAAGCTTCTCTCCGGAATAAAGTTTTTGTGCCCATTAGGGTGTAGTCCAAGCCAATTCCGTTTTTCAATCTTGGACTTTATGTGCGTCTGGCTGTCCGCCCGTCTGTTCTAGAGTCGGTTTTCGAGAAAATTCAATTTTCCGTGTGGGGACCATATGAAGGGTTGAAGATAGAGGATAAGTTTGTTCAAGAGAAATATTGGGGATATTTAAATAATGGAGGTTGCTCATACATTTTACATCTCTAGGGATGACTCCTCAGTAGTTACGGGTGTTTTTCTCTTCATTTAGTCCGAATTTCTTTCTCACAGATTTCACTGTGCGTGCGGCACGGCAATTTTCTCCGATCGAGCTCATATTTTTATCAATTTTTTTTTACCCTAACCCAACACAAAACTGGTCTACTTTTTTGAAGAAGATAACTTTTTAAATTTTCCCTTCATTGATGGTTTACTCTAGTGCCCATAAACTACATTTTGTCTAAACATACTTTGTTTATAACTCATGGTGCCAAATTGTATTGCAATCGGTCCTAATTTGACCATAGGTCCCATTTACCTCATCCCTAAAAACACTCAAAAGCCAAATAAACTACAGAAACAGTGAAACAAACAAATGAAAAAAGTATTAAAGCATGTTTCTGGACCATGCAAACATTTTGTGTTTTTTTTTTTTTTTTTTTTTTTTTTTTTTTGTCAAACTGCTTGTGTAGTTTATTTAGCCCTATAAGAATAAAAAAGTCTCAGATTTGCTGCGACACCAAATTAAACTTTTGAGTTAATGATGCAGAATCGTTTGCTTCCATTCTGTATAAAATTCATCTTTATATCTTTTATACTTTCCCCGTTTAACCCTAGAAAGATAACGTTATTTTTTTGTACTGAAAAGATAACGACACGTCTGAAAGACGTATGCTTGTTTCTATCCTTTAAAGGATATCACCGAAAATAATACTAACACATTTATTTATTCTATTTCTTTTAAAAAATATCATTTTTAAAAAGAAAATTTTAATTAAAATAAAATTCATTTAGCATTATCAAAAATTAAAGAGTTTTTATAAAGGACTTCACTTCGGTTCCAAAAACTTAAATAAATATTTTCTTTGTACTTTGTGTGGATAACGTTAACTGTATTTATTTATATAAACAAACAAAATAATTTGAATAACATTATGTGCAAGATTTCCAAATTTAAGTTTTGTGGTTGCCACGTACAGGTATACCGCATTTGACACATACCATTTTGGACATTAGTTTAATTTCTGATGGACAGAAACCACCGTATTATCTCCATTTTTCATTTACGCTGTTCTCCACTACAACCTCAATCATTACTTACTGCATCTGGTAAAATTTTTTAATGTTGTCGGTCAAAGTTTTCGATAAAATAGGTATTTCTAGCCTTAAAATTTAACAATTTATGGAAATTTCGGCACTGGTACATTGAACAATTTCCGAAATTATTTCGGTTGTAAGAAATATCGAAGCATGAAATTGGGTCGTACAGTAATTTGCATTCCCGAGTTGGCCTCTTGCCGTACGAACTATGTATATTCATTGAAGAAACTCGGCCATCACTTTGACCCTTACTTTTACTTCTTAAAGTATCTTTATAACGCAGCTATCGTAAGAAGTAGTAAAATGTTCAGGTTCCTGAGGATTTTCCTGAATCGGTGGTATATTCTCGTCAGGCTCAAGGATGTCAAAAGCTCATCTTTTACATCACTTTGAAGACTATCCTCCAATAATTCATCTTCTGTTCGCTCACACTTTCAAGTGAAACCGAGTCCTCCAACACGCTTTGCAAAATAGCTCCAATTTCTGCATCGCTCAAGCCGCGCTTACAACAAATTTTTAAAACAATACCTTAAAATTCAACCAAAACACAAAGTTATCTTCGCTACAAAAGTAACACTAAAGACAACGATACGTCTCTCAGACATATTTTGTGTTTATTTGTGTTTATATCTCAAAAAATACATAACTTACAACATAAAATTGCCACCACCAACCAGGTGCTGCTAACAACTGAGATAATTGAACGTGAGAAAGTTGTATGCTAATAAATGTGAAAATAAGAGCACAAATTTGAAAAGGCGTACGTCTCGCAGACGTACCTTATCTTTCTAGGTTTAACGAGAAATTAATGTTTTTTTTCCTAAGTGGACGAGCAAATTAAAAACTTGAAATTCGTTTATTTCAAAATGATTTTTTGAATTATGACGACGTTGCAGCAGACAAGCAATATATATAGATTTGTTTGTTTATTTGTATAATATTAAACACAAAGAATTCTTACATGGAACTCAACCTCAAAATCATGAATACTTAAAAATACTTTTGCACGGCCAGGTCCTTGCTTGTCCATGGCTCCCAAATAGACTACACTGTATAGGGCTAGCCTTGACTATTATTTAATGCTTGTTTTTTGAGATAAGATTTTTCCCGGTTATTTATAGACATTTTAATACATTTTTTGTTTGCCATAAAAGAGAATTTTAAATTTATTTTTACATACTCGAATTCACCCCACTTTTACCCAGATCTCTAACTACGGGTGTAAACATACATTTTCGAATCATGTTAATGTTTAAAAAAAATTAACATACATTCTTGTTTCATAAACTTTAGAAAGGGTTTTGCTTTTTAATCTTAAATTAAACAAAACTCAAACAATCGTCAACAAATCACAAATTTAATTAAAAGTCTGCCAAATAACAAAAAACCTCTTACACAATAAAATAAACGCTCCTTTTTTAACAAATTAAAAACATCTTCTAAAAACAAAAAAATAAAACAAAATGGAAAAAATAACCAAAAACCAATCTGCTATTTGTTTTTAAATTCAAACAAAAATTATTTTCTTTGACTGGTCCTTTCCATTTCCCCTTCCTGTTGTCCCACAAACGCACTCATCAAACCCATTTAATAACATTTTCACTAAAAATGGTGGACTGTTAAAAAGCGAAAACGAAAACGAAAAGAAAAAAAAACAAATTTGACTTATTTTCTTAGCGAAATTTTACTTAAAGTTTGAAAAAGCTTTCAGATTTGCATAATGAATTTAACTGTGTGTTGGTATTTTTGTTTGTCTTAATATTCATTTAATGAAATCCTTGAAGGACTGGGTGGGTGGATGGCATTGATGGCGAAACTAAAAAGATGTGACCATAAGGAAAAAGTTTTTCTATTCCTCGTTAGTCTGATATCAAAAACAAATTCTAATTAATTTTTTAATAAAGAAAAATTTTTAATGAAATTTCTTCTTGTTTTTTCATTTCTATTTGGCTTTCTTTTGCGATGTGAACTCGTTTGGTTTAGTGGTCGTGAAGCGACGAAGCAAGGAAGCGGAAATAAAACAAAAAGTCGATTACTTTGTCCGTGGAAAATGTTTAATTACAAATAACGTCAATACTAAAGTTTTCAAAATTTATTTAATAATTCTTTTTTTAGAACTCCTGAATATTTAATCGCTTAGAGATTTATTGCACAAAACGAGGTCTGCTTTCTGGTTAATAAGACTGGATCTTTTATTAAAGTTGTATTCCACAGAGAATTGATTTCCATAAATTTTGAAATTCTATTGGAAATTAAAGTTCTTAGTTTTGTCCCGCTACTAAGGCCCGTTTTCACAACTTACCGATAGCTAAAAGTAGACTTTAAATGGCATTATAAAAAGTATTCCATTATTAAAAGTTTACTTTAACCTAAAGTGAGCGATAAAGTAAATTAAGGTTCATCCTACCTGATAGGTTAAAGTAAAGTTGCAAAAGTGGAACACTTTTTATGCGGCCGACAAAATCCTACCTTTAGCTATTGGTTAGTTGTGAAAACGGGCCTAACTCTTTTAAAGAGTGTTATTTATGAAATTACACAGAAAAAAATTTTTTTCCAATTCAAACAGAAAATTTGTAGAATCAAACAATTTTTTGTCTGAAATCGGTCCTATAAACAAATTTGCATATTCAATCAATTTATTTGCATTTTGTTTATTGAAAAAAACACTGATTTTTCCAAACAAGAATTTAATTGAATCAAACAAAAAGTTTACTGAAATTCATATACTAAATTTCAAAATTAAAAAAAAAAAGTTTTAGCACTAGCAATGACGCGCACACAAGTAAGCACTGTATGAGAAGATGACGGCAAGAGCAGAGTCGCCGGCTGGCTTTGAGACACATTTTTTTTGTTGGAATAATTTTTAAACGAAGTCTTATTTATACACACAACACAATGTTTTTCTTTATCAATCTCTGTTGCTGTATCCTTTCCTTTGCTAAAGGAGAAATGTAACCAAAAACGGTAGCAGACCGACTCGATGTGTTTTTCGTCATCATTCTATTTTTGTATTTGATGTATTTAACCAAACAGTTTTAAAAAATTGAATACGTGATTTTGTTTCTTGTAATGTTGTTTCTGCTATTGTTTTTCTTATAGTTGCACTTTTTTCAAGCGTCCAAAAATAACTGTGTGTGTTTTTTGTTGTTGTTCTTATATTTCACATAAAGAAGTGTTGCACACGATCAAATAAAAAAATGCAAAAAGACGACAACATTAAAGAGCGTTAAATATTTCATAAAAAATTATGAAAACTTGACACCAATAACGCGTTTATTATATTTTTCAAGAGTTGTCCACATTTTTGTTGGTTAAATAAAAATCAAACAAAAATATTGTTTGAATCAGTAAAAAACTTTATAGAAATTAAAAAAATTTTCAAACAAGCGTTTGTTTGAAAATAATTCGGCAATAATTTTTTCTGTGTACTTTCAAGTTTTAAATGGCAAATATTAATCTAATGTTTGCATAATATTTTTTTCTAACGAAGCCAATTGAAGTTATTGACCGACTTTTAAAACTTTTTTTAGGCTGTACGAACTAAGTCGCCAAAACGAAATGTACAAAAATATAACAAACACAGGCTTCGCTAAATAAAGCTTCTCTGTTAAATTTTTGAAGTCATTGTGAAATAAGTTTCTTAAAATGTTGTGTTTCATATTTTTGATCTTAACATCGCTACCATCCAGGAAGAAATTAAAAAGTATTCAGTCAAATACATAATAAGCTAATGGACCATCCCAACTACCTCGCTCGGGATCTAATAAAGTTCGAAGGTCACCGGAGGCTGAAAAGATCCGACACTTTGAGCCTAGCGGGCTTTTTTGACACTTGAATGCAAATAATTAGCGGTTACATTGGTAACGGCTTACAAATGCAAATAAGAATTAGGATTAAGCTTTGAATACATACTGTAATTTTCGACAAGAAAGATTCAATAAAAAAAAAAAATTTTTTTTTGATAATTTCAATTTCAAAATTAGCACTTAAATTCGTAAAGAACTGATTATCTAATTTAAAAGACTTATCTCATTTTTTTGCGGACTTGCTAACTTCATTATGGACTTAATTGGTAGCTCCAATAAAATGATGTTTAAGGAATTTCAACAGTAGCATTTACAAACCTGTCAAAAATTTGTCACAAATACAATTTTGGTCGTTTAGAACTATTTTTCAAATAAAATAATAATATTCTAAGAATATTTCGTTCTTCTAACACGCAGACAGGGTTGCCCTTTGCCAACTTGGTGCCTTATCCTACATTTCCACATGCAAGTAATTACTTGCAAGAAGTGTATACGTATTATTAACGAAAAATCGAGAAAACAGCCAATTGACGGTTAACCGAATGAATACCCTAATAAACATCCATATGTGACGCGGAAAATTGAAAGGACCTAAGGTTTTGCCATTTTAAAGATTTTAATACGTGTATCTTTGGTGTACCATCACTGAGCGTGTTGGTATTGGTCTCATTTGAAAGCGACACATCTCAACCTTGTTGGTCAACCTTGAAAGCGCGCTTAGGTCGTCCTTACCTCTTGTTTTGTGTAGTTGGTTTTTACTGTTCCCTTTACCTTACTAGTCCCTTTCTCTATGCGCTGTCACATATGGGTTTTAAATGTATTTTAGGTACGGTCGCTAAATTGTTAACAAATCGTCGTTCCGGAGTTATCTAGTCGTATATCACAAAATCGAAAAAATTGAGATAAGACCTTTTCCTTTGGTAAATTTAACAGATCTATCGATCTGCGCAATCCTCACGTCTCTATCTATTATGGTTAATGAGATATTTCGAAGCCATTTTGTTGTATATCCACTTTTGCGAAAAATTTAATGCGTTATATTATCGTATGTAGCATAATTGTGGATATACGACAAAAAACGTATGAAAATTTTCAATTAAAAAAATCTTGCGTTATCTTGCTGTATGTGAACAAAGTATATTAGGCATGTTACAAAAAAGAGACTATCTTGTTAATATTACTGTAACCTTTTAACATTTTTTTTTATATGTAAAGATATTTTACGGACGAAGTACACAACGGCTATTTATATTGATGAAATATTGCCTAATTCTCTTTATTGTTAAGCAGTTAAAGGTTAAATATTCAGGATGGTCCAACCATAGTGCACAATATTAATTGTTAATAAAACAAAAAGTTTTTAGAGAATTATCTGAATTTTTTATTATTATAGAAGGATCTATGATAACAAGGTGTGAGACAAAATATCGGCCAAATGCTCGTCGCGGCTTCGGTAGCATACCTTTGTCCTATGGTCCATATTTGCAATGCCTCTGAGACCTAATTGATGTTCAATGTCCTTAATGTGTCAAATTATCTCATCCTTTAGCTCTTGAATTGTTCTTGTCTTATTGACGTACACTTTTTGTTTTAAATATCACCAAAGAAAGAAGGCCAACGGTCTCAAATCATATGATCGTGACGGCGAGTTAACATCGCCATTGAATTTCTCGAGCAGAAGAGCCATTGTTTCGTTGGCCGTGTGACACATTCTTTTGGAACTTGATTTATAGGATATACACCAATCCTTTAAATCATGCAAGGGGAATTAAACCAGTTATATACAAATCTTCCCAATACAATATATTTATACACACACCACAATAGTGAAGAGGGTATTATGCATTTGTGCTGATGTGTGTAACGCCTTTAAAAACTGGTCTTAGACCCACCTTAACGTATACTGATCGACTTAGAATCACTTTCTGAATCGAACTAACGGTGTCCGTCCAGCTTGCTGGCTGTCCATGTAACCTTGAGCGCAAAGTACAGGGGCCTAATCACTGCATACGATATCGAGCAAAATTGATCGAAATTATTTATTTTGGTATCTTGAAACTCGATATCGAATGAAATGTATTGAATTTGAAATAAAAGCATTCGCCATCGAGTAACTTGACATTACATTTATCGAGTTTTCATTCGATACGCCAGTGTCTATCGTATGCAAAAAAATTCAATAGTTTATTCGATACGATAGTATCGAATGCGGTGATTAGACCCCTGCTCGAAATTTTGAAGATAATTTGATAGCATTTGGGACATAGGTTCTTATTGGCACAAGGACCAAGCCTATTGAAAATGGGCCGAATCGTAGGACCATGAAGGAAGATAGGGGGAAATTTCTGCCTCTAACAAATTTTCAAACCAATTTTAATGGAGTTTATAAACATAGATAAATCCATATTTATATGGACACATTAGCATGATGTGTTTTTAAATAATGTGGTGTAGGGTATCATATGGTCGGGATTGACCGACTGTACTTTCTTACTTGTTTATAATTTCTTTGTTTTAAATGTAAGTTAAGCGAACGAAATCTTCGCTCGAAATCGACGAACAAGCTGCAATTTTTTTTCTTCAAAAACGCATTAAATTTTTATGAATACGATTTTCGCATATTAACATTAAACAAGCCACTCTTTTCAATGGCATTTTAACAATTAACCGCTCAGTAGTGACGTTCAGTAATAAGCCACTTGCCGCTAAAACTTGACGCTTTGACGCTCATCGCTCAGCCGCTTGACGCTTAGCCGCTCATTGCGTGGCCTCGGCCTTAAGTAGTAATAAACCTTAAAATTATTCATACATAAGGAAATTCGATTATATAAAAACTATAACTATACGTTAATATATTTGTCACTTGCATAAATTTTGGTTTCGAAAATTATTATAACTTAATTTTCAATATTGGTAAAACAAGTGAATGTAGGTTTTTAATACCTTATTTTGACTTATATCCCACAAACTAAAAAATATATCGCAAAAAGTGGCGTATACGACAAAATTGAAAAATTTTTTCAAACGTGATAATGGCTATAACTTAAAAATTTTTTTCCATGACCTTGGATATTTTTACGTAAATCGATAAAGAACTTCAAATACTATATCTGACAAAAATATTGGACGACTTTTTTCACGTAAATTTTTGTGAATAATAATTTAAACCTTAAGATTCGATTTCCCAAAAAAAAATTTTTGTGATATACGGCAAGATAACTTCGGCACGACGAAATGTTAACATATAAAAGGAAGTTAAATCTATTTAAGGATGGTAGCTTTGAGCAAATGTGAACCGATTCGAAAATAATTTAATTTGCAATAACATATTTTTGGGACGAATTAAATTTAAATACCATCATAATTAGATAGCTTGCGGACGCAAAGAGTCTAATTTGGATGTGAAATTATAGACCAATTCTCACCATTTGTATAGACTTCGTCCATATTTGGTCAAATTATCTACAAAATTGGAACTTGTACTTTGCGCACAAGGCTAACATGGACAGACAAGCATCAAGACGGACGGATGGACATCGTTAGATCACTTTAAAAAGTGATTCTGAGTCGATCGGAATACTAAAAGATTGGTCTAGATCAGTGTTCGAAAATAAACACTAAATATCGTTCTTTAATGTTCGGTTCGGTAGATTTGTGGAAAACACAAACGCTAATAGTGTTTGTGTAGAAAATCATTAAAAAAAAAATAACGTTTCCCTGTTTGTCATCTTTCGAATACAAAAATAATGCTGTTTTCATCATACTCAACAAATGATGAGAACATTAAATTCCGTTCGGCTTTTTTTGAAAATCCACGAACTTCAATGTGTTCGATTCGGCTCGTTAATGTTCGTCGCTTTTTGCTGATAAAAAAAATCAATAATTTTTTACAAAAACAAAATACACACACGAAAAAAACATTATAGAACATTAAAATATAATGTTTTTCTACAGTATCACTACAATTGTTCTGTTTTTTTAACGAAGAACCGAACTTTATATAATGTTCGGTTCTTTCTTGAAAATAGTTACGAACGGTATTAAGGTTTGTGTATGTTTACACAAACACTAAAAAAATAGATATCGTCCTCGGTGTGTGAGCCGAACGCTAAATAAAGTACTGTTTATTTTCAAACACTGGGGTAGATACAAATTGCATAACATTAATCCTTTATGACAACCTGCTTTGTCTTACAATTTTAGAGTAAAAATTATATGTAGACGTCAAAATTGAAGTAACAGATTTTCAAAAAAAAATTTCTTATTTGCTGCGAAAGCTTCTGTAGGCATCTAAAAAAATTTAATGTTAATTAGTATTGTGGTTATTTTGTTGAACTATTTATGGTTTTTAATCCAAATTTTTAATATTTTTAATTGGGCTTAAGTTCATGAAATTTAATTTTTATTAAATTATTTTTATGAAGAAAAGAATTTTACAACATGAAAATTAATTAAAATTCTTATTGATAATCGTTCATTCTTGACGTGGCTCGGGCTCGAACCCTGGCCGGTAGGTTACCATGACATGTTTCGATCGCAACCACTCGATCTCCTCAATACTAATTATTGTTAAAGCTAAGGCACGAGCTCTATGTGTGTACATTTGTCCTTGAAGTTGTGCTGAAAAAGGTCAACAGAAAAGAGAAAGACAAAGTGAAAAAACAAAAAATGTACTTGGACTTCAAGAAAAATTCTTGACGAAAGTACGAAAAAACAGAAGTAAAGGAAAAAACATGTAAAATCAATTAAAATGGATAATCATTCAGGAAAGCAAATTTCGATCTACCAAATGTTAAAATACAATTTGGTTTAAGGATTGATGTTTGACTAGTGACGTCAGCAGTCGTCGATGGCTGCGAGTGTAAGACGGCAAATCCATCTGAGGAGATCATGTGGTTGCGATCGAAACATGTCATGGTAACCTGCCGGCCAGGGTTCGAGCCCGAGCCACGTCAAGAATGAACGATTATCAATAACAATTTTAATTAATTTTCATGTTGTAAAATTCCTTTCTTCATAAAAATTATTTAATAAAAATTAAATTTCATGAACTTAAGCCTAATTAAAAATATTAAAAATTTGGATTAAAAAATTAATGTTTTTCAAAATATGCCTTAAAAAGGCAAAATATGCGCTTTAAACCTAAAAAATGCTGCAAAAAGGCTCTTTTAACTAAATTATGCAAAAAAATGCTGCAAACGACGCCAAAATTCATAAAAAGCTCTAAAACGGATAAATAAATTGTTTCTTCCTTCATTGGTCGTACAAGGAAAAACATGCAATTGCATATTTATGGTTTCCCTGTTGATTACTAACAAAAAAAACTTTTGTCACAAAATTTTAGCGGAACTTAAATGTTTTTTATTTAATATACTCAAAACTAAAAAAAAAACTATGTAATTTTTTCGAACAATATATTTTTCTTTTGAAACAAGGCACATTCATTGCTAGAATATGGAATTGAAAATCATCTCCATAATTATCTTCACCTTCATCATCATCGGAAATATTTAGCAGAATAAGCAAATCAGGTGCTGTTTGTGGTAAACTTAAATGATCTAATTTTTTATCATAATGTTTGCTTTTGCTTGAAATTAAAGGATCTGAAGCTATAAGAAACCGATTAAAAATGTCTTCATTTTATTTTTCACGACTGCATTTACACTGTTCCCTAAAAATCTTTAAAACGAGCTTCTTGTGCCTCCTTAGAAAGTTGGTCTATTGGCAATTTTCGGGTCCATGAATCAAGAGTAAAAGAGCTTTTTGCAGCAATTTTTTTAGTTTTTATACATGCTAAATTTTTTAGATGCCTACAAGAGCTTTCGCGGCAAATAAAATATGATTTTTTTTTGCGAAATTTTGGATTTTCTCTTTAAAATATCTATCTGTATATTACATAGAAATCTGGACCAACCCCTTAGTATACCGATCGATTTGGAATCACTTTTTGAAGTTACCTAACGATTACCATCCGTCCGTCTGGCTGGTTGACTGTCAATGTTAATTTTGTTCGCTTGTTTGGAGACAACCATAAGAGGGTTATGACTTTTGGGTAGATGAATTTAAACATCATATGGTTGACGGGGACAATAATATGGTTAAAGTAACGATAGTATGTTTAAGTGTATGGCTGTAGCTTTGTTCTATTACAACATTTTATTGTTTAATTCAATCAAGGTAAACAATTTATTATTAAATAGAAACAAAATATTATTAATTGTGAAAAAATTAATGTTAAAATCAACAATAGTTTGTTTTTTTGCCATTGCATGACCATAATATGTTTGTTAACCATACTTCAATTAGGTTTTTCTTTGCATTGAGGCAAAAGTTATTTACTGTATTCATTACCTCTTTTAAATTAAGTGGGAATGTGTTCGAATTACTTCTCACATTTTTAAAACATACTACACACATCAACAGCTATAATTTACTTACCGTTATAAGCAACATTAATTATGTTGAGATAAAGTTTAATTCTTACTGTTTTTAGAAGGTCTTCTAGAAGCCTTCAAAATAGACAACAAGTTAAAAAACCCCCTTTTCGATGCCATAAATAAGAAATTAAAAATTTTTGACATACCTTTCATGTAAGAACTGCATCCGATAAACATTTTATGTTACTAAAAATTTCTTGAACACCGGCATCAGCGTTTGCCTTTTTTTATTAAGATGTCCGAGAATTACTGTAAACTAAGTCTAATCAGCTATGTCAAAAGACCATTCTTCACAAAGCCTCATTATTACTCCAAAAAGCTCTTATTTATATCAGGTGATTTTTTAACTATTAACTTTTTGGCAACAATGGTTTAAACAGCTGATGCACGTTTCGTGTTTTGTTTCACTGCCAAACATCTTCAGTTTGGTTTATAATTTAACCATGAAGCGTCTTACAAAGGAACAACGCTTGCAAATTAATGAATTTTGTTATCAAAATGCGTGCTTTGTTAAGAAAGTTCATCGCGCGCTTCTTCCATTTATATGGTCAGCTAATTTTTGGCTCAATGGGTACGTTAATAAGCAGAATGGTCGATTTTGGAGGGAATATCAGCCAGAAGCATTGAAAGAGCTACCAATGCATCCAGAAAAAGTCACAGTTTGGTGTGGTTTATGGACTGGTGGCATCATTGCACCGTACTTCCTCACAGATGATGCGAATCGTAACATAACTGTGAATGGTGAGCGCTACCGTGAGATGATATCCAACTTTTTTCGCCCAAAATGCAAGAGCTGGACTCGCATGACATGTGGTTTCAACAAGATGGTGTCACATGCCACACAGCACGCTTAACAATGGACTTATTGAGAGGCGAGTTTGGTGAACATTTTATTTCACGTTCGGGACCGGTCAATTGGCCGCCTAGATCGTGCGATTTAACGCCTTAAAATTTTTTTTTTGTGTGGCTATGTTAAAGCTCATTCAATTGACGCATTGGAAGACATTGAAGCATTTATTCATGAGATACCGGCCGAAATGTTGGAAAGAGTTTGCCAAAATTGGACTAAGCGGATGGACCATTTGAGGCGCAGTCACGGTCAACATTTGCATTAAATAATCTTCAAACATTAAACTATATGGGCCGTACTATCGATTCAAATAAAGATTTAATGCATTTTTCTGAATTTTATTTGTTTTTTTTTTTAACTTTCCTATAGCTCTTAAAAAATCACCCATTATTAACATAAATCCTGATACAAAATTTTGTGGAAATTAGTCAACATTCCACGAAAATTTGCACCCCAGAAATAAGTACAAGCTTTTTTTCTACCAAACGGGAAATATTACATATGTCTTTACCTTTAAACCACATGTCAATGGTTAATAATCCTTCGCGGCAAATCTGTCAACAGATATAGATGGCATTTTTTTATTATTATCTTTTACTTTCATGGAATTATGATGGATTCGTAGACTAGATATTTGATGGGTCACACCTCAAACCTAAAAGAAGTGATCCACAATACATGCAATAATAATTGGCCCATTACGATGACAATCGCGTACAAAAGATTCATTCATCCAAATGTGTCCAATTGTGTTTGTTCGTATTGTGGCAATTTTCCACTAATACCTTTTTTAGATCGATTATGATTGATGTATCGGGTATTTATGTTGCATACTAAAAAAAAAAAAAAACTAAAAAAAAATCGCATACTCACATGCATACTGAACAATCAGAAGAATGAAATAAGAAAAAAAAAACTAAAATATCATAAATTCACATTCTCACAGAGACACAACATAAAAATATTTTTCATAGAAATTGAGTTGTAATGATGTACAAGGAGCGAAAATGACTTAATTTTATCTCCAGAATTCGATTTAAATATACGACAGATATTTATTTTATTTTTTAAGGATTTTTTTTCGGAACGTGATGGATAATGATGTGGATGTGAACAAATCCCGTGACATGTATGTGAATATGTGTCATTGGGTGTATGTGTGCAAAGACATGAATCTAAAAACCGACAAATTAAAATGCAAATACAAGATGAATCGTTTTTGATTTTTTTTTTTTTTTTTTTTTTGTGAAAATGAGAACAAACATTAAGAAACCCATTAAAAAGGGAGTGAAATAATTATGAGCAAAATAATGACAACAACAGCAAAAAATTCCTGTTATGGGTGTTTGATGTATTTTTTTTTTTTTTTTTTTTTTTTGTTTCTCTGGTAGATGAATGGCTGGCTGTGTTTCAAATGTACAGAAGAAGAAAGAGGCGTTATATGACACGTGATCTTATTAATGTGATAAATTTTTTTTGTACTTTCTTTCATATTTATACTAAAATCCTCCACCATTATTGTTATGCTAACAGATTTCTTTATAAACATATAATTGGTGATAAAAAGTATTTGGATTCTTAAATTTTGTCCATCTGTACAACAAAAATATTTCCTAGTTATAAGCAAAAGAATTATTAATCAATGAAAAATTTTAATTGCATCTTAAAAATACTAATAATTGGTAAAGACTTGCGATTCTGGAATGTTTTTGCAAATGTTAACGGGTAAATTAATTGTTATCACTACTAAAAATAGGTGGCATGTCATAACGTCCAGTGTCATAGTGTCCATGGACGTTATGACACTTTTGAAAGTGTCATAGTGTCCATGGACTTTGCAAAGTGTCTTAACGTCCGCGGACGCTATGACATAACTTATAATGAACAAGTAAAAGTGCTATATTCGGCTGTGCCGAATCTTATATACCCTTCACCATTGTGCGAGCAGAATACAGAGCAACTAGACAAAAACTAAATTATTTTTACATATACATACATATTTACAATACTTAAAACTTCATTACACAATTTTTGAAATGTTTTGTATGGGAGGTACCACGCCCACTTCTCCAACCCCGCCCACAATAAAAATACAACAACAAGGGATTTTTCGAAAAAATTAGAGGCAGTCGTGGTTTTTTGATCATATCTCAGCCATTTGTGGACCAATCTTGCTGAATTTCAATAGCACAAAATGGTGGACTATATGTGACATAAATGTAAAAAAACCTAGCTCCTATCATGTCTGGAGTCTCTGGAAAACACATATCAAACGTAAGACGGACAGACGGACGGACATCGTTAAATGAAGTTATCTCCTCATAACATATATACTTTATAGGGTCTTAGATCAATATTGTAGAAATTACAAACGGAATGACAAACTTATATATACCCTTTTCCACCTGAGGTGAAGGGTATAAAAATATTAAAATGCGTAAAATTTACTTTGAAATACATTTAAAATTTCAAACTTGGGATCATAGCCGGCCTTCGGCCGGGCGCAAGCATTGTTTCCTCTATGGTATAACAAACACCGTCTTCGCTAACTCAAGCTTCTCTGTACAGCCGGCCTTCGGCCTGGCGCAAGGATTTTCTCCTCTATGGTATAACAAACGCCGGCTTCGCTAAGTAAAGCTTCTAAAATCTGCCTTGTTTCCGAACGAAAGCCGACTATTCAGACTATTCAGTTATACCATAGAGGAGATAATTCTTGCGCCCGGCCGAAGGCCGTCTGTGCAGAGAAGCTTGAGTTAGCGAAGCCGGTGTTTGTTATACCATAGTTAGCGTTGAGTTAGCGAAGCCGGTATTTGTTATACCAAAGAGGAGAAAATTCTTGCGCCCAAAAGTGTTTTCGTTATATATTTAATAAATACACCCAGAGAAAAAGCAGCAAAACCATTTTTAAAAAAATGTTTACCATATTATGTTTCATTTAACCAAATCATTGTCACCGACAACCATATTATGGTTAAATTAGTTTCTTTAAAAATAGTTTTGTTGGTCGGGACCATAATGAAACATTTTTTTCTTTGCGTGTATGCAGATCATTTTTTTGTATTTAACTTCTTTAGTAATTATGGACCTAATGACACTTTTGAAAGTGTCATAATGTCCATTTGCAAAGTGTCATAGTGTCCATGGACGTTATGACATGCCACCTAAAAATAATAAGAAATACTTTATAAATCATTTAGATCAAAGAATTTCTCTTTCGTAAGACCATATGTACTATTTGAACACTGAACCCCGCTATTATAGTTATTATAAAATAAAACTAAGGAAAAGAGAGAGTAAAATTACTCAGATGCTAAAATAACATAATTAGCTCTATGATCTTGGTATTAATGGGTGATTTTTGAGGAGCTATAGGAAAGTTTAAAAAAAAAACACATAAAATTTAGAAAAATGCACGAAATCTTTATTTGAGTCGATAGTACGGTCCATATAATTTAATGTTTGAAGATTATTTCATGCAAATGTTGACCGTGACTGCGCCTCAAATGATCCATCCGCTTAGTCCAATTTTGGCATACTCTTTCCAATATTTCGGCCGGTATCTCATGAATTAATGCTTCAATGTTGTTTCCAACGCGTCAATTGAAGCGGGCATGTGTGTAAAGACATGAGCTTTAACATAGCCTTACAAAAAGTAGTATAAATGCGTTAAATCGCACGATCTAGGCGGCCAATTAACCGGTCCCAAACGCGAAATAAAATTTTCACCGAACTCGCCTCTCAATAAGTCCATTGTTAAGCGTGCTGTGTGGCATGTGGCACCGTCTTGTTGAAACCACATGTCATGCAAGTCAAGCTCTTGCATTTTGGGCAAAAAAAAAGTTGGATATCATCTCACGGTAGCGCTCACCATTCACAGTGACGTTACGATTCGCATCATTTATGAAGAAGTACGGTCCAATGATGCCACCAGCCCATAAACCGCACCAAACTGGGACTTTTTCTAGATGCATTGGTAGCTCTTGCAATGCTTCTGGCTGATCTTCACTCCAAAATCGACAATTCTGCTTATTAACGTGCCCATTGAGCCAAAAATGAGCTTCGTCGCTGAACACAAGAAGCGCGCGATGAACTTTCTTAACAGAGGAAGCATTTTGATAATAAAATTCAATAATTTGCAAGCGTTGTTCGTTTGTAAGACGTGAAATTATTTTTTCATCAGAAGTTTCTTTGAGTAAATCAATTGTAGCGCCCGCTCTGTGGCATGTGGTTCCGTCCTGTTGGAACTACATATCATAAATATTAATGCTACATAATTGACAGTTACCTTCCCACCATCACGGTTTTTGAAGACATATGGGCCAATGACTCCGCCATCCTATAAAGCGAACTAAACAGTAAAATTGTCTGTGGATGTAATGGTGTTTCGACAAAAGTTTGTGGATTCTCCTCACTCCGAATGCGACGTACCCATTAGGGTATTCACTCGGTTAACCGATTAATTACTACCCGATTAACTGATCGGTTAAACAAAATTTTGAATTTTTTGTTGTATTATTATTATATTTTTTTTTTTTTTGTGTTTTTAATTATTTGTTTCCTCTCATTTACAAAAGGTATGTGTAAAGAAAATATTTTTTTATACAATATATTTCCTTCTAAAATACAGTGCAAAAACAAGAACTAAGGAATTCGGTGAACAACTTTTTTGCAGAATGTTCGGTGCTGAGCTTTGCCAGGGCGAGTCAGATGATGGCCACACTATAGAAGAAATTCGCGATAGTTACACAAACAATCTTTTAACAAAATTTACCTAAGTAATTAGAAGTAATAAACATTTGAAAAAAAATTAAAACAGGACTCTAATGGCATAATAGAAGATTTTGTATGTCTAGAGAAATCCAGGAAAATGATTGAGAAATTAGATATTCTGTATTATGGGTTGCTTTGGATTTCTCCACTATCTACGATAAGTGAAAGAATTTTTTCCAAGTAAAATTTTATCAAAACAAAAGAAAAGATTCGCTTAAATCATAAACATTTAAACCAAATTAATTTTCCAAAAAATTTTTTTATAAGATCACCTTAAACTAGTGAAATAACTGATAAAATTATCTCGCAGTTTAATTTTTAATTTATACTTCATAAAAAATATTTAGGACTTATAAAAGGTTTATAAAACTAATCGTATATAAAAATTTTTTTTATAAGCCTTTTATAAATCTTAAATAGTTTTTGTGAAAAAAGCTTTTATTACTATGTATTAATTGACAAATATTTATTACATATTAATGAATTATTTTTTTATTTGCTCGTTTTAGTTCAATATTTTTTTTGCTTGTTATGTTAGTCTGCGAACAGCATGTTCTCTTCCCCTCTCACCAATAAACTCAGACTTTCTGAAAGAAAACTTTCATAGTGTGATCCCAGACTTATTGTAATTTTTTTTACTAATAAACTCTAAATAATAACTAATTGCTGCATTTTTTTATATTGAAATGACTTATTTTATAAATAAAACAAAATTAACCGATTATTAACTGATTTAACCAAAACCTCGGTTAATTAATCGAGCGATTAACCGATTAAAGCAAAAGGCCCGATTAAATGAATACCCTGGTACCCATTCAACTAGAAGTGGGCTTCATCGGAAAATAAAATATTGAATTTTTTTAATTTTGAATTAAACAACTATTTTGATTAAAAATTTCAACAATTTGCACGCGTTGCTCTGGTGTAAGTCGATTCATAATGAAATTTCAAAGCAAACTTAACAAGCTGTTAAATAGGTGCTTAAATAAAGCAGTGATGCAAACTCAAAGTTGTGACACTCTAAAAAAAAACAAGCTTCACCTTAAGAAATGTTTTGTTTTTGTAACTTTTACACGTACGGAATTTAATGAGAACTTTTTGCTTTAAAAAACGACAAATTGAACTAGTTTTGAAAAATGTCCTGTTTTGAAAGTTCATAAGTAATATTTTTTTATACTTTCTAATTTGAGTACCACTTATCTTTATCACAATTACTCGTAAAATCAGGAAAAAATAAGGAACATTTTAAAACTTTTTAATCATCTCTATCGATTTCAATTTTACTCGATTTAGATTTGCAGCACATGGCCGAACATAAAAATTATTGCTTATCTATATATATATATATATATATATAAAACAGGATGTGTGTATGTATGTATGTGTGTATGTATGTATGTATATTAGAGCGACTCAAGTTGTATGGAAGCAAAATTCGTACTCGATGTACCCTCCTAAAAATGAACCTTGGACATTTTTAAGATGACATTTTAAATATTTCGGCTCCAGGGTTGACCTCTCGTGAGCTGGACCAGTTTGAAAAAGGGTCTATTTTTGCATGTTTTGTTACTTTAAGAATCTGTGTCCTTACCAACATATACAAGTTGGGTATCGTAAGAAAGGTTTTTTTAAGGCGCGTCCAACTGTATATAAAATTTGTCCAAGGACGATCATCCATGTCCTTTTTTTTAAGGATTTTCTGTAAAAAAAACGGTTTTTTAATTTTTTGTTCGGAGTTGCTTGTAATAAAAGTGCCAAATTAACATATTTTAATCTTTAGTCGATTTAATTAAATACGTGTCTCAGCTTTTTCTGAAATTCGTACTAGTTCGCGTTTTGACTAAAATGCAATGGGGTGGTAACCCTTTGTTTTAAATAGGGCAATATGGGTATCAAATTTTATCTTTTGCCAAGTATATCATCTTTGTATGTAAATAATTTAGATTTGTGCATATTAGATGCATTTTACACGGTGCTCTGGAATATATGTATATAAATGCGATTTTGTAGTAACTCTAATATGATAACGGATTTAGTTTCTAGATCATGTATGGATGAAAATAGGACTAAAGAAAGAAAAAAAGAAATGATCCACGACTTTTTGGCGGCATATTTTTTTCCGCAAATTAAAAAAAAATTCAGGTCGTGGATCATTTCTTTTTTTCTTTCTTTAGTCCTATTTTCATCAAATTCGCGTACCCCGATTCGCGTGAACATCGTGTGCCGCGGTACACGAATCGCGTGGTTGACACATGCGAACGTTTTCGCGATTCGCCAGAGGATCGCATTTAGCTTCCACGGGATGCATCGCTGCGATGTTAGACAATTCGCCGGCGATTCGCGGGCTATGATTCGGCGATGAAAATTGTTTTCAGGGATATATTAAATATTATTTAAATGAATTACAATAACACACCTTTCACCAATCACTTGCTCAACTGGAATGACAATTTTGCTTACTGCCCTTGAAACCAAATATTTATTTTCCCGTTACAAAACAACAAGAAAAAAATTCTATTGATAGTTATAAAAAAAAACACTGATGATTGCCGCTACTTGTGTGCGCTCGCATATTTAGCGGCGTAGGCGATGGTAAGCGATTCCTATTCCCTGAGAAGATGAAGTAATAAATAAATATAATTCCCAATTTGCCTTAAATACATGCATTTATTTTTTGATTGAGCCCATATCTACACAATATGTAACTTATTCTGTAAAAAAAGTTTTATGATAGATATTCGATGGATTTTTATTTAAAGCAGTGTTCGAAAATAAACACTAAATATCGTTTCTTAATGTTCGGTTCGATAGATTTGTGGAAAACACAAACAACGTTTCCCTGTTAGTCATCTTTCGAACACAAAAATATTATTGTTTTTATCAAACTCAACAAAAGATGTGAACATTTAATTCCGTTCGTTTTTTTTTTTTTTTTTTTTTTTTTTGAAAATCCACAAACTTCTCATTAATGTTCGTCCCTTTTGGCTGGTAAAAAAAACCAAACATTTTTTAAAAAAACAAAATACACACACGAAAAAAACATTATAGAGCATTAAAATATAATGTTTGTCTACAGTATCACTACAATTGCTCTGTTTTTTTACGAAGAACCGAACATTATATAATTATATAATGTTCGGTTCTTTCTTGAAAATAGTTACGAACGGTATTAAGGGTTGTGTATGTCTACACAATCACTAAAAAAATAGATATCGTTCCTGGGTGTGTGAGCCGAACGTTAAATAATGTAATGTTTATTTTCGAACACTGATTTTAAGGCCGTAAATTTCGTTAAAAACTCAATTTTAGTCGTGTGGTAATACAGCACTAATGTTTGCTTAGGACCAGCAACGCGGACCGGGTCAGCTAGTTTCTTATATTTATACTTGGGATTTTTTTATTAGAGGAGTTTTTATTAATGATGGTATAATATTATGTATTGAATAGTATGTACTGTAGTATATGGCCGCTCTTATTTGCTCTATTTATATATGATCTTCCTGCTTCTGTTGTGAAAAAAACCAAACCTCTGATGTATGCAGTACTTACTTCTTGGGATCCAAAGCACTCAGTACACTCTAATAAAATCGAGTCAGTTCAATTTAATTTCAAGTTTATCAAGTTATCAAATTTAAGAAGTCGTCGGAAAATGTTAAATGCTCTTTTTCTACTTAAGCTAATGAACGGCAGTGTTAATTCGCAATTCCTTCTGGGAAAAATTAACCATAAATTAAATTGTTCATCTATCAAGACATTCCAACATCCTGAGTATTAACCCAGTAAAAAAAAATTGGGTTTTTTGAAGCAATTAAGAGAAAAAGCGCATAATCGAGCGCTTCAATAAGAGAGCTCTTATACAGCAGTAAATGATATAGAATAAAATATATGTACAAAAAGCTGATATTTTAGTGCTGACAACGAAGAAGGTTTTAAGCCGAAAAAAATATATTTTGGTTTACGAAAATGATTGCAAAAGGCATTTAAGCAAGTAAAAGCAAAGCATTAATGAATATGTTAATATAGTTGACTCCTAAAAAAGCACTTTAGGAGTGCTTTGTGTACATGTTGAAAGAAGCGCTTATTGTCAGCAGAAGACAGTCCTCCAAACCGGGAACACCCCATACAAAAATCAGGCATCCCATCAGCAGGTTTGAAGCGTTGAATTCATACTCCTTTTGGAGCACATTTTTTACTGGGAAATATTATACTGCAAGTTTTCTTACTGCCTGTTTGTAGAACGCGAGCACAAAAGTGATTCGTTCAACTTACATTTAAAACAAAAACAAACAGGCAGTTAGTTTAATCCATTTCGTAGGGTCTTTGATGATTTCAATAAGTTATATAAATATATTTTCTTTAACAAAAAAGAAGTAATTAATTAAGCTCGAGTTAGAATGAAAAGGTAGAATAAAAATAAACATAAATAATATTAACAAAAACATTAAAACTATAAAGAGTGATCCAATTTTATATTTAATTAAATAAAAATAATAATAGAAATTGTGTAAAGGTCAAATAAGAGTCAATTTATATTTTGAATATACGTAATGGTTTATGCTTGTATTTGGAGTAGTTTGTAAGGATTTTCCATAGACTTAAGGAAACAAATAAACAAAAATATTTTGATCATCCAAGACTTTCAAAAGAATTACATTTAACTGTCTTAAAATACAAAATTATACAATTTACAAAATTATCTGCAAACAATGTATTCTTGGAAACCATTTAAAATTTATTATAAACTTGCCAATCAAAAATTTCCCATAAAACTGCAGGATATTAAATTATTGTATTTTATATGATTTTAATATATGCTGTAACTTTTCTTTATATACCCTGTTGACGCCATTTATATGAAGCCATATTTGGCTAGAAATTAATTACACACCAACATTAAAACTTAGCAAGTGATTAGGACAAGAACAAGTCAAGAGACAGTATAAGAAGTGAGATCAAGTGTGTAGATTAAAATAATAAAAACAATAAAACGAATACAATGATACAACAATTAATGAACAATTTTCAACAACAATTTCCACAATCTTTATGGCCAAAATGGAAAAAGATGTCATAAAAATTCGCAATGAAAGGATATCAAAAGGGATGTGTTATTGTGAATGTATGTAGTATATGGGTATATGTAAAAGTATATTTGAGTGTATTTAAGTACCACCCACAGAGTTCACAAACACTTGAAAATGATTAAAAGAAGTATAAGAAGGAATAAACCAAAAGAAAGAGGTTATAATTTTTATGTTCATACTGTAAAATGGGTTCCTCTAAAGAAAAAGCAGATACAACAATGTTGAAATAGTAGTATCTGTTTCTGTTTTTATTCTGCATTAATTTAAGATTCTTAAGCCTAAGCGCCATTTAGTCGCTTATCAAAGCTTGTAATTGAGAACATCTGCAATTAACAGTTACAATTTTTACTACTTGTAACTATAAACACCCATACATTCGAGTTCAGCTAGTGACTCTTTCCCTTCTTTTCAACAAAAAAATCTTAATTTGAAAGAAAAATGGCGTCTTTGAGAACATTGAAATCCCCCAGCCAGTCAGACTTACTAAAAGATAAGAAGAATTAAAAAGTAAATTTGTTTAGGAAATGAAAGAAAAAATTTACAGCGTTTCTAGTGAAACTTTTCAAGATTAAAAATAAAAAGTCTTTAAAATTGAATTCCAAAATTACAAGATTCAGAATATATGTATATAATTTAATTTACTTTAAACTTTATTAAAAAAGGTTTAAATTACTAAAAGGTTAATTCTCGCAACGTGGTGTCGGTAGTTCTTCAAAACCAAAAGACAAACAGAAAAAGAGTTGCCAGATCGTTTTTATACGATCCTGTCATTGAGTATGACTCTCAATTTTGGTCGTGTTGCCACATATATAAATTCACATTCAATAAGTATCATTGGAAGATACAAAGCAGACTCACACAAAACAAAAAATACATTTCTACATCGGACTATGTGAATGGTTCAGTCGTGAGTATTATCTGATACTTTAATTCTATAATTTCACAGCTTCGTCAAAATTTTGAATTTAAATGAAAAATGTTATTTTTTTTAATTTTCAAAAATCGAAAAAATAGTACAATTTAGACCAAAAAATTACTTTTGAGATTAAAAAAAAAAAATAAAATTTACCAGGAAGGCTTTTTTGAGATGTAATAAAAAATTTCACAAAATTGGGTAAATCGGAAAAAAATTTAAACCTTCCGTTTTGGCGTGGAATGCCCCATATGTATGTGTGTATACTAAAAATTCATGAGTGTAGCTTAAATAGAAAATTTAGGGCCCCAAATGTAAAAAATTAAGCAAAAAGCGTACTAATTTTTAGCTTTTTCCATATCTGCCTTAAAAAATCTGTACAGCAACCTAAATTTTAGCGGCATGATATAACCCCCCAAAATATAACCCCCCAAAAAAAATAATGAAATAACCCCTCAAAAGTTTGTAGAGAGAACAACAAAAACGATTTTTGGGGGATTATTTCATTTTGTTTGGGGTGTTACTTAATTTTTTTAATTGGGATATTATTTCATATGAAATTATCCCCCAAAAACTCATTATGAAATAAAGCCCCAATATATTTTTTGGGGGATTATTTCATTTTCAAATTTATAATGAAAACGTTTTTGAGCGCAAGAATTTATCCACTTTGGTATACAGAACACCGGCTTCTATAAATAAAGCTGCTCTGCATAGCAGGCCTTCGGCCGGGCGCAATGGTTTTCTTCTATATGGTAAACCAAACACCGGCTTCGCTTACTAAAGCTTCTCTGCGTAGCCGGGTCGATTCGGTATTTTTGTACTATAGAGGAGAAAATCGTGGCGCTATGCAGAGAAGCTTTAGTTAGCGAAGCTGGTGTGTGGTATACCATAGAGGAAAAAGTCATTGCGCCTGGCCGAAGGCCGGCTATGCAGAAAAGCCTTAGTTGGCGAAGCTTGTGTTTGGTATATCATACCATGATATCTATTGCGTGATTCTTTAAAGCAAAAGTGTATAATTGATTGTATTAAATACACTGGGCTCTTATTTCATTTCGGAAATTGGGGTTTTATTTCATATAAAATAAGCCCCCAAAAATTAGGGAATTATTTCATTTATTTCAAAATTGGGGCTTTATTGCATATGAAATAACACCCCACGCTTTGGGGGGTTATTTCATTATTTTTTTGGTGGGTTATGTTTTGGGGGGTTATTTCATGCCGCCCTAAATTTTACGTTTGCCAAAATATTTATTATTTGGCAACTGAAATCGACATCAGTTGCCATCTGTAATATATTATTTGTAACTGGCAGCTCAACTAATGTTCTGTTGGCATACATAAGTGACACATAAGACTAGTTAATAATTGTTCTAAAATTCTAGTGGAAATGGTGTTACAAATAAATGTTAAACTTTTAACAACATTTTTAAAAAAAAAATTTTTTTTTTTCTTTCAATTGCATCCTTCAACTATTTTCCCCTACTTTGCGCCCATCTTCTAATTCTCGTTTTCTTTTTAAGTAACAAACACAGCAGCCATCTTTGCACAAAATTTTTTTGGGGGGCCAAAAGGACCTCTTGAGAAATGAAAAAAATAACATCATTACCAGTTTCATTACAATGGAATACAAATACTCGTTTAGACAAACAAATAAAAGTAGAAACAGACAAAATGCTGGGAATGTGAAAGAAACCACTTGAATGCATTCAAGTGTATTTGACTGCTCGAACAACAAGAGCTCCAGTTTTTTTTCCTCATCTTTTTCTGCTTTACAATAACACCAACAACAACAACAACAAAAAGAAAACATTAAAATAAGAAGTATCATCTTCATGAGCACAAGTAGATTTGTGTCGCAGGATTATTTCCTGCTTGTTTCAAGCTTCATCAGTTTATGCCACCACTTTTATCGCATTGAAGCTGTTCCAAGACCTAAAACATATTCTTAAAATACTATTGGATGGAGCAGCGTCGATTTTTTTTTTTTTTTAGTAGAATGGTGTTGTTAATGTTGCAAACTCCTTGTGAATAAGATAGAAATTCCTTGAAACTCTTGAACTTAAATTGCAGTCAATTGTTTTGGTTGTCATCATCGTCGCAAGATGTTTTGGTGAAATTGTTCTCATTGTTGCTTTTTTGCAACATAAAGAAGGCTGGGCGTTATCGTTTATCTCGTTATATTTCTAGTATATTTTTTTATTATTATTATTATTTGTTACAAAAATATCTGTAGTTGATTGTTGGTTTTTAGTTGGAAAGAACAGAATCAAAGTACTGTTGGGGAGTTATTAAAAAGAATGAATACTTTGAACATAATATTTCCCCATTTAAATACAGCTTTGGTTTAAAAGTCCAAAGTATTATGACAAGGATAATCTCAATATATTGGTATTATCGGGTGATTTTTTAGCTATTATCTTTTTGGCAACACTGGTTTAAACAGCTGACGCACGTTTCGTGTTTTGTTTCACTGTCAAACATCTTCAGTTTGGTCTATAATTTAACCATGAATCGTCTTACAAACGAACAACGCTTGCAAATTATTGCATTTTATTATCAAATGCGTGCTCTGTTAAGAAAGTTCATCGCGTGCTTCTAGTGAACGTGCTTCTAGCGACGAAGCTCATTTTTGGCTCAATGGGTACGTTAATAAGCAGAATTGTCGATTTTGGAGTGAAAATCACCCAGAAGCATTGCAAGACCTACCAATGCATCCAGAAAAAGTCACAGTTTGGTGCGGTTTATGGGATGGTGGCATCATTAGACCGTACTTCTTCAAAGATGATGCAAGTCGTAACGAACCTGTGAATGGTGAGCGCTACCGTCAGATGATATCCAACTTTTTTTTGCCCAAAATGCAAGAGCTTGACTTGCATGACATGTGGTTTCAACAAGACGGTGCCACATGCCACACAGCACGCTTAACAATGGACTTATTGAGAGGCGAGTTCGGTGAACGTTTTATTTTACGTCCGGGACTGGTCAACTGGCCGCCTAGATCGTGCGATTTAATGCCTTTACACTATTTTTTGTGGGGCTATGTTAACGTTCATGTTTATACACACATGCCCGGTTCAATTGACGCATCCGAAGACAACATTGATGCATTTATTCATGAGATTCCGGCCGAAATGTTGGAAAGAGTATGCCAAAATTGGACTAAGCGTATAGACCATTTGAGTCACGGTCAACATTTGCATGAAATAATCTTCAAACATTAAATTATATTGACCGTACTATCGATTCAAATAAAGATTTCATGCATTTTTCTGCATTTTATGTGTTTTTTTTAACTTTCCTATAGCTCTTAAAAAATCACCCATTATATTTAGCAGTTGCACGACCTGTTAAACAAAAAGATTTAAATATTTAAAATAAATATTCATATATTATCTCTAATACATTTTTCAAACTTTTAAAAATTTCAGATTTTAAATGTATCTAAATAATTATTCAAAATGTTTCTGCAGGACATTGTCTGCAATTTTTTTTTTTTTTTTTTTTTCTTTTTATGAAATCAACACTTTAGACATTCCCATACTTTTATGAAATAAATATGAAGTTGAAATGCGTTCCAAACTTCAAAAAAAAAAAAATACAAAATAAATTTACATTTAAAAATAAAACTTTAGTTGTGGATGAAAACCTTTTCCTTGTATTTGAAATAAATAGAATTTTTCGAAATATTTTTTTTTAATCTGTATGCATACGCACGATGTTAAAATGATGACACTTGTTTGACACTTCTCAGTTAAATATTATTTTTACGAGTAGTTACCCAACTAGCATTTTGTATCATAATCGAATTGCTTAAGCCCTTATGACACTACATTTATAATGCATTGTTCTAGTTCTGGTGAACAGTGCAAATATAAAGTAATAGAAAAATTAACCAAGTGCAAAGGGTTGAGCTGTATTAAGATAAATGGCAAACTGTCAAAAATGTTACTAAAATTATCGATAAAAAATGAAGTTATGTCAAAAAAAATGTAAAATTGTTCAACTTAAAATTGACATTTCAAGCTTGAAATATTAAAAGTGTTGCTGAATCAGCGGTTTATGGGCAAATTCAGCGATTTACCACTTTTTGTTTTTAGGTTTCTCATAAACAAAAAGTTGGCAACATTTAATAAAATTAACAGAACAGGGATGGCTAAGTTGTTTCAATTTTACTTTTTTGTTGATACTTTTTAAACTAAGATTTATAATACATTTTTGTGGTGGTGTAAATAAAATTAATTTCAAATAAAAAAAGCTTTTAGTGCAATTAGGGTAAAAAAGTACAATTTTTAAAAGTTGTTGGTACAATTTTAAAAATTCTCAACGCCATCCCTGAAACAAAACCATAACAAGAGAAAAAAAAAAACTTTGTTTACATTTTTTTATAGTTTGATCTTTCTAGCATTTACTGTTTCTTTCTATCAATTCTATATCAATTAATGAATAAAAACTGTAGTGTCATAAGGGCTTTAGGAGTCAGCTTCACAGGCAAAATAACCGCATATACAGCCATGTCACAAAGTACAATTCCGTTCGGAATCGAAGAAAACATACTTATTTGTTTATTGATAGAAAATGTATATTGATAGTTTTGTTGGCCTTTCAGATACAGAAAACTACCATTCCGTTTATGAAAACAAAAATGGTTTCATTCCGAAAAATGTTTTCGTCATTTTCTCAAGCACTAAAATACGGAATGAATTAAGTCTATTTTTTGATCATAAATTAAAATCTCGTTTTGAGAAAGTAGTACCCAATAAAAAATCGAGCTTCAAACGAAGCAGGTTTGTAAGGGAGGAATGTAAGAGTTTCGCTAACCATCTCTCTTACTGAAGGCATGCATTTTATAAGGTGAGTTCCCACTTTAACCCATTTTGTACCAGCGGCCGAGATGTCAACCACAGACTTTTGCCATTTTTCATTAAATAATTTAAAATATTAGGAAGTGTAATTTAATTAATTTTTGTTATAATTAATTTAGTTTGGCTTGTTGGCTTTCTGATCAGGACTTTTTTTTACCAAACCGCTCCCCCTTTAAGAACCCTTCTGAGGAGCACAAAAATAGACTTAAAACAGGCCGTTGTTAAACTAATTGTAACGACTTATATAAAAGAGAAAAAAAAAATTATGGCTTTAAATAGCTAACAATTCAAATAAATTTTATTGTAAAAATTAATATTGACTTGCTTATCCTGCTGGCCACCAGACTATGTTGGTCGAGATGTCGACCACTGGGAAAATTAGTGCACAAAATTTTTTTATTATTATTATTTATTATTTTTTTGATTACTTGTTGAAAAAAATGTGCTTATATCAACTGTAGTACTCTTTTTAATGAGAATATTAAATATCAACAATGTTCACTTTTAATGGTGTTTTCTTTTCTACAAAAAAGTGTGATATTTTATGTAAAAAAATGCAATTTGGTGTCTGTTTCATAAAAATTTTTCTTCCAAAAAAGGGTGAGTTTTTTAGAATAAAACAACCCACCCTTTACGGGAGCAAAATTTTTAAGAAACAGACTCCAAATTGCATTTTTTTTAAATAAAATGTCACATTTTTTGTAGAAAAGAAAACACCATAAGAAGTTGGGGGTCAATCACTGCATACGGTATCGAGCAAAATTGATCGAAATTGTTTATTTTGGTATCATGAAACTCGATATCGAATGAAGTGTATTGAATTTAAAATAATAACATTCGATATCGTGTAACTCGACATTACATATATCGAGTTTTCATTCGATACGTCAGTGTCTATCGTATGCAAAAAAATCGATAGTTTATTCGATACGATAGTATCGAATGCGGTGTTCTTTTCTTTTAATGAGCAAATCGTACCATATTTTGCTCGTCATAGCTGCAAGATGTTTATCAATTCGCTTCCGATACAAATATTGGTGCTTATGTTCTTCCAAAGGATATCTTTTCCAATTTCAATCATATGCTGGAGCATCGGATACCTATGATAAGCAATTGGTCCTTGCTGCTAGCGTAGTTAGGAATCTGATGTCGAATTGTGAGAATCCATGGCGACATAGCGTTCATTTTGATTATTTTTTTTACCGAATACCAATTGGCAAAGCAATTGGTATTCTACAAGAAAAAGGTTTTCGTGCAACTAGCACAAGCCGCGCAATCAGATTGGTAGGCGCAAGCCTGAAAAATTGCATTGGTTCGATGGAGAAAGAGATAATGTAGAGGTCACTGCGGCTAAAAATTATGATCATATCGATCCGATAAAAATTTTAATGCGATTCGACATAAAACTAAAAAAAGGGTGCCTGTGCACAAGTCAACCTTATTGCCAACTATAATAATTATATAGGAGGCGTTGACTTACATGATAATATTATAGTGAATTATCGGATTAAATTAAGAGGCAAGAAGTGCTGGTGGCCACTTTGGGTTACTTGCTTGGACAGCGCCTGTGTAAATGCATGGTAATTGCATTGAATGATTACTGACAAAAACGAACCAGAAGCCCATGAGTAAAATTAATTTTAAAATTCAATAAAAAAGCGCTGTTTCTATCCGCCGAATCAACAAACAACGAAATATCTTCGTCCAATGCAGAAATTGAAAGTGAAGAAGAGTTCATAAGCCGCCCAGTATCACTGCTGTCTGTATGTGTCAAGCGCTGCTATCGCCGATGTGGGAAATTGCTTCGAGACTTACCACAAAAATTTAAAATAACTTGTTTATTCAATAAATTTAAATATTTAATAAATTGTTCAATCTTTTTATTTATCTTTAGGCTTACACTCATAAAAAAACTGACCCATTCGTACTTAAATTTTGAAGTTCGGTTTTGACTTTCTATCAGTGTAGCTTTTATATTTGCCTTTTTTAGGTAATCCCCTTGCATTACATGATCATTTCATTTTATTTCGTATCACAATATATGATGTCACATAGAAAATTTGTTGCTCTAATTATCCCAGTGGTCGAGATCTCGGCAAAAAAAAAGTTATAGAAGTTATTTTTGGCCGATTTCTAGCTAGCCATGCAAATTTCATTAAAATATTCAACCATGCTTGGTACAATATGGGTTAAAGCAATACATTTTTAAGACTTAAAGCGCTTTATTCAACGCATATAAAAACTGACGAACGTTGCTATCAGCTTTACACACTGAATGTTTTTTTACAGTTATTTTTTAGTATTCCCCCTTACAAACTTGCTTCGTACTAAGGGAATGCCATGGCACTTGAAATGTTATTTTTTTATAAAACTTGTTAAGACTTCATTCACTTACTCAACTGCATTTTTAAATGTATTTTTAGTGCTTCGCATTCATTTTTTAAACGCTTTAAATTTAAATTAATTAAATTCAAAACATTTAGAAATCGTTATTTGATTATAAGATTTGCATATATGAATTTTTTACAAATCGCTCAAGAGATATATAATCAAAATAGACCACAGAAGACTCATTTAGGTGATTTTTACAAGATATTATCACCCGAATGTTGGCTGAGTAAAAGATACATATTTATGTGTTAATACCTTTTTAAGAGTTCGTGTTCTTATGCGAGATAGTTATGTGTAAAATAAATAACATTATCCTGTATTTGCAAGTTTTAGTGACAGAATATGCAAACATTTTAAAATATTAAAAAAACAAATTTTTAACTTTAACGTACTGTAATGAAAAACTTTAAGTTAAAACAAGGTTTAATATAAACTTTAACTGAATCTCACATATAAATCCATTACTAGTTTGCTTAATTCTTTTACTATATTATTTTTACACCCTACACACAAAGAAAAAACATGGTTGTGGTAAGCATATTCTAAGAGCAACATATTATGATAAGAATTATGATTGTAGTCACCATATTAAGATTATTATTGAATCATATTATGACTAAATATACTCGTACTATTACATCATAATATTTTTCGCTTAATCATATTATTATTCTGTTAATCATACTAAGTTCAGAAGTAATCAAATTATTGTCATGTTAATCATAATAAGCTAAGAAATAAGTCATATTATTGTCATGTTAATCATAATAAGCTAAGAAATTAATCATATTATTGTCATGTTAATCATAATAAGCTAAGAAGTAATCATATTATCATCATGTTAATCACAGGGACCGAAAATAACTGTTATGTTTTTATTTCAGTGCAAAAAGGTTAGGCAAAAATGCCCTTTATCTGCATTTGGGAATTTTTAACCATTATCGTGACTTTTATATTATATTGGTTACCGTAACTAATTAATTGAGAATTCAAAAATTTTGGTTATAAATAACCATTAAATCAACCAAAAAAATTTTTTGGTTAAAAATAACCATTATTGAAAAAAATTGATTTTTTTTGGTTATCATGTATGAAAAAATTTCAAAGGTTTATTGTTGTCACCAAGTTTATATATACATGTATACAAACATATGTACATTGTATATTGTTTGGATACTAAACTCAAACATACAATATCTTTGCCGTAGTAACCAAAAAAAAATAATTTTTTTATAATGGTTTTATTTTTGGTTGAAGTAATGGTTATCTTCGACCAAAAAATTGGTCGGTTTATATAACGATTATTTATAACCAAAAAAATATATATCTCATTTCAATTGGTTAAAATAACCGAAATAAAATATATTACTTGTTAATGGTTGGTTATAACCATTACGTAAATGCATCAGTAATAATTGTTAAATCTGATTTTTTTATCATTTATCTTATAACTGTTACGTCCCTGGTTAATCATAATAAATTTAGAAGCAATCATATTATGACTTAATATACTCGTACTATTACATTATTATTCTGTTAATCATACTAAGTTAAGAAGTAATCAAATTATTGTCATGTAAATCATAATAAGCTAAAAAGTAATCATATTATCATCATGTTAATCATAATAAATTAAGAAGCAATCATATTATGATACAGCACCTTTCATAGCTGTCATAAAAATACAAAATAAATTAAAATATTTATGCATCGATTTTTTATTTTGTGGCTTTTTACAATTTTTCTTATTGTAAATCAAGTAGCGGAGTTCAATATAAAGCTTGCAAAAGAGCAAATGAAAAATCTGTGGTTTTCATGGGCAACCGCGTGTGTCCATTTTTTCGATTTTAAGATGTTGATGCCATATTGCCTAATTTTGAACGCTCTTTACAGTTTTTTGAAAAAAGATGGATCAATTCCGATTTTTTAACGTAATGACAAAGTTTAAAATGGGAATACCTAGCCCATAGTTTGATCTAGAATGGTTTTTCGGCATTCCTGAACAATTTTTTTAAGACATATGCGGTTGCCCATGAAAACCACAGAAATATCGTAGCACTTTCATAAAATATAACGAAATCTCTGTGTGTTTTGTTGTTGGATTTTACATAAAAAACTATGATATTTTGCATTTGCACTATTACATCACTAATACTTGAATGAACACCGCTAATATTTTAATTTTTTAATTTCTTTAAAATTATTTGTTTTATGGAATTTTATCTTTTAATTGTTTAACCGCTCACAAATAAAAAAAAAACGACACAATTTCTTCAAAATTATTTTACAAATGGCGCTAGCATAATATGATTAGAGTAAAAATAGTTTGATTGCATCCTTAACATAATATGATAAATGTATAAGAAGTTATCATGTTATGGCTATTAAATATCATGATATGGTTGTGAGAAATATAATATGTTTGAAAGTTATCATAATTAAGTTGTTAGAAAAATAATTATTTTTCGGTCAACAATACTCAAATTCATAATTGCGATAAACATTGATATGTTTACAGTAACTATAAAATTGTTGATATTAAATAAAAATAACAATTATTTGTGTACGACAACAATATATTGTTACATTAAACATAGTGTTGTTGCCGCAACCATGCCCAACCATATTTTTTCTCTGCGTGTACACCGAAGGTAAAATGGTATATCGTCGGCTGCTAAATTCACTTTTTAAGTAAATTGATATTTTGATGCCGTGTGGTAGAGAAAAATTCGCCTCGTCGACCAGTGTGTCAAATGAACTATATTTTTGGTTTTCCTCTCAAGCAGCAAATGGGAAAAATAAAAAGTTATTCCTGAAAAATTTGTTGAAAGGGAGTTGGCATGTTTTCATATTAAGCCGACGATATATAAAAATTAACATTGACTTAAGTAAAATTGGTTAAAAAAAATAACGAAACTTAAAAATTCATTGCACCAACTTATTCAAAATTTTACGCTGCAAGTGTATGAGAGTTCAGTAGGAGTATGAACAGAATTAGCATGGCACGAGATTTTCCAAACGATTTGAAAGAAATAAGCAGTAATCGCCGTGAACTAAAATGTATTTTCATTTATAAAATAAAAGCAAATATTGGGCATGCTTTAAAAAATAAAGAGGACAAAGACGACAGGTTAGGAAAAAAATATGATAAAAGTGGACACAAATTTTATAGATGACAGCCAGTTTAAATAGATGATTGTCCTGTAAAAAAGAGTACGTATGGTCAAAGTACGTATAGTAAAGCATTTCTTTAGGCACCAATCTTCGCCATTACAATTAAAGCCTCATCGGTACTAAGACATTTAAAAGTTGCACGATTCCATATTGTACTTCTGATACCCTCTTTTATCCGCTGCATTATCCGCCCATGCTGCTTATTAAAGTCGCAGTTTACCAGGGGGGGTGCTTTAATAGCATGTAAGATAAGGTCATAATGGCTTTATCTCTCATTCAATAGGGAGATAAAGCCTTTTTTATTATTTTTTCATTTGAATGGGAGATAAAGCCATCATGGCCTTAGCTCACATTAGCAATATAAGAAAATGGCTTTATATCTCATTTCAGTTCCGGAGACACTAAAGTAAAGTATTGAAATCTGTCTTCGCATACTAAAGTTTTTCTCTGCCTGGCGGCCTGCGGCGGTTTTTTCCTCCAGTAGGACGCGGCAGGTGGCTTCGGTGAATATAGTTTTCCTGCGTGCGTCCCAAGAATAAAAAAATGTTTTTCAATGATAACTAAGGATTTTCCCTTTTACAGAATGTTTACACCATGCATAACAATATTCTGAAAAAATATGGCTTTATCTGTCATTTGCGAAAAAAATATGGCCATATCTCTCATTTCGCAAAATTTTAAATATGACCTTACCTCTCAATGATTGGGCAATAAGGCCATTATGGCTTTATCTCCCATTCAATTGAGCAATAAAGCCATCATGGCCTTATCTCACATGATTTTAAAGCAACCCCCCCCCCTCCCCCCGTTTACCGCTATGCTGTATAATGGGTTTTATTTCCACTATCCTCAACCTGTGGAGGCATTCCGCTTTGCCTCCGTTTGGATTTTACATTTTACCTCCAGGTATAAATCCAGCAGATAATAATTAAATTCCCTGGGCGGGATATTGAGAATATTTAAACTCAATTTAACAAACTGTTTTGCGCAAAACTCCTTGCGTATTAAAATTCTAAATATGTGAGGACTTTGTATTTTTAATTTGGTGTAAGTGCTATCGTGCCCAAACTATTATTTCGGGAGGATAAAAAAAGAAGATCTTTTTCTCATTTTCTCCTTAGTGCTCCATTTCAATAAACTTTCACTACCACTAATCTACGTAGTTTACTTAAGGTAAAAGTGAACATAATGCTGGGTATACGCAGTGCAATCTACATGCAATCTGTTTCAATGCAACCTCAAAATATCAAAGCGTTTTGATGTTGATGCAATCTGGAATGAATGAAAATGAATTAAAAAAGTTTTTTACGGGAATACAAAATTTTTTATCAAGATTTTTGAATGACGTGCTAAATTCCCAATTTTCCATATTTGATAAATACACTGAAATTTATTGTTGAGGGAAAGCTAGCTTCTATGCGCATTTCACTGGTTGCTTAGGCCAGATCATCAGGAACCTTTTTCAAAGATTTTAGAAAATCTAAAAATATTACACAAATAAAACCCTAAAGTGAATAAGAATTTCAAACACTCAAAGTCTTACTTGCAACAATATCAAAGCTTAAACAAAACATCAACAATAAACAGTGAGTTTATCTTTTCTTACATCCCCCTACAATTGGTTGGGTTCTTTCCGACTCGAATTGTAGTTGTAAGTGGGTAAATTTTATTTTTCAATTAAGTTCACTAGATTGCGTAAATGCGTTGCATAGTGTGTTCCGAGCATAAAACTTTATAGATTATAAGAAGACATCAAAAGGTAATTAATGGGTAAAAATTAAAGGTTTAAGGATAAAAATTAGAGGAAGTCGTGTTTTTTCTTACTGGTAGATTTGGCAGCATTTTAATAACAACCTATTCCACTGTACTGTATGTAAAGGAAACATATAATAACCCGCTTCCCATCGTATCCTCGGGTTTTCGAAAAACCCATTTAAACCCACACACATACAGACGGACAAACAGACATCGTTAAAGCAATTTCGCTACTCATAAGGACCCAGAATATATATTACATAACAGGGTCACTTACTCCTTCCACCTATTGGGAATGGAAAAAGTTTAGTTTACAACATTTTCGTTAAGTTCCCCAAAAATTAGGGGAATTTTTCTAGAAATCGATAAATTACACAGATTATTTTTTTACAGGTTTAATATGAATACGAAATAAATTTTTGCCATATTTCCTCTTTATGTGATAAATTGTTAAGGACATTCTTTAAATTCCTAAATCAAACTTACGTTGTAATTTTTTTAATGTAGCTTTAACGAAAAAAAATTACATTGCAAACTAATTTGCATAAAAACCATTAAAAAAATAAAATTTTCTTCAACTTTACAGATGGAGAAAGGTAACAGACAACAAACAAAAATAAATGTAACATTTGTTTCATTTAACAAAACGAAATAAATTTTAAGACAGGGTCATCAAGTTGGTTGACTAAATCTATTTGAGTCCCTTTGTCTGCACTAACAAATCACAAATTATGTTCTAAAAATCTCGGCGATTTTTCAACGTAAATAAATGTTTATTTATTTGCCTTCATTTGCAAAGTGTTTGAATGCTTATGCTTTTTGTTTTGTTGTTGTTGTTGTTGTTGTGGAGGATTGTAAATTCGCTAGGCCTGTCAATTTGTAACCACTCATCGTACTCAGTCAAGTGGTTAAGGGGCAGGGGAGAATCTTTGATGCTACTACCACTCCATAAATACACACCACATTATAACGATGCTATTTTGCTATCTATCTATTATTATTTTAGCATAGAGTAAAAAGTCCTTGTAATCTATTGAATACAATACAAAAACACAAACACTCTTGCAGCATCGAAACAACCGAAACCACAATTATTGTATAAATTAACGTCAGAAACAAATGTTGCGAATGTTTTCAATGAAGTGGAAACAAAAAACCAAACCGAAAATATTCTTTCATATGAAACTATTTCATATTATTCGTTCATTGCTTTAATGCAGGAAAATGTTGATGTTGCTCTTGTAGAAATGAAGGGTCCTAATTCCAACATTTTTTTGTGTTTTTATTGTGCAATAAGGATGTCTTTTAATAGCGCGTAAAACTCTAATGCCCGTACGACAAGTGGTTTTCAGATTTATGTGACATTTTCTTCTTGTGTAGCTTTTTCATTTGTTTTTAGTTCTTAAGTGTATTTTGTGCAATTGTTTTTTTTTTTTTGCTCTTCAGTTTTGCTTCCAAAAACTTACACACATAAAGTTATGTCATTTGTAGTTTTTGGTTTTTATTATTAATGTTTTACAAAGGATACTTTGTTTTGCCAGCATCATCAGTCAAAATTTATTGCCAGGATTTTTAAAAAACATTTTAAATAATACATCTTTTGCTAATGAGAACAAAAATTGACACACAAATTAAATTCGTTTTTTTTAAATCACACTGGTGTGTAAAAGTAGAGTTAAATGTGTGTTACGCAGATATTGCACTTGATCATAAAGAGGGCCCATATAGACCTATAATTATTTTTGTGAAAGAAATAATTTTTGTTTACTAATTCTTTTTAAGGACACCCTTAAATAAGTTGAAAAAATGCTTAAAAAATATCAAGTGCATAGGGGGCTATATAGGAGCCGTACCATATATGGGGTACAGTAGGGCTACATATACAAAAAAAATACAAATTTTTAATTTGATGTATTAATTTATTTTTATTATGATACGTTTTCGTGGACAGCAACATTGAACTTAAAATTAAGTTTTTATTTATTTTTTGGTAGGGCATTGTTTATGGCATTGCCCACACCTAGTACGCTTTTATGCTTGGTAATATAGTGATCTTTTCAGTCATATCGGGCATCAGATGTTATAGAAGATGGACGACTAGGACCTGGTTTTATACGTTGTTTATTTCCCTCAATAATTGCATTTGCAATACGACGTCGGAAGTTTTGAAGGTCTATATTATTACCCCCATTCTGCCTACAAAGCAACCACGCGTTTTGTACTGACATATAAATGCAGTGGAGAAGTAAAGGCATGTACCACTTCTATCCTCTAATGCTTGTTCGTAGTGAAGATTTGTTCTGGTCCGATAAATCTACTCCACCCATGTTTTTGTAGTATTGCTGAATAAGATGAGGTTGAGAAACTAGTATCTTCTTCGTTTGTTGACGAGAATAGCGTTCACCGACACCATACTATTATCATGCCACTTGCAAATAATTACATCGTCAGATAATCGATAATCGAAGAAATTGATTTAGTATTTAGTTCTTTGTTGCCCAGTAAGGGGCATTTTCCAGTCATATTTTCTTGTATAGTTCCAGTTGTACGGAAACCCCTCTTCGTGAGTTCAGCGACTAAAGGCAAACCAGTGAATAAATCATCAATGCTATGATTCTCTTTATGAGGACAGTGCTCAAAAACGTCCTCAGAAAAGAATAATGAAAACCATTATTTTGGAGTTCGTTCAAGTGAAACATCTAAAAGAAGTTGCCGAGTAATGGGCTTTGGTTGCAAATCTTGTTTTTTCCAATTATACTTTCTAGCACGCTTCAAGAAAGGCTCGTGAGATTCATGGGGTTCTGTATCATCATCCTGATGAAACTCTGGCAGTCCGTCTGTATGTGCAGAAATCTCTGCTCGAAGCAAGTTTGGTGGTAAGATATGTCAGTCTGGTCATCATTGGCGGTGTCAAGTGGAGGTACAAAAATATATAAATCTTTACCCTGGTTGTCGTAATTATCGTCTTCTTCTAGAATTGTGGCGATGTCGTGCAGCGTTAATGCTCTGAAACACAAAAACCAATATTATTAGCTATAAAGCAAAAAAAAAAAACATTTGTACATATTGCTCATGCATAGACCTACTGTACCACATGAGGTACACCTACTTTAGAGTATAATATTTCTCGTTAAAATACCAAACACTTTTTATTTTTTTTGTGGCAGTAACATAGAACGTAGTGTATCTATTCTAAATAATACTCACAAATATTAGAATTCCCAATAAATTAAGATAAAACATACCTTGTGAAAGACATTGTATTTTTTTTTTTTTTTTTTTTACTTCTCTGCCGGGGTATTTTTCTCAAATTTTCCAAAAATCTGGAAAAAAAATTTTTTTCTTATTTTTTACATATTAAAAACACTTAAATTTAAAAGAAAAAATATTATCAATGGTTATGTCACAATGATTTTTTAAAGTTACTGTACCACATAGGGTACGACCGGTCTATATGGGTTAGGTCGAAATTTTTTCACTTCAATTAAACAAAAATTTCTAGAATTTAACAGACGTAGGGAATCTTAATCTTTTTCATGTAAAGTGCTTAAAATAAATCCCTACAACAAGGGAAATACCCCCCACCTGGCATCACTGAGTTCAAGAAACATTCATATACTGATTATCATGATACAAAAATGGATGAATTTCTTAAGTCAGCGTCCAGACTTGCAAATTTTGTTGCTGCAACTTTTTAAAATTTTGCTCTGAAATTGCTCTTGTCCTTTTTTTATTTTTTATATATGGGTCAATTTCAATTAAAACGTACACGGACTTTAAAAAAAAAACTCTTACATTTTGCCAGTGTAGAAGTCGACTACGGTAAGATTTATTAAGAATACGAAGTCGCTGTTAGGCTCTGCAAAAAATCAATATATTTTTTTTTAAGTTTTGATAAGGAATACCAGGATTTCTGTCTTGAACGCCACAATGCAAAAATACATGAAAAGTCACTTATTTTGGAAGCATGATTGAAGTGAAACCTTTCTCTGATGTTGAAGAACTTGCTATTTTATTATTTAGATAATTTTTTTCAGAAAACGTAATTTGAATAGCAAAAATGAAATTAAAGTTTAAGAGTGGCGTTCAAGATATTTACAACTTTTTATTGTTGTTAAACAAGTTTATTTTGCAAATGTAATAAAACTGAAACAAAAAAAATAAATTAAAACTAATGAAGCAATGATTTAAAGTTAAATTTTTTGAATGCGTATAAGTACAAGAATTTATGAGTCATGATTCAGCTCTACTCACTTTTTCACTACTCATTGCACTTCAATTCAATGCGACGAGTAAATTAGTAAATATGAAAAAGATTAAAAAAGCGTGGCGTTCACGACAATTCGAGTTTTCTTTCAGAAAGTCTGAGATGGGAAGAGAACATGCTATTTTTCTCCCCCTCTAATCAATAAACTCAGACTTTCTGAAAGAAAACTTTCATAGTGTGATTTCAGACAAAGAAAAATAAAAGAAAAATAACATAAATTAAATAGTGAAAAACTACCGACATACGTGGCTGACTTCAGATGACGTATACTAAGTCCCTAACAAGCTAAGTCCCGAAAACAAAAATGAACTAAAGGTCCTTAAAAATAGGGAATTATAAAAATGCAGATCTGTGCAGTAAACATCTGTTTTAACAATAGAATTTTATGAAAAATACTTTATAAAACAATAAAATTTCTTAAGTGGTGTTGTTTGAAAGAGAGATTATTATAAAAAAATATTTAGCCTTAATGTTTCAATTAATATTAAAGAAATAATTTCATTTAAAATTGCAACAAAATGCTTCTGTCGCCAGCCACAACCAGCGTTACCGTTATGCGACTAAAGTCGCATTTTTGCCCCTTTTTTAATGCCTTGCAACTTTCTTTGCCCATTTATTTTAAATCCCCTTTTGTATCATTTTGTATGTTTTTGTGCCCCTTTTGCCCCTTTTTGAACTTCCAGCTTTTATATGATTGTATGTATTTACTTTACCACATAGAAGCGCATCCGCTGAACGGATTTTTTTTTTTAAATTAGCATTATAAAACAATAAGGGGTCCAATAGACTGAAAGTAGATACCTGGCAGCCCATGTTGAACTTATTAATAATTATACATAGATGCATATTTTCGAAAATTAGATGCGTATATAACAACTTAAGAAACAGCATAGCACTGCAATGCATAAACAATTTGATATGTCCCTAATATTATCCTCCTAAAAATTAAACGTCAAGTTCAATCAAAACTTTTATATGCTTTTTCCTTAATTTTTTTTGTAATATTATTTTTTTTTGGTAAATAAGTAAAACAATATTAATAAATTATTTTTTCTTTTAATTAGTATTGTTAAACTATTCCTTTTAAGCTTGTCCTATTAACAAGAATTCAGTAAGTGTTTTTGTATTATTGATTAAATAAAAACATGAAATATCGCTTACTTCGGCTGTATTGAATCTAATATACCCCTAACCGTAGTATTAATAAAAATTGTACCACTACCAACTTCTCCTAATAAGAAATATCAGAACTAAATTTGGTCCACCTATCACTCATAATAAATGCGCTTTTGTGCCAAAGCCCTTATTTTGGGAATAATAACGTGCTTATAAGTCTATTACTAAGTCAATTAGTAACCGATTTTGTTAAATTAAAAATGGAATGACAAACTTATATACCCAGTAAAAACTTCGCCTACAAAATAATGTGTTAAGTAATCAGAAAAACATAAGAGCACTACTTGCAATTCTACTGAAAGAACCAATGAATTTTACAAGGGATGTCCCAAAATGAACGCATTAAAAAGTAAGTCATTATTTTTTTTACATGCATACATTCAGAAAAAAGTAGTTATAGAAGTTGTTATAGATGTGGTTATAGAAGAAAGCTACAAAATAATGAGTTAAAGAAGCTATTCATTTTGAAAAAGTAGGCGAAGTTTTTACTGGGTAATAACGAACTTATATATTTCCAGCTGTGCACCATGGTGAAGGGTAAAATAATATGCAACAGTTCATACACGTTAACTCGTACATTTGAACATCTCTATAGTGAAGTTCTATAAAATGAAGCTTTCTTTATAATGACCAAATTTCAAAAATTATTATAATTTGATCTCCTTATAATGAATTTCCATACCGTTAAGTTTTCTTTAGAATGAAGCAATTTTTGAAACATGAATACAGCCATGTGGCAGAGTACTATTCCGTTCGGAATCGAAGAAAACATATTTGTTTATTGATGGAAAGTGTATTTTGATAGTTTTCTGGCCTTTCAGATACAGAATATACTGTTTCGTTCATGAAAACAAAACTGGTTTCATTCCGAAAGATTTTTTCGTCATTTTCTGAAGCACCAAAATACGAAATAATTCCGTTTCAGAACGGAATTGTACTCTGTGACATGGCTGATAAATTTGACTTTCATACATTTTTGTCTCCATACAAAAAATTTTCGGCTAGGCGATTCCCAAAGAGGAAAATAGGATTAAAAAATTTAAAAAAAAATCTGTGAAAACGAGTTTAACAACAGTCGCTCGTTTTAGTGGTTAAAAATGAAGCAGCATTTCTTTTAAAATAAATTTGATCATTAAAAGTTAAATAAGCAGCACAAAAGGTTTTGTAGCCTTGCAGTTTATTTTCCAGCACTTTATTTGGTACAAGCAATTAAACACTTAACGCAAAAGTCTTCAAACTTGTCCTTATAAGGGTATTAATGAAGCAAATGTTAAATCGATAATCGAACTAAAATACCAGTTTTATAAACAAAAGTAGCAAAAATGAAGGTTCTGTATAATATGGGGATTTTTTTGGTCCCATGCAAATTCATTATAGTGAAGTTCGACTATATATGGGTGTGTGAAAAGCTAAAAGGCCTTAATCCACAAAATAAAAAGTAGAGAAAATTAGTATAGTCTAAAAAATGGATTTCCAAAATTTAAAATGCTACAAAAAGGAATTTGCCAGACACGCGAAGCTTAGTGTGTGTTCATACGGCTCTTGTCTTGTTGACATGATGGCTACTTTATAGGCAAGAGGGACGAGGGGAAAAGAAACGAGTACACAGATGCATGTACTGCCTTTACGTTTTGCTTTTTCATTCGTTGTTTAATTTTGTTATTGTTTTCAATATCAAAAAAGCACATGTCGTCAACATGGGGCGTAAATCAGCTCTTTGTTGTTGAAAATGCAAGCGAGCGATAGCGATCGAAGTCCTCGGCCAGGCTTAAAATCATGTATAAAATAATTTAAAAAAATTGGAAAAGTATTGTACATTTTGCAAACGTTTTCAATTTCAATTTTCAAATAAATGTCAAAATGAGGAAGGCAATCAAAGTATTACTGGTTTTTAAGCCCCTCTGTTAAACTTCCCTCCACAATTGCTCACATACATATTTCTCAAAATCTTGACATAATAAAGAGTTACATCAATTGAGTTCATTTAACAAGAAATTCCCTGGCAATTAGACATTTCTTCTATCAATTCCAATTCGTTACAATCAAAACCAAAATTAATTAAAACAATTTCAATCAGTTACATCTTGTCAGTTCATTCCCCCTTTCTTTTAAGCTAATCACACAAAACATATAAAAAGATAAAAATTAATTTGTTAATAAAAATGACAAGAAAATAATAAACAAATAGATTGTTTTGGGGGGAAAATGGACAAACCCTCTTCTTTAAAACATTCAAATAAGTGTTAAAAATCTAAAATTTTCAATTAATGGCAAACAAATGCATTTTACGGTCTTGTGGCACGAAGGGCAACATCATGCAACAGAAATTCATATTATTGATATTTTATAAAAACAATAAATGGTTAGATTCGAACTTATTGCAACAACTAAAAACAGTTTAAATTTAAATTGATGAGAATAATTAACGGGCTTTAAATTACACCACTGGGTGAGTAACGAAGCAGAACTGTTAAAGTGTCAAACTAAAATTGAGGAAATAACACATAGGAAATAAAAAATAAAACCAAATGTGGCAGAATGTGAAGTGATCAATTGATTGGAACTGTTACAAAAGAAATACCTTTTTTGTTTAGCCTAAAAACATTAAATGCTAAAATAAGGGTTCTTTTCTTTTGTATTAATCACAAAATGTTTAAAAGTGACTTTTGTTAAAAGGCCAGTTAGTGGTCAAACACTGTGACTTTTGTGTATAAGGGAGAAAAGGGGTGGGTTTCCTTCGTAAATGATGAAAAAGGGTCCGTGGCTGTCCAACTAGCATTTACATCGATTTGTTCATTGAATTTATTGAAATAGATAAAAGTGCCAACATGCATCAATTATCGCTTTCAGTTTTGTAATCGAATGTTTTACATTTATAGTATTTATTGGTGAATGTAACAACAACAAACTGACCATCAGTTTGTAATGGTCAATTGTTGTTGCTTGTCAATTTTCTAGGTAAGAAGGTGTTACTGTAGCAGTTGTTCCTGATGTCGTTTCAATTTATTGTGTCAATTAAATTGTAAAACTGTGTTGAGATTTTGCTAACAGTACGATTGTTCGCAATTTTGCAAGTAGCTTTTGTGGTTTTTAAATGTTCTATTGGTAACACTAAAAATGTTTTCTTTATGTCCAATTATTTTAATGGCAACTGCTAATGGTTGTGTCTGTAGTTAAAATTTAATGCCTAATTAAATTTTTAAACAGGGAGATCCTTATTAAACAGCTTTTCAACCCACTTTATACAACACATAAAACTAAGTACATGTGTTCTTTAGGTAATTAAAAATTAAAGTAAATTTATTGCCTTTAAATTATTAAGAGTAGTTTAAATTGTTCTTAATAAGAAGTATACGATGATGGCACAACTTTATAATTTCTTATGAAAGTTATTACTTTTAATAATAAACTTTTTCTGGCCTTTTGTTGGAAATATTCTTTAGAAAGTGTTAATTTCACCACTTTAGAAAAGTTTTGCAATTATTTGAAATTCTAGCTTACCCGGTGCGCTTCGCTACCCCCATTAAAATAAAATAATTTTTTTTAACAGATCGAAAATTTTCTTCTATTATCCTTTTATAGATATTTAGTCATTTATATTGTCCTTGCATGAGAGATTTCACGCTCACTTTTCCAGTACTGCTCGCTTTTTGATAGATGTTTTGCATTGATAGCCAAACTTTTTTTTCCAAATTGAAATCGTTTACTGTAACCTCTCTCCAAATATACTGTTATTTATATTTATATTGTCTTTTTATAGCGCCGAGTAAATCGGAGTGTACTTTGAAAATTTTAGGAGTGCCCCGGTAGGCTAGCTGGAAGTGAGCTAGTCTGTCAGAGCCGGGGTTGCGGGTTCGAGCGTAGAGCTTCCCGGGATTAGTTTAGGGAGAAAATAAAAAGATGTATTGTAAGTGTGTGAGGATGGGATCTATATCAGAAAGAGGAATGAGGAGCTTTTTTCATCGGCGATGAAAAAAACAAAAGCTATTTATTTCTTTATTTCTGTTCGTTACATGTTCAAAAGTTAAACATATTTCTTATCCTGAAGTATGAAAACCAAACAGAGATAATAAATATTCATTACGAAGAGCAATTGCGTGTACGATATTTGTTGTCAGTCCATCTTCAGCCAACACAAATAAATTGTCTATATGAAAAACATTGTGTGCCCAAATCTAAGCCACAAACAGACATCGTTTGGCCTTGTGACTTATTGATTGTCATAACAAATGCCAATCTAATAGGAAATTGAACGCGTTTGAATTCAATTGGGACGTCTGTGGGAATCATCGGAGTTCGTGGCAGCAAAAGATTTCCATCTCGGAAATTACCATTTAAACTTGTGGCTTCGATAACGTTTTTCAAAAAAAATTTTAAGGCCAATGATGTACCATTGCACAGCTGTGGTGGGTTCAAATTCCAAAGTAGAATAACTGTAGATCCAACTTTCAGTCGTAGAAGGTATGGCGGCATGCCTAGCAAATCCAGAGAGTTCAAAAACTCTGTTGGATAATTTACTTCGTTAACATCGATCGATTTGTATGATACTAAGTAGCTTCGCAACGGCTGCTGTATCTTAAAGCTTAAATCGTTGATGTCCTCAGTTTTCGCTGCAAAAATAGCTCTTTCTGCCAGCTACGCATGACGTATGTTTTGTGTGCGTACATCGCGAAGTATTCGGTCAATAAAAGCATTTTGCGAATCAACAATTGAAGCACAGCCGCGAATAACGTTTTAAGTTACAAAATAATAATTTTTCAGGAGAGCAAAAAAACGTTTTTTGACAAGCAGCATTATTTGTTTTAAACATTTTTTTTTTCTATTATTTAAAATAGTGATAATAAAAACTTTAATGCAAAAGGCTTTTAAAACATTATTCCGCACTGCAAAACCATTTCGGTTTCATCATTATGTTAGTAACTTGCAATGTTCTTCCACTGGCTGACACTTTGTACGCCATTTTGAAGGCGTTAAGGTGCATAGTTTTGGTTGATTTGATGTTTAAACTGTGTAAGAGAGTAAAGTCAACGTTTATCTGCCAAAAAAACAGTTTTTGCAAAATGTGGCGTTTACAACGTTTTTCGCGGCTGTGCTTCAATTGTGTAAAAATTAGTGGGCAATTTTATGCATCCAGTATTTTCGAAGACAGCAACTTTTCCATCGTCGATAAAAAAGAATTTGCCAAAAAAATACATCCAGTTTTCAAGAGAAACGCTTAATTTATTAAAAAGGTATAGGAGGCGGTGCTTCTACCGTTTTTGCTTTATTTTACACATAGAAACTGGAAATTATTTCCTTTCGAAGGTAACTTTATATTATATTCAACATTTTTTTTTCCTTTATTTTTCGAATTTTTTCTTTGAGCTAAATTTCAGTTATGTATTTTATATTTATAAGAGGACATGGGTTGGTGGAGCTTTTACCCGTTCTGGCCTATTTTAAGCCCTAAATGTTAGAATTTCCAAAAAATTTATATCTTTAAGTTTCCTTCAGATGTTACAGTGTCTGCAATCCAAATTTTAAGAAAAGCGGTTGGATAGTTAAGAAGATATAGAGGAGGGGAGGCTTTACCCATCTTGCACTATTTCACGCCCTAAATAATAAAATTATAAGCTTTAGTTCCTTCCATATGTTACACAATTTGCCTGCCAAATTTCAAGAAAATCGGTTGATTAGTAAGGAGGATATAGGGAGGGGGATCTTTTACCCCTTTTGCAATTTTTTACGTTGTTTAGCGATATTATATATACTTAACGACCTATTCATATTCTTAACAAATGCACATATAAGGAGGTGTAGCTTTTAACCCTCTTGCCCTATTTTAAGCCCTCTGGCGATATGAAATATACTTAAGGACCTATTCCCACACCTAAAAATACACATATAATATAAAAATCGGTCAAGCCGTTTCGGAGGAGTTCAATTACAAACACCGTAACATGAGAATTTTATAAAGGCACAATTTAAAAAAATTCTTGCAAATTAAAGAAATTGTTGGGTATATAAAATTTTAATTTTAAAAGATTTTGTTATTCGTGTTTAATTCCTAATTTTTATTCTTGATAAAAACACTGAAATTTATTGTTGATGGGATAAGCTATTCCTTCATCCAAAAATATTTTAGAAAAACTAAAGATATTAAACCAAATAAAACTGTTAAACGTATAAGACTTGCAAAAGCATGTTGCCAGTTTAAGTTTTTTTAAGCCGTGCACTTGCCTGTTTATTATTACAGATTTCAGTGTTTTTATCAAGAATAAAAATTGGGAATTTAGCACGAATAGCAAAGTTCTTGCAAATTTTAAACTTCTACTATTATCCTTGTCCAGCTATTCAGATTTAGGCAATTTATTTTTAATAAATGAAATATTCCACGCTTACTTTTCCGGTGACAGATAACTTAACTATTTACTCTACATTTTGAAAGTTTTGCTGTAACCATTCTATAAAAAGCTGATCGTTAAGTGTGGTGTATTTGGTGTTTTTCCGTGCGACCATCTACATGGTGGTATTGACGCTGCTATGTTGACGTATTGATTTTTAGTGGCTTTTGTATTTTTCAAGTGATGATTTGACTACTTCTGCTTTCTCTATATGGGAGGTTCCACGCCCACTTAAAATTTTAGAAACACTAATAACCTACTCCCAGGCCTGAAAATTTCAGGCAAAACGGCTTAGGAGCTAAGGAGCCTTAAGGGAACAAACAAACATTATTTTATTTGTACTTATAAATGTATGTATATTAAGATAAATAATTAAGTTGTGTTGGTAAAACTTACGCATTACTGTGGCTTGCAAAGCTAATTGATTTGCCAAACTTTTTTATTAAAAATTTGTTTAAGATCATCTTTAAAAATTCAAAGTCTTTTCTATTTCAATAAACCTATTCATTATCCCTTCGGATACTAGAGTTTTTTGACGTTTCGAATTTTTCTGTATAAGAAACGACATGTTTTTATTGACATTTAAATGGTCAATTTATGAATAATACCCTTATTGTGTAAGGCGCTGTCGTTAATGAGTTTGTAGTTGTTTTTGTAATAGATTAAGAACTCAGGATGTGTGCTACTTTAATCTATAACAAAAAATTACTTATTTGTTAATGACAACGCCTTACACATTTCGGCCGCAAATAAAAAAGCTAAGCCGATTTTTAATTTTGTTAAGAATCTGTTTCAGCCACTATCGCTCAACAGTAGTTTTTACTTTTTTAGTAGTGTTCTATGATAAATGTTGAGTTTTTTGGGGGAGAGGAGAAAGCGAATGGAAATGACTACAGACTTGACCATTCTAGGTTGTTATTTTTTTTCTCTCTTCTTGTCCGTAATATTCTAAACGATTGCAAGTTTAAGCCGATGGCTCTTAGCCACGAAAAGGATTAAGAAAGCTGTATACTGGCTCAGACTATCTGCCGTGTCGATGACTGTGGATATTTACACTAATGGTTGTGCCGCCGTCATGGTCTTGGAATATTTCTCCCTGATCTGGAGCGCATTTTTAATTCGTAAGAAGTAAAAAGACAGTACATGCATCTGTGTACTCGTTTATTTTCCCCTCGTCCATCTCGCCTATAAAGTAGCAATCTTGTCAATAAGACATGCACGCAAAGAAAAAACATGGTTGTGGTAAACATATTCTAAGAGCAACATATTATGATAAGAATTATGATTGTAGTCACCATATTAAGATTATTATTGAATCATATTATGACTAAATATACTCGTAATATGTCATCATAATATTGTTCCCTTAATCATAATATTATTCTGTTAATCATACTAAGTTAAGAAGTAATCAAATTATTGTCATGTTAATCATTATAAGCTAAGAAATTAATCATATTATTGTCATGTTAATCATAATAAGCTAAGAAGTAATCATATTATCATCATGTTAATCATAATAAATTTAGAAGCAATCATATTATGATACAGCACCTTTCATAGCTGTCATAAAAATACAAAATAAATTAAAATATTTTTGCATCGATTTTTTATTTTGTGGCTTTTTACAATTTTTCTTAATGGTAATCAAAAGCGGAGTTCAATATAAGGCTTGCAAAAGAGCAAATGAAAAATCTGTGGTTTTCATGGGCAACCGCGTGTGTCCATTTTTTTCGATTTTAAGATATTGATGAAATATCGTAGCACTTTTATAAAATATAACGAAATCTCTGTGTGTTTTGTTGTTGGATTTTACAAAAAAACTATGATATTTTGCATTTGCACGATTACATCACTAATACTTGAATGAACCCCGCTAATATTTTAATTTTTTAATTTCTTTAAACTTATTTTTTTTTATGGAATTTTATCTTTTAATTGTTTAACCGCTCACAAAATTATTTTACAAATGGCGCTAACATAATATGATTAGAGTAAAAATAGTTTGATTGCATCTTTAACATAATATGATAAATGTATAGAAAGTTATCATGTTATGGCTATTAAATATCATGATATGGTTGTGAGAAATATAATATGTTTAGAAAGTTATCATAATTAAGTTGTTAGAAAAATAATTATTTTTCGGTCAACAATACTCAAATTCATAATTGCGATAAACATTGATATGTTTACAGTAACTATAATATTGTTGATATTAAATAAAAACAACAATTATTTGTGTACGACAACAATATATTGTTACATTAAACATAGTTTTGTTGCCGTAACCATGCCCAACCATATTTTTCTCTGCGTGTGAGCCGTATGAACACAGACTTAGTGTGTCAAAAGACTGACTGCCATTACTACCTAGCCTGACCTTAAGTTAAGGTTAAATTAAATAAAAATGTATAAAACAAACGGTTCGTGTATGAACCTTAACTAAAGAGGTTAAATTGATGTGTGTGAATCAAGACATACATTACTTTAGATCAAGAGAATTGATTCTAAGATACATTCCAGTTAATATCTTGATATCAGTTGTTTTAAGATTTTCCAAAAAGTCGCCCAAGTTTAAGCCACATTTCGAAAAGATTACCAAAGTTAAAGAATTGGCAAAATATTGCAAAGTTTCCTGTCCTCAAACTTTTAAGTATATTAATCCCATTCAAATGCCGAATTTATGAGAATATTAGTCCCATTCGAATGCAGAATTTATTGCAATCGAATCAATCGTTTACGTATAATAAAAAATAGATCCTTTAATTCATTAAAAATTGTTAAAGCTGCAATGACGAGTGCTCGGGAAGTAGTCTTAAGATATTGACACCAATTTTAACCAAAAATTTGCCAAAATTCCAGATAAGCGACATAAGGCTCATTTACTTCAAAAGTGTCATAACTCAAAAAATTTAATTTTGGAGTTAGCGATGCAGAAGTGTTCGCTATGTTTTTTTTTATATTTATATCTTTTATACTTTCCCCGTTTGAAGAGAATGTGTCCTTATTTTTCCTAAGTGGTTAGAGCAAATTAAAAAATTTAAGCGCGCTTATCTCGAAATGGATTTTTTTAAGTTGTGTCACTATTGAAGCTAATGAGCGATATGTATCAAGAACATTATGAAACAAATATTTTATGGTTAAAAAATAAATATTAGCACAAATATTTCTTATACAAACCACTGTTCTGAAAATCTTCAAAAAACAATTCGGTGTCTGCTACTCATTTAACAAAAACTGCAGTTCAAAGGAGACTAAAATTTTAACATAAATTATAAAGAAACTTTATCATGAGAACTTTTAAAAACATACATCTCTACAAAATTTTTTTTTTTAATTAACTTAAAAAACCCCCTAAAAAGAAACAACCGGCCGGACAGATAAATTGACAAATAATAACACACCCATCTAATTTTATTTAAAATTATATCTGATTGTTGCAAAATAAACTAGACAAATTTACATAATCGGTAACAATTTAAAATTGACAATGGCAACAACAATAACAACACAACAAACGGCTGCAGCAAATGACACAATTCAGGCATAAATAAATTTCGAATAAAGTTTGAGTTTGAAAATCCTTAAGAGATAAATTTTATTTTATTTACTTCACTTCTGTCCGTAACATAAATAAATACATCAGTGCAATTGACACATCATTTTACGGCCTGTCGCCTTTCAATAAAAATATTTATCGTAATAAAATCAAAAGTGAATTTTACCGCAAAATATTTACAAACACGGGCGTGTGCTGTTGCTGCGGCTCCTGTGTGTATGCAAAACTTTTTTTTTTCTTCTTTCTACAATTCATTCAGAGAAAATCCTTTTAGCAATAACAAAATAAGTACCTTTTTCCCAATGACATCATAATCACCATCAGCTTCGTCCTTTGGCATAAAACAAATCACTCAAGCGTATTGGAAGCGCATCAAAAGCAACAGCAACAACAACATTTTTATCAACTTCAGCCTCGTGCTTCTTCTGGTTATTCTTAAATATTTTTCTATTTTAAATAAAGTCTTTTTAGAGCGAACAAAAAGCTCAAATCTGCATAAACATTGTTCCAAAAAAAAATCCTTCAAACCCTTTTTCATAACGTTATTTAACATTTTAGTACAATTTATGTATGTGAGTGTGTGTGTATGTATTGATATGTAAATGTATGTGTAATGTTTTCCCAAAAAGTAGAAATCACCAAAAAAAGAAAAAAGGGATGACAACTTCAAGTTGTTATTTTTACCAACCGCAATGACAATGATGACAAACTGCTACAGGATGACTTCCTTTAAAAAGCATTTGCAAGAGTGTGTGAAATTAAAATATTAAAGCAGTGGCAGGGCACATCGTTTATCAAAAATTGAGGCTTGTTAAAAGGATTTTGTGTTGGTTGTTTTTTCGATTTTTTTTTTTTTGTTTATTGCGGTTAACACAGGTTTATTTGCATTTGGCTTTAATAATAAACTTTATTGTTGTTGTTAATGAGCAGCACCAACAAAAAACTCCATTTATTTACACCTCAAAGCACAAGAAAATCGTTGATGAACTTTTTTGTCCAAACTTTTTGTAGGCTTAGGTGGGAACTAACTAAAAAAGTAAAAGGATTGCAATTTTTGATTTATGATAAAAAAAACCTGTGCGTCTACATTGTCCGTTTTTGTTGTAGGATAATTATAATGTTGTATAAACGAATGTTGCAAGTTTGAGAAAAATTTTTAAAAAATTTCTGATTTTTACTATTTACCTTATAAAAAACGTTATAAGCGGCCTTATTTGTAAAAAAAATAACACTGGTTTAGAAAAGGTTTATGAAACGGATTTTCTACGAAACTTTGTTTAATAAACTCTTTATAAACCTTTTTATTTTTATTTATAAAAAAAAGGCGTTAAATGTTTTTTCTTTTAATAACAAATCCTTTAAAAGTATATAACACTAGCTGGCCCGGCAAACGTTGTTTTGCCACATAACTTATTTCTTTCCAGATGTAACACTATTTGCCTGCCAAATTTCAAGAAAATTAATTGATTAGCTAAGAATATATAGGGAGGCGCAGCTTTTTCCCCTTTTGCCCTATTTAATGCCCTGTCCTCTTTCCGATGTTAGAGTGTATGCATGCCAAATTTTAAGAAAACCGGTTGATTAGTTTAGAAGATTGGGTAGTGGGAGCTTTTACCCCTCTTGCAATATTTTGCGCCCTCTAGCGATATAAAATATACTTTACGACCTAATCTCATACCTAACAAATACACATACAAAATTTCATAAAATTCGGTCAAGCCGTTTCGGAGGAGTTCAAAATGGAGGGCATTTTGTTGATATTTGTATGGGAATATAAATACATGTTTCGGAATGAATGCAGTGTTCACTAAAATGGCTATAACTCATGAACCAATACACATTTGAAGACCGTTGATACATAAAAACCTTGGTATTGACGTCACCTTCCACGTGAACTTTGCATTACAGAGAACATCAATTACTAACACAATGCAATTTTTTTTTTTTTATATACATACTAGCATTTAACCCGCTACTTCGTTAGCGTTTCCTTTTCCTTCGTGGACATATTTGTATGTCAAAGCTTACATATTTTTCTAGGTTTAAATTTTTTTAAATTCTAGCATTAAACCCGCTACTTTGTAATCAGGCCTTTTCTTTCATGAACATATTTATATTCCAAAGTATATGTAAATAGGTTAAAGCAAAATAGTTCCAAGATTTTTTATATCATAGGTTGATATTGACACAGGACTTTGCACCTATAATTTTGTGCTTTTAAGTTCAATATATGAAATTCAAAAAGTACGAATCGTAGAACACAAAAGCATATGAAAGAAAGTTAATTTTCCGTATTATCCTTTTTGATACTTTTTTCTCCCCATTTATTGATTAAAAATTTCAATGTTGTAGTTGGAGCCTATAGTTTAGAACGTTTTTGTCATAGGATGAAAAATCTCTGGTGGGCGTGAGGGACTTCGCCAATTGAGCAAAAAAAAAAAATGTTTGGTTTATAATGAACCGAAAAATGTGTTTTATTATCCCATATTGCCCATAAGATATAGTCCCTTGGTGCAATGATGTCCAGACAAGTTGTGTCTCTAAAGTACATACAGTGGTGGCGTGACAAAATATGTACAGGTTTTACGCGTTTACTCCCCAAAAGGACCAAATTTCGAAAAAGTACCAGACACCTGTCCTCTTTTTTTTTTAATGAACAACATTAGGTGTTAAATTTTTTGTATCTCTATTAGTTTTGGATTTTTTAGGTAAGCGAGATCGAGTTGGCGAGAGGCCAGCCTCCGGTCCAAATGGCAGCTTTTTAGCTTCAGGATCTTAGGATGTGTCATTCAGTTACTTTACAGTTTTATATTATATAGATAGAATGAGAAGAATGTTGTGAAAAAAGTAACAAAATTAGGAATGATTTTCACACTTTAAACGTTTGAATTTTAAAACAGGTCCAAATCTGTTTTGTATTTTTTAGATAAGCTACGAATGTGATAAAATTTTTATTTACCCTTCTACTCCCCAAAAAGTCCGTACCTCACAAAAGTACCAGAAACCTGTCCGTTTATTTTTTAATGAGCAATAATAAGTATTCAATTTTTGTATCTCTTTTAGTTAAGGAGATACATAGAGGTTAGGGAATTTTTCTAATGAACAACAATAAGTGTTAATGCTTTTCATCTCTTTTAGTTAAGGAGGTATGAGCTTAGCAGGATCCTTTGGCGAGAGGCCAGCCCATGGTACAAATGTCAACCTTTTAGTTTCAGACGTTAGGCTCTGCGATGAAAGATTTGAAAAAATAACAAACATAGTACAATTTTCATCCCTTAAACGTTCGAATTTCGAAAAAGTACCAAATACGCATTCGTAGTTTTTAGATAAGTTGATAATTTTTATTTAGTTTTTATTAAAATGGACGAATTTCGTAAAAGTACCAGACAATTACTTTAACTTAAAATAAATATTAAGTTAAAAAAGTACCGGTTTATAAAAAAAGTATTATGTAGTAAGAGAACGAAAAAGTTCCAAAAATCCCTCTTACAGATTCTCATTCACTCAGGACCTTGACTGTTTAGTTTTACCTTTCTAGGTCCAATACTAACGTTAATTCAAAAAGTACCAGTTAATGAATAAAAAAGTACCAAAAAGTTCCCTCTTATAGAATCTCATCCACTCAAGACATTGCATGTTAAATTTTATGATTCTAGGTTCACTATTTGAGGAAATTCAAAAAGTACCCGTATAAGAACAAAAAGTACCACAAACTTCCCTCTTATAGATTCTTATCCTCTCAGGGCATTGCATCTTGAATTTTATGTTTCTAATTTAATTAATAACGGATATTGAAAAAGTACCAGCTTAAAAACCAAAAAGTACCAATAAGCTCTTTTAGGGATTCTCATTCATTCAGGACCTTGCAGGTTAAATTTTATGTTCGTAAGACCAATATTAGCGAAAATTTAAAAAAAGTGCCAGTTTAAATCGAAAAAGTACCAAAAAGATCCACTTACAGATTGTCATTCACTCAAGTCCTTGCATGTTTAATTTCATGCTTCTAGGTCCAATACTAATGGAAATTCAAAAAGTACCAGCTAACGAATAAAAAAGTACCAATAAGATCCCACTAAACGATTCTCATTTAAACAGGATCGTGCATGTTTAATTTTATGTTTCTAGGTTCAATACTGACGGAAATTCAAAAAGTACCAGTAAATGAACAAAAAAGTACCAAAAACTTCCCTCTTATGGATTCTTATCCACTCAGGAATTTGCATGTTAAATTTTATCTTTCTAGGTCCAATACCAACGGAAATTCAAAAAGTACCAATCAAAGAATAAAAAAGGACCAAAAAGTTCATTCTTATAGATTCTCATCCATCCAGGACATTGCACATTGAATTTTATGTTTCTAGGTCCAATACTAAAGGAAATTCAAAAAGTACCAGTTAAAGAACAAAAAAGTACCAAAAACTTTCCTCTTATAGAATCTTATTCACTTAGGGCATTGTATCTTCAATTTTATGTTTCTAAGTCCAATAATAACGGTTATTCAAAAAGTACCAGTTTAATAACTAAGAAGGACCAATAAGCGCTTTTAGAGATTCTCATTAACTCAGGACCATGCAGGTTTAATTTTATGTTCATTAGACCAACATTAGCGAAAATTTAAAAAAAGTACCACTTAAAAAACGAAAAAGTACCAAAAAAATCTCTAGTACAGATTGTCATTCACTCAAGACCTTCCATGTTTAATTTTGTTTCTAGGTCCAATACTAACGGAAATTGAAAAAGTACCAGCTAACTAATAAAATTAATTGTCGTTTTTTATTAAATTTTTCAAAATTTGTAGTAAATATTCGAAAAATTTGCTATTTATAGTAAATATTCGAAAATTTTGCTACTTATAGTAAATTTTCCTATTTATACTAAAAATTCCAAAAATCTGCTATTTATAGTAAATATTCGATAAATTTGCTATTTATAGCAAATATTCGAAAATGGTTATATTTATAGTAAATATTCGAAAATTTTGCAATTTAAAGTATATATTCGAAAAAATTGCCATTTATAGTAACTATTCGAAAAAATTCGCTATTTATAGTAAATTTTCGAAAAATTTTCTCTTAATAGTAAATATTCGAAAAATTTGCTATTTATATTACATATATATTCGAAAAATTTGCTATTTATAGTAAATATTCGAAAATTTTGATATTTAAAGTTAATATTCGAAAAAATTGGCATTTATAGTAAATATTTGAAAAAATTTGGTATTTATAGTAGATTTTCGATATATTAGCTTTTTATAGTAAATATTCGATAAATTTGCTCTTTATAGTAAATATTCGAAAAATTCGCTATTTATAGTAAATTTTCGAAAAATTTGGTATTAATAGTAAATATTCGAAAAATTAGCTATTTATAGTAAATATTCGAAATATTTGCTATTCATAGTAAATATTCGAAATATATGCTATTTATAGTAAATATTCGAAAAATTTTTTAATATTTTTTAATTAGGCTTAAGTTCATGAAATTTAATTTTTATTAAATTATTTTTGTGAAGAAAGGAATTTTACAACATGAAAATTAATTAAAATTGTTATTGATAACACAGTACAAAATTTTTCAGTTAATTGATTGCCAACTCAATTCTGTGAACTGAATGTGAAATTAGACCCAAAAAGAAGAATTTCTGCATCATTCGTTTTGTCTTCTTACCTGCGATTTGAAGTTAGTATCGATTTGAAGTTAGTACTATCGTATAGGGGAATTTATCACGTTTTAGGCCCTGTTGTTTGACATAGCTCGACAACCACTAGCCCAATTTAGTTGAAATAAATTTTAAAAAATTAAGAATTACAATTCCCTTAATCTGTTCATATATTGTTTTCCTATACAAGTAACACTTTCGAAGTTAAAAATGAATGTATGAAGGGAAAAAATTATTTTTTGCCTAAAAATTAAAATTTTTTTTTTTAAAAATACATAAAAAATCCAAAATGGAAAAAAGTTTCAAGTCTAGTTATTTTTTCGCAAAGTCACATAACCTATGAGCAAAATGAGACAAAGATCATAAAAATCGATGCACGCGTTTCGCTTTTATTCGCAATTGAGTAAAGGTATGAATTTCAAAAATCAGTTATAGCCACCACCCTTAAAATAAAAATAAAAATATAAATTAAAAAATTATCATGCAAAAAAAAACTTTATTTATAAAAACTTAATGAAAATAAAATAATATGCAATTAATACGCAATTATAATATGCATAAAAACAAAATTTAGAACATTTTTTCAATTATTGGCAATATCCATCCTTGTAGAAGTTGACGCTTGTGGTTCTGATGATCTTGTTTTCTTCGTAGGTTGTTCATATTCATGGTCTGAGTCTGTATCGTCATCCGAGATACACATACTATTCAAGGGCGTGTTTCTTTCACTGTGTCCACCAATTTCAATGTCTTCATCTTCGGTGCTTTCTTCAAACTGCATAATTGTGGAACTCCACCAACAAACCTCCGCAAGCAATGCATCCAATTTTTTGCTTTTGAACCGCTTTTCAAATGGCATGGTCACCTGGTGGAACCTCTCTCCTTGTTCGTCTGATTCCTGAGGTGATTGTGCCAAAAAAGTATCGAGGTGGTGGTGCAAGAAATGCAATTTCAGCGTCATGGAAACACCGATTTTTTCGAAATAAAACAGCAACCTGTCCACTCGTTGCTGTATCTCTTCTCGCTGGACACGGTTCTTTCCTAGAACGCCTTCTATTACTTCTTTCAATGCGTTCCATGCATGTTGGTGGTCGTGATGCTCTGAAAGCAAATGTGTGAAAGAATCACTTTTGATCAATTTCCGAATATCAGGTCCATTGAGAATACCTGTTTTAAATACATAAGAAAAATTATTGGTAATGCGAATGTATAGAAATTAACAAATTTAGATATGACAATATTGAAATACAGAGTACGATACGTACCGTTTTTAATTTTCTCATCACTGAGTTTCGGAAAGATGGATTTCAAACAGTCAAAGGTGCCGTTAACTTTTTTGACCACCACTTCAACGAATTTCCCAGCTATTCCCAGTTTCATGTGGAGCGGTGGCAACAAAATATCATCCAGGTCCTTTATCATAGGTTCATTGCGTAATTTTAATTGTTTGTTGAGCTCGGGAGTTCTTCCTTTCCAATCTTTACATTGATATTGATTTCCTTTGTATCGTGAATCCCAATTACAAAGGAAGCAGAAGTATTTTGGATATCCGCCCTTTTCTATAATCCCTTGTAGTATGTTGACCACCTTCAGATCGCAACAAATGTTCCATTTGTGTTCATCGTATTTGATTTTCTTCAAAATTTCGCCCAATGCTTCATACGTTTCCTTCATAGTTGTGCTGAATCCCAATGGAATGCATGATTTTTTATTTTTTTTGTGCAGCAGCACAGCCTTCAAACTAGTAACTGAACCATCGATGAATAAACGCCAGTCGCCAGCGATATAATCCATTCCCAATTTTTTCACTAAACCTGGGATATCATGGCAGTACGTGAACGTATTTGCTTCGTCAACGGAATAAAATTTCTGAAAATCAGCTTGGCGTTGTCGGTATGATGTTGCGCTGACATTTTGCTGTGTGAGTTTTCTTCTCTTCAAAAATGATGTCAGCCATTCGGAGTCGTGTTGTGATAGTCCCAGCTTGGCCACAATGTAATCCATTTCGATTTGTGGTAGCGGTTGTGGTGCACTATTTTCAATATCGGGTATCCAATCAGCATCATCCAAATCGGTCGGATTGGTGAAAACGGTTTCGGCTAGCAGGGACACAGTATCCGCACTCGGAGGTTTAGGTGCATCGGTATCAGCAGGGCGTTGCACTGGAAGTGTGGCAGTAAATGCAGCAGTGTATACTTTTGTTTTCAATTGTTGTCTGTTTAATCCAGGACGAAAATTTATGCATGCATAGCACCTGGATTCATCATGTCCAGTTGTGTCTTCCACCCAAATTACTGGCTTCATAAAAGATAACTTTCTACTTTTTCCGTGAATCCATTTTAGAAGGGTAGTATAACAACTGTTGCACACTGTGTTCGGCGTAAAATTTGCACCACTTAAATCTGCTTCATCGAAATAATTACAATACGCGGTTTTGAATTGCTCAGTAAACAAATTTTTTCGATCTTTTTTCTGTATTTTTCGGACGATATGACCACAAACGTAACAATATTCATCCAAATATGAGCACTTGTTGTTTTCCATATTGATATATTTTATGTTTTGTTGTTATTCACTTTTAAAAAACTGGAGAAAAATCACTTTTACTGTTCGCGTTCGTCGGCACTGGCTGAATGCCAAAAATCGATCAATGCACACCTATAAATACTACGTATTTTTGAATATTTTACTGCCAGGTACTTATAAATGGGCGCATATTTTAAGGGCGGCTGGCTATAGACCTGATTCAGCACTTGTACGTTTCAAACTGTGCAAAACTTTCCAAATAATGACCACCCTTAAATGTGGGTGCAATTTCTGTAAAAAAATCATATAGGTAGCCACCGGAAAACCCAAATAATAAAAAGGTCCACTTTCCGTTTAATTGTCCACGTACATTTATTACCGCATTCATAAAAATCAAATAACCTTTTGTTTATTCCTTTTTTTTTAATTCTCAGAATCATGAAAAAGGTGTCAATGTTTTCTCCAAATAATGTTGTGCATATCTCGAGCAAATGTTTGAAATTCATACATTTACTTAATTGTGAATAAATGACAAACGCGTGCATCGATTTTTATGATCTTTGTCTCATTTTGCTCATAGGTTATGTGACGTTGCGAAAAAATAACTAGACTTGAAACTTTTTTCCATTTTGGATTTTTTATGTATTTTTAAAAAAAAAAAATTAAATTTTTAGGCAAAAAATAATTTTTTCCCTTCATACATTCATTTTTAACTTCGAAAGTGTTACTTGTATAGGAAAACAATATATGAACAGATTAAGGGAATTGTAATTCTTAATTTTTTAAAATTTATTTCAACTAAATTGGGCTAGTGGTTGTCGAGCTATGTCAAACAACAGGGCCTAAAACGTGATAAATTCCCCTATACGATAGTACTAACTTCAAATCGATACTAACTTCAAATCGCAGGTAAGAAGACAAAACGAATGATGCAGAAATTCTTCTTTTTGGGTCTAATTTCACATACAGTTCACAGAATTGAGTTGGCAAATCATGTGTTGTACTGTGAAATCTTTCAATCTTGACGTGGCTCGGCAGGTTACCATGACATGTTTCGATCGCAACCACTCGATCTCCTCAGATGGATTTGCCGTCTTACACTCGCAGCCATCGACGACTGCTGACGTCACTAGTCAAACATCAATCCTTAAACCAAATTGTATTTTAACATTTGGTAGATCGAAATTTGCTTTCCTGAATGATTATCCATTTTAATTGATTTTACATGTTTTTTCCTTTACTTCTTTTAATAGTAAATATTCGAAAAATTTGCTATTTATATTACATATATACTCGAAAAATTTGCTATTTATAGTAAATATTCGAAAATGTTGCTATTTAAAGTTAATATTCGAAAAAATTGCCATATATAGTAAATATTTGAAAAAATTTGGTATATATAGTAAATTTTCGAAAAATTTGCTTTTTATAGTAAATATTCGATAAATTTGCTATTTATAGTAAATATTGAAAAAATTAGCTATTTATAGTAAATATCCGAAAAATTAGCTATTTATAGTAAATATTCGAAATATTTGCTATTCATAGTAAATATTCGAAAAATTTGCTTTTTATAGTAAATATTCTAAAAATTTCCTATTTAAAGTAAACATTCGAAAAATTGCAATTTATAGTAAATATTCGAAAAAATTTGCTATTTATAGTAAATTTTCCTATTTATATTAAAAATTCCAAAAATTTGCTTTTTATAGTAATAATTATTTTAAGTAAATATTTGAAAAATTCTCTATTTTCTATTAAGAGTAACTATTCGAAAAATTTGCTATTTGTAGTAAATATTCGATATATTTGCTATTTATAGTAAATATTCGAAATATTTGCTATTTATAGTAAATATTCGAAATATTTGCTATTTATAGTAAATATTAGAAAAATTTGTAGCTTAAAGTATATTTTGGAATAATTTGTTTTTTATAGAATATCGAAAAATTTGCTATTTTGCCGTATAGTCAGTTTTTATGTTGTGTTTCAGTTTTTATGCACAATCAAAATTTATCAGATCAAAAAAAACGCTATTGAAGCATTAACTCACTACTTCTGGCAAACATAAAAAATTAAAAAAAAAACAAAACTTAATTAAATTTCCAAATGGTGATCAATCGATCATTGATTCCGATAGCCAAACTTATGTATACTTTTTTTTTTAGATTATTGATAAAACGAAAGACAATTAAATATGCAGAAAACAAAAGAAAACATTTTGTTTTAATACCAGCAAAGTTCAGAAAAACGTTTGTTGCTTCAAGTTGTGTATAAGAAACGTTTGGACCAACATCTGGCATAAAAGCAACGCATAAAACATGCAATTACAGACAAATCAACGACTGTCACAGATATTTGTCGTAACTCTTGTTAAACTTACAACAACTGCAACAGAAACAAAACACAATTACAACAACTTAAAATCAGATGCTTATGTTTGTTTCTTGACTCTAAAAATGCTACATAATATATTATTTATATGTAACACATGGAGGTATGGTGTATTTGGAGGGTCATCACTGGATGGGCCTTTATAAACCTCTGCAGAATAAGTCATTCTAGATACTTCTGTTTTTTTTTTTTTTATATAAAAGATATGAGATTTCGTGTGTATTTAAGAAATATTGCAGAGCCAATTACAAACGATACAATACAACGATGAGGTCGAGTATAGAAACTAAAAAAGTACAATTCATTAAATATGTGTGACACTGGTAATGAACTCTTAACTGAATTAAATTTATTTAAATCTATTAAGTTTACTGCCGTATATTAAACGTGGGATAGTTTGTTAACAGAATAAAGAAAATAAAAGTATTCTGAAATAGCAGAAATGAAAAGGCCTCTTGATGGGCGCCTTTGAATTAATTTTCTTATGTTTGCTAGATATCTATGTGTATTTATATACCATAAGTACGTGTGAATGTATATGTAAGTGTATTTTGAACTACGATCCATGTTGCTTATCATTAAGCAGTTTTCAGTTCAATTTCGTTTTTTCTGCTATCGATTGTTTGTCTGTGAACATTGATCATGTTTTTTTTCTTTATTTTTCTGTTTAATAAGAAAAACCTTTGAAACTCAGAGTCTTAAAGGAACTATGAAGACTGTTTGTGCAACCTTGAAAAAACTTTAAACAGCATGCATTTTATAAAAAAGAAATTTTAAACATTATTTTTAGAGATGACTTTTTTGTATTTTCGTCATATTAATTAATATTAAATTCTGTAATTTGGCACCAGGAAATTCCAGGTAATTTTTTCAATTTAAACTAAAATTTTTCTAATTAAGCCCCAATTTTTCCTTTTTTTTTTTTTTTGCATAGAGTAGAGTACTTACAACACTGTAAACGCTTTAAAGTGAGATATACGTTAGTTTTAAAGATAAGTAAATAAATGTATGCATTTGAATTAGTTTTGCCTTTTTATGGCATTTCCACGTTAAACGTCGATCTACACAGAAAAAAATAAAAATTGATTCCAATTAAATAATTTGTGATATTAATTAAAAAATTAATTAAATTTGCAACAGTTAACAAATTTATTGTATCCATTAAACGTTCAATTCACTTGATTAAATTTTTAATTAAAAATGATTTTATTTTTTATTAATGCTTTAATTGGTGAAACATTTTGAAGAAATTTTCCTGTGTAGTTTTAAACTGAGTTATTTTCATGCAAATGTTCAGACATTGTTTGGTGTTTGATTGTAATAAAGGGGCAAAAACTATAAATTAATGGTGTGGAAGAAGTTTGTAACTTGGTATACTTGTGCTCTGGTCAGAATATTTTCTAAAATTTCTTTCAAATTATTTCCTTTTACATTAGTAAACTTGCAGTTATTAACCTTAAACACAAATCTTTAGCAAAAGGCATTAATGTTGCCGAAAATTTGCCGAAATTTTTTGTCTTAAAATTCTTAGGAATTTTTACATATCCTTTTCCTGCTTCCCGAGTAGGAACCCTATAAATTTGTATTCAGTAGGTCTTTGTCTAACAAATTTCATGGATATTGTTTTACAACGGCGTATGCTCGAGTTGCTCTACTTGGGGAATTTTGGGTCTTTATCAATTTTAAATTCTGGTTTTAAACTCAAAACTTCAACTCGATTACACAATTTTAATGAATGTGTGAAATATTATTTAAATAAAATTGGAAAAGCAATAATAATGTTTTTGCTGAGAGTGTTCTGCAGAACGATTCACCCATTTCGGAAAATTTATCCGGAAAAACAAAGCTACTATAAGGTTTACCGCTGTAAGCTTTTATACAAAATGGCAGCACAACTAGCAAACTTCTTATATTGAATTATTTGCACAAAGTTTGTTAAAGAAAATTGACGAAAAAAGGACAGCTTTTTTTTATTCAGCAAAAAAACAATTGTTGTAAAATAAATGCGAAAACACTAAATGCTGTTCAACTTCAAAGTACAAATTAAAAAAGTGGCAACTCAGTTCATTTTGTTCTGAACAAGGATGAAAATAAAACCGTTTCAAGACAAAAACTTAATGCACACAATTATTTCTCTCTCTCTCAAAAGTAAGTAAAAGTAAAAAATGTTGTCCGGCCAAATATATTGTCCGAAACGCATGGGTGAATCGATCTTAAGTTTTGTATTTTTTTTTTGTTTTTTTTTTAAAGAAGGTTTTTTTTTACTTTAATAAAAAGTAACTAGTGTATCATTGGGCACATTCATAAGATGAAACTTTTGCGCAACCGTTGAGTTTTTTTCATACAAAAACACACAACGGTTGCACAACACTTACGTCTAATGAATGTGCAAATTGTGAGCGTCTTTCCAAATAGCTTTCGAGAGTTTTTCTATGAAGTATTAGAAAATATTATATGTACATTAGGGAAATAACTTTTTAACAATTTTTTAAAATACCAAAATTGGCATAGCACAGTACGATAGAGCATAAACAATTTTAAGGGAACGTATATTTTTTTTCGCTAACGTTCACGCACCAACCGCGATGAAGTTTTGAACATTTTTAATCAAAATTTTTTTTTTTAATATTTTTAATTAGGCTTAATTTCATCAAATTTAATTTTCATTAAATTATTTTTATGAAGAAAGGAATTTTATAACATGAAATTAATTAAAATTTACTTATAATTTTTCATTCTTGACTGAAGCTGGGCTCGAACCCAGGCGTTTTTTACGGACAGGTTACCCTTACATGTTTCGATTGCAACCACTCAATTTCTTCAGACGGCTTGCCGTTTAACACTCGCAGCCATCGACGAAAATTTTTAATTTTCTTTTTGGTTAAGAAAAATTAATAATATGTTTATTTAAAACAAAAAATAGCTCAAGTATGAAATTTCATTAATATTTGGAGATGGTAAGAGATTTTTCCGCAAACTAATTAAAAAAGAATAAAAAACACCGTATAAAATTATGAATTTTCAATATTGCATTAATTTGGAAAAACAATTGGTGCGTGAACTTTTTTGAGAAAAATTACAAAAGATTATAATTTTCGTGGTTACTAGGACATGGTTGACCTCATGGTACTATGCCAAAAAATTGGTTATACCCCTAATGTACATACAGTATAAATAGCTAACATTTACACTGTATTGCACCTCCACAGAGCCCTGTCATGTCAACATAAGACAAACGGGTAGACATTGCGATAAAATTTCGCTTATCGATATATTTATCCATATACTTTTTACAAACTCTTTGGTGGTAAGAATAAACAGTAAATTTTTTTAAAATAATCAATTAATTATTTTAATGATCTGCTCTAATCAACCAGTGCGTACGTGTACTTTGTTTGTTAAATAACTAACTTTGTAAAGCATACAATCAAGCGGACGGACAGAAAATAAAACCAACGAACAAACAAAGCAAAAAAACGAAACGCATATCGTATGTCATGTAATTACTTTGTAACTGATTCATAATTAATTGTTTGTATTTCATTTTTGTTGTTTTTGTTGTTGCCAGCATCATCAACAGCAACAGAAGCAAAAACAACAGCAACTCAGATGTTTTCTACTGCTGTTACAGCTTCTTCTTCGTGTTTTAAATTGATCACTTAAAAATGTCAACAAATATTGTTGGTATTCATTGTTGTGTTGTTGTTGTTGTTGCTGCTGCTGTTGATGATTTAATGAGATTCCTTTTGGCAGGCTGACTGACTAACTGGATGGCATGGAATGGATGTTTGTTGGTTGCTTGGCATGTTGTTATGAATGAACAATGTTTTTCTTTCGATTAGTTGATTTCAATTATTTTAAAAATGAATTCAATACAAAATGTTAAAAAATTTTCATTGGAAAACGCGTGTTATGCGTCGTAATTCATTGATGAGTGCCGTATGTTTGTTCGCAGTGTGTTTGTATATTAAAATTTTGTTCATATGCAGCATGTCTGTCCAGGTACTTTGATGTATTTTGTTTGTCTCAAGAATGTTGCGCTTGTTGTTGCATAATATTTAACTATTATTTCAGGTTAATAAAATAGAAAAAAAAAACAATTAACTAAAAATAAGGAATTTTAAAAACTGTTAGCTCTATTCTTCTTCCTTTTCACTTAATTCCTTGATGACAAAGGGCCTCTACAAAATTAAAAATAGTTAACAGTTCAATTATTAGATTGTTTTCAGCAAAACTGATGTCCGTTAGACTTGAGCATGTTAACTTGAGTTTTTGTAGGTATATCGCACAGTTTGCCTTTATTTATCAACAAACTATACCTGTTTGTGACCAATAATAAATGGGTTATTGTTTGTGGTTTTTATTGTTCGTTTTCGTTATCCTTGCATTTATTTCCCAACCAACATTTGCTGAACGCTTGTCTGAGTCAATAAGTTTTGACTGCATTTCTGAATGTTTGGTTGAAAGAAGTCATTTTACATTAGCGTAATCTTAGTCATGTTTCACACACGTCAAATTTCACTCGTCAAGTCTTGAGCTTTTAGGAGAGAAGGGAAAACAGAATGCCATTTCTTTTCACCTCTCTCCAAAAAACTCAAGATTTGTCGAGTCAAATTTGACGTGTGTGAACCGGCACTAAGTCTTCCAAATAACTGGTTAAAGTCCATTGGATACCTCGCCGTGTATTAGAAAGTGTGTTATCAATTACATTGTTTTTTTTACCTAAGCTTATCCCGCGAAGCTTTTCGCTTGCCTGCAGGAAAGAAACCAGAGTCTCTGACTAGACAGAAAAAATTGAAACAATTAAAACATTTTTTGAAAATTTAAAATATTTTAAAGTTTGTGTATATGTTTTCATATTTGCAAATATACACACAAACAATTTAATTTTTATTATCAATTAAGGGAAATTAATTGAAACAATTAAAAAATTGTTTGCAACAGCAAACATTATTATATTATTATTATAACTTGGCGTTAGCTCATATCGGACAGGTAGCAAACGCTCTTTGTCAGATATCATCTTACTACCTGTCAACTTAATCCTTACTTTAACTAACGCCAAGTTGTAATAATGGGTCAAAGCAGCCTAGGCGGATTACCTTTATTCTCTAGAATTTCGCAACAAAATATGCTATCAAATGGGAAGTATAATCTACAAAAGTTCAGATACATATTACTTTGCCATTCTTCTGTTTGCTCGGCGATAACTCTCAATGTGCTCCGCCGAAAACCTGTTGGTTATGGGAAATAATAACAGTTTACAAAATTTTGAGTTACAAATTTACTTTATAGTTCAAATGTTTTAATAAATAATTTGTTTAGAGTGCAAAAATTTAAATGAATTTATGAAACAATTTTATAAAATCAATAATCTTTTTCCCATATTTAATACTATGTAGGCTATTTCTAAGTCTAAAATACATACGTGAATGAGTGAGCGTTTGAAAGCCACTCAATACTAAGTTAATCTTTATTCTCATTCAGTTAATAATTATTTTTAATATGAACATGTTCATTTAAGGTGTTCTTATTGGTATGGAAAATTTAAAAGTATTTTGATTCCAGTTCACCAGGAAGATTTTTGTTCCTTTATATTAAAAAATAAAGAAGTAAAATTTGGAGCGAATCCGATTACGTTTATTGGACCTGGAAACGACTTCAATATACCTCTATACGAATAAATATGTAGAAATAAATAAATTTAATTCATTTCCGGGTACACAAAACGTTATCGGATTCGCTCCAAATTTTACTTCTTTGTTTTTTTAATATAAAGGAACAAAAATCTTCCGGATGAACTGGAATTAAAATACATTTAAATTTGGCCATACAAACTAGAACACCTTTTATGTTCATTCAACTTGACGTTTTTTTGTCAATTATTATTCTAATGGCCGTTTTCTCATTACACGATTATATTATTTCCCAACGAAAAACTGCACATTAAAAAAATTGGTTTTCTCAATGTCTCATTTGCTTCTATTTTGTTGCAAAGATAATTACACTTGTCAATTATTAATTTTCCTTATATTTGCCGTACAGATAACTTCAGTCATCTGACTTCCAACTTTTACATGTATTTTGAGAGGTGTTGCCAACTGAAAACAATGTTTTTTGTCGGTATATTGATGAACCCAAAATCGCTAACGGACAGTTTATCGGTCTAATAAATTTATGTTGACATTAATGGCGATTTCTTTTCTGAGAAAAATATGTTACAGTATATACATGTTACATTTTCTAATGTTACCTATAATCACTCGAAGTGTTACATGTTGTGCAATTTCAATAGAACACAATTAGCTGCTTTTATTTACAACTATTACACTTTCATCATTAATGTACTTAATGAGCGATTTTTAAAGCTATTTAAGCGGTTTCTGCACGCTATTACGGGTTGGAAACAAATATTAACATCACTAATGGCGTATAAAAATTAAAACGTTTATAATATAAATATACTTTTTTTGATTTTAATGTGTAAATATTTTTATATTTTGTTCTAAAACAAATTGTTTACAAAGTTATGAGCGTTATGAATTATGACAAACAAAATAAAGCATTTGTTCTACAAAGAAAGTAGTAAGTACCAAAGTTGTAGAACAGGGCAGTATGAACACCTTAAGTAAAAGTAAGGGTAAAATATGCAACATGTTTTGCACGTTTTTCATTAACATATTCACAAAAGAACTTGAAAATTTTTCCCACAGTTGTATTTTTTGTACAAACGAACACAAAAATGTAGAACATGTAACATTAATGCAACATTTTTCTCAGAAAAGAAATCGCCATAAGTAACAAACAGTTTGTCAATACATTGAGAAAATGGCCATAAGATTTTATAAACAATTTGCGATTTGGAATTGAAGTCCAGTACCATCGATTCAGTAGCAAAACATTTATGGACAAAAATGTAGACCAACCCGCTAAAAATTTATCAAAAACCAACAAATAATTTCGTGAAGAAAGTCCTTAATTTACCACAGCTCGTTTATAGACCCCCTCTCGAAAAACTCTTTAGTTTGCCTAAAACATTAAAAAATAATGCTATTGTTATAAAATTTAGTCCGTCATAGCTTCATAAGATGAGCAATCTTTCCACCAAATTTCGTGAAGATCGCTTCATAATTTACCATAGGCCCCAATAATGCCCACTCAGGGAAATCATATAAAAACGATTAAAACCGTTAGCATTGTAGGATAAAAATTGTATTTTTTTTATTTAGTTAGCACAGGCCGGGGAGTGCTACTTCAGAAAAGGGGCTTGTCGCGACCGCCAGCTTTGTTTTTGTTCAGCTTCTTTGCCACTATGTACTTCCCTTACTTTTTCGATTTTCGGTAGGGCTTGAATTTCTTCGGGTTGTTCGATAAGAAGGTGAGCTGTGGAAGTCTGTTGCCAAGGGCTAAGTCTCGAAAGATTCTCTCTATCGTTCTAGTTGATCTTCGATGTTAGTGAGGATGTTGCCATATCTATGTTTGGTGTGGTAGCGGGTTTCACTTAACTGTTTGACGGCCTTATACACAGAAAAAAGTAAAAAACGGTTTTGATCACCAAAATAATTGAAACAAGCAAAAAATTGTTTAATTTTGCACCTATCACCGAAATGATTATACCAATTACTCAAATTTGCAAAAATTGCAAAACAAGGATTTTTTTTTCAATTAAAAAGTTTTTACATTTTAATTACAAAAATAATTGAAAAAATTATTAATATTAAACAATATTTTAATTGAATGAATTAACAAATTAATTAAAAAAAAAAATAAATATTTTAATTGAATGAATCACTAACGTAATTGATTTCAATACAGAAAATTAATTATTTTAATAATTGTATTGATTAAAACAGTGATTGAATTTTTGCATTAAATCGATTAAATTTTTAATTGAATAAATTAAACAGTGTATTTGAAATACACTCTAAATTCAATTACGCAAATAATTAAATCAAACAAATTATTAATTGAATAAGTTTGTTAAATCAATTCAGTTGATGGTTAAATGAAGCAAAATAATAATATTTTAAATATATGTTTTATTTAAATATGGTTTCATGCTTAATTTTGGAAGATTTTTTTGACAGAGGAATTTCATACATACAACTTTGTATAAAATTGTAGAATAGCTCTGGGGGCAAATCGCGACATTCGATATCGATCGAAATTGCAATACAATTTACATGGGAATTTCGATCGATATCGAATGTCGCGTTTTGCCCCCTGATTCTTCAGGGTATTCAAATGATCGCTGTATATGTCCCATGAGGAATCCAAGAGACTTCCTGTTTGTTAAGAAGTGGTCGATCTGGTTACGAAAAATACAATGCGTAGATTGTCATGTATATGTATATTTATGATTATCACGGTGTGGTTATCAAGTACTGCCAAACAAGAACTGGCTGCAGAGGTCTAAAACGTTCACCGTTTTTGTTGCGATTGCTGCATAAACCTTCGGGCCCCGTAATAATCGGAGCCAATTTTTGCGTTCACATTCCCCATGACTAATTTATTTGGAACGATGGTGATTACTTTATTCAATTGTTCAAAGAAAGAATTTTTGGTGTCGTTGTCTGCTGCTTCTGTTGGTAAGTAGCACTGTACCCCTATGATATTTTAGTACAAATTCGGATGCTCACAGCTTCTTTCGGATATCGGTTTGTACTTCTTTAGAGACCTCTCCTTTTTGTCTGGAAGCAGTTAGCCAACTCCGTTACATGTAAGTTCGGGTTGCCGCTAAAGATAAAATGGTGTCCAGAGGCAGTGCCCAACTTTCCCCTAACTTTCCATCTAACTTCACATTGTCCTAGGAAGTCAAGCCTGTATCTCTCCATGTTATTGCATACTTGCGCCAAGCGCAATGTTTCTGATAGCGTCCTTATTTTCCATGATCCAAATCTTGTCCTTGTTCGATAGCAAATGTGTTGTGCCTTTTTATCCAGTCCATTTCTTATTTGTTGTAGCGCTTCGTTGATAGTGCTTTTTTTTATTGTAGTAAAGTTTGGTCCAATTTAGTATTATATGACTAAGACACACTAAAAACGCCATGAAATTTTGTAATTATTGATTCATAATTGTTCCATACAAACCAGCCATCCGAAAAACTAATTCAGAAGTATTAAATACAAAATTTGTATCATCTATTGCAGTAGCCCCGAACGCACGCACACAAAGATATTATGTACTTGGGTGCGGTCGCAGAGACTGATGATAGCCTGATGTTTTGAAACGAACAAAGTTGTTGTATACATGTGAATTGCCGACCGTGTCTGTGTGAAAACTACGATTATTGACTTACTCACGAGCCTATGGAGTGGTTATCACTGATCTATTGTATTGAAATCACTCTACCGTATTTTGTGATAAACGGTCCATAATTTACGATAGGCTTATAATATTTCTGAAATGATTCATGATATTTTATTTAAATTAGGCAGCGAATTTTAATACTATGAGGTCAGGTTTTACAAAGATTGGCTTATAATTTATGGATCTCATATAGAAGCCACTCCTGAAATATTCGTACTCTCAGTGGAGGGTATTTAAAATGCGGCATAGACGAATATGGCACTCTGACTTGTTTAGCTTATTTATTATATTTTATGAATCATTTTTTATCCAAAAACCCTTTAATTAAACAAATATTGATTTAAAAAAAGTAATTTGATTTTTTACTTTTTGTGCTATTTTTCTACATATTTTGACCTCGGCATTTGCGAGATTTAGTACAAGTAAATTTGCCAATATTTTGTATAACTTTACAAACATAAAAAATTATTTTTAAGTTTTGTTTAGTAGTTAGTACTTTTTAATAAACAATTTCTACAGCTTTATAAATAAACATACTCTAAAAATTCTGTAATAATAAAAAACTAAATTAAAAATTAAATTTTTTTCACTAAAGATAAAAGTATTTTTTGTTCCATTTATTGCATTTCTTTTGAGATAACAAACCAAACACAGCAACAGCAATGAAAAAAAAACTAATTTAAAATGAAATGCATTTTTAATAAAGCTGAAAACATAAAATTCAATTTAAATTCAAAGACGTGTTCTAAAAAGAAGGCAAAATAAGAAGAAAAACAACATGCTATAAAGAAAATGGGAAAAAATAAAAATAATGTCATTTTCAACATCATGTTATCAAAGGAAAGAAGCACAAAAAAATAAATGCAAAAAGATAGTTTTATTTTACGAAAAAAAAATTGCATGCATGCACACGCAATACTGTACAAGCCAAATTGGATTGGGAGGGGAACCTACTGCAAGCAAAAGTACTTTTCTTTTTTCACAAGACTGTGTTATATATACACACATACGTATAAGTACTTTACGAAAGCCAGAGTGACAGTATACAAATAAAAAGAAAAAATTTAACATTTATATACCATACATATACATATTCACTTCTATGTACAATATACACAGTTATACATGCATACATGCATATGTATGTATAAACGAAATAAAAAGAAATTATTTTATTTATTTTAAAGTATATAAAAACATCTAATTTTGCTCACAAAGAATCCTAAGAAAGAAAAAAATAACAAGAAAAACCTTTCATTAGATGTTTGTGGGAAAAAGGAGGGCTTCCAGCTCCTAAAAGTTTACTATAGTTTTATTTTACACACATTAATACGCACACACATTCGTGCTTTTTTCATCTCTTTTAGTGCACTTCTTGCAACATCTTTTAATACGAAGTTGTTGTTAGTGCTTAAATACTTTTTGTTGTTGTAGTAGTACCAGCTCCACTGAAAATATGTGTTTGTATGCCTGTGTTTGATTCGGAGTACGTGTGTGTGTGCTTTTCTTTATATGCTATTTTTATCTTTGTATGCTGCTTGCTGTTTTTGTTGTTGCTTTGCGTTGCTCCAAACGTTATGTGATTCGTGCGTGAAAAATAGGAGGAGCTCCATTTGACAAACAACAAACAGCAACATGAATTTCTAAAAAAAAAATGTAAAAAAAAAATGTACAAAAACATTTTTCTCATGCGCATAAGATGCTTTGCTAAAAGTTGGGTTTTTTAAAATAACTTTTGTTGCCTCTATTTAAAATATTGTTTAAAGAATTTATAAACTTTAAATTAAATTAAAAAAAAAGTTTTATTTAGTTTTTAATTTTTATTAAATAAAAAAATTATGTTTCTTATTTAATAAAATCCACTAAAAAAATCCCAAATGAAATACTTTTTTGAAATTATATGTAGTTTGATTATAATATTTTTATTATTATCTTTATCAATTTTTTTTTTCATCAATACTTTTAATTAGTGTAATATTTTTAATTAGTGTAATATACGTAGTTATCATGACGCCATATTTTGTGAGCTGTCAACCATAAAAATACAAAAATATTTAAAATTAAAATAAAAAACAATATCTTTACCCTTGAAAATACTCTTAATTTAATTTTTTTTAGCTCAGACACATGTGAAAAAGATTTACATGGATACCTGCCGCGTAAGCCTGATCCATGGTGGATCTTATACACTAGGTGACAAACAATGAATTTACCAACCGACGCTAATTGTGAGAGCAGCTAGCACACTTAGGTAGCAAGTTGAGTGCTTGTCCGGCAAGATACACTCGCACCTTGTTTAGGATCTGGAGTTTTTTAGCTACTGCTGAAATATACTAGCATCAGCAACATCACCTAGGGATAGTCCCCCTTAGGCCTTAGGCCAAACTCACTCACAAACGTGGAAAAAATCAGGCCTTTAGTGGGATTTTCAGTATATCCCTTCCCGCAATTTTGGGTATAAACCACAAACACAACTTGAACCGCGAAAGTGTCCCTTTATCAAAAATGCATCTATCCGTTGCACTCTATTCGCCAATTTGTACAAAAGTGCATCCTTGGAAGTACTAATTATCAGAAAGCTCAAACTTCCCAAAAGACAATAACAGGAAGAATTTTCCCCAAGAAGAATACAAACGGAAGCCTCAACTAGTAGTCAGTAAGGTACCTGCTTATAAGGGGTTCCTGACTCCCGTGATACCAGATAAGATCTCTGGTCGGCCGCGGTACAAGAGATCGTGAAAATCTCTTGTAATCAGTCAATTTGTCATGTATTGGCTGTACCTGTTTATGTCCCGGATGATGTAACACTAAAATGTGAAATATCCTTAAGATGACCCCTACCCAGGGGAGCAGTCAGCTTGGACTAGGGATGGGCAAATTGAAAAAATAAATCGATATATATCGAATCGATATTTTTTAAGAGTATCGAAATTCGAAAAGGGACCTATGGGCAAAAAATTAGTTTTTGAGAAAAACGGTTTTGAAGTAAGTGTTCCCAGTTTTGGGGATTTATCCCCAAATTGGGGATTTTATTTTGTAATTGGGGATAACAAATTCCTGAAAATCCCCAGGGGATTTTTTGGGGAAAAGCACTTTTTTCGATGGGGATTTTTGGGGATAATATATTATTATAAATTTTATTTTTGAAATGGCAAGACCGATTTGGTCAAGATTTGGGTACAAATTTCTGTATTTTTTGCGGTTTAAAACTATTTCAAGAACTTGTTAAAAAAGTTTTAAATATGCTTTTAGTACTAACTAGCGTTACTTCTGTTGAACTAGCTTTTCTCTGTAATGAATACAACCAAAATCAATATTTGCAACAGAATGCAATATGAGTTATTAGGAGCTCTTCTTAGAATAAATACACACTTTAAAATTTACTCAATAATCTCAAATGCACTTTTTAAACAAACAACATGTAACACAAAACTGCATTGGCTTATAAATTATAAGATTAAGATTCCCTAGTTTTGGAGATGATAAATATGTTTTGACGAATAATTATTTTTCTTTTGCGTTTTTACGTTATTCTTGTACATAAAAAATAAAAAACATTAGATTTAATAATATATTACACAAATGGATTTATTTAAATAAATGGATGTATGCCTATTTTCCCATTGACTTAATATTATGTTTTTTATTTTTAAGAAAATTTGGGGATTTTTTAAAATAAAACTGGGAACTCTGTTTAAAGTTAACAAGTTAATTTTTTTCTTATCAAAGGTGCAGCTTGGTTATGACAAAAGTAATGCAGTTAGAAAACTGTGGTTTGCTGCATTAGAAAGACCGTATTGTCAATTTTAAGAATCATCGAAAAAAAGTAAAAATCTATTTTTTCATCCATAGGTTCATTTTAACTAAAACTGTCACATATATACATACAGTGAGCAAAAAAAAACACAGAGACTAAAGTAAACCATAAGGAAGGGAAGCACTTAATCTACGAATTCAAGTGCAGACAGATTTTCGTCCATCACTTCCAAATACATACAAATACATGGAGAAAGTTAGGGGAAGCACTTAATCCACGAAATATTTTTCATACTGTTAAGCACGGTGGCGGCAATGTTATGGTTTGGGGGTGTATGAGTGCTAATGGAGTAGGTTACCTTGTTTGTATCGAGGGAATCATGAATAAAACAGATTATTTAAATATCCTGGAAAATAATTTGCCAAAATCCTCCCAAAAAAATGGGATTAGGAAATGATTTTGTTTTCATGCAAGATAATGATCCAAAGCATTCGGCCGTTATCGTAAGGGAATGGTTGCTTTATAACACAAAAGAAGTTTTGCCTCATCCTCCCCAGAGCCCGGACTTAAATCCGATTGAGCATTTGTGGGCTCATATGCTCTCACAGTTATCTGGATTGCTATTCCCCAAGAAATTATAAAAAATCTAGTCCATTCGATGCCAAGAAGACTTCTTTCTGTTAAGGAAGATAAAGGACACCATACAAAATACTGAAAACCTAAATATTTTAATCTTTTTTAAAGTTACGTTAAGTTTTTTGTCCTATACAACTATTTTTTTTTTGCTTATGAGTTTTAGCATATTTATGTTTTTGTTGTTTTTTTTAACGTTAAAATATACAAAATGTTTTATTTAAACTAAAATATAAATCTTAAAATTTAATTAATGTGAAATAATAGTTATAATATGGTTTTATTTTAATCTCTGTGTTTTCTTTTATTTTAATTTAACAAGTGTACAAGTTTTTTTTTGGCTCACTTTATGTATATTCACAAATCTTATTATTATTCCAAATATATATAGGCACATATCGTCACAAGAATTAAAGAACGCTGTAACTGACAAAACATAAAATGTTCACCAGAGCCAAAAAACCTGTATGAAAAATAGTAGAAAAAAAATTCATATCACAAAAACTATACAACTTAGGAACATGATGTTAAAAAAATTTTATTTTTTCTCGCTTTATATATTGGCTTTAAGCACTTCCTCGCTTTATATATTGGCTGTAAACACTTCCTCCCAAGTCTATTCTTCCCTGGGATTCTGCGGCTTACAGCAAACTATTTTTTTTTTTTGCGTAAGTGAATTTTTCATCATACAAATATGGCACCGGGACCAATCGACGCAGTATTTTTTTCTGATAAAAATGATGCAAAAAACGTATTTTCGATTTTTTTTCAGTAACAGCGTTCTTTAATTCCTGCGACGATATATTGTTCCAAAACCGCATAAAATAAATCTTTTCAAGTTCGTTTGACTTAACTGCCCAGTAAAAACTTCGCCTTCAAAATAATGTGTTGAGTAATCAGAAAAACATAAGAGCACTACTTACAATTCTACTGAAAGAACCAATGAATTTTACAAGGGATGTCCCAAAATGAACGCATTAAAAAACAAGTCATTACTTTTTTACCTGCATACATCCAGAAAAAAGTAGTTATGGAAGTTGTTATAGATGTAGTTATAGAAGAAAGCTACAAAATAATGAGTTAAAGAAGCTTTGAAAAAGTAGGCGAAGTTTTTACTGGGTGTTTTAATTAGTGATGCCAATTCTTAAAAACATATTGTTGAAAAAACTGATAAAATTTTGTGTTTTTAATGAATACTGACTTTAAAAAATATCGAATTCGATAGACGTATTTCAATATCGGCGATATATATCCATTATTTTTAAAATATCGATATTTTTAGCCCATTCCTAGCTTGGACCGAAAGTTGTGCTCGGTATCCAGTATTGAACAAATCTAAACGCCAATGTATTAACAGAAGTTGTGATGGCGAAAATTTTTGCACTGGAAGAACGTAAACCTAAGAATTCGATTCAGATTGGAATTATTATTGTTAGTTTATATTTTTAAATATCATTATCATAGCTTGGACCATTGGACCAAATATTTTGCGTAAAATATTATTAGAAGCTGCTGTTTGAAAGCTGTCATGGACCACGTTTTGCATTCATACGTGACAGTTGGTCCAATTATGGTTTTGATGTTATAGAAATTACACGTTTTTAAAACTAATTTGGAAGTAAAGATTTTGTTCTTGGAAAAATACGCTCCATTTGCTGCATATATGTGGTCACTTATTCCGCCTTTCATGCTATTGTCGTTTATTAGCAGAGCGTACAGTATTCAAAGCTGTTTAGATCTTCAAAGTTGTAGCTTCCGATTGTATATTTTGTGTTATTGATGTTTTTGTTTAAGCTTTGATATTGTTGCAAGTAAAACTGTTGCTTATAATTCTTATTCGCTTAACAGTTTTATTTGCTTGATATCTAAAATTTTTGGATCAAGTTTCCTGACGATATGGCCTAAGCAACCAGTGAAATGCGCTTAGGAATAGCTTCTCCCTTCAACAATAAATTTCAGTGTTTTTATCAAGAATAAAAATTGGGAATTAAGCACGATAAACAAAATCTTGTAAAATAAAAATTTTGTATTCCCACAAAAATTATTTTGATAATTCAATGTTGTTTTAACATAAACTTTTGCCACCGTATTCATAAACGATTGTTAAATTTAACAAACGTTTATTAAGAAAAATTTTCATACAACATTTGTTTTGCAAATCTTTATTAAATTTAAAATATTTTTATGAATACAGGCATTACTTGTTTCTAATAGGATACGATATTCAACAACACTGAGGATATCTGCAAACTACAATATTCGGCATAAGCAACTTTTTCATATTAAAACAGAAATAAAAACAATTTCAAATCAATTTCAAAATTTATAATCATTTGAATAAAATTTATGGTAACGTCTTTCTATTTTGCAAACAAACAATTTTTCACTAAAATACTTAAACAAACAAAACTAAGAACATACACAAACATATAAAGACCCATTGTGCATTGTTTGTTTAATTTTTTAATGTGTTTGCAAAATAGCACAAACTTATGACACACTTAAATGTATTGACATTTATTCTCAAGGCTTAACTTTCCTTTAGGATTAACCAACATTAAAATAAACTTTGTTTAAATTCAACTATAAATATTTTATTAGTCTTATAAATACAACGACAAACTTTTCCAATAACAAAATTGGTTTTTTTTGTAATCGTAGATTTATTCAAACAATTAATCAAACATTCATGAAATCAATCAGTCAATATAAATTTTATCGTTAAGGAAACAAATGGAATCTGTTTACGCCACAATTTAATTCACTTAAAATTAATTTCAAAAACATTTTCGATGAAATAAAACTCATAAATATGGAAATTACATGTTATTATTTATTTCTCTAAATTAGCTGAAAGGTAGATGGATGTATGGTTGGATGGATAAGGGGAAACAAGGAAAGGTTCAAAAAAAAGTTGTTGGTTTTATTTTAATTTTGATTAAAATCTTAAGTGTTTGTTATAAAGATATTAAAATAGAAATGAAACAACTAAAAACATGTACATAAATAATTCAAAGAACATACTCATATACTTTTGTTCCGAATTATCTAAATCAGCTTAAATGTAGGCAAAACGTTAAATAATTTTATTTCCCTGTTTGTTTGTCATGAACGAAGAGAATGAATGTGATTTCTACTAATTCAAGCACAATTTCATATACAAACTTTAAAATATCTCATACTGGTAAAATAAATATTTTTAGATTTTTGTACACTTAAGGCCAAGTTTTTTTGTAAGTGGTTTTAACAGATTGTAAAATGAAACCGTAATATTCCGACCACCATCATTTTAACTTCTTTCCTACAACCACTCCCTCACACAAATACACAAATTTAAGCCATCTAATTGTGGTCTACCACACAATCATCAACTCTCGACAGAGAGGAAAAACCTCTTTCCTTCCTCCAACTGCACACATGCACAGGTTTGTGTGAAAGTGTTTGTATGAGAGAATCCAATACGAATACTTGCAACGTTTTAGCCGTTTTATTGTCGACAAGTATGAGTTTGTTACCGACTTTTTTTCCCGCTAATGCTTGCATGACAAATTCACATTCATAATCTTTGTGCCATAAAAAAGGGTTTTATTTCAATATAATTTTTTTTTTAACTACAGCACAATTCGCGTTCTCATAATATTTCTTTTTTACTTTTTTCATGTAATTTCGCGAACGCGAATATCATGTCATTTTTTTCACGAACAATGGACAACAATAACAACAAAAAAAATAAAATAAAAACTCTGTAAAATGAAATGAAATAAAAATATTTTCCACAATGACTTTCTGAGGCATGTTTGCCTTGTAAACTGGTGCGATTGTGCATTTTTCTGTTAATTGTTAAACATTTTATGGTCTGATGAATAAAATTTTTTGTTTAAATTTTTTGTGTTTCATATTTTTTCTTTACAGGATTCAAAACAGCATTTTTACGGTCATCGTAAGCGCCTGATAAGAGAAAAAAAGAAGGGGGTGAGTTTATAAATTTGTGGTTTAATAATTTAAAGTTTTATTCAAAAGCGACACAAAATTTTAATTAAGTAAAAGTTGTATTCGAAATAAATTCTTAATAAAAAAAAAATAAAAGAAATAACGGTCCTCTTACTTTAATAAATTCCTTATAAATCCTATTGATTTTTCACATGTCGTCAACTAAAGATTTGTTTATTAGAACCACAATAAATCGTTATGACACATTAAAAAACTATTTTAAAGTTGTTTCTGAAAAGTAAATAATGGGTAAGTAAAAAAGAAATGTTATTTTTAAGGGAGTTTGCGTTACATTTTGGTGTATAACTCTTTTCCTACTGCAATGATTGTCCCAAACTGCTTCGGAGAGCAAGAAATAACTTGATACTACAATTCATTTTCTCAGTTGAGTCGTTGGGAAAAGACTGTATTTTCAACAAACGTACAGCCAGACATGCATTTCTAAATGGACTTAGAATATCTTATCTTATAGCTGGGGGGCAACCGGTCTGAATTATTGACTCGTGGGTGGCTGTTCGTCCATGCAAACTCTGCAACAGTAACTTTTCGTATTGCCGCTTTTGCTATCTCGTTGTTGGAACTCAGTGTATTTTCAATCTATCCAAATTTTATTCTTATCTTATATATATTTCGTCGGCTTAATATGCAAACCTGCTAACTCCCTTTAAGCTAATTTTACAGGAGACAAAAAACTTTTTGAATTTCATATTTGCAGCTTGAGTAGGAAAACCAGAAATATAGTTGGTTGGTTTTACACACTTCAAGACTCAAATTGAAGAAAAGCTGCATGCTGGTAGATTTCGGCCGTAACGGCCCCTAATTCACGTTCAATGTTGGCTCTGAGTTCTTCCAACGACGTCAGCTTGTTTCCATAGACCGATGATTTGACGTAGCCCCAAAGAAAAAAGTCTAGAGGCGATAAATCGCACGAACGAGGTGGCCTATTGACTGGTCCATTTTCTGAGATAACACGCTCACCAAACTTGCTCTTCAATTAATCGATTGTTACGTGTGCTGTGTGGCTTGTGGCACCGTCCTGTTGAAACCACTTGTCGTCTAAGACCATGTTTTCCAATTCGGGCCAAAAATAATCGGTAGCATGGCGCGAAAGGATCGCCATTTGCAGTCCCGTGACGATCGTTATTGTCGACGAAAAAATTTTGGCCCAATGATGCCGCCGGCTTGCAAACCTCACTAAACAGTTATTTTTTGTGGTTGAAGTGGTGATTCATGAAGCACATCTGGGTAACGCATATTTTGCTTATTGACGAACCCATTGAGCCAAAAATGAGCTTCGTCACTGAAGATGATTATGAAATAAAATTCATCACCTTGGCGTCTCTTCTCCAGAGACCCAGCGGAGAACGTACGTCGCGTCAAATGGTCAATCGACTTCAATTCTTAAGTCAGCTTGATCTTGTATGGGTGTTAACCAAGATCTTTACGCCAAATTCGCCATAAAATGGTCTTGGCGATGCCCAGTTCTTGAAAACGCCGCGAAATCGACTGATTAAGAGCGTTTGCAACGGACGCCTGAACGGCAACGATATTTTAGTCACTTCTCACTGGCACGGCAGCATCACATAATGAATATGTGGACTCAAATTTTTGCACTAACTTCAAATTGCTTGTCTACTAGGGCGAGAAAACCGACCGAAAATTTAAGTTAACGCTCTTAAGGTTGCGGTCACCGACTCCGAATTTCGGTAGTACATTTTTATAATTTGCATACGTTGTTCGTTCGTGTACTTTACCTTGATGAAAATGTTGAGTTTACTTAAAAAAAAGGAAAATAACAGTTAGATGATCAGTAAAATAGTTCGTTCACAAATTAAAATCAATGTTGTCAAGTACCTATTGGAAAATCCGTTATATTAAAATTGTCGTGTACAAATTTTCTTATACTAGTCTTGCAAAGCTTTAGTCTTGAATTATAATTTCAGATGTTTCACCCGGAATGATAAACTTAGAAGACGCTCATTCACCACTCGTGGTTGGGGGTATACAAATGGGTCAACATCTACAAACAAAACCATTTTTTCGTTACTTTTGAAATATTGTTGTAACCGGAAGCGTTATTTTAGTTATGTAAATCCTTCAGCGCACGAGTGCGGAAAGTTTTCTGACTGTCATTCACTTGGGAGTGCCCAGTAACGATTCCTCTGTTTGACTGTCCAAGCAACTCACTAATTCCGGTCCTAGACCAAGTATTTCCCGGGCAATGGCTTTTCAGATTCCTCTGAAAGCTAGCTAAAGTGAGAAGGCGCTTAGTCATGTAGCCTGAATGGTTAAAGTACATCTTAACGCCTCAGGCAAGTAGGCAAATTACATGAATATTTGCTGAAGCATGACTGCATCGTGGGATTGGACACGAAGATAGCAGCCCTAATACCAATCTAAGAAAGGAGGGCCAGCAACCCACTTTTTCGAAATAGAATTTGCTAACGAATCGCCTTGGCGCCCTGTGCTCCAGTGGGAGTTATATAGTTAGAATAAGTATATATATATATAAAATCCACAACCACATTATGGTTGACTTTGGATATGTTATGGTTAATAATATCAACAATATATTAACTACTTGGAAGTGTATTATTATTTTTTAACAATAAAATTTCCCTCTTTTCCAAGGACAATATGTCATGGTTGAAGAACAACTGTGCTATTCTTAGTGGTTAACAAATTATTGTTGTTATTAATCAAAAAATGTTTGGCGTTAACCATAGAATGATTGCCTTTTCTTGTTGAAAGACTTAAATAACCGTGATATGGTTGGCGGTAACAAAATTATAGTTTTTTCACATGTTAAATTTTTACATATCGTTTGAACCCTTTCATCAATGTGTACAGTGATGAAAGGTAAATATGACATTTTGATTTAGAACGAGTTTTATTTTTAAGTGACAAAGCATCAGACATCAACTGTTTTTAAAAGCTTTTATTTAACTTACAATGTATGTAATATGTATGTTTGTTCGGGTGGAATCTAGCAACTCAATTTTGAAATAGTTATCTTCAACCGATTGAGCTGAAATTTTGTATACACGTTCAGTTTGGATGACAATGCATGGTACTCTGTTAGACGACATTCTAAATCCCGCCATATTGGATTTACAACACAACAATATGGCGGACTAGTTTTTCTTAATGCACTTCTACAATATGGGTATCAAATTAAAGGGTTTGTTAAGAACAACTCGAAAAATAAAGTGGTAACTCTAATATGGGTATCAAATGAAAGGGCTTGCCAAGAACGTCTCGAAAAATAAAGTGGTCACTATAGATACAATATGGCTGACTAATGGCGATTTCTTTTCTGAGAAAAATATGTTACAGTATATACATGTTACATTTTCTAATGTTACCTATAATCACTCGAAGTGTTACATGTTGTGCTATTTCAATAGAACAAAATTAGTGCTTTTATTAACAACTATTACACGTTCATCATTAATGTACTTAATGAGCGATTTTAAAACTTTTTAAGCGGTTTCTGCACGCTATTGCGGGTTGGAAACAAATATTAACATCACTAATGGCTTATAATAATTAAAACGATTATAATACAAATATACTTTTTTTGATTTTAATACGTAAATATTTTTATATTTTGTTTTAAAACAAAGTTTTTGCAAAATTATGAGCGGTATGAATTATAGCAAACAAAATAAAGCATTTGTTGTACAAAGAAAGTAGTAAGTATCAAAGTTGTAGAACAGGGCAGTATGAACACCTTAAGTAAAAGTAAGGGTAAAATATGCAACATGTTTTGCATGTATTTTATGTACAAACGAACACAAAAATGTAGAACATGTAACATTAAAAAGAATTAAAATTAAAAAAACTTTTTTAAAAAGAAGCTATTATTAAATGCGCTAAAAAGTAAAAAATAGATTAAAAGTAAAAAACCTTTTTAAAAAACAAGCTTTTATTTGAATGCGCTAAAAAGAAAAATTTGTTTGCTTTATGACTTTTACTATAAAATTATAAAGTCATTACACAATTTATAAAATATAAAAGCTTGTCGTAAGATAAATGCATTTCTTTTGAGTTAAAAAAAAAGAAAAACACATAAAATACAAACAGTGTAATATATGTAAACAATTAACTTAAAAATTTGTTGTGTTGGAGATAACCATATCAAATGTATTTTCTTTATGTTTATGGTGGGGGTTTCTCTTTTAGGCATTTGAAACGGCAAATCCATTTCCCGTGAATCCCGGTATATTCGGGATTGACAATATCAAGATTCCCGCGATATTTCAATTTCCAATCTTTCTGAGTATTTTCCCATAGTTTTTAGGCTTCAAGACAAAATGCTAAAATTTACTTTAAAAAATTGTCTAATTAAAAATATCGGATACTTCAACATTTTTTTTTTAAACAATTAGGCATTTAATAGTTTTCTGGGGATGCTACCAATGTCAGCTTAGCGAAAAAGACAACTTTAAAAAGTTCCTGGAGTAGAGAGATTTTAACGTACTATTTAAATATTTATTATGATCAATCGTTGATATATAAAATTTCCTGAAAAGTATTTTTTTAAGTATGAAATTTTGATCTTTGTAAATATTTTCTACAAAAATGGCTTCGCTTAGGAAATGATTTTTCTAAAGCGATGTCGCTTTCACTTAAAAACATTTTAATAGTAGTACTAAAGCTTACGTTACACCTTCACACAACTCTTATGTATTTCATAATACAGTACGCCCTCGGGTTGTGCAACAGGTTTGGATTGAGGGCTGTAGAACAAACTAACAATCAGGTATGTGATACAAATTGATTTTAAAAACAACATGATTTGAAACCGAAAATATCGTGTTCAGTATCTTTTAAAATAGATCTTAAATATATATTTTATTTTCAGTCTTTATTCCTCTAAATTTTATTTTATATACGTTAACTGAAGTGTATTCCTTATGAAACAAATAAAAAGAAGAAAATGGAGGTGGATAGGCCACACTCTGAGAAAATAATATAACAATATATATATAAAAATATAACAAGAATGGCACTAAAATGGAAACACATGGAGACGATCAGTGAAAAACGAACTTGAACGATATGGTTTCACGTGGGACGATGCCGCAGTTGAAGCTAGAGACAGATTACGTTGGAGAAATCAACATGTTAAACCAATATTCTCCATTGAGGAGTAAAGAAGGACAAGATTCTTAATGAAAATTGAGGACTATAATTCAGAAATGGATTTTAAAGTCCCTCGAAATTCAGCACACCTTTTAAAAACGTTCGTTTTGAAATCGATAGATTTTCATAACCTACCTGAATAGTTTTTTCTTAAATTTCCAAAAATCCCAAGTTCCAAAATCGAAAACTCTATTGCCCAGGTTTTTGTAAACAATCTCGATTGGCATCCCTTATCTTAAATTTTATTTAATAAAAAAAAATTAGGACTTTTAAATTGCCATTTGTTACTTTAAGACATTTTCTTTGTCCCGCACTTACTTTTAGCAATAATGCCCAACAATACATTATCGATAATGTTAATAAGCTGGCTAAAATAGACCTATAAAAACAATTTAGCTAAAGCCATAAAATAAAAATAAATAACTTATTTTCAACACACACACACACACACAAACAAACTTCAAAGACAATAAAAATGAGTTACTTTAAACATTTTATTGAACGCCTTTCCCAAATAAATAAAAAAAAATACTACAACAATCCAGAAGGAACCCTTTCAATTTTATTACTTTTCGACAGAATTTTCCTTTTAACTGGTACAAAAATAATAATGTGGTTATTTAAAACCCTTCACTTCTTTAGCAGTATTTATTAAAATGATTTCGATAAAAAAAAGGAAATTTTAAACAAAATGCTCCCACATATTTTATACAACTCGTACACTACTGTAAGGACCCCCCACCATACCTACATGTACAAATGTGTGTATGTGTTTGTTAAAAAAGTGTTATTTATATTAAGTAACCATATTCATTTCATTACATTCCTCTTACTCTTTATATCTGTATGTTACATATCTTTCTGTGTATGTGTGTGTGTTTTTTTATATATGAATATTTGCCTCAAGGGTACTTTTCAAATTTATTACTTTAAGCTTTGGCTAATGGTCATTTGTTGTTCCAACTAAACATTTATTTGTTTAAATTGTTACAAATACTCTTAATATACGAAACACTACGGCAGCAACAACATTAACACTCACACACACACTTTTAGAATGTTCAAATCTAACAAATTGTATTTGTTGTTGCTGTTTGTGAGTTTATGTTTGTTGTGTTATCCTTGTTAAGTTGTTAATGGTCATTGTGGCTGTAGTTTATTTAGCTGGCAAAGGAAATGTTTCTAAAATTTTTTAAAACTCTCATATTGTCCAAAAATTGCTTTAAGGCAATAAAATTTTATAACTGTCTTTTTCTCAAACGCTTCCCGCTCTCAACCCCAAGGGAATTAAGTAGTTGGTCGTAATGAATTTATTTTTATTTTTTTATGTAAAAAATTTAAAATTTTGGTTTTTTTTGTAATTTATTGTAAGACTAGGAAATATTTTATAAGTAATATAAAATAATATTTGTTGTTCTATTTATGCCTATCACATATCGAGGGCTTATATTCAATAAACACTATCATTAATTTTGACTTCAATGTTAACTTAAAAAAAAATATATTAAATATATGTATTTACATAGTTGGGGGATTCACAAGGTGTCATAAAGTCATATGTATGTCTTAATATATTAACGTGAAAAAATATGACTGTTGTGAACAACCCCTCATAATTTAGTGCGCCTTTTTAAATTTAAATCAGCTGATTTAAAACAAAAATAAATAAAAAATTTTTACATAAATAAAAATATTTTTTAATTCTAACCCAGGAATCTATATATATATAAAATTTTCAGGGAATCTTCAGAATATTCAGGAGGGTGACACTATGAAGTCTGATTTTTGATTTTCGGTCTGCGGGCGAAGGGGCGTGGCAAAATCCAATTTTCATATTGCACCACCAATGACATCTATATAATTTGGACGATTTTTTCTTTAAAATTATCGCCATGGTTCAACTTAGATTTATTCGAAAAGAAAATTTTGCCACGCCCACTTTTACGCCTACTTTTTTCGAATTACCTAAAATCAGAAAACGGCTCCATCGATTTGACAAATTTTTCTTTCAAATGTTCGTATTAATCCATTTTAAGTTTTCATCGAAAGAAAAATTTACCATGCCTACTTTAACGCCCACTTTTTCTATTAAGAGCATAACTTGAGAAGGGCTTGACCGATTTGGACGATTTTTCTTTAAAATCATCGCCATGGTCCAACTTAGGTTTTTACGCCCACTTTTTTCGATTTACCTAAAATCAGAAAACGGCTCCAACGATTTGACTAATTTTTCTTTCAAATGTTCAAATCTTTTTAACGGATTTTAAAAATCGAACGCAAACATTTTTCCTAATTTGGACAGGATAACGTCTGTCGGGTCAGCTAGTTAATAAATAAAATTAGATCTTACCTGACTTCTTTCCATTTTCCAGACGCAAATCACAAATAAATTTTATTTTGTTTGTTCACCAAACAGCAGAGTCCTAAGCCGATCTTATTTGACGCCGCAAGTGATTTGTTGCAAAAAATGCTAGCCGCAGGTTAAATACGGATGTTAGCCGGATAAAACTATACCATCAACGGCGACGGCTACAAAAACTAACGCGGCACGACTCAGCCGCTCAGCGCTGGTCTCTTCTGATAAATTACGATAGTACAATAAACATAGCAAGCAAAGTTCTATTAATTTAAGACACTTTTTTTGTTTCCAAAGCAACAACAATATTTTTAAAACATTGTAAAATGTTAGAACATTATGACAATATAACATGATAGCACACTAGAGTGGTTCGAAAAAAAATTTTTTTGTCAGTCCTCCCCTAGGATTAAAGATAATGTAAAAACAATTCCAAAAATAATTTTTTTATTTTTTTTGCCACGCCTAGAAATACCGCCCTTTTAGTTTTTTGTTCACTGTGTCGCCATTTTTAGTCCGATCATAACATTTTGTATATCGGTGTTCATAGCTCTGTAAGGGCTATATTTCTGTCTTTAACATATTTTTATACAGAAGTTGTATCAAAATAACACAGCTTCATTTTAGTTCAAAAATATTTAGCGTTTGGGATGGTATAAACCGAGCTTTTGAAAGACATGACTAGAATTTGCGTGGTATAAAAAAACTACTAAAGGGTTTAAAAAATTTAAAGGCCCGGAATTTCGAAAATCAAGCCAAAGCGGTGTTAATAAGGCAAGTAAGGCAAGTAAGGATTTCCTTTAATCAAATACAGAATGCTTGATTCAAGTACGGATTGTTTAAATAATCCAAAAAGAATTTGGGAATTATTTCCTAGTATTTTACTTTTTAACGTAAAAAAAATTAATGTTTTCTACTTGTAGTGTTGTTGTTGTTTTTTTTAATTGTTTTAAGTACGATTCGTTTAAAAATTAAGTAGAAAAAACTTTAATTTCTTTCGTTACAAAATTTAAAGCTTTAGTGGTCCGAAATCGGATAAAAACTAAATATAATAAAAAAAAAAACCAAAAAAGGTGGGACTTAACTTATTTTTGCAAGTACCAGCACTCTAGGGATGACCAATACTATTGCATTGCAGGTAAATGGGTTATAGGATGTTATATGGAGGGAGTAGTGCTGGTGGACACTCGATTTTAACTTTTTTATTTAGATCATTCCCCATACAAACAGTGCGGCTAAAAAACGAATTTAACCTGTAATGCGTTGTACGATACACCAATCATAAAAGGATATGCTCTTGAGAAAACGCGTATTACGAACAAAAGTAGGAGTTTCAGGAGCCAAGTCACTTATTTCATCAGAACTCATCCCATTATAGTAACGATAAAACAGCGAAATAAAAAGAGTCACCAATGAGAACCTTCGGCCTTTACTGCACGCGGCCTAGAAGCTCCAAAATTGACATTTAAACACCGGCTCACAGATTAGATTCGCGGCCGGAAATATATGGTTAAAATAGTAAGGAGATTAGATGGAGCTTTATTTTTCATTGTTTTAACCGCATTTCTAGTTCAAATATATAATCCAGTAAGTAACAAGATTCTTCATGACGATTTTCATGTACACTTGCTGATGATACAGCAAAAGTTGAAGTTTGAGCGTAGTTGTTTGTTGGCATGTCCGAAGTATATGTATATTAAGTACAATAAAAGAGGAGACAAGATACTTCCTTGTGGATCTCCAGCGCCAAAAATTTTGGTACATTTTTTTCGTTTAGCTGCACATTCAATTTGCACGAAAATTCGTGCAGGTACGCAAAATATTCTCTTACGCAGTATACACCTAGCAGCATAAATAATGCTGCTAAGGGAATTCACTTACCTGAATATTTGTGCCCTTATGTAAAATTTTTTTCTTATTACAAAAAAAGATTTAGTTATGCATTCATTATTTTCAACAAATTTGTTTAATACAGTTTTAAATTTAATATTAATATATGTATATTAGAGTGGGTCAATTTTTTTGCTCACCAAGCGTATAGCAAAATCGTAATCTACACAAAATTCTAAGAACTTTTCCTAAAGAAACCATGGCTCTAAAAACAAAATCGAGCTTCCGGTTTTTGACTTGAAAGTTTGGTGCTCAGAAAATCTGGAAAAAATAATACTTTTTTGGAAATATTTATAGCAATTGGTGAATAGTTGGCCTGTATCGCTGAAAGAGGGCTTGTTTAAAAGAAAATTCTCTCAGCTTTCTATATCTGTGCTCATTTTTAGAAAATTCTGTACATAAATAATTGGTTAGGAGACTTTTGTCAAAATAATCATAGTCAAGCTGATAAGAAGCCTAAAACTGTTACAATTTTTATACACAAAAGTTAAATAAAATAATCTAACTAAATTTTAATTCAAAGTTGAATAAAATTAAACAATTCTGCGGCATTTTGACAAAACATCTTAAGTGGAGATAAGAGAGCAAAAAAGATTTAAAAATACTCGGTGAGAAAAGCATTTTTTTTCAATTAATAACACTGCTTTACAAATTTTTAATTTGGAAAAGTACCAAGAACGCCACATGCCTAGATAAGTTAATTGGTACCTCTTGAACACGAAAACCGCTGTAATTTTTTTCCTAAGTACCGTTTTTTAGATAATGGTACTTTTGTGTCTTTTGGTGTATGGTCCCACTCAAACCCTTGTGGAGCCCAACCACAAAACTGATGGATTTAAAAAACACGGAATTTTATATGAGATGAAAATATTGTCGTTCCACAAAATCCTTAATAAAAACTTTATTTTTTATCCGATTTTTTTCAAATTACGCTTAAAATGTTGGTAATTAAATATACTATTTGGTTAAGAAATAAAACATTCCAGATATTTAATATAACGTAGGAAAAATTTTGAAAAAAAAAACGTAAAAAATAGGCAAAAAAAAAATAGAAATTTTCAGCATATCGACGGAAAATGCATTCAATTACCTTTCCAAAAATGTGCCACTTGTTTCGATCGGACTTTTCGGTTGGGCTCCACAAGGGTTTGAATGGGACCATACACCGAAAAACACAAAAGTACCGTTATCTAAAAAACGGTACTTAGGAAAAAAAATTACAGCGGTTTTCGTGTTCAAGAGGTACCAATTAACTTATCTAGGCATGTGGCGTTCTTGGTACTTTTCCAAATTAAAAATTTGTAAAGCAGTGTTATTAATTGAAAAAAAATGTTTTTTTCGCCGAGTTTTTTTTTTAATCCTTTTTGCTCTCTTATCTCCACTTAAGATGTTTTGTCAAAATGCCGCAGAATTGTTTAATTTTATTCAACTTTGAATTAAAATTTAGTTAGATTATTTTATTTTACTTTTGTTTATAAAAACTGTAACAGTTTTAGGCTTCTTATCAGCTTGACTATGATTATTTTGACAAAAGTTTCCTAACCAATTATTTATGTACAGAATTTTCTAAAAATGAGCACAGATATAGAAAGCTGAGAGAATTTTCTTTTAAACAAGCCCTCTTTCAGCGATACAGGCCAACTATTCACCAATTGCAATAAATATTTCCAAAAAAGAATTATTTTTTCCAGATTTTCTGAGCACCAAACTTTCAAGTCAAAAACCGGAAGCTCGATTTTGATTTTAGAACCAAGGTTTCATTAGGAAAAGTTCTTAGAATTTTTTGTAGATTACGATTTTGCTATACGCTTTGTCACTTTTTTTGGGCCCGAACAAATTGACCCACTCTAATGTAAATACCTATGCAAAATCTAGTACTAACGAGATTTCGTGCCAAATCTTGTGTTTTTTGACTAGTTTTAAGCGAAATCTACTCAAAATCTAGTAGTACTTAATGATGCAACTATGGTTTTTTCAATATAGCACTAAAAAATACTTCCCTGCACAAGAAAAAATGACATTAAAAAAAAAAACAAAACAAAAATTGTTAAATGAAAAATTAAAAAGTTTTATAAAAATGGTAAAAAAAATAAGAAAGACGAATAATATAGATAAAATAAATATCGTTGATTATTAATAACAGGTAATGGAAATTTTTAAATGTATATTTCTTTTTGTGTTTGTATGTGTAACAAAAAAGTTGTTTTGTTATAAAAACCAAATCTCGCTAATGTCAAAAAGTATAATGTAAACGCACTAGATTTCGAAGAACATTTTAAATCAAATCTACAAGATTTCGGCCTAATGTAAATGTAGTATAAAACAGTTCATTTAAACACAATTTAGAGTGCTATATTCAGCTGTGCCGAATCATTGACACCCTTCACCGACAGTTTGAATATTTCTGGAGCGCGCTCTATATGATATCTAGATATTATAAACTAAAAAAATTCAATTTTATTTAAAAAAACGGACGGCGTTAGCTTTAACATTGGTCGCGGCTGAGACCTATATTAAATTATCATGATTCGTAACAGTTTTAACCGAACTAAAATGATTTTCAGGAGGGGAATTTGTATTGAACTCATGGTAAATTATGAACCAATCATCCCGAAATTCTGTAAAGTGATTGCTGGTGGTAAAAAAACATAAATTAGAATAAATTTCAATACAGCAGTGAAATTAGTTTTCGAGTTAACAGTGAATTTCAGAGGGCTTCTTAGTATGGGATCTAAGATAAATTATGGACCATATATCACAAAATTTCATGACATTTTTTTGGCCATATGAAGCAATTTTACCCCAATATCTTTATCTACTAGGGTTTTAGGAGCATTTAATTAATTTCCCAGAGTAGGCTGTATATGCAGCCTATGGTAAATTATGGACCGATCTTCACGAAATTTAATAGTAAAATTTCCAATCGTATAAAACGAATTTGTGCAAAATCTTATATTATTGCGTGCATTATTCCAATATTTATGTTAGTTTTTTGTTATCATCTTCTGAGGGTGGTGGTTCCACATATTGATTCACAGCTCTGGTCCTACTGAACCGATTTTGCTGGATTTCAATCCCAAACAGCTTACATAGAAAAAATTATTAGTAGTTTTTTATCAATTAAAAAAATTATTTGAAAAGTATATCAATTTTATTAATGTGATAATTGAATCAATTATTTTTTTGTTGAAAGAAAATTAAAAATATAATTTAGATTTAATAAACATTTTAGTTGTTTTGAAATAAATTTTTAATTAAAATATCATTTAAATGACAAATAATAATTTGAGCTTGTAGCATTGTTGTTGGGAATTGTCAAAACCTGAGCTGTACTTAAATCAATCAATTAACACATTGTTGAAACGGCAAAGTTTTTTGATAAATTTTTAATTAAAATTAAAAATATAATGTATTGAAAAAAAATTCTCAATTTTAAATTTTTACAATTTTTATTAATCATACAGCCATGTCACAGAGTACAATTCCGTTCGAAAACGGAATTCATTCCGTATTTTGGTGCTTCAGAAAATGACGAAAAAATGTTTCGGAATGAAACCATTTTTGTTTTCATGAACTGTATGGGAGTTGTCTGTATCTGAAAGGCCATAAAACTATCAAATACACTTTCCATTAGAGTTAGGCAAAATCGTTCTTTCTCGTGGAATCGTTCCGACCGATCCGAAAGATCAAAGGAACTAGGTCGTTTCTTTCGTTCATCGTTCCGTTTTTTACTTTGAACAATGATGAACGAGGAACGAAAAAACTTATTTACTTGTTAACTATTTAATTGATTTAATAGGAAATTGTTTATATGGCACGACAAAAATACACAAAACTCGGCAACATTGATCAATACACAAAAAATAAACCTACAAAAATACATGTAATCATCCAACGGAATGCAATTGCGGAACGAGGAACGACAAAAAATGAACTATTGAAATAGTCCGCACCGTTCCTTTTAGGGAATCGTTCAATGAAACTAGGTCGTTCCGGAACGACACAACTCTACTTTCCATCAACAAACAAATATGTTTTCTTCAATTCCGAACGGAATTGTACTCTGTGACATGGCCCTATATAATCATTTTGGTAATAGGTGCAAAATCAACAAATTGTTTGCTTGATTTTTTCTGTATAGGATAACTACCCTGCAAATTATATTGGACCACCTGATCCATTTTGATAAAATCGACTACTCCATGGACCATGTCATATTAAAAAAGTGTTTGTTGTGAGACGACATGTCTTCGTTTTTCAACGACGTGCTTTTGTTTTCAAACGACTTCAAAACTAATCCGATTTAGTATACCATGGAGTAGTTTTAAAACTACTGCTTTGTAGTCCAAAGCTGGGTTAAATGGTCCTCCCCTAGGACATCGTAATGTTAAATAGACCACGTTTTTCCATACGTTTGGGGTTATTTTTGGTCTAGTCCTAGTCCCTTGTGGGCTACTCTTTACACGCGTGTTTGGACTGGTCGTATTATTTGCAGGGTACAAGCAATTTGACACCAAGTTTGTTCTTTTCTTTTGAGTTTTTCGAAAGTGAGCGTGTTTCAACAGGGTCTTAGATGTAAAATAAAAAAGTTTCACACGGAATGACAAACTTAGTATACCCTCTTCACAACTGGTGTGGTTATGTGCACACACAATCACAGCTGCCAAATCAACTGTATTTTCAATTTAAATTTTTTGCCTTTCTTTTTCATAAAATAGCGATATGATTCATTATTTTTTTATGAGGCACTTAAAAATAATATTTTGTATTAAATATAAACATTGTTGACCAAAAATCGAATGCTGTTATCCAAAATATGCACTTAAGCAAAATGCACGTACACGATTTTTTTCTAGCAAAATTTAGCCATCATACACAATGCTTTGTATTTTGTGCAGATAAGCAAAAAATGCAGTTGAGTGAAATGCAGCTAAAAGAAAAATACTGTTGAACGAACACTAATTAATGGCAAACTTTATGACAATATCTAAATTTCTCAAACGATTTTAAGCTACATATTGGAACTTTAACGCGTAAATGCATAAAAATGAAGGTTTATAAAAACAATTATAAGGAAGTTTACACTAACAACAGACGTTCAGAAGAGTGCGTGTTTTCAACAGGCACAAATACAGACAAACATAGCAAAAGGAATGGCTTGAAATTATTCAAGCACCCTGAATATAAATATCGCACACTAAATCATCAACAGGCACAATACAAAATTTATCAAGATTGGGCTTATTATCGTTCTCGATTACTGTTGCGATTGGAAAGCAATTTTGTATCTTATTCTGTCAGTCGACACCAGAGATCAGCAATGAGTAGTGTAAAAGTGAGTAAAGCTGAATCATGACTCATAATTTATTGTACTTATACTATTACGTGACATTTGTAAAAACCGCCCGTATGTTACATTGAATGTGGGTATTTTTGCTCTTCTTTTCGGTACTTTTTTCAGTATAGCTATGGAATTGCGACAAAACAACTTACAATACAACATATTTCGATAAACACAAATTTTGATATGCTTAGAAGTACAAAATAATCAAATGCATATGGGCATTTCCTGGCGTCACGAACGTACGTTCGTACGCTTTTGAAGTACAAATAATATAGAAAACAAAACTTTTCCTCGCATTTTTTTCTCGATTCGACAGCATTTGGGTAGCTCTATGTTTAGTGCAAAAGATAGATTTCATCGAGTTTAAGTTTTCATTATAAGAGTTATAAACGTGTGGTCACGAACGTACGCAAAATAGAAGTCAACTTTGGCTGACAATAGTAAAATGTAAAAATCTACGCAATGGAACGGAATATTCAAAAGTGATTAATTTATTTTAAAAGTGTATTAATGTAGGTCTTCATCCAGTATTTACAAAATAAAATATCTCTCTTGGTTTTTGTTTAAATGGCTTATTTACCGGTCGCGAACGTACGGATCGCGAACGTACGATTTTTCCATATGTTTTTTTGTTATTATCACCAAGCATTTTCCCATAAATGTCTTCAAATTTCCTTAGCAAAAAAAACTTAATACCCCTTTTACAATTGATTGTAATGGAGTAGTGCTGGGATACTATCGATATTTTCTTCTATCGATATTTATCGATAGTTCCGATTTCACTATCGATATATCGATATTACTATCGACTAAATGCTTGTACTTGTGCAGGAAAACTTTAATTATTTTTTTATAAGGCCACAGTCCGTTGTTTTCATCAATTTATTTATGTATGAGACGTATGTATATACGCACGTTATTTTAGATGGCAGTTTTTGTAAAAATTGATAAAAATACATTTCTGAAGGCACCGAAGTAACAGGGACTATAAGAAATTCCATTGCAACTTTAAAAAAATTCTAAATTCAAAACCCAAAAAGGTAATCAATCTAGCGGACTTATCATATAATGGTCGTTCATTGTTTTGTCATATGCAATTGCATTTGGATTTGCATTTTTTTTTTTTTCACAACATTACAAAAATATTTTACATTTAAGTCCCTATATAAACGTGTACAGATTTAGATGTCTTTATATCGATAATATCGATAGTCTATCGATAGTTTCCCAGCACTATAATGGAGAGATTATGAAGAAAGAGTGTTAACATAACATATTTTATGCATGTAAAATAAGTATATAAAAATGTCTTTAGAAGTAGAAAATACAGAAAAATATAAAATTTTCCAGTTTCCAGCCCAATTTCCTTAAGTAAAACAGCTGAGATATGCTATGAAACCATTCTTTTACAAGAACAAAGACTTTTTTATAATAATAAACAATAAAAGACGATGATAATCAGCATTTTATTTTTTCATCCTGGTAGACCTTTCTGGGGAAATGCCCATATACACATACAATGGAAATGAGAAACATATAAAAGGCTTTGAATGGTATAAAAACCTTGTTTGATGTATGCATATTTACAATATATGTATTTGTTGATTTTAATTCTATAAAATAAATATTTATTTATTAACGTTTTTTACATACACAAAATACTTTTTTAATACCTATTATGTATACTATTGCTTTTCGTTTATATATGGAAAAAACATATGACACTATTTTAAATGTTCTATAAGTGCACCAACGTACTTACAGTACGGTGCGGTACATTACGGGTACAGCGACGTTCGCTTAACTGGGCCTTGACTCGCTTACGAACTCATTTAAGAAATTGTTCCAAATTTGTCCCCCAAATATGAAAGTTATATCGGGTGATTTTTTAGCTATTATCTTTTTGGCAACACTGGTTTAAACAGCTGACGCACGTTTCGTGTTTTGTTTCGCTGTCAAACATCCTCAGTTTGGTTTATAATTTAACCATGAATCGTCTTACAAACGAACAACGCTTGCAAGTTATTAAATTTTATTATTAAAATGCGTGCTGTGTTAAGAAAGTTCATCCACTTTTTTATCGAAAAATTGTGTTCAGCGACGAAGCTCATTTTTGGCTCAATGGGCACGTTAATAAGCAGAATTGTCGATTTTGGAGTGAAGATCAGCCAGAAGCATTGCAAGAGCTACCAATGCATCCAGAAAAAGTCACAGTTTGGTGCGGTTTATGGGCTAGTGGCATCATTGGACCATACTTCTTCAAAGATGATGCGGATCGTAACATAACTGTGAATGGTGAGCGCTACCGTGAGATGATATCCAACTTTGTTTTGCCCAAAATGCAAGAGTTTTACTTGCATGACATGGGGTTTCAACAACACGGTGCCACATACCACACAGCACGCTTAACTGTGGACTTATTGAGAGGCGAGTTCGGTGAACATTTTATTTCACGTTCGGGACCGGTCAATTGGCCGCCTAGATCGTGCGATTTAACGCCTTTAGACTATTTTTTGTGAGGCTATGTTAAAGCTCATGTCTATACACACATGCCCGCTTCAATTGATGCATTGGAAGACAACATTGAAGCATTTATTCATGAGATACCGCCCGAAATGTTGGAAAGAGTATACCAAAATTGTACTAAGCGGATGGACCATTTGAGGCGCAGTCACGGTCACCATTTGCATGAAATAATCTTCAAACATTAAATTATATGGACCGTACTATCGATTCGAATTAAAATTTCCTGCATTTTCCTATAGCTCTTAAAAAATCACCCATTATATGTGTACATATCGAGCCCTAAATCAAGCTGAGATTAAGTATGAATCAAACAGATTTGAGATGGTATGAGTATGAGTCGACGTAAAATTTATTTTTATTTCAACATATTCTTATAAATGGTGTGAGTATGAGTACATCAGAGTAGTTAAATTTTAATGATATCTACTCACTCATATTTGAAATTTCATGAGTGACTATGATAAGCGAAAAAATTATTCATTGCAGATCTCTGGTCAATACTGAGCGAGTTTAAATTATTTTTTCAGTGTTGAAAGCCATTTATTTGAATTTTTCCAATACTGAAAAATAATTGCGATTCGTTCAATATCAGCTGAAAGAATTAGATATGAGATTGCTTGAGAGTATAGTGACCGCGAAAATTTCGTTTACGTCACTTTCTTCCTTAACTTTTCCTCTTTGAAATTTGTAAAACAAACCTTGTTCTTGAAGCCAGGTGTGCCTGTTTATGATTTAGTGTGCGATATATACTTTATGGCGTCCTAGATTAATATTCCTTGGTGTAGCGCCTACATTGAAAGACTTAGTAACCCCTTATTCACCACTACTCAGGTAAAGGGAATAAGAGATGTAATTTTATGGCAAAAATGCCTTTAAAACTTTGTAACAATTTGTGTAAATGTAAGTTCGTGTAGACAATAAGTAATAATTTTGTATTTAAAGAAAAAACTATTATAAACAAAACTAAAAAATTAATTAAATTAAAATTTCAAAATTCCAAAATTATTTTACATACATTTTTGGTAATTGAATTAACCACATTCCTTATAGATCGACGAACTTAATACGATTTGTAACGCTGCTCTTTAAAATGGTAAAGGCTCTACTTCTAATACATATTTATTTTATCACCTCTCACCTCTTGCCATAAAAAAAATAATAAATTTACGAAACACACGTTAAATTTTCTCAACGACCATTTCGAAAAAGAAAAAAATTGCAATAGAAAAGGCGACTAAAACATCAAAATCCTTTACAGCCGGATTAGAGACATTCAAATCTGCTGATAAATGATTTCACAGAATGACACATTTTAATACAATAATTTATCATTTGTAATTCAATAATACATGCAAAGCTTTTGAAAGATTTTTTTGCACTTGTAAAATTATTTATTATGCATGTTTTAACTCAAAAAAGGGGTAAAAATACAAGAAACGAAAAAAAACGTAAGAATATGTCAAAACATTAAGAAAATCGTAAAAGATTTTCCTTCAAAAAAAAAAAACTTATAGGATTTTAATGTGCCTTTGTTGACGAATAAAATGTTAAAGATGACAATACTTCTTCTCATCATGATGGAGATGATGTACTTGTGCAAACAAATGTACCTTGAAAATCAGCTTTTTTAAAAAAAAAAAAAAATTATTTTCTATAAAAGAATAAAATTCTTAAAAAAAAAAAACATCACTGTAAAAAGATTATATGCAAATATATGCAGATCCGCTTTTGTCATGTCAACGCGGGCAAATCACATCTTTTATTTCATATTATTTTTTTTTTTTTTTTTTCTTGTTTAAATTGTAGAAGGACAATATTCTTTTGTCATCGTCATCATCATCAACAACATGAATGAGTGAAAATTTTTAACATTTCATTGTAAAACATACTCAAACTTTAGGGAAAACATCAACAAAATTTATATAAAATGGAATGTTAAAGACTAGAGATTCTTTTTTAGGAAACGATGGGAAAGAACTTTTTTTAATGTTTTTGTTGAAACGAACAAGTTAAATACCATAAATATGTGAAAACTGCTAAATAAATTTGAGAAATTTTGAATTGGCCGAAAACGCAATACCCTTTAAAATAAAGAATCTGGAAGTTGAAAAAAACTTAAATATAATTAAAGTTTAATTTGTAGAGGGAAGCGAACTGTCACCAAAGTAATCCCGTGATAGGTATTTGGTGGTAAAGACCAGTTATAGTTCTAATACTTTATATGAATAATAGCTATCTCCTATGCATGGGATTGTCGTTGGAGGGGGTCAATTGACACCCTTTTACCAGTCCACATCTATTCTTAATGAAGGTTTTTAGTGCTAGTTACTACAATGTAGTATTATTTCAATAAAACAAGTACTAGAACTAAATTTAAAAACCAAATTTCAGAAAGTCCCAAAAAAATGTGTCACACCACCGGTGAATGCTGTACTGTAATTCATTACTTTTTCTACTTTTTTGCTCTCCATATGCCAATTAAATGATTGGTGCTCCTTTTACTGGTCATAAGTTATTTCTGTTGGCAAAATTGACACAATTTCCCGAAGGGATCGTTTATTTATTAAAAACTCGTTGGAGGCAATTACAGAAATTGCCGAATAAAAATTTTTCTTATTTTACACAGGGGGTTAAAAAGTAAACACACATTTTGACAGCTCATTATTGGTTTGACCTTCCGACCAAACAAAAAATTGAGTTAGGTATGGGGTATTTATATTTTGAATGTCCCCTTTCCGAATCCAAAACCTGTTTAACGAAATTTGTAATGGTTTCTGAAATATTAAGCTTTCATTTTGCTCCATATCAGCTATTTTAAAATTTATTAATTATTGTTTTGCTCTACACGCTACTGTTTGGCGAATGCAGCAACTTTCTCATACAAAAATTTACAAAATTAATGTCACTCTTGCTTTTCTTCATTGCCGTAGGAACAAAAATTAGCTAAAGCGAAAGAAAAATCTCAAATAAAAAACTGAATTTTACTCTTGATTCGCTTCATATGCGTTAGATAAAATAGTAGTTCAAGCAAAATAAGTAGTTAGTATAAGTATGCAGCACAAAAAGCTAAATTTGAAAAATTACAGCCAGGCCCCCGATGTCGATCGACAACTTAAGCGAGCGACAACAAGTCACTCACTACCGTTCTCTTAGGCGGCCCACTAACTATCGACTTTTCGGTAGACAGTTTTTACGTTTCTAAAGTAATTTATTTGCTTATTGTCAAATTACTGTATTGCCACATCAGCAATTCCACAAATATGTAAAACGCTTCTTTGGAAATAAAAGACGTCAAAACATATCTGTGGCATTTTTACAAAACATCTTAAGTCATATTTATCATATGAATTTTTATTCAAAAAACATTTTTGTTTACGTTTTTAAAATTTTTCTTTACATGGGGTCTTCACCTGACAATTTTTTGTCATAGCAAACGTCAAAGTCCATATAAAAAAAACTTTAAAATTTTTGTCAGCGTTTTTTTTATATGAAGTTTGACGTTTATTATGACAAAACATTGTCAGGTGAAGAACCTATGTTAATTTTGGTTTATTTTATTAGTTGCTAAAAGAGATTTTTTCACCGAGTTTTTTTAAAACCTTTTTTGCTATCTTATCTCGACTCAAAATACCACAGATATAAAACAAGCCATAAAATCTCTTAGTCGCAATTTACTATGGACATTTCCTGTTGGTTAGGGGCGAACTGTATACGTGACACATTTTACTTCTTGCGGTGGCATGTCATAACGTCCAGTGTCATAGTGTCCATGGACACTGTGACACTTTTGAAAATGTCATAATGACCGTGGGCATTAACACACTTTGCAAATGGACATTATGTCATTTTTAAAAATTTCATATGGTCCATAATTACTAAAAAAGTTAAATACAAAAAAAAATATACATACACGCAGAGAAAAACATGTTTTATTATGGTCACAACCAACAAAACTATTTTTAAAAAAACTTATTTAACCATAATGTGGTTATCCTTGACAATGATTTGGTTAAAAAAATTTTAAAAAATGTTTTTGTTGTTTTTTCTCTTGGTGCATATATTAAATATATAACGAAAACACGTTTGGGCGTAAGGATTTTCTCCCCTATGGTGTAACAAATACCGGCTGCGCTTACTAAGGCGTCTCAGCATATCCGGCCTTCGGCCGGGCGCATGGATTTTCTCCTCTATGGTATAACAAAGACCGGCTTCGCTAACTAAAGCTTCTCTGCACAGACGGCCTTTGGGCGGGCGCAAGGATTGTTTTCCTTTATGGTATAACAAGTACCGATTTCGCTAAGTAAAGCTTCCGACTTCGCAGAGAAGCTTTAGTTAGCGAAGCCAGTATTTGTTATATCCTAGAGGAGAAAATCCTGGCGCCCGGCCGAAGGTCTGCTATACAGAGAAGCTTTGGTTAGCGAAGCCGGTGTTTGTTGTACCACAGAGGAAAAAATCCTTGCGTCCGGCCGAAGGCCGCCTGTACAGAGAAGCTTTAGTTAGCGAAGCCGGTACTTGTTTTATCATAGAGGAGAAAATCCTTGCGCCCGGCCGAAGGCCTTCTGTGCAGAGAAGCTTCTGTAGTTTCTGTAGATTGCATTTCCTGAACCATATAAATATATATGTATATACTATATCTATAACTGACAGTCGTCATTGAAGTATTCTTGGATATTTTCTTTTTAATCTTTTTATTAAAAACATTCAAACTTGATTAGAAAACGTTAATTTTCTTTTATGTGCCGACGATTTAAAAATTCGTAAGCTGGGGGCAAATAACGGCACTCGATATCGATTGAAATTTTCATTTGAATTGTATTGTAATTTCGATATTGTAATTTCGATTGATATCAAATGTCGGAATTTGCCTCGAGATATATCTGATCTTCAAGAATACTTGGAAAAAGTCCCTCGATAGTCTAAATTTAATGGCCTCCCATTCAATATTATTAGATGTTATGTTAGGCATACCCATTTCAGATTTCGGTCATCATTAGTTAATCTGTCGATATGTCCTTAATGAAATTCTTTAATAAACTACTGATCAGATTTTGTATTAAGGTGAATTAAGTTTTCTTAGTAACGGAATTAATTATGGCTGAAAATTAAATTTTATAAAAAAAAAACATTGCAAAATAATTTTTAAATACGATTGCAATACTACAACCGTCTAAATTCTGGCATTATCTACATCGAAACAAAAGTGCTTATTTTTACCTGTAGCATATCAAGGAAAACAAAAAATCATGAAAAATTAAATAAAAATATATTTTTTTTGTCTGAAAAGTTTTTACTAAATTTTATGCTAAAATGTTAAAAAATAAAACGAACAAAAAACAGATGCCTTTTTTACAATAACTCTAAAATATGTTGAAAATATTGTTGCTTATAAATCGGATTTTAGGCTAAAATAAAAGTTAGTAATTGTATTTATTCAACTTTAAAATTTTACTTTAATTTCAAAAATGAAACTTTATAAAACCTTTAATTTGAATACAAAAACCTTGTTTGTGTTTGTTTAATGTCATGTTGCGGTTTTCTTAAGCGTTTTTTTATGCGTTAGCTTGTAAGGCAACTTAGCGGCAATACGAATTGAAAAAACAATATTTTCACAAAAGTAACAATTGCTTTCATTAGTATAAAAATAAACAACAACGAAAATATATTCCCCTCTTATTTAAAATGTATTCGTAAAGACCAGAATTAGTGTTGCCTTCAGTTGTTATTTTCTACAACAACACTACAAAATATTGTTTCCCTTTTTTTTGTAATAGAAATCCTGTCAGCAATCTGTTTTGTTGAAATATTCGTGTACAGAACTACAAAGCAACAGGCGATATAGTGAATATTCAGCAATCATACAATTTGCTAATTATGTTTTTACAATTTTAAAAATATTTTGTGTTTTCCTTTTTTTTTTGTATATTTTATGCCTTTCAGAAATTTAACAAAAACAGCAACTACACAGGCATGAATGTGTTTTATTAAGCCACCCTCATTTGTATGTTTACATATGATTAAACCTTAAATCGTCAAGAGAGACTTCGCTTTAGAATTTGTTGCCATTTAAAGCTGTGTTAATTACGATAAGAAAATTTTTTCTGATTTTAATTTGGGACTTTAATAAAGCTGAACCGTTTATTGTGTTGTCGTTGTTCTTGCACGACTTGTGCTGGTATTGCTGAGTGTTGCACTGGATGGCGCGAGTCGTTCCGGTACGTAGACCCAATTGTCGAGGGAACTTGTTTATTGTGTAAGAGGCTTTGATGGTTACTAATGCTACGGTATAAATTCAAGACGCGGCTAGAAGGACTTAAACACGTCTGCTTCGTGGCTTACATTTACCTTAAACCTAATGGAAAATGTCAGTCCACAGACAGGTCTCTCAGTCTGCTACTTCTATCCAACTACTTAAGAGGCTAGTACATCATCGGCACTCAGAGAAAAACATATTTAAATATGGTCACTTCCAACAAAACTTTTTTAAAAGAAAGCTTTAAATATATTATGTTTAATTTAACCAAATTCTTGTCCCCCACAACCATATCATGGTTAAATTAGTCCTTCATCAAGAAGCAACAACTATATTATAGTTGCCTCCAAACATGTTATGGTTAATGTTTTCCTTGAAATATTTTCTCGAAAATAATAAAAAAAAATGAGAAAACACGGGGTTAATTATTGGGTTTAAAAAAATGATGGGTTTTTATTTGTTGTATTTTGTTTGGGTTTTTTCGTATCAGTACGTATTAGGGTATTCATTCGGTTAACCGTCAATCGGTTAACCGATTAATTACTACCCGATTAACTGATCGGTTGATTTCAAATTGGCTTTTTTCGATTAAGGATTAAACCGGTTAATTTCAGACGATTAACCGATGTAACAAAAATTTCAATATTTTGTAGTATAAAACATATTTTTTGTGTTTTTAATTATTTGTTTCGTCTCATGTACAAAATGTATGTGTTTAGAAAATATTTTTTTATACCACCAAAGAATGTGTTCAGTGACCTTCGTTTTAACCCATTTTCCGTCGACCGGTGGCTAACATTACAATGTTTTTAAATTTTTTTTATCTACATCATCGATCAGCAGGGATGTGGCGAGAAATGGGTTAAATGTTTGATTGTCAACACCTTTTTTTGTTTCACGTTTCTCATATCAGTCTTTCAATAGAATTTACCGAAACAACAAGAAGTGTTAAAAATTTTGAAAAACTCTAATGGCATAATGGATTATGTTATATGTTTAGAGAAATCCTGGAAAAGGACTGAGAAGTTAGATCTACGATAAGTAAAATAATTTTTTCCAAGTCAAGTTTTGTCAAAACTAAAGAAAAGAATCGCTGTAATCCTAAACACTTAAACCAAATTACTTTTCTAAAAGATTATATTATTTTTTAAGATCTCCTTTATTTAACTATTGAAATAACTAATAAAATTATCTCAGTTTATTTTTTTAAATACATATTTGGGGATTCACAAGGTAGCCATAAAGTCTTAAAATAATTACAAGAAATATATATCGTCGGCTAAATATGCAAACCGGCTAAATCCACTCTTTATGTAAATTGAGATGTTGATGCCGTGTGGTAGAGAAATATACGCCTCGTTGACCAGCTTGAAGTTTTTCTTATATTTAAGTCTTGAAGTTTGTAAAATTAACTGTATTTTTAATTTTCTATCATGCTGCAAATAGGGAAAATAAAAAGTTTTTTGTCTCTCCTGTAAAATATGCTGAGAGTGAGTTAGCAGGTTTGCATAATAAGCCGACGATATGACTGTTGTGGGCTACCGCTAATAATTTAGATATCTACTGTTTAGTTATGACGAACCAATGAACACAGCATTAAAACATTTATTAATTGTAAACAATATAAAATATTATTCAGGATATTATGACGATATGACTTGATAGCACACCTTGTGTATTAATTGAAAAATTGTTTTTTGTTTTTTTTTTTTTTGTTTGCTCGTTTTAGTTCAAGAATTGTTATGTTTGGTATGCTTTGGTTTTTTTTTTTTACTAATAAACTCCAAATAATAAACAATTAATCCATTTTTTATATTGAAATTACTTAATTTATGAAAAAAACTTGATTAATCGGTTAACCGATAAAAAACAAAATTAACCGATCATTAACCGATTAAACCAAAACCTCGGTTAATTAATCAAGCGATTAACCGATTAAAGCAAAAGGTGGATTAAATGAATACCCTAGTACGTACCGTACGCTTTGGGGTATACAGAGTAAGTAATATACATAAATATTTACAACATAGACATGAAATACAACAACTTTAACTTAACGAAAACAGTAATTATTCCACTGAACAATAATCAGGGGCCGTTTACATTAAGCGCGTAAACAGTTAGTAATAACTAAAATATGTTTAACACATATAATTACTTAAGCCTAGATTACACTATCTCACAAGTCTTACGTATTTCATAATACTTTGTGAGATAGAAGTCTAATGAGTTTTGTTGCGACTGTCAAAAAATCTAATGTAGCATGACAGTTTGTGTTCACACCATCACACAAATTATAAACACTCACACATGAAAGAAAATGCAACCCTGATCCAATGAAAAGTATTATTGTTTAGACATTTTTCAAAAAACGATGAAGTCGTATGGGATGTCAAACTTTTTTCATAATACTTGTCATTCTCGTGACACATTGCATTCACACTAAAGTATAATAGTGTAATCTAGCCTTTTGTTGCTTTTGGAAAAAATAAAAAGACTATTGTTAATTTAAGAAAAAAAAAATTTGTTATATTTTACCATAACATGTTTAGAGGAAACCTTAACATGGTTGTGGCTTCTGGATGAAGACTAATTCAGGGAACATTTATGGCAACTGTCTGCCTGACTTGTTGGGGGATACAGCCATTACCTCGCATTATAAAGGTTAAATATGCTATAAAGCTATAGTAAAGGGTGCCCCTGTAGTCCGAGGGGCGCGGGTTCGATTCCCACCAGAACCTCCGGTCTGTTTCACTCTAACGGGCTGAAGGTCTACGTTACTGTTGCTCGGTTGATTAAGTTAGTATATAATCTGTAATCTTGTTAAATAAATAAATAAAATAAATAAAGGTGTTCTACTCTCGAGAACCAAGCAACTCTTAGACTACAAATTTCATCTTATCGCTAGTAAGAGATAGTTTGAAAAAACTTCCTGTGGGAAAACTAGGAAAATCTTTGCTAAAGTTTATGAAGGGCGCGATTCTAGGTCAAAGATAACGGCAAAACAAGTAGCGGTTCGAACGTGAGAAAAACAGAAGTAGTTTTTGTGGCCATGTATAAAAAGGCGCAATTCAGCGAAACCTGGCACAATTTTTTAGTCAAACTACTTTCAGAATTTTACGTAGCAACATTAAAATGTCTTGGTTTGATTCCAAAATCTTCTGTATTTCCTTTTTTTTAAGCCAAAATCTGGGTCGATACGTGACATTTCCAACGTGAAATGAATAATGATAAAATAAAATAAAAATTTACCGTTAATCCGAATAACATATTTCTCTTTGAAGTCTTCCTCAGATTACAGTCCATGTTAGAAAATTTTTTGGAATAATTTTTATCAAATATCACCTCTTTTAGGGAAGATAATATTAAAGAAAACATACAATAAAACATTCTCACAAATAAGAAATTACGTTTGCACAACTTTGCAGTCTGATTGTTCAACCAAGTTAACATATTTATAAAATTAGTAAATTCTAAATATTTCTTTATAACAATATCGTAAAATAATCAGCTTTTAATAACCTTTAAACTTTCGGTCACGGTGGACCTTTTGACGGAAATGCCCATATATGATGTCTATTTATTATTAACTTATCTTTATAAAAACATAAATCAGCATTAAATTGGTTGCGATTTTTAACCTATAATAAATTGAAGCACAGCCGCGAATAACGTTTTAAGTTACAAAATAAAAATTTTTCAGGAGAGCAAAAAAACGTTTTTTGACAAGCAGCATTATTTGTTTTAAAAATTTTTTTTTTCTATTATTTAAAATAGTGATAATAAAAACTTTAATGCAAAAGGCTTTTAAAACATTATTCCGCACTGCAAAACCATTTCGGTTTCATTATTATGTTAGTAACTTGCAATGTTCTTCCACTGGCTGACACTTTGTACGCCATTTTGAAGGCGTTAAGGTGCATAGTTTTGGTTGATTTGATGTTTAAACTGTGTAAGAGAGTAAAGTCAACGTTTATCTGCAAAAAAACAGTTTTTGCAAAATGTGGCGTTTACAACGTTTTTCGCGGCTGTGCTTCAATTATTGACCGACAATATTGAGGTAAATATAATGTTTCGTAACAGTTTAAGACGAATGAAATGCTTTTCAGGAGGGGTATTTATATTGGAGCCATGGTAAGTTATGAACCAATCATCTCAAAATTCCCACACAGGTTAGTTAGCAAACAATGTTGGAGAAAATAAACGCTACTTATTTTTCTTTTCGGCTGAATAACTACTTATTTTTGTTCGAGGTGTCCACAAAATTCAGTACTTACAAAACACTTACACTCAAAAAATATCTCGTTATTATTTTCCTACTAGTAAGTCGAATTGTAAGTACTTAGTAGAAGCCAAAAAATCACTTGTTAATAGACCTAATAAGTACCTAGTAAAAACTTAGCTTACTTTTTCAAAATGAATAGCTTCTTTAACTCATTATTCAGTAGCTTTCTTTCACTCTAACGGGCTGAAGGTCTACGTTACTGTTGCTCAGTTAATTAAGTTAGTATATAATCTGTAATTGTTTTTGTAACTCTTGTTAAATAAATAAATAAAATAAATAAAGGTGTTCCACTCTCGAGAACCAAGCAACTCTTAGACCACAAATTTCATCTTATCGCTAGTAAGAGATAGTTTGAAAAAACTTCCTGTGGAAAACTAGGAAAATCTGTGCCATTTTAAACGGTTAAGGGCCTCGGCGGGCGCTGAAGCTGTCCAGACCTCACCTCAGAAAATTAATTGTGGTTATAGCTGGCCATTGGCCTATTAGGAATCAAGCTCAGCGGTTACGGTTCTCTTAAAATTATCTTTAAAAAATTACGATGACGAGGAAGAAGAAGTGTCCACGGAACATCTTTTCTGTTATTGCCTGGCATTCAGGGACCTAATATTCAAAATGTTTGATCATAGAACTCCTAGAGACAAAACCAGTATCTTTGACACTGACTTTATGTGCATCCACTTCTCTATTGAATGAAGCAGTCGCCTGAGGAGTAGTGGTAGCATCAAGATAATATAGAACGTCTAAGAAACAGAAACACATGGTAAAAAAGCGGAAGCTTATTTCTGGACCATCGTGGGCTATGCTAGATTGCGGCTGCTAATGGAACCTTACCTAACACCTTTTTTTGTACAATTTACATTGTAAATATCTTGAACATTTGACAAAAGAGTGAGTACAAAAAAAATTATTAAAAATAAGATTTAAAAGACATCAGTTTAAGGGTTAAAGCAAATTTGTTCTCTTATCAAAGCAAATTTTATATAGAATAATATAAAACTAAGTACTTTTATATGTGGGATATTTGCTAGACAACAAAAATCATCTAGCGATACATCATCATCGTACTCGCAAGTATATTTTGTCGCTCGCAGTTATTATTTGTTAAATGAAGCGATTTTTGTTAAATTTTTTTTTTTTTTTTTTTTTTTTGCTTTTTTTGTTTTCATTACCAGCTAAAGCGTAAATTCCATGTTATTGTTTTGTAAACCAATGTTATTTACCAACACACACACAGATATTCACTTAATTTTTCCATTTATTTTCGCTTCTGTGAAATGGATTTAATATTGAAAATGATACGTAGTATTTCATAGATACAAACATTTTTATGTTTTTGCAGTTGTGAAGGAAAAAATTTTGGAATAAAAGTTAAAAAAAAAACTAAAACAACAATAAAATGTGCAATTTATTTCACCGCATAAACAACATGATGATGGACCCATTCAATCATAAATGTGAAACATGTGAAAATTTTGTTTGAAAAGCACATGTTACTTTTAAAATAAAATTTAACAAGCATTTTGTTAAGTTTTACCTTAATTTTTAAAAATGTCTGAGCCACTAAAATTTACAAAAAGCAAAAATATTAATAATAATCTTGACAAATATCTTTGGCATCATGTCAAGCAGCCAGTTTTTGGATAAAAACCGTTTAAACCTTTTTGTAGTTTACTTACCCAACCAACACACACCAACCATAACATTGTAACCGTTAACAGTTGTAATCGAACATAGAAGACCTCACGCTTTTAACGCATTTATTATCGAAGCATTCAGGTGTCAATCTGGTGTTGACTGGTTGTTCTCTATATAACTAATAAAACTTGGTTTAAACCATAATTGCCTGCGTCAAATATGAATAATTCAAAAATCTTTATTTCACAAAAAAAAAAAAAAAAATATGTCTCTAGTGTTTGTTTTAATGTACATAATACTTAATAATCCGATAAATTATGTGAAAGTTTGTACAACTTTGTATTTAGAAAGATACCAAGATTAATTATTAAATCAATCACGATTTTTAATCGGTTGTACGAATTTAGAAATGAAATAGTTTTGGTACTAGTAAAGAATGTAAACTGAAGGTCAATTCTGATTATATTATAAATTGAAGCGAAAGAAAACTTTTCCTTTTAGTTTTCACCAGTATTTTTCACATTAATTTCCAAAAAAAAACTTATTGTTAAAATAAAACAAGTCAGAGTGCTATATTCGGCTGTGCCGAATCTTTGATACCCTTCACCGACAGTTCGAATAATTAAGGAGTAATATATATGGGTAATTCCAAAGTGTTGAACGTGGCAGTCGTACGCATCAAAAATGCAATAACATTTTAAACAAAAAATATTTTTACGTTTTCTTATCCCTTAAATTATAGCACTAAGAAAGCACTGCTATCTTTGCTAAAGTTTATGGAGGGCGCGATTCTAGGTCAAAGATATAGCAAAAGAAGTAGCGGTTCGAACGTGAGAAAAACAGAAGTAGTTTTTGTGGCCATGTATAAAAAAGGCGCAATTCAGCGAAGCCTGGCACAATTTTTTAGTCAAACTACTTTCAGAATTTTACGTAGCAACATTAAAATGTCTTGGTTTGATTCCAAAATCTTCTGTATTTTCTTTTTTTAAGCCAAAATCTGGGTCGATACGTGACATTTCCAACGTGAAATTTTTTCCGTAATAATTTAACTGAATAATGATAAAATAAAATAAAAATTTACCGTTAATCCGAATAACATATTTCTCTTTGAAGTCTTCCTCAGATTACAGTCCATGTTAGAAAATTTTTTGGAATAATTTTTATCAAATATCACCTCTTTTAGGGAAGATAATATTAAAGAAAACATACAATAAAACATTCTCACAAATAAGAAATTACGTTTGCACAACTTTGCAGTCCGATTGTTCAACCAAGTGAACAAATTTATAAAATTAGTAATTTCTAAATATTTCTTTATAACAATATCGTAAAATAATCAGCTTTTAATAACCTTTAAACTTTCGGTCACGGTGGACCTTTTGACGGAAATTCCCATATATGATGTCTATTTATTATTAACTTATCTTTATAAAAACAGAAATCAGCATTAAATTGGTTGCGGTTTTTAACCTTTAATAAATTATTGACCGACAATCTTGATTAAAATATAATGATTCGTAACAGTTTAAGCGGAATGAAATGCTTTTCAGGAGGGGTATTTATATTGGAGCCATGTTAAGTTATGAACCAATCATCTCAAAATTCCGCAGGGTGATTTCTGGTATTAAAAAACATAAATTTCAATACATCCAGCAAAAACTTTACAAATTTTACTTAACAAATTTTTGTCGTTAAAAAGTTACAGAATTACCCCACAGGTAAGTTAGCAAATAATGTTGGAGAAAAGAAACGCTACTTATTTTTCGGCTGAATTACTAATTATTTTTGTTCGTGGTGTCCAAAAAATTCAGTACCTACAAAACACTTACTAGAAGTCAAAATATATCTAGTTATTATTTAACTACTACTAAGTTGAATTGTATACAGAAAAAAAATAAAAATTGATTTCAATTAAAAAATTTGTGATATTAATTAAAAAATTAATTAAATTTGCACCAGTTAACAAATTATTAGTATCAATTAAACCAGTTAATAGTATTAATTAAACTTTTAATTTACTTGATTAAACGTGTAATTCACTTGATTAAATTTTTAATTAAAACTGATTTTATTTTTGATTAATACTTTAATTGGTGAAAAATTTTGGAGAATTTTTTCTGTGTAAGTTTTTACAATATACTTACTATAAGCCAAAAAATCACTAGTTAATAGACCTAATAAGTAGTTATTGAGTACGTTACCAGTAAGTAAATATTCAGTACTGAAAACAACACAAGTAATAAGTAGTTATTGAGCTGATTACACTGTGCAAGAAATTGACACTTTTTTAGACAAGCTGGACACCTGGCGTTTTAGCCTTATTCCGGTACGCTGAATCCAGTGGTGTTTGCCGTTCTTTTAGATTAGCTCTGGTTTTCAAGAGACCGTTATTTCGAAAATGGAGAAGGTTGCGAAGCATATGTTCGCCTATAACTCAAACATGCTTTATCTTATTGAAAAAACTAAAAACTAGGCGCTGCAGGGGCCAAATTTAAGAATTTCATTCAACGACCATATTTGTATAGTTGAAATTCTTAAATTTGGCTGCTGCAGTGCCTAGGATGTCCCAAGATGGATCAAACGACCCCACTTTATTTTTCATCTCAGTCATTAACTTCTAATATACCTACCCGCTATCTCCATTCCTTAAGGTGGCTCCCATACAAAATAGGCAATACAGATTAGAAATACATTAAGGAAAAAGCCCCATAACTGCCAAGGAATCGTTCCTAGGTTGATAAAATGTATAACCGACCTCCATTAGTTTTTTGTTTTTAGCATTTTCTTAAAACAGACTTGCCTTGTATCTCCACCTCTTAGGGGTGCTCCCATACAAATATGGCCGTTTAATAAAATTCTTAAATTTGGCCCCTGCAGCGCCTAGGATGCCACCAGATGGGTTTAATGTATAACCAACCCCACTTTATTTTTCATTTCAATAATTTATTTCTAAGATACCTACCCGCTATCTCCATTCCTTAAGGGGGCTCCAATACAAAATCTTCAATGTAGACTAGAAATATATTAAAGAAAAAGTCCCATAAATGCCCAGGAGTCGCCCCTAGTGGGATATAATGTATGACTGGCCTCAATTAATTTTTTATTCTTAACATTTTCTCGAGAAATACTTGCCCCTTATAACCACTTCTTAATTAATTTTGTGAATAAAATCAAAAGTTGCTAACAGATTTTAATCATTTATGGCTTGTTTTGTTTGCAGCTTTTTATTTGCCTGCAAAAAATTGGAAGCATAGCCGCATTTTCCAATTTCCGATGAATTTTTAAAAAATAAAAATTTTTAAATCTGGCTAAAAAATTATTTTTTTTTTTTTTTTGCCAAAAAATATTATCTCCCTTATCGTGTTTGGCGTATCTAAAATACGCCTACGACTGTTTGGTAATAGATTAAAGAGAACGTGAACTTATTTTCTTTAATCTATTACCAAACAGTCGTAGGCGTATTTTAAATACGCCAAACACGATAAGGGTGTATGTTTCTTAAACGACTGCGTATCTTAGAAAAAAGTTTTACTTTTCTTAAAGGAAATTTTATTGCGGAATTTCGTTTTTTGTTAGTTTTTTCAATAAACTAAAGCGTTTTTGAGTTACGCGAACTTATGTTGTGCAACCTCCTCCATTTTCGAAATAACGGTTATCTCGAAAACAAGAGCTGACATAAAAAGAACGGCGATCACCATTGGATTCAGCGTACCCGAATTATGTTAAAACACTATATGCCCGGCTTGTCTGTTCAACTAGCATAGTGTATTACATGTTGAAGGATGTCGGGTGATCAGCTGGAGTAGCTGAAACCATTAGTTTGTGTACATTAAAATTTATGGAGTTACCCGGTAGGCTAGCTGGTTGTGAGGTAGTCTATCAGCGCCGGGGTTTCAGGTTCGATTCCTGCCAGAGACTCTGGCTTCTTTCCTGCAGACAATCGTAGAGCTTCGCGGGATTAGCTTAGGGAATTCAAAAAAATTTAAGTGTGGGATGTTTAAGCCAATAAACTTTTTTTAATTTTTGAATTTTTTAGTCCAATTTTGTGGAATCTTAGTCAGAACCATAAAATTAGGAGGATGCCAAACTTTATTTTAGATTTTAAAAAATATGTTAATTTTCCCATTTCATATTTTTATTTCTTAAATGAAAAACAGCAAGTTTGTGGCCAAAATGTCAACTACTGGTACAAAGTGTGTTAAAATCTACCTTTCTTATTGCTGGAAGAACTTGTTCTAGAAACGTTCTCTTGAACAAGTTGCAAAAGCATCACTTTAAAATAAAAGTCAATCTGAAATTGTTATATTCTAGATGAGTTCATCTTTTGTAATTTTCTTCGTTTGTAAAAAGTTCATTTAAACAATACTTCAACATATAAATTGCTTAACTGTTTATACAGTATCCCATCTACCAAATAATTCTTTATTCATACACTTGTATTAAAATAAACTTTAAAACCACCTTATCCTGGCACAGAACAACGTGCAACACTGGCGAATAATTAAAACAGCTTATTTGATTAGAGCACTAATTGCCACAAAGCCCCATTGCAGACCTACAAACAACGCGATACGAGTTTTATTACACTCTTTAAAACATTTGTAATAAATTTTCTTCAGTTAAGAAAATCCATGCTTATCAGTTTCTTATTAAAGAACAAACCATGAAACATCCCCCAGGATTAAACTCAAGAGGCTGGCTGAAAAAAAGAAAAAATTAAAATTATCTTGAAGCAATATGAAAAAGAAAAAAATGTTGAAAAACTTTTTGTTTTCGTTAAAGGTAACAAACTTAAGCCACGTAATGAAATCAAAGAAGAAAAGTAGAGGAGGTAATTTAAAGTTTTTTCTTTCACTCGTACAATGTGGCTTAAGAACAAAATTTGTTTTAAAACAATTTAAACAGGAAAATTTATTTTAAATTGAAATTAGCCATCTTAAATAAATTTAAAGCAATATTTTTAAAGTCCGGCTGTCATAATAGTTTAAACAGACACTATTTTTTGTTAAATATTTTTGACATTTCGGAAAATTTATGAGCTGTATGTTTTAAAGGATTTCCTTTAAATTTCTTCAAATTAGAATTGTTAAGAACAATAACAACAAAGAAATTAAGCTAAATTACAGCAGTTTACCTTGTAAATATTTGAAAATATCCCATTATAAAAAGCTTTTTTGTTCTACTTGTGTTTTTCTTGTATAAATAAACGGAAATTTCTAAGTCGAACATTAAAAAAAAAACGAAAAATTACCAAAGACCTAAAATGCATGTTAAGTTGTAGTTTCAGATTCTTTTTCGTTTTAACAACTCGAAAAATAAATAAGAAATAAATAAAATGGAATTGGTTTGACCCAACAATAATGATGGAGTAAAACAACATCCACATACAAAAGAAATTCTTGTCACTGGCCTTAAATTTAGCATTTAATTAGAAGTTTTTTTTTTTTCTTTCTACTTGCTGCAACTTCTACCGCGAGTATAGTTTAAGTCATGTGTTAACATTCGTTGGGCCACCACGTTAAGCACATGTTTCCCATGTTCCAAACGCTGTACACAAGCAACGAACATTCAGTTAAAAGGAAGGATGTTGCATGTCAACGTCAAGTTCAATTTGCTCTAAAGTTAATGTTTAAATTTATGGTTCCTTAAAATTATTACAAGTATGAAAGAAAGCAGTGAAGAAAGAACAAAAAACGCCAAGAAAAATAAGAAATAAGAAAAAATAAGTCTTTTGCCCAAACTCATAATCGGAAGGTATGTATTTCACAATTTAAAATAATCTATACTATAATTTAAGAAGTTGGTTAGTTTAACGTCTCGTTTGAAAACTCTGTTTGCCTCCCAGAAATACTTTGGAAAAATTATGCTATGGATAACTCTAATGTTTACAAGTTTTTTAAGTTTTTTCCAAGTTATTATGTTTAAGCTTAGAATAGATAATATTGATAAATAAAATCAGGGAAGCTTTTAATTAATATAGCGCGTTAGAATTTCCCAAGGTTTTAGAGAACACTGAAAGAATTATTTACTAAATATAGCTTAAACCAAGAACATTTTACATGATTCTACACAGAAAACATTATTTTTCCAATTCAAACAAAAAATTTGTAGAATCAAACATTTTTTTGTCTGAAATCGGTCCTATAAACAAATTCGCATATTCAAACAATTTATTTGCATTTTGTTTATTGAAAAAAACACCGATTTTTTCAAACAAATAATTTAACTGAATCAAGCAAAAAGTTTAATGAAATTCATATAAATTTCAAACAAATATTTTTGCTGAATCAAACAAAAATGTTTTTGCACAAGCAATGACGCGCACACAAGCAAGCACTGTTGGAGAAGATGAAGCAGAGCAGAACAGAGCGGCCGGCTGGCTTTGAGACACATTTTTTGTTGGAATAATTTTTGAACGAAGTCTTATTTATACACACAATGCTTCATCACTTACTGTTGCTGCATCCTTTCCTTTGCCTAAGAAGAAGAAATGTAACCAAAAACGGCGGCAGACCGACTCGATATGGTTTTCGTCATCATTTTTTTTTTGTATTTGAGGTATTTAAGTAAACAGTTTGAAAAAATTTAATACGGGATTTTGTTTTTTTTTACCAAATTTGAAACCAACCAAAAATGTATTTTGTTTCTTATAATGTTGTTGTTGTTTCTTTTGTTGAAAAAGATGGAAACGTTTTTTTTTACCCGCTATTGTTTTTTTTACTACAAACCTCGTCACGCTATTTTATCATTTTTCTTAAAGCTGCCCTTTTTTAAAGCGTCCAAAAATAGACTGCATGTGTTGTAGTTGTAGTTCTTATATTTCACATAAAGAACACACAGAAAAAAATCAAGTTAAAAACGTCGAAAACAAGGTTGATTTAAATTTTTTCGGTGGTGATTTTGCTTCATACGGGTTTCATGTTAATTCAACCTGATTTTACAATAACTGCGAACAACATTTTTTCTTTTGATATAACTATAATTCATGTTAATTTAACATCCCAGTAAAGTTAGAGCAAAATGTAATTTATATTGAAATAACAATCGGAATCACGTTGAATGAAAGTTATTTCCAGTTGAAACAACGTGAATTTTATGTAGAATCAAATGGGTTTGAGTGTATTTTAACAGTGTGAAGAAGCTTCAGACAACATTTGCATTTATGTAAGAATAATTCAAAGCCCTGTAACACATGTTTCACTTATTTTGTATTCTCCTTTGTTAACAGAAGCATCAGCAGAATCGCCCGATATGGTCATCATTCTACTTTGAAAACTTGATGTACTATTTAAATAAACAATTTTAATTAAAAGAATACGGGAATTGTCTTCTTTTTATAACATATTTTAAAAGTGAAAATACAAAATGTACATAATTAAGTAGGTAAGTATGTATGTTAATTTAACAAGATAAACTTTTGATTTTAATACAAAACAGGTTTTTATGGGTTCAATATTGAATCCAGATTTATTTATATTTTAATATTTTTTTTTTTTTTATTTTTTTAACAGTGAATAATATTAAATAAACGTAATTTAAGCTTATTTTGATATTTTTTATTAAAAATTAATATGAAATAATGATAAATTTAAGTAAAGGGCATAATTTTTCTGAAATTTAACATGATTCTCAATCAACATTTTTCCATGTTAATTTTACATGGGTATTTTTTTCTGTGTGAAGTGTTGCTTACGATCAAATAAAAATATGCAAAAAAACGACAACATTAAAGAGCTTTAAATATTTCATACACAATTATTAAAACTTGAAACCAATAACGCGTATATTATATTTTTCAATAGTTGTCAACATTTTTGTTGGTAAAAAATTTTGTAGAAATCAAACAAATTTTCAAACAAGCGTTTGTTTGAAAATAATTCGGCAATAATATTTTCTGTGTAGTCCAAGTTCAAAATCACTTATTCTAAATATATGTGTGGCTTAGTTAAAATCAAGAAATTTTTGGCTTGGACGAGAATCATGTAAAATTTAGTAAATAATTCTTTCAATGTATATCAAGCGCACACAGTGGCCGACAAAAGTCTACGAACGACCATAATTTTGCATATTGGAAAGGACATGGATTTCTGGAAGAGGAATCCGTTCACGTAGAAAAAAGATATGGTTAGAGGTAACCATATTCTAAGAGCAACATACTATGGTTGGATTTTAACAATGGTTATGTTTGCAGATTACCATATTAAATATGACCCTAGTATGGTTAAAATCAACAAAAATTTTCCCAAAATAAAGCATAATATGGTAAAAATTAACCATATTTTGGTCAATATTAACCATAGTAATGGTCCAAATTTCCAAGAATTTTGACAAAAGTAAGTATTCATATTGTTATTTATTTTATGCATTTTTTTTCAATATGATTGTTAAGTGCCAAATTATAATTTTATTTAATTTTTTATTCCTGTTCCACTTTTATAAAAAAAAAATCCCTTTGATCTATATTCCAGCCTGTGACGACCTTCATTATCATTTTTTCTGTTCTACTAGTTTATTCTACGTAAATCTATGTAATTTAATCAAGAATTAAAATAAAATGTATGAGAATTTTAAGCGAACCAAGTAAAATTCAAACGACCAGAATGTTCTTGCTTTCTAATCATATTATTTAAAATTTAAAATTAAACATACAATGTTTTAAAATATTATAATTTTGAACATATTATTGTTGTTAAATATTAACCATAACTTGTTTGGAGGCAACTATAATATGGTTATAGCTTTTGGATAGATGAATTTAACCATAATATGGTTGCCGTGATTATAATATGGTTAAGGTAACCATAATATGTTTAAGTGTATAGTTGTAGCTTTATTTTATTAAAACATAATATTGTTTTGTTAAATTCAACCATATATGAAGTTTCAGGGGAGCTAAACACTTTATTGTTCAATAGAAACAAAATATTATCAATCGTGAAAAAAGTTTTGTTAAAGACAACAAAAATTTGTTTGTTGCCATTGCAGGAGCCATGATATGCTTTTTTAACCATACTTCAACCATTTTTTTTCTCTGCGTGTATATTAGTAAGTGATGGAAGAGCTAAGTATGGCGAAAGAAAAAAAACAGAACTAGCTCCGCAGAACTCAATCGCTACTATTAAACATGTTGGATGCATCGTAATAGTTTATGTTGCTACCGCTGCTACCGGAGTAGGATAGTAAGTGCTTATTATGGGTAATATGGATCGTTATCGGTAAAAATCCATTTTTGGAACAAAATTTTGAACCATCTGTTGATATATTAAATCTTGGTCAGAGTTGGATTTTTCAGCATGATAATGATCCGAAGAATACTGCTGAAATTGTCAAATTTTGTATGGTAGATGCTCCATGGTAGCTGTACACACCACCGGAGTTAAATGTTAGATGTGGGAGATTGTACAAAGAAAATTCAGAAAAAAATCACATAAGCAGTGTCCAAATGCTGAGAAACAATTGTCAAAGATAATTGCAGAATATTACGTCCGCATAACTAGAAAATTTAGTTGTTTCCATAACCCCAGTGACTTTTAGTATCGGAGCAAAGTTGTTTTTTACAGACAGTATGTCAACAATTTATTATAGTTTTTTTTTCTGAAAAAAAACTTATTGCAAATCTCATTTTGGTTTTCAAATGTTCGCGAAAATACGGACCGTACAAAGACTTTTGTCTGACACTGTACGTACATCTCTTAAGGGTTCTCCACAGAAGTTTTTTCTATGTGTTACAAACGTCATGATTTTAATGTTTAAAATAGAAAATGCAAAAGCCCCTTACAATTACAAAATCTATTAAAAGAAACAAATCATATATATATTATTTCTAAAGCACTTTTTTTGTCGGTTGCAAATATCTCCCATACCACCGCATCATATTTAATTAATGATATCTCATTTTAAAGCTTATTTCTAACACTAATGACGAAAAATAATTAGAAATTGAAAAATTAATATTTTCATTGATAAAAATTATATTTTAAAATGTATTGAAGTTACTAAAATTTCTATTTATTATTTTCATTTTATGTTACAAAAATGACAACTAACGGTGCGATATATTCGCACGGCATAGAAAAACAAAATTTTTATTCTATGGACACGAATGCAGTTTCAAAAGAGAATTGTAGAAGAGAGAAGAGAATTGCAGCAAATGTGTCATAATATGGATAAGGCCTAAAGAATAGAATAAAAAAAAAAAAATCCCTTTAAAAAACGAAATGAATGAATGAATGAACAAATAAGAAATTTAAGAATTGTCATTCAGGAGAAATATCAAAAATTTAAATGTATCTCTGGCAATAGTTGATGGAGGCCTAATTTAACAATAATATGGTTGCCGGTGACAATTAAATGGTTTAATTAACCATAATATGTTTAAAAATGTTTGTTAAAAATAGTTTTGTTGGAGCAGACCATATTGAAAAATGTTTTTTCTATGCGTCTTAAGAAGAAGCTATATAAATAATATTCGGCACAAAGAATTTTATACATGAATCTTAACCTCACAACATAATTTTGTTCTGACAATCGCGAAAATTTGTTTTTAAATACTATTTCTGTAATGCTTAAATATGATTTCTGCCATGTGGACGCCACGGCTGGAGCGTAGAATTCGCAATCGGGAACACCACTACCAGCCCATAAAGTAGCACCAAGCACGCGTTGCTCTGGTGTAAGTTCATTCATAATGAAATTTCAAAGCAAACTAAACCAAAAGAAACTAGCAGCTTGATTGTTTGATTATGAGTTTTCAAACAGAATTGAGTCTTTAACTTCAGGCAGTGATGTTATCGTCATATAAAAAATCATTGTTTTATCAACACGGATTAATTACTCTTTTAAAACATAAAAAAATAATTAAGTATAAAATTATACAAAACCAACAAATATATTGGTGGGGCTTTGATATTGCTCTCCGGAGATTTTCGTCAAACACTTCCTGTCATCCCCAAATCTTCTGCTGCGGATGAACTTAACGCGTGCCTGTAATCGCCGTCTTTGTGGAGGCATGTTCAGAAGTTGCAATTGACCACAAACATGAGAGTCGCGTTGCAGAACGACCCTTCGGCTAAATTCTCAGAACAACTGCTGGAGCTTGGCAACGGCCAAATTCCTGTTGATTTTTCGAATGGATTGATATCGTTCCCTGAAAATTTTTGTGAATTCACATAGTCCAAGGAGGAACTCATCAGCAAAGTGTTCCCGGGCATTGCACAAAATTACAAAAATCTCGATTGGACTCGTGAACGGGCAATAATAGCAGCGAAGAATAAGGACGTCGATAGCTTAAACTTAATTATTCAAAGTCAAATCGCAGGACAACTGCATACGTACAAATCTGTTGACTGCGTGACCGACGAAAATGAACCGACCAGCTACCCGTCGAAATTTTTGAACTCGCTTGATGTACCAGGAACTCCGCCGCATAATTTACAGCTGAAAGTGGTATCGATCATAATCATGTTGCGGAATCTCAATCCTCCAAAAATGTGCAACGGTACGCGGTTGTCCGTCAAAAAGCTTATGAACAATGTGATTCAGGCGACAATAATCCAGGGCAAATTCAAAGGAGAGGAAGTCCTTATGCCACGAATTCCCATTATTCCAACTGACCTTCCATTCCAATTCAAGCGGATTCAGTTCCCCGTTCGATTGGCATTTGCAATGACAATCAATAAATCGCAAAGCCAATCACTAGAAGTCTGTGGGATTAATCTCGAATTTCCCTGTTTTCCGCACGGTCAGCTGTACGTTGCATGTTCGCGCGTTGGAAAACCGTCTTCGTGATTTGTTTTTGCGCCGGAAAACAAATCGAAATCATTGTTCATCAAATCGCTCTCTACTGATTCCATTCAAATAAATAACTTTGAAAATGTAAATATTTTTGTTGTATTATTACTCTAAAGTTTGCCTGAAGGCTTAAAATTGGGACGAGGCGAAGTTCGTCGGGTCCGCTAGTATAAATATATATTCGCCTCTACACACATATACACACTAAGAAAAAACTTTACTTGCCAGATTGAAGTGTTATAAAATTGATGTCAGATTAAAGTTTAAAATAAATTTATTGACGGGTCAAAACCTAAGTGACTCTACATTAAAAATCGTCAATCGTCATTTTGGTAAATTCATCGAAAAAAATCGTCAAAATGACGTAAAATCGTCACATCTAACATCCCTGTCGTCAGCAGAAACTTTCTTCTCTCATCCTCTCACATTTTCTTATTATTATTTTCTTTTTCTTTTGTTTTTATTTTTCTTTGTTAACAAAATGTATTAAATTTAATGAAAGTATGGAATAATGCTCAATTTTCAGGATAGTATTTAAATCTATATTAAGTTAATTTTCATATAAACTTAAATCTTATTTAAATACAGATTGATTTTTTAAGTTTTATTTGAAAAGACTTATTTAATTAAGATAAAAGTATGGTAGCACTACTAAATACAAAAAAAATATCAAAAAAAAAGTTTATTTATTTGCAAGGTGGTCTCGTGTTATTTCTTTGCCTGTTGTTGTTGTTGTATTATTGTCATATCGTGGCCACCTTGCTAAGTTATTCCAATGGAAAATCATGTTAAATTTAAATGTGCCACATCGGTGAATTAAGTTTTATTTAAGTGTTTAGTCTGGGATCACACTATGAAAGTTTTCTTTCAGAAAGTCTGAGTTTATAGATGAGAGGGGAAGAGATCATGCTTTTTTCTCTCCTCTCTCTTCCATAAACTCAGACTTTCTGAAAGAAAACTTTCATAGTGTGATCCCAGACTTAGCGACGAAGAGAATTTTGTATTTAAAACGATTTTAAACATAAATGAGCTTTAATATCAATACTGGAAATTGGCCATAAGCGTCTAAATTTGCGAGCAGAAGAACAAACGTTTTCAAAATAAAATAGATTTTATTTCACGTCGGCATTCTAAGTATGACAAATTTTTATATCAAAATGTATGGAAAATGTGGTCCTGACGCAGTTCTGTTTGAACACTGAGTATTTTGAATTCCTAAAAATTGTTAAATGAAAAAAGGGTTAATAATAATTATTTTAAATTTTGTGAAAAAAAAAATCTAAAATACTATAAACTTTATTGATTAATTTTTATATTTTCAATTAGGCTGAAGTTCATCAAATTTAATTTTCATTTAATTATTTTTGTAAAGAAGAGTTTTACACCATGCAATTAATTAAAATTTTTTGATAATTTTTCATTCTTGACTGCCGCGGGGCTCGAACCCAGACTTTCACGGACAGGTTACCCTTACATGTTTAAATTGTTACCACTCAATCTCTTCAGAGGGTTTTGCCGTTTAACACTCACAGCCATTGACGACTGCTGGCAGATAATAGTCAAACATCAATCTTTAAACCAAGTTATCGTGTACTTCCTTACTTCTGTTTTTTCGTACTTTTGGTCAAGAATTCTTCTCGAAGTCCAAAGTACATTTTTTGTTTTTTAATTTTTTTTTCTTTCTTTTTCTTGTTGACCTTTTTCAGCACAAGCACAGAGCTCCTGCCTCAGCTTTTTTAACAATAATAATTAGTATTGTGTTTATTTTTGTTGAACTGTTTATGGTTTTTGATCCAAATTTTGATTTCATTTTGTAAAATTCCTTTCTTCACAAAAATAATTTAATGAAAATTAAATTTGATGTACTTTAGCCTGATTAAAATATAAAAATTTTTATTAAAAACCATTAACTGTTCAATAAAAATAACCACCATACTAATTATTCTTGATTAACGTTAGTTATTTAAAAAATCAAATTCTACAAACTTGTATGCAGGAAACAATTGTTTTGCTGGGAAAAATAGGATTTTTATTGACTGTGTTGGAAATAAAAAAAAAAATTTGACAGCACTAATTTCATGTCGAAATCGAAACTGGCTCTTTATAAAGAAAATTTTATAACTTTATCCCGGCCTAGTGATTTCGAAAGTTAGAATTTTCTTTTAACTTTTCATTTTGCGAATACTTTTTATGTTTGCAAAAAAAAAATTAAGGTAATTTAACGCAGCAGGAGCTAAAGCTAATCCCCTAAATGACATAACCAACATCTGGTCGCCTTAATAAAATGACTTAAGACAAGTCAGTTTTACTCAGCTCTACATTGTGTGTTATGGTCGGTCATACCTTTTCCCTCAACTCCAAACCAATAAAGTGAAAAACTGTAAAAAGAAATGAAAAAGAAGGACAAGAAATCCTTGGTCTTAAAATTTTCTCTCGTTTCGTGTGGTTTAAAGCTTTTTTTTATTTATTCATTTAATTATTAGTATGGGTTAGTGAGTACCCTGCAAATAAAATTGGACCACCTGATCCATTTTGATAAAATGGACTACTTCATGGACTCGTCCGATGCAAGGCAAGCATGGACCATGTCACTGTTAAGCTGAAGGTCCATACCACGCGTTTTCGCATCCACGCAGCGCATGCTTTTCTAACCTTACTTGCATTCTACGTTTCGAGTTACATGCAACGCTTTTTATGCAGCAGCAGCACAAGTAAAACTAAAATTAATTTGTCAAAATCAGCTGATTTGTTCGAACGCTGCTTGTGACGCTTACAAAAGTAGAAAGTAAACCTACTTTTCGCCTCAAGGCATCTACGCTTTTGTGCATGTAACTTACTACGTACAACTACACCGATTCTACTTTTTTGACAGCTGCGTATGCTGCGAAAAAGCGAGTAACGCGTGGTGTGGACCTCCAGCTTTAAAAAGGGTTTGTAGTGAGACGACATGTCTTCGTTTTTTAACAACGTGCTTTCGTTTTTAAACGACTTCAAAACTAATCCTCTTGAGTATACCATGGAGTAGTTTTAAAACTACTCCTTAGTGGTCCAAAGGTGGGTTATATGGTCCTGCCCTAGGATATCGTAATGTTAAACAGACCATGTTTTGTCCATACGTTTGGGTTACTTTTGGACTAGTCCTGGTCCCTTGTGGGCTACTCTTTACAAGCGTGTTTGGACTTGTCCTATTATTTGCAGGGTATGTAAAAATGTATGTTGTAAGTATTGTGGAATGTGTGTATGTATGTGGTTTTTATGTTTATGAGGCTTAAAAAGACATTCTTTTTATCAACTGCCAAAAAAGTGCTTAAATGGTTTTGAAACAATTTTTCTGTTACTGTTTGAGCTTCTCTGATTTAATTTTTTTTTTCTTCAAGTCTTCTTCATTTCCTTAGTGTAAGTTATAGATCTAGTTTTTTCTTCGTCTTTTACTTTAAACGGGCCATTATTTAGACCACTAAAATGTTGTGTGGGTGTTTTTTTTCTTCTCTTATTTAGCCTGAATTATTGTATGACATGTTGGTTGCGGTTGGTTTCTTTTTTATTTTCTCAAACAAACTTCATCACACTCTCCATGTGTCATTCACAGCGGGTGTTGTTTTTTATGTGGGTTGTAACAGTATTTTCCTGCATTTTTTTTATTTTGTTTACGGGTTTTTTTTATTATTGTTATTTTTGCAAAAAAAATATTGTTTTTTATTGTTTCCTTTATATTTTGACAGGATTAGTATTGTCATAAGTCCGGGGAAAAAGAAAAACATCATAAAAAGGACACTTATTATGTAATCAGATTTTCAAATGGCATACGAAAAATTCTCATACAAACACAAAAACGGTTTGCATAGGAAATAAAAAACTTTTAATAATGTCTAAATAAATATTAAGTAAGAGGAATTTATATTTATGTGGAGTTGGTATCATACTTTGAATTCACTTAAATCCTTTTAATGCTCTTCAACACATAAGTTGACAACAACTTTTCTTAATAACTTAAACTTTTTGTGACAGAAAATGAGGAAATTTCATCTTCCAACATTCTTGTAAATGAATTTTAATGACTATGTTCAACTTTTAAAGATTCCTAGATGGTTTTCAGTCATATTTTGATTATCCTTTTTATTCTTTAAGAACTCAAATTATCCAATTAAAACATAAAATCCCACTTATTACCAATTTTAAGCAACTACAAATGTTCCAAGCAAAGCTTTACTAAAAAAAAAAAAACAAAAATTAAATTAATTCTATAACATAATTAGAAAAAATGTAATAAATCTTGCAAGACATTTAGATGAAAATGCGTTCGAATACAACTAAACCAGAATTCATAGTGGATATTTTTTTTTTTTTTTTTTAAATATGCACTTAATTATCGGCTCAAATATTTTCTATGTTCAAACATATTTTTGCAATTGTTTTTTTACACAATATATAATTAAGACTGTTAAACAATGGCAATTATCAACATAATAAAGTTAATAATAGTAATTCAACAAATCCAAGTATTGTTTCCCCATACAGCACACGCATGTACCCCAGCAAACATATCAAAATCTTAAGTCGTAATCTGGAAAAATTTTTTGTATGTACAATGTTCATACATACATACATACATACGGCTTTCTAGCATTCATTTCATACAAATGCATTTGTTGGTTAAAATATTTATTCAATTATTTAATTTTTCTAATCTTTTGCACATACAAGAAAGATGAACGAACAATTTCACATTGCAATCTTTTTCAAACAATCAAACAATGTTGGTAAGGACCCAGTAGTTTTAGAAACAGTATAGATGAGAGATTGTTAATAACTCTTTACTACCAAACATTTAAAAATTTTACAAAAACAATAGCAAACGAGATTTTATTACGAAAACGCATCAATAATTACTTAAAAACAATCTAATAAAATTGTTTTCCATATACGAATTTTAATAAAGAAAAGATTTCCTTCATATTAACATAATTTTCTTTACAACAAACAGCCAATCCCGCGATGTTACACGTTTACTAATAAGATTTCTGTATGACGTGCTAAGTTCCCAATTTTTCATATTTGATAAATACACTGAGATTTATTGTTGAGGGAAAGCTTCTATGCGCATTTCACTAGTTGCTTAGGCCAGCTCATCAGGAAACCTTTTCCAAAGATTTTAGAAAAAAAAAAATTTGGATTAAAAAAACCATAAATAGTTCAACAAAATAACCACAATAATAATTATTGTTAAAGCTAAGGCACGAGCTCTATGTTTGCATTTGTCCTTCAAGTTGTGCTGAATAGGTCAGCAAGAAAAAGAAAGACAAAAAAATTCAAAAACAAAACAAAATATGTACTTTGAACTTCAAGAAGAATTCTTGACAAAAGTACGAAAAAACAGAAGTAAAGGAAGAACATGTAAAATAAATTAAAATAGATAATCATTCAAAGCAAATTTCGATCTACCAAAGGTTAAATACAATTTGGTTTAAGGATTGATGTTTGACTAATGACGTCAGCAGTCGTCGATGGCCGCGAGTGTTAAACGGCAAGCCCTCTGAGGAGATTGAGTGGTTGCAATCGAAACATGTCAGGGTAACCTGTCCGTAAAAACGCCTGGGTTCGAGCCCAGATTGAGTCAAGAATGAAAAATTATCAGTAAATTTTAATTAATTTTCATGTTGTAAAATTCCTTTCTTCATAAAAAAAATAATTTAATGAAAATTAAATTTTATGAACTTAAGCCTAATTAAAAATGTTAAAAATTTGGATTAAAAAAACCATAAATAGTTTAACAAAATAACCACAATACTAATTAAAGCCAAAAATATTAAACAAATAAAACCCTAAAAGCGAATAAGTCTTACTTGTACCAATATTACGTTCGCATTCAAAAAACCATTTAAAACAAAAACAATTTCTAAAATTTGTAATATTGTAATTTTCTAGGCTGAAAATGTACACCAGCAAAATTTTTTTAAAACTTATAATCATCAATATGAATTAAATGCCTGCACAATTCCATTTGAACACACATTCGAATCATTGAAAAATTTTCAAACTTTATACTCTATAATAACAAATACTGAAAATGAGTTTAGACGACCAATTTACGTAAGTATGTTATGCTTCACTGTAATGAATAAAGTGGGTTCACAGATTATTATTGCTAAATCACCCTCAGGGAAATTTATGTCAATTGGTCCAACAGAATGGTCCTGGGATTTGTGAAAATAGAACAAGTACAAAATAAAAAAACTCATGACCAGTTAAAGGATTTAACTGGTTTATGAAGAACAAAAAGGTAGAAAAAATAATGAGTTACAGTACAGTATTCACCGGTGGTGGGACACATTTTTTAGAACTTTCTAAAATTTGGTTATTGAACTTTGAAGTGCAGATGTTTTCCATATAAAATGTAAAACCAAAAGAGAAAACTTTTGTGTCAATTCAAAATTTTTTTTTAATGGTTAAAACATAACATAATTCACAACAAAAAAAAGAAAAATTCCCGAATTCAAGATGAGAGAGAATAACTATATCTCTAGTAGGGAATTATTTCAAAATAAAAATTCTTATGGAGTGGTGTCCTGAAACTTCCTCTCGTTCTCTTTATTTTCACAAAATGTGAATAGAAAGGAAAATTTACTTTTATGTTTTTTTTTTATACAAATAATATAAAAAAATTTATTTATAAATTCAATGAAAATTTGTTAGAAATTTAATTCCAAATTTAATAAACATTTGGTTTGTTTCAATAAACGTATTTGTTTAAAATTGTTAAAAAGTTTTGAACAACGTTTTTGTTTAACAGCATAATAATTTAATTGAAAAAAAAATTAATCGATTTAAAAATTGGGTCACTTGACATGAAATTCCCCATATGTATGTTTGTGCTTGAATTAACATGCTTGTGATAGGTCGTGTTTTAATTAAATTTGTTTTTGGTTTAATTCAAATTCCTTTACTGAATCTGAAACTCATTTTTTTTCTGTATATATAAAATATAAAAAAAGTAAATTTAAAATTTAGAAAACTTTTCTCCCAGTTAGTCAAAAAAATACAAAAGTAAATGAACGTTTAACCGGCAAAAACTAGCAAGTTGGCCCGGCACATTGACAGTATCCAGGCGTTCGACACGAAATTCTGTATTTCTTAATTGAATGGTTTTGAATTATTTGCACATGGTTATTGTTCCTAAATTTAAGAAAAGTATATATTTTATATTATTACAATAATGAACAATTTTTTTTAAACATTTTTAAAAGTTTCTTTTGCAAACAAAAACATGAAACAGGTGGTTCAATAATTCTTGCGTGTTAACATTTTACTATCAAAACTTTTCAAAAAAATTTTGTATGCTCTTTTTTCACGCTCTCGTTTTTTTTCGAGTAAGTAAACACATTCATGTTAAAATTTTAAAACTAAGCAATAATTTTCTGTTACTGAACAGACCTATTTCAAAAACAATTCAGGTTATTTTCAAAAACTAGTAGCATAGGCAAACAATTTTTACTGTTTTAAGAGTTTTTGAAATAAACAAGTACTGTCTGGAGTGTATTTCTATGAATTCTTGTATCCTCACAACACTTTTTTAATTGTGCGATGAACAGTATGTAACCCATTGCATTTGTCACTGTGGTTGTACACACATTTAACTTAGATTTTCAAATAAATTTTTGCAGGCCTATACACAAATAGACACATAACCATTAATAGCGCCACCACGAACTGCTGGGTATGGGTGTATATGGCTGTTTTCTAATACAATGTGAATACTGCCAGTACTGCTGCTGGTATGTGTATCTTGGTAACCAACATTTGCAATTTCGTATTGTAGGTATGAACACGAAATTTATTTATTATGCGAATTGCATTAAGTCACGCATTCTCAACATAATTTTCAAATGCACCAATAGTAGAAAAAAAAGATGAAATTATTTTTATACTTTTGTTTCAGGCCGAAAACAGGCACATAAGTCGTAAGTGTTGGATGCTAAACCAAAAACTGTTTTGGTTTAAAAAAAAATTAAAATAGAAAAATTTTGGAAATTCTTAAAAATATGAGTTTCTGATTCGAAAGATAGTGAAATTTTAATATTTTAGACTCCTAAACAGAGATAAATGTTGGGTAATTTGATAACACACTGAAAAAATTCTTGCCAATTTTTTTTAATTAAACCATTGATCAAAAATAAAATCTGTTTTAAATAAAAATTTAATCAAGTGAATTAAAAGTTCACCTATATCAACGACATTACTGCAGAACATTTTTTTTAATATCAAGAAATGTTTAATTGATACTATTAATTCGTTTATAGATGCAACTTTGATTAATTTTTTAATTAATATCACAAATTTTTTAATTGAAATCCATTTTTATTTATTTATTTATTTTTTTTGTGCAGTCCGAAAAGTCCGAAAATCGATTCTCGGTATCAATACAAACTAGCATGCAAGTGGAACTGTTTAAATTCATTTGAAATACTGTAGGGTACAAACATTTTAAATATGAAGAACATGCGAAATATATTTTTGAAGAATAAAGCAATTTAGTTTTAATGGCTCATTTTGGATTTTAACGCTTTAACGAGTAGAATTAAAATTGTTATTTCTTTCTAATGGTTTAATAAATTAAGATTTGTATTATAAGATTTTACATCCTCTGATGATTAAATAACAATCTGTATACTTGGCCAATTTGATTTTAAGTAAAAGGCAAACTAGATAGATATTTCAGGTTATGTAAATTTTGATGAATTAATTCATTCATGTTATTAAACTTTTGTACTGTAGAATTGCCCTGAAACATTTCGCGGCACCTCCCATACAATGTCAATAAAATTTTCTGCATATCTGGAAAAAAAATTTGTATACTTTTTATTTCAATAGGGGTAGCGAAGCACACTGGGTCAAGCAAGTTCATACAAACCATGTGGAAAACCAACGCCATCTGTTGTGAATCTAATATTTCGTTGATTTTTTAATGTTAAGGAACCAGTTGTGAAATAATTTAAATTTGCAACACTTTTGTGTTCTTTCAACTGAATTTTCTAGGGTATCGTTGCTCATTTCCGCCTAAATCCAAAACTGATTTGAAGGAATTAATTATTAAGTCAAAAATAATGGAAAAATATCACTGTTATTTTTGCACGCATTAAACGTATATCAGACAACAAGAATTTTCTGCATAAAAAGCCAGCAATTAAAATAAATTTTCACTTCTGGCGTGAAGTTTTTCCCTGCTACTTGTACTTTTTTTCGATTAAAAACTATTCGAAGTTGTACGTAGAAGATATTTTGTTTTAATTAATTAACGTTTTAATTAGATCAGTTCGTTTGAGAAGTGACTGAGTCATGTTAGTATAAGTGTTTGTAAGTGTGTTAGTGTTTATTGTTTAGTGTTGTGTGAACATTTTGTGCGTGTTTGCGTTATAATTTTTCACGCGTACTTTTTTTTATAATTTTGCGAAAAATATTTTATTCTTTTTTTTTATTCTTTTTTTTAATTTTTAATGGCTTCTTTTTGCTGTTCTTTCTTATCTTTATTTTTATTATTTTTTTTTCATTAATACTTTAAAGTTGTTATTTTATCTAACAAACATCTAGTTGATTTCTTTTTAATGGGTTTTTATGTTTTTGTTTTTTTTTTATTTTTTCTTTAAATAGTTAATTACAGTGCGGCCTACATGATTTACTGGACAAGTTATGGAAATTATTGAAGATCATGCAATATTTTTTTTCTACTGCACTCATTTCAAATACATACGAATATTTGCAATTGTTAAAATCGTTTTTCACGTTCTTGCAACATGATGACATTGTGTTACTCTTTTACGTTACTCCATTTTATTTTGTTCTTTATAATTTGAAATTTAAATTTCTCTTTGAAAATTCAAACGGTTTAAATAAATGGATGATACTTGTAATTTTAATGGTTGGATAATTTGTTAACAACGAGACAGATACGAGTGCATTTTAGGCAACAATGTATTTGAGTTATGAGCTGCTACTTTCGAGTTTTAATTTGTTAAATGTTAACTTTGATAAGAAATATGTGCGAAGTTGTAAATAAAATACTTTATATCTTTAAATTTTATTGCCAGCACTGCACCTGAATGGGTTGAAGAAAATAAGTTTATTTAACACCGGCAGCAGCAACGTGTCAGTATTTGCATAAAGCAAAAGTAAACAAAAATATCTTGCAATTTACTGTAGCTTGTAACTGACAATTTAACATATTCGATTCTAAAATGTGCAGACACTTTTTTAAGGCATAAACTAGGCCTACAGTGTGGCAAAGTTGGAAATGTCAAAAAAAATCTTTTGTTTCTTCTGAAAATGTGAACGAATTTTCTTAACACGGGTGTTCTGGAAATCGAAAACGCAAAACGCAAGAATTTGGAAGTTGTTTTTAATACATAAAATTTTTATAATTTTTGTTAAGAATTTCTTTTTAATAGAGAAATATTTGTCATAAAATTAATTTTTCACAGAAATCTTATAAAAAACCACGTTTAAAATTCTTGCGTTTTGCGTTTTCGATTTCCAGAACCCCCCTGGTTTCTTTTGTACTATTTCAATTTGCTTTGAAATGTTTTCCTTATTTTTAAAGATATCGCTCATTTACATTAATGGCGCTGCGAAATATGGCCCCAGGAAATATGGCCCCAAAAAAATAAATGAACATTGGCCCCAAATTTGGGGCTTTTTTCATAATGCAATATGGCCCCATTTTTTTAATGAAAAATTACCCCAAAAAAAATGAAAAATAACCCTAAAAATAAAATGAAATATGACCCTAAATTTTGGGTTATTCTTCATTATGAAAAATCACCCCAAAATTTATAATGAATTTTAACCCCAAAAAAGAACACAAAGAAAGTTACATTAAACATTTTCGGTGCAGTTCTTATGCCCGAAACTAAAAATCACAAATTTAGAAACCCGATTTCAAAATCCGGATAATTATACAGTTTTGGTTTTAAACATCGTACGATTGATAGCATGGTTGGGCTTTCGGCTATGCGCAAGGATTTTTTTCTCTATGGTATAACGAAAACTGGTTTTGCTTACTAAAGCTTCACGTTATAGACGGCCTGCGGCCTGGCGCAAGGATTTTCTCTTCTATGGTATAACGAATACTGGCTTCGCTAACTAAAGCTTCTCTATATAGCCGGCCTTCGGCCGGGTAAAAGGATTTTCTTCTCTTTGGTATAACGAACACTGGCTTCGCTCACTAAAGCTTCACTACATAGCCGGCCTTCGGCCGGGCGAAAGGATTTTCTTTTCTATGGTATAACGAACTCTGGCTTCGCTCAGTAAAGCTTCTCTTAATAGCCGGCCTTGGGCCGGGCTCAATGATTTTTTCCTCTATTGTATAACAAAAAACGGCTTCGCTAACTAAAGCATATCTGCATAACCGGCAAGGATTTTCTCTACTTTGATATAAGAATTCGGGTTTTTTATACCATCCCTAGAAACTTTTACATAGAATTTTATAAAATTTGTGTAAAAATGTTTGGGGTGATTTTTCATTTCTTAAAATTTGCATTTTTTATTATTAGACGAAAAATAGCCCCAAAGTAAAAATTGTGATTTTATTTGGGTCCATTTTTCATTCCTTGGTATTGGGGTCATTTTTCATTCCACTTAAAATGCAAAAACACCCTAACGAAAAAATGAAAAATAACCCAAAAAAAAAACAAAAAAATTGCGCCAAAATTGCGTGTTGTTGTGTCTCATGTAAAATTTTGGGGCCGTTTTTCATTTTATTTTCCTGGGGTCATTTTGCGCACCGCCTACTTTAATAGTGTCATAACTAATAAATAACGAATTAAAAGCTAAGAATGCATAAATGAGCGCAATTTTGTACACAAAAAAAATATCCAAGACTTTTCACCAATTAAAGCATTAATAAAAAATAAAATCAGTTTTAATTAAAAATGTAATCAAGGGAATTCAACGTTTAATTAAGTGAATTAAAAGTTTAATTGATATTATTAATATGTTAACTGGTGCAAATTTAATTAATTTTTTTAAAAATATCAAAAATGTTTTAAATAAAATCAAATTTTATTTTTTTCTGTGTATAAAAAATTATTTTAAAATTGAAGCTCAGCTGCGAATAACGTTTAATTATTTTTCAGGAGAGCAAAAAAACTATCCGAACAGGCAAAAATTATTCATTTATTTTTTTAGCTTATTAAAAATAATGATAATAAAAACTTGTATGCAAAATATCAAGAAATTTTAATTAAATATTATATTCAAATTTACAGTTTATAACTTTACAGTTTATAACGATGTCCGTTTAAACATTCTTCCACTGCACATTCGGCTCTTAAAACGTTATTAAACGTTGCAAAACCATTTAGTTTGTATAATTTTGTTAGTAATCACTTGGGTGATTTGATGTTTAAAGAGTGCAAGCGAGTAATGGTACCCTGATAGAAAAATGCATCTTCATATTGATGATGCCCTAACATTAGAATTGTGACATCAATGTTACTACAAATGGCATCAATGATGCAAAAATCAATCAATCAATCCTATGACTAGCGTCTTCGTACAAATTTGTCATTTTTTACGTGTCATCTATTTTATGACTACACGTACAGAAAAAACATGTTTAAATATGGTCACCTCCAACCAAACTATTTTTAAAGCAAATTTTAAACATATTATGGTTAATATAACCATATAATTGTCAGCGACAACCATATTATGGTTAAATAAGTCCTCCATCAAGAACCCACAACCATATTATGGTTGTCTCCAAAAATTATATGGTTAAATATGATTATAATTTGTTTTTAAATTTACAATAGTATTTTCCTCTTTATCAAGAGCAACATACTATGGTTAAAAACCAACCATGCTATTGTAAGTGTTTACCAAATTTTAGTTATTATTGATCATAACCTGCTTGGAGGCAACAATAATATGGCTGGGGCTTCTTGATGGAGGCCTAATTTAACCATAATATGGTTACCGCTGACAATAATATGGTTATATTAACCATAATATATTTAAAAATTTCTTTAAAAATAGTTTGGTTGGAGGTGACCATATTTAAACATGTTTTTTCTCTGGGTGTATAGTGACATCAATTCGATGCCACATTATGTATATTATTAGCATTATTTTCATGATTATAATGTATTATAAGAAGCGAAAATTCCTTTATTCTATTTTTTTAAATTATTAAGTTACAAAAACCATATGGGGCATGGTGCTGGTGTCTTATTATTTAGAGTTCTGCTGTAAACAAAGGTCGTAATTCAACAAATGTGAAACAAACAGATGAACTGGGTAACTAAATAATAATATTCTCTCACTTTAACTTAAGTCAATTCCAATGACTTTGACTTAATGACAAACGGTCATTAAATTGATGCTAATGTATCCTTTCTCCGATGTTACTGCGTCATCGCACTGAGGACAGGTTCGTTATTTCTGTGATGCCGATATGTCATCCCAATGATGACGTAATTTCATTTTGACCCTGATGACACTTTGGCCAAGTGATGTTAAGGTTGACATAACCATGATGAAAAGTGTCATGGGGTCAAAAACGAAGACACTTGTCATAGTACTGATATCATAATACATCAGTGTTATGACGCCTATTCTATCAGTGTAACGGTAATCTGCAAAACCGTTTTCGCTTTTACAACGTTATTTGCGGATGTGCTTCAATTGTTGAAAATTTACCGATTGCGGTAGAAATGTGACGTTTTTAAATTGTTTTTACTCGTTGTTCTTTTTTTATAGCATTTACATATTTCATCTCTGCAACGGTCTTCAAGGGTGAAGATCGTAGGTTTTAAACAATAAAGGATATATTTAGTATTAAGACTTTACATGGCTCCACGGAAAAATAGTATTTTTCAATTATGACACCATTGAAGTAAATGAATGATTTATATTTGTAATCTTTGTTGATATGTGCATATATAAAATCCTTTTGCTCCTGTTAATCCTATAGTACACGGAATGTATAAAACCACATGCGCATGTAGCTCTGACGTAATTTTGTCGTCATGACATTACACGATCTGGCTTTGTGGCTTTTTAGTGACGTCAATATAACGTCAGAATCATATGCACATGTGGCTTTTTTACATTCCGTGTACTGTAGACAAATTTAAGCCTTTTTTACAAGTGAAATTTTGGAACTCCGCTTAACGGAAACTTTGAACGTAAAGAATACTGCTTTATTTTCAATATTATTTGAAAATGTACAATTTTTTCGCAATTTATTTCTTAAAATTGATTCAGTTTTTCCGAGATTTTGTAAAAATTCTGCAAATAAAAACCTAAAAAAATATTCAAATCACACAAAATTAACCAAAATATCAAGTTTTGCAGCCATAGACATCGTTCTAAGTAAAGCGTACCACCTTGCAAAGAAAAAAGTACGCCGCACAGCCTCTAAGTAATTCGATAATTCCAGCAAAAACATTTTTAAGTTTATTTAGAAAAGTAAAGCTCGCAAAAAGGAAAGAAACCAGTGTCTCTGGCGGGAATCGAACCCACAACCCCGGCACTGATAGACTAGCTCACTACCAGCAAGCCTACCACGGCACTCAAATCTGGGTCCTAACTAGTAGCCAAGTTGATTTATCGACGTCCATCTGTCCGTGTGTATGTTGAAATGGATTTTCCGAAGATCCCAGAAATTGTGAGGACTAGGTTGTAATATATTTATGTCCAATATGCTCCCATATAGACATTTCCCATACTTAGACATTTTAAATTTCTGTGCATCTGTAGAACGGCAAGAGCGAAAGTTTCCAAGCCGACAAGTTGTGAGCGGGATTGAGCAAGTGGGCGTGGCACAAAATAGTTTAGTTTTTATCTTCAGAACTTTATTTATATACCTCTCTGTTATAATAGCACCATGGCGAAGGGTTTATAAGAATCGGCATAGCCGAATATAGCACTCTTACGTGTTGTGATATTAAGAAATCAGGGGGAAAATTATGGCAGTCGTGATCGAATACTTTTTCGATTCGAAAGCAGTTTTATTTGCTATTCTTTCTGCCCATACTAAACGAAATAGTTTGTTTGTGTTGTAAAGCACTTATTTCAGTATTCACGACACTGAAAAAATAATAACGATTCCTTTAGTATCAACTGATATAAAATTGCTTTCGAATCGAAAAAGTATTCGATGACGACTGCCATTATTTGCCCCAGATTATTTAAGCTCCACTTTTAATAAAAATTAGGAAATTAAATGCAATTCTATTGACATTTTACAACAAAAGTAATTACCGAAGTTAAAAATTATTTGCAGTTACTTTAAATATTATTTTTTTACAAAAAGCCATTTATACTAGACTTGCTATTTATTTTTTCAGTCTTGGCAACAATATGTGCATACAGGTGCTACCTGAAGTGTAGAATATAAAGCTGGATTGCACTTGTGAACATTTTGGTGAGATATTTTTACCGACTTTTAAGTCTTGATTTGTTTATATATCATTTATTTGAGTGGAACGTCTAGTTCACTTTTTATATCGGGTGATTTGTTAGCTATTATCTTTTTGGCAACACTGACGCACGTTTCGTGTTTTGTTTCACTGTCAAACATCTTCAGTTTGGTCTATAATTTAAACATGAATCGTCTTACAAACGAACAACGCTTGCAAATTATTGAATTTTATTATCAAAATGCGTGCTCTGTTAAGAAAGTTCATCGCGCGCTTCTTCCATTTTATGGTCAGTTTAATCGACCCATTGAAGCGGCTATTCGGGCTATTGTGACTAAATTTCGCACCAAATTTACATTGTTGGACATTAAACCACCAACACGCTTACGTAGAGTGTGAAGTATAGAAAATATGGCAGCTGTATCGGCCAGTGCTAATGATGACCATCAATTATCGATTCGTCGCAGTTCGCAGCAATTGGGCCTCTGTTACTCAACAACGTGAGATGATATCCGACTTTTTTTTTGCCCAAAATGTAAGAGCTTGACTTGCATGACATGTGGTTTCAACAAGACGGTGACACATGCCACGCAGCACGCTTAACAATGGACTTATTGAGAGGCGAGTTCGGTGAACATTTTATTTCACGTTCGGGACCGGTCCATTGGCCGCCTAGATCGTGCGATTTAACGAATTTCGACTATTTTTTGTGGGCCTATATTAAAGCTCATGTCTATACACACATGCCCGCTTCAATTGACGCATTGGAAGACAATATTGAAGCATTTATTCATAAGATACCGTCCGAAATGTTGGAAAGAGTATGCCAAAATCGGACTAAGCGGATGGACCATTTGAGGCGCAGTCGCGGTCAACATTTGCATGAAATAATCTTCAAACATTAAACTATATGGACCGTACTATCGATTCAAATAAAGATTTAATGCATTTTTCTGAATTTTATGTGTTTTTTTTAACTTTCCTATAGCTCTAAAAAAATCACCCTATAGTTAACTATAAGGGCGCAAATTTTTTAATTTTCCTTAGAATGGCATATCTCGACAGCCAGAGTAAATTCAAAAAAAGTATTTTATAGGCATTGAACCTAAGTGCTGTATGTATCCAAACTGACTGAAAAGCTATGGACCATGAAACTCATGTTTATCTGTGTTATCAAGACAGGAATGCGTCGAACAACTTACTTCGTCTTTTTTGCAATAAAGTCCAATCCTTAGCCACTGAAAAGACTAATTATAATTTCGATTTTCATGATATCCACCCTAATGGCCCGGACTCATGGTGGATCTCAACCACATGGAGAGTTAATAATTATTTCTTAAATAAAAAGTTATAAGCAAGTTTATCCCCTTCGGTCATTTTGGGCCACCCTGTATATGCCTTACCAAATGCCTATGTGTGTATTTTAAGGATCATTTTCACACACAGGTCGAACTTCGAGCGCATACCCAATAAAAAATTTTATCATTTTGCGAAGCACTAAAGGTACATTTAAAAAATAAGCGCACAATTATGCGCTACGCAATAAGACATACAGAAATGCAGTAAAGTAAGTGAAAGAACTCTCAACAACTTTAAAAAAAAAAAAAAAAAATTTTCAAAACTCCTTCGTTGGAAGCTCCATTTGTTATTGGGTAGTGCAAAAAAATTATAGACAACAATCAAAACCCAGGAGCCGTAGCTGGCTAACCTGAACTGATATAGTTAATCCAAGCAGCTTCTGCTAAATGGCAACAACACCTTGGGACTTTACACAGGACGAACTTTATCACAAAGGTGAAAAATCTGCCCTCCATGTGAAAAAGTCCCTTCATGAGATTTGGGCTTAAGCTCCAGCTACAACGTTCTCCCGAAAGTATCCCTTCAATGAAGGGCAAGGCTCACGTTTGACAATTTCCCTTAAACATTAAGTTTTTTTTGCGAAAGCATACTTGACGTATACCACAGCCAATAGTCAGTACCCAAGTACCGCGGGCTACTGACTCCCATATGGCCAGATGACAATAGGGTACTTTGATGAGTACCACGGACTCAAGATCTGAAGACTTAGAGACCTCTATCATTTCAGATTGTTATCGCATCCTTGGTATTCATACACCTTACACAAATATCCGTAAGATTATCTATACAACCCCGGGGGGTGTAAAACGCTGGTATAAAGAATTTAATTAAAGCCGCAGCTTGCAGTTGTGAAAGTTGTCCAACATAAGTTGTTGTGATAGAAAACATTGATGCTGTACCCCAAATGATACACCAAGATCCGTTTGAAAAATATCGCCAAATTGAGACATCACGAAGGATTTTGTATGACGAGCATTATTTAGATATGAACATTTTGCTGGTAAAATATGGAAAAAGAACTGGTTACGTAGGATCATTTTACATAATGACAATACAAGCTTTCACGCAGCAGCTGAAGTAATTACATTCAAAACGTTGCATTTATAGTTTACATTTATAGTCCGTACAGTCCTGATTTGGCACTGGATAAATGCTTTTTGTTCGCTAAACAATAAATTCAGCTTTTTAAAGGTGCATTAAAAATTACAAATTGTTCTACTCAACAAGATCTTTAATATGTATATGCTTTTGATTGTTTTAATAGCGTATTAAATATTTTCCGGTTTGTCACATAGTCTTATTTCACGTAAACATACAAATGATTATAAAAACATAAAATAATTATGGGCAGCCATAACATGGTTTTAATAACTTTAATACGTAACAAGTTTTCATTTAGCTTTTTTCGCTTTTCTCTGCATGCGATAACATACGTGCCGTATAGTCGAACTATTCGCCAGTTTGCGATTCTTAGGGCTAATAAATCCGAGCAAGTTAAACTCTCTTTTTGGTTTAAACCAACAAACCTATAAATTCGTAAACATAGAAACCATCTTTAAACGCATAAAATTGGGCGTTTAAACTACCAATACAGACCATATGAATTTGACAACATTTATCGTAGTGCTGCCACATGTTATTTATTTATTCATATACATTTAAGTTTAGCTCACTTAAACCAGCGTTTTAGACCTAATAAGCTGCATATAAATTTAAGTTAGGTTCAACTGACTTAGGTTAAGTGACTTAAAAGCCATTGGACTGAAGCACTATCTACTGTATAACATCAAGTTCAAATACTCATACTGAATTCGGCGTTGTTTGCCGGTATCCAGCCTATATTTGGAACAAAATTTTCTCTACCCAGTAAAAACTTCGCCTGCAAAATAATGTGTTGAGTAATCAGAAAAACATAAGAGCACTACTTACAATTCTACTGAAAGAACCAATGAATTTTACAAGGGATGCCCCAAAATTAACGCACTAAAAAGTAAGTCATTATTTTTTAACCTGCATGCAGGTATGCATACATCCAGAAAAAAGTAGTTATAGAAGTTGTTATAGATGTAGTTATAGAAGAAAGCAACAAAATAATGAGTTAAAGAAGCTTTGAAAAATTAGGCGCAGTTGTTACTGGGTAGTAGCACAAATTTAGCACCAGAGCCGATTTTACACTTGTTTGCAAATGTGGTATTAAAAAAGTTAAAGTTATATAATAGCGATGAGCGATCAATCGGTTAGGCAAAATTTTGCTTAATTACAAAACTGGTTAATCTATTAATCAACAATTTTTATAATTCACAGTTTTAATTTACTGAAAAATTCACGTTTTTATTACTCAAGTTTGCATAAATTAATTCAAACTAAATTGAAATCACAATAAAAATTGTTATTTAAACAGCTTAACGTTTTTGTAATCATTGGGCAAAAGCCTCTGGTCCAAATGTTGGCGTTGCCAACACAACTCTAGGTCGGTAAAACGTTACACGGCATAATACAGCTGAGGTTCAGTGACAAGTTGTTATCAGTTGTCAACTACTTCCTGAGACGCATTGGTGTAAGCGTGCAACTCAGGTTACTCAATGCAGTACTTCATTTCATATTGATTGTATTATAGCGGCTGCCTTAAATACATTACCAGGGAATACTTGGTCAGAGACCGAAAGTCGTGAGTTGTTTGGGCATTTCAAACAGAGGAATCGCTTTCTGCTTTAAACCTCTGTGAAAAACTCCGTTCCCCCATGTTGTACGTGAACTTTTCATTTTAGTATTACGTCTAATTTTTGTTTTTATTACGTTTAGATAAATAAACAATATATAACTGTTTGGCATAACCAAATCAAGTGCATGAAAAGCCGTATACTTAATAATGAAATCAATAATCATCATACGTTCCGTTGGTCGAAACTTTACTAAAAAATAGAGTTTATTTCTTAAACTTCTTAATTATTAATGCTATAAACTTTTCTTTTAAGGATTCAATAAAAAATTAATTTCATAAAAAACTACTTTTAGTTAATTTCTCGAATTTCTTTAATTATAAAAAGTGTACAAAAAACTTCGTTAGCGTTTTTTGGCTCAATAGTCATAGTGCTTCTGTTTGTTTTCAAAGTTTTATCATTATTTCTGTTATATTTTATTTTGTTTTATTTTTAGGGAAAGTTTAGGTTCTTAAATCTACAATATACATACCCTGCTTAACAAACCTAAATGGGTAAATACAAATTTTATGTATATTGCTGCCATTACAGTCAACTCATATGCTCCGCCTCTTGTTCACACAAAAATTTTTTTCAAAAACAGAAACAAACAAACAAAAATTACGAAATACAACAAATAAAATAAGAAATAATGATTTCCAATCGTACAACGAGCTACATACACCAGATGCTGCCTTTCATTTGTAGACGATACATTTTTTTTTTTTTGGATTTTCGTAGTGAACTAAACAAAAAGAGATGAAATTTCAACAGCATTATCGTCATCATCTTTTAGGTACTTCTTTTTTACTTTATAGGAGTGAGAATAATATTGTTTGTTTTTATCTTTAGTATTTTGTAAATATATTTCATTTTTTTGTTTTGTAAATAGAAAAATCTACAAATATATACAAGAATTCATAGCAAATATTTTTGTTTTGTTTCTTGTTTTTTAGTTTTGTATTTCAACAACTCCGCCCATTTTTAACGCGCGCGCATCATTTTCATTTCTTCTGACTTCCATTTGATAAAAATGAAACGGAAAAACAACAAAAATTCTACAAAAATTATTTTTACGTACAAAGAAAAAAGTTTAATAACGAACACACACAATTATCACTGCAAAGTTTTAGTTCATATGGCAATACTAAAAGTAGGTTGCTTTGCGATTTCACACGTCCATATCGGGGATCAGTCGTAAAAAGGAGTGAATTCTTTTTTTTAGGATTGGAAATATGTAGATTAGTGTGTCGCAAAAAAAAAATTTTTTTGGGGCTCAAGCATAATTTAAAAGCTTAAAGGGTTTAGTATTTTTCAGATTTTTCGGAAGAGGTTTAGAGGTCGCTCAAGTCGAATTTTTGCCAAAAATCGTGTCTGGCGGCCTTTTTTAAATTTTCTTCACAACTTTGTCAAAAACCACGATTTTCTTCACTTTGAGGGAAATATTTCAAAAGTCTTATTTTGGTGTACAAAGACTTTAAGTTTTTGCAATGCATTTGCTCATTTATGCATCCAAGATTAAAATTTTTCGTAATTTTTCCAAAAATTTTTTAAATAACGCCTTATAACTTTTAAAATGTTTATAAAAATGAAAAAACCAACAATGCAGTTTGAAAGATCAATTTATTCTTAACAACTTAGAAACAAATATTTTTGAATTCGCTGTTACCGTTCCTGAGTTATACAGGTTTTCAGCTTTGTACCCAGTTGATGATATTATTACTCTTACCCAACAAACAAATTAAAATCAAACGTTTTGCTTCGTTTAAAAATCATTTATTGGGGTCCTGAAAACCTGTTTCAGAAGTTTTGACAATTAAGTAAGTGTTAGCCAAAGCCACACCTCGTTTTGCCACATCATTTACTTCTTGTAAGTTTTTGGGGCACAGTAATGTAGATACTATTTAGAAAGGTAGCTTTTCAAAGCCACCAACTATATTATTATTATTTATGGTAGTTTTATAGTTTTCGCAACTATTTATATATCTACTACAAATAGTTTATATGATTGTTACTAATGTTTAAGCATCTGCTTCAATCAGAATATGGTAACAGCGCAAAAAAAATCGTTTTTTACTCTTTTAATCACTTTTTCTTTTAAAGGGTGTCTCAGTAAAAGTGCACTTTTTAAATTTAGTCCCCACTATCCAGGAGGAAATTAAAAAATATTCAATTAACTACATAGATAAACTAATGGCCCACCCTAACTACATCGCTCGGGGTCTGCTTCAGTTCGAAGGTCACCAGAGGCTTAAAAGAACCGATACTTTGAGCCTAACTAGAAGACATTTTTAAAATTTGAATACAGCAGATAGTGGTTACATTGGTAACAACTAATAAACAACAAGTAGAATTAAGATAAGAAAGATTCAATAATAAAAAAAATAAATTTTTTTTTGAGCAAATGGCAACTGTGTAATGTGGTAGCTGTCAAACATGTTTATTCCGATTATTAAAAATGGAGCGCTTTACGAAAGAAATACGCCGTTCGAAAAAATTCATATTCTCCGCATTTCCATCTGAATGGCTTCGCGAATACACAAAGTTGTCGAATTTTGGGCTCATAAAATCCTCTCGCAATCCATGAGAAAGAAATGCACCGACAACGAGCAACAGTCTGGTGCGGATTTTGCTCAGGCGGCATGATAAGACCTTACTTTTTTAAATATGAGGCCGAAATTGTAGTGACAAGATAACCGAGTTCTTGTGGTCTCAACTGGACGGAATGGATCTGGACGACATGTGGTTGTTTTGCCATTATATGACATAATAGTTACATTATAACTTATTTCTTTCAGTTTCTGCATGCCAAATTTTAGGAAACCCGGTTGATTAGTTGAGAAGATATTTGATTAGTTAAGAAGATATAGGGAGGGGGAGCTTTTACTCCTCTTGCCCTATTTCAGATGTTACAGTGTCTGCATGCCAAATTTTAAGAAAACCTCTTGCTTCACGCCCTAAATAATTAAAACTATGGGCTATAGTTCTTTCCAGCTGCAACACTATTTGCCTGCGAAATTTCAAGAAATTTGGTCAATTGGTTAAGAAGATATTGGGAGGGGGAGCTTTTACCCTTCTTACCTTATTTCACATCCTATTTCCTTTCAGATATTACAGTATCTGCTTGCCAAATTGTAAGAAAATCCGTTCATTAGCTTAAAAGATATAGGGAAGGAGAGCTTTTACTGCTATTGCCCTATCTTACGCCCTATTCCCTATTAGATGTTACAGTGTCTGCATGCCCAATTTAAAGAAACCCAATTGATTAGCTCAAAAGATTGGGGAGGGGGAGTTTTTACCCATATTTTTTACCCCTATTTCACGCACGAAATAATAAAACTTTTAAACTATAGTTCTATCCAGATGTTACACTATTTTCCTAAAAAATTTCAAGAAAATCGGTCGATTTGCTAAGCAGATATATGGAGGGGGAGCTTGTACCCCTCTTGCCCTATTTCACACCCTATTTTCTGTCAGATGTTACAGTGCCTGCATGCTAAATTTTAAAAAAACAGATTGATTAGCTAAGAAGATATAGGGAGGGGGAGCTTATGCCCTAGTTTGCGCCCTCTAGCGATATTAATATACTCTACGACGCACATAGGGGTTTTTTGCCAATCTACCCGGACATTAAGCAAAAAATTAAATTTAAGAAATGGAAAAATTAAAGTACGCAGCTCGACAGACAACAAAGTTCTGCATCGTATAGTGAATTTTCAAGTCTTTTGCTTGAGATTTGTGGATTTGGGACATTGTTAAAGCCAGGAAAGTTTATTAAACTGCATGCGTGTTCATTGACTTTTTACGCTTTTGGGAGGTTTACAATATATTTTTTTGTAGATAAACGAATAAAGATTTTACACTGATTTTTTTTTCTGTGAAAGACTATATAAACAGCTAATTATGAAAATTTTTAGAAAAATTTTATTAGAAGTTTTTATGATAAAAAAATTAGTTCGAAATTAAAAAAAACGATTTTTTTGTTCACTTTTTTGTAAAAAAAAAAATTTAAAAGGTTTTTGAAGGTGAAGCCCGCTGAGTTCTTAAAACTGTTATACATCACGATAAAATTTGAAATCTCTACTTTTAAATTAAAAAAAAAAACGTTGCGCGTTGTTGCGCCAATTTTTTATGATTTTTTGAAAATTTCACCTTTTTTCTGTTTTTGCTCATCTTGCATAGGTACATATGATAGAAACCCTTTCGTCAGTCATAAAATGTTTTGGTTGTACGTAGATGTTTTTTATTTAAATTATTACATCTAAGACTAATATTACCTGTGTAAAAAAGGGATGTGCGAACGGGTTTTAACCATCTGTGCGGCCGCTAAATGACGTTATTTTATGGAGCAAAATAAATGCACCTGTTTGGCATAACTTTTAAAATCATTGACAACAAAAATAATATATAATAAAAAATCAAATCTGGGCTCTAGTTTTAGGTTTTTTTTAATATATATTGTATTTTCGATCTACCAAAGGTTAAAATACAATTTGGTTTAAGGATTGATGTTTGACTATTGACGTCAGCGGTCGTCGATGGCTGCGAGTGTAAGACGGCAAATCCATCTGAGGAGATCGAGTGGTTGCGATCGAAACATGTCATGGTAACCTGCCGGCCGGGGTTCGAGCCCCAGCCACGTCAAGAATGAAAGATTATCAATAACAATTTTAATTAATTTTCATGTTTGTAAAATTCCTTTCTTCATAAAAATAATTTAATGAAAATTAAATTTGATGAACTTAAGCCTAATTATAAAAATTTGGATTAAAAACCATAAATAGTTCAACAAAATAACCACAATACTGATTATTGTGGTTATATCATAAAATTGTTATCAGAACCATTTTGAAGCTTTGAGAGTAAAATGGAAAAAGTGTATAATACATGGCGCAACTGTAATGAGTGAGGCATTGTTGCCTATCGGGCTATTATCAGAAGAAGCGTCTGAGGCACGAAATAAACATTTTCGGCTTTACAGGCAGAATTTTGCTAGAAAGTTTTAGAGATTCAGTGTAACAAAGATATTATAAATAGACTTTTGCTCAGTTCTGACCCACTGATTACAAGTATAAGACCAACTCCAAAAAAAAGTCATTACCCTTTACGAAAGAAGCAATTTCTTTTATGCTTCCAACTGTACTTGGCTCTGAAGAGAATTCAGTAGAGGATTTTGAAGAAGCAGACGAAGAAGAACCATGGCACTCATCATCATCTTAGTGCAAAAGAGAAGTTATTTTAAATAAAATTTGCTGTTACTATTATAAATAAGTTATAATTACGAATATATTTATTATTTTCAGATAAATTAAATACTATAAAATACATAAAATCTTAAAAATTAATATGTTTTGGAAATTAGCAAAAAAAAAAATTTTTTTTACAGGGTCGTTCCGGGGGAGGGGGGGGGGGGGGGTTGGAGGTATACCTCCCCCTACCCATAAAAGTTCAAAAATTAAATTTTTATAGTATTAAGGCGCTAGTAATCTATTTCTTTTAATATTAAAATTTTTTTTTAAATATTATTTTATGTAACCGCCCTCAAAAGGGAGCGGGGGCGAAAAGTGTAATTTTACGATCTCATGGGTCTAATTTTAGGGTTTTAACTTTTGCCGACGTTAAAAGTTGCATTTGACAAACAAAAGTATGGGAAAACTTTAAAAAAAATTGCATTTTTCAGAGGTTGGGGGAACCTTTTCCTCCTTGGTCCGATTTTATTTATTTTTGAGGTTTACCTGCCTATGACAATATCACATATTTCTGCCAAGTTTCATCGATCTAGGGGCACTCAATAACTTTTACGAAGCAATATAAGCTAAAACAAAAAGTAATGTCCGGCTAGATTGGCAAAAAACCCCTATGTGCGACGTATTCTCGTACCTAAAAAATACACTTACAAAATTTATTAAAAATCAGTCAAGCCGTTTCGGAGGAGTTCAAATGATATTTGTATGAGCATATATAGGAAAATCTAAATGCCATATCTGCGGAACCTCTAAGCCGATTTCATGCAAACTAAACTAAAACCATCTACAGACTATCCCCAACGTACCCTGAAATTTTGGTTGAAATCGGTCGAACCGTTTCCGCAGTTAGTGGTGACATCAAAGTGTACACTTCTTTTTATATATATAGATTATAAAATATCACCCTTTTACATTAACTACATTTAACATCCATTTTTTAGTTTCCATCAAATTATTATGAAAATTTTTTTTATTTTTGGAAAAAGTACTAAAAGTACAAAGCTTTACCTGTTTTGTTCCTCCCCAGTCAAAACTTTCGAATTTTTACTCCTAATAATATTTCCTGGTAAAACTGAACCAACTTTTCAATTTTCAAGTCTCTAGATTGTTTATTTTAAAGAAAACTAAAATTCACGTTTTTGTACTACTTTTATCCCTTTTCCTTGTAGAATGCTCTTAAATGTAATTACCTTTAAATCGGACTGCACTCTTGCTGCCTTTATGTTAAAGAACCTTGGTTTCAAGTTCAAATAATATTATTTTGGAAAAAAAACTTATTTACAAAAAGAACCAATTTTTACCCTGTGTTGCCGCTCTGATGGACTTTGTTTGTTGTTTGCTGCTTTTGTTCTTAAGAGCAAAGGTTTATATTTTGCGCAAAATTATATTAAAAAAAATTGTTTATAAAAATACAAAGAGTAAATATTTTTACTCTGTTTTCCCCTCAAATTTACTTTATATGTTTGCTCCCTTTACGTTAAACAACATGGGTTTCAAGTTTACGGTACATTATTTTCAAAAAAAGCATGCTTATAAAAAGTACCAAAATAACGAATGTTTTCGCCACATAAATGTACTTTTCTCGAACATAGGATTTAGTTGTAAGCAAAATTATTTAAAAAAAACTTTGCTTACAAAAAAAAGTACCTTAAAGTTAACATTTTTACGACTTTTATTGTTTCCTAAGCCTTTGCATAATAATTACTAGGGATAAGATTTTCATGCACTAAAAAATCAAAAATATGCACTAAAAACTCCAAAATATGCATTAAAAAAATGAAAGATATGGGATAAGATTTTTTTTCACATTGTTTCCCGTATGAAATCACTAAATCAATATTATAGAACCCATGTGCCTAGCAAGTACCATGTAACAGTATTGGATAAATTATGTAAGGCCAATTGGCAGCCTTAACCATGCTGCATCTGTTAAAAGTTTAAGGATCTTTTGTCGAAATCTTATATTTTAAGCAGAGCTCCAAAAAAAAATTATTTTTTGATTTAAAAAAATTTTATTTTGGAAAAATTTTTTTATACCATTTTGAAATTTTTTGAAGAACTTTTTTTATAATATGGAAACTTAAAAAATATGTCCTCCAAAATTCGGAAAGATAATTGGTCGACATCGATCTTAGACTATCGATAAAAAACATGCATTTGCATGGAAATCGCATCCCTAATAATTACAAACAAGCCCGCAGAAGGAAGTGTCCAATTTGGTCAAGTCGTTTTATATTATAAAGACGCTATTTTAAAACCCATTTCAAACTAGTAAGAAAAAGTAAGCTATTTTCTCAGTGTGATGATTGCGGGCTCGATTACCGCCAGAGACTGTGTTCTGTTTTGCTATAACAAGCTGAAGGTAAATTAATCAGTAAATTTAGTATGAATTAAATTTTTAATTGTATTTGTAACATAAATATGTATGAGTAACGAACTTGATATTCTTGTCCGTCCGCTTGTTTTGGTTTTTTTTTTAAGTTCGATTTTTAAAATCCGTTAAAAAGATACGAACATTTGAAAGAAAAATTAGTCAAATCGATGGAGCCGTTTTCTGATTTTAGGTAAATCGAAAAAAGTGGGCGTTAAAGTGGGTTTGTATTTCCGTAAAAGCCTAAGTTGGACCATGGCGATGATTTTATAGAAAAAATCGTCCAAATAAGTCAAGCCGTTCTCAAAGTGGCCGTAAAAGTAGGCGTGGTACAATTTTCTTTCGATGAAAATGTAAACTGGATTAATACGAACATTTAAAAAAAAATTGTCAAATCGATGGAGCAGTTTTTTGATTTTAGGTAAATCGAAAAAAGTGGGCGTGGCAAAATTTTCTTTCCGTTAAAACCTAAGTTGGACCATGGCAATCATTTTATTCGTCCAAATCGGTCAAGCCGTTCTCAAGTTATGCGCTTAATAGAAAAAGTGGGCGTAAAAGTAGGCGTGGTAAATTTTTCTTTCGATGAAAACTTAAAATGGATTTACACGAACATTTGAAAGAAAATTTTGTCAAATCGATGGAGCCGTTTTCTGATTTTAGGTAATTCGAAAAAAGTGGGCGTAAAAGTGGGCGGGGCAAAATTTTCTTTTCGTACAAATCTAAGTTGGACCATGGCGATCATTTTAAAGAAAAAATCGTCCAAATTATTTAAAAGTCATTGGTGGTGCAATATGAAAATTGGATTTTGCCACGCCCCTCCGCGTGCAGACTCAAAAATCAGACTTCACAGTGTCACCCGCCTGAATATTCTGAAGATTCCCTGAAAATTTCATCAAAATCTGCCCAGCCGTTTTGGAGTCCATACGTTACATACATACACACATCCTATTTTATATATGTATATTAGGGTGGCAGCTAAATTTCAACTTTGGATTTTCAACATCTCCCGGGCGGAATATTGTGCCACATGGTCTAAAACTGATGTGGAAAAAATTTCAGCCAAATCGGATAACTTTTACCCCTGACCCTTTGAGGTCAAAGTTCAAATGATAAAAAAAAAAAATTTCCATACAAGCAAAAAATTTTTTTTTCGAATTTTTTTTTTTTATCATTTGAACTATCGAAATGAAATTTTTTGTTGTTAATAAGCTTATAAAGCTTACTAATATTAAAAAAAAAAAAAAAAATCGAAAAAAAAATTTTTTGCTTGTATGGAAATTTTTTTTTTTTATCATTTGAACTTTGACCTCAAAGGGGCAGGGGTAAAAGTTATCCGATTTGGCTGAAATTTTTTCCACATCAGTTTTAGACCATGTGGCACAATATTCCGCCCGGGAGACATCAATATTAATACAAAAAAATTGTTCCATACATTTAGCTGCCACCCTAATGTATATAGATAGATAGAAGAAGAAGAAGATATAGTACGGAATAGTTTGCTATTAAAATTCAACAAGATCGGTCTACAATTTGCAGAGATATGAGAAAAACCCACCACTGCCTCTAATTTTTACCGATAAATCTTTAATTTTAAACTTACTTATCCTCCGTATTTATAAACGATTATTAAATTTAACAAACGTTTCTTAAGGTGAATTTTCATACAAAATTTGTTTTGTAAACCTTTATTAAATTCAAAAATTTTTTATAAATACTGGCGATAATCTCTAAATTTTTGTTTTTTACTTTTACTCTATGTTAACTATGTAGACTACTCTTTTTGCCTGTTTTTAGACGACGAGCGCCAAATTCATTTGTTAGTTAAAGGAAAGAATTTGGCGCTCGTCATCTAGGAAAAGGCAAACAATATCGGTTAAAAAATACCCGATTTATGAACAAATAACTTCTTTTTTCTTACAAAATCAATGGTCTTGGCACAATAGCGCTTATACCATCTGGGAAACAATTGTCTGTTTAAAACAATGGTGAAGGATATATAAGAATCGATGTAGCTAAATTTACTTGTTTTTTATTGTATTTGATGGTTACCATTTTTTGTACAAAACAACTTTAAATAAATGAACTATTTTGAAGTTCTGTAAAATTCTCCTAAATGCAGGTTCTTTCAAATGTTATGCTTATACAACTCACACAAATAAGAGAACTTATATGAACTCACACAGTGACAGGAAATAACTGCAAGGATTCCAAGCCATCAACAACAAATAAAAATGCTGCATTTAAATACTCCCATACTTTTAAGTGGGGGGATTACTTTCAAGCAAGGACTCTACATTTGGAGTTTATATATTTGAAGTAGGACGATGATTATTGTAGTTTGTAACCGAAGAGATGGCGCTTCTTCTTTTATCTCTTTAATTTTTACTGAAGAATGCATGCTCACTATTATATTTTATAAAGTATGAATGTACGTATGTATGTGTGTGAGTAATTGTGTAATATTTTTTCCCTGTTTTTCAATTTGTTAAATTCAAAATTACATTCCGTTTGGCGACACTTTTCTGTTTTTTCTGTAAATTTTTTTATTTTTATTTTTCTCTTTCACTTTTTTTTTATTATTATTTCTTTATGCATATAAATTAAAATTTGCACCTTTGTGACACTTTAACCATAAAGTTGTTTGCTGCTGCTGCTGCTATTTTGCCTTCATCTCTTCTTTATTCAAATGCATATTTTTTTTTTTTTCAAATAATTTTTGTTTTTCAAATCCAAGTCTGAGTATTTCCACATAACACAGGTACTTAGGCAAATTACAAAATGAAAAATATCCTTATTCTCTCTTTACCATTCTCAAGCATGACGGAATATTTGTCAACGAAAATTTATTTGGAAAAAATACAAAGTCCCATAATGGAATATGTTCTCGTACTCGTACTCGTACCAGTTCAGTTTTATTTAGGAAAAACATGTATGAGTTATGAATTTATAAATTTGTTACTTTTTCTTTTTAATTTTGCTGTTTAATAAAAAGTTCATATGCAAATATGAAATGAACTCGCATGAATTTTAAACGAATTTTATTTTTTTTTTTATATATCATTTTTTTAGAGAGTTTTTAATTATTTATTTGAACAAGTTTAATTAGTAAAGTGAGACTGCTTTGAGAATATTTTTTTCTTCGTTCTTTAAATAATAAATTAACGATTTCATTAACTTCTGGTTACCAACATTAGAATGTATTAACCAGTAGGATATAGTTACGCTGACCATCCGTAATGTTCACAATAGAATAGTTCTATATTTTATCCGCTGCTTCCGGCATATGGTTTAACCCTTTCGACCCGGCTTTCGAATAGCAATGGTAAAACAAAATTTTTGATTGGAACCGAATTTATTAGTAATATATAACTTATCAGTAAAAGAAAATCAAAAAAACAATGATTGGTGGCTGTGATGGTTGTGGGGGTTGTGGTACATCGTTGTACCATTCGGGATATTATGTGGTACAAATAAGTACCAACCGTCCGGGTTGTGGGGGTTGTGGTACATCATCGTACCATTCGGGATGTTATGTGGTACAAATAGGTACCAACCGTCCGGTAAAATAAACTTTCGCGCATAATATCATGCAAAAACCATGCTTACAAAAAAACGGTCAGGCGACTTTAAAGACTATAAGGTACATTTCGCAACCCAGCAACATTAAATTTGAAGCTGTTAGGGATGTTTAAACTTATAGTGGTACTCATATGTACCATCCGGGTCGAAAGGGTTAAAGAAAACTGTGAATTTTTGTCCACTTTCATTAATGAAAGAAGTTAATAGTTTTTAATTAAAAGTGAAATATGTTATTTTGTGCCGCGTACGCCACTTTTCTAAAAATATTTTTAAAAAGGAGCTTTTTGTGCTGCATACGTATACCTATTGCTATGCATTGAGTAAATTGCTGAAATGAAAGTTTTTATATTAACAATCTTGTAAAAAGTCATCATTAATGATTGCTTTTCTTTTATTTGGTTTTATTTTACAAAACAGTTCCATTTTTATATACAGTACAAGGGGGTTTGTCAAATGAGAGAACAATGAGTGAGAAAAACCCCTGTGAACCCCTTTTAATTCCCCCATAAAATACGAGTTGTAGCGATAAAAATCGCTTAATGTAATAAGATTGCGATTTTCGAAAGCTTACAATAAAAATTTTGGTTACATAACGGGCACAAGATCAAATTTTTGTGAGATTTCTGTAAGACGTGCTTAATTCCCAATTTTTTATATCGGGTGATTTTTTAGCTATTATCTTTTTGGTAAACTGGTTTAAACAGCTGACGCACGTTTCGTGTTTTGTTTCACTGTCAAACATGTTCAGTTTGGTCTATAATTTAACCATGAATCGTCTTACAAACGAACAACGCTTGCAAATTATTGAATTTTATTGTTAAGAAATTTCATCGCGCGCTTCTTCCATTTTATGGTCAGTTTAATCGACCCACTGAAGCGGCTATTCGGTACGGTAATAAGCAGAATTGTCGATTAAGGAGTGAAGATCAGCCAGAAGCATTGCAAGAGCTACCAATGCATCCAGAAAAAGTCACAGTTTAGTGCGGTTCAAAGATGATGCGAATCGTAACGTAACTGTGAATGGTGAGCGCTACCGTGAGATGATATCCAACTGTTTTTTGCCCAAAATGCAAGAGCTTGACTTGCATGACATGTGGTTTCAACAAGACGGTGCCACATGCCACACAGCACGCTTAACAATGGACTTATTGAGAGGCGAGTGCGGTGAACATTTTATTTCACGTTCGGGACCGTACAATTGGCCGCCTAGATCGTGCGATTTAATGAATTTACACTATTTTTTGTGGAACTATATTAAATTGACGCATTGGAAGACAATATTGAAGCTTTTATTCATAAGATACCGTCCGAAATGTTGGAAAGAGTATGCCAAAATTGGACTAAGCGAATGGACCATTTGAGGCGCAGTCACGGTCACCATTTGCATGAAATAATCTTCAACATGAAAATTAATCAAAATTGTTATTGATAATCCTTCATTCTTGACGTGGCCCGGGCTCGAACCCTGGCCGGCAGGTTACCATGACATGTTTCGATCGCAACCACTCGATCTCCTCAGATGGATTTGCCGTCTTACACTCGCAGCCATCGACGACTGCTGACGTCACTAGTCAAACATCAATCCTTAAACCAAATTGTATTTTAACATTTAGTAGATCGAAATTTGCTTTCCTGAATGATTATCCATGTGAGTGTAAGACGGCAAATCCATCTGAGGAGATCGAATGGTTGCGATCGAAACATGTCATGGTAACCTGCCGGCCAGGGTTCGAGCCCGAGCCACGTCAAGAATGAAGGATTATCAATAACAATTTTGATTAATTTTCATGTTGTAAAATTCCTTCCTTCACAAAAATAATTTAATAAAAATTAAATTTTCATGAACTTAAGCCTAATTAAATATATTAAAAATTTGGATTAAAAACCATAAATAGTTCAACAAAATAACCACAATACTAATTATTGTTAAAGCTAAGGCACGAGCTCTATGTGTACATTTGTCCTTCAAGTTGTGCTGAAAAAGGTCAACAGAAAAGAGAAAGACAAAGTGAAAAAACAAAAAAAATGTACTTGGACTTCAAGAAAAATTCTTGACGAAAGTACGAAAAAACAGAAGTAAAGGAAAAAACATGTAAAATCAATTAAAATGGATAATCATTCAGGAAAGCAAATTTCGATCTACTAAATGTTAAAATACAATTTGGTTTAAGGATTGATGTTTGACTAGTGACGTCAGCAGTCGTCGATGGCTGCGATTGTAAGACGGCAAATCCATCTGAGGAGATCGAGTGGTTGCGATCGAAACATGTCATGGTAACCTGCCGGCCAGGGTTCGAGCCCGAGCCACGTCAAGAATGAAGGATTATCAATAACAATTTTCATTAATTTTCATGTTGTAAAATACCTTCCTTCACAAAAATAATTTAATAAAAATTAAATTTTCATGAACTTAAGCCTAATTAAAAATATTAAAAATTTGGATTAAAAACCATAAATAGTTCAACAAAATAACCACAATACTAATTAATCTTCAAACATCAAATTATATGGAACGTACTATTGATTCAAATAAAGATTTCTTGAATTTTTCTGAATTTTATGTGTTTTTTTTAACTTTAGCTTTGATAACTACACTGATTTATTGTTGAGGGAAAGCTAGCTTCTATGCGCATTTAACTGGTTGCTTAGGCCAGCTCATCAGGAAACCGTTTCAAAAGATGTTAGAAAACCTAAAAATATTATACAAATAAAACCTAAAGCGAATAAGAATTATAAACACTCAAAGTCTTACTTGTAACCAATATCAAAGCTTAAACAAAACACCAACAGTGTTTTGTTTTCTAAAATATGGTAACGGTTACCTTTGACTTCCTGCGAGTTTATATAGATATAATGATTTTGAATACTCACGTAAGTAGAAAATAAAAATATAAACTTAAATGGTATTCTAGTAAAACGAAGCAGAGGCTTTATCAGGATTTGAACCCACAACCCCTTCTACACTGATAGACATGCTAACTATTACCACAGCACCACAAAACAACAGTAATTTTTTTGTTTTTAAAATATTTTTATATTTATATCAGGATAAGGTGAAACCAAGGCACATTCATAAGGTGTATGCATCAGAGATAGTTGGGCAGGCTGACCCTTTTTTGTATGTAGTTTTTAGCGCATTAAATATGAAGTAAAACTTGAAAATATGCCCTGAAAACTGCTAAAAGTATGTCCAAAAAAATCCAAAATTGCTCATTTGAAGACAAAATATTCAACAATTTACAACAAAATTTAAAAAAAACCTAAAAGTATTATCGCTTAAGCCCATATTAGGCTAAAATTCATATATGTAAGAATATTATCTCGATATTAACATCCATATGGGTTTTTGTCTTAAAGGGATTTAAGGTACGGTCGCTAAATTGTTAACAAATGTTAACATTTAAAAAGAAGTTAAGGCTATTTAAGGATGGGAGCTTTCAGCAAATGTGAACCGATTCGAAAATAATTTTATTTTCAGTAAAATATTTTTGGGACACATTTAATTTAAATACCATCATAATTAGATAGTTTGTGGACACAAAGAGTCTAATTTGGATGTAAAATTATAGACTGATTCTCACCATTTTCATAGACTACGTCCATATTTGATCAAATTATATACAAAATTAGAACTTGTACTTTGCGTACAAGGCAGACGGCCGGATGGACATCGTTAAAGCACTTTAAGAAGTGGTTCTGAGTAGATCGGAATACTAAAAGATTGGTCTAGATACAAATCGCATAACATTTATCCTTAATGACAACCTGCTTTGTCTTACAATTTTAGAGTAAAAATTAAATGTAGATGTCGAAATTGAAGTAACAGATTTTGGAAAAACAGAAATAAATTTATTTGCTGCGAAAGATATTGTAGGCATCAAAAAAAATTTAATATGTATTAAAAAATATGCCTTAAAAATGCAAAATATGCGCTATAAACCTAAAATATGCTACATAAAGGCTCTTTTAACTAAATAATGCAAAAAAAAATGCTGTAAACGATAAAATATGCACTAACAAATCGATGCCAAAATTCATAAAAAGCTCTAAAACGGATAAATATATTATTTGTGCCTTCATTGGTCGCACAAGAAAGAACATGCAATTGCATATTTATGGTTTCCCTGATTATAAATGTCAAATCCATTAACGATCAGAATTCATACATATTAACTACGCGTATAGAAAAAACATGTTTAAATATGGTCACTTCCAACCAAACTATTTTCAAAGAAAATTTTAAACATATTATGGCTAATATAACCATATAATTGTCAGCGACCATATTATGGTTAAATGAGTCCTCCATCAGGATCCCACAACTATGTTATAACTGCCTCTAAAAATGTTATGCTTAAATATGATAATTATTTGTTTTTAAATTTACAATAGTATTTTCCTCTTTTCCAAGAGATTTTAAGTATTTAAAAAATTTTAGTTATTATTGATCATAACATGTTTGGAAGCAACAATAATATGGTTGCGGCATCTTGATAAAGGCCTAATTTAACCATAATGAAGTTATCGCTGACAATAATATGGTTATATAAACCATAAGATGTTTAAAATTTTCTCTAAAAATAGTTTGGTTGGAGGTGACCATAATAAAAGAGACAGTCTGTATAACTCTTTGTCTAATGCGGCCACCTGTATAAATTCCAGAGCTGTGGTGTCTTTTAAAAATAGTTCTTACTCCGACTCAAACCGCTGAAATTTTTTAAGTCCGACTACAACTCCGACTTCTACTCTAACTCCAACTTCTACTCCAACTCCGACTCCTATTCTTACATTGATGCCAAATGTATATGAGACTGCTCCTTATATGACTTTAAACCACTTAAATGGTTAAATATAGCAAGAAAATATTATAGTGGGAATTTGGAGGAAAAGGTAAACTCACTGTTTATTGTTGGAATTTTGTTTAAGCTTCAATATCGCTGCAAATAAGACTTTTTGAGTGCTTGCAATTCTCATTCACTCTGCAGTTTTGTTTGGTGATATCTTTGGCTTTTCTAATACTTTTTGTGAGAATTTTTCCTGATGATCTGGCCCAAGCAACCAGTGAAATGCGCAACTAGAAACTAGCTTATCCTCTAACAATAAATTTTAGTGTATTTATCGAGAATAAAAATTTGGAATTAAGCACGGCAAACAAAATCTTATTAAATAAAAAATTTTCATTGCCAAAAGTTCTGCAAAAATTTTAAATCGATATTTTAAATATTGCATAGCCAATTTCGTAGAATTTTTATTTAGGAAAATTTTTAAAATTTTTATGACGAAAAATTTTGGAGTTGAAGTCGCGAGTTTTTGTGGGTACTTTGACTCCGAATCCGGTACAAAAACCTCAATACCGACTCATCAACTCCGAATCCACATCCCTGTAAATTTATAACAAGCAAGAACTATTAATTTAAACAAAATAGCAATTTTAAAATTATGTCTTAAATTTCGATCTACCCAAGGTTAAAATACAATTTGGTTTAAGGATTGATGTTTGACTATTGACGTCAGCAGTCGTCGATGGCTGCGAGTGTAAGACGGCAAATCCCTCTGATGAGATCGAGTGGTAGCGATCGAAACATGTCAGGATAACCAGCCGCCTGGGTTCGAATCTCAGGTCAGTCAAGAATGTTTGATTATCAATAACAATTTTAATTAATTTTCATGTTGTAAAATTCCTTTCTTCATAAAAATAATTTAATGAAAATTAAATTTGATGAACTAAAGCCTGATTAAAAATATTGAAAACTTGGATTAACAACCATAAATAGTTCAACAAAATTACCACAATACTAATTATTATGTCTTAGACCGCATTTACATCTATGCAATTAACGCCGAGTTTTTTTCTATTTTCTTTTAAATTAGTTTCTACGAAACTCTTTTCACATTCACATTTACATTTTTTTCAAGCATTTTTTCAACCCCGTTTTCTTCCCTACACCTCTTGCTAACAAACAAAAAGTTGAATGCGAAAGTTGCAGCAAGTTGCGGCGTTAATTGCATAATGTAAATATGGTCTTAATATTAAAATATTCACTAAAAAATTAAGTTTTCTATATTAATTTTAAAAAGGAATTAGAAATTTTGTATTTATTTTCGTAATTAATAACTAAAGGGCAATTTCACCATGTCCAGTTATAATTAACTACTACCATAACTTTCAGTTAACAATATGCTTATTGACAGTTACAGTAATACACAGTTAATTATAACTGGTCGTGGTGAAATTGGCGGTTATTAGATTTTTATAAAGTCTGAACTGTTAACTGTTAAATTACATTTCAGTACCGTTTTAGTGTTAAAATAAAAAATAGAAATAATCGTAAAATCATCATGTTCATTTCGAAGCTCACTTAAGCAGCTTTGAAGTGCAAAAATCAATTCCTATTATTGTATCATTAAAGAATTATACCTTCAATCTCTTCCGGTATCTCCTAAAAATTCAGCACATGATCAAAAATCTTCATTAAAATTTAATTCACATACCAAACTGTCTGATTGCAAAATACAACAAATGGCCTGACATTTGTCACTTGACAGGTGCTTCAAACTGAAAACAAATAACGAAGACAACAGCAAAAACAACAGCAAGAGAACAAGAGCTTCTTTGTACCCACTAAATGGTTTGAGTACATCTTAAAACCGAAATCCAGTAACTGAAATTCCAGCTTGACATAATAAATAAAAACACAATAATTTCTATCAATTTCGCACATTAGCAACATAAATTGGAATAAAAGGAATTAAATTGTTGTTTTTTTGTGTTCGATTACTACAAACAAAGTTACAACAACAATAATAATGGGAGTATTTTATTTAACTAACCTCTCTAAACAAACAAAAAACCCATCTATTTATCAACATTGAATTGAAGAAACTTTTATAAAGTGGCCAACCACCACATTATTTTTTTTTAAATTGAAATTGTGAGAACATATTAACAGGAATAATGACGCCATGTATTTATTGTCAAAGCCTTATGACAAAAATTCCTTGGAGACTCAGCCTTATTTGTACACAGGAGCGACAACAGCAGCATCAGCAACGACCATCATCATCATTATCATCTAGAAGTAGCCAGCTGAAAAGATAATTTGATCAATGCATTTAATGTGAGCAGTCAGTATCTTTGGCTGATTTTTATTAAGTTTCATTTATTTGCGAACTTGTGTTGGATTTTTTAGTTTTTGCTCGTTTTTAAGTTTTAAGAAAAAGTGCGTACGAGTGAAACCATATTTGGATTTGAAGAATTTTTCTTCATAAGCAAACGATGTTTGGTTGGAGTTTGTAACGATGACTTTTTCTTATTTTCTATTAAAAAATTACTTTTTTTTGCTGTTAAGTGGCGCTATTTTATGTGGGTTTCATAGAAATGAAGAAAAAATATGACAATGCCAGCAAATAAGCGCCACAATGATCTAAATTCAAACGCATGTATGTGCGAACGTTTGTCTGAGGGGTTTTCCAAATAGAGTAAGTTTCTAATCATAACAGAATAATATTAACTGGAGTTTTGTCTTTTATTTTTCTGTGAAGTTTTCTAAGTTTTTTTTGCTTGGAAATGCTAATACAGCTTGACTGAGAAAATTTATTAGTAAGTTTTTTTTACACGCGTCTAGACGTATTTACCTAAATATGGATATCTAACGAAGAAGGTTTCCGCTTATTTAGTACAGTATTTATCGCTTATAAGCATTTCATAATATGCACGTTAACTTGTGCTTTAAAAAGAGATTTATAACAACTCGCTTGTATGCATATACTGTGCTATTAAAATCAGCATCACAAAAGCTATTTTACTTGCATCTAGTGCTACGGTATTCAACTATGGGGCACTGCCTCGACCTCTAATATCGAAAAAAATTCAAAGGCGCCAAAATAAACTTCTTCAAATAATCACAGCCGCTCCCTGGTATGTTAAAAACACAAACATTCATAAGGATCTCAATGTGCCATTAGTGAAATCTATGATTACAAAATATGCTTTAAAATATTTAAAAAGGCTTGAACAACACCCAAACCCACTAGCTCCAAATATTTTAAATCATGGCGGCCACAAGAAGAAAAGACACTGCAGCACTTACCCAATTAGATGAGCGATAAACACCTATATATGTGAACACAACCCGTGATGAAGAAAATTTTTGTCTGGCACTGGCAGAACATAAATAAAGTGTTAGGATAAGATTTGATTAATTATTGTTAGATCATATTTAATATATGAAGATTCAATAAATAAATAATGAGACAAAAAAAAATTTACATCGAAAATCCATGAATAAATTCAGAGTTTGATTTATTAATTTTATTTATTTAGTAAATTTAGCTTTGATGAAATTATTTCTCTGCGTTTTTTTTTTTTGTTGTTGTTGTATATGACTCCAGTTTGAAGCATGAGAATTTAACGCAAATTATTGATATTGTTGTGTATTATAATGCATTAATGCGGGATATGTTTATCAGCAGATGCTTATAAACGAAACAATTTCTGCCTTTTAAATAACAAACGGTAATTTCACAAGTCTAGATGCATAAAAGCGTAAGATGCTCATAACCAGTAATTTCACAAGTCTAGATGCATAAAAGCGTTAAATGCTCATAACCAGTAATTTCACAAGTCTAGATGCATAAAAGCCAAAAAAGCTCATAACCATTATGCAAATAAGCGGTAAATACTGTGGTAAGTTAAAAAATTAAAGAAGTTCTTTCAAATAAAACATATCAACTAAGATTAAGTTTATAAATTCAATAATAAGCTTGAATTATTGGATTTGTTTGATTTTTAAACGAAAATATAAAAAATTATCAAAAAAAAGATCCAAATCTACAATATCTGTCTTCGTACACGGAAAGAAATAATATGTTTTCATATTGGACAGAACCAACAAAATTATTTTTAACGGAAAATTTTCAAATATGTCGAGTCATGACAGCAAAAAAAATCTTATGCGACAAAAAGAAAATTTTACAGGAGAAGTTTTTTTAAAATTTATTTCTCATATATTTTGTATGAAGGTTGTCTGCAGGGTTACCGTTAGAAATTTTCGAAAAGGGTCACAAAAAGGGGATTTTATAGAAAAAGGGGTCAAAAAAAGGGTATTTCAATAAAAATAAGGGTCAAGTTTTTTTATAAGCAGTATTTCCCATTAAAATGAACATAATAAGACCAAGTTTTTTTATAAGCAAACAAAAAAATAATATTTCATGTAGGAAGAGCTCAAAAAACTTAATTTTTTTATGAAATGCTCTGTCCTGTTTTTAACACCTGACAAAAATTTTATTCTTTATCATTATAGCTAATTTTTTAATACTTTTTATGTAATTTACCGATTTAGCGATGTCAAATAAATTTTAGTGTTTGTTTTAAATTTTGCAATCGTTCGCGAATTGTGACCATTTTCTCGATTAAAACGATTTTTTCCTGTAAGTGTCAGATTTTTTAAAGATTTTACGATTTTTAATAAACATTCGACTTTGCTATCATACCGCTGTTACCAAATATTTGGGAATTTCCGCTAATTTAGCAATTTTTACCTCTTGTTTTAATTCCTGTTAGGGCACTCTCAACACTGTCGATTCAAAAGGGGGCGAAAAGTTTGCCATTATTAAGGGCGAATTTTTTTGAATAAAACATGCTACTTTTTTTTTTTAATATTTTTAATTAGGCTTTAAGTTCATTAAATTTAATTTTCATTAAATTATTTTTATGAAGAAAGGAATTTTACAACATGAAAATTAATTAAAATTTATTGATAATTTTTCATTCTTGACTCAAGCTGCGCTCGAACCCAGGTGTTTACGGACAGGTTACCCTGACATGTTTCGATTGCAACCACTCAATCTCCTCAGAGGGCTTGCCGTTTAACACTCGCAGCCATCGACGACTGCTGACGTCATTAGTCAAACATCAATCCTTAAACCAAATTGTATTCAACCTTTGGTAGATCGAAATTTGCTTTGAATGATTATCTATTTTAATTTATTTTAACATGTTATTCCTTTACTTCTGTTTTTTCGTACTTTTGTCAAGAATTCTTCTTGAAGATTAAAAACCATAAATAGTTCAATAAAATAACCACAATACTAATAAAACATGCTACTCTTTAAGAGAGCAAAACAACAAATTGCATTTTTTTAATAAAATGTCAAATTTTTGTTTTGAAAAGAAACCATCGTAAAAAATAACAAATATGTATATGTTATGTTTGCTTTTAGGGAAATTGTACTTAACTATCAAAAATCAAGGAGAAGAAAGCATGGAATTGTAAGTTAATACTTTGAGTCTGTTCCATATCAAGCAATGCTTATTTCGAAAGCATTTGTTTAGCACTTCTGTTCCGCAGTGTTGACAAAAAAACAAAATGTGAGAGCTATTTCCAAAAAAGGGTCAAAAAGTGTCACAAAATAGGTGATAATGATACAAAAGTATAATTTAAAAAACGGGTCATAAAAGGTATCAACACCGTCGAAAAAGGGTCAAATTGATACTTTAGTATCACAACGGTAACGCTGGTTGTCTGTCGCTTACGATAAAATTGTTTTTGCTATAAAATCGTAACGGTACCTTATTTGACCATGACATTTTAGGAGATGCTGCAGGTATTGCCAATAAAGTCATTAATTAAAAAAAACAAAAATTTAAAATGATGTCGCTAAAGATATTTTTACGGTATGGGCTCGATATTATGATAACTTTACCCACATTCATTTCACTTGAGTCCCCCGGTTGTCTAGATAGAAGTCACCTCGTCTATCAGTACAATTGTTTCGGTTTCGATTCTTGCCAGAGACTCTGGTCTGTTTCGCCGCAGCGGTCTTCTTCAATCGGTGGTAATAACTAAAAAAACTTAAATGTGTCATAAGGTCCTGAAATGTATTAAAAAAAAAACAGAAAATTTGTCGAACATTTTGATAACCTTCACCGAAAGTTATAATATTTAAGGAGAGGTCTCTTTATGCGGCCTATGGTCAATTATAGACCAATCTTCTTAAAATTTAATTGTGATTTCTTGTCTTATGAAACTATAACAAACCAAATTACTAAAACATTATTCGTTGCAGTAAGGCGCACTCAAGTGTTTTCCTCAAGTGGGCTTTATATGGAGCATATGGTAAATTATAAACCGATCATCAGAAAACTTAGTAGTATGATATATTATAGTATAAAACGAATAAGTCTTGTGTCAATCAATGCATTCTGCAACAATTTATGTTAGTTTTTGTAACAAAATTATTAATTCTTTAGGGAGGTTAGTTCACATTTGGACTCATAAGACCTTCCCTACTGAACCGATAGAGCTGGATTTCAATCCCAAACTGCTAAGGAGAATAAGAAAAATTTGAATCTTCCGAAAGTAAGCGTGATTCAACAGACGGATAGACAGAAAGACTTGGCTCAATCGACTTCGAACTACTCAAGGACCCAGAACATATTTAAAGGAGTCTTAGATGAATATTACACAAGTAAGAAAGTGTAGTCGGTCAAGCCCGACCATATGATACCCTACACCACAGTATTAAAAAACACATCATGCTTATATATCTATATAAATATGGATTTATCTATGTTTATAAACTTCATTAAAATCGATTTGAAAGTTTGTGAGAGGCAGAAATTGCCCCCTACCTCCCCTTGTGGTTCTATTCTTGAAAAACTGTATAGCTTATGTGTCCATATTGATATGCATCTATCTATGTTTTAAATTTCATTAAAATCGGTTTGAGAGGCAGAAATTGCCCCTATCTCCCCTCGTAGTCCTATTTTTTAAAAAATGCATCCCTTTTGTGTCCATAAAGATATGGTTCTATCTATGTTTTAAATTTTATTAAAAACGGTTTGATAGTTTCTGAGAGGAAGAAATTTCCCCCTATCTTCCCTCGTGGTCCTACGATTTGGCCCATTTCCAATAAGCTTAGTCCTTGTGCCAATTAGAACCTGTGTCCCAAATTTTATGAAATTATCTCCAAAATTGCGATCTGTACTTTGCGCACAAGGTTACATGGACAGCCAGCCTGCCATCCAACCAGCCAGCCAACCAGCCGGACAGACATCGTTAGTTCGACTCAGAGTGATTCTGAGTCGATCGGTATGCTTAAGGTCTAGGTCCAATATTTTAAGGCCTTACACACATCAGCACAAATGCATAATACCCCAGCGGTAAATATTGAAAGGACCGCAAGTGGCAGGCCTTTTTGAAGGCCTCTATACTCCTTTCTAAAAGATTCGCTTCACATGATATCCTGCCTTCAGAAGTATGCCTTCTAGAAGGTATAAACTTCTTTTTACAAGACCTTCTGAAATATTCAGTACACATTCGCTACTCCCTTCTTTGAGAAGGGAGAAAGGAAGGTGTTCAGTTTTATTTACTTTTTATTTTTAGTGACCTCCCTTACTCCCTTCTTTGGGAAGGGATCGAGGTTGTTTTTAAAGGAAGTGTGGAAGGCCTTGCGCCCAATGCCAACCCGTGTAAAAAATAAATAAGTATGGAATGCGGCGAGAAGGGCTTCTGACTGCTTGTGACTGCTAAATAAGGCTTTCTATTAGGCCTCTTTACTCATTCTAGTTACCGCTGGGACCCTCTCCACTATTGTGGTGTGGGTATAAAACGGTCCGCACTGAACGGGTATACAAAATTGTGACGGAACTGCCTAGTTTTACTTAAAATGGTGGTCTGGAAACATAAAAAAAATCACATTACGAGTAAAAATCTGAGTTTCAGACTACGTTAAACTAAGTTTAAACTTAATTTACCTCTCAAAAACCATTCACCACTAGTTAGTGATGGAGGGTATAAAAAGACTTTCCATTAATGTAAGTTTTTATTATTTGTGCGTTTTGTATAAAACTTCAAAAAAAACGTCGTGATACTAAAGCTGATGTGAAAAAATAGTACGTACTTTTGTTCCAATTTATAGTCAAGGGGACCGGAACAGCCGATTCAAAACAAATAGCTTTTCGTAATAATTTAAGCTCAGCCACAAATTCACATTTACTTGCACTATTTTAGTTATTCGCTAACTTAATAGGTAAGAAGAGTTTTTGCTGGAAAATTAAAGTAAAATTTGTCAGGTATGATGGAAATCGATTCTGTTTTAAATAAAATCGCTTGTTTAAAACGATTTATCTGTAGCAACATGTAATAAGAGCAAAATTATCTTCACGGGAAAACAAGACATGGCAAAGATGGTCGTATTTACCTTCTAGTATGGTCTTATCCCATAATCGCCTTTACCCTTTGTTTAGAAGCCGCGCAAATCCGACAACAGGCCTAATGTTTCTGTCGTAACTGGTGGTTTCCGCAAAACCTAATAGATATAGCTCTTGCCAGTGAGATAGACAAGCTTAAGGTATTTGCTGCAACTGTATTTCCCGAAAAAGCAATGAAACGGTAGATGAAGATAAAATAATAAAATAAAAATGGTGAACATAATAATTAAAACTTATAAAAAGAAATAATTCTCAAATTCTATTTGCAAAAATAAAAATATCAGTTGCGTTAATTAAATGCAAATATCTAGTCAAATATCATACTCAAAGCTTTTTTGTACGGTCACTTTTGTATCCAGGTAGGAGCTTAGAAAAGTAATGGACTGATATCATCTTTTTCGGGTTTGTCATGAAGTGTTTTTTTAATTTGTTGTTCGAACGAAATCGATTTCCCACCACTTGAAAAAAAAAAGTCTATTTAATCTGAATACAAATATGAATAGTTGATTATTATTATAAATTTTGTAATCATTTTATATGGTATACTTCCCTTATTTGAACACAATCAATTTTTCAAACTTAAATCTTCATTGTTCTTGAGTTGCCACACATTTCTTAAAGATGAATGAAATCCCCTTGATAAAAACAAATGAAAAGCAAAGAAGGATCCAGCAACAAAAAGGCATCTGTTTCAACATCCAGCCACAATATTAAAAAAAAAGAAACAATGCCTTTTCTCTGCTTTCAAAGAGATTTATCAATGAGACTTAAAGTTTCATGATCAATTGGCTGGCATGATAGAAAGATGGATGGATTGTAGCAAGAAGAGGCAAAAAATAAATAATATAAAAAAACTAAATATAAAATATAAACCAACTTGTTTGTCTATTTTGTGGCAAGCAACTATTGTCACTGTAGAATGTTGCAATTGCTGTTTTATAGATCATAAGAGTAAAAGAGAGGAGACATGCGAAACAGGAGAAGGCATGTTTGCACGCCATCTGTTTGAATGTTAAACATGAACACACTAAAAAATCTCTAGCAGTGCAAACCATGAGTGACTAAATTAATTCACCAGCATTCACGTTAATTTGGTGTTAACAAGTGGCAACATTATCAACAAATGATTCCAGGTCTCAAAACGATGCATCAACACAAATACCCATTCGTACACACTGCAATAGCTCAGGAATTATCAATGAATTCCTTTGTGCAGGTAAAATGAAAAAAAAAACTCAAGCAAACACACACATAGAAATACCTACTTGAACCAAAAATGGTCAAATGGCGCTTGGAAAGCGTTCAGTTGACCATATAAATTAAAGTGCATGTTCGATGTTTGAATAAATGGACTGACTACATACAGCTGGAAAAACCTAATTGCTTAGAAATACTCATTAGGAATTAGAAAATTATATACAATTTATTTGAAAAGTTGTAAAAATCACAATCAGCTTGATGATGATTTTTATCTCTAACAAAAAATAAAAATGAAATCAAGATTTTTTGTGGGTTTTTTTAACACAACTTTTTGCTGTTTATTTGTCTAAAGAATTCTGTAGGTTTTTTATATAAAGAATTTGATTTTTATAGGAGTAACTTTTTTTATCTTCTTCAGCTGTGCTGGTTTATTCTGCTTTTTTGCGTCTTAGCGTTGACAACGCCATCAAAACGTTTGACGTGGTTTTTGATTGACAACGAAACTCATACATAATTCATGTCATTAAATCATGTTACATTTATTCTTCTTGTTCTTATTCTTCCCTCTGTGGCTTTGCTGGCTGCTGTGGCACAGTGGCAGACTTTTGAAAAAATTGGTCAAATAATTTTTTTATTTTTGTACCAATTTATATATTTTCTCTTAAAAACATTGTAATTTTTTATTGTATAATTTCTCCTTAAAACAGCTAAGATGTTTTTTAGAATTGAATTTTTTATAAAACTAGCCGGTGCGCTTCGCTACCACCATTAAAATAAAATAGCTGAAATTTTTTAACGGAACTCTTATATTGATAAATGTTTTGTATTGATAACGAAACTACTTGTTTAACAGCTTAAAACTTTAACTGTGATCGTTCTGTAAATAGATAGATGGTTACAGTGTTATGTATTTGGTGTTATACAGTGCGGCCATCTAACTTAATGGTGGTATTGACATTGCTTTATTGCCGTATTTTTGAGTACTGTTTCTAGTGCTGTCATCTCTAATGAGTTGTGGAGTGCTGTATTTTTCTGTCTGTTTTGGTGCTGTCATCTGCTTGCGGGTATTGACGCATTTTATTTTTCATTTGTTGATGTGAATTCTTTTGCTGTATTTGTATGATGGTTACCACGCCCACTTGAAAATTTACAAATATATATGTATATATCCTATTTTAAGTGCCGGGTAATCAGAAAATTATTGTCAAAATTTCAGGAAAATCGTTTCAGCAGTTTAGGAATCTATACCGTACAAACAAACATACATATAAATAAACGTATGTACTAGCTTAGCCCGAAGCATTTCGGTACCCCCATCAAAATAAAATTAGAAAAGTTTTTTAAGAAAAGATCTCTTGTATTGATAACGAAGGAATTTGTGCGAAATTTAAAGGTTTTTACTACTACTGTTTTTCAAGTTTGTATACATAAATTTATAGTGTCCTTGTATGGGAGCAAACCGGGTCTGTAGGAGATGTGAAAACACCAGTGCATGCTCGTACAGGTCGTACCGCAGAAAATATTGCTGCTGCTCGCGATAATGTGGCTGAAGAGCCGTCCTCCTCAACTCATCGTCGTGCCCAACAATTGCACCTCTCACGCTCGTCGTTGATAAACATTAGTGTGTCCCAAAAAAAAATATTATGTTATGCCCCACCGTTTTTTGAAAGCTCATAGGGTAAAGTATTTTTGTGATTATTTTCAGATTTTTCGGAAGAGGTTTAGAGGTCGCTAAAATCGAAAAATTTGAAAAATGCATATTTTTAAAGAATATATAATTTTCATCATCCAGCGTGCCCGATTAATGGCTCCAGATCCAGAAAAATGGCATACAAACAAATCATTTAATGAAGCAAAGAACAAAGTTCAGCAATTGCGACCTCTAAACCTCTTCCTAAAAATCTGAAAAAAATAACAAAAATACTTTACTCTATAAGCTTTCAAAAAATGCTGGGGTACCTATAAAAATCGTAAAAAAAATTTTTTTTGGGACACACTAATGAACATTATACATAAAGACTTGCATTAACACGCTTACAAGGTGCAATTGACTCAAGAACTAAAGCCTCTTGATCATTCCAAACGTCGTCAATTGTCAGAATGGTGGCAAGAAATGGCAGCAGTGGATGATACATTTTCGAAGAAAATCATCTTCAATGATGAGGCACAGTTTCACCTCAGTGGATTCGTCGATATGCAGAATTGCCGCATTTGGGCGAATGATAATCCAAGTGTGATTGTCGAAAAACCAATGCACCCACAAAGAGTGACTGTTTGGTGCGGTTAATGGGCTGGCGGCATCATCGGGACGAATGTGAATGGGGAGATATGGATGTGGACGATATGTGGTTTCAACAGGACTTGCCACACAGCTTACGCTAAACAGCTAAACAATGGCTCTTTTGCCCAAAAAACTTAATGGCCGTGTTATCTCACGTGGTGGCGATGTCAATTGGCCGTCAAGATCATGTGATTTGACAACGTTGGACTTCTTTCTTTGGGATTATTGGAAAGAAAAGGTGTACGTCGTTAAGCCAGCATCAATTCAAGAGCTAAAGGATGAGATAATTCGGCACATTAACGGCATAAAAACTCAGATATGCCATCAGCGTCAACGAAAATTTGGACCATCGGCCGATATTTTGTTCTATACATAATTGAACCATACCAATATTATCATAATAAAAATAAATTACAATAATTTCCTAAATAATTTGTGTTTTATTCAAAATCAACATCGGCCCGTAAAATTAAACCACACTTTGGTTGTTACAATTTTGGATATTGACTCTTACCGTCAAACTTATTGACAGTTGTTCTGTATTGATTTTGTACTTTTGCTATTTGTACCAAATTTGGAAACCCTAGCTGGAAACTACTTTCTTAAAAGTTGTTATATGTCAATACTAACATTAATAAGGAAGTCCTGCGATTAAAAGCTCTTTTCGGGAGCAGTATTTGCATAAAGGTTATAGTCAAGCAAGGACCCATTCCAATTAACTTTGGCAAAATGGTTTTGATCGCAATAAAATTAGTTTGGAACAAATTTAATACTTATACCAACAAAATAAGAGGGCTTACGAGCACAAATACTCAATTCCAGTAAGAAACTGCTATAGGGGCTACCTGAAATAATGGACCGATTCTCATAATTTTCAATAGGCTTGGTTGGTCCTTGTGAGAAATAACATTTACCAAATTTCATCAAATTATCTCTGATATTGAGGCCTGTACTTTGTGCACAAAGTTTACATGGACTTCCAGCCGGCAGGACGGACATGGTTAGATCAATTCAAAAGTTGTGAATAAGTTGAACAATGTTAAGAACTAATTAATTATATTTTGAGGCAAAACTATTTATTATTTAAGAAAACGTGGGATTTCAGCTCATTATTGGTTGGACCTACCGACCTTTTTCAAAACAATTGAGCTAGGAATGGGATTTATATATTTTCAATCTTATCTTTCTGAATTCAAATTTGTTTCACGAAATTCTGTTATGGTTTTTGAGATATAAAGTTTTGCTCTACACGCCTTGATTGATCTTTTTATCTATTACTAATTTTTTTTTACATATGCGCCAAACCAGTTTTCAAAGCTTTTTTGCATCTTCTATTCTGATAGAAAACTAGATACAAGATAAACAAACGAAAACATGTTATAAATTTAAATCCTTATAAATCCCTAGGTCCGGTTTTTCTTTAATTGGCCCATTTGTCAGTTAGAAAATTGCCAAAAATTTACGTAAGTTTACAATATTAACCCTAATCTATTACAAATCATGTAAAAATTGTTCTAATTTTTTTGTTTTTCTTTGTTTTTGGAGATAGTTTGGGAACTAAAAAAAAATTTTTTTTTTCATTTATTAAAAAGCTTTGCTAAAAAACGTCATCGCTTTTTCAAAAAGTCCTTTCAAAATTTTATAATTGTTAATTTCAAAAGATTTTGTTATTCGTGCTTAATTCCCAGTTTTTATTCTTGACAAAAACACTTGAAATTTATTGTTGATGGGATAATCTATTCCTATGCGCATTTCACTGGTTGCTTAGGCCAGATCATCAGGAAACTTCATCCATAAAGATTTTAGAAAAACTAAAGATATTAAACCAAATAAAACTGTTAAACGTATAAGAATTATAGCAACAGTTCTACTTGTAACAATATCAAAGTTTAAACAAAACACATCAACAATAAACAACAGTGGGTTTATCTCATCTTACATTCCCCACTACAATTAGTTGAAATTCTCTCAACATTAATTGTAGTTGTAAGAAGGTTAAGAAAAACAAAATAAAAACAACAACAACTTACAAAATATGTTGTCAATTAAGTGTTTTTTTAGGCCGTGCACTTGCCCGTTTATTATCAAAAAGTAATTTCAATTTTTGGGAATACAAAATTTTAATTTCAAAAGATTTATTATTCGTGCTTAATTTCCAGTTTTTATTCTTGACAAAAACACTTGAAATTTATTGTTGATGGGATAAGCTATTCCTATGCGCATTTCACTGGTTGCTTATGACAGATCATCAGAAAACTTCATCCATAAAGATTTTAGAAAAACTAAAGATATTAAACCAAATAAAACTGTTAAACGTATAAGACTTATAGCAACAGTTCTACTTGTAATAATATCAAAGTTTAAACAAAACACATCAACAATAAACAACAGTGGGTTTATCTTTTTGATTGTAAAAATATGTTTACAAAAAAACAGTATATTCTAAAATATTCTCCTCTAGCCCACTGTGCCGCTTTTGTAGTGATATTGCTGCACCTCTACTTGAAGCTGCTTGCGTTGCTTTCATCTTGTGTCTGGCGTTTTGTATTCATTTTTTTTTTTTTTCTTTCTTCTCCACAAAATCATTTCTCTTATAAGGCATGGGTTTGGTCTTGCATTACCTTAAAAAGTTTTGTTTCGAGAACTTTTTTCCAGTACTTGTGTTTCATCTTCTGTTGGATTTTTTTCATCCTTCTCATAACTTAGTCATAAGTTTAAATTTTGTTTATTCAGTTTTGTTTGTACTTTTTTTTCATTTAGAAAAAAAAATTTTTTTTTTTTTTTTGTTTAAATCAACAATTTTTTTTGCATTATTTTTATGTTGTGTTGTAATTTATGTATGTATTTTATTTCTGGTATGTGATAAACTTCCTGTGACGTCCTTCATGTAAAAGCACTAAATGAAAAGAGAAATACACACGCACTTACAAATACTTACAAATCTGTTTTAAGTCGTAGTTAAAATAGAAACATATTATGTATGTAAGTGTATGTATGCAATTGTATATTGTAGATATATGTAAGTAGGTTCTTAAACGTGTAAAAACCTACAATGCTTGTTTTAATAGAACGAGCATTAAATATGATTGCTGTTGTCTAGTGTTTTAGTATTCTAACTCCACATTGTCTGGCACAAATAAGGCAACGACGATGACGACAACGACATCAAGATTATCATAGCAAATACACTTACGCTGTTTTATAATTTGAGCTTGCAACATTTTGCTTAATGAGACTGTTGCAATTCATTGATTCATTCATTCTTTTCTAAAGTGATCACGTGAATTTTAATTTATTTATTATTTGTTTTAAAATTCTTAAAAAATCTTTAATGGTTTTGTTTAAAGAAAACGTTCCCACCACATGAATCTGTTACTAGTTTAGCTTTAACAAGTTTGTGGTAAAGCTATTTAGGGTCGCAGCAAATATTTATGTAGATGTTAAAGAAAAACCGGTCAACATTATTTGGATCATAAGGTAACATCTATCGTAAAAACTGTCCTTGATTTATGCCCGTAATTTCTACAAAAAGATATCTAGCTGTGTATAGATATCTATGGTGTAACGAATTTTTCATAATTTTAATACGTATGTCTTATCTACTGATTAAACTGTAGTGTATTTTACACCATCCATTTTTGACAGTTAATTCAAAAAATTAAAAAAAACACAAATATTGCCATATTTTTAAAGAAAATTTAAAGGAAAAAACACGTAGGTAAATTTAACGTTGAAATTACCAAACTAGTTGTACCGCATAGGTAACGATAACTGTTAGGTACGAACACGACCAGATATCTGTTTGTTGAAATTACGGGCATTAAGTAGTGAAATTCGAAAAAGCGATATTTCTTTATTATTCTAATGATTTATAAATGTCGTACTTAACCCTTTATCGGGCAAGATATCATTTAAAGTGCAAACAATTGTTATTCTATTTTTGTTACTAAAGCAAAAGAGCATAATAATTCAAAATTTGAAAAAAAAATTTCACATATTTTTAAAAAAAGTGTTGCGTTACATTTTAAATATAAAGCATTTATTATTTTTATCTTTCGGATTCTTTTCTCAGCTCATATTGGTCAATGAACTAATCTTGTCCTTGCGCATATTGTGCAGGGCTCTTGGACTTGTTTGCTTGTATATTCGATTCAATTGTTCTTTTTATTAATTTTAAATTTGGATAAGTATCAAGCTCTAAAAGAATTTCAGCGGTTCTCTGCAAAAGGTAGCAGTTTGTCTGTTTTATGGGCAGAGCAGTTTTTTATAAGTTTGTCATTCCGTTTGTGATTTTTACAATTTTAATATTAGACCTTAAAAAGATGAGTGAGAAATGAGCTAAAAAACCCCGACTGCCTCCAATTTCACCCATATATCACTTGTTGTTTTTTGTATTAATTTTTTCTGTATACCTGGAAAACGGAAGGAGCTAAATTTTCCAAATTAGTTACTTACATGACGTGGGCGTGGGACAAAATTAAAAAGAAAAAAATATTTTTATATCTAAAGAACGGTTAGAGCAAAATTGTCCGAATTTGGTACATATAACCGAGTTATTAATACAAAACCTCTCTAAAAGTATGGGCAGTTTAGAGGAAGTAGGCGTGGCACCTCCTGTATACAGACATTATAGATAAACAAAATATCTAGAGAATGGCACGAGCCAGTTTCCAAATTAGGTACAAGCTATTGGTTATAACACAACATACTACAAAATGTGGGCGGGATTTAAGCACATTTTGTAGTACATCAGCCAAGAGTTCGCCATCACTAGATCTAATTAATAAATGGTAAAATAATGGAACTGACTGGCCACCTTTTACGGCTTAGCTGCAGTTTGTATATTCCCATTATGGCGTCAAAGAGATATAAACCTCTCTGATGCTAATTATATTGGCTAGTGCTATATTCAAATATATTTTTTTCAGTTTTGTCGTGCCTTTTGAGCTGGTGCCTTTAGATTTCAGATAGATTATTTGGAAAACTATGATGGTCTTAGTATAAAAATGTTTAAACTTTTCACTCCTATTGTGAAAAATTTTTCCCTCTTAATTTTTTCCCTTTTCACATATTTGCGATCATGAACAGCTACAATGAAAAAATGTAATTCAAAGAAGAATAATAACGTGAAAAAATGTTCACGGGAAAAATTTCCTCTAATCGTGAAAAATTTTTTCCCTCGTAATTTGTTCACATTTCCCTTAGATTTTCTCACTTTATTTTTGATAGGGAACAGAACACGTATGTAAGAAGCTCCTCCTATAAAACGAATATCAAGGGTTAAAAAAGTTAAAAAGGCACAAACCGATATATGGCTCAACAAAATGCAAAACATTAAATTTAAAAAGTGCAAAAAACTAACGTTGTAATCAAACTATCCCTCCAATACTAAATATTTTGTTTTATTATTTTAACTTTTCTTTAAAATATATACTTGAATATTTTTGAACAAAAATTTCATTGATTTTGAATTTTTTAATCTTTCTTCTTTTTTTACATTCACTGGAACTGATGGCGTGAAAAATTTTTCACATTAGATTCACGATTGCTTTTTTCCCTTCGAGGGGAATTTAAATTTCATGGGAACAAAAATTCCACTTGTTATTCACGAATATATAAAAACAAAGAAAAATGTATCCCCAAACGTAGCAGGTTCTGTAAGGAAGAAACGTAAGAACTTTACTTGCCTTATTGCTAACGGAAGAGCACGAATTTTATAATGCGAATTCCCACTTTGAAGCAACACATTTTTGACACAAAAAGCGCATTATTTTAGTACACCGATCGACTGTTTTGGAGCGATCTAACGATGTCCATCTGGCTGGCTGTCCATGTTAATCTTGTGGGCAAAGTACAGGTATTTCGATTCAAAAACTAAACTCAAACCGTACTGCCATAGCTCAATCGAAACTATGATAGAGTTGTATTTATAAAAAAATGCTAAATTTAAAAAAAGTTGGTAACACTGCTATTAAAAAAAAACATTTTCAATTAAAGGGTTAATTGAGAGTAACACCTTAACGTCAAGTTTTTTACCCAATTTAATTTTACATTTTTCTATTTCAGTGTTTGACAAATTGGGCAGCCCATTAAGATTGTTAAAGCCTTTTAAGAAAATGGGCGTTCAAATCAAAATACATTTCGTGCACTTTGGGATTTTTTTGGTCAGCATAATCGACCAAATTTATCCACGATCGGTAGAATCGTTCCATGCTTAATGAAGGAAATTTTAATACTTTTAAGAAATATATTAATTTCCGAAATTATCCGAAAATGTTGCATACAGATTCTACTTTCTTTGGTATTGCAGATTATTTATTTTTATAAAAAGTCAATTTTTTTAAAAAAATTGCGGTTTTTCTTTAACAGCAATAACCAATTTTCGGAAAACAAACTAAAATGTTAGTCCTTTGTCAAGAGTCCTTTTATGTAATGAATTCTTTTTTTTCTTATTAAGGGATGTTAATGTCCACACTTTAATGCTCCCCACCGCCCACATAAAGTAACATAAAAGAACTGTACATGTGATTTATAAAATAAAAATGTTTTATTTTTTATTTTAAGAAGATGAGCGGAAAAAATTTGCATACTACTTAAACTTAACTCGCTAAACAAACTGTTTGAAACTGCATGTTTCATCCAACTCCATTAAAATACGTACGAACAACCTTTGGCGAGCATTAAGCATCAAATCGTAGAGAAGACAACATAAAGGTAGAAAGAAAAACAAGTCTTATTGTTTTAAGGATAATGCGAGAACATGAAGTTGTCGTCCTACTCAGCATGAGAATATAAATACAAAAAAAAAAAAGAATAAAAACAACAAGTATTTTATGTGCGTAATTCTAAGACATAAATTGTATATTTAGTACATCATCAGAAAATAATGTATTTACTCTAGAAAGCTGCAGAGAAGGTAAGCCATTTGCCAACAGGACTTTTTTTTCTTAAAAAGAATTTTATCCATTCAAACAAAAGTCTTTAAGTCAGATGCAGTATTTTATGTGTTACTTAGGAAACCATCTTATCTATTGTTGAAAGCGTATTTTATAGACCAACAGCCGTTATTTTACCCACAATGCATAGAAAACCAAACAAAAAAAAGAAAAATATATTTCAATCATCTCCGTACAGGATGTTGATTTGCATGAAGGCTTCGAACAACAACAAAAATAACAAACTGGGAAGTAGAAAAAAGTCAATTATGGGTAAATGTTTAAGAAACAACCTCCAAAAACAATGAGGCACATGGAATTTCGCTGAAAAACTAAATTAAATGATTGATTTGTATAACAAGGAAGAAATAAATAAGCCAGGACTTAAAGGAAGAGAAGGACCGACGCTAAGAAATACAAATAAATGCAAATTCCCTTAAAAATTCTTATAAATACTTTGAGATTAAATAAATTTAAACATACAGTAAATTTCAGATAAACAATAATTGAACTCTTAAACAAATCGAAAACTTAATTTGCATTTATTTTCATTATTTATATTTGAGTTTGAATAATAAATTTAAAAACTTTTACTTTAAAATAAAATCCTTTAAATTTTATTTCTGCTTCCCTTTTTTTTTTGTCTTTTCTTTTCTAGGATACAAAATTAATATAGAAATTATTATTACACTTAAACAACATTAATTAAAAACTTTTTGTCAGGCTCCTCAACCAAAACAACGAAATGTGTTAAAGTAACACCTTTTTTTCCAACCACCCCTCGAGAATAAAGGACCAGCTTTAGCTACCACTAAAAGGAAAAATCATTAAAAAATAAGATGGGATGCCTTAAAAAAATTATGCAAATTGATTGTACAGTGTGAAAAATCCTTTCGACAGTTTCTAATAAAAAAAAAAAACTAAATAGAAATAACTTAAAATAAATACAAGGATGGTGATTTTATTAAAAAAAAAACAAAAAGAAAGACAAGACAAGAACAATAATTATTATTAACATCTCTGTTTGGTTTATTATCACCAACACTCTTAAAAAATATACCCCACTCACACACACATACACGCCATTAACAATTGTCGCCAAATTAAACAGAGAAAGAATGAAAATTAAAAAAAAATTATAATTTTTAAGTGGAAAAAGAATCTCATAAAAATATTAAAAACATAAAATAATATTCTGTTTTCTTTCTTGGAATGTCCTGAAAAAATAACGAGAAAATTTATTAAGATTTCGTTTTTTCAGCTTTCTATCTGGGCATGAAGGAATCTTACGTGTTTACCCAAAAAAAAAAGTTAGAGTACAATATTCGGCTGTGTTGAATCTTTGATACCCTCCACCAGTTTTAGGTGTACTAAACTGTTTTCCGGGAGTAGGGTTTATATGGGGCCTTAGGTAAATTATGGACCGATCTTCACGAAATTTTACCGTGTGATTTCCAGTTTTGCAAAATCTTAAATCATTCGGTGCATTGTTTCACCATTTATGCTAGTTTTTGTAACAAAATTATCAATTTTTTAGGGTGCTGGTTCGAAATTTTGATTCATAGGATAACTACAAGCAATTTGACAACAACTTTGTTTATTTCTTTTGAGATTTTCGAAAGTGAGCGTGTTTTCAACAGACATACAGACAGACGGACATGGCTTAATCGACTTAGAATCTTTCAAGGAGCCAGAATATATATACTTTATGGGGTCGGAGATGAACAATAAAAATTAAAAAACAAACTTAATATACCCTCTTCACAACTTATTGTAGTGGAGGGTATAAAAATAAAGCATCGAAGTCGAATTATGTACACTTAAGAGTTGCACAATAATGGCTTGATTACTAAACACGTTAACAAACTTGCAACCGCATTTGAATATAGACCAAGCGTATCCGATATTAGTGCTATGAGGCAGAACATGAATGATACACTTGGTCGAGACCTTGACATAGTCTCGAAATAGGGTCGTACGAATAACTTCGATTTTAATGCCCGAAAAACATAGTTATCAACAGTTTATCAGCAGTATTACCAGTTTTATATTGGTTTTTTTTCAAAACTTTTCTGAAATTAACTTTGGATATTCTTATGCCATCAAACAAAGCTTTCGTACAACTTTGAATGAATTAAAGTTAAAACAAGTAAGAGTGCTTTATTCGGCTATGCCGAATCTTATATACCCTTCACCATGATGAGATAAGAACAAAAAGTTAAGTACATAAATAACGTTCTTTAGATAGGTATAAATAAATATTAATTGAGCCACGCCAACTTTTCATTTCGTCATGCCGAAAAATATATAAAAAAAAACCAAAAATTTATATATGTACCTAAGCCCGTTTCCTCTTTTGCCAAAGTTGTTGTTTGAAATTCGTTTTATAATCTTAAAATCATTTTTTTTTAACATAAAAAAATTAAGTAAAAAAAAAAAATTTTTTTCGGGAGTCTCAGGAGAGAACTTAACAACTGGCTACGAATACTTTTACTGAAGAAGCGTTAAATGAAAATATAATGAGTCTATGAGTTTGTTTCTTTATTTGAGCGGCATATCATATACATGCATTAATGGGTATGTGCATGCGTAAAATTAAGCACCTTACAAATAAAATCCACCACTTGTAGTGAAGGGTATAAAAAAACCACAAAAAACCCACATTACCAACACTGTATTACCATAGCCACTGTATGACCGTAGAAACCAAAATTGAATTGGTTCGTATGGTATGTTCATGTCGTTTTGGTAATACAGTGTTGGTATGGTAATGTCACGTCTAATTGGACCTTTAAAGGAAAAAATTTGAGGCAGTCGTGGTTTTTTACTCATTTCTCAGTCATTTGTGGACCGATCTTGCTGAATTTCAATAGCAAACAATTCCGAACTATATGTTACATAAATGTATAATAACCTGGCCCTCATCATATATGTATATAACTTTTTGGGGTCTTCGGAAAACCCATTTCAACGGACAGACGGACATCGTTAAATCAACTTCGCTCCTCATAAGGAGCCTGAATATATATACTTTATGGAGTCTAACATCAATATTATAGAAACTACAAACGGAATAACAAACTTATATATCCCTATTCACCACCTGTGGTGAAGGGTATAAAGTAGTTATATAAAAACAGAACAAATAACAATTTCTGTGAAACAAATAAAAATAAGAAAATAGCCATTTATTTCTGCCAAACAAAAATCCGAAATCTTCTCTAGCTTTGCTTCTGATATATCGTCTTTAAAGTCACGTTTTTTTTTTTATTTGAAAGATCTTAACGAAATATTTTTAATGTTCTTTTCGAATTACTGCAATTTGCTGTAGCAAATCTATCTGAAGCTTGCAAGGAATGGACTGTAGCATGTTGGTAAAGTAGAGGGAAAAATAAAACTTTATTTTCAAATACATATTTTGCATAATTGTATTCATGAAAAACTTATTATTTTTCCCTTACATTATTCCTTAAAATGTGCAAGGAAAACAAAATCTTAAAGATATTAACCAGTCAAGTGGACACATATTGTGAAGAGGAAAAGTTAAATTTTGTATTTCTTTTTTTTAAAAGAGTCTAAATTTACTTTAAAAAAAGTTTGCAACAGGTTTTTTTTTTATACCCACACCAGAATAGTGAAGAAAGGTATTTTGCGTTTGTGCTGATGGATGTAACACATAAAAATATTGGTACTTTTCTATCTTTTAGTATACCGATCTAACGATTCCGTCCGTCTGGCTGGTCGGTTGTCTGTCCATTTAAGCTTTGTGCATTAAGTAAAGTTCGCAATTTTACAGATAATTGGATAAAATTTGGCACATAAGTTTTAATTATCCTAAAGACAAAACCTATTGAAACTAGTAAGAATCGGTCCATAATTTTATATAGCCCCCAATAAAAACTTCTTTACAGAATAGAGTCTTTGTGCTCATACTTTTTTCTCCATTATGCTCCTAAAGGCCGTTACACAGAATCAAACAAAGTCTTACGTATTTTATGAATATGCAACCCTGTCATGATAAGTTGTTATTGTTTTTTGAAAATTTATAAACAATAATTAGATCAGGGAAGCATTTTCATAAAATACGTACGACTTTGTGGGATAGTGTGTAACGGTCTTAAAGAGCCTTTACACGATTTGTTGCAGTTGTTCTTGCGTCTTCCCATGTAAGATTTCACTGTTCTTGTTCTTGGAGTGTCGATCCATTCGGTATTGTTGTTTTGCTTTGTATCACCTTCGTAAAGCGGATGTTGCTCCAGCTAAGTAGATCATTGGACTGCTGTAGCAGGTAAGATTCTAAGATTGCACTGTACTAGTTTTTGAAGTATTGATCCATTCGGTATTGCTATTTTGCCTTGTATAAGTTTCGGTAATCGGTTATTGTTACAGCTAAGTAGATGATTAGTCTGCTGTAGCGGGTCCTAGGATAATGGGACTTGCTAATCTTTGATTGCTACCTTTTTACCCAGGATGTGGCTGTGGCCTGACTTTTGCTATATGATATCCTCTTTTCCAGAGGGAGGACAGGTCAGGGGGCTTCTTGGATAGATTGTTTGGAAGGGCGGTTAAAGCCACTTAATTTTTTTTAAACTTGAAAACCATGGTGAAAATTGTTCGTCCTCTGCCAGGGATTTAATTTTATTAAAATCAGTCGTCATGTATTTGACCAAAGCTCCCATATACCACTCCCGCAAATAACGATAAATGCCATAACTTTTGCAATAGCTAGATCCATAATTAATCATTGCTTCTATATAACACCACTCTCTGGATAATTTTTTGCACGAAGAACTCTTAATGAATCTTAGCCTCAAAACATAATTTTGAGCTTAAATTACACTGTGCAACAAAAAAAAACCAAAAATTCAAAAATTTCAAGGCCCGGAATTTCGAAAATCCGTTTTAAATACGAACTTTTGGTCTTTGAAGACCCCTAGTGAAATTTGATGCAGAAAATATTTGTAGAACATGTTAAAACTTTAAAGTGCCGTTTTAGTATACTTTTGTGTAAGAGGTGGGAAAAAGGACAAAAATTACCCCTTAAAATGAGAGTTAGATTAAGTTAGAATTAATTCTAAGAAACGAATCGCCATACGATTCTACTGAAGACATCTGAAATTATTTTTTAGCTACATTTACATTTAGTATATTTTTTTTTGACTTATACCAAACGCCTTTTCAAAAAATTCAAAAACTTTAGGGGCTCATATATCGGGAACCCGAACTAACTTTTCAAACCCCTTTGGCAGATTTGCTCTACTAGTAGTATACATTCATTTTGAGTTGCAAGTGTTGAGGCTAGCGGCGATGGCCCGAATTTTGTTGCACTGGTTATCGGACTTAACTAAATATACTTTTTTCAATAGTTAGAATTGTAGTTATTTTGTTAAACTGTTTTGATATTTTAATTAGGCTTAACTTCATCAAATTAAATTTTTAGTATTTTTTTTAATTACTTTACAAGTCTGATCAGGTTCCGCAAATGCATAAGCTGGTGGTCATCATTAAGCTTTTCTGAAAAGCTTAAAATATTTAAAGAAATTTAAATTTAAAATTTCGAAAATGATTTTTTCTTGAATTCGTCTAGATTTTGACGAAATTATTTATGAATACTATGAATTAAAACTTATTTATTCGTAACATAATTTTTATGTTTAACATTCATCCGGTTAATAACTCAAAAAACAGTTCTGTTACATGTTACTTGTATTGAAGTTAAGAAAATTACCTAATTTGACCATTATTAATATTGAAAAACAATTGGGATTAATTAAACCCGTCAACATGTGTTTAATAATATTTTTTTTAAGTTAATAGAAAAAATTTACAAATTTCTTGCTGTTTAAATATGAATTATGTTTAATAAAAAATATTTGAATTTCTTTCCCCCAGCGTGTACTTAACACACATATTGTAAATACCCATCACTCTCTCACTCACTTATTGAATGTTCAACAATCTGTTTGTCAAAGCACACGACAGAACAAGATCCAAAACTGTATTTATTTATTTTTTTTTTCAGCTCCAGTCAACCAAACAACAATCCCACCAAACCAGAAGATCCCACAAATACAAACTTGTAAATTCAGGAAAATAAATGGAAAAAAAGGATTCAAAATCAAACTGAAAAATAATTTTTCACTCCAGAGCATTTATTGTGTCAATGATGAGAGACACGAACACACGCTTGCCTTCAAAAAAAAAAATTAATAAACAAAAAATATTTAAATTGCGTTTTTTTTCATCGAATTTTGATGGCACAAATGAAATACTTGTGCTGGTGCAGGCAGAAAAGGGTTGGAACATGTAAAACACTTGTAGGATAAAAATGTTTTAAGGATATTTCTGCTAAATTGAGACTTTATGTGTGAATGGGTGAATGTGTGTTCGAACTTGAGCTTTTGTATATGTATGTGTGTTTCTGTGAAAATTTACTAGAGCAACTGCCACAACATGTGGAGTTGATTACAAAACGTTTAAGCAAATTAACACGGAGATTTAAACTCAGGGACCCATTAAACATATTTACATACATACGTACATACGTACATGCAAATACGCTAATATTTGTTTGACACCCAGCAAACATGTTTTTAAACTTTTGTATCCAAATGTTTGTAGCTTTCTATTGAAACATATGCAAAAATTAACAAGTAGGAGTTCATAATTCAATAATATTCTCATCCATTTGTGGACTGATCTGGCTGAATATAATAGCATACTTGACTGGACTTTATGTGATAAAAATGCAAGGCAGCCTCCTCGAAACCCCTATTTTAACTAGCACGCAGAATCTCCCACGTATAATCCCTCATGACCGAACAACGAAGGGACCATTGCAATGTGTCCGTAGGAGGGTAATTTCCTCCCAAAAGCTTTTCTTTAGAACTTAGCTGCGGGAACCATTTTACAGACTTCGCCACAGGGGGGTTTATCTTAAGAGACCATTGTCGATTAAAAGTCACGCTAGGCAACTTCTGTTGGACTCTAATATTTAAAACATATTCCAAAAGATATAAAAAGACTCGCAATTTTCTAATAAAACCCGATTTTAAAAAGTAATTTCAATTTTTGGGAATACAAAATTTTAATTTCAAAAGATTTTGTTATTCGTGCTTAGTTCCCAGTTTTTATTGTAAGATGAGATAAACCCACTGTTGTTTATTGTTGATGTGTTTTGTTTAAACTTTGATATTGTTACAAGTAGAACTGTTGCTATAATTCTTATACGTTTAACAGTTTTATTTGGTTTAATATCTTTAGTTTTTCTAAAATCTTTATGGATGAAGTTTCCTGATGATATGGCCTAAGCAACCAGTGAAATGCATAGGAATAGCTTATCCCATTAACAATAAATTTCAAGTGTTTTTGTCAAGAATAAAAACTGGGAATTAAGCACGAATAACAAAATCTTTTGAAAAAAAAACCCGATTTATTGCATAAACTTATCATTGGCAAGCAATTATCTATTAATATCACACCTTATAAACTTTTTCAATAAATTTTCCGTAAATTCCCGGAAAGAAAGAAATATTTTATGCACTACCGGAAATGGAAAAAGTTTGAACAATTAAAAACACTATTATTAACCCAAATCGACTGAAATATATTTGACAAGTGGGCGTGTCATTATTTGCTTGTCTACATTATATTTTTTAGCCCATTCTCATGCCTTTTGATTTGATATTGTCCATTATTGCATAAGTATGTTAGAACGCTCGTTCGTTCATCCATTTGTTGCAAGACACGTGACTTGTGCGTCAGTTTTGTCGCGCGCGTTTTATTAAATCAAATTCAAACACTCACACACACTCGAAAATACATCCCTTCATACATAAACTCAAGCACAAGGATAATTTTCAATGTTTTTGTTTTTACTTGTTGTATTTGGCGGTAAACAAAATGTAAACGCGTGTTGTCAATAAGTCCTCAATCAGTTCAGCTCCGTGATTTAGCACAAATAGAACTTTGATTGCCCCAGTATTTCTTGACTATATGACATACAATTATTAAAAACAAAAAAACCCTTCCAGTTATGTTTGATGGCAGTAAGGTGACATTAAAATATATATTTTTGGAATTCGTTACCAAAATTCCTCTTTGTTGTGTTAGTAGATTAAAATTAGGTGAAAAACTTTATTTCAAGTTTTTTTGCTTAATTAAATGTTTAAGACCGTTTCTATTAAAACGACATCTATTAGATTTGATTTGAAATCTTCCTAAAAATCGAGTGCGTTTACATTGTACTTTAATGACATTAGCGAGATTTTGTTTTATAACAAAAACAGCTTGCTGAAAGTTTTTTGTGTAACACACACATGTGTAGATACAAAGAAATCGGCATTTTAAAATTTTTCCCACTTGCAAATGTTTATGAAAAATTGCATAAAATGATAGATTCTATGTGATCAGCAGCAGAAAAAAATCATTGTAAAACCGTCGAAAACAAGGTTGGTTTTACCGTTTTCGGTAGTGATTTTGCTTCATGTTAATTTAACATGATTTTACAACAACTTGCGAACAACATTTTTTTCTTTTAAAATAACTTAAATTCATGTTAATTTAACATTGCAGTAAAGTTAGAACAAAATGTCATTTATTTTGAAATAACAATCCGAATCACGTTGAATGAAAGTTATTTCAAGTTGAAGCAATGTAAATTTCATGTAGAATCAAATTGGTTTGAGTGTGATATGACAGTGAGAAGAAGCTTCAGAGACAATCTGGTTTTCGTCATCATTCTACTTTGAAAACTTAATGTACTATTTAACTTAATAATTTTAACTAAAACAATACGGGAATTTTCTTCTTTTTATAACATCATTTATATATATATAAAATAGGATGTATGTAACGTATGGACTCCGGCTGGGCCGATTTTGATGAAATTTTCGGTCTGCGAGCGGAGGGGCGTGGCAAAATCCAATTTTCATATTGCACCACCAATGACTTCTAAATAATTTGGACGATTTTTTCTTTAAAATGATCGCCATGGTCCAACTTAGATTTATACGAAAAGAATATTTTGCCCCGCCCACTTTTTTGGAATTACCTAAAATCAGAAAACGGCTCCATCGATTTTTTTTTTTTTTTTTTTTGTCATTATTTTTTTATTGAATCTTCATATATTAAATATGAACTAACAATAATTAATCAAATCTTAACCTAATACGTTATTTTATCTCCTGCCAGTGCCAGACAAAATTTTCTTCATCACGGGTTATGTTCACTTTTATAGGTGTTTATCGCTCATCTAATTGGGTAAGTGCTGCAGTGTCTCTTCTTCTTAAGCGAGTGTGGCCGCCATGATTTAAAATATTTCGAGCTAGTGGATTTGGGTGTTGTTCAAGCCTTTTTAAATATTTTATTGCATATTTTGTAATCATAGATTTCACTAATGGCACATTGAGATCCTTATGAATGTTTGAGTTTTTAACATACCAGGGAGCGGCTGTGATTATTCGAAGAAGTTTATTTTGGCGCCTTTGAATTTTGTCGATATTAGAGGCCGAGGCAGTGCCCCATAGTTGAATACCGTAGCACCAGATAGGCTTTAAGATAGAGTTGTAAAGTAGAAGCTTGCAATCGAGACTAAGGACAGAATTTCTTCCAATAAGCCAATGAATTTGAATGGCTTTTAGTTTCATTTGAGTTAATTTTGCCTCTATATGGCATTTCCACGTTAATCGCCGATCCAGATGTATACCGAGATATTTAACATGCGAATGTTGAGGAATTATTTGATTATTGATTGTAATAGGGGGGCAAGATTCCCGGCGCAAAGTGAATGTAATATGTACGCATTTTTGCTCATTGACCATTATCCTCCATTGTCTTAACCATATTTCTAGTTGAAATATATGATGCTGTAAGTAACGCGATGCTTCATAACGATTTTCGTGGACGCTTAGAAAAGCTGTATCGTCTGCAAATGTTGAAGTTTGTGTGTAGTTGCTTGTTGGCATGTCCGAAGTATAAATTAAGTATAATACACTGAAAGAATTTTCTTCGCAATACCAATGAATTTTGACATTAATCCCATGAAAAATTGCATTAAAAAGGAACCTATGCAGCGCTTCGTTGGATCGATGAAACCTGTTTCATTAAAAGGATTTAATGAAACATTACATTAGATCTATGAATATTATTCATTGGATGAATACTTTAAATAAAGTAAAAAAAATTTTTTTTTTTTTTTTTAATTATTTTTTTTATTTTTTTTAATTTTTTTAATTATTTTTTTTTATCTTTTCTATTTTTTATTTTACTTTATTTTTAATTTTTTTTCTGTCTCTGGCGGGATTCGATCAGCCAACCTCGGTGCTGTTAGACTACCTCGCTACCAGCTAGTCTACCGGGGCAGTGTAGTTTTTGTATTAAAAAACTATGTTTTTTACTCAATTAAGAGCGTAAATATGAGATTAAATTGTCCATAATAACAATAACAACGTTGATTGAAAGTGGATTGAAAGTTTTTGTTTCATTACTATAATGACATTTTTATTGTCATAATGAAAATTTAAATTTATGAAGGCAATTATTGAAATATGTTGCTTTTATAAAAAATTTTTTTGATTTCATAAATTTAATGGCATACATGTAACATTCGGTGTACGATATTATTAAATCTTACATTTTTTAATTAACAATTAAACATTTTTTTAAGGAAACTATAATTTTGTACTAATTTATGAATATAGTTATGTTTGTATATTGTTTTTTTATGTTCCCAATTAAAATTTTTTTTTTAACTTGGACAAACTTAAGTTTTCATATATCTAATGAAAATTTTTAACGTAATTACGAAATCCAATGAAGCGATTTTAACGAAAATACTTCATTATAACTATGAAATTCCATTTAGACAATGAACATTTTCATTTACCTAAGGAAAGTTTTTTTATGAAAATGATTCATTAAATATATGAAGCATTTTTCTTTCAGTGTAGTGGGCCCAGGATGCTGCCTTGTGGGACTCCAGCGGCAATGGGCTGAGGTGAACTTAAGAAATTTCCTTCTTTAATAATAAATTGACGACCGACTAAGTAGCTTTCTAGCAGCTTGTGTGTGTTTGCTGGTAAATTTTGCTTCAATTTGTGTAATAAGCCTTCATGCCAGACTTTGTCAAAAGCTTGCGAAACATCGATGAAGAGTGCTGAGCAATATTTCTTTTCTTCAAATGCTTTTCTTATGACATTTACTATTCGATGAGTCTGCTCGATTGTGCTGTGTTTTCTTCTAAATCCGAACTGATGGTTTGGAATACATCTATTTTCACTTAAAATTGGTGTTAATTTTGAAACTAATAATTTCTCAAACAGCTTTGACATATTTGATAATAAGCTAATAGGTCTATAAGACTCAACTTTTGTATGATCTTTACCTGGCTTTGGTATCATGGTAACTAAGGAAACCTTCCATTTTTCAGGATAGTATTCAAGGCGTAAAATAGCATTAAAAATAAAAAGAATAATTTTCTTTGCTATGCGAGGTAGCTCCAAAAGCATTTTATTACTGATTTTATCAATACCAGGTACCTTCTTAGTGTTTAAGTCACAAATAGCCTTTTCGATTTCTCTTATCTCAAATCTGAGGGGAATAGCTGCTCTAGCATCAACAGGTGGTAACTCGACCGCAATATTGTGAGATATATTTGGTGTAAATACGTTTTTCAAATGACTAACAAAAAGATTTCCTTTTTCAATATAGTTTCTTGCCCAACTACCATTCAAGTTTCTTAATGGTGGCTTAGATATAACTGGCCTTTTTAGATTTCTAGCTGCACGCCATAATGAGTAGTCAGATTGTGGAGTTGCATCAAGTTCCTTAAGATATTTTTCTAGAGAAGCCGTTTTCTGATTCTGTAGTAACTTTCTTAGCCTTTTTGTGCATTCTTTTAATAAAATCTTAAGTTGCGGGGATCTGTAAAGTTGCCACTCTCTTCGAACTCTCCTTTTTTAGTCAAGAGCCGCTCGACATCTGAAGAACATATTTTATTATTTTTAATTTTTTTGGGGGTAACGCTGGAGTGTTGAACAGCTAGTTTAAGATAACTGTCAAAGTTAACAAGAGAGAGATCCACATTCTCCGGTTTACTAAGCGGAATATTTTCTGTGCAATGGGCACTGAGAAATTTTTTATATTTTAACCAATTTATTTGTGTGGCTGGCGTCGCTAAGTAACCTGACGGAAATACAATTCTATTTGGGTTCGATATAGTAACAATTGTAGGTGTGTGGTCGGATGATAATTCTAAGGAAGCTTCAACATGAATCGTTTCTGTGGAGATGTTTTTAACCACGCCAAAGTCGATAACATCTGGAATTTTTTGCTGATCAGTAGGCCAATATGTTGGTTGCCCGCTCGCGATCACATTTAAACCCATTTTAGAGATTGTGTTAAACAAAACACGACCTTTTGGTGTTATAAGTCGTGACCCCCAGAAGGTATGTTTAGCGTTATAATCGCCAGCGGCCAGAAAACAGGGTCCTAATGATTTATAATATTTATAATATTGGCCTTCTGATATGAAAAATCTAGGTGGAGAGTATAAAGAAGAAATTACTATGTTTCGATTTAGCTCCTCAACACAAATAGTCGTTGCTTGCAGATAGTCTTCACGGTGATCACACATAATGTAGTGTTTGACTCGAGTTTTTATTAAGATGGCAGAACCTCCACAAGCTCTATCTCGAGGGTCCTTGGTATCATATAGTATATAACCATTTATTTTAAACGTACTTCTTGAGGTCAAATGAGTTTCAGAAATCATCATGACATCAATTTGTTTATTTTTAAGAAAGTATTCTAATTCATTTTTATGTTGGCGGATGCCGTTTGCGTTCCAAAAACAAATTTTTAAACAGTTCATGGTTTGTTAAGTACAGCTTGCAATAACATCGATTGCATTCTAAGCATTTCCTGCATCATATTACCCATTGTGTTCGTAAAATTATTTACTGTTTGCACTAATGTTTCCATGGTTTTTTCTAAACGACTTAAATTAGAAACCGGAGTTTCATCATTACTTGGCGAGGCACCTTGCATTGGCTGATGGTTTGATTTTAGGACGTTTGCGTAAGAGGTTCTGTTATTACTAGGCTGGGGGGCTTGAATTACATTTGTGTTTACCTGATTGGCAACCTGCATTTGAGGGGTATTTGTTTTTGGTCCAACCATCTGCTTGACAATATTATATACTGGGCATCCTCTATAATTGGCAGTGTGATTACCGCCACAGTTGCTACATTTTTTTACGTTGGGGTCGGTTTTAGACTTATCACAAGAAACTGTACCGTGTAGTTCACCACATACTACGCAGACAGGGGGTAAGTACACTCATAAAATTATTACAGTAACTGATTGTAGGTTATTAAATTCGTTTTCGGTACTGTTAAAATTGAATAAAAATATAGTTATTTTACGAATAAATTTATTTTTCAACATTTATGTTTGTTATTAAAAAAACAAACTACCAAAAAATAATGTTTTCCGTATTTTTTTTTTGTTAATTTGTTTGATTTTTATCGGTTAAAATATATTTTTTAAAAGTAAAAACTATTCAATTTTAACGAATATGATGTTCAATAAATAAAAACCTTAGAAATTACTGAAAAAATCATTTGTTTTAAATGAAATGTAAATGATCCGTTTTTTAAATGAATTTTAATTTGTTTCAAATGAATTTTCGTTTGAATTTAACTACATAATATTTTGAGTGTAGCAGTATGCCTTGGTATGGCCAAATTCTTGGCAGTTTAAGCACTGAACAGGTCCGATTTTTTTGTGCGGCTCCTCAATTGTGATTTTTCTGTATAGAATATATTTCACACTATAAATGGGATGCGTTTCGTTTTTTTTTAACTTAATGTCGCCGGGCTCTAATTCTACTCGAAAAAGTGGTTGTGGAATTTTGTCCCTATTTCTAATATTTACCACATGTTTTATCTTGAAGCCTTTTTCTTCCAAGAAAGTTTTAATTTCCTCTGGGTCTACGCATGAATCAATTCCCTTAATCACCACCTGGAGACCTTTACTGCTCTTGAGTTGGTATGTGTAAAAACTTTTTTTGAGTGCCTCAAATTTGCTAATTACTTTCCGAAAGTCATTTTCATGATTAACTTGAATTTTAGTTTCATTTATACTACCTCGCTTTATTGCGGCAACATAAAAGGAATTTTCACCAATCAACGAAATTAAACTCTTTATTAGATCATTTGAGTTATGCTCCCTAAGATATATTGGGGAGGCTTGGACGATTTTATGACGTTTGGGGCTTCAGAGGGTTCATCCTCCAGAATTGCAAAGCGATTTTGGGAATTTATTTTATCAAAAGATGGCACTTTGGATGCCGAAGCAACAGCTGCAGAGGTAGGGCTGCGTCCGTTTAAGCACTGTTATGTACCTGTCCATACCAACTTGTACTGTAGGCTTTTGACAATTTTTTACAGGGGGGTTTTCCATTTCATTTGTGTTTAAGTTGGTATCATTTCCCACTAAATTTGTTTTTGGCGTCACGGCAATACTTGCTGGTGGCCTGGCAACACTTGTCACCAAATCTAGTTGTAGTTTTTTTAATGAGTCACTATCCACGGTTTTTGTAAACACCGAGGGTGATAGGGAACGTGTTCGAATAATTGGCTTAGCCGTTAAATAGTTTATATTGTTTTGTTTTGTTTTATTTATTTCTACATTATTATCGTTTGCCTGAACTAAAACGTAAATGTTTCTTTCATTTTGTCTTAGTGTTGTTTCACTGTTCGTACTCATGCAAAGAGTTGTTTTTGTTTTTCATCGATTTGACAAATTTTTCTTTCAAATGTTCGTATTAATCCATTTTAAGTTTTCATCGAAAGAAAAATTTACCACGCCTTTTTTTACGCCCAATTTTTCTATTAAGCGCATAACTTGAGAACGGCTTGACCGATTCAAGCGATTGCCATGGTCCAACTTAGGTTTTTACGGAAAGAAAATTTTGACCCGCCCACTTTTTTCGATATACCTAAAATCAAAAAACGGCTCCATCGATTTGACTAATTTTTCTTTTAAATGTTCGTATTAATCCATTTTACGTTTTCATCGAAAGAAAAATGTATCACGCCTACTTTTACGCCCACTTTTTCTATTAAGCGCATAACTTGAGAACGGCTTGACCGATTCAAGCGATTTCCATGGTCCAACTTAGGTTTTTACGGAAAGAAAATTTTGCCCCGCCCACTTTTTTCGATATACCTAAAATCAAAAAACGGCTCCATCGATTTGACTAATTTTTCTTTTAAATGTTCGTATTAATCCATTTTACGTTTTCATCGAAAGAAAAATTTATCACGCCTACTTTTACGCCCACTTTTTCTATTAAGCGCATAACTTGAGAACGGCTTGACCGATTTGGACGATTTTTTCTTTAAAATCATCGCCATGGTCCAACTTAGGTTTTTACGGAAGGTAAATTTTTCTCCGCCCACTTTAGCGCCCACTTTTTTCGATTTATGGATTTTTATTTAAAGGCCGTAAATTTCGTTTAAAGCTCAATTTAAATCTTCTGGTAATACAACACTAATGTTTGCTTGGGGCCAGCAACGCGGACCGGGTCAGCTAGTATTTTATAAATATTTATAGCATATATTAAATGTTAGAGTATGGACCGATTTAAAAGAAAGGGAAAATTGAATTTTGTTGCAATAAAATATTTTTGGACCAAATTTGATATAAATACTAGGGTGTTCAATCGAATAATTCTTGTTCGATTAATCGAACAAATTTAGACGATTAATTATTCGAATAATTTCAAATTGCTTATTTCGATTAAAGGAGTAATCGAAGAATTTATACCGATTAATCGAATTATAATAATATATAGTATTGCTGCTAAATGTATAATTTTTCTTTAGTTTTTAGTCGAATAAAAAAACCAAATGCATGTGTCCGTTGGAATTAAAAAAACAGTCATGTTTATGGCCAACTTCACTAATTCTTTTTAAAAATTAATTTATTTTTAAATATATATACATATATATTTGTTCCTTTTACTACTCTGGGGAGTAAAGGGCCGCAACAAGTTGATTCTAATGATCTCGATCATCAGCGCGATGTTTGATTTCGTTCCACTGTAGTCGTAGCTTGGAGTGTTCGGTTATGATTTGGCGTTTCCAGGTGTGTGATGGTCGTCCAATGCGCCTGCTTTCCTGGGGGTTACAGTCTATGGCCTTCTAAGTGACATCGTCTAATGGCTTGCGCAGAGTGTGTCCAAGCCAACCACATTTGCGTTTTCTTATTTCCATCTCAATTGGTTGCTGGTTGGTTTCTGGCCAGAGTTGGGCATTTGATATTAAGGAAGGCCAGTAAACACGCAAGACTCTACGCAGGTACATGTTAACAAACACCTAAAGGGACTGGGTATCGCGCGGTGCAATATTCCACGTTTCGCAACCGTACAGTAATTTTGGTGCGTCTCGAGATGTTAGGCGATTTCCAAACAGGGCTGAGTTCGGCAAATGCATTGCGTGCCTTATTAATACGACTGGCCGATGAGCCCCCGGATTTGTCGATTATACTGCCTAGATAGCAGTAGGAATCCACATCTCCAATTTCCTTGCCGTGTATTAGGAGTTTTAAAATACTGTTTCATATAATTTTATTTTATTTTACATGAAAAACGAATATTAAACATAAATTGATATTTAGTAACTTACTAAATATAAGCTAAGTTGCTTACTAATAGTAAGTAACTTTGCTTATATTTTTGTTAAATTTTTTCAACACAATTTAATAATTTATTTCACAAAAGAAAAAAACGACGAAGGTATGTTAACTCAAAGATTTATATTAATTTATCGGATATGTTCTAGAAATCGAAATAAAGTGAGATTTAAAACGAACGACAATTTTAATTCAATTATGTATTAACAAAATTATCACTTTCTTTCGTGGCTTTAAGTGTAGTTCTTGCAAAAATAATAGATACTTAAAGAATGAAGTAGATGAGATGAAATGGAATATTTTTATGAACTTTCATTGCAGGGTCGTTTTTAGAATTTGCTCAATTTTAAATCCACTTCATTTCGATATCCAGAACACGCCTGTATTTTTTACCAAAATAGTTCGTGCGTTGCTCTCTTTAGCATGAGTTTGGTTTAAATATATTGTATGAAGGATAAATCTGATAATGCTAAATGTAACAGGTGTTCAAAAATGTATTAACGCAAATGTTCTTCGACATCTTCACTAATTTACCACTTACACAGTGACTAAAATATAGTATTTGAAGAAGATGTTCCACCAACAAAATCAAAGGGGACTACAAGTGGTCCAAAGAGTAAATATTTTAAATAAGATACCTTGGTCTATTCTCTAGAGGAAAATATTTGCATGGAATATCCGTCAAAAGTTTAAAAAAGTCCAAAGTTATATTGACTCTTTTAAAATCTTAGTGCCGGTTCACACACGTCAAGTTTGACTCGCAAGTATTGAGCTTTTAGGAAAAAGGGGAAAAGAAATGGCATTCTATTTTCCCTTATCTCCTAAAAGCTCAAGACTTGACGAGTCAAACTTGACGTGTGTGAAACGGCACTTAGTGCCCGAAAGTGAAGCAACAATCTTGACAAGTTTTGTTTAAAAAAATAATGTTTATTTACTCAAGTACTAATTTTTTCTAAAATTATCGAAAAAATCTCGTTGTTTATAAAATTTGTAGATAAAGAATTATTCGATTAATCGTTTAATTTTAAAATTGTATTCGTTTAATCGAATAAGTTAAAAATGCCAAATATCGATTAATCATTTAATCGAACAAAAATAAAACCCGATTAATTGAACAACCTAATAAATACCAACATAAAAGATAATTTATGGGTACAAGGAATTTCGGAAAAATGTTTTTATGGGGAACCATGTGAAATTGTGATCCGATTCTCAACATTTTAAATTATCTGAGTCGTTCGGTATGCAAAAGTGGGTCTAGCGCAAATATTTTTATATGTTACACACATCAGCACAAACGCATACTACCTATTTTGGTGTGGGTATAAATATACATAAATATTAAAAGTAATGTCAAATACTTTTAATATTCATGTAGAAAGTCAAAGTGGAAAACTGCCATTTCTTTCACGTATTCATTTGTGATTGGCCTTAAATAAAAGTAATTTTGCTTTTACTTTCGTTTCATTAAATGTAAACGATCGGTGCAATTCCAACTCAAAAACGAAAAGTTGTACAAAAATTTTTGTTTTTTGTCGACAGTTTCGACTGCAGATTTTTAAGCCCTGGTTAAAACATAAATATATGAGCTGAATTAGTTGAATTAAAGTAAGTATTATAAGTAGGGATGAGATTTTTGTGCACTAAAAAATCTAAAATATAAAAAATATGCACTAAAAACTTAAAAAATTTCGATAAGAATTCGCTTTTTAATTAAGAAAAATATAAAAAAATCAGTCTCATGTTATTCAAATATATTTAAGAAACTAAGGCCCGTTTTCACAACATACCGATAGCTAAAAGTGGACTTTAAACGGCCTAATAAAAAGTGTTCCATTATTAAAACTTTACTTTAACCTAAAGTGAACGATAAAGTAAATTAAGGTTTATCCTACCTGGTAGGTTAAAGTAAAGTTGTAATAATAATGGAACACTTTATACGGCCGATAAAATCCTACCTTAACCTATCGGTACGTTGTTAAAACGGGCCTAAAAAACTAATTTAAATTATTGTTGGTTTAAATAAATAAGTACTGTTTTATCAAATGTAAATCTTTATCCTGTTCTTAAAGAATGCAAATGCATATTGAAAAAAATAATTTTCAGATCCCACTTTGATTCTAGATCAGAACAAAAATATTTTATATTTATTTAATATTTTAATTTCTTAATTTTTTGCAAACATTTTGGATTAATTTTTAAATTGTCGGGCTATTCTTTTTTCCTTTGTTAATTTTACTTTCTGCAATCCCTCCTAATAAGTTATTCGTTTAATCTTTTAATTGCATAATCATCGGTATCAAGAAGCTCTTAAAATATTCTTAAATTTCTCAAAGTTTTTTAAAAATAATTCTGAAACAGGCCTCATCTTTTTACTATTTGCTGCGGTGGAAGGGGAACCAAAGGGATAAATTTCATTAAAAATCCTCTGCAACGCGGTATAACCCATGTGTCAAGCAAGTATCTTGTAACAGTTTTGAATAAAATATTTTGAACCCATCGGTCTAAAATAGAAGGATCTTTAGTCGAAATGAAATCTTGTATTTAAAGCAAAGCCCAAAAAAAATTCATTTTTTGATTTAAAAAATTTTTTTTTAAGGTTCTTTTTTGTGTATTTAAGAATTTTTTTTGTCATTATATGGAAATAAAAGAAAAAATTACTCCAAAATTTCAAAATATGCATTTAAATCCTAAATATGCAAAAATATGCAACAAAATGCCAAAACAAATCGATGCCATTTTAACGCAAATTTAATGATTCGGAATGATAATTGGTCGACATCGCTCTTAGACTATCGACAAAAAACATGCATTTGCATGGAAATCGCATCCCAAATTATTAGTATTTTCCTGAAATTATAAATCAAACTGAGGTCATTAATGAGTGTCGACGTCGCACTCATATTTATTGTAACCTATACTTATACATCAACGGTCTCATGAGTATGAGTGAATCAGAGTAGTGGAGTTTAAATAATGCCCTGTAGTTTTTTCGTGACAATTTACCCCAAAAGTGGCAGTACTATACACTGTAGACTGATTATAAAACTATCCACATTGATCCTATACTCGGAAGACTGGTTCTAAAACTGTCACTTTACTGTCACTTCTTGCTGGGATAGTAAAAAAACGTATGTCATTGAGCATTTTGTTCATTTTATGAGAGAGAGAGAAACAGAACGTTTGACAATACAATCAGAAAAGCAGATTTATGGTTGGTATAAGGAGACAGAAGAACCGGCTTATGAACTTTTTGTGGCCTCTTAGTGACAATTTACCCCCTCGTAGGACATCCCCTTGTTAAAGTGGCCAGCCATATGGCTAGCATTCGTACTGGTTGTGTCATAAAGGGGTTAGTATTATAACCAGCTCGGAGACAGCCACATGAACTACAGGGTGTATCCTCATTTATACTTAAAATTTCATGAGTCAGTGTGAGCAGCGATAAAACGAATCATTGCTGATCTCTGGTCTACACACCAATAAACGAGTGTATATGATGAAACAGAACTGGGGCTGAACGATGTTTTTCATACAGTTTGACATAAAATTATGCCAGAGAATGCGGTCGAGAAATAATGATGAAACAGAACTGGGGCTGAACGATGTTTTTCATACAGTTTGATATAAAATTGTGCCAGAGAATGCGGTCGAGAAATAAAATCAATTTTATTTTGAGGACGTTTTTTTCTAATGCTCTCACATATAGACAGTTATTCTCTTAACAATGCTACCATACTTTCATTCAGTTTCATACATTTTGTAAACAAAGAAAAATAAGAACAAAAGAAAACGAAAGAAATGAGAGAGAATTTGAAGTTACTGCCGACTTTTTAATTATGGGCTTTAAAATTTTTGCCTGAAGTTGAAGACTCAGTTCTGTTTCATCATTATACGTTATCTTAAATTACAATATACACTTCCCCATTCATAATTTAATTCAAAATCAGCAGTGCCAGAAAATTTATTCGAAGAACTTTCGCAGTCAAAAAAAATTCACATATTTTCCTACACGCAAAAAGTGTTTGCCTACAAAAATCCTTAAAAAATATGCGCTAAAAATTTCATTTAAAAGATTTCTTAAAAAAAATCAAAATCTTTTTATCAATCCTTATTTTTCTAAGATTTTTTGGAAAAACTTAAAATGATGATTAACAACTTACAAAAATTAAGTTTTTTTTCAAAATTTAAGGTCCAGGCATAAAGTGAAGAATTTTAAAAACGTTTACTTTATGGTATTTTTCTAGTGAAAAAAAATTAATTGCAAAAAGTGGATACTTTTTAAAGAATTTAATTAAATCTGTCCGATTTTCCCTACACTTGTATTTTAGTTAAGAAAAAACCTTTATGTAAGCATCTTTCCCTACTTCTGGCAACACTGATCTAAACACAATTCCTTCGCATCTTCCTCTCAAAGCAGACAACAACCAACAATAGTACTTTAAGTTTGTTTTGTCCATTTAGTTTTTTTTTGTTGTTGTAATAATAAATCGCCAAATAATAAAGTGACAAACGTTACAAATCAAAACAATCGACACACGCCACTACACAGGGTGTCCTTTAAGAGAACAAAAACAGTTAAGAAGAAAAAAAAAGCAGAAAAAAACTTGCAACAAATCGTATTTCATAAATAATGATGACAACTTAAACAACAAACCCAACAAAATATTAAAAAGAACAACACACAATGTAGTAGAGCAACGTAAATGATACGAATCATGCTCGTACAACACCATAATGCATACAGGACTAAGAGAGCGGGGAGGGGGCAATCGGGGATGTTAATAATGAATGTTTTTTATTATGAAAATTATGTGTGCGTACGTATTAGTATGTATGTGTTTTATGAATTGTGAACTTCTGGTTTTGGTGAATTATTGTATCATTTTTCTGTTTATTCTCCGCTTTTTGTGTTTTTGTCAGCCGAAACGGAATTGGAACTTTTTTGACACTATTCTAGCAATGTTTATTGCCACGGACGTGTGTCGGTGCAATATTTTTGTCTCATCAATTTTGTTCAGCCGAAATAAAAAAAGGTCAAAGTTCAACTGATTAGAAAAAAACTATTGGATGAAAATGAAGTTTATTTTATACTAAACAGACAATAAAATAGGACAAAATTATTCTTAATAAAACTAATCTTCTGAGATTAAGTTGACTTTGAAAGCCAAAAATAAAAAAGTTTTTACTCTATTCGTTTTTCTATTGCTGAAAACCAGCAGAAGCTATTTGCATCTTTTATGGTTTTTTTTATAAAAATAGGTATTCATAAATTATAAACTTTTTTGCATTGCTAAAAATTTATATTTATTACACGCTGGAAAAATCTGACTTCTTCGTGCCAGACAAAAAAAGTGAAACTTCAGCTTCAAATATATTCCCTTTTTAATGTTATTTGCAAAATCTTAAAAATATAAATAAAATTTTAAGAAACCTTATGGTATTCAAAGAGAAGCTTTATTTCAGTAGATTTCAAAACTATTAATACGGTTCGTTTTTTGTGTCTTGTATAGTCCATGTATTTAGCAATGTGCTTGTCAAATTTCCCACTGCAAAGCGAAAAAAAAAACAAGTTACAGTGCTATATTTGGCTGTGCCGAATCTTTAATACTCTCCACCGACAGTTCGAATGTTTTTAGAGTAATATCTATATGATGTCTATTTATTATTAATTATCAAAAAGTAATTTCAATTTTTGGGAATAAAAAATTTTAATTTCAAAAGATTTTGTTATTTGTGCTTAATTCCCAGTTTTTATTCTTGATAAAAACACTTGAAATTTATTGTTGATGGGATAAGCTATTCCTATGCATTTCACTGGTTGCTTAGGCCAGATCATCAGGAAACTTCATCCATAAAGATTTTAGACAAACTAAAGATATTAAACCAAATAAAACTGTTAAACGTATAAGACTTATAGCAACAGTTTTACTTGTAACAATATCAAAGCTTGAACAAAATACATCAACAATAAAAAAGTGGGTTTATCTCGTCTTACACTCCCCAGTGGTTGCGGTTTAGACATATATTTAATAATTGACTGACAATCAGAAAGTGTTATGACTTTTTTTTTAGCAATTTTTACTAGCTTGAGTAAAATATCATGATTCGTAACAGTTTAAGCCGAACTTAAATGATTTTCAGAAGAATTTATATTGGAGCCATGATAAGCTATGAACCAATCATCCCAAAATTCTGCAGAGTGATGTCTGGTAATAAAAGACACACACAGAAAACAAATTGGTTGGAAAACGGTTGCAGTAATAAAATATTGATCAGGAAATATAATTTATTATTGCAACTATTAAAAATGTGTAATTCTAACTGATTTTTAATACTAATGATTATTAAAGCGTAATTCTAACTGAAATATGAGTTCTTCAATTCTTTTATTAGTAATGATAACTAAAATTATTTGGTATTCACAACCAAAAAACAGCTATATGTCCCAACTGTTTATTGTGAGTACTAAACTAATCATAAGCTGAATTTTCTGTCAAAAGTAAAAAACAAATAATTTAATAATATAAGTTTTAATATCATATTTAAAAAATATTTGGTCCGATCAAAATCGTGCATATGGGCTAATTCTGCAGCACGCTCTATAGATTCCAATAGATCAGTAGTCCCTTCAAAGTCTATATTCCACCTTTTGAGCTTATCGATCAAATCCATTTTGGACTCGGCGGCTATAAATGCTATCGAGGGGTGAGTCATCTTATTACTCCTCTACCGGTGATTTTACCACTATATTCAGCTGCGGGGTCACTAGGAATTTGGGCGAGGATAGGCCACCTATTGCTTCCTGCTTCATTTGGATTTCTTAAAGGCGCTGTGTTTTAAGCTAGCCATGTTCACCACTTATGAAGTTAGCCCAATGCTTTCTCAGTTCATCAACACTGCCCGCTTGGTATAATTGGAACTCTTTTAGGTGCGATAAGAATTCTTTCCGTTTAAGGGAGTAGGCCCACGATGTTCTCAACATTGCCTGTGTTGGTCGGATAAATGATGTATGCCTGTATTTTATAACACTAAATAATCACCCTTTTCGTGGTTGGCGAGTTTAAAATACGCTTGCGACTGTTTGGTCATAGATTTAAAGAAGCAAGTTCACGTTCTCTTTAATCTATTACCAAAAGTTCGCCAAACACGATAAGTAGGAATAAATAAACGGTACATTTTGTTTTCAAAGAAATTTTTTGTTTGTTTTTCGTTTAAATTTTAAACTCAGAAAAACAATATTCTTTTTTTCACACACAAAAATTTTTTATTTAAAAAAAAAATAAAAAAAAATAAAATTCAGTTGCATCTATCATATATTCGGGAATAAGCATACTTTTGTATCTAAAAACAAGTAAGAAAGTATAGTCGGTCAAGCCCGACCATATCGAGCCTTTGGTGCAATACCGTAGTAATTCAAAAAATCGTGAACTGAGAAAAATACTTATGTGTCCATGTAAATATGGATTTATCTATGTTTATAAACTTCATGAAAATCGGTTTGAAAGTTTGTGAGAGGCAGAAATTGCCCCCTGCCTCCCCTTGTGGTCCTATTTTTTAAAAACTGTATAGCTCATGTGTCCATATAGATATGGATCTATCTATGTTTTAAATTTCATTTAAATCGGTTTGAGAGGCAGTAATTGCCCCTATCTCCCCTCGTGGTCCGATTTTTTCAAAAATTTATACATTTTGTGTCCATATAGATATGGTTCTATCTATGTTTTAAATTTCATTAAAATCGGTTTGATAGTTTCTGAGAGGAAGAAATTTCCCCTTATCTTCCCTGGTGGTCCTATTTTTATAAAAATGCGTAGCTTATGTGTCCGTACAAATATGGTTCTATCTATGAATTTAATTTCATTAAAATCGGTTTGATAGTTTCTGAGAGGAAGAAATTTCCCCCTATATACCCTGGTGGTCCTACGATTCGGCCCATTTTCAAAAGGCTTGGTCCTTGTGCCAATAAGAACCTATGGCCCAAATTTTATCAAATTATCTCCAAAATTGCGTCCTGTACTTTGCGCACAAGGTTACATGGACAGCCAGCCAGCCAGCCGGACATCATTAGTTCGACTCAGAAAGTGATTCTGAGTAGATAGGTATACTTTAAGGTGGGTTTAGGACCACTATTTTAAGGTGTTACACACATCAGCACAAATGCATAATACCCTCTCCACTATTGTGGTGTGGGTATAACAATACTAACAACCAACAATATATGTGGTTATAACTGATAGTGTACTAAAATTCAAATGTTGCTATCAAAAATATTATGCTAAGAATCGAAATTTTCAGCAATCGTAACCGAATTGTGTGATAGTACATGCAACCGACGAAATTCGATTGGCTCCAAATTCGGTTGTGATCACGAATCTGTTTTCTCTGTGCATAATTTTCAATACATCGGAGAAATTAGGTTAAGCAACAGGGATGTCAGATGTGACGATTTTACGTCATTTTGACGATTTTTTTCGCTGAATTTACCAAAATGACGATTGACGATTTTGAATGTAGAGTCACTTAGGTGTTGACGATTTAATCCCGTCAATAAATTTAGTTTAAACTTTAACCTTTCATCAAATTTTTAACACTTTAATCTGTCAAGTAAAGTTTTTTTCTTACCGACCGTTTCAACATGCAAGTAATTACTTGCAAGTAGTGTATACGTATTATCAACAAAAAATCGAGGAAACAGCCGATTGGCTGAATGAACAAAAATTGTGTGAATGTTAGTGAAAAAGTGTCAGTGTATTGAGTTTTTCGAACTTGCACTTGCATGTGGAAACGGGGGGTTAGTTAATATATGTATATAGAGGCGAATATTTTATTTATTTATTTATTTATTTATTAGTAATAAAAATACAATTAATAATACTAATTAAAAGAGGTAAGGGCACTAGCAGCTATGGCTTTCGGCCCGGAGGTTAATAGGTAATTAGATTTTATTAAGCATGTTAATATTTAATATATATTTATATATAAGTTTAATGTTCGTATCGGATAAGTCCTGGAGAAGATGGGAAGGCTTAACAGACCCGAATATGTTTGAACGGGCAGAGTTATAGCTGTTGCATTCGTCTAGGATGTGGGTGACGGTAAGTTCCTTGTCGCACGTGTGACAGTGTGGGCGGGAAGATTTTTCAAGCAAGTACTTATGAGAAAATTTGCAGTGTCCCATTCTAAGACGTGCACATATGTTGGTTTCTTTTCTGGATACGTTTTTTGGATAATGAGGTTTAATTCCAAGAGGATTCACGTTTTTGTAAGTATGTTGATACAAGGCCCATTGTTCGGCTGTTTGATTTTTGAAATGCACAGAAATGGCGTTGTTGATGTCGTGCACTTCCCACGTTGGAAATTTAAACAGCGGTCTTCTTTTTGCTTCTTCTGCCGCTCTGTCGGCGCATTCGTTTCCGAGTATGCCAACATGGGATGGAACCCACATAATTTTAATTTTATCTGAGTGCGTTATACAAAGATTTCTTGTTTTATTAATGATTTGGGATTCATAAAGGGAATTAAGTAATGATTGTATAGATGATAAGCTGTCTGTACAGATAATAGTTCTTCCAGCAGCTTTGGAGGCGACATAAATACCAACGAACAATGCTAATGCTTCGGCGGTAAAGCTAGAGCAATGGGGGTCAATATAGCCGTTTTTTATAATTGAGCCGTCTTCCTTGACTACGGCAAATGTCGTGCCATGGTTGGATTTGGAACCATCAGTGAATAAGAAATTGAAATTAGCCCTGAGCTGGCTCGTTATTCTGTAAAAATGTTGTTGATACACTGTAGGCGTGGTAGAGTGCAGGGCTGTCAGATATGGCGATTTCTCGCCAAACGTGGCGATTTTGAAACGTGTTTGGCGATGAGATTTCCCATTTGGCGACTGGCGACTTTTATGGCGATTTCTGATGTAACTGGCGATTAACTTGGCTATTTTTACCATTTACATTATTTCGGCGATTTTGTTTAACAGCTTGTCATTTTTTGTTATCATTACTAAAGCTTCGTACAGACGATGGTCAGATCTTACAATATTGGTAAGCAGCGTTGCTTAAATTGCATTAAAATTGGCTAAAATGTCTTACAACTGTGTGAACATTGTAAGCTCATTTGTATTTGCAGATGTGCAAAATTAATGCATCTGACAATGGATCATTGTCAGAAAAATTTTGCTGTTGGCAACGCCTGCTTACAATATTGTAAGATCTGACCATCGTCTGTACGAAGCTTAATATAAAAAAACTTGCAACTTTTTTCACATGATTTTTGTTTTGTTATCATATTAAGTGTATTTTATATTCAGTCACTATTTAATTCTAAAAGTATGTGTGCAGGTCAAAACTCCGGTAATGATATCGGTTAGGCCGAAGTGTACGATCTTATAGACTTGTGTACTTAATTTAAGTTTTTTAACTGAATGCATATATGATCTCCGTTATATGTTAGTCTATTGTCATACGGCTCATGCCTTATTGACATGATTGCTACTTTATGACGAGATGGACGAGGGGAAAAGAACGAGTACACAGATGCATGTACTGTCCCTACATGAAATGAATGAGCGAGTTGTCACATTTTTCATTTTGATGTTAAGAAAATGATAGAGAGAAATGACCGAAATAAAGTTTCCGGTCACATTCGATCATTTCTTTCTATCATTTTCTTAACACCAAAATGGAAAATGTGACAACTCGCTCATTCATTTCTTGTAGGGGTCTTAACGTTTTGCTTTTTCATTCGTTGTTTAATTTTGTTATTGTTTTCAATATCAAAAAAGCACACATACAAACGAACGACTATACAACTAAAAATCATGTCGTCAACATGACATGAATCATTTGAACGCCAATTCATGTTCAAAGAAGAAAAAGGAAGAATCTTGTCAATAGGACATGAGCCGTATGAACTCAGACTTATTAAAAAAAAAAAAAAATTAAAGAAACAAAACAAAATGTACTTCGGCGACTTTTTGTATATTTTCTCAGTTTTAGGCGATTTTTGACTGAAATATTATACTAGCGTTTTTTGTATGCAAAATTTAATAAAAAAAAAAAAAAATTACAAAAACTGAACAAAATTGACGTTTGGCGACTTTTGGCGATTTCTGACATCCGGTTTGGCGATGGAGCTCAAAAAAATCTGACAACCCTGGTAGAGTGTTTTGGGAGCTTAGTTAAGGTTAATATAAACATTGATTTATCTAAGAGCCATTGTGGTTCCGATGGTAGTTTTATTTGAATTGGTTGAATATTAAGGTTAAGATTTTGGTAGATACTTAAGCACTTATTTATTGGAGAAGGAAGTCTAGGTACTTTTACGCATTTTATAGTGTTTATGACTTCTTTGTAGAGAATTGGATTTCTACAGATAAAAAGTTTAGGTACCAGTTTGGCTGTGAGATGATTTATACGGTCTTTGATGGATGGCATTCCTGATTCTGCTAGTAAATTATTAATAGGGGTAGTTCTGAAGGCCCCTATGCTGCGTCTTATTGCAGCATGATATGGGCCTTGTATTAATTTTATATTTGAAGGGGCGCACCATCCATAGATTGGAAGCGCATAGTCTATTTTGGAAAGTATTATGGAGCGGGTAATATTTGACATTGAAGTTATATGTATCATGAAATTTTTTGATGAAAGATATTTTATAATGTTAAGTCTGGAATTTAGATTTTTCCTAAGACGAACTTCGCCTCGTCCCAATTTTAAGCCTTCAGACAAACTTTAGAGTAATAATACAACACAAATATTAAAATTTTTAATATGATTTATTTGAATGGAATCTGTAGAGAGCGATTTGATGTACAAAAATCTATAAATCACTAAATATATAAACCATCTTTAAACGCATAAAATTCGGCGTTTAAACTACCAATACAGACCATATGAATTTGATAAGATTTATCGTAGTGCTGTCACATGTTATTTTTTTACACATATAACACATGGGAGAATGATTTATAGTTGCTGAGTTTAAACTACATATAAATTCAAGTTTAGTTCAACTAAACCAGCGTTTAAACCATCAGTGGTTTATTAGCCATTATTGTACAAGTTTTTTTTTAGAAAAACTAAAAAACAACTAGTTAATATTAGTCAGGGCCATTTTTTGATGTTTTTTTTATATTGGCAGGACGATTTTTCGAAAAAAAAATAATCTGACAGCACTATTTCACTTGTTTGTTTTATTTGAGTACAATAACTGCCTGCTTTTAAAACACGAGTGCAAAAATCCTTCAAATTACTGCCTGCTTTTAGATCGCGAGCACAAAAGTGACTCGTTTAACTAATATTTAAAACAAAATTTAAAAATGTCCATTCCTTAAGGGGTTCCCATACAAAAAGTTTAATACAGACTAGAAATATATTGAAGAAAACGTACCATAACAGCCAAGGAGTCTCCTTAACAATTTTTCGAGACATACTTGCCCCTTATCACCACTTCTTAGAGGGCTCCCATACAAATATTGCGATTTATGAAATTTTTAAATTAATTAAAATTTTTCGACTTTTGTGAATAAAATCAAAAGTTATTAACAGATTTTAATCATTTATAGCTGTAATTTTTAATAGATTTTTAACAAACAAAAATTTCGAAATGTTGATTAAAAATTATTTTTGTTGCCAAAAAAAAAAAAAAATATGTTTCTAAAACGACAGCGCATGTTAGAAAAAAATTTAACGTTTAAAGGAAATTTTATTGCGGATTTTCGTTTTTTTTTAGTATGTAATTTCAATAAACTGAACCGTTTTTGAACCGGTATTGGATTCAGCGTACCCGAAAAAGGTTTAAGCGCCAGTTGCCAAATTCTAGCACAGTGTAATTGTTTGATAAAACTTGCGAAAAGCAATAAAAAACATTTTTAAATATAACAATAAAAAGAAATTAATTGGACTTTATATTTATACTGTGTACTTTTTTTCTTAACCTTTAATAATCAATGTACTTTAATTGCAACAAAAAAAGTTGGGAACCCTATATGTAGTTGTCCTGCGATTTAACTTTGAATAATTAAGTTTAAGTTATCGACGTCCTTATTCTTCGCTGCTATTTTTGCCCGTTCACCAATCCAATCGAGATTTTTGTAGTTTTGTGCAATGTCGGGGAACACTTTGCTGATGAGCTCTTCCTTGGACGATGTGAATTCACAAAAATTTTCAGGGAACGATATCAATCCATTCGAAACATCAATAGGAATTTGGCCGTTGCCAAGCTCCAGCAGTTGTCTCGAGAATTCAGCAGCCGATGGGTCGTTCTGCAACACGACTGCAGCAGAAGCCGCACCAAATCGTCTTAAGTATTAAAAATTCTATATTTTTTGGTTTTGTATGATTTTATACTTAATATTTTTTATGTTTTAATAGAGTGATATATCCGTGTTTATAAAAAAACGATTTTTTTATATGACGATTTTTTGACGGTTTTTTTCAAAACTACTGACGATTTTGACGATTTTTTTTTAAATTTTGACGATATTTCGAAAAAAACATCTAACATCACTGTTAAGCAAGCTTTACGAAAATAATACATATGTGTGTACTTTAAATAAATTTAATTAAATCTTTCAACTCTGAATAATATCCCAGTGGTATAAGAACGAACCATTGCCATTAGGGACTATAGAAATGGTTGGAATTTTCACTCTATACACCAATGGCGCTAGTGATATTGTATACCTCAGTGTATATATATACATATCTCTTTCTTCACACACCTTAAGCTGTAACAATTGATACCCACTATTTGTTAGCTTTTTCGCTAACCCTAAGTAATGCTGGAAACATATTTTTTGTACGACAAAGTCTTTGTTGGTCACTAATGTCGATTTCAGCAAACAGTTGTTAAGAAGCCCCACCAATTTGTGTTTTAAGATATCTTAGAAAAAAACAATATGTACATTTAAGTGTCGCCAACTTTTTAAACTACAAACAACTCTAGAAATATATTTTTAAGCGATTTAAGGGAAAAGAAAAATTATCAACCGTTTTGGACAAGAAAATATTACTAAAAATACGTTTTTTCTGCATTTATTGCAAAAATAATGCGATATGACGAAAAATCCCTACATATTGGAGATTATTAAAAATCTGTCAGATTTTCCCTACGCTTCTATTTTATTATCAAAAATACCTACTTGTAGGGATTTTCCCCTACTTCTGGCAACACTGCTATCGAGAGTTTCTTCTGTTGGCAGGTCATCATCGAACTTATTCTGACATAGCTCAGCACAGAGCATTTTACAAAAAATTTAATTTCCGAATTCCTTAATTTCTGTTTTTGTACTGTTTTTTACGAATGCATTTCTTAAAGGAAATATATTGTATGAAAAAACACATGTTTCTAAACACAACTTTTTTGGTGCACTTTAGTAGAATGCATTTAAAAAAGCGAGTTGGTTTTCAACTGCCGTTTTGAAACTCACCCATTATTTAAAAGACAAAAAAATATCGTTTAATACTACAAAAAATCAAAAATTTTGTTAAATCGGTTAATCGACTGAAATTAGCCAGTTTAACTGTTAATCGAAAAAAGCCAATGTTATATTAACCGATCAGTAAATCGGTTAGTAATTAATCGGTTAACCGAATAAAAACCCTTATATGTACAAAACTTATAACAAAACCAATTTATTTTACTTTATATAATAATGAAAAGAGACAATCCTTAGTATTAGGAACGAGTTGTTATTTTTTAATCCTAAACATTTTTAATAATGCAGGATATATTGCCGTTATTCACCCAGAGTACCCATTTCCCTTTTTCCCCTACACTTTTACCTACATTAAAAATTTATTGCTTTTAGAGCAAACAAAAACATTTTTGTTAAAACTACGATCACAATTATTTAATATTTGAACAAATAAGCGTAATCATTACTTTTGTTAATAGTTAGTGAGATTTAACATGGTCTTAATAACACAAAATAAACTAATTAGAGTACTACACATAGCCAAAAACTGTCTTTTGTAAGATGTTGATTTATAACCAAAATAGATACATATTGGAATTAAGGGAAATTATCATTTAGTTTGCTTGGTAGTCCCGTTTTTTCGTCAAATATTTGAGAAGTGTGACCTGACCGTAGCTTAACATTTTGTAAATATTATACATTTTTAATTTAAATTTATTAACATTTTTAATAAAAACATTTATTAACCTCAATAAAAAAGACCTATACACACACACATAAAAAAATCGCCTCTATATATCCTTCTATCTAGAGACAAAACATAGTCAAACTGCTTGCTTGATTTTTTATTTTGTCCTTTTTAAAGGAATTAATATTTTTCAAGAATGCTAACTTTAAATAAACAACGGTTGAAATTTTCCGAAAAAATTTCCACAAAAAAAGAACATTCCCTTTTATTGGCATCACTGATTGTTGAAGACTTTAAATTTTTAATTGGGATAAAGTGTTCTGCCAACACTGTTGGCGTTAAAATTAAATAACCACCCATTCTTTTTTATATAATATTCATTTGTTAGTGATAAAGATGTTCTACTTTAGTAGTGCAGTTTTGTATTTAGGTAGGGCAGTGCTATGATAACTTAAAAGCTCCCATAACGGAAGTTTTGTTGATAGCAAAAGCTTTTTCCTCTTTTATTCTACTCACTAACCTATTTTTTGTAACACAGTATGATAATGCAGTGTCGTTATGGTAGTGCAGTATCTAAAACCTTTATTTGAAATAAAGGTTTTAGTTGTGAGTTTAAATTTTTAATTTCAAAACAAACTAAACAAAAAGCTTCTATCAGCTTATAAATGGGTGCTCAAATAAAGTAGTGCTGCCAACTCAAAGTTTAAACACTCTAAAAAAAACACGAAATCAAAAGTTAAACTTAAAGAAAATAAACAAACAGATACATACATACAAAATTCTGATCACTTTTTATCTCCACCAAGTATAAAATCAAAATCGTTAACATTCTGTTTTAAGTTGGAAGTTAAAAAATTAAATTTAAAGTTCACAATTAATGTCTTATTTTTCAATAACTAAAAATTAATTTTTAATATTCTTAAATTAGGCTTGAGTTCATCAAATTTTATTTTCCTTAAATTATTTTCACTGAGGGAAGGGATTTTACAACTTGGTATTTTTATTAAAATTTATTGATAATTTTTCTTGGCTGAGCTGGGATTCGGACCCGGGTTGATCTTTACATGTTTCAAGAATCGCCACATTCTATCATCGGAAGATATTTGAGTTCTACCTACTGCACCACTGCGGTGCCTGTTAAGCCAACAGTCAAACATCAATATTTAACCAGTAGTACTTGTGGTTCGAAATTTGCTGTTATTATCACTTAAATTTCAAATTACATGTTGCCTCCTTTCCTCTATTTTTTTTTCGTATTCTTTCTGTCAAGACTTTGTCTTGAAAACCTGAATACATTTGTTTATTATGTTTTTTTGTCCACTTTCGTCGACATTTTTATTTGTACAAATTAAAGTCTAATGTTTACATTTGTACTTTATTCAAGAAAAATTATCAATAAATTTTAATAAAAATTCTAAGTTGTAAAATTCCTTCCCTAAGTGAAAATAATTTAATGAAAATTAAATTTGATGAACTCAAGCCTAATTAAAGAATATTAAAAATTAAAAATTAACAGTTCAACTAAAATCAAAATTGTTCTTAACTAAAAATTTGGATTTAAATTAAAATTGGGTTTTTTGTAGACTTTAAGCTTTTTATTGGGTAAAACAGAGCTTAAATTTTTTTTTAATGTTTTAGAACCGAATGAACGAGCAATTTTGGTTTTAAAACGTTGTCAGAAAAAGAATTGACAGTCCAGCAAAATTTTTCTTTGGCAGAATATTGTCAACACATTGCCAGACCTTACATTATTGTAAGATCTAACCACCATCGTCTGTACGAAGCTTTATAAATATAAAACTCATTTTTCAGTGTAAAATTATGATTAAACTTTAAAGGATGTTTTGTTATTAGGAATTGCTCTTTTCTCTTTTATTCTACTCACAAACCTTTTTCGGTACAACAGTATGATAACGCATTGTAGTTATGGTAGTGCAGTATGTAAAATATATATGAAATAACGGTTTTAGTTGTGAGCTTAAAATTTTATTCGCCAGTTTGGTAAGTTTCTTTTAATTTACCGCAAAATGAACTTGTCTGTCCGTCTTTTGCTATCTCTTAGAACTTTCCAATATTTTAAGGTTCAATTAGACGTGTTATATACATACATACTGCCACATCCGTAACGATGACCGTATAAAACAAAATTGAATTGGTTGTATGGTATGTTTATGTCGTTTTGGTAATACAGTGGCTATGGTAATACAGTGTTGGTATGGTTATGTCTCGTCTAATTGGACCTTTATATACAAAATATTAAATGTATGGTATGTGTGCAGTAAAAATTCCTAAAAAAAAATAATTTTTATTATTGTTATACACAAAAAAATTATGTATTTTCTTCTAAAGCTTCCAGATTTTTGCGAACAAAATTATGGCAACACTGTATATTTTAAGTAAAGTACTAAAAAAAGCTTTCATTTTAGTTTGTTGTTAAAGTAAATTATAAAAGAAAAACTTGCTGAATTTAACTAATTTTAGTGAATGTATGTGTGTGTGTGTGAGCGACCTGTTTGTCTGTGTTTAGTTTTCTTCTCTCATTAACGATACTAAAAAGTAAAACTGTCATTGCTGCGCTGACGTTAAAAAGTCGAGACGTTTATAAAATAGCAATTTTATTTTTTTGTAAAAATTTATTTTATAATTATTTATTTATTATTTAAAATAAGAGAAACAAATAAAAAAATAACTCAATAAAATCGATAAGCAAAAAAAGCGTAAATAAAATAAATCTATTTAAAAAAAAGCAATGTAAATTAACAAAAAAGTATTCAAAGTGTTTTCTCTGCAAAAGTATTTCAAAAAAGTTCCTGTATAACACAAAAAAAAATACCGACCAATTTGCAAAAAAAAAATGGAAAAATTATACCTATACAACCACCGTGAATTGAAAGAAAATTTGTAAATAAGTGAGTTTGTGAAAATATTGATAAATAAGTTTTTTTAAACAAAAATTTTTCTAAATGCCATAAATTATGGGTAGAGGAAATAAGTTTGATTTGTTTTTTTATTTCATGGTGGTCATTTGTGAAAGAAATTTAAATAACAACAAAAGAAACACATTTTAAATAACAATAATAAAGTAATAACAACAAAAACACGGTTGCCAAGCATCATCATCACGTTCTTAATCATCATGCACATAAAAAGCGGCATTTAAGGGGTCCCATGCTCAAAAAATACACACACGCACTCACACTTATTTAGTGAGGCACATTTGTTGTATTTCTATCACAACAAACCAATTTTTATTTTTTTTTTTTTTTTATTTTAGTTTTTTTCAATATTTTCTATTTTATTTCCTTTCTTCCCCTCCCTCAAAGTTTATTTAAAAAAAAACAAGCAACCTCTTAGAAAGAGCCTATAGATAGAACGAATTTGTTTGCAACATAAAAAAATTCTTTAACATAAGAATAAATATAAACCAAATAAAAAATACTCACATTTGTATAAAAATAGAAAAATCAATTCCATGATGATGATAATATGGGCAAGGAACTACTAACCATTCATGTGAAAAATTTAAAAATGAGAGCGCCCCAATAATTGAGCAGTAGCTTCTGTAAAATGAGCAAATAATGGAAAAACAAAGTAATTTAAAGAGATTTTTTTTCTTCAGAAGAGAATGGAAAATCGTGAATAAAAAAGCTTTGAGAAAAGTACTAAATAATCTAAATAACGGTCTGTATTTAAAGTTCTTCTACAAGCAGAGTTGCCAATTTAGCGCCTTTGGCGCTAGATTTAGCGCTTTATAACTGTCGAAAAGGCGCATATTTTTTCCTTAGCGCTTTTTTGAAAAAGAGCGCTAAATTAGCGCTTTTATTCATACCCAAAATTTTTGTACTTTTATTTGCAAACATTTAAATCAAGACACAAAAAACCAAAATTTGTTTCCGTTTTTTAAATACATAGACCGCATTTAGACTATGCAATCAACGCCGAGTTTTTTTTTTCTATTTTCTTTTAAAGTAGTTGCTACGAAACTCTTTTCACACTTACATTTTTTTCAAGCATTTTTTCAACTTTTTCAACCCCGTTTTCTTCCCTACACCTCTTGCTAACAAACAAAAAGTTGCAAGCGAAAGTTGCGGCGTTAATTGCATAATGTAAATATGGTCATACTTTATATACTTTATACTTTATATGATCAAAAACTGCATTCAGCATTTTTTTAATATTAGTCTCATTTTCTTGATATTTTAATAGGATCGAATTTCTTGCATCAAGAAACAAATGCTACCGATTTCTTTAAACTTTTCAGAAAATGCTCAAGAAAACTTGGTTTGATTCAATTAATTTTTATTTAGATCGACATGTTAACATATCAATCAAAAGTTTCTCATTTTTTTATTAAGTTTTCTTAAACTACACTTTTTTTATGAAAAAATTTCAGGCTTACAATAAGAAATTTTTGGCTTGACGAGAATGGTGATTTAGTAAATAATTTTTTCCGGGTATATTTGAAATTATATTACTTTACTTTTCCTGAAATATCAGAAAAGCCTTTTTTAAAATGTTAATGTTTTATTAACACTGCACTGCAAAAAAAACAAAAAAAGTCGGGGCAGAGAACTTGATTATGCGATTTTAATTGACTTTAGCGTGCTGATTTTACTGATTTTCATGATTTCTCGCCTTATTGTATTCATAATATACCTAGATTTCTGATAATTGATAAAAAAAAAAAGTGTACATACTAATTTGCATGAAAAAATGGTCGCCATATGGTCAAAAATAATCATTGTAAAAGATCAAAATCGCACAAACTTGTTACTTAAACATTTCATTAAGTTTTTTATTTAAATTTTATTTAGCGCTTTTTAGCGCTTTTTGATTGGGCCACGGCGCTTTTTAATTAGAAATAGTTCACAACCCTGTCTACAAGTAATAAAAATCTGTTTTAAGTTTGTTTATTATGCCGGTCATACATTATGCTGGGTACACACAACACGTTTACGCAATCTAGTGAATTTAATTCATTTTCATTCATTTCAGATTGCATCAACATCAAAACGCTTTGATATTTTGAGGTTGCATTGACACAGATTGCATGTAGGTTGCACTGTGTGTACTCAACATTACAGAACTTTAGTGCTTAAGTCTGGCATAGCGTAAACGAAACTTGTGACACACACTAATCAAGCAAACTGTGCAATTTTTTATTTTAAATTTATAAAAAACGAAGTGTTTTCTTGTGCAAATAAAGAAACGAAACATATTTTCCTTTTTTATTAACATTTTCATTAATTTTCTTGTAAGATTCAACTTTCATGAGCCTATTGCTTCTTTAAATGCGCTATAACTCAGCAAATTCTTTGGGTAAAGGCTCAGTTAGGCGAACGTTGCTGTACCGTATCTGTACTGTATCCATCAGCTGTTCGCTTTTTGTTATATGAAAACCAATACAAAAGCTTACCGAAATGCAATGTACCGTAGTTGCAACGTATCAATCTGTATAAAATAGAATTTCATGCCGTTGTTACGTGACATTTGTAAGACAGTGATGGGCGGCTTGTATGTTACATTGAATGCGGGTAATTTTGCTCTTTTTTTTTGGTACTTTTTTCAGTATATCTATGGAATTGCGACAAAACAACTTGCAATACATTATATTTCCAGATATACAAATATACATATGTTTAGATGTTTAAAATAAACAAATTCATATGCACATCCAATGAAAAAGGGAAACATATAATATACTTTAAATGGTATCAAAGCCTTGTTTGGTGTATGCACATTTACAATATATGTATGCTAAAAATTTATATATGCTAAAATACAAATTTATTTATTGTAAATCTATAATATAAATATCAAACTAATTACATTTTTTACATACACAAAATACTGTTTTAAAACCATTTAAAGTACGTGGTACCTTTTCTGCACAACGGTCACCATTTGAACATTTTTGATTCCCATCACTGTGTGTTTTGTTTTATGTATACTATTGCTTTTTGTTTATGTATGGGAAAACATATGACACGTTTTTAAACGTTCTATAACTGCACCAACGTGCTTACAGTACGGTGCGCTACATTACGGGTACAGCAACGTTCGCCTAACTGAGCCTTAATTCCAGGAGTCCTGTTCAGAATTTTTTACGCAATCATTTTTTGTTTTCTAATCTTAAGCTGAAGGTCCACACCACGCCCTTCACAAGCATTCGTTCGAATAGATTACCTGATTTTTTTGACAAATAAAAATTTATTTTTACTTGTGGTAATGCCGCATAAAAAGCGTTGCATGTTACTTGAAACTTAGAACGCAAGTAAGGTATAAAATACATGCAATGCGTGGAGGCGAAAATGCGTGGCTTAAACCTCCGCCTTAAAAACCGCGACAAAACTGAAGTTTTTAACATTCACTGAACAAGCAAATATTACAGTTCACCACGTAAATAGCAAAGACACCGCCATACACTACACAAACGTACTGTATGGTGCTTCACTTGAGCTCTGAACTTGTTAAGTGTATTGCCGGCATGAGCAGAAAAAAATGGTTGAAATTTGGTAGAATAAAAATTGTTTGCTAAATTTCCATCCGTCGCTTAGTTGGGTCAAAACTTACAAGTCTGTTCCATGCATCAGCACATTTATTTTCGGACTAATTGTTATCTTTATTATTGAATATCTGAAACCCTCTTACTTGGGACCAGTGTTGCCAATTTAGCCATTTAGTAGCCAGATTTAGCCATTTTTCACCCTGTTTAGCCATTAGCCATTTGTTTAGCCATTTCTCAACTTGTTTAGCCATAAAATTTTATTTTGCCGTTTTTCTTTTAAAATAATAATTTTTATTTTATTATAAAAATTTATAAAAGTAAAATAAACATTTTGAACAATTAAAACGCCTTAATTTAAATCACAACTTTTACAAATGTTGAAAATCGCTATAAACTATGACGCTGAAACATCTTTCAAAATAAAGGAACAGTATTCCAATATTAAAATTATAAAATGGATCAACACAAACATCGCTGTTTCTTTCTGGTTGCAAGTATTTCAATAAAGGGATGCAGGCGGTAACAAAATTGTTTAGAAATTTCAGAATTGACTATAAAGTTGCTCTCACTTCCATGGTCTAATGCTGAAGTAGAGAGGGTGTTTAGCCAAGTAAACATCGTTAAAAGTAATTTGAGAAATAGGATACATTAAGCAACCATTAGTTCGATTTTATCAATTAGGTAAATATTTTTACCATAACAATATTTATATTTTATATTTATACCAACACCTCAGTATTGGAGAGGGTGCTATGCGTTTGTGCTGATGTCCGTAACACCTTAAAATATTGGTCCTTTGCCCACCTTTACGTATACCGATTAACTCAGAATCACTTTCTGAGTCGAATTAACGAGGTTTGCTCGGCTGGCTGGCTGTCCATGTAAACCTTGTGCGCAAAGTACAGGTCGCAATTTAGAGATTATTTGATAAAAATTTGGTACAAAGGTTCTAATGTGGTGTAGGGCATCATAAAGTCGGGCTTAACCGACTATACTTTCTTACTTGTTTTTTATTGTAGATCTGGACTCAAAAGGTTGGGTAAATGTTGTCGTGATTATGATTTACCTTCAAATTATTTAAAGCTTATGATTTTTTGAAACTAATGAGTGATTCCTATGAGATGAACAATAGCGAGCGACATCGAATTTAGCGATGATTTAATTTTTTAAATATCTAACAAAATATTAATTTACGTTTATTCTTATTTACCAAATTGATCTTAACTTACAATTTCATCGTAAACAACTTTTAATATATTATTTCTGTTTTGTTATTGAATTTTAATGTGTTTTTATTTAAAAAAGCTTTTAGCCATTTTTTTCCGCAAATTTAGCCATTTTTGGTCACCAAGTTTTGGCAACACTGCTTAAGACTTAAAAATTAAATTCGTCGAAATATGTTTTAAGAGTAAGAATTGAATTAAGCCCACCCCCACAGCAAACTCTGCCTTTGTATACGATCTGTATTAACTTTGATATACAGTCAAATACCTATAATTCGTACCCCGATAAATCGTAATTCCCGATAATTCGTAATAAACTGTTGGTCCCTTGAAAAAATCTCGTTATAAATCATAATTGTTTGCTAATTACCACTTATAATTCGTAATAAGAACAACAAAAACATGGAAAGAATGATTTTTTGCTTACCACTATTTTATTTTTGCGTGGGTTTTTGCTTGTGTGTGGATTTATTTTCTTAAGATCAGTTTGTTACATGAATAACTTTTATGTGTAATTTTTATATATTTTATTTTTAACAATTGTTTTTATGTTTTTTTTTATCGTTGTAGTAAATAAATTGGAAAACCCCGTTAATTCGTATTTATTTTATTTTAACCCCGCTAAATCGAAAACCTCTATAATTCGTAAGAAATGGCCGGTCCCCTGCGATTACGAGTTATCGGGATTCTACTGTATATTAATTTGCCATTGTACGGTGGACAATTCCGGCCAAAAACCTATCACTTCTTCATTTCTTTTAGTAAGAAGATGGTTGTGGCTTTTAGATGGAGGACTAATTTAACTTAACTTTACCAAAATATGTTTAAAAATTTCAAAGTGTTGTTGGAGTTAGTAAGACGATTTAGGTTGAAATAAAATATTTTTGGGCCGAATTGAAACTAAATACTACCGTAATACCGTGTTCAGATATGCGCCTTAATTGAGTTTTACGCAATAAATGCCATTACTGAGCTCAATTATCCATACAAAATTGCAATTTAGTTATTGCTCAATTAATACGAAATTGTTATAAATATTGAGTAAAATTAAAATGCGAAACTGTAACAAGTGTGTTTATTAAGCAAAACACAACTTACTAAACAGTGTTTTGACATTTGGCAATTGAAATTACAACAAAAAAAAAAGGCCCATCCATTTGGTCTGCGCAAAAACCAGATGTTTATTCTCCAGCTAATAAAATTGGACTACCTGACCCATTTTGATAAAATGGACTACTGCATGGACTGGTCCGATGTAATGCAAGCATGGACCATGTCATTGTTAAAAAGTGTTTGTAGTGAGACGACATGTCTTCGTTTTTTAACGACGTGCTTTCGTTTTTAAACGACTTCAAAACTAATCCTCTTGAGTATACTATGGAGTAGTTTTAAAACTACTCCTTAGTAGTCCAAAGATGGTCCTCCCCTAGAACATCGTAATGTTAAATAGACCATGTTTTTTCCATACGTTTGGGTTACTTTTGGACTAGTCCTGGTCCCTTGTGGGCTACTCTTTACAAGCGTGTTTTGACTGGTCATATTATTTGCAGGGTCCTTAAAGATGTCAAAAGTTGTTTACATTTTCTTATACATGTACATTTTTGTTTACGTTGAATGTTGTATGTAGTAGTAATATAAATTGAGTTAGCTAAATTGTGTATATGTGAACAGAAAGATAATTATGTCAATTAACTGAATATTGACTCTATAAAAAAGGTATATCTGAACACGGTATAATTAAATGGATAATAGTCACAAAGACTCTATTCCATGTGAGAATTAAGACTAATTTTCGCCATTTTTAATAATATTTGTCTTTGTGACATTTGGAATATATGTATGTACCAAATTGTCACGAAATTATCTCCAAAATTGCGACACACACTTCGCGCACAAGGTTAAGAAGGACTGACAACCAACTAGACGGATGAAGGGACATTTTAATTAATTAATTAATTAATTTTAATTAATTTATTTCATTTATTTGGAACTTCCACAACAAAACATTGGTTTTAGTGAGTAGAAATCTATAAAGTTATGATCAAAAGTATTTAAGAACGCTTCAGAAATTGATTCTGAGTCGATCGATATACCAATATTTGTGTTTGTTACAAACATCAGTACAAACGCAAGATACCTTTTCCATCTATGGTGCTGTAAGTTTTAATAGAAAAGTAATCCCAGCGGTAAATATTGAAAAGAGCACAAGTGCCAGGGCTTTTTGAAAGCCTCTATACTCCTTTCTTAAAGATTCGCTTTCTATGATATCCTGCATTCAGAAGTATGGCTTCTGAAAGCTAGTCCACGTGGATTTAAAGCTGGTTTTAGTTTAAAGTATACACTATTTTGACTATGATTGCGGGCATTGTTTCTGGATCCACTGATCGCATTAGAAAAAATAAGCGTCACATATTTGCGGTTTCCCTGTTCATTTAATTATTTTATAAATAAGGATATTCACTAGACTGGTCGCAATTTTTTTTTTTTAAATTTAATTGTTTGCGCTGCTTAAAATATGAGGTTTGGTGTAAGAAATCATGATCTAATTTTTCAGGTCAATACGACGGTGCCTAGCCGTGCCGGGTGGGGCCCAAAGTTTCCCCATATTATAAAAAAAAAACATTTTTTCTATCAGATCTTTATAGTTATACTAGTTGAAAAGCCAAAAATCAAAAATATGGCTTCGTTAAGATCTTCCGCAGAGAAAGTACTTCAAGTGTGCCAAATTTCACCTTCCTATGTCATCAGATGGCTTCAGAAAGTTGCGGAAAGAATAGGACATACATGCAAACATCCTGACATACTAAGAAATTATATATTGTATAGATAGATTAACATACATATGTTCGCGCAACTCAAAAACGCTTTAGCTTATTGAAAAACTAAAAAAAAACCGAAATTACGCAATAAAATTTACTTTAAGAAAGGTAAAACGTTTTTCTTATATGCGCAGTCGTTTTAGAAACATAATTTTTTTTTCTGGAAAAAAAATAATTTTTTTATTAAAATTTCGGAATTTTTGTTTTTAAAAATGCATAAAAAAATTGAAAAATGCAGCTGAAGCCATCTGATGACATAGGAAGCTGAAATTTGGCACACTTGAAGTACTTTCTCTGCGGAAGATCGTAACGAAACCAAATTTTTGATTTTCGGCTTTTCAACTAGTATAACTATAAAGATCTGATAGAAAATATGTTTTTTTTATAGTATGGGGAACTTTGGACCACACCCGGCACGGCTAGGCACCGTCGGATTGACCTGAAAAATTAGATCATGATTTCTTACACCAAACCTCATATTTTAAGCAGCGCAAACAATTAAATTAAAAAAAAAATACCATACAAGATGCGACCAGTCTAATATTCACATACACACATACATATATTTGGATTTTATGTTCTTCTATTCCAAAAATAATATTTTTACAGATCAATTCTCATTCGGTGCTAGGACAACGAACCAAATAAAATAACACTGTCTTAAAAATTTTGAACTGTATGTTGCTTTATAACTAGCACTTAAATAGATAACGAGACAGTTTATTTAAATAAACATCAGCTTAAGCTCTTAACGGTTCTTCTTTGTAGTTTGTTTTTTATACGGCATTTTTTGAAATAAGTACTTAAAGTATATCCTCCATATTCATAAAAAAATAACCACAATACTAATTATTGTTAAAGCTAAGGCACCAGCTCTATGTGTACATTTGTCCTTCAAAGTGAAAAAACAAAAAATGTACTTGGACTTCAAGAAAAATTCTTGACGAAAGTACGAAAAAACAGAAGTAAAGGAAAAAACATGTAAAATCAATTAAAATGGATAATCATTCAGGAAAGCAAATTTCGATCTACCAAATGTTAAAATACAATTTGGTTTAAGGATTGATGTTTGACTAGTGACGTCATCAGTCGTCGATGGCTGCGAGTGTAAGACGGCAAATCCATCTGAGGAGATCGAGTGGTTGCGATCGAAACATGTCATGGTAACCTGCCGGCCAGGGTTCGAGCCCGAGCCACGTCAAGAATGAAAGATTATCAATAACAATTTTAATAAATTTTCATGTTGTAAAATTCCTTTCTTCATAAAAATAATTTAATGAAAATTAAATTTCATGAACTTAAGCCTAATTAAAAATATTAAAAATTTGGATTAAAAACCATAAATAGTTCAACAAAATAACCACAATACTAATTAAAAAATAGGTATTTCAGGTTTGCAACAGGTTTATGGAAATTCTATGAAAATTTGTTTAATAAACCTTTTATATGGAGGTATGTTTATTAACATTCTAAATTTTTCGTTATTATCTCACATTCTTTCGTTTTTAAACTTTTTTGTTTATTTTTTCAAATTGCACAAAAAAATTTTGGTACCAAGAGAACCAGTTTTCTTCCATTAGGTTTTGTACCGTTGATTTAATTTTTATTTCCTATAAACATCACTAGTGAGAATAAAGTCAAAGTGTGAAAGAGAGAGAGACGAGCTAAAGAGACATTTAAATGTGTTAATACAATTTAAGGGATATTCTGTTATTTTTTGTTTAGCTTTTCTTCTACTTGGAGTTTCATTTAGTTTTCCCCAAGATGCTTGCAGAAAATGTCTAAAACAACGACAGTTTTCCCAATAAAATTGCGTGTTAATGTGCGTGCTGTGTCACAATTTATAAAATCATAAAAAACGGGGTGTTCCTTTTTAAAACAACAACAGAAAAACACAATAATCCAAAAAAAAATAACAAGAAATTAATCCAACCCCTACACCAAATACCAAATAGTTTTAAATAAATTTTAAAAGCACTAAAATAACCGTTTATAAGACGTTGCTAAAAAATGTGGTTTGTTTATATCACATCAAGGACTTTTTCAAAACAAAGAGGCGTTAACCCTTCGTAAAACGTAAAATAAAAAACACTAACAACAACAACAATCAGCAAAAAAGGCCTACAGACAAAATGCCGACAAATGTGACCTCATAAATTAATGCTCAAAAAATAATGAAATAGAAAGAAAGGAAATTAAAATTTAAGCTGCAACAAATTTGACAAAGAAATTCAATTGCTTTTTTACCTTGTTCGTTGGAAAAGCTGAAGCTAAATAGAAAGAAACAAATCTTGGCAACATCCTAACAAGAAAATCACATTTTCATTTACACTTGCATTTTCCAACGCCATTACCATCATACTCCCTTAAAATGGGCAAAGTCAGTCAGTCAGTCAGTTAGTTAGTTAAAGAGTCTGTGGTGGCCTACTGACTAATTAAGAGACTTCTACATCTGCCTTAGCGTACTTCTTAATGTTTGTTGTTAAATGGGGGCTTGTTTTTGTTCAACATCCGAATGACGGCCGTCCAACTTACAAACCCCCCTCCACCTGCTGCTCTTTTAGTATTGTTTTACTTTTATTTCGGATTTTACTGGTTTTCGTTGAATACACACAGCGCGCCGTTTAATTTACACATAATTTATGTTTGCTTGCAAGAATGTGTGTGTGTGTATATGTTCCTTTTGTGTCTATGTATATAAGAAAAAAACACGTATTAATGTCAGTTATTCGTTACTCGTTACTCCAGTGGTTGTTGGTTAACACTAGTTCGTAATAAATGGGGAGAAAAAATCCCTTATATAATCCATTGAAAAGTCTATTAACCCTCTAATACAACATTATGGCCAATTTATCATTTTTAAGTTAGAACTTTTTCGATGTTCATCTGCCCGTGTGTATGTTGAATTAAATTTTGCGAGATCCCAGACATGATGGGAACCAGGGAGCTGTGTTTTTATATCACATATAGTCGGAAATATATTGCAATTCTAGATCATCCAGATGGCTGAGATATCAGCAAAAATTAAAATGGGCTCAAACGTTATTTTTTTGTAATTTCCCTTTAAAATTCATAGACGTTTTTGTTTAGTAACTTTAGTAGTAAATATTACCAATAAGTGTTCAAACAGAATTTGGTCTTCAACTTCAGGCAAAAATCCTAAAGCCCATAATTAAAACTTCGACATTAACTTCAAATTCTTTGTTATTTCATAGTTTTAATTTTTCATTTTCTTTTGTTTTTCATTTTATGTTTGCAAAATGTACGAAATATAATAAAAGTATTGAAGCATTTTTGAGAGAATAAGACCCTAATCATGTAAAACGCAACGCAACGCCAAAGAATTACATTGAAAGCAAAAACAAAGTCATAAATATTTTGTAATTTTGTTGTTGCTTTCCACAGAAATTCATTTGGCGCTGCGTTGCTTTTTACATGATAAGGGCCTAAGTGTCTATATGTGAGAGCATTAGAAAAAACGTTTTCAAAATAAAATAGATTTCATTTCACGACGGCTTTCTACGAGAAATTTATTTATAAAATTGTATGGGAAATTTGGCCTCGACGCAGTTCTGTTTGAAGAAAAGTAAAATTTTTTTGTTTTGCTCTTTATTTAACTCTGAAATCTTTTGTTTTAAGCGAAATTCACTCCAGATAAATAGAAATATATAAAAAACGCGAGAACAAAATTTACGAAGCTGAAAACCAATTTATAATCGATTCATTCTTATTTTTTCTATCGTCCATATTTTGCCGCAAATGACTAAAATCGGTAATTATGAAAGTTTATTCGTTAATGTTTCTTACTGACTGTAGAATCGCTATAATTTATGCGATCCCAAACACCCGACTTTTTTAAGTTCACACTAAGGCCTGGAACAGGATAAAGTAGTTGTAGTAGTAGCTGAAGCTGAAAAATGCTCTGTAGCGTAACAAAGTTCAAAATTTCAACTGCTACGACGACTACAACTACGTATTCTGCTGACACGACTTTGAAAATGTCGTTTTTTACTTTCAACAGTTTTTAGCGCTATTCGTAACGTTATACTACAGCGACTATTCTGTTCCCCACTTTAACCACAGAGTATACAGAGGCGACAGAAAACGGAAGTTATTGGGTTTTCTTCTGTCTCTTTCTTCGAAGGCTGTAATTTTTGTATTTCTCTTTGCAACATCTTTTATACCGCAATACATTGAACAGATTTTTTTCTAAAACTGTTGTAAAAATTTACTTTTAAGGTTACTTCAAGACAAGTTAAGAATATTTAAGCAAGTAAATAACATTACAAAACAGAACAATAAAACAAATTATTTTTTTTGCACAAAACGAAAAGTCTGTTCAACTAATGCTTTTTATTTAACGTGATTTGTGTTTTTTTTTTTTAATCGCGCAATTTATGTTGATTGTAGGGGCCTGCTTTTACACATTGCCAATTCAATACCAAAAGAAGCTTTATGTCTCTTTGAAAGCTGCCCTCTGTTTATTCTATAACTTAACTCAGAACTTAACTCAGGACAACACAAATTAAAAAGGGAATATATCCTCGTATTTAATACCACTTTTTTTATTTCGAACATTGGAGGGTTAACCTACTGCTGCTTTGAGTATGAATACCGATTACCTTATGTTGCTTTAAATGACTATGCGCAGTTACAAGTTTTAATTTTTTCCCTTTTTTATGTTATCCAGAGATTCCTTAATCATAATCATCATCATTACCATATACCAAGGCATAACTTCACTCTTAAGCCATCAGGAATTAAATAAAAATTTAGATATAATGGTGACTTAAATCCGAAAAAACTGAAAAATAAGGAAGTTTTTGGTCTAAAATAAAAGCCCTCGGGGTCTGTTTAAAAAATAAAATTGTTCTATCCGCAACCAACTGAAAAATGAGTTATGAAAACGGGTCATATCTCTTGTGTAAAATGATTAGAAAAAAATAAAAAAAACTATTCTTCCAAGCATATACATATATGTACATGAGTTGAAAGAAATCCTGGCTACTTCCTAATTAATCAAATACAAATTAAAAAAAAAACTTAAAGGCCTTAACAATAATCAGTGAATAAAAATATTTGTTTGTATAATTTTTAATTTTTTTAAATATGTAATTTTAGCTTTTGCGGCCCCAATTTCAAAATTCTAAAATCTAGTTACATTCAGAAAAAAAAGCAACAAAAAAATTTAAAGTTGTGATTAAATTCAGCAATTGTTATAAATCGACTCAAATATTATGGGCTGTGGACAAAGTAAAATTCATCTTTATCCTAGAAAATCGAAAAGTAAAGCGAATGGCAAAAAAGGAGGGCATGGTAAGTAACGAAAAAAAAATTTGAATAAAATATTAAAAAAAACAAAAAAAATTTAAAATTACACACTTTTATTTAAAAACTCCCCACCCTTAACGCTACCCCAACATACACACCAACACACATAGCCATTCTAACATGGGTTTGTGTATGTAGTTGTAGCGTATATGTATGTATATATGAATATTCATTCATATATAGAATTTCCTCATTCGAAGAATTGTACTACCACCACCTGTTCGTTTAATCCAATACTACTCGTTCTATTCCATCGCTATAGTTTATTTCGTTAAATAATTTTATAATTAAAGTCTGTAAACCAATTTGTTGTAGTTGGGGAGCCTCTCACATACAACTCCTCCCATTTAAAAGGTGCAAAAATATAGAAAACTGTTGCAGTTTTAATGTTGCAATACTTTTTTTTATTATTTAATTTGTTATCTAAATTCAACATGATGTGCATTCTTAATGATCTAAATGTCTATGTAATTTAATTTTGTTTAAATCTTTAATATTCGATTTATTTCAAAAGGGAAAAATGTTGATCTTAAATAATTATATTTTTTCCTTTATTTATTAATTGAATCTTGATATATTAAATATGAACTAAAAATTATTAATCAAATGTTATTATTTTACGTTGCTGTGTGGCCTGCTAGTGCCGGACGATAATGTTTCCCTTCACAGTTTGTGTATATCTTCTCCTTAAGCGAGATTGGCCAGTAAAGTTCGAGCCTTCTTAAATATTTTACTGCATGTTTAGTAATCACAGTTTTAACTTATGGCACATTGAGACCCTTGTGAATATTTATTTTTTTAACATAACAGGGAGCAGCTTTGATTATTCGCAGAAGTTTTTCGATATTAGAGGCCGAGGCAGTGCCCCATATCTGAAAACCATAGCACTAGATTGGCTTAGGATAAAGTTGTAAAGTAAAAGTTTAGAGACTAAGAACAGAATTTCTTCAAATAAGCCAATTAATTTTGACTGATTTTAGTTTCATTTGAGTAAATTTTGCCTCTTTATGCCATTTCCACGTTAAGCGCCAATCTAAATGTATACCGAGATATTTTTCATACGAGTGTTGCGATTTTATTTGATTATTGATTTTAATAGGGGGCATGACTCTCGACGCGAAATTAATGTTATATGCAAGCATTTTTGCTCATTGACCTTTATCCTCCATTGTTTAAACCGCTTTTCCAGTTCAAATATATGAACCTGTAAGTAACGAAATGCCTCATGACGGTTTTCGTGTACGCTTAGAAAAGCTGAATCGTCCGCAAATGTTGAAGATTGGGTGTTGTAATTAGTTGTCATGTCGGAAGTACATATTAAGTATAAAAGAGTGCCCAGGATGCTGCCTTGTGGGACTCCAGCGTCAGTTGCTTGAGAAGAACTTAAAAACGAATTGATGGTTTGGAATACATCTATTTTCATTTTAAATTGTTATGAATTTTGCTTTGAGCTTTGATATACATAATTAATAATGAGACTTTAGGCCTACATGACTCAACGTTTTTATGATTTTTTCCTGGCTTTCGTATCATGGTAACTGAGGAAACCTATCATTTTTGAGAGTAGTATTCATATCTTTAAAAATAAAAAGAATAATTTTCTTTGCTATGCTTCCTGAAAATTCCAGTGGACTTTTATCACTAATAGCCTTTTCGATTTCTCTTATCTCATATCTTAGGGGAATAGCATATCTAATATCAGCAGGTGGTAACTCGATTGCTATATCATGAGATATATTTGGGGTAAACAAACAGATTTCCATTTTCAATATAATTTCTTGCCCAACTTCTATTCAAGTTTCTTAATGGTAGTTTAGAGATAACTGGTCTTTTAAGATTTCTATTGTTAGTATATAATTATTAACTTATTCCAGAACTCTGTTAACCTTACAGTTAAGAGAATTTTTGCAAAGTTTTTTCTATTTTGCTCGATTTTCCACTGTGGTTTTGGCCGAACGGTGGACTATATTATGCTTTATCTTATGTTGACTTTCTCTTTGTTGAAACTTTATAGGGAAAAATTACACTAAAAAACTACGTTTAATAAAACACGTGTTGAGTTCAAGAAAAAATACAAAAGGAATGACAATTTTATTAAATGTAACTTCAGAGTTACCATATTAAGAAATAAAAAATGAAAAAGAATATAAGTTAAAATTAGTAATGTTAATGTAGCTGTTAATTAATTTTTTTTAATTTCAACACTCTTCTATCCTATTCTACACGGTCAAGCATTTCAATCGCTATCGTAGTGCTAGTGAAAATGTGTCTATATGTGTAACACCGACGATGCTGGATGGAAAATCAAAAAATTTAGATATGACGGCGAATATTACGTCCAGCACACGAACACGAGTGAATTCTCTGTGACGTCAAGCATTTTGACCTTGTACAGACCCCTTTAGATGCCTGCAACAAGACTGCTTTCAAGTCATTTCAATTCGTTTAATTCGTTGCTTTGCATTAAAAAGCACAAGTGTTGTGCAGTACGGCGTCATAAAGTTCTTTCAACACATGTGTATTTAACGAGAACGCAGACAATGGGGTTTCGGCGTTTTTGCACACAATGAGTTGAATTTTTTTCAACTTATTTGATGAATTGTTTTTTGAGTCGTGTTTTTATATATTTTGCTTATTACGTACATATAATATAATCACGCTTTGCACCCACTAGCCCAACACTTTTCGTCATTTTCACATACACAAAACGAATGTTTACGAAACTTACTTAAAATCAAGGCGAATTCACATGAGTTGATCTACGCAACGACTGGTATACCGTTCTGGCATAAATTCTATAATTTTCACTTAAAACTATAAAGTTTAAAACATTTAAAAATTATTACATTTAAGAACACACAATTAAAAATTAAAAACAAAATGAAATATTTGTTTGAATTGTTAACTACAGTGTTATATTATTTTGACACAACGTTAAAGTACTTTACAGTGTTGTATCCGTTTTCAAAATAAGACTTTTTCTGTCTGGCAAGAAATATCCACAGTGTAAATTGCGACTTAAAATACTGTTGTTGTTAAAAACAAAACACATAGTTAAGATCAAGGTGCATTTACACAAGGTGGACTCACTTGCGGACAGATATAAACCCCAATTGTCAAATTTCCTATGTATGGGTTAAAATATGGGCATAGGTGCGTTCAATTGCTTTTGTTTCATATGAAGACAATTTTGACAAGTCGGGTATTTTTGTGATGCTCTCCCAAATGAGTCTACCTACCTTGTGTAAATGTACCTTGGTAAGATCTCTTTCTTTCTGTACACATTTAGGTAAACGATATTTTTAAACAACAAGACCACTTGGTAACTTTCATAGTCATACAAGTGATTTTCTTTAAACAGCTCGTGTTGTGTATGTTACTTGTGTTTTATAAGTACTGTTCAAACTAGCATAACGTGTTCATCATTTTTCCAGCGACCGTTAGCAATGATATGCCTCGATGATGTTGACATAGTTGATTGTACTCCTTTTAGAATATTGCACTGATCATTGCTACTTGCCAGTTTCCATGTCACATTTATTATGTTAAGAAGAAGTTTGTTTCCATCATTACACACGCATAGAAAGAGTTTCAGGGGAATGTTGTCATGTGTGGCTGCTTTTCATTTTAGCTCGTGCATTATTTATTTCATCTTCCAACTCTTCGATATCTTCCGGCACGTAGTATATTATTTTTTTATTTGGCCATTAATTTCGCTGATTAAAAGTTCCATAAGTTATTCTCGCCTTCCGTCCTTCTCAGCATTAATGGCGTCTTAGATTTTTCAGGGCTTAAAAAAAATTTCTCTCGCTGATTCGGGTAAACAATTGAAGCACAGCCGGGAATAACGTTGTAAATGACAAATTTTGCAAAACCTTGTTTTTTGCATATTACCGTTAATTTAACTCTCTTACATTGCTCACACATCAAATCATCCAAAATTATGCACCTTATCACTATCAAAATGCAGTTAGAAAGAGTCAGTCAGTGGAAGAACGTTGTAAGTTATTTACAAAATGATACGGACGGAATTGTCGGAAGTAATTGATAAGTGTAACAGAGGTACTAAAAGAAAAGTTAATGTGGAAAATTGGAAAGACAATAAAAATAAAAGGTTGCGAAATAGTGGAAATGCTTATATAACAAGAAAAAATAAGAGCATACCTACAAAAAACGCTCCAGAGCAGGTAATGTGGAAAAACGTTTTAAGTACACACAACGTTATTTTTTTACTAATATTATTGGTTTATAGGTTTGTGATTGCAAGTGCTACTTTAATTGCCAAAAATTTAGCATTAGTCAAATAAAGGAAAATTTTTATAAATTCTACAAAAAAAATTACAATGAACAAACGGCTTTTTTGCTATCGTTAATCGAATTGAGCGAACCTCAAAGAAGAAGAGTTAATGAAGGTATTTTTAATCGCAACGTTACTGTGAATTATTTTTTGCTAAGCCAGAATGGTAAAAGAGAGAGAGTGTGCAAAAGAATGATTGGCCACACATTTCAGCTAAATTGTGTTATAGCTAAGAGATTATTTATAATAAGAAGAGGTTGCATGATCTCTGCTTAACTCCTTGCTGAACCAATTGAGTCTTAACAGCGTTTCAGATATCTGTTTGCATACACCAACCCTCTAATGGATGGTAAACTAATTTGTGGTGTTTTTTATTGTCCAGAAGGAGTAAAGATAGATCATGTAAATCCATCTTATTACCAGAGTACACAATTTGTTATTCTCAACTTGCGGGTTAATTTGCCAACTGATTTAAGGCAAGCTTTAGAAGTTTTCTCTTTATCAATAAGGTTTTTTTTAATGCATACTGTAGATAACGCAACGCAGACTACAAATTCTGATTGAAAAATTCAAAAATGGAATTGATATTAATGACCAACGCGGCAAGCATGACAATCGTCCTCATAAAATCGTAGACGACGAAAAAAAAAGTGTGACGGAGCACATATTAAGCTTTCCTAGCCAAGAAAGCCATTATAGTCGTTCCTCTTCAAAGAAAGACTGCTTAAGCCCTAATTTAAACATCATTACTATGTATAAGTTATTCAAATCAAAATGCCCCGATACTTTGATATCTTATAATACATACAGGCATATTTTTAATACGGAGCACAAGTTACGATTTGGTTTTCCAAGAAGTGATACTTGTAAGGTTTGTGATAAGCTTTTTATTCAAATGGTTGCAGCTAAAAATGATAAAAATTTTGATAGTATAGAAAAATCTGCCAAAGCACATCACGAAAAAGCAGAAAAAGGATATGCTCAACTAAGAGATGATTCCAATGCTGCCGTTAATTGTGATAACATTGTGGTTATCTGTGTAGATTTGCAGCAAGTGATTTTCACGCCAAATCTTACCCATTCTGATGTTTTTTATCAACGTCAATACTCTAATTATAACTTCGCTGTACATACTCTTCCAAACAACAACGTCGATATGTACACATGGCACGAAACTATTGCAAAAAGAGGAGCTGCGGAAATCGCTTCATGTATTTTAAAACATATTTCAAGTTATTACAGTATGCTTAAAAAGGTGGAAATTAGAAAATTAATAATATGGTCTGATAGATGCGTTGGGCAGAACAACAACTGGACAATAATTTCATTGTGTCACAGCCTTCTAACAAAATACTTTTCTGAAATAAATCAAAAATTTTTAACTTCTGGGCATAGCTTTCTTCCATGTGATAGAGATTTTGCGCTTATTGAAAAAAAAAAGAGAACATCACAACTGTTTATTCCGGAAGATGTTTCTCGGTTGCTTGAGTCTACGAGACAATCAAATCCATTTAAAGTACATCAAATGGGTCTTAATGATTTCAAAAATTTTGATGTTCTCAAAAAAAATTTATTCAAAGATCCTAAGTGTAAAATAACCGATGGTAGATGGCTTCAGATTTCTACTGATGATCCAAATATACTAAGAGTACGAAAAAATCATAGTATTGCAGAAAGATGGTCATGCTATAATTTATACACCAAAAGAACACAAAACTTGACAAACTATACGATGCAGCCTCTTCGGGAAGAACTTATAAAACTAAGTGATGAAAAGAAAAAAGACCTACATACTTGAAATGACATCATATTTGCCTGAGAAATATGCAGAGTTCTATAAATCAATCTGCTGTTAAAATCAAGAAAATATAAAGTTTGCGCTTGAAAACAAACCAACATGTTTTGTTAAGTTTTTGAAATACATATTTTCTGTTATATTTAGAAATGAATTTTTATTTTGATGTTTAATTAAGTTTTGGTTATAAATAAATACATACACATGTATATTTTCCAACAAATTTTCTTTAATAATAATGTTTTCTTTACGATAATAACATTTAAAATGTCATCGTACTTTATGTTGTGCAACGTGGAATAACGTTTTAAAAGCCACCAGTCATGATGCTTTGCGTAGTGGAAAAACGTTTTAACTGCCATCGTGTTTTGGATATGAAACGTTTTTCCACTAAAAAAATTTTTAAACAGTTAATTTATGTGTTATATGAAATTAAAATGTTTTGATTTTTTTGCATACAAGTTTTTATTATCATTATTTTTGATAAGGTAAAAAAAAAATTAAAAAATAAATAATATTGCCTTTTAAAAACGTTTTTTTGCTCTCCTGAAAAATAATTATTTTGTCATTTACAACGTTATTCCCGGCTGTGCTTCAATTGTTTAATGTTAAATTTTTCGCTATGAGTATTTAAAGTGCCTTCGGTTATCTTTTCAATAACTGTTTTACTATATTACTTCTGAGCTTCTTTGAAGTTAAGATTTGGTAGATTAATCTTTATCTAAGCTTCTCTGTCTGCTTTTAATTTTCTTCGGTGTCTCAACAACTATTTTCATGACCACTAGGTAATGGGCACTTTCTTTTTCCGGTCCACGTTTTACTCTTATATCTCGACATTTTGGAAGCTGTTGCTTTCTTATAATTATATAGTCTTTTATAGACATTTCATTTGTTGACGGTTCTCCTCTAGTTTATCTAATAATCTTTTTAAGTGGGAACAGAGCTTATAAGCAATTTAATTACATAAGTCGTATGCGGTTATTGTTTATGGGAGGTACTCGGTAACGTCCAAATACTTTTTCACTCTTTCCAGATTATTTCCAAGTGTGTATTTTCCTCCTTTATCTTTAGGGTTAGTATCCTTTCATTTACTTATTTCATTTGCATATAGATTTCTCTATTTCCTTGTGTATTAAGAATCCAACACTAGCTTTTGGCTCATTCTTTAAACTTTTCACCAGAGCAAATACTCTCACCCTGCCATTTCTCCTGAGTCTTCTATACGATTCACGTTTACAGCGAGCCATTGAAATGCCTATCAGGCCGTCGACGAACATGTCGTCCAAGAGACAGCCATGTTTGACCAGACCATCTGCAGTTTGGTTTCCCATGTAACCCTAGAATGTTCCGCAATCTGAATAGAAACATCCGGCATTCCAAACTTAACCTCGATTTCGTGAAGGCAACAGCTAGAGCTGCAACGGCAGTAATTATGCTTATATTTCTCAGTCAGCTTTATGGTGGCGATTTTCTCATGGCGGCTAATCCTGGCAGTCTTTATCGAACAATTTTTCGATTCGAATGCAATTCCTTCAGTCGATACTGAAAGAATCGAAATCATTTTTTATTGTTTTAAAGCATTTATTTGAGTTTTCGCAACACAAAAAAAATAATTTCGATTCGACTGAAAAAATAAGAAATTAAACTGCTTTCGAATCGAAAAAGTATTCGATCACGACTGCCAGAATAAGCCCCCTGGTGTCATCCGGCAGCATAAAAGAACTATAAAGCCCATTTCATCGACGAAGAAACCTCCATCTACCCTGCTGCCCCTCTTAGAACCGTCAGTGTAGACCCTGAGGGCCGGTTCCAGATGTCGCGTATCATCGAACAGCCTATCACCATTTCGCCATGAATAACTGTTAATTAGGCTCCGAAAAAGGGTTCCGGAGTGCAAAAGCCTAATCCCGCTAGGCGTTCAGCGTGATCCGGAAATGACCATAGTCCGCCGTCCCCCAGCCTTATCGCGGATATAACTGAGGTACGGACAAGTAACTATTTGTTTCCCGAAATTATAGTTTTGGCACAATAGCGTCCATACGGGATCATCTAGGGCAACCAGTTTTCCTTTCATATTTAATATCAAATATAAGTCAAGCCGGTCTATTTTTTGACAAATGTACTCTCGAATTTAAAGTTTTGTTACGATTTTTAATACTATATAGTGAAGGGTTTATAAGATTTGTCACTTTTACGTGTCTTTAAACTTAATTCAACACTTTTATCTTGCAAAAGCTTTATTTTTTGTATATGAAAACTAATTTAAAAACATACATACATATATTTAAGTTTTTACTTTATAAAACGCGTTTTGGTTTATTCCCTTTGTAATAAACCGTAGAGTTGTTTTATTCAACTTAACAAACTTTTTGAAATTTATTATAATATGAACCATATTTGTCCTCTATTTTTAGTAACAAACTAAACCGTTTAATGTTCCAAACAGTGTGACCAGATTTTTTTAAAAATATAAAGCTAAATCATGTTTGAAATAGAGCTAAAAAAAAAGCTAAAGAAGGAAATTTAAAGCCAAATTTTTTTATAGCTTCTTGTAGTAACTTTTAATTATTTCGATTTTTTTCATAGATTAAGTATTGCTTATGTAATTATAGCTGAGAATAATTTTATAAATAAACGAAAAAAAAATCCAAAAAAAGCTTGACCAGTAAATTGATCAAACTTTAGCTTTAATTTTAAAAATTTTTATGAATTTGCTTAACTTTATTTGTAAGAAGATAATTGTATAATGTAATTAAGAAACTGTATAATGATGTTTGATCTGGCTAAACGTTTTGCAAAATCAAATAATTTTTTTATAAAAACAAGGGACCATTGTTGCCAATTTAGCCATTTAGTGGCTAGATTTAGCCATTTTTAACCCTGTTTAGCCATTAAAAAATGAGTTTAGCCATTAGCCATTTTTTTTAGCCATTTTCAACTTGTTTAGCCATAAAATTTGTTTGCCGTTTTTTTTTTTTAAAGAATAATATTTATTTTATTTATTTTGAACAATTAAAACGCCTTTAATTTAAATCACAACTTTTACAAATGTTGAAAATCGCTATTAACAATGATGCTGAAACATCTTTCAAAATAAAGGAACAGTTTTTCACTATTAAATTTATAAAATGGATCAACACAAACATCGGTAAAGGGGTGCAGGCGGAAATTTCAGAATTGACTATAAAGTTGCTCTCACTTCCATAGTCTAATGCTGAAGTAGAGAGGGTGTTTAGCCAGTTAACATCGTTAAAAGTAACTTGAGAAATAGGTTACATTAAGCAACCGTTAATTCGATTTTATCAATTAGGTAAATATTTTTACCATAACAATACAATGTTTATACCACCACCACAATAGTGGAGAAGGTACTATGAGTCGAATTAACGATGTTTGTCCGGCTGGCTGGCTGTCCATGTAAACCTTGTGCGCAAAGTACAGGTCGCAATTTAGAGATTATTTGATAAAATTTGGTACAAAGGTTCTAATGTGGTGTAGGGTATCATAAAGTCGGGTTTAACCGACTATACTTTCTTACTTGTTTTTTATTGTAGATCTGGACTCAAAAGGTAGGGTAAATGTTGTCGTGATTATGATTTACCTTCAAATTATTTAAAACTTATGATTATTTGAAACTAATGAGTGATTCCTATGAGATGAACAATACCGACATCGAATTGTTCGATGATTTAATTTTTTAATATTAATTTACGTTTATTCTTATTTAACAAATTGATCTTAACTCACAACTTCATCGTAAACAACTTTAAATGAATTATTTCTGTTTTGTTATTGAATTTTAATGTGTTTTTATTTAAAAAAGCTTTTAGCCATTTTTTAGCCTTTTTTTGCCCTAAATTTAGCCATTTTTGGTCACCAAGTTCTGGCAACCAGTGTTCGAAAATAAACACTACATATCGTTTTTTAATGTTCGGTTCGGTAGATTTGTGGAAAACACACACGCTAATAGTGTTTGTGTAGAAAATCATTAAAAAAATAACACAAAAATATTACTGTTTTTATCAAACACAACAAAAGATGTGAACATTTAATTCCGTTCGGTTTTTTTTTTTGAAAATCCACAAACTTCAATGTGTTCGGTTCGGCTCGTTAATGTTCGTCCCTTTTGACTGGTAAAAAAACATTTTTACAAAAACAAAATACACACACACGAAAAAATCATTATAGAACATTAAAATATAATGTTTGTCTCCAGTATCATTACAATTGTTCTGTTTTTTAACGAAGAACCGAATACCGTTACGAACGGTATTAAGGGTTGTGTATGTCTACACAATCACTAAAAAAATAGATATCGTTCCTGGGTGTGTGACCCGAACGTTAAATAATGTATGTTTATTTTCGAACACTGCTGGCAACACTGCAAGGGACGCCAAATATTTAATAGGTATGAACATAACTTGGACCGCATTAAGGCCGAGTTTTCTTTTTTTTTTTTTTTCTTTTAAAGTAGTTTCTACGAAACTCTTTTCACATTTACATTTTTTTTGAAGCATTTTTTCAACCCCGTTTTCTTCCCTGCACCTCTTGCTAACAAAAGTTGCATGCGAAAGTTGCGGCAAGTTGCGGCGTTAATTGCATAATGTAAATATGGTCTTAACTAGTAAAATTTTTACTAGCAGAAATTTTCAAAAAAATTTCAAAAAATAGTTGACGGAAGTCGTTGTCGTGTTCGAAGTCGCAGCCGTTTGAAAGTCGAAATCAAGACAACGACAATGTAAAACACATAAGTAAAATGTTCGCCGTACATATGTCGTTTGCGTCAATCATAATACCAACTTTTAAAAACGACTATATTTGGACCGCGACAACAACACTCATAAGAAGGTCAAACAAGATATTTTTCCCTGATACCTAAGCCAAAAACTAATTTTTTTCATGATAAAAAAAATAAACGATTTAATTTTTAGTTCTTTTAATGGTTTGAGTCTTCGAAAATTAAAAAGAACGTAGAACGTTTTGCTAATGTAACTATAACGCCCATAATTCGATTTGCTTTTGCTCTTGATGCCTGCTTATAGATGAAATAAGTATTTGGCAAATATGCTTTCAAATTTAATTATAACGGCAGAAAAAACAGATAAATTGTAATAAGTGGCTAAAAACTGTAGTGACTATATACGAAAAGTACTGTTATTTTTAAATTCTCATGCAATAGGTAAAGGCATAAAACTTACTCTAAGCTTTGCTTTTGTTCAATAATTGGTCTTGCTATTATCACTGAAATAAGGTATAGAAATATGTATGTTTTTTGTTCTTATAAATCACATAAATTTACTGTTTATTCAAGAAATGTTTCGAAGTGTAACTTTTGACAAAAATTCTTATTTTTTTTATTGGAAAATAGCGTAACTTTTGTATTCTTCCCCTCGCAGCACTGCTATGTACCTATCATTTACACGTGAAAGTATATTTCTTGAAAGTCGCAATACACGCACACTTTTTTACTAACACGCACATAATTTTGGTACTTTCCGCCAATCGGCTGTTTCTTCGATTTTTCGTTGATAATACTTATACTCTACTTGCAAGAAATACCTTCACGTGTAAAGGGTATGCAAATCAACAGTGATTTCTTCTCCGCTGCCAGACTATTACCCTTTTAACTAAATCACACATAAGTTTATTCGGATAAACTGTTTTATTTATTTTAAAATATAAATAAACATAAAATTAAAAAAAGGCTAGGAAAAGCTAAATGCATCGTAAAAAAAACTGAAAAAAGCTTAAAGCTAAATGAAATATCTCAAGCTCAAAAGGAAAAAATAAAGCTTAATTTGGCTCGAAAAAAGCTAATATGGTCACACTGGTCCCAAATCAAACTAATCTAACATTTATGAGTTAGCCTGTATTTATAGTTCACAACTGATCTAGTAGATTCTAGAACCTTCTAGTCGATTCTAGAACTTTATGTTCGAATTATTTTAAAATAACTGTTATACATCTAAATCTAAAGTCTACAATTACAGTGGAGCAAATAACAATTTTAAACTAATACAGTATTTATCGGATATAAGAAACATAAAAAATCCACGAGAAAAGTTTCTTATAAGCGTTTCTTTCTTATATACAATTATTTTATATAAGAAACTTATTTCTTATAAAAGTAGCTATAGCCATAAGACTTTCATATTTTGGTTTTCTGTCTCTTTTTTTGTTAACATTTCTAACTTTTAAATAATTATTTTCTATGTCTTTTGAGTTTTTCACTATTTTAGATGTTTTTGCAATTTCGTTTCTTTTTATACCGTTTTGTATTTCTTTAAAAATTTTAACTTTTGTTTTTATTGGCAAAAAACACAAAGCTTCTCATGAGTACCAGCTCGCTCATCTAAAACTAAAAGTAAAAAAACTATGTTCTTGTTGTAAAACTGTCAGAAAACAGCGTTGTCCAAGCAAACTACATAAAGTCTGTGTTACCGTTGGAAGTTTCTTATATAAATTCTTTTTCTATACATTTTGTGGTTTTGGTGTTTAAGAAAAATGTTCTATAATCAGTTTTTTTCTTATAAGTGTTTTTCTTATATGAAACCTTTTTTGTTAGAAAAATCACTAAAAAGACATGGTGTTTTTGAAAATGTTTCTTAAAAGCGTTTTGTTCTTATATGAGATGTTCTTATATCCGATAAATACTGTACGACATAAACTATAATTTCAAAGATAACTTATAGCTAAAAATATAAATGATTCTAATTTCGTAACAATATGTTTATTTTAGGGAAGCCAAACGGGAAATCCCGAATCCCGGGATTTTTCGGGATTGATAAAGACTGCGGTCTGTTTTCCTATAACGGGCTGATGGTCTTAGTTTTTAATTTAAAATTTTTAAGATATACATATATGAATCCATATTGGCTACAATAATTATTCCGATAGATGAAAAAATTAGGTTTGAATACTTTCTTTATGCAAATAATATTTAATACCGAAAATTTGCGAATTCATAAATTCACATATTCTGTACAATATTTTATGTATCTCCTAAATAGTTAATCGAAAAGGTTTTTGAATTAGTGGACATAACAGATTCGAATACAGCCATCTCACTCGTTTTTCCTATTCTCTTTCATGTTCTCTTTTTCCTGTTTGATTGTTTTTGCAAACTCGAAGGACATTAAAACGATTGAATAAAATAAATGTATGTATGTACGTATGTACAATATAAAAAGAGAGAAACACTTTACAATAACTGATTGATTTTTACTAATTTGTTTGTTACTTGATTGAAAGGAAAAGGACTATACTGCCGTGCTTAGGACAAAGGCACTAAAGTGTAAAATATTAAAATCGGAGGAAACTGAAATTTTGTATTTTGTAATTAATTTTAAATATTTGACAAACTTAAAAGATTTTGTTATTCATGCTGAATTCGCAATTTTTATTCTTGATAAAAACACTAAAATTTATTGGTGATGGGATAAGCTATATTGATAATAAGCAGGCAAGTGCACGGCTTAAAAAAACTAAACTGGCAACATGCTTTATTATTTAAAGCAGGTTGTTTTTGTTTTTATTTTGTTTTTCTTAACCTACTTACAACTACAATTAATGTTGGAAGAATTCCAACCAATTGTAGTGGGGAATGTAAGAAAAGATAAACTCACTGTTTATTGTTGATGTTTTTGTTTAAACTTTGATATTGTTACAAGTAGAACTGTTGCATTTAATTCTTAAACGCTTAACAGTTTTATTTGGTTTAATATCTTTAGTTTTTCTAAAATCTTTGTATGAAGTTTCCTGACGATCTGGCCTAAGCAACCAGTGAAATGAGCATAGGAATAGCTTATCCCATCAACAATAAATTTCAGTTTTTTTATCAAGAATAAAAATTGGGAATTAAGCACGAATAACAAAATCTTTTAAATTAAAATTTTGTATTCCCAAAAATTACTTTGATATTTGACAAACCTTTAAAAATTGCTCTTACTTTGAAATTACATTTTAAATTATTTATTTTATAATTAATGAGTACAAATTTGTTGGCATCAAAATTAAAAAATGGCAGCAAGTGAATTTTACTGCCTTTTTCCTTAGCACGACAGTATAGTACAGACAACTATTGCTGCAATATTTTTCTCCTGATAGCTTGCACTCTTAATATCCCAGTAAATGATGTAATTAGAAACAAAATTAGGTTTGAATACTTTCAATACTTGTTTTTTACATCTTAATATTTCTTACATTTATAAATTAAAGATTTCGGATTTTTTTTCTTAAGAATAAATAAGTATTTTTGTATATCAATAACGCATACAACATATGAATTTGTGTGTGGAATAGTATATCAAAATTGTAGTTAAACTGCGATATTTAGACACAAAATTAAAAATTCGTATGATTAATTACTTCTAGGCCATAAATTGATGGCAGGGATATTGTTAGGACATTATAAGTGGAAACAGTATTGCGATGAGCTTGTTTTCTATTTAGAAAATGGAATGAGAGGAATGAGTAGTTTGGAAGCGAGGTAGAAGTAACGACGACAACAATAAATTGCAAAGATACACATGAATTGTCATCAAGTGTAAAAACAAAATAGAATGAAAACAAAGGATTCAGGTCATGCAAAAATATTGTACATATTTCTATTTGCTAAGGTATTATTTATTGTAAAACACTTACGAAGATGTGAAAAAAACAACTACACTAACATCAGCGAAAACACTACATGGGTATTATAAAATCAAAATAAATAAGTGTTTATATCGATTAATACGATTAAAACGAAAAGTTGGGACAAATCGCATATTTGTTAAAGACGAATAATTAATTAATTAAGGCCCAACTCCCTTCTCTGCAGGAAAGAGTGTTTTTTTAAATGAATTTTTTTTTTTAATTAACAATTTTTATTAAAAACTCCCCCCGAAGGTTTGTAGAGATCATCTTTAAGATATTTCTACTTTTGGTGTTACATCCTGGAAAATTCGGTGCAGTCAATAGCTGGGAATTGGGAAAAATCCAAAATTGGCAAATCTAAAGAGATCTTTACGATCGCGGGTGACCAGAAGTCCTATCTGGCATTATGGTAGCCCCTAGTGGCACGGCCCCGGAATGACTATTGCGGGATATCCTCTTTGTCTTTCAGGAAGAATGTCTTTGTGGAAGTTTTCCGTTGAAAAAATACTTTCGGGGATCAGTAAAGGGGTAATTTTTCGCCACTTTTGGGAGAGTTAGACCTGATGGAGGTTAGATAGGTCCAGCTCCTAAGCAAGGGGCTAGTGTAAAATCCATTCGGACTATGCATACAAATTGTGTTTTAGTTGAACTCACACTTGGAGGCGGTTGGTAAACGCATTGGTATCCCACCAGCGGTTAAGATGCACCATAGAGTAGGCCCTTTGTATCCCTGTAAATATTTTCCCCAACTGTTATTAAAATCTGTCCTATATCTTTTTATGAAGTTCTTAATTCGGGTACTTTTCTATTATTTTTGGGTGCTTCTTCCAAAATTTCCAAATTGATTTTATAAGTTTTCGTTTGATTTTGGTAAATATTATTGCAAAATTCTGATATATGGACAATTTGTTAAATACATATGTGCATAGATACATAGATACATATATGTATATATTAACAATTATACAACTTCTTAATTCATAATTACGATTCTCAACTATAATTGAATATTTTTGAAGTATTTAAATTTTCTGAATTCTATTTAAAAAATGTTAAAATTCAATTGCAAAGTTTTCGAATACAACAGAAAATGGTGTAATACTTGTGTATACTTGTCTTATACGCTTAAAGATATTCAATCTTTTTGAATAAAGTAAGCTCTTAGTTCTAGTCCAGTGTTCAAAATAATCACCGAAGACCCTGTAAAGACGGTCTAGTCATGTCATTCTCTTGAAAGAGCGTAGCATTGAAAAGGACCAAATTGGTCCATTATTTCATCTTGCCAACATACACAAATCCCTCTGGAATTAGACTTTTGGCATATTAACGGACATATGGAAAAAGCTGCGACCACAAAATTTAGCACACAAAATTATCTTTTACATAGAAATGGGCCATTTTGGTCCACTATTTCATATGTAGCATCCATAAAAATTTTAAACTTTTAATTTTAATTTTTTTCCCTTGTAAGTATGTAATTTTGCGTAGTGTATTTTTAAGTAATAGGGTTTGGGGTATCATAGATTTGGCAAAGCCGAATATACCCTTCTGACTTTTTGTTTGTTTAATCAATTACAAATCTTTGGCAATTACAGGCGATTCAGAGGCAGAGACTGACGAAGAGGAAGGTCAAATTGAAGATCCTGAAAATCGAGAACGAGATAGAACTGAGGAGTCTGAAGAAAATAGCAATAAAGAATCTGGTGAATCAGATGAGGAAGTATCGGTTTCCCTACTGAGAGCAAGAAATCTGTCACTACTACAAAGCCAGTGAGTATTTTTAAAATGTTTGTAATTACATAATAAAATACTCTAATAATTGCCCTGTTTTAGGGAAATTTCCAGCAGTCAGCAAAACTTCTTCCGAATGTTAGACAAGAAAATAGAGGAGGTAAAAATGTTAAATTGTAAATTATTGTAACTCAAATTGCTTTAACGATATGTATCCAATTTATTTTAGGGACCGGACTACGATTCAAACAGTGAAACTGAAATTGCTTTGGAAGAGGCTCGCTTAAATGCTTTAGTTCAACATTGGGAATCGGCTAGTTTAACGGCTTCAATGTGTTCCTCGGCCAGCCGTTCACTGCAAACAACACCGGTGCGGCAGACGCCAGTCAAACCACAATTGACCACGGTGTCAAGAGTTATGCTACCAACCGGTATACCACCACAAGTTCTAAACTCAGAGTTTCTACCTCATCCTGGTACACCACCCACAAGTGGCCAACTAACGGCTAGTGGTACACTCAAACATACGCCTAGTAAACAAATAACCATTCCTCAAATGAATTCTGGCATGTTGCATCAAATATCGGTTATGCCACAAATGCCATTAAGTATAAACGCCGAGACATCGTCGCCAAACATGGCCACTGTTACCGCCAATACGTCCAATGCCCTAGCAATAATGCAGGCGCCCAATGCACAAACAACGCCACAATATATGCTGGCCATACCGGCAGGGTCCTCGCCACTCTTAGGCAAAACTGGACAAGTTAGCCCTAAGCGTTTGGTTGATGGGCGTCTATTGATCAATACGACGAGTCCATTGTGTAGCACACAACAAATGCAACCACCCCCGCCGACCAATCCTATACAACAACAGTATATAACCGCTACCCCGCCAAATTTACAACAATCAGCTCCTTTAAATTATGTCAATGGTGGACGAGCGCCACCACCGCCTCAATCGGCGGTCGGCATGCAATTGACATATTACGGACAAGCTGCCACAATGCAACAATATGGTGAAACCTTAAATCAACAACAGCAGCAACAACAACAACAACAGATGCAGCAACAGCAACAATATGAACAAACTCCACATAGCCAAAGTCAAACATCCTCCTCTTCAACATCAGGGGCCTTTTATGGTGATGTTATGCACAATGCTCAGGCAAGTAAAATTTAATATTGTTTGTCTAAAATAACATAGTCAAGTAATATGCAGTGTTTAAAAAACTAGACTCCAAGTAGCTATAGTAACGAAAAAACACAAAACAATCTAGTTAAAAATGTTAAAAACTTGTAGTCGTTCATTTACTATTACTACCGCTACCGTCACAATTAAGTAGCGGTAGTTGTAGTAGTAGCGCAAAAATAAAACATTTGGAGCAGCATAGTAAAAAAAGTTTTACTGCTCTCGCTACCTTTTACTGCTAAAGTAGTTTTATTTTTAAATTTTTTACGTCTACCTACTTTAGTAGTTATAGAAGGAGAAGACAACCTAGTATTTGAAGTAGCAGAAGAATAACATTGAAGCAGTTTTAGAATAACTTTGAAGTAGTATGTTAATAACATTGAAGCAGTCATAAAATAACATTTTGGTAGCAGCAGAAGTAATCAAAACGTTAAATCTTTAGCAAAATAAATACGTTAGTGTTTTAATCAGTGTTGCCAGAAAATCACAATTTCAAAACATAAATTTATCAAAATATAATTTTTTAAATTTAAATTTTTTTATTTAAAATACTGGGATGGTTTTTTTTAAATACTAAAATGAGGTATACAACTATAATTTAAGATAATTTTCACTAAATATAACAGCTTTATTAATCGTAATTCCAAAAATTTTCTTCAAAGAGAAGAAAAATATAAATTTATTAATATATTAATAATTTTGAAGTGATATTGTTTAAAGCTGCGTATACGCCTAAGAAAAAGAATAAATTAAAAATTAATATTGTTTAACAAAATAAAACGCTGTTACATCGTCATAACTACGATATATTAATTATAGCTAGATTCCAAAATGTCATAATACTTTGCAGTCAAAGTCAAAAATGTAACATCAAGCTTAATAATGCACAGTTTGCAATTTGTGTACGCATCGATAACTTTTCGGGTGCATTTCGGGCAAATAAGATTGTATAATTCTACACGGTTGCATTGAAGAATGCACTCAAAAAAGCATGTTGCTTTTCAACTGACGTTGTCTGTAAAAAAAAATGTAAATCACATAACGAAAGCAGGAACAGAAATGTGTAAAACAAATTAAAGCGACGATTGTTTAGAAACAGCACTAATTTGTTTGTCAAAATGGAGGTGCTTTAATACCATGTAAGGTAAGGCCATGATGGCTTAATCTCTCATTCAATAGGGAGATAAAGCCTTTTTTCATTTGAATGGGAGATAAAGCCATCATGGCCTTAGCTCGCATTAGCAATATTAGAAAATGGCTTTATCTCTCATTTCAGTTCCGGAGACACTAAAGTGAAGTATTGAAATCTGGCTTCGCATATTAAACTTTTTCTGCGTGGCGGCCTGCGGCCGTGCTTAGGAGTTTTTTCCTCCAGTAGGACGCGGCAGGTGGCTTCGCTGAATAAAGTTTTCCTGCGTGCGTCACAAGAATAAAAAAATGTTTTTCAATGATAACTAAGGATTTTTCCCTTTTACAGAATGTCTACACCATGCATAACAATATTCTAGATAAATATGGATTTATCTCTCATTTGCGAAAAAAATATGGCTATATCTCTCATTTCGCAAAATTTTAAATATGACCTTACCTCTCAATGATTGGGCAAAATGCCATTATGGCTTTATCTCCCATTCAATTGAGCAATAAAGCCTTCATGGCAATAAAGCCATCATGGTTTTAAAGCACCCCCCGTCAAAAATAGGTATAATCAACTTTTGAGTTTAACAAAGCAATAAATCCGAAAAAATGCTTATTAAAAAGTCAATAAATTAATTTTTTGGGGGGTGTTTTAAAACCCATTATGGCCTTATCTCGCATTATGCGGCATTCTTATAAGGCCGCAACTTGTAATTGTTTAGAGTACTAGTGTTAGTAATAGAAAAAAAATGTTTAGGTAATTTAGTTTTTTAAACACTGGTAATATGCAGTAGTTCTTAAAGTTTATTTTGATCTGAATAAAAAAATTCTTTTAATTTAAAAAAAAAAAAATATTTTAATCTAAAAAAAATTATATTCCGAATTGTGGTCAAAAAATCTAAAAATATAAAATATGTACACACCGTTCCTTTATTGCAACAAAAAAAATCGAACTTGACAAAATGAGATTAATGATTTCAAAACGTACCTTTATATACAGATTTAATAAAATATATTTTACTATAACTTCGGCTCAGTTTGAGATATATTACTGATTTTTTTTACATATAAAGTAGGTAAGAAGGAACACTTTTGCTTAAGTAACTTGAAATTTTTGATTTTTTGAGCAAAACAACACTTAATTAAGATTTTTGTATAACGTGCTAAATTCCCAATTTTTTATATTTGATAAATAAACTGAAATTTATTGTTGAGGGAAAGCTAGCTTCTATGCCCATTTCACTGGTTGCTTAGGCCAGATCATCAGGAAACCTTTTCCAAAGATTTTAGAAAAGCTAAAAATATTATACAAATAAAACCCTAAAGCGAAAGAATTCCAAACACTCAAAGTCTTACTTGTAACAATATCAAAGCTCAAACAAAATTAAGGTTATCTGGAATATTTCAGAAAGTTTTAAGCATAAATATTAAACCATGGTAAGCCTCAAAGCTTTTCTTGGGATTCAATGGATGGTCAATAGGGCTTTTTCCCTAGAGTGTAACTTGTGTTAAAAAATTCCCGGGAATGCCGCATAATAATATTTTTGATATTCTTAGGAATTTTAAGACGGGACATTTCAGAATTTACTTCTAAAATTTTTGACACAAAATTCACGTTTTTTGGGACATTAACCTTTATGTGCTCGGAAGTCTACATTTGTAGTAATTTTGATTAGATTAGCGAATACAAATTAAAAACGTCAGTCAAACAATTTGAGGTTTTTGGTAGCTTCCTAAAATCTTGTTTTAAGCAGATTGAAACGTTAGTGATGTAAAAATAATTATTTCTTAGGTGCTAAAGGGATGTTTTTACAAATGATCATCTCGTGGCCGGTAGTCTACATTTGTAGTCACTATGTGGTTTATATGCAAAGAAGCTTTATTTGTTGCTTATTATATTTGTACACCTTTTTTTTCTTTTATTTTTGCTAAAAAAAAGAATTTTTTGCATCACGTGTATGCTGATAACGCATCAAAGTAATAACATTTCATCAAAAACGAAGACGAAGACATAGACGAAGTGTACGTTACTTTTATGATATTACATTGTTTTGTTTTTTTATTCTTTGTATTGCAAAAATTAGTAAAGTGTTGCGCATCAATGTCAAAATCTCGATTCAAACAAATACTTCGATTTATTGGTTTTGATAGCCAGCGTACTAGAGCTACTCGACTACTGGAAGATAAAGCAGCACCAATCTCAACCATTTGGAACCAAATGAACCAAAATCTTAGCAGATATTATATGCCATGTGGAGAAATAACAGTGGATGAACAACTGTTTTCATATCGTGGACGAACCAAATTTACCCAGTACATACCTTGGAAGCCTGCGAAATACGGTATTAAAGTTTGGTTTGCTTGCGATGCAATATCATTTTATCCGCTCAGAAGCGAAATCTACGTAGGAAAGAACCCGAATACAAGTCGATCTGCAAATGTTGGAGAGAATGTAGTAAAAAAACTAGTTTCTAACTGGGAGAATACCGAAAGAACAATGGTTTGTGACAATTTTTGCACATCGTTAAATTTGGGTAAATTTTTATTGTCCAAAGGCCTTGCAATTCTTGGTACAGTTCGCCAAAATAAACCCAACGAAATGAAAGCTGACCGTTAACGTGGAGAATATTCATCAGTTTTTTATTTTTGGAATCAAAGTTTGCACTATCATCTTATGTGCCAAAAAAGGGAAAGGCAGTTGGTATATTGTCAAGTACAACTTTGAATAATGATATTGTGGCAGAGAAAAAGTAAGCCGCAGTATATTCTTGACTATAACGTCAGCAAAGGAGGCATCGATGCAATGGACAAAATGCTGTCAGCATATTCTACAAAACGCAAAACATTGCGATGGCTATTGGCAATGTTTTTCAACTTGCTAGATATATCTGCCTTAGCTACTTATATCATCTACATAGAAAATAACAGCCATATTCAGCAAACAGGCAAACGCAAAAAGTTCTTGAGAAGTTTGGCAAAATAGATGTTTATGCCAGCAATCATAGAACGTTCAAAAATTTCTAGGGTACACTGAAAAAATTTTCTTCACAGATCCAATGAAATTTACATTAAAATTCAACCTATGCAACCTTTCATTGGATTAATGAAATGTATCATAAAATCAATGAAAATTTTGCATTAGTTTAATGACAAACGTTTATTTTATCCATTTTTTCAATGAGGATTCATAAAATCAATGAAAATTTTGTCATTGATTTTATTTATCCTTCATTAATCCAATGAAAGGTTACATAGGTTGAATTTTAATGTAAATTTCATTGGATCTGTGAAGAAAATTTTTTCAGTGTAGTTACTACAAATGTAGTCTTCCGACCGCCCACGTTAGTTTTCGATCCCGAACACATAAAGGTTAAAAAGTACATACTAACTGACAGTTATCGATGTTAAATGAAGTAAAATAATCTTTTTTAGGCAATTACATCGACAATATCGCATTAAGCTAATACAATATGTTCAGGATTTCACTTTTATCAGCATTATGCAGTCAAAGAGGGGAAACGTCTAATTTTGACAAATATCTAAAAACTATATTTACGACTTTTGGACGACGACATGCTATACGATATCTAGAATCTTAATAAAATGTTAAACATGTTTGATGAAACAAAAATTCAAAATACCCTGGTTATTTACATGAAATTGTATCCCCAATTACAAATAATAGTTCAATATTTTGGGACAAATTCCCAAAACTGAAAACGCTGTGTATACGAAGCAGTGTTGCCAATGAAGAACTCGAAAATTACACATGACTGTGAACCAAATTACACTTTTGTAGCAAATTTACACACATAATTCAAAAAAGTAGCCATGCTATAAGCCTTGTAATAAACTCAGACTTTCTAAAAAAAAATTATATTGTGTAAGCCCAGACTTAATAGTACAATTTCATAATATTGCTCGTGGAGATGGAAAGTGAAAAAATGTGAGGGCGTAAAAAACTATTTTGAATGTGATGGACCCAGATAAAAATTAAAAAAGCTTAATAAAGAAAGTCTTGACTGTCAAAAATTAATGAAAAATAGAACTTTTAGTAAAATTACACATGAAACTAAAAACACATGGGCTACACATGCAAGTAAAATTACACACAATATCTGTAATTACACATGGACTGGCAACACTGATACGAAGCAAAGAAGTCTTTTTTAATCCTTTTCCCTTTCACCATTAAACTTTAACGATACGAAGCAAAGAACTCTTTTTTAATCATTTTCCCCTTTTCCCTTTCACCATTAAACTTTTACGTTATGAAGCAAATGTTTCAGTATTAATATGGACAAGGAGTTATATTGAACTTGATTTATTTTTTTAAGATATTTAAAATTTTTTATTGTTAAAGCTAAGGCACGAGCTCTATGTGTACATTTGTCCTTCAAGTTGTGCTGAAAAAGGTCAACAGAAAAGAGAAAGACAAAGTGAAAAAACAAAAAAATGTACTTGGACTTCAAGAAAAATTCTTGACGAAAGTACGAAAAAACAGAAGTAAAGGAAAAAACTTGTAAAATCAATTAAAATGGATAATCATTCAGGAAAGCAAATTTCGATCTACCAAATGTTAAAATACAATTTGGTTTAAGGATTGATGTTTGACTAGTGACGTCAGCAGTCGTCGATGGCTGCGAGTGTAAGACGGCAAATCCATCTGAGGAGATCGAGTGGTTGCGATCGAAACATGTCATGGTAACCTGCCGGCCAGGGTTCGAGCCCGAGCCACGTCAAGAATGAAAGATTATCAATAACAATTTTAATTGATTTTCATGTTGTAAAATTCCTTTCTTCATAAAAATAATTTAATAAAAATTAAATTTCATGAACTTAAGCCTAATTAAAAATATTAAAATTTTTTTTCCAAATTTAAAAATCAAAAAAAAATATATATATAAAGATTGCTTACGGCCTTATATATAAAAAAAATATAACAGGTTTATAAAAGCTTTATGAACGGATTTTCAAAGAACATTAGTTTACTAAACACTTTATAAACCTGTTTTTTTTTTTAAATAAGGCGGTAAAACTTTATTTACATTTTTCTTTAAAGTTTAAGATTTAGTAAAAGCATTTATATATTTATCAGTTTTATACCTTTTTTTGAACTTTGGAATCGATTTGTTATATTTTTTTGCATATTTTACACTTCAAAACATTATTTTGCACTTTTCAATTAAAAAAGCATTTGTGCTGCATATTTTATGTTTATAGTGCATGTTTTACCTTTTTGAAGCATATTTTGATACTTGTTGAATTTTTTTTTAATTCTAACAAATGCTTTGCCATATGGCTTTTCTATTGATATCCGCAAACCAATAGATGTGTAATACATAAATATATTGGTTCTAAAGGCACCTTTTAGTACACCGGTTGACTTAGAATCGCTTTCTAAATCGATCAAACGATGCCGGTCCGCCCAGCTAGTTCTCTTTTCATGTAAACTTTGTGCGTTAAGTATAGATAGCCATTTTGGAGATAATTGTAAAAGAAAATTGGTACGGACTTTTAAATTGTCATAAAAACGAAGCCTATTGAAAATGTTTAAAGTCGGAATAGTGCATAAAACATGCTAACTATGTTAGTATTTAGATTAAATTTGGTCCAAAAATATTTAATTTCAAAATCAGCTTGCCATACAAATACAATTCCCAATAATAGCCCGCAATGCCATAATATTCTATGATTGACTACAATAACTTCTATAAAAGCTTATTCAAAAATTTCAAAATGGGTGGCCCAGATTTGACACATATAAAACCCTTCTTCCTAAAATCACCTTAAAATTAAAAAATCTCAAAAAGATGTTTATATCTAGATAACATTCTGCGCAATTTAGTTATGTTGTGCTTGTTACCACTCATGGGTCACAAATAGGAAGAGTCGGAGATTTCTCTGTTATTTTGGTCTATGGTACATATTATATGATAGACTTGACCGATTATACATTTTTAACCTGCAAATATTATTAAATTATTGAATATTTTGTTTACAAATAAGCCGTTTTTGTTTTTTTTTTTTTATTTTAGGGCATATTTTCAAGTTTTTACTATATACATATTTATTTACTGCGCATAAAACACTTTTTTTAAAGTATATTTCCGGTTTCCCTGATAATGACCTTTGACCTTAAAGAAATTTTTGTAAAATATAATTTTAAAAATTATAAAATACATAACTGAAATTTAGCTCATAGAATAAATTCGAAAAATAAAAAAGGTTGAATATATTTTTAAAAATTATTTTACTAAGATTTTTCCACACGCAGAGAAAAAATATGGTTGGGCATTGTTACGGCAACAACGCTATGTTTAATGTAACAATATATTGTTGTAAATTTGAGTATTGTTGACCGAAAAATAATGATTTTTCTAACAATTAAATTATGATAACTTTCAAAACATATTATATTACTCAAAACTATATCATGATATTTAATATTACTTTCTATTTAATGATTACTTTCTATTTAATGATTACTTTCTATACATTAATCATATTATGTTTTAGATGCAATCAAAATATTTTTACTCTAATAATATTATGTTAGCGCCATTTGTAAAATAATTATGAATCAGTTGTGTCGTGTGAGCGGATAAACTATTTAAAGATAAATTCTCATAAAATAAGTTTAAAGAAATTAAAATATTAGCGGCGTTCATTCGGTATTAGTGATGTAATAGAGCAGATGCAAAATATCGTAGTTTTTTTGTAAAATCAAACAACAAAACACACTGAGATTTCGTCATATTTTATAAAAGTGTTACGATATTTCTGTGGTTTTCATGGACAACGGCGCATGTCTAAAAACAAATGTTTCAGGAAAGCCGAAAAACCATTCAAGATCAATTGGGCTAGGTATTGCACTTTTTAAACTTTGTCATTACGTTAAAAAATCGGATATGATCCATCTTTTTTCAAAAATTTTATGAAACATGTAAAGAGCGTTTAAAATTATGTAATATGGCATCAACATCTCAAAATCGGCAAAATGGACATACGCGGTAGCCCATGAAAACCACAGATTTTGCATTTGCTATTTTGCAAGCCTAATATTGAACTCTGCTATTTGATTTACATTAAGAAAAATTTTAAAAAGCCACAAAATAAATAAATCGATGCCAAAAAATTTCAATTTATTTTGTATTTTTATGACAGTTATGAAAGGGGCTGTATCATAATATGATTGCTTCTTAATTTATTATGATTAACATGTCAATTATATGATTAGTTCTTAACTTATTATGATTAGCATGACAATAATTTGATTATTTCATAACTTAGTATGAATAACAGAATAACAATATGATTATGGGAAAAATATTATGTTTTAATATTACGAGTATATTTAGTTATAATATGATTCAAAAATAATCTTAATATGGTGATTACAATCATGAATTTCATCATAATATGTTGCTCTCAGAATATGTTTACCACAATTATGTTTTTTCTTTGCGTGCAGTCAGGTTATAGTTTGGAGAATGTACTGATCGAATAAAATAATTTAGATAAAATGGTTCCTTGGTATGGCAAATTGGCCAAATCGGTTTTTTGTTAAACTTTAATTATAAAATTACGAATTTGTCTAAACATTTTCAAAACACTACGATAGGCATCGCTTTAAGAAAACCAAAATTTGTTTTAACATTGTGTATTTAAGATTTTTTTTTTAAATTTCTTAATTTTCGTTAAAAGCAACAAACAAAATTTATTCTTTCACTCGGGTGAAATAACAAATTGTCTTGTAATACATTCTATCACAACTTAAATTGCATACCATGTAGTTCATTATACTAAAAAGAAATAATAATTAACAAAAATGTTTTGTTTCTAGGCTCCTAATACGGAATATCGGTTCCCACCAGCCATAAGTGTGCAACGTTTGGCACCCCAAGTGCAACGACAATTGCGCGAAACTCAAGAACTTATTAAAGACTCATGTCCTCAACTATATGCTGCTGGATATGGCAGCCCCGGGCCACCGCCCTTACGCAATCAAGCGGCTGTCACAGCGCGTAATCATCCAACCAACAGAAGACCTACCCTGGAGACACAATTCTCCCAGGAACTCTCGTGATATCTACACAATTAACACAAACAGTAAAACAAACACACGCATACACATACATACATACATACATACATACATACATACATACATACATACATACATACACCCTGCAAATAAAATTGGACCACCTGACCCATTTTAATAAAATGGACTACTCCATGGACTAGTCCGATGTAATGCAAGCATGGACCATGTCATTGTTAAAAAGTGTTTGTGGTGAGACGACATGTCTTCGTTTTTTAACGACATGCTTTCGTTTTTAAACGACTTCAAAACTAATCCTCTTGAGTATACCATGGAGTAGTTTTAAAACTAGTCCTAAGTGGTCCAAAGGTGGGTTCTATACCATGGAGTAGTTTTAAAACTACTCCTTAGTGGTCCAAAGGTGGGTTATATGGTCCTCTCCTAGGACATCGTAATGTTAAATAGACCAGGTTTTTTCCATACGTTTGGGTTACTTGTGGACTAGTCCTGGTCCCTTGTGGACTACTCTTTACACGCGTGTTTGGACTGGTCCTATTATTTGCAGGGCATACATACATACATACATACATACATACATACATACATACATACATACATACATACATACATACATACATACATACATACATACATACATACATACATACATACATACATACATACATACATACATACATACAAACATAATAAGCTAAAGCTAATTAAGGCAAAATTTAGCCCGTTAACATATTAAGTTAGAAAATCCATTAGAAAAAGGACAAAAAAGAAAATGGCAAATAAATTTTACAAAAAATGCATTAGAATCACAGAGTGGCTGAGTTAAATAAGTAGACAGACTCCTTTAAAGTGGTGAATAAAACTACTGTTGAAGAGTTTTAATTAAGAAGAACTTGGTGCACAGTCATCAAAGGATTTACAAGGAGTTAAAACATTCTTATTACTAAAAAAAATATATAAACAAAATAAAAGTTTCGTTAAATAATGATTCAAAGTAATTATAATAAAATTAAGGAAAAATTAAGCCAAATATTTAAAAAAGAAAAAAAGATCTAAAATAATTAACACATAAATTGCATAATGCCAAACATGGACCTTGTTTTTTTTCTAATTATTTATTTAAAATATCTCGCCCATCTGATTAATAATAAACTCTCACATACTCATAAAACCATAAGAAAACGATTAGCATTAGAAGACTCACGAAAAAACCTCACTCTGATGTCTTGATAACATTACTCTTTGATGGTATTAGTGAAAAATGTGTATATTTTGTTGTTGTAAGTTCACACGTACGAGAGCCATCTCCTCTAGTCGTTTTTCCATCTATTCTAACGATTGCAGTAACATTTTTTAAATTCACCACAAACTATTGCGCCAAAGAACTACAAACGATCAGTCTCTTTTATTTCCTGTCTGTCATTTTTCTGTTATTCGTGCAAATTCATGCATACATACAATTATGAATGTTTTTATGTACATTAGTGTGTCCTAAAAATTTCTTTTAATTTCATGGCTGATTAAGCATAATTTAAAAGCTTATAGGGTAAAGTATTTTTGAGATTTTTCGGAAGAGGTTAAGAGGTCGCTCAAGTAGAATTTTTGCCAAAAATTGGGTTTACCGGTCTTTTTTTGAGTTTTCTTCATAACTTTGTTAGCAACCACAATTTTCTTCACTTTTAAGGATATAAATATGTCCAAGCTTTATTTTTGTGTGCAGAAACTATAATTTTTTGCAATAAATTTGCTTATTTAGGTACCCTACATTACTATTTGTCGTAATTTTTTCCATACATTTTTTAAATAACGCTTTATAAATTTTAAATTTTTTACGAAACAGAAAATAAACTAACAACTTAGTTTAAAAGATCAATTCTTTTTAAATAACTTAGAAACAAATATTTTTTAATTTGCTCTTACCGTTCGTGAGTTATACCGGTTTTAAGATTTTGAAAAAATTCTCAAAAATACTTTACCCTTTAAGCTTTTTAATTCTACTTGAGCCCCAAATTTTTGTTTTTGGGATACACTAATGTACATATTTATGAAATCCTGATGCACCACACAGAAATTACAATACATTAAAAAACAGCAAGCAATGAACTGAAAATAGGAAAAACATTAACCATTCATACGTATTTCGATTTCTCTAAATAAAATAATTAAATGAAAATATAATTAATAAACTAAACATACCCACATTACAAAAAAAAAGAATAATAATAAATTAAAAAAAATAATAGAGGGAAAAATGTACCAAAATTAACCCATTGAGATTTATAACTGTTTTACTTTTGTGCGTTTGATGTACTGTACTGCAAAATAAATAAACAAATAAAAACCAACAACAAAGAGAAAAACTTTATAATCGTACTCGTATTGTATTTTTAAGTAATTTTTAACAAAATATTAAGTAAAAAAAATTAAAACCCAAAATAATGATGATAATGTGTAGCATATTATTATTATTACTGATTATTGATTATTATTTATTGAAGAATTATTATATTATTAAAATATTGTATTTATAATTAATTTAGTTATTATTATGATCATTATTAGTTCTATATACTCTAATTTGATGTAAAATAGTTTTTTCTTATAAAACAACAAAATGAAATTAATAATAATGAAGCCAAAAGAAAAAAAAAACAATATAAATAAATAAATGACGATGATGATGTTAGAGTGGAATTTTTCTTAACAATACCAATTTGAATATTAAATTTTTAATTTTGTTTTTAACTGCCTGGCCCACAATGTCGACAAGAACATTTCTTTCGTATATGGATTTAATTTAATTTTGTATTATTGTTTTCAATATAAATATACGAAAGAAATGTTCTTGTCGACATTGTGGGCCAGGCAGTTAATAATCATTTTTATAACCAGTGCTCCCGTATTTATAAAAACCTTTCGTTTTTTTGTCATCGTTTATAACAACTTTTTTATTCTGTCAATTTGCATGTGCGTAAAGATGTTCCCTATCATAGTATAAGTGCCGGTTCACACACATCAAGTTTGACTATTCAAGTCTTAAGTTTTTAGTAGAGAGAGGAAAAGGTATGGCATTCTCTTTTCCCTTCTCTCCTTAAAGTTTAAGACTTGACGAGTCAAACTTGAAGAGTGTGAACCGGCACTAACTAGTAAGGCGACTCTTTGTTAAATTCATAAATGTTAAATTCTTATATCAAAAGCTTATAATTTGCGGTCTCCAAATACAGTTATGAAGAGATGTTACAGCAGCTAATAACACACAGTTTTTTTGCCGCAAATTTTCACTTGCTATTATTAATTCGCGCAGCAATGAATACAAACAATAAGAATGGCAGGTGGTTAGATTGCTTAGCTGTGCTTTTTAATTACTAACTTAAAGCCTTTATGCCGAAATTTTTATATGTTTACATAGGGACTGAAATGTCAGATAGTTTTATGATGTTGTAAAAAAAAAATCAAATAAAAATGCAGTTGCAATTGCGAGCATAGGATAAAACAATGAACGACCATTAGAGGAAAAGTCCGCTAGATTAATTACCTTTTGGGTGTTGAAAATCAAATCCAATTTAGAACATTAGATAAAGTTGCAATAAAATATCTTATAGTCCCTGTTACTTTGGTTCCTTCAGAAAGGTGCTTATCAGCATCACAATTTTTAAAAACTGCCATCTAAAATAACGTGCGTGCATACATACATACGTCTCTTACGTTCAATAAAGTGATAAAAACAACGAACTGTAGCCTGATAAAAAACTAGTTATAGTTTTCCTACTTAGGTACAAACATTTAGTCGATAGTAATATCGATTATGAAATCTGAACTACCGATAAATATTGATAGTTTCCCAGCACAATTGTTAACTGCATCATTTTTGTAAAGAATATAAGCGTGAACAGCGTTTAAAAAGCTGCAGTTGAGATAGTAAAAGTCATAAGATTGTGCTGTAACTTCGACATCTTCATTTGTCATTGGACAAAATAAACTGTTGCCTTTACTTCTGATTCATTAAATGAAAACAGTCGCAGTGAAGGCAAAAGCAAAAAACGAGATGTTGTACACAACAAAGAACATCGGCAGCAGGGTTGTCAGATGTGGCGATTTCTCGCCAAACGTGGCGATTTTCAAACTTGTTTGGCGACCTAATTTTTGATTTGGCGACATGGCGATTTTTTGGCGATTTAACAAAAAAGTTGGCGATTTTGTTGGCTATTTTTGATGAGCTATGCATTTATTTTGAAAATTGTTAAATTCAATACTGAGAAATAATACTAATTTTATTATACTTATATTATTTTTATGTATGAAGTTTGAGGAATTCATATGTATGGTCAGTATTTGAAAGTTCAAATGGCTGATGAAGATAATGAATATCTTCGAGAAAATAGTTTTTCATATTTAAAAGTGCTCTTGAAAGAATCAATAAATAGAAATTAACATAAATATATTTAAAGTCTATGAACATTTTTTCATTATATGTATGTGGCAATTTTTTATCCCAGATACAATACGTTGTTGTCAGTGATATTTTAAAGATTTTTATGAACTCTTACATACCTTTGGACATTTTTGAAACCCAATGAAAAAATTAGCGTTGGTTAATTGCAAAGATAAATAAGTTTATGCCAAAACTTTAAAGCTGCAACGAAACGGCAGGTACGTACAATTTCAAGGAACTTACTTTGACTGTTCTTTATATGTTCTTTATATTATTATAAGTAGGGATGCGATTTTCATGCAAATACATGTTTTTTGTCGTTAGTCTAAGATAGATGTCGACCAATTACCTTCCGAATCATTACATTTGCGTTAAAATGGCATCGATTTGTTTTTGCATATTGTTGCATATTTTTGTGAAAATTCATATTTTTGCATATTTTGGTTTTGAATGCATATTTTTGCATATTTTAACATTTTTGAGTGATATATTTTTTATTTTCAAAATTTAGACAGAAGATCCTTCTATGTTTAACCGATGCAGCACCACACCATGTTTAAGGCTGCCAATGAGCTTAAAATATTTTAACCAAAACTGTTCACATGTTACTTGCTTGGCATATGGGTGGTTCTGATCTGTATAGGAAATTAGAAGCCAATTCGATAGTATTGATTTATTGGTTTCACACGTGATACATATTTTTAAAAGCTCCTTTGCGAGTTGCAATTTTGAATAAAATGTTTCCCTTGGCAACTTACCACTGCAGTCAGTATTAAACTGAAGAACTTGTTGCTACCGGGGCTTATACAATTAAAAAGGTAAAAGAAATATTTTATTAAAATAGCAATAAAAGTCAATTAGCATTTGTATTTTCCAACTACGTATATATTAGTGTAACAATAATTAAATTTGAGGAATATTGTTCAATTAAGACAACTCTAGTCAAATTAACTGATATGCAGAAAGTTATATTAAGAAAGTATTATTAAAGACCAATTAAAAAAAATCCAAATGTTTTGCAAAAATAAATAAACGATTTCAAATTTAACTTTTTTTGATCTGGAATCAAATGTGGGATTTGAATTAGAAAATTAATATTCTCCAAATAATATTCTCCCTATAACTTCGGTTGACGTTGGGAGATAATTTTCCATGCACAAAAGTTTTTTGCGGCCGAACAGACAAAGGTTTACTTTTGATAATAAAAAAAGGATTTATTTGTTTATGCGAACAAAAATTTAAATTAGTTATTTAAACTAAGTTTTAAAAAAATATTAGACTAAACTGTTTATTTTATTTTGTTTGTTTTAAAAAAAAATTAAAAAACGGCTTTTGATGGAAATATTCAAGATTTTAGTGCATATTTTTTATTTTTTTAACGCATAATTTGGAGTTTTTAGTGCATATTTTATGCGCATATTTTCGACATTTTATTGCATGAAAATCTCATCCCTAATTATAAGTAATGCCTGTGTTTAAGCTATGAACTCCACTACAACTCGCCTTTAAAGTAGAATGCAATACGAACTTCTAGACGCTTTGTTACGAGTTATAAGTTGCACTTCTTTTGTACCATCGTTGAATAAATGAAAAACCCTTACAATGTATTCCAAAAAAGAAGACAAATAGGTAGCTTTGCCGGTGAAGCGTTTTAGATATATAATAAAACTGCAACTACATACATATATAAAAATGTAAATATATCCAATATTTGTTCAATACTAGCCGCAAAAAAACTTTTTTTGTAGTAAACATCGCACCATTTTTGTGTTCACTAGCTATTTTTACTTTTTTCTAAATAAAAATTAAGCAAAACATATACCATGGCGACTTTTTTGAATTTTTGGCGTATTTTAGCGATACGGAACAAATTAATTTTTTTAGAATTTATAAAGAATATTTTTTAATAAATTAAAAAATATGTATTTTACTGCCAAAAACTTGAAAATAAAGGCGAAAAAGGTCAAAATCAATCTGACAACCCTGATCGGCAGTCAACATGTTCGGAAGTGTTTGGTTTGCCCGACTGAAACTTTTAAAAATTCCCGTAGTTAACGAAGATGGGACGTTGCGTTTGTGTTTTTGTTTTCCATATTTTTTTTAAATAATACATGCGTACATAAATACATAAATATGTACATACATATTTATTTATTTTTAAGCTTAACAAATCTTTTTAATTTTTTGAAATGAAATAAAACTGTAAATAACATTATCGCTTTCATATACATACAATGAGCACAAAGTCCCATCTTCGTTAACTTCGGGATTTATTAAAAGTTTCAGTCTGTCAAACCAAACACTTTCGAACATGTCGGCTGCCGATGTTCTTTGTTGTGTGCAACTTTTCGTTTTTTGCTTTTGCCTTCACTGCGACTGTTTTCATTTAATGAATCAGAAGTAAAAGCAACGGTTTATTTTTGTCTAATGAAAAATCAGAAAGTGGAAGAAAAAGCAATTTTTTGATTTTGACTGCATCTTTTTAAACCCTGAGCGTGAATGCTTTAATATGCAATATATGTACATACATATAAGCATTTAAGTACAAAAAAATAGTCTATTATTTTCCACAAGCTTTAAAAAAACTGACTAGTAGCTAGTAAAATTTGTGTCAAAAAATTAATTTAAAAATTTTTTGTTTGTGAAAAATAAACATTTTGCAAAAGCAAGTAAGCAAAATATGTTAAAAACAAGTTAGAGTGCTATATTTGATACCCTCCACCTACAGTTCGAATATTTTAGGAGTAATATCTATATGATGTCTATTTATTATTAATTTATTTTTATGAAAAAAACATCTGCATTAAAATTCATGTCAAGTGACCCAATTTTTTAATCGATGTCTTCCAATTTGGGTGAAATTAGCACCAAGCTTAGTCCTATTAAATAGTAGTTTAGGCACAAGTTTTCAACAAGATCGGTCAAAAAGTTTCTGAGATAAAGGGGGTCAAAGTTTGACATTTTGGCCATATAGGTGTTCTTTCTCATCCATGTAACTTATTACCTATTGGTGTTAGACAAATTTGTCCCAAGTAGCTTAGAAAGCTATTTGATCAATCTTTTTAAAAAAAACATTTTTTTAAGGTAAATTATGGAACGTACATATATCACAAAATTGCAAAACATTATTTGTTGGCCATATGAAGCTAAGCTGAAAGAAAGTTTACCGCAATATCTATATCTGCTACCAAGTTTTGTTGTGATAGCATTCTTAATTATGGCTTTAGGCGTAACTAAACTGTTTTCCGAAAGTAGGGTTTGTATGGGGCCTAAGGTAAATTTTATACCAATCTTCGCGAAACTTTTCATGTCATTTCTAGTCCTATGACTATGGGACCTAGGATAAATTATAGACCGATCTTCACGAAATTTCACAGCGTCATTTGTAGTCTTATAAAACTGTGACATACTAAATTTTGTTATGATAGCGATTTTTTTTAACGGTTTCATGTGTATTAAACTGTTTTCCGGGAGTAGGGTTTATATGGGGCCTAGGATAAATTATGGACCGATCTTCACGAAATTTCACAGTGTCATTTCTAGTCTTATAAAACTTTGACGTACTAAATTTTGTTATTATAGCATTATTTTTTAAGATTTTATGCGTATTAAACTGTTTTCCGGAAGGAGGGTTTATATGGGGCCTAGGGTAAATTAAGGACCGATCTTCACGAAATTTCACAGCGTCATTTCTAAAATACTAGTTTTAGGCTTACAAAACTGTTTTCCGGGAGTTGGGTTTATAAGGGGCCTAGGGTAAATTAAAGACCGATCTTCAAAAAATTTCACCGTCTTATTTCTAGTTCTATAGAACTTTGATGTACCAAATTTTGTTATGATAGCATTATTTTTTACGGTTTTAGGCGTACTAAACTGTTTTTCGGAAGTAGGGTTTATATACAGTGTCATTTCTAGTCCCATTAAAGGAATTTTTGCAAAATCTTATATCATTCTGTTCATTTTTCCACCATTTATGTGAGTTTTTGTAACAAAATTATCCATTTATTTTAGGTGGTGGTTCCACATTTTGATTCATAGCTCTGATCCTACTAAACCGATTTTGCTGGATTTCAATCCCAAACTGCTTAGGATAACTGTAAGCAATTTGACACCAAGTTTGTTTATTTCTTTTGAGGTTTTTGAAAGTGAGCGTGTTTTCAACAGACGCACATAGGGGTTTTTTGCCAATCTAGCCGGACATTACTTTTTGTTTTAGCTTATATTGTTTCTTAAAAGTTATTGAGTGCCCCTAGATCGATGAAACTTGGCAGAAATATGTGATATTGTCATAGGCAGGTAAACATCAAAAATAAATAAAATCGGACCAAGGAGCAAAAGGTTCCCCCTTGAAGAACTAATCCAACCTCTGAAAAATGCAGTTTTTTTTTTAAGTTTTCCCATACTTTTGTTTGGCAAATGCAACTTTTAACGTCGGCAAAAGTTAAAAAACCTAAAATTAGACCCATGAGTTCGTAAAATTACACTTTTCGCACCCGCCCCCTTTTGAGGGCGGTTACATAAAATAATATTTAAAAAAAAATTTAAATATTAAAAGAAATAGATTACTAACGCCTTAATACTATAAAAATTTAATTTTTGAACTTTTATGGGTAGGGGGAGGTATACCTCCAACCCCCCCCCCCCTCCCCCGGAACGACCCTGTAAAAAAAATTTTTTTTTTTGCTAATTTCCAAAACATATTAATTTTTAAGATTTTATGTATTTTATAGTATTTAATTTATCTGAAAATAATTAATATATTCGTAATTATAACTTATTTATAATAGTAACAGCAAATTTTATTTAAAATAACTTCTCTTTTGCACTAAGATGATGATGAGTGCCATGGTTCTTCTTCCTCTGCTTCTTCAAAATCTTCTTCTGAATTCTCTTCAGAGCCAAGTACAGTTGGAAAATGTTTATTTCGTGTCTCAGACGCTTCTTCTGATAATAGCCCGATAGGCAACAATGCCTCACTCATTACAGTTGCGCCATGTATTATACACTTTTTCCATTTTATTCTCAAAGCTTCAAAATGGTTCTGATAACAATTTTATGATATAACCACAATATATATTAAAAAAAACCTAAAACTAGAGCCCAGATTTGATTTTTTATTATATATTATTTTTGTTGTTAATGATTTTAAAAGTTATGCCAAACAGGTACATTTATTTTGCTCCATAAAATAACGTCATTTAGCGGCCGCACAGATGGTTAAAACCCGTTCGCACATCCCTTTTTTACACAGGTAATATTAGTCTTAGATGTAATAATTTAAATAAAAAACATCTACGTACAACCAAAACATTTTATGACTGAAGAAAGGGTTTCTATCATATGTACCTATGCAAGATGAGCAAAAACAGAAAAAAGGTGAAATTTTCAAAAAATCATAAAAAAAAAATGGCGCAACAACGCGCAACGTTTTTTTTTTAATTTAAAAGTAGAGATTTTATCGTGATGTATAACATTTTTAAGAACTCAGCGGGCTTCACCTTCAAAAACCTTTTAAATTTTTTTTTTTTACAAAAAAAGTGAACAAAAAAATCGTTTTTTTTTTAATTTCGAACTAATTTTTTTATCATAAAATCTTCTAATAAAATTTTTCTAAAAATTTTCATAATTAGCTGTTTATATAGTCTTTCACAGAAAAAAAAATCAGTGTAAAATCTTTATTCGTTTATCTACAAAAAAATATATTGTAAACCTCCCAAAAGCGTAAAAAGTCGGTGAACACGCATGCAGTTTGATCAACTTTCCTGGTTTTAACAGTGTCCCAAAACCACAAATCTCAAGCAAAAGACTTGAAAATTCACTATAAGATGCCATTTCTTAAATTTAATTTTTTGCTTAATGTCCGGCTACACAGAAAAAATTATTTTTCCAACTCAAACAAAAAATTTGTAAAATCAAACAATTTTTTGTCTGAAATCGGTCCTATAAACAAATTTGCATATTCAAACAATTTTTTTGCATTTTGTTTATTGAAAAAAAACACTGATTTTTTCAAACAAATAATTTAACTGAATCAAACAAAAAGTTTACTGAAATTCATAAACTAAATTTCAAAATCAAAAAAAAAAGTTTTTGCACAAGCAATGAAGCGCACACAAGTAAGCATTGTATGAGAAGATGAAGGCAGAGCAGAGCCGCCGGCTGGCTTTGAGACACATTTTTTTTTGTTGGAATAATTTTTGAACGAAGTCTTATTTATACACACAACACAATGTTTTTCTTTATCACTCTCTGTTTCTGTATCCTTTCCTTCGCTAAAGAAGAAATGTAACCAAAAAGGGCAGCAGACCGACTCGATATGTTTTTCGTCATCATTTTATTTTTGTATTTGATGTATTTAACCAAACATTTAAAAAAAATTGAATACGGGATTTTGTTTCTTGTAATGTTGTTTCTGCTATTGTTTTTCTTATAGTTGCACTTTTGTTGTTGTTCTTATATTTCACATAAAGAAGTGTTGCTTACGATCAAATAAAAAAATGCAAAAAGACGACAACATTAAATAGCGTTAAATATTTCATACAAAATTATGAAAACTTGACACCAATAACGCGTTTATTATATTTTTGAAGAGTTGTCCACATTTTTGTTGGTTAAAAAAAAATCAAACAAAAATATTGTTTGAATCAGTAAACAAATTTATAGAAATTAAAAAAATTTTCAAACAAGCGTTTGTTTGAAAATAATTCGGCAATAATTTTTTCTGTGTAGATTGGCAAAAAACCCCTATGTGAGACGGCCAGAAAGACGGATATGGCTAAATCGACTTAGAATTACTCAAGGACCCAGAATATATATACTTTATGGGGTCTGAGATGAATAATAAAAAAGTAAAGAAAACAAATTTTTTTAAATAAAAAATCATATTAAAAAAGTTACTGCCGGTTTAACGATGTCGAACGTCATCGTTCGCATAGAAAATTATATTTAAAACAAAATTCGAAAATTTGTTTTTGTTTTAAATGTAATACTCTATTCGAACGTTAACGTTCGAAATCGTTGAACAGGCTGTAAAAAATTTTTAAAAGAACACAATGTTGTTAAAAAATGTAAACAAATTTAAACATTTTGCCCATTTATGCCTATTTATTATTCTAAAAAACACAACTCTTCTAATTGGGCCATAGTTTTAACTTTTAAACCACAAACCTTTTTAAATAACAAAAAAGTAACTGTCAAAAGTAAAATTTATAAAAAAAAACTTCAAATAATTAAATGACATTTCTCTTAGCTTTACGGCTAAAATTAATGTAAATAATCAAAAAATGTACATAAACCGTCACACTGCGGCGAAAAACACTGTAACCAGCTGGGCTAGAGAGCCCACTCCTTATTCCATTATGATACAAACATATTTAAATAACAATAATTATTGAAAATAATTAAAAATGAACGCAATACAAATCTGTTTGTGAACAAGAAATTATGAAGCGTATTTATTTCAGAACTATTATTCATCATCATTTAATGCAATTTCTTGCAAAATTATGTTAAATAATTATTTCTACGTATATAAAAATATATACAGATATACATACATCTGTACATAAATACATACATATATTTTTTTGACAAAAATTATTTAAAATTTAAATAATTTATTATAAACTGACTATACTATTAATTAACTACAAATAGGTTGAAAAATAAGTAGTTAGTAGTCAGTTTTAAAGTCATGCAAAGATGGCCAATTGACTATTGCCTATGACATGCCTATGTTAAAATAATGAGTCGTCGACAAGGAAAAAAGTCACTTAATCAACTAGATGTGGTTATAAAAAACCCGGTTTGAAGTTACTTAAAAATGTGTTTTTGACTTCCTACAGGGATGTAATATGTATGTATGTATTCTCAGAAACCTCTTAATAAATTTTATTTAAATTTGTTTTGACCCAGCTAGCATTTTGTATCATAATCTGATCATTTAGGAATCAGCTTCAAGGGCAAAATTCCCGTATATGAGCTCATTTTTCAATCATAAATGATACTCTCGTTGTGAGAAAATGGTACCCTACCGATGAATCACCTGAAAGAATCATTTGTGATACAGTTTTCTGATTCCTTTTTGATCAATTGAATGTTAGTTTTTCTAATCATTATTGAATCGTTTTTGTCTCATTATTTAATAGTAAATTATATAGTTTTTGATTATATGTATGTATGTATTTCATATTATATTTTAATTGTCATGTTTTTTTTAATTTTTCTCCGAAAAATCAGCACCATTATGGCTTTTGAACCAAACAAAATTAATTGGTTTTTCGCATAGAAGATAAGAAACAATTTGCACTAACATTTAAATTTATAAATTGTCAATAATTTTTGGTCTTCTTTTTTAACGAAGCGTGATGGGATGTAAAGCGAAAAAGAATCCGACCAGAAAGCAATGGAAAAAAAGACGGGGTATTAGAGTTGGGATAAAATATTAGTTATCTTTATTGTCGGTTATACTAACCTTTTATTTGTGCGTACTGTTGAGAACTAACTTTTTACAATTTTGTGTCTTTTGTAGTTACAAGAAAGTATCAAAGGTTATTATTCAAAGCTACAGTTTACAAATAGAAGCTTTTCTTAAATTACTCTCTTTCAATACTCAACAATATTTACATAAAAGCACTTATCGACATTCGCACTTAAACATCCCGGCCCCCTTGCTAAAATGCAACTTAAAGGAACCGAGTTAGGTTTTAGTGACTAAATAAAATCCAATTCTTCTAAGTAATAATATCTTATAGTGAGATTTACAATTCATAAGCGGATAATATTATTCAGTTTCATACAAGGTTTTATAGAAGTACATAGGATGATTCCTAATATAATACACTGGTACATGTAATTTTAAGTATAAAAGGTATAAAAAGTATAAAAAGTTGAATTACAAAAAAACCAAAAAAATGGTTTAAACGCCAAATCTGCCGATAATAGTCCAGCCCAAAACGGTGTCTTGAGTTTGACTGACTCGGAGTCCTGTTGGACGGAGGTTTTGGGTTACGAAGGCGTTCATGCCGATGCAAAAGTGTGTGATGCCTGCCTCCACATTGTCGGCAACGATCGGTGTTTCGGCAGCGGTTTACAACATGAAAATGTGCCAGACAATTTTCACAATACAGATAGCGTCGGACAACCTTGAGCTTTTCCGAGACATTCATTCTTTTGAATTTAAGGCATTTTTTTAATGCATGATCTTTTGGCATAAACGGCAATCTGCAGAATTGGTATGATGGTAAGGGTAATGACGACGACGGTTGTGAGTTTCTTCCTCTAGTGGCGAAAGACTTCTTCGATTGAGACGTGCCATTTGTGTTACTGTAAATAGATAGAAGAGAGAATTGTTATTGTTGTTCAGGGTTGGGAAGTAGTACGAGTTTAACTATAGGCCTAGTAACGATGCCATTGGCGGTTCGTATTTCAGCGACTCTTACTCTGTTATCGTTACCACGAATAACTTTGTCAATACGGCCAAGCCGCCATTGACTTGTGGGTAGACTTTCCTGTCGAATAATGACTAAGTCACCTATAGCGTAATCACGCTGGGGGTATTTCCATTTAATGCGTTTATTAAGCTTGAGATATTCCTCTTTCCACCTTTGAGCAAAATGGTGATGTAATACCTTTAATTTCTGCCAACGATTTACATAACTAAACGAATGGCTTGTAAGATCAGGCTCTGGGGGTGATAAAAGTGGACTTCCAATCAAGAAATGTCCTGGGGTGAATGCACAAAGGTCTGATGGATTTTTTCTCATCGGGCTTAAAGGTCTGGAATTTAAACATGCTTCGACTCGAGCCAGCATAGTGGAAAATTCTTCATATGTGAAGCTCTGACAATAAGAAATTCCTTTAACCCTTATGTGAGTGACAGGGTACCCGGGTAACTTTTTAATCTTTAATTGCATTTTTTTGTTTGTTTGAAGTTTCTTAAGGGAGTGGAACCGCTTGAGAACTCTTATTATTGTGTTTTAAATATATTCAAATAAACATTAGCTTAGTTTCTTAATTTGAAAGGGTTCTGTGGGGCAATTTATATTTTGCACCCTTAACGGAGTGACAGGGTACCCGGGTACCGGGTATTTTTTAGTATAATTTAATTTATTGTAATGAATATCACCTCAAAAGCATGTTGAATTGAAAAAACTGGAATATTTTTTTACTTTTCACATGAATGAAAATTTAAAATTTAAAAATAAAGACAGTGTTAGTTATTTCGTTTATATTGTTTATTCCATGGACTTCAGTTGTTTCTTCACTCCCGTCAGAATCATTTGAATCCTCGTTGTAATCTATTTATCCCATATGCTTTGCATCGGATGCTTCTGATATTATATCGCACATTTTCAGAATATGTTCACATTCGTTTTATATATCATGGAATCCAAGCGTGCTTGTTTAGAACAAGAAGCCAATGTTGTTATTGCACTTTACCTTCTTCTTGCGCTCACCGAACTTATTCATGTATGAACATAGTAATTTATGAAAGCAGTAGCAAGTAGATGTATTTGTCGATCAATCATAAAGCCAAAGGTAAATCCCCCGATTCGTGTTTATGTTAGACATTGCAAAAACTATTTTTTACATTTTGTTAAATGAATATATTGTAATATAATGTAAAATTTTCGTATTTATTGTATGTGGTACCAGGGTACCCTGTCACTCTGTTAAAGGTGTTTTTTTTTGTCACTCACACACATAAGGGTTAAGGTGGGTCTTGAAGCTTTTCACGCCAGCTTCCCAAAGACCTCCCATATGTGGTGCACCAGGAGGGATAAAATGCCATTTCAAAAGAGTAAAACTGAGTTGATTGAGAAATTTTCGCCTAACAAATTTTAATTTATTATAGAAACAGTCTGGTATAGCAGCCATGATAAGGCAATAGAATCGGAAACCTTTCGTTGTAGGTTAACATTGGCGAATTAGACCATTCATTCTGAGGCAATCGGAGCCATTGAGGTCCATGCCACCACAAATCAGTGTTGGAAAATTCAGTACTTTGGTACTTTTTTCAGTACTTTTTCATATTAAAAATACCGCAGTACCCCCGCGTTGTTTTCAGTACTTTTTTATCCTTTGAGCTTTTTATCTCTTAACTTCTTAACTGTGATATGATCATTTCGATAGCAGGCTTTGGTCATCATGTGTTTGTTGCAAAATTTATGTTGTTGTATTTTAAAAATAATTAACGACGTTAATATTAAAATGCAAAGCGTGGACGCTTTCCAGAATGGGATATTTGTTCTTACAAGTGACAAGAAAATTTATTTAAAGGGATGCGGATAATATGTTAGTGTAAAATTTAAATAAAAACCATAATTAAAGAAACATGCAATGCTAAAGAAATGGTTTATAAAGTATAAGAAACTGCAAAATCATTTTATTACACAGTTTGCGAAACATTAAGAACTAAATTTTGTTTTGAAAATAAATTCTTAAAAGTGATAATCAACTTCACTCCAGAAAATATTGTTTTCCAAAAAACCAATAGCATAATACTGTTGTTATTAATGTTATTTACAAACGATAAAGAAAACTATAATAATATCAATTCTCAATTACGTGTTCTAGCGGAACTTTGAGAAATAAAGCATTTCAGAACTAAATATACATATTTAAATTTCTTGAAAAAATATAGCCAATATAAGAAACAAAAATAATGTTTGCTGACATTTCACATTTTGCTTATGGTATTTTATCGATACCACGTTTCTGAACATCAATTGAACGCATATTTTCAAATGCAAAATGATGTAAAAAGCGAAGGAAGAAATTATTAACACGTAGAAACTGTTTCAAGTTGGATAAAAACTAAAGAACTATTAAAATCAACTGGTAGTTGCTGTTGTAGTTATAATATTTCTTATGATCTCTTAAAGTAAATTTGCTTAATCTTATAACAATATTGTGTAGCAGAAATATTATTTACATGTGTTTTTATTATTATTATTTACCGTTTGCTATTAAATACTTAGATAAATGAATTCCAATAAAATGTTTTTTGCTCCTTTTATTTTCATAAATTATTGCTTTTTAACAAAAAGTACCATTTGGTGGGAAAAATACTCTTTTAGTTGAAGTTCAGTACCATTTCAAAATTTCAATTTTGCAACACTGCCACAAAACATTTGTTGCAAGTTTGGTTATCGTGAGTCCACGGGATGCTAGATCAGCGGGATTATTTTTAGAGTCAACATGAGACCAAGATTGACTTCCAACTTTATCGATTATTGAAGAGATTCTGTTGTCGACAAAGGTTTTTCACCTGTTCGGCGGTTTTTACAGCCATGCTAAGACTATGGTTGAATCAGTCCATAAGAATAGCTTGTAGCTTCGAAAATTGAGTTGAGACTAGGGTATTCATTTAATCGGGATTTTGCTTTAATCGGTTAATCGCTCGATTATTTAATCGAGGTTTTGGTTTAATCGGTTAATAATCGGTTAATTTTGTTATTGATCGGTTAACCGATTAGTAAATTTTTTTTTTATAAATTAAGTAATTTCAATAAATAATAATGAAAAAATATTTATTATTTGGAGTTTATTAGTAAAAACATAACAATTCTTGAATTAAATCGAGCAAAGAAAAAAATAGTTCATAACTATGTTATTAAGAAATAAGCTGCGTGATCATTTTATTTCAATAATTTAAGGAGATCTTATAAAATAATCTTGTAGAAAAACAGTTGGTTAATTTGGCACTTTTCTTTAGTTGTGATAAAACTTGACATGGAAAAAATTCTTTCAATTATCGTAGATGTTGGAGAAATCGAAAGCAACCCATAATACATAATTTCTAATTTCTCAGTCCTTTTACTGAACTTCTCTAAAATTATAAAATATTCCATTATGCCATTAGAGTCTTGTTTTAATTTTTTTAAATGTTTAGCACTTCTAATTGTTTCGGTTAATTTTGTTGTTGTGTCATCATCTAACTTATCCTGGCAAAGCTCAGCAGCGAGCATAATGGAAAAAGTTAATTTCCGAATTCCTTAATTTCGGTTTTTGTCAGTATTTTAAGAATGAATTTCTTGAATGAAATATTTTGTATGAAAAAATATTTCTTAACAAAACTTTAATGGTGCACTTTAGTAACTATTTTGGTAAACTTTGGTACAGATAACATTGTAAAATTCTACATGAATGCATTGTAGAATTCATTTAAAAAAGCGAGTTGCTTTGCAACTGCCGTTTTGAAACTCACCCATAATTAAAAACACAAAAAATATGGTTTAATACTACAAAAAATCAAAAATTTTGTTACATCAGTTAATCGGTTAACCGACTGAAATTAACCGGTTTAATCGTTAATCGAAAAAAGCCAATTTTAAGTTAACTGATCAGTTAATCGGGTAGTAATTAATCGGTTAACCGATTAACGATTAACCGAATGAATACCCTAATTGAGACTGAATAAATTCGATCATTGTAGCCATAAGCTCCGCTCCGCAGAGTTCTTTTCTAGGCAGTGACACAAATTTAACTGGGGCTACTTTAGTCTTCGCCACTAGCAGATGAGACGATATGCAATTTTGAAACTCTGTACGTATATATAATGTGGCGGCGTAAGCTTTCTCGGATGCGTCATAGAAGCCGTGTAACTGGATTGAGTACGATGGGTCAAAGTCAACAAATCGAGGAATTTTTATGGTTTCTATGTTTGCATAGTCATCTAAAAACGCCCGCCATTGTAGAAGGGTTGATGGCTTAAGATCTTCATCCCAACTTGTTTCATCTTTCCAGATTTGTTGCACTATGATTTTGGCAACGATTATTTTGGGGGAAAGCCAGCCGGCTGGGTTAAAAAAGTTTTGCTATTTGAGATAAAACAGATCTTTTTGTAATTGCATTTCGATCGGGGTAATCTTTTAAACGAAAGTAAAAATAGTCACTTCCAGCATTCCAGCGTAAACCTAAGGTTTTAGTGGTACAAGAGTCTGACAGTTTTAAAAATACGGCATCTTATAGATGATCGGGGGAAATACCTTTTTGCAGATGTTCGTTGTTAGCCGTCCACTTACGCAGAAGAATCCAGCCGAATGAAGAACTTTGGTAAGTTCATTTCTAGCGCTTACAGCGGAAGAAATTGAATGAGCGCCGGCTAAAACATCATCTACATACATATTGTTACGTTAAATTTCAGAGGCAATAGGATTAGTTTTCTCAGAGATTTGATCTAATTCGAGAAGCGTTCTGATCGCCAGATAGGGGGCACAGTTAACACCAAAGGTGACTGTGCTTAATTCAAAGTCTTGGGGGTTATTTTGAGGCAAATCTCGAAAAATTATTCTTTGAAAGGGGGTATGATTTGGATTAACGATTATCTGACGATACATTTTTTCAATGTCTGCATTGAAAACGTATCTGAAAAGTCTCCAACGTAAAATAAGTATAGTTAAGTCCGATTGTTAAATTGGACCGGGGTAAAGCATATCGTAGACTATTTCCATTTGAGTAGGGGCTAGACTAGGGCTGCCAGATGTTTGAACCTATCAACCAGGACACATGGAAAAAATGGATAAAAAATTATACCAACAGAAAAGTTTTTTTTTATACATATGTATGTATGTATGTATGTAGTAAATACTAAAGGGTCACAACTCAAAATTTTTCAAACATGACTTTTTTCCATAAATTAATTCTCATAAGGCATTGCAAAACTTTCTTAAAATTAGACTTTTTTAATAAGGTAACTAATTTTTTTTTAAATATTTCACCATTTTTACATACACTGTTTTTTGGCTCTCCTGAAAGAAAATTTAAGAATTTTGAGTTGTTACAGTTTAGTATTTAGGTTGCGATATTTAAACACCATCCAGTTTTTATTTTTAAATCCAACAATACAGTGGTATCCCGGTTTAACGAAATATATATTGTCAGGCCCTTTCGTTATATCGAAAAATTCGTTAAATCCCAAAGTTTTTTTTATTACATTTTTATTAATAAAACAATAATATTTAAGTAAAACAAAGTAAATTCGTTTATTTCCACTCATAACACAAACAGCTGATATTTATTAGATAAAGACCTTTTCATAGTCGTCGATAACGTTTAATTTTTCTTTAACAATTAATCGTTTTCTTTTAGCATTTTGATGTCAACTTTACAAAAACTTCACATAAATGATGTAAAATTTGAAACAAAAAACAAACATTTGTTTTGTAAACAAAAGTATAAAATTACTTTGTAACGTTCAAATTTTTATTTTGGACAGGAAGTATGTATTTTCTTTGTAAGAAAAAAAATACTTCTCTTAACTCGTTGTTCAGTATAATCGCTCTTAAAACATGTTAAAAATGTATACAAAAACAAAAGAGAATGGATGCAAATATGTTTGCATTCATTCTATCAAATCAAATAAAATTTTTTGGAAAAAATTCGTTATACAGAGTACAAAAATTTGCTGTTTGTTCGTAATATAGGGTACTGAATGGAAAAATATGACCGTACGTTAAATCGCGAATTCGTTAAACTGAGTATACGTTAAACCGGGATACCACTGTATATAGAAAAAAAATTAACGTGTACATAACAATGATGAAAAATAATAAAAAAAGTTGAGCTTAAAATGTTTTAAACTAAAATAAATTTCAGAAGATTGCACTTTTTCTAGAACTTCAATTCGGTCTTTGATATACATAGTTATAAAACAGGTAGCATGTCATATTAAAATCAAACTTACATTGCATAATACTCTGCAGTGTTTCAGTCTTTAAAAAGTTTATTTCCTTTGTCAAACTCTTGATTTTTCTTTAACCAACTGGACAACTGTCAAACTAATCAATTGAAAAAGCCATACACGCTTTGATTTGGACAACGACCGACTCAGTTGACAATTGAATTGAAACGTGTATGGGCTGCCTTAGAGAAAGCAATTTGTTATCGGTTTTCGATTACTTATAAAAGTTGTTTACACGGTATAACTTTTTACAGCCATTAGTTGAAACAAAATTTGAAAGAGGATTGACTGTCATCTAATATTATTGAAAGCTTTTACCAGCTTTACACCAGATAACAGTTGAATTTATTATATAACAGAAATCTTAACCTTTGTTAACAACTAAAGCAAAAAACTAATTTGTTTGTCTTGAACTGTACAAAAAACCAGGACAATTTAATAGTGGACCAGGACACCAGGACAAGTAGTATAAAACCAGGACAATCCTGGAAAACCAGGACGTATGGCAGGCCTAGGCTAGACGCATTAAAAACTACACGCAGTTTCGTGGTAGTACTGTCTGGTTTAAAAACCGCATGACGGGGTTAGTAATACGTGTTGTTGGTATCAGATGGGATGACAGCTGTCATTTGTTTTAAGTTCGAGTATTCAGAAATCACGTGATCATATTCAGATTTTAATGCGAGATTTTTAATTAATTTTGATTCGTTTCTAAGAAACTGCGCTAAGGCGATATGACAGGAAAACTGATATTAACGTGCTCTGGATATTCCCGACGAAATAGCAAAGAGACTACAAAACGTCCATTCTCTAAACGATATGTTGTAGACTTGTAAATTTTTTCACAATAACTATCTTCTGCTGATAACCGAGGCCTTTTTGACACTTCTTCGAGTTCCCAAAATTTTTGTAATTGATGATTTAGGACTATTTCATTATAAAAGGATGATACAGATTCTACACAGGTCCGTTCATTGATTCGACCTGTAACAATCCATCCGAAGACTGTATGTTGTGCTACTAAGGCTTGGCTATGGTTCCAACGCATACCATTTCTAATGATTTCTGGTTATAAATCACCACCGAGTAGTATATCAATTTCGGAACATTTGTGAAGATGTGTGTCTGCCATTTGCAAATCTGCAAACTCGCCAATCTTAAATGCCGATAAAGGATAATATGGAAGGTGTCCGGTTAGTTTTTTCACCACAAACGCATCAGCATGCGTTTCAAAAGAGCTGTCGATAGGAGAACCGATTCGAATATAGCACCTCTGAGTTGATATAGCCGTCATAGCCTCATTTAAGCCATAAATTTGTGTCTGTGAAGATCGGGGTTTTAATGAAAGTTTACCTTGTAGCCTTTTAGATATAAAGGTAGCTTCCGATGCAGAATCGATTAGAGCCCGCACAGTATATTTCAAATCATTCGAATAAATGTCGACAAGGGCAGTTCCAAGTAAAACTGTAGAGTTCGAAGTGGACTGTAATTAAGTAGAGTACGGATGCCGCATTTGTATAGCCGCTTGAGCAGAAGTGCTGGGGTTTAAGTTCAAACTTGAAGTTTGAGGGGGGTTTATATTGTGAGAATTATTCCCATTTCTATTAAGAGCTGGGGCTACACTACGAGGAACTGGTTGTGACTCAGCTATATTTGAAACCGTTTCGGTTTTATGAAGCAATGAGTGGTGTTTTTGTTTGCATATATGACACACATATTGACTTTTACAGATTTTGAATTCATGAGAGGTTTCCAAACAATTTGTGCAACGCTTTTGTTTTTTAACAATTGAAACCCGTTCCGCCGTACGTTGAATACGCCTTATATTACTACTGGTTTCTTTAGAAATTGGGGATAGGTTAAAAAGAATCTTCAGTTGTGCGTTAATTAATATACATACGTTTGTTTTCGTATCGATTTACGAGATTTTGCCATGCCATTTCAAACTCATCATTGGTGATAGGACATGTCCTGAGTAATTCACGAGCCTCCCCCTGTGTTTTTTTAAAAGATGACACATTTTCTCAACCGGAGATAATCGTGTGCTGTTTTGGTATAAGGCCGTGAACATGTCACGAAATGTTGGCCATGACTGATAGTCTCCACAAAATATTTCAGTGTCACAGGGTGGTATTTAAATATGATTAGTAGGATTTGAGCGAGTACTTTGACTAGTCTTTTGGCAAAGGGCATCTAAAAATTCATTTGACTAAAATCGCGATTTTAGCATCTCCAGTTCAACGTCCTTTTCTAACTCATGAAATTTATTGAGAATGTCATCGTAACATGACCTAAAATCCGACCAAAGGCGAACAATTTCATCCTTATTTATTTCTAAGGTATATACCGAGTGAGCGTCAGAGGGAAGTGATTCAAAGTAAGATTGGAACTCTACTACGCGATCTGAGGCGCGAATAAATGAGTCAAGTCTTGACATAATGCTCTGAATTATTTTAAAAATTTAGTTTAATTAAAAAATTTAAAGTTGTAAGGGCAAATATAAGGTCCTTTTTATAGCGCCACTCTTACCAATCGATTAAATTTTTTTTTACGAGTCGGTAAAATTTAAGAATTATTTTGAATTAAATATTCCATGTTGAGCATACTGTCAGCTGCCAGCTCACATAAATTTTCTTTCAACTTATTGGCAAGATCTTCGAAATCAACGCAGTTAGTTATGAATGGATTTAATACCCACCAATCACCATTATCTTCTTACAGCTCTTTTTTGAAAATAGCGGTATAGGCAGTTCCTTTTTTAAATTTTGCAACGCTTCTATCATGGTAGGAATAAATCGCTCACCAATTCATCGGAGGAAATTTCTGTTGCAACACTTTCAAAGCTGGTGAAAAAATCTAATTGTAGTTGTTGCAAAGATGTTGAACGCATTTAAATTTTTATTTATATGCGAATTTCAAAAGCCACTTAGGATTGTTAAACAAATGTTCATATACATAAGTGACTAAAAATTAATCTCGTCTAAATTACCTTAATTAATAGCAAACAATTAGTGTCATGTTTTTGCTTTGTTTTCATTGAATTTTATTTTTTTTTTTTATAATGATATTATTTTTAACCTTTGAGGGCAAAAACAACTCTAATAAGAACAACAGAAGTATACATACTTCTTTTGTAATCAATTTTAATAAAAGTTTCACACAAAATTAGTTTTTCTCAAAAAATTTTAACTTCGACAATTAAATGTAATTAAAACAAAAAAGATTAAAGAAGAACATTTTTTGACAAATTGGACTTAACAGCTGACGAGCAGTTGCTCTAAAGAGTTTACCTTGTTGAATTTGCCTTAAATGAATGCAAACAAATTTGTGTAGTTTTTTTATGTTTGATAAGTTTTTTTTTTTTTTTTCTAAATACTCTGAACTGTAAAGACTTTTTTATTGTTATACAGTAGAATCGCAAAAAAGTAAACCGAAATATTCCAAGGGTTGTTTACTTTTTCGAAAAATTAAATATTCTAAGCGGTATTTAAATGTAAAAAATGCAATAAAGCAAATTTTTCGAAAAAAACACACTCAATTTATTTAAATTACTTATTTTTAATAAATTAACTTAGATTTAATTTGCACCGGCTGGTTTAAAGTGCACAACTCCTCTTAAACTACAATTTACGATGCTACTGTATTTTTAATATAAAAATGTTATGCAAAATCAATTCAATATTTTAAATAAAAAAGAAAATCTAAACTTGCTGCGTTTTTTCTCTATATTGGTGGGGGTTTGAAAATGCAAAGTTGACAACACTGATTTGTTTATTAACCCTTTCACGTCAATGGGAAATATTTTTCCCAAAACTTAAATTGATTTTGGTAAAGAATTTTTTTTTAAATATTTATTTTGACATTAAGAGGTCGTACAACAGCTATGATTTATTGTAAATAAAAGAAAAAAGGTGGGGATACTAAAAGGGGTATAGAATAATAAAGGAAGGAAAATCCCATTTTTCTCCATCGTAAGTACGTTTCGATTTGGCTCGTTTTGTCGCGGATTTTATTATGTTTTTAAGTTGTGTAAGTGATAAATATTATGTGATTAGTAAGGAGAAATGATAAATAATAATAAAAAAATTTATAACTGATCAATAGTTGTTCAATTTTGTATATATACTCTATGGGAAACATTTTTCCCTATGGACCAGAAGAAAAAATTTACTCTTACTACTGCTAAAATTTTAGCAATGGCAAGCAGAAGTGTCGGGAGTTCCTTTTACGCCAAAATTAGATATTATAGCTGCTAATGGCGGATTTTAGTGATAGGGAAGATAAAGTTCACCTAGATGAACAATATCAAGACTTTTTAGAAGAAATTAATATTGTGAAATAAGTAAATTTTCACTCTGGTCTATAGGAAAAAATGTTTCAAATAGAGTTAATATACATAATTGAACAACCAGTTTTAATTTTTTATTATTATTTTTCATGTACTTCATCTTGATGAAGAAGACCAATACTTTTTAGGAGAAGACTTGAAGCGGCTGTGGATGTGGTTGAAATCGAAAGTGCAGTACAAGAAACTGGCCAAAACAAACTGTGGATGCCAGCACATCTCTTCATAATGAAGATGAACCTGGTTTTAGATGGACAAGTGGCTCTTATAAACCCCATATAGCAAAACTGAAGATCCTTTACTGTTGAAAAGGACAAAATGAAAGCATATTGAGGAATGCATTTTGTAATAAGTAACAAAGTGTTACCAAATCATTGAAGTTACTGATCTACTGATGAAGTGTCCCTTACATCGCTAACATTATGACTAGAACAATATTTGAGCAAATACGTCAATTTCTCCAATAATTATAAAACCTTTTTTAAATTGAATTGTTTTAGTTGTAAAATCATTCATAAAAAATCAATTAGCTGAAGTATTTTTTTGCCCCCTTTATCGTCCACTGGGAAAAATATTTCCCAAAAAATTCACACAAAATCTAACCACGAGATTTTTATTTCTTTGCAATTTTAGTTTATTTTATATAATAATCGAATAAAAAAATCCATTGGATATTAAAAAATAACCAGGGTTTCCTTATGGACGTGAAAGGGTTAAAGACAACTGTAGAGCTGGCAAACTATCGATAGTCGCAACATTCGATATGTTCGATAATTTCTTGACAAACTATCGATACTATACTATTGAATTCTTTGTAGAATTTATAAATTTAATTTTTAGTTATTTCCCTACGTTACATTGGAACCATTTAAAAAGGTACAATTTGCCATATGGAATTTGACAATTGCGACAATAAATGTTGGAGACGTAGAGTTAGATATTTTTCTAATAAAAGAATAATAATAATAAGTTCATAGAACTCAATATAAGTTCAGGGTTTGTTTTATTGAAAAAGGGAACATAAATAAAAAAAACTAATAAAACATAAAAAACTTAAATATAAAATAGGTTCAAAATATATGTAATTCAATATATATAGCAAAGTTATACTGAGATCAAGTTTTAACACAAATCGTACATATACATTAACAATACTATTTCAAAATAGTGGATGTTTATAAAACTAATAAATTCTGATTATTATAATGTTACCCAATAATTTTTGTTCATAAAAAGCAACATATCAACGTGTTTTGGTTTTAAGGTAGATCTTCTGCCTGAAATAATGGACCCGGCTTTGCTAAACATTCTTTCGGACTCTGTCGAAGTTGCAGGGATACACAAATGACGCAAGGCACATGATTTTGTAAGTTTCTGAAAATATACTTAATACTGTATGAACTTCTTATTTAATGGATGATATTACTTACCTTCCAGTATTGCAACGGATCAACTTGTAAAGCTGATGGTCCACACCATGCGTTCATGCGTATGATACTTCTTGTGCATTTTATGCGTTTCTAAATTCAAGTTACATGCAATGCGTTTTATGCGCCAAATTTGTTTTTTTTATCAGCTGTTGTGCTAATATGTTTAACAATTAAAAACAATTTTGCAAAAAATGGAGAGTGCAATTGATATTTTAATAGAATTCATAGAGGAGTAAGCTTTAATTATAAAAATATTTTTGATTTTTCACGGTATCAATAAGTTTCCGATTCATGGCATTTGTTAAAAAAAAAAATAATAAACACAACAAAGATGACACTCAGAAGATAAAAGTAAAAGATAACTAGAATAGCAAATTTTGTTCGTGGTAAAATTGTGCTTAAAATTAATTTCAATGTATTTTATTCTTTAAAGTTTATACAATCTTTATTAAGAAAGCTTTTTCTCTTATTAAAAACCTTTTTTAATGCAAAAAATAGTAAAAAGTAATCCACCACACAAACATAATTATCGATAACATTGAAAATAAAATATGATTTGTCATCCATGGCCATCAATAACAGCTGACATTTTTTCACCACACATGCGACGGATAGTCCCCATTTACACTAGGGACATTTCTTGCCGGACATTTTTTGAATTCTCTTTTAATCTTACCTGAAGCGTTTACATATAAAACATTAGAAGTCAGACAGAAATTAATACTTGTATGTAAACTACGAAAAGTAAGAAAGGGAAATGAAAAAATGTCTAGTACAGATAGTCATGTACTACACACTCTATCTTTTCGACCCCTCGCCTTCAAACTTCGTCTGTCCGGCAAGAAATGTCCCTAGTGTAAATTGGGACATACCAAGGTATATTTACACAAGGTAGACTCATTTGGGAGTGTATACATGCTGCTCTATAAAAGGAACCTAGTTGTCAAAATTGTCTTCATATAAAACAAAAACAATTTAACGCACACATGCACAAATTTTTGCTCATATACACGAAATTTGACGTTTCGGTTCTAACAACGGGTAATCAGCTGACAAACATATGGGCCAACGAGTTTACCTTGTGTAAATTTACCTTGGGACATACAAAAGTAGAAAGCACAGAGCATACAGAGACGTCACGAGACAGAAAATATTGTGTTTTTTTCTGTCTTTTTCTTCGAAAGCTGCCCTTTTTGCATTTTTTGTTTTGATTACGCAATTCGTGTTGATAGTAGCGGCCTGTTTTTATACATTGCAACTTTACAATAAAAAAACATTTTCTTTCTCTTTCTTCGAAAGCTGCCCTCATAAATGATTTGGGCATTTTTCATACGTCACTTTTTTCATCTCTGTATGCTTTGTGGTAGAAAGTAGACCTACTTTCATGCGTTGATACGTGTATGCATTCTCTGCATTTTGGTGTGTAACTTGTCATATACAATTACACTGATTCAACTTTTTAGTCAAATGCATAAAAAGGACAGACGCATAAACGCATGGTGTGGACCTTCAGCTTAATGATGCATTTTCATTTTCGAAATACTGCCTAAGAGAAATGATGGCATCCACTTGGTTTGTTCTTACTTTATTGGCAATTTTACTTTCGACAAATTTTAATAGCTTTTGCCGTGATTGCTGCTCAATATTTTTAGATGTTGACGGCTCTGCACTATCGTTTCGCATTTCTTTCTACTCATGGAACTTAATTCATTTTGCAGAAACTGTGATCCTCTATCTGCATTGCTTGAAGAAAAAAATCCTTCTTTTTTGAAGCGGGAATCCAATAATGTTCCCAGTCTTGCTGTTGTACGTTAATCGTATGGAAATAATATTTTTTTCACCCTTTCTATTAGAAACATACAAGCCTGGTGTCCTTCCGGCGTCTTCATATTAATTTTTAATTCATCAAGAGTTTTAGAAAGGCCGCACGTTAAAGGGATAATTAACGAAATGGTAACGGATGCACTCGATGAGGTTTGAACCGTAGCTGCATCAAATGGCGCAAGTAGTTCTTTGAGTTCTCGTAAAAATTCTACATCGTCTGCCGTAAGAGGTGGCGGTGCTTTTGGTGTGTTTAAAAGTACATTGGAGATCGAACTATTCGTTAATAAAATCCTCTCAATCATTCTCAGAGCGCTATTCCAACGAGTGGGTACCTCCTGTATTAAATTTTTCATACGAAATCGTGTTGCTCTTGAAATAAGTTACAATTTTCTTGCATTTTATCAAAATTACTTTAACATAGTCTTGAACCAAACAGTCTTGTACAACAAGGTTAACAGTGTGTGCGAAGCCAGCCAGATTCCTTTTTTGTAGTAAGTCGCATGCTTTTAATATAGTGCTATCATTATCGCTCACTATTGAGACCACTTTTTCCATTATTCCCCACTCATCTAATATAGCGCGTAGTGATGTTGCAATGTTTTGAGCATTATGATTAGTAGCACACAAAAGTTTGTTTGTTGACAAAACAGCCGTACGAAGATCAAAATCTTTTGTTACAAAGTGGCATGTTACGGTAAGATAGCCCTCGTTTGCGCGCGATGTCCAGCAGTCTGTTGTAATAGCGCAGTATTCCAAATCATTAAGTATTGCTTGCAAATTCCTTTTAGCTACGTTGTACAAATTAACCATCATCACATTTTAGGGTGTTTCTTGATGATAAAACATGCGATAGGATCTAAACATTTAACAAAATCACGAAAACCTTTATGCTCCACTATACTGAACGGTTGAACGTCGGTGGCGATCATACTCATTAAGGCACTATCCAATTTTATATTTTATTCTTGCTTGATTCGTATGTTTCTAATTTTTAAAAAAAAAAAAGACTATTGTGTTTGATGGTCTCGGCAGTTCTCTATAAGTAGGATGGGCACGCTTTAGATGGTCGTAAAGATTCGATGCCGCTTGTTTTGTAAATTTTCCAACATGAGCTACACTTGGCATATTTTGTATCTTTTGTTTTTTCAAAATATGTCCAAACATCTGAAATTCCTTTCCGTGTTTTATTCAATGGAACAGTTTCTGTACTAAACTGGCTATTTTCACTGTCTTCTTTATCATTTTCATTGCTGGTTTCTGTAGAGGAGATGTGTTTAGAAAAATGTACATTTATGTAGATACATTTGTAAAATTTTTTGCTCAAATTGAAGAAAATCATATTACTAATGCATTAAACACATTCACCACAGCAGGATACACGAACACAAGACTACAAATGCTGCTAGGTGCAATTATAGTCGTGTAGTCAGCTACTGAATTACTTATGTACATTAAAGACGGCAGCTACAGTTGAAAATATATAAACAGCTGTTTTTTTACTGTCTGTTTATATATCAGTGGTGCCACTATCACTTTTTTACTTTTATAATGTGAAAAACATGCATAATTGCAGACTTTTATACAAACTTAATTTAAGATAATAAATATATAAATACTTATTTATAATACATTTTATAACGTAAAAACAGTTGAATTTATTATAAAACATAATAAATATTATAATTATGACGTTTTTGGAAGCAATAAACAATATAATCTTAACGGCAGATTAAATAAAAAAATACATACATATATACTACATTAAAAATAAAACAAAAAAAAATTTCTTATATGAGATGTTCTGATATCCGAATAATACTGTACCTCCTAATTGGTAAATCTGTATGCTTTAAACTCCATGTTAAACACATTTTGAAGCATTTTCCAATGATTCCCATATTTTATAGATTCATTTTTTACCTAAATAGATATGGATAAAGTATTTTGCAATTTTTACGACCTAAAACTCCTTAACTAGGAGCGTTGGCGCGAACAACATGTTCCTATAGAACTTCTTTCAAGAATACTAAAAAATTATATTAATATCAATTTGGTGCTGAGCCGAGTTAATATTCTTGTTTCAAGCCGATTCTTTTCTGTTAAACAAAAAAAAAATTTTTAAGCACTCATTCTTTAAATATTTTTTTTTATTAGCAACACTTTTTCTGTTTTGTAGAGCACAAAAATAGAAATTAGTTTAATATGACTACGACAAAATAAGCACAGACAACAACCTGCAGCCATGTAGCCGTGTCGTCGTGAAAATAATCATTGCCGTATACACACATGTATTCTATTTTTGACATATTGAAGTCGGTAGCTTGCTGTCTCGGATGTGTTTAAAGCATTACCGTCTGATATTTGCAGATATCTCTCCATTATTGGCAGAACCGTCTTCTTTTAAAAATATTCGCCTGGTTTAAAATAAAAACAAAGTTTTTTAGATATATACACAGCTTTTAGTAACTTTATACTTACATTAAATTGTAGCGTCACCGGTGTTTTGTCTACAGAAATCTAAGCCGACTAGATAACTGGCGCAGCTGGCAAAGCTGGGCGGCAAAAATGGTGGATAATATTCTTATAAAAAATTTCAGCGATAGAATCGCTATCGAAAATAAAATGACACAGGAAATCAAACATTAATTGAATAATTAGCTATTCCAGAATACAAAATTTTAAATTTTTACATATAAAACACACCATCTTTTTTTAGGACTACTATTTACCTTTGTTCGGCTTGAAAACGGTCTCTTAAAAAAGGACAAAATGTTGTAAAGTGACACACCAAAATTTCGACCACATTAAAGGGTAGTTGAAGGTGTTGACCGCGTAAACGAATACCTCAGTAGTGACGCAAACAAACATATTGGCGTTTTATTCTTGAATTCATTTTTCTTGTTAAGCATATTTTCGTAATGCACGAAATCTGAATTGAACTCGCTGATCTCGGCAACCGTATCGCTGGAATCAGTTTCATCTGTAATTTTGTTATTCTCACACATATTTATTTAATTTTGAATTGCAGCCAAATAGTATATAGTTTTAAAAACAATAAACACTTAAGGCTGTTTAACAAAAGTGATTTCGTTAAATTTTTACAGAGTTAAAACTTTTCGGCGGGAAAATACACAGAATAGTTATCACAAAAAATAATCAACGATTGCACCAGTGTTCACTCATTTTCCTATATGTCGTTATTTTAAAAATTTTGATGAAATTTTGGTGCTTTATAAACAAGAAACTAAGAGTTGCACAGCATTACAATTTTTATTTTGTTTGAAACACAACAATATTTACATACTTTAAACAATTTTAAACTTTATTTAGGATATTATGACGATATGACTTGATACCACACCTTGTGCATTAATTGGAAAATGCATATTACATATTTATGAATTGTTTTTTTTTTTTTGCTTGCTTGTTTTAGTTCAAGAATTGTTATGTTTGGTATGTTACTATTTTTTTTTTAATTATAAACTCCAAATAATTAATCGAGCGATTAACCGATTAAAGAAAAAGGTCGATTAAATGAATACCCTAGTATGGGCCCTATTACTCTCTTTCAACACTCAACAATATTTACATAAAAGCACTTATCGACATTCGCACTTAAACAAAGCGTTTTATTTGTCTGGTTGATATGAACCCTACAAGAAATGGATGACCGAAACTTAAAAAAAAAATTATTTTTACTAACACGCTTGCAACAATTTTACATTAGTTGTACCACTCATACATACATATATGTTAGAGTAGAACAACTGAAAACAACACAAAAATGCCATTTTTTTTTTTAATTTTTGTTATACACACGCTTTACTGGCTAATATTTGTGAAAATTTGTGAATTGTTTAAATTAAATACTGCAAAATATTTTAATAATTATTAAATTATTAAAATAAATAAAGAAAATCCAAAGGATTTGGGTAAGTAAGTTATAAAAATGCGAAAAAGAAAAACGCAAAGCTGAAGATGCGGAAAAGCCTAAACAAAATTTGGATGAAGCCAAAAATACTCATATCCGAAGATCCCAGTTGGCCAGCTGCATATTTGAATGTGTCGAAAATTAACAGAAACGTTAAAATCTATGGATGGGCACATCGTTTAAGACGTCAAGGCAAAGGTTAAATTTTTTATTTACATTACGGATTTTTACAATGTTTGGTACACTAAAACCTGTGCCAGAAGGCAAATCGGTAATTTTCGTTTCGTGAACAATATTGTAGAAACTCATTTATTTGTTTTATGCACCAGGTGGACACGAATTGCATGTAGATTACAGGGAATTAATTGGTTTGGCTCCTGCTGGCGGTGCTGAAAGTGTTCTCAATGAAGAGGTTCATCCCGATGTTCAGTTGGATAATCGTCATATTATGATTAGAGGCGAAAACATTTTTCCGTGTTAATTCTTCCACCTGCAGTGAATGGTGTAAACGCATACATACGTACAGCAGTCAACTTGATTTGGTTGCATTGTAAGGAGCCAAAGTTGGTTATACGATATTCAGAGGTATGTTATCATGAAAATTTGTTTTTAAATAAAATTAAGTCGTCTTTTTTTTGTATCTTACAGTATTTTGCAAATTGTAGCGAAAAACACAAATCTAGCACATCTTGATCGCACAGTGACCTCTTTAGTGTGTGCTCTTTACAATTGTGGGGAATCAGACACTCTTTATGGTTTAACAAATTGTCTAAAAAGTTTTTAGTAGCAGAATTGTACAATGATATTTAAAAACAGTTAAATGGTGTTTGATCTAGCCAAACGTTTTGCAAAAACCAATAACTTTTTAATAAAACTATTGGTTACGAGCAACGTCTAATATTTAATAAAAAAACTGTTATCATCTTACGTTTATGAAAGGCGTAAAAGTTTAAGCTGAACTTAAATAATTTTCAGGAGAGCAAGTTATATTGAAGCCATGGTAAGCTATATGCCAATCTTCCCAAAATTCTGCAGAGTGATTTCTGGTATTAAAAACATAATTTCAATACAGCGGAACAATTAGTTTTAGCGTTTGCAGTGAATTTCAGAAGGCTGCTAAAATGGGATCTAAGGTATATTATAGACCGTATATCACAAAATTGCATAACATTTTTTGTTGGCCATATGAAGCTTAGCTGGAAGAAAGTTTACCGCAATATCTATATCTGCTATGGTTTTAGGCGTATTTAGTTATTTTACCAGAGTGGGCTTTATATGGGGCCAATTCTAGTCCTACAAAACTGTGACGTACCAATTTCTATTATGATAGCATTGTTAATTAACGCGTACTAAACTATTTTCCGGGAATAGGGTTTATATGGGGCCTAGGGTAAATTATGAACCGATCTTCACGAAATTTCACAGTGTTATTTCTATTAAACTGTGACGAGCCAAAATTTGTTATGATAGCATTGTTAAATAGGGTTTTAGGCTTACTATACTGTTTTTCGGGAGTAGGGCTTATATGGGGCCTAGGGTAAATTATGGACCGATCTTCACGAAATTTTGCAGCGTGGTTTCCAGTTGAATAAAACGAATTTTTGCAAAATCTTATATCACTCTGTGCATTTTTCCACCATTTATGTTAGTTTTTGTAACAAAATTTTTTTAAGTGGTGGTTCCACATTTTGATTCATAGCTCTGATCTTATTGAACCGATTTTGCTGGATTTCAATCCCAAACTGCTTAGGATAGCTACAAGCAATTTGACACAAAATATACAAAATGATACAAAAGGGGATTTAAAATAAAGGGGCAAGGCAGTAAAAAATTGGCAAAATACGACATTAGGCACATAACGGTAGCGCTGGTTAGATGTTGATCAGTGTAAAAAGGCTATTATATCCAGTGTTGCCACTTTGTGGGTAATTAACCGAATTTGGAATAATTTTTACTGTCATGGGTAGAGCGTGGGTAATTTCTCTTACTTTATTCTAATTCTTACTTTAGATACCCAAATAAATTCAAGATTCGATTTCAGTGATGACATTTATTTCTTTTTAAATATTGTTGATAAAAAATGCAGTCTTCTGAACCAAAGCCTCGGTTTCTTTTAAGGAAAATACTTCAATCATTAAATATACATATGTACATACATATAACTATTTTCAAGTTTTGTAATAAATGTCGCAAGATGGACTCTTAGATTTGGATAAATATGACTATCATAGTGATTTAGAACATGAAGTTTATTGAAAAAAGTAATTCAAACTACAAACTAGCCTAGGGGTAAAATTGTTTCCAACATATAATTAATTTGGTTTGTGTCTGGAAACTTTCAAATGCTTTAGTTTGAAGAACATTTAATATTTATGTATTTTTTAAGACCATGAAACTTAAAATGGTATAAACACAAAAAAAAAAAACAATTTTAATTTCAGATTAATACACGGCATTAAAATTTGAAACTGATTTAAAACAAATAGGCACGTCCAATTTTATTCCTTTTTCGTGCATTGTTTGCTGCATGTCACTAATAATATGAACAATGTTGATTTAAGACGTCAATTATTGCTGGTTTATCAGCATAAACCAGTGGCTTAACAGGCCTACGGAAAACAAGCAAGTGGTGTCACATCGCACGGCCTTGAAGTCTAATTTACAGTTTATTTTCTCTAAGCCAACACATCGGCTTCATTTGCGAAAAAATAAGTTGCCTCATTCAAATCATGAAGTCGGCTACACGTTGCGTAAATCGATGGCTGCCCTACAAGAAATTAATGAGCGAGTAGTCAACGTGAAAAAAATGACTACTCGCTCATTCATTTCTTCTAGGGTGATTTTCAAAGTAACACTCAATTTACATGATGAATTTTATGACGTCCCATTTTAGACTTCATTTTTTGTTTGGTAGCAAGCGGTGTAAAGAAGAAAGAGAAAACAGAAATCATGTCTATTTTTTGACCCCTCTTTCTTCTCTACACCGCTTGCTACCAAACAAAAAAATTACGTCCAAAATTGGCGTCATAAAATTCATCATGTAAATTAAGTGCTACTTTGAAAATCACCCTACAAGAAATGAATGAGCGAGTAGTAATTTTTTTCACGTTCACTACTCGCTCATTAATTTCTTGTAGGGCAGCCATCGATTTACGCAACGTGTAGCCGACTTCATGATTTGAATGAGGCAACTTATTTTTTCACAAATGAAGCCGATGTGTTGGCTTAGAGAAAATTTCTTCATTTCATTTCTTTCTACATGAATCTATCTACCTATGCTTATGTTCCTGAACAAAAAGTGAGAGCAGTGTGACAGCTAAACTTTCTCAAGCTCTTTTGGGCTTAAAAAACACCCATTATAAAGGAATGGCAATGAGCATTTGAACCTTCCCTAGATATATGCAACCAAATGTGCAAGTTTAACTCATTATTTTAGGAGTTTTATTTTCAGCCCAATTATGAACAACAATTCCCCGGGAATTTTTTCCCTTTTCCCTGTTCCCCTATTATAAATAAAATCTCCCCGGGAAAATTCTCTCCTTTCCCTTATTCTAAACAGAATTCGAAAATGGGAAACTGTTCCCCGGGAAAAAAGTAGGTATTACGAATGGCAATTAAAGGGAGAATGTGTTCACAAATTTAGAAAATAATTCCGCCAAAAAATTGCAAGGGAGTTGTGCTTTAAACTATTTTTTAAACTATTATTTTTATTTTGTTTAGTTTTTTCTTTTAATTTTTATAGAATATAATAAGTTTTCTTTTTAATTAATTGATTTCTTCCCTTTTTTTAAATATACAAATCGTTACTAAAATATATAATTGAGGTACCTAAATATTAGAGTTATTCGCCTTTCAACAATTTTTTTCGAATAATTGAAATAATTGTTTTTGTTCGTTCGATCAAACGATTAAACCTTAAAAATTATTCGATTAATCGATGAGAATAACGAATAAAAAAAATTATTTTTACAAAAAAGTTACGTATTTTAAATAGATATATCTGTCCATTTATCTTCAATTATGGAAAATCTTCCATTTTCTTCTTTATTTTTTTTCTCAAATCCGCTTTGACTTCATCTTTTTTTGATGCGTAAAACTTTTCATCATATTTCCATATCGTTGTATGTATTACTTAAACACATCGTAAAACCCCTAATTCTTAAATAATCCGATATTACTTTGGATTTTGGAAAATCGTTTGCAGACTAACCATCTTCAGCCATTCTTCTGCATACAATTTATTCTATAGAACAACCGCTCGGCATTTTTGATGTCGTTGGATTATCTTCCATGGCATCGTTTTCAATGGTAATATTGTGACAGTTACGCAAATGGCAAAGATATATACATATATGTATACGTAATTCAAAAAAATAAAATAACAAAATTTTTTCTTTCATGATATAATTTATATAAAACGATTCTTTATTTTTTTACCTTTTTGTTTATTTATATGTTTTTCACCCGAGAGTGAAAAATCCCCTGTCTTGAAAATTTGTTAGCGTTTGATTTAAAAAGAAGACAGCTGATGAAACTGCCTGTCAAATAATTGTTTAATAAGAACAATAAATAAATTTTTGAAATACTATGCGTACTTAACACGATTTTTCTTACTAAACACTGAGATTAATTACAAACAGGGCTAAAATATTTTTTAACTTTCCTATAATTGTGAGTCACACCTTTATGTCAAGTTGTTTGACCAACTTAATTTGACATTTCTTTGTTTCAGTTTTTGACAAATTTAATTATGGTGAGGTACACAATAAAGCAGCGCATTCAGATTTTTCAGCCTCTTACGAAAATAGACGTTAAAATCAGAATGCATTTCATGGTTTTATTCGTCAGAATAATCGACCAAATGTGTCCACAATCATGAGAATTGTGCGCAAATTTCAGCAAACCGGGTCTCTAGGAAATGTGAAAACACCTGTGCATGCTCGCCCAATTCTTATATGGGCTGGTGGCGTCATCAGACCGTACTTCTTCGACAATGAGGTCGGCCAAGCAGTTACCGTGAAAAGCGAGGTGATATCGGAATTCTTGTAGCCATAAATTGAGAATATGGACATGGAAGATATGCGGTTCCAACAGAATAGCAATGGCTCTTTTGCGCGAGAAATTCAACGGCTGCGTTAAAAGAAAAAGTGTACGTAAATAAGCCAAGAACAATTCAAGAGCTAAAGGATGAGATTATTCGGCACCTTAACGATATTGGACCTTAATTATATCTCAGCATGCCACCGAAGAGGTGGCGAGCATTTTGCCGATATTTTGTTTCACAAATAGGTGTCATAGAGCCTTCTATAATAATAAAAAATATAAAGATAATTCTCCAAAAACGTTATGTTTTATTTACAACTAGCTGACCCGACAGACATTGTCCTGTCCAAATAAGGAAAAATGTTTGCGTTCGATTTTTAAAATCCGTTAAAAAGATACGAATATTTGAAAGAAAAATTAGTCAAATCGATGGAGCCATTTTCTAATTTTAGGTAAATCGTGGGCGTTAAAGTGGGCGGGGCACCAGCAGCTCTCTAGCACCAAAAATGCACCTCCATCTATTTTTGAGGACACCATTGGTTATTTCAATAACATTGCGGCATTTTAAATGAATTTCATTTCGGTCACCCCTCTTCTGGAGTTTTGTGAGGTTTCAGAAGCCACGGATATCCAGGGGATATCCTGCGTCGCCTATGTATATTAATCAGCCATATTGTGTTTGGCGTGTTTAAAATACGCCTACGATTGCTTGGTAATAGATTAAAGGAAATAAGTTCACGTTCTCTTTAATCTATTAACAAACAGTCGTAGGCGTACATATTTTAAATATGCCAAACACAATAAGGGTGAATATCTTTATACACTTATAACGTTTGCGGCAGCTCAAGTGGGTTTGCGTTCTCACGCAACCCTTTGCTCGTTTTTTAAATGTTGCTGATTTTCTGCTTCTTCAGCTACCATCCGAATGCTACACTAAACATTTTCTTTTGTTTTTTATTAAAAACTATTTTATTTTTATTATTTTTAGTCAACACAACATATTTTTCACTTATTCGCTTGTTTTTTGCAAAATTTTTACAAGTTTTAAGTTAACACAACACAGCTGAAAGCAAAACTTCTGAGAGCGAAAATTCGAAATTCCCTTTCCCATAATACTATTCTCCCCGTCTGTTTAGAATAGGGGAATGTTATTCCCGGGAAAAACTAATTCCCCGGGAGCTCATTTCCCCGGGAATATTTATAATTGGGCTGTTTATGTTTTAATGTGTAGTTTATAGAACACGAGCGCCTTACTCGTCCGTTCAAATTACATTTAAAACAAAAACAAATTTCGAAATTTTGTTTTAAATGTAAGTTGAACGGACGAGTAAGGCGCTCGTGTTCTATAAACCACACATAAGTCTTCAATGTTATGTATTTTAAAGTTAATTTTATTAAATTACAATCATTCTTATCGTAGTTGGCGAATTGAAAATACGCCTGCGACTGTTTGGTAATAGATTAAAGGAAATAAGTGCACGTTCTCTTTAATCTATTACCAAACAGTCGTGGGCGTATTTTAAATTCGCCAACCACGATAAGGGTGAATAAATATGTTAACAGTTTGACTAATTTTGATCTAATTTCAATGAGTTTGTAAGTTTTTGCTTCGTCGCTAAAACTAAAATTTTTTTGGCGAACTATTTATATGTAGTTATAACAAGGTATCACACAAATTATTGCAACCTCAACCGCAAAGTCCTCGTTCGACCTAAACCTTCGTTTAGGAAGGCGAGAGCTTCCAGGATTCGCACCAGAGTATTTTGGTATCCACCAGTAAACTTCCGAGTTATTTCCTTGGTACTCCACCAGTAAAACGTCTGAGTTATATATGGTTCTCCATCAGTCACATTATTTATTTAAGGTTAAAAACGATTGATTGTTGATGTTGAAACCGCAAAAACTGTAACTCGGTACAGTTATACGACACCGAACCATTAACCAATGCGGGGTGACAACGCAACAAAAGCGGACAAACAGAAACGACCTGTTTGTCCTTAAGAAATAATGACAAAAAGCGCGAGCTGCTTCTCCACTCAGAGCAGTTTTACGAGTGTCAAGTGTAATATTGAATTATCTGGTGGTAGCACTTATAATAGGTCTGTCTGCGTACACATATTTTGCGAAAAATGTTGCAAAATCTTGCAAAATGTTGTCTGCGTACTCCAAATCTCTTGCAGCGAGAGAGCCAAAAAGAGAATTTTTTGACAGTTGGAAGTTAGAGAACTTGCAAAATGTTACTGGAGAAATTTCCGCTTGTAAGATTTTGCAAATAGTTTGAACAGCTGTTTGAATGAAATAGTTTTTGTGAAATAAAAATTGAAATTTAACAATGGCAGAGGAAAGTAGTTAGAATTGTGTTGATTTTAAACGTTTATAATAAATTATAATAAACAAAACATTTTACTTCATGCTAAAAACGTCCAAATATACAGTGCGACCGTGGCGTAAGTGGAGTGGAGAAGGCAGAACCGATAGAACCAGCAGAACTTTGTGGGACAAACTTTGCAATTGAAGAGGCGAGTATTTGAAATTGTGTTCCTGGCGAGCACTTCACATCCAAATTATTTTTCTCCGTTGTCAAGCTGTTGGAGGGCACTGTATTGGGCATTTCATTCTTTTTTTCCATTGTAAGCCGGCACTATGTTGGGCAATGTAAGCAAAAGAAGTTTTATAAAAAACCCGACAAATAAAACTAAAAACTAAGAAGACATTGAATTTACCGAAATAATAACAGTGTAGTAAACAAGTTTTTTAATTTACAACACTTTTTAAGCTTCACTTTAATTAATAATTTTTTAATTTGCCTCGAGAATTCAATTTTGCTTACACATATGCTAAAATTCTTTTGCTTTGTTATTTCAATTGTTTACACACCGATCAGCTGTTTTCTTGCAAAATTTCACTGGATACTGTCTGCGTACTTTTTGAGATTTTTTCAGCCGATAGAGTAATATTGGTCTTACTCTCCCAAAAAAATTTACTGAGTATTTGCTACTGGAAAAGTACCCAGACAGACCTAATATCCAACGTATGAGTGATGCCAAGTTTTTAAAAGGTGATGCTCTTACTGATGCCAACTTATACCTTTTTGGGCTATACTATGGCAGCACTACGCCAGATGACGATTTTTTGCTCTTAATTATTTATTAAATAATTATTAAAATAAATGAAAATAATATGGCGAACGTCATACACAATAATATTGCAAGTGTATGGGCCGCTTTATTGCTTCACCATGGGCTACACTTAGCATACGATATCGAGCAAAATTGATCGAAATTATTTATTTTGGTATCTTGAAACTCGATATCGAATGAAATGTATTGAATTTGAAATAATAGCATTCGACATCGAGTAACTCGACATTACGGCCCCTATTACGGTTTACAACTCAACTCAGTTCGATACGCCAGTGTCTATAAAAATTCAATGGTTTATTCGATACGATATCGAGCAAAATTGATCGAAATTATTTATTTTGGTATCATGAAACTCGATATCGAATGAAATGTATTGAATTTGAAATAATAGCATTAGATATAGCGTAACTCGACATTACATTTATCGAGTTTTCATTCGATACGTCAGTGTCTATCGTATGCAAAAAAATTCGATGGTTTATTCGATACGATAGTATCGAATGCGGTGATTACCCCCGTGTATTGCGAAAAAATTTGTTAGCCCTACGTGCCGGTTCACACACGTCAAGTCTTCGAGTTTTTTACTTTTTGTTTTTCTGGCAGAACATAATTTTGAAAACTGTCCTATAAATTTATGCCCCTATTGCGGTTCTCCACTTTTGTAACAGTTTGGTTGTCTTTGATAAATTCACATTGCCATTCTCAACTAAACTGGCAGTTGGCTATTCAGTTGTGTATCTGTTTGTTTCGTGGTATTGCCGTTTTCAACTTTGTAAAAGTTTGGTCGACAAAAATGTTAAATAATCACAACTGCTAAAAAGTAGTTGTGTTATTGACAGTTAAAGTTTATTTTATTTATGCCCCTATTGCGGTTCTCCACTTTTGTAACAGTTTGGTCGTCTTTGGTAAATTCGCATTGCCATTCTCAACTCGACTGGCAGTTGGCTTTTCAGTTGTGTATCTGTTTTTTTCGTGGTATTGTCGTTTTCAACTTTGTTTAAGTTTGGTCGACAGAAACGTTATAAATACACAACTGTTTATTAGTAGTTGAGTTGTTTTCAGTTTCAGTTGAGTTTCATTTTTTAAAACAAACAAAAAAACAACAACGGAAAAACCGTAAGTAGAAAGATTTGTTATACTTTATATTAGAATTTCACAGCATTTAATACATTCGTAGATCTTTGAAAATTACAACTAAAGCACAATTTGAGAGGCTTGTAAATTTAATGGAAAAAACCCAGAGATTGCACGTGGAAAACCAAAATTTGGTATGACCAAAAATCAGTGTAAAGATATATGGGACGGATTCGCGCTAGAATTAAATAGCTTGGGACCACCACGTAGAACTTCCCCAGAATGGCAACGAGTAAGTGTATGATTTGTAATATTGAATATATGTACATATTTTATAAAAATCTACTTCACACAGGTTTGGATTCATTACAAAGCAAGTGTTAAAAAGAAACTTGCTAACAACAAAACAAATACTCAAGCGACAGGAGGTGGCCCTTCGCAAGAAATTCCTTTAAACAGCCTTGAAGATTGTGTGTCGCAGCTATTATCTTTTAGTGAGCAAGTGGCACCATCTGGTGAAGCTTTTGGTTTGGAAAATATTCCTCAAACTTCGAGTGACGCTCCCGTTGAATTAAACGAAGATACAGCACGGGCAGCCGAGTTACCATCAAACGCTCCAACTAGAAGAAAAAATCGTAATTCACCAGATGAGGAGCGACTTGAGCTGTTGAGAAAGCAAACTGAGACACAGGCTACACTTTTAAAAAGTATGAAGAGTTTAGAAAAAGACAGCTTACAAAAACTATGAAGTTAAGAAACAGCTTTTAAAACTAAAGCAAAGGAAAATTGCCTTATACGAAAGGCAATTAAATGAAGCTAGTGAACTAAACCATCTCAAGGTAGAGTGCGAAAAACTGAAGATTGAAAAGTTGAGAAACGAGATGATGTAGTGCATGTACAAAGACAGGACATTTTTAATATTTAAAAAGTTAGGCCACACGGAGTTATGTTACATACATATGTATATATTTTTTGATTTTTATTCACTATTTATTTTTTTTATGTTTATATTTTTGTTTTTTATTCATTAGTATTTTTTTATGTATAAATTTTCCTGGTTTTTTTCACTATTTATTATTTTTTTATAGTTTAAGCTTCGTTCACAATCAAAAAAACATTTTCACTTGGTGTTTATAATAGAGCAATAATTTATTTTTCAACCACGCACATTTTGCATTAAGAAACCGTTTGCAAATTTTAGCCACAACAATATTATGCGTTTATTATTATTTTTTACAACATTATGTTAAAATTTTCATTCAAAACTAAATAAAATTATTTAAAACGTCAGAAACAATTTCATACAAATTGTTGGTGAGTTTTCTTGGAAGTTTCTTTGCAAATGAGTCTTTAAATTACTTAAATTAAAAATTAAAGAGTCATGATTCGCTCCCGGATATCTCGCGTCAACATATCGTATGTTCATTTTGTAATCACATAGCTAAATAAAAGGAAATACATATAAAATGTAAACCCAAATTGTTAACTAAAAATAAATATGTATATACATATGTACGAAGTCAAACTTACAATCATAACATTTAAGCTATAGTACCCTTTCCGATTTAAGTAACAATGCTGTATATCTTTACGCGGAGAAATAATTCTGACATGTGTACCATCGATACAGCCCAACACACCGGGAAACCACTTTTTGCACAGAACCAAACCTTCGACGCACTTTTTTCTTCTTCACTCATTTGTTTTAATCCATTTTCCGCATATGCGCTGATTTAAAACATCTAACACTTCTTTTAAAACATGTGACATTGTAGATTGAGCTACTCCTATATTAAAATCGTTACCACTGCACTTCTGGTAGCTCCCGTCAGCGAAAAATCTAAGAGCAGCGCATAACTTTAATATAGGAGGCATAGCTACTACGCGAACAGGTGTTTTTACATGATTTTTAATTTCATCCAGCAAATAACAAAACGCTTCCTTGTTTAGTCGGAAATAACTTTTAAATCTACAAATTTAAAATTATTATTTAGTTACGTTACTTATTAGAAGTTCTTACTTGGCATTAGGTAGTTCAAGAGGGTTGGAATCATCACGAATTTTTCTTCTTATACGTAGCACATCTGTACAAGAGTTTTCATTTTCATCATCATAAAATAAATCGACACTAATATCCATTTTAAATACTTTTGATTCAACACAACAATTAAAAATACTTTGTTTAAAAAATTATTTAATTTTATCAAATTTTCACTTGTCAAACGTAATATTTAAAGTTGGCAAATCGATATTTTAAGTTGGTAACTTTATAGCAAACTCAACTAAAAACAGTTGGGTATCACAATACCTAAAATGAGTTTGGTTGTGCATAAGTTGGGTTGCAAGGCGAATTGACTTTAGAGAGAGGAATGTCAAAAGTTACTTGTGTTTTTGACTTATCGGCCAACGAAAGCAGCAACAAAATACATTGTTGTGTTTTTGGTGTTGTTACTTGTTGTAGTATCGACACCACCGTTTACATGAATTCGCCCTGTTGGGTTGACTTCAACACGACCAAACTGAGTTGAGTGGAGAACCGCAATAGGGGTATTAAAAACGTCTGAATGGAAAAACAGTGATTTTTGCAGCCCCCTACTAATTCAAGTCAAATTCTGCCGTTACCTGCTAATTACAGTACCAGCCCAATTATGATTAACAATTCCCCAGGAGTTTTTTCCCTTTTCCCATTTTTACAATTGAATTAACATAATGAAAAATTGGAAAAGGGAGAAAATTCCCGGGGAATTGGAATTTCTATTCTTATTATTTTCTATGCCTTTTGACGATTATCTCGTACTAGGTGATATCCGAAATGAGTGTAATGCTGTCCGATATAATAAAATGAGTTGGATAACAAAACAGGATTAATGCTTCTTCACACTTACTTACAAGTCTTTTTTCAAAATCAATTCAAATGAAATGCTATTCATGTTTTCTAACTCATTTGAATTAATTCAAAGTCAATTCAATCCAAAAAGAATTGGAAATGAATTTAATTCAAATGAATTACAATTCATTTTGCTAAATTCAAATGAATTGACTTAAATTTCATTTAATTCATTTTTTTGTGTGAAAAGAATTAATTCAAAATTTAGCTAATTCGTAATGAATTAAAATCAAAAATTAATTAGGTGCACATTTTCTTTGTGTTCAACATGTTAAAGATATTAAAAACAAATGCATTCGTTCGTGTAAAAAATTGCACGAAAATAACAACTAAACACCGGCTTCGCTAACTAACGCATCTCTACATAGCCGGCAAGGCTAATCTTCACTTTGTTATAAGAATTCGGGTTTTTTATACTATCCCTTGAATTTTTACATAAATTTAAAAAAATTGTTGTTGTGTATCATGTAAAATTTTGGGGCCATTCTTCATTTTCTTTTAGGGGTCATTTTGCGCACCGCCGTACTTATACATACATATGTATACATTTTTTTTAACTCGTATTACAAAGTAATTTCATCAAACATCTTTTTATCAATTCATACAAATGCAATCGAATCAAAATTTACGCAAGATTTTTATTGGAATACGTTAAATATTTATTTCACCAAAAGCTTTTAAAATAGTTTTATTATATTTAAGGGTTAATTGTATTATATTTGATGCTTCAATATTCGCTTGACACATCAAGTAGATGCTAGTCTGTCTAAGAGATAATTTATTTGAACGTTTAATACAAACGTTAAAAAAATTATTAAAAAGGCAAAAGTATATATATATATATATATGTGTATATAATTTAGACATTAAAAGGAATATATAAACATATTTAAAGAATATAGAAAGGAAAGAAAAAAAAAATAGATAATAAAAAAACATACAAGTTTAATAATACTACTACAATCTAAAGTTTAAGTTATAATTATAACTTCCATATAAAAGAAATAATTAATAACGTAGTTAAATTTAATGTATAGTTATGTTAATAAAAAAAAGCCTCTTTCATCGCTAAGTTTCCGACTTAGTTTTGAACGGGTAAAGGAGGAGGTGGATACGCATACATATCCGATGATGATGGGGGAACGACATACGCAGCTGCAGGAAGAGGTGGTTGTTGTACATAGCCGCCAGCAGCCAAATTCTTGGGTAAATAATTTTCATATCCTCCAGCCTGATGATGATGAGGACCTGCAGGAGCTTGGCCAAAACGTGACTTTTTTTCTTCATTATTATTATTGTACGCTTGATGAGGTTGGGGCGCTGATGAAAATCGCGATTGATGACCATTTGACCGAGTCATTTGTGTATTGTTGTTGGGGTTTTGAGATCTTGGGCCATAGCCTCCACTGCCTTGTGGTTGCTGTTGTTGTGGAGGATATTGTGAATATGCTGGTCTTGGATGCTGTTGTGCTTGATGTTGGTCTGGTCGCCCATAATTGTTGTTAGGCCGATTGTTGAAACGTTGGTAGTTGCTGTTGCCACCGTACGATTGTTGAGGTCCCATCTTCTTATAACCTAGGGCGTTATTACGACCGCCTCGTCTGGATTGCGTTGAAGCCATGTCCATAAGACGGGGGTTTATAACCTTAATATGAAATGAAAAATCAGTAGTTATGAATAAGTAAGAAAAAAGGTAAGCTGTACAGTGGAGAGTTCTCCAAAAATATGTATACAAAGTCAAGGCGAGTTGACATTTAAAAATTTAAAATGATAACCAAAATTAATTCTTAAAATTTAAATTAACAGAAAAAAATAAAAAAAAAAACAATTTTAAAGAAAATTGTATATCAGTGGTATTTTGACAAAACTTCTTAAGTCAGATTTAAAAAGTTGAAAAAATGTTGTTAATCATACGAATTTCCATTCAAAAAACATTTTTGTTAACGTTTTTAAAATTTTGTATTTTGTATAAACGAAATTTTTCTTTAATTTTAGTAGTTTATTTTATAATTTGATAAAAATGATTTTTTTCACCGAGTTTTTTTTTTTTTTTAACTTTTTTGTTACCTTATCTCGACTTAAGATGTTTTGACAAAATGCCATAGAAATTTATTTGTAGTATGTTTCCAACTCACCTGATTTGCTTCCTTCAGAACTTGTATTAAATCATTGGCTTTGTTGGCATTTGTATTTGTAAAGAGAGTGTATGCCGTTCCCGTGTTGTTAGAACGTCCTGTGCGTCCAATACGATGCACATAATCTTCCGAATTTGAAGGATAATCATAATTGATGACAAATTTAACATCATCGACATCTATTTGTCGCATGTAGTGGAGAGAAATTCAATTTTTATGTTAACCCAAGCCAAACAAAAATTGTATTTTTGCAAAATTAGAAGTTATAACTTTTATACTTAATTGGAACAAAAATTCATCCATCAATATACACAAGTTTTGGATTTTTACATTATAATTATTATTTTCATTCATCTATTTTTTTTTTAATAATATTGGACCTCGACCTTTTTCACATACAATTTTTATATAAAACTACAAATGTCTTTTTTGTTTTTCAGACATCCGTTTTATGATTTTTACATTTAAATTAAAAAAAAAAAAAAAAAAATAACATAAAATTAAAGCTTAATTCATTTATTAACTAATTTTTAACAAAAGTAACAAACATATCCTAAGTACTTACCTCGACATCCAGAGGAAAAGAAAGGGGCAACCTATTAGAACTGTGAATGAGAAAGAATTTATAAAATGCAGCAGCAGTGGTAATACAGCTGCCATGGGAGTTTTTGGGAACCAACAGATAATTGAATTTAGCTTTTGTAATTATGTTTTTGTGGGTATTCATTTGATACTAAAGCAAGGTCTAATGTACTAGCTTAAGCGTAAATTAAACAAAAAAAATTTTTAGTGTATATATTAAAAAGTATATAAAAATCGAAGTCCATTTTTTGAGAAACTGATGTTATTATTTTTGTTCACATATAATCATTGTATAAAGTTCTTCCAAATTTTTAGAGATATAATTAGGAAATATACCTAGATTAATTTTGGTTAAAGTCAGTCAAAAATATAATTGATAGTCGTAAATTATCTTTAAATTTTAAATAAATAATCAAGGGGAGGATATTAGAAATACCAAAAAAAAAGTTTCAATAAGTATTTATCATTCCCGTCATCTCGAAAACCATTGGATTTACGAAAACGACTTTAGTTTGTAAATCAATTTTATGTAGTGAAAAAGAAACCTTTAATGTTTATCCTTTATTTAGACTTCATCCTTTATTCATCACTTTAAAAATATTTAGAAAGTATTGAAGAGTGAAAAGTAAAGAAAGAAAAATAAAAATTATTACATGCTTTCAAAAAATTCTTGTTAATTTAGAAGCATTACAAACTTCTTACTGGGGAAAGTTTGTTTTAGGTTTTTAAATCCCTACTTTTTTCTAAGCCCATTTTTTGGTCCATCAGCTTTCGAGTTAATTGCAATTTTTTTTTTCTTTTTTCTCAAAAGTTTACTTTTTTTGTTAAATTGAATTTTGTATACATTTATTTTTTTTAACGACTTCATTTTTTGTCCTTGACTGACCATAGTATTATAGAATGTAAATGTGTTACAATGTTTTAACCAGCAATGTATGGAAAAAAATTCTCCTCATTATTAACCCCACACCAGCAAAGAAACAAAAAATGGAATAAAACAATCAAAACTAAGCACCTAAACTATAATTTTTAATGCAGTTTTCTTTTAATGTCAATAGAAAGTGCTCTAATCATTAAAGTCTTTCCATTTTCAAATTGATTTTTTTTTAATAAACGCATTTTATATAAAATTTTCATTCCCGCTGTGTTTCACAAACAGAAATAAAACAACAAAAGAATTCGTAATTGATAACGAAAAGATCAACGGTGTTGGGTTTGTTTCGATTCATCCTGTAATTCTCGCTGAGAACATCTATCTCATCATCATCTTTATTATGACATGAATCACAGACGAACCAAAGTCAAATAATGAAAGAATTCATTAATAAAATTTTCATCCACAGCATCACTCGCTTTGCCATCATAATCATTATCAAAAAAAAAAAAAAAAAAAAAATCATAAGAACACAGATTGTGCAGTATGCACACCATATACTTAACGCTTACCTAAACCACGAGCAGCTACATCAGTAGCCACTAGTATGGAATTGCGGCCATTGCGGAATGAGGCCAAAACATAGTCTCGTTCCTGTTGAGACTTGTCACCATGAATGGCACATGCCCGCCAGCCTTGACGTGAAATTGAGCGGGTTATTTCATCGACTCTTTTCTTTGTCTCCACAAATATAATTGTTTTAGTGTCTTTCTCGGATGAGATCTCACCCAAAAGTTTTATCAATTTAAAATCTTTTTCATTCTCATCGCACACATCGACAATTTGCAAAATATTATGATTGGCCGATAAAGTCAAGGAGCCAATATTGATTTGAATGTAATTGTCCAAGAACTCTTCGGCCAAATTACGCACTTCCTTTGGCCAAGTGGCGGACCACATTAGCACTTGACGATCGGGACGAATTTGTTTGATAATTTTACGGATCTGGGGTTCGAAGCCCATGTCCAACATCCGATCGGCTTCGTCCAACACCAAGTAAGTGCATCGTTTTAAGTTGGTAACACCACGTTCAAGAAAATCAATCAATCTTCCAGGAGTTGCAATAACGATTTCGACTCCCCGCTCCAAATCTCGAGATTGATAGTGTTTCGGAGCGCCGCCAAATATACACGTATTGCGTACATGAACCTGAGAGCCGAATTCGTTTGCGACTTGCTGGATTTGCTGAGCTAGTTCACGTGTGGGTGCCAGAATCAAAGCAATTGGGCCGTCGCCATGTTCCAAGCGTGGTTGGTTGTTAATATGAACCACGGCTGGCAATACATATGCTAACGTCTTACCCGAACCGGTTTGAGCCACACCCACCATGTCTCTCCCACTAAGTGCGATTGGCCAACCCTGAGCTTGAATTGCTGTGGGTTTAGCAAATCCCATTTTCTTAATGCCACTCATAACGTATTCGGGAAAACCACCTTCATCAAAATCAATACTTGGTGTTGGAATGCTTACGCCTTTCAAGGTTATTTCATTAGATGACAAAAACCCATCCACTTCTGACTGAGTACGTGCAATCACCGAGTCGCATGGTTTATAAAAGTTCTTCTTAAAGGGAGTAAGAGTTATCTCGGACCATATGATGTTTGGCAAACGATCGCCCGATGCAAATGTATTATTTGAATTAGTACTGCCACCTTCGAACTGACGTGCATCTTTGGGATGATGATTAGGATTTTGTGGCCGTCCATAAGGTGTTGGCCTTTTATGTTGCATGGGACCATGTCGCATTGGTCCACCACGATGCTGTTGCTGATCACGGAAACCACCAGGTCCACCGCCATGACGATTCATTTGCATATTGGATTGATTATCACCACGATTTTCAAACCTGTAAGCAAACAAATTTACAATAATTATAATCTCATCTTAATCTATACTCAAAACAATCCATGCCTTATACAGTGTGTGACAAATAATAGCAACGAAATTAATATGGAAACCTTACATTAAAATTCAAAGGGCATTTCTTTAAAAATAAATCGAGAATTTCAAACAAATAAAAGAGTACACCAGTGCCCATGTTTTGTAACCCACGGGTCAAGAAACTTTTCGATTAAAATGTTGTTCTTGGAGATTTTATGTTTAACTAGCAAACCCGGCGAACTCCGTTTCGCCACCAGATGGCTTCGTTTTATGTAACATTTCGTTTGGTGATTAAAAGATGTAGAAAATTTTTTTTTGTAGCTGACCCGACAGCCGTTGTTCTGTCCCAATTGGAAAAAATGTTTGCGTTCGATTTTTAAAATCCGTTAAAAATAGGAAAAAAGTATTTTTAAATTAAAATGTTGTTCATATACATATATGTATATGATTTACATTTGATTTGAAAATACATATGTTTGTATATATATGCTGTGAATCTTATAGTATTCTATTTACATTTTAGTTGATAAGATCAATATTCAGGTAAACAGTAAAAAAAGTAAAACTTATTCGGTTGCATTGCTAGGATATCATAATTTTTTAATTGCAATGCTTTGTAAAATACAACATTTTTTGTTTGGTTGTCTGGTTTGTTGATTGTCATTGCATATGCGAGCCTTACTGGAAACTAACTGCAAGTATTAAATTGAATGTCATGTCGGTTGGAATCATTGGGATCCGAGGTATCAAAACATTTTCTCCCTTGTACTTTCCTTTAAGCATTGTTGCTTCGATGACGTTATTCATCAGTTTTTTTACCGTAAGCCGGGTGCCATTACAAAGACGTGGTTGGTTTATATTTCGTAACATTATGATTACCGATCCAACTTTTAGTTTGAATTTATGAGGAGGTAATCCAGGTAATCCCAGGGAGTTCGATTGGATAGTTGACGACATCGTTCTGAGAAGTAATGGAATCTACCGATTTGTACGTCTCCAATTTGCCAGCGATTTCACTTTGAATCTTAAAATTCAGTTCGTCGACATCAACATAGCTAATATAGCACGTTCGCTCAACAAATCATGATTTCTGTAATTTTGTGTAATGTTTGAAAACACCTTTCGGATTAGTTCGGACTTTGATTCAGTAAACCGGCTGAAATTGAAATATCCACCGGTATTTTGTCGTTTCCTATGTCCAGCAATTGTTTGGAAAATACGTCTCGAGATTGATTGTTTTGCAGCTCGACCCGCATTTTCAGAGTCAATTTGAGCTTCTTAACGTGTTTCCACAAAGCAGACGACTTCAAACATGCATTTAATTCATCAGCGGGCGTGGATCGTGGTATCACTGGAAGTGTTTGCCAAAAATCACTTGCCAACAAATCATCGTACCTCCAAATCGGCTTTGATTGTTTCGTAGTAGGCGTAAAAGTAGGCGTGGTAAATTTTTCTTTCGATGAAAACTTAAAATGGAATAATACGAACATTTGAAAGAAAAATTAGTCAAATCTATGGAGCCGTATTCGGATTTTAGGTAAATCGTACAAAGTGGGCGGGACAACATTTTCTTGCCGTATAAACTTAAGTTGGACCATGGCGACCACTTTAAAGAAGAAATCGTCCAAATCGGTCAAGCCATCCTCAAGTTATGTGCTTAATAGAAAAAGTGGGCGTAAAAGTAGGCGTGGTAAATTTTTCTTTCGATGGAAACTTAAAATGCATTGATACGAACATTTGAAAGAAAAATTAGTCAAATCGATGGAGCCGTTTTTCATTTTAGGTAAATCGAAAAAAGTGGGCGGGGAACAATTTTTTATACATGACCAAGTCGGTCAAGCCGTCCTCAAGTTATGTGCTTAATAGAAAAAGTGGGCGTAAAAGTGGGCGGGGAACAATTTTATATGCTATAAACCTCACGGATCCCGAGATCTTTCCAGCGAATGCAAAACCGTGGAAATCGGTTCGTGCGTTCTGGAGTTATAGCGTCAGGAAGGAAAACCCGACTTATTTTTATATAATAGATTATTTTGCTTTGAACATTTCTGAAAAATATACGAATGCTTTCAAAGCTAGGCTGACTTCCAAAACATCAAATGCTTTGTATAAGAACAAAGTATAGTGTTTCATTACGCCGCAGTACAATATATATGCAATGCAAGCCCTTCCAAAACATCAATGGTAAGTATTAGTAACGCAGCAAAGAAACAATCAAAGCATCGGTTTTAAAGTTGATGCTTTGTGATATTTGACATTTAATTTGCAAGCAATACAGATTTATTTTAATATTATGCATTGCATCACTTAAATTTCAAAACGTTTAAATAAACAGAACACATAGTTGCATTATTTCGGTACTTTGTACATGTGCATGGTTTAAAAACAGTAGTAAAACTGTATACAAACTTTGTATTAGTACGTTTTGGAAGTAAGCCCTATTTTGTAAACAACAAACATTAAAGTCGCACTTTACATCTTTTGGTTTCAAGTTTAGTAAATTTTGGTCGCCATCGACGATATGTGTGACTGGCGTTCCCAACGTCTGCAATTTCACACCGGCCTCTAGTGAAATATTATGACATTTATAACGTAACGACGTTATCTCTTTTGTTAGTTTTCAACATGAGATACCGACAAACTTTTGTCTAGCTTTTCGAGACTTTTTTCGAAGCGAGAAGTTCTCACCAAAGTTACAGAACATGGGTACAGATTATGTAAGTTAAAAATATGCTACGAGGATCGAACTCAAAAATCAAATTATTTTAATATATTTTTCCCAATTTTTTTTTAAGATCATAGTTTTGTATTTTTAGTTATAATCTAGGTAATCATTTTCAGTATCATAAAATTTTTTATTGACCAACAAAAAAGTTCAATACAGCAGGATTTTGTTGTCAGAAAAGCCAGTTTTTCAAGCCTTTTAATTTTTGACCTGTAACTTTTCGCATTCCATGTGACTCTTTTAATACTCATCTAACCCAATAAGGTAATATATATTCTGGGTCCTTCAGTATTTCTAAGCGGATTTAGCAATTTGGTTGTCAAATTAGTCTAGTTCTTCTATTTTGGGCTGTTTGGGATTGAATTTCAGCAGAACAGCTCTAGTAGAAAAATAGTTATGCACCCAAATGCGGAGATTCTTCCCTAAAAACTTGACAAAAATCAACATAAATAAGTAACAGAACGGAACAGGAACAGAAAGTAAAGACTAACTGAGCCTTTAAGGATAATAACGCTGCCGAATTTTGAATTTTTATCGAACTGCCTTAATTTTGGACATAACGGTACATATCGAAAAGTCGAGCTGATAGAAAAAACTAAGTACAGATTTCTATTCAACGTCCCAAATTACGTTAAAAACAACATTCAGTTCTTAATCAACAAAAACCTTGTTCCCTTGTGTAATTCATGCAATAGGCCATTTACACGTTAAATAAACTCTATTTAACATATGTACACAATATACGAATACAAATAAACAAACCCCTTTTCGATTTTTCGTTGATTAGTTAAAAAGTCCCTCACTTTAAAATTTGTATTTCTAGTCGTGTTCAGTGAATTTTTTTATATTTTTATATTTATAGGTATGTACATTATTGCTAGGCACAATTAAGCGAATGTTTTAGTGTGTGTGGAAGAATGAATGTACTTGCGCAGACATTTAGGCCCGTTTTCACGACTTAACGATAGCTAAATGTAGGAAGTTATCGAACAGATAATGAGGTTTTAATTATCACAAGTTCCCTTTAATCTAAAAGTGAAGGATAAGGTAAAGAGAGGAACGTTCTTCCTTTAACTTTTGTCGTAAGGTTTAGATTTGAGATTGCCATATTATATTCACATATTTTTATATATGGCAACTCCAAGTATATAATATTTTGTAAATTAATAACAAACTCGTATTTTGACAAATAAAATTTACAAAATGTTAAATTCACGTGTACGCAGTATTTCATTAATATTTGCCATTATTAAAAAATATTTGTGCACACAAAAATTTAAAATGAGAAAAGTAAAAGAAAGTACGTAGTTGCCAGTTCGTATTTTAATTTTGGCAAAAATAATCGGTATTTACTTAAGTGTTGCCATAAAAAAAAAAAAAAAAAAAATAGTTGAAGGTAACTTTATTCCTCACTAGTGCTAAAGGTACCAATAACTATTTCGATCTTTAAAGGTAAGTCGTGAAAACGGGCCTTAGTATGTTACATTTCAAATTGGTTTTTATTTATGTTATTCGTCAAATCAAAAGTAAAAAATTTTATTTCAATAAAACGCACAAAAATGGGGTGAACTCAAAAGAAGAAATATTATACCTATGCAATACTTTTTTTCAACAATTTTAATAACTCCATTTCATTAACTGAGACACATTGGTCTGCAATAACACCTGTTTCAATTTTTATTTACTGTATGATATGTGCATATAGAGCTTGACTTTTATTATATGAATTTGTTGCGTGTAGACACGGTTTCCGGTTTTATTTTATACCTTGTCCCCAATTTACGATTTTTCATCCAAAAAATACCCACAGATCCCAAAAAATAAAGTAATATTATTACAATATTAAAACTAAATTTATTTGTGCTTTGAGTTCTAAATAGTTTTTCGTAATACAAATGGCTGACTTCCAAAACGTACTAATACAAAGTTTGTATACAGTTTTACTACTGCATTTTAACAATGCACATTTACAACGGACCGAAACAATGCAACTATGTGTTCTGTTTATTTAAACGTTTTGAAATGTAACATAGCGTCTTCACCTGACAATTTTTTGTCATACCAAACGTCAAAGTCTATATAAAAAAAACTCGAAAATTTTTGTCTTCGTTTTTTTAATATGAAGTTTGAGGTTTGGTATGACAAAATATTGTCAGGTGAAGACGCTATGTAAGTGATGCAATGCATAATATTAAAATAAATCTGTATTGCTTGCAAATTAAATATCAAAAAATCATAAAGCATCAACTTTGAAACCGATGATCTGATTGCTTTTTTGCTGCGTTACTAATACTTAGTGCCAATTCACACGTTGCAAGTCTTATTGATCAGCTTGCTACCAGGGTTGCCGTTTAAAAAATTTTTATCCGACCAAAATTGTCTGCAAAACCTACCAAAATCTTTTGAAACCGACCAAATTTTTTAAATATTTAAAAACAACTATATCCTGATAAAAATGCAAGAGGGCCTATCATTATTTAAAAAAAAATTCAGTAGCGATACGGCTGAGATTACAAAAACAGTTTTTCAGGATAGTGTCAATCATGCGTAATGTGTTAACGATGTTAACCAGAAAATACCGTTGTTATAATCACAATAGCTGCCTTTTTATTAAGTTATCTCTCTTTTTCTTAAAATGAACAAAGGCTCTTTTTCATTTTATATGATGATATGTAGGTTTATGTATTTTTGATAAAAAGTATCATTTTTATTGGATAAAGCTATAAATCTACATATTGGGCCATGTCACAGAGTAAAATTCCGTTCGGAATTGAAAGAAACATATTTGTTTGTTGATGGAAAGTGTATTTTGATAGTTTTATGGCCATTCAGATACAGACAACTCCCATACCGTTCATGAAAACAAAAATAGTTTCATTCCGAAACATTTTTTCGTCATTTTCTGAAGCACCAAAATACGGAATGAATTCAGTTTCCGAACGAAATTGTACTCTGTGACATGGCTGATTTTTTTTTTTTTTTTTGTAATTTGCAATTATAGTAAAAACAAAAAAGTAAGCCTATGTTCACACCTATTTAATATTTAACGTCCTACACGTAACCCCTAGTTTTATTAAAGTTTATTTGCTGGTAACGATTAACTTTAATAAAATGTATACATATATACAAATTCATTAAATAACGCTTATAAACTAGAATAATTCATTGATCCTATGCAATAACACATAAAAGCCACTAATAAAATATGAATCAAAATTTATTAACTTAAGTAGTTTGTACAATTAAAAAAAAAAAGTAGGTATTAAACTTTATAAGACATAGGCTAAGCTCCAATACATCCTAATACCTTGCAGACAACGTAAAAAATGTATCAAAGAGTTTTACAATGCTTAGTTGGCTTATTGTATACGCGTTTATAACTTGCTCAGTTTTGGAACTCATCCATACTTTCTGCAAGTTCTGCGGCTCTTATACCATTGCCTTTATAAAACTATGTTTCAAAATACAGTATCAAAGCATCCCACTGTTCTACGATTCTTACAACATCTTCCTTTAAGAAGTCCATCTTGTATAAGACAAACCTAATACAAAACAGAATTTCTGAAATTCTTTTAGGACTATGTGAAAAAAACTTTAAATATTACCACAAAGAACCTTAATATTTTTTGCATTGCTAAGTAGATTAACTGCCTGTTCATCTATTTCTGAACAAATCTCAAGTCAGATGCCGTTTAAATTTTTCTTCTTATAAAAAACTTTTTATCAACAAACAATATTCCTATACAATATTTGATCGGATTGGCTGTTGGTAACCTTATATCCTATCCATCGATGTCGAACGTAGACTTCTTTCGCTTAACTTACATTTAAAACGAAAACAAATTATACAATATACGGGCATGTTCTAGAAATTGAAATGAAGTGGATTTAAAATCGAGCAAATTTTAAAAACGACACTGTACTAAAATTTCATACAAATATTCCGTTTTATCAATTAAATTTTGTGAGTACCAATTAGCTTTACAAGAATAACTCTTAAAACCAGGAAAACCAACGGTCATTTTGTAAAATATTGAACATAAAAACTCGCTCGATTTCAATTTCACTTCATTTCGATTTCTAGAACATGCCCGATTGTCTTTGAGATTTGTAATTTGTCTGCTATCCGTCCAATTTTCTAAAACCGACCAAAATTAGGTTTGGCCTACCATCCGACCAAACCAAAAACATCCGACCAAATTTGGTCGGAAAAGACCATGTTCGGCAACCCTGCTTGCTACCAGCGATGCCAGAAGTGCAGATTTATCTGGATTTTCAAAAAAAACTCGGTGAAAAAATTAATTTTATCAAATATATATATATCTGTGGCATTTTGACAAATTTCAAACAAAAAACAAATATTTTCTTTAATTTTGGTTTATTCTATTATTTGATAAAATTAATTTTTTCACCGAGTTTTTTTGAAAACTTTTTTGGCATCTCGACTTAAGATGTTTTGTCAAAATGCCACAGATATGTACTTATATATTAACATCTTTAATAGTTCCAATATTTCTGTGGTATTATGACAAAACATCTTAAGCCGAGACAAGAAAGCAAAAAGGTTAAAAAAAAAAACTCGGTGAAAAAATCATTTTTATTAAATAATAAAAAAAATCGAAATTAATGAAAAATTTCGTTTTTAAAACAAAATTATAAAAACGAAAACAACAATGTTTTTTGAAGAAAACTCTTATGATTAACAACATTTTTTTAAATTTGACTTGAGATGTTTTGTCAAAATGCCAAAGATTTGATATCTTGTAAATTTTCAATAAGACGCTTGATAGTTTAAATATTATGTCAAGCAATTTACTTTTAATTTGTTGTTTAAAATAACAAAGATCCCAGTAAAAACTTCGCCTACAAAATAATGTGTTGAGTAATCAGAAAAACATGAAGGCACTACTTACAATTCTACTGAAAGAACCAATGAATTTCACAAGGGATGTCCCAAAATATTGATACACGGCATTACCATTTGAAACTGAATTCAAACAAATAGGCCTGTCCTTGACTGAACGCTTTGCAGACATCAACATTTGCTAGCTGCATTTCACGAATAAAATGAACAATGTTGACCTCCAAGATGTCAATTGTTGGTGATTTATCAGCATAAACCAGGGACTTCACAGCCCTACGAAAAACAATCAAGGTGTCACATAGGGCGGCCTTGAAGTCTAATTGACAGTTTAACTTTCTCTAAATCAACAGCATCGCCTGAATAAATAAGTTGCGTCATTTAAATCCTGAAGTGGCCTTTAATTTATAAGGATAATTTGGTGGCGTTGTTCAAGCATGAATCTATTCATGATGATTTGCCTGAACAAAAAGTGAAAGCAGTATGACAGTTCGGCTGACTTCCAAAACGTCAAATGCTTTGTATAAGAACAAAGTATAATGTTTCATTACGGCGCAGTACAATATAGGGTAAGTGCTCCAGTAGTCGGCAGTTTAAGGCTTTACTTTTTTTTTGAACTCTCACCTTGCCTTGTGTACAGTAGCAATTGGATATATGAGTACTGATTATATTTCATTAATTTGTTTTCTCTTAGATTATTCAACTCAAATTTTAGTATTTTATGTTTAAATTGACAAATTTTGAGCTTCTGTAAAAAATGAGCACGTTTGCCTATATTCGGCACAAATTTTCCACTTTTCGGCATATTTTGTTCCTATTGTCGGCATATCATATTGAATAGTAAAAACAATACATGAAAATGTAATTAAAGCTTTTATTTGTTACAAATTAAATTTTTTACTTATCTTAACATTTAATAGTACCCTTCAGGTATATGAGATCAAATCATATTAAATAAAATAACAAAAAAAAAACAAACAAGTATACAAGTAAACAAAATTTTTGCAAAATTCAGTCTTTAAATTCATTTTTTGTACATAGGTTGGCAAAAATTAGAGAAATAACATTAAAATCTAATATTTTATAGATAAAAGAACAATTTAAACCAAACGAACCACAGGGAGTTACGTTAGTAAAATAACCCACTGGAACTTAAATACTTTTTTCTGTGCATGCTTTGCATACAAAATCTTGTTCAATAACGTCACTGTATTTTAGATTTTTGAATTCAGTGCACTTAAGATGATACCACAGAGGGCACGTATCACACCCAACGTTTTTCAGAGCATCATCTTCAGAAAGAAAAACCAATTTGTTTACGAATTAAATTGATAATTTATTGAAAATTTAAGCTTTATACTTTCTAAAATGCTTAAAATGTACATTTGTACGTTTAAGTAGGCATTACACGCAAAGAAAAAACATGTTTTAATATGGTCACCTCCAAGAAAACCATTTTGAAAGATAATTTTGAACATATTATGTTTAGTTTACCCATATAATTGTCTCCGACAACCATATTATGGTTAAATTAGTCCTCCATCAAGACGCCATACCCATATTATGGTTGGTTAAATATGACAATAATTTGTTTTCAAATTAACAATAGTATTTTCCTCTTTTGCAAGAGCAACATGCTATGGTTGAAAAACAGCCATGCTAATAAAAGTGTTAAACATATTTCAATTATTATTAACCATAACATGGTCGAATCAACCATAATATGGTTGTAGCTTCTTGATGGACGACTCATTTAACCATAAAATGATTGTCGGAGACAACAATATGGTTAAATTAAACATAATAAATTCAAAATTTTCTTTAAAAATAGTTTTGTTGGACGTGACCATTTTTAAACATGTTTTTATCTGGGTGTACACACGTAGAAAAAAAGTTTCACCTCCAACAAAACTATTTTTAACGAGAAATTTAATACATATTATGATTAGTTTAACCATATTGTTGTAGTCACTACCATATTTTGATGTTATGGCTAAATATGACAATAATTTGTTTACCACTAATAGTTCTATTTAACAATAGTATTTTCCTCTTTTCCAAGAGCAACATGCTATGGCTAACCATGCTTTTATAAGTGTTAAATATATTTTTGTTATTACCCAAAACATGTTTGAAGGCAACAATAATGTGGTTGTTTCTTCTTGATGAAGGACTATTTTAACCAAAATCACCGGTGACAAAATTATTGTTAAATTTACCAAATGATTAAGATTTTTCTTTTAAATAAGTTTTGTTGGATGCAGAACTATAAAAATCTGAAATCAAAATGATTTCAACCAAACTGATTTCGAAATGATTTTAAATTTGTAAGGAGATTCATTTGAAGGAAACGAAGATTTTGATTCTCATTTCACTTTTATTGCAATAAGTGAATTTGAATGTAATATTTTATTGGAATCAATTAAAATTTAAATTGAATAAAAAAAATGTTCACTTTCAACATCGGAAAATTGATTGTTTGATTTCAAATTAAAATCTTACATAAGGAAATTCAACCGTTGGGACTTATGTTATCGCCATTACATATTTAACAACATTTTGTTCGATGAGATGGTTTTTCTTCAGGGACTTTAGCTCGTCCTTTACTTATTGCCTCTGCTTTCTTAACAGCTTAGCTTAAATGCCGATTCAAGGACGATCATTTTTAAATAGTATGGTGCTTCCATCTTCCTTTAAAACCGCTTGCACTGTGTTCAGAATGTAATCAATTTTTACCGGAGAGGACGAGTCACTATTTTACTAACTTATCCTCTTAAGCATTTGACTAAACTTGTATTCTGTCCTGTAAAGTGGAGCTTGGAAAGCTTAATTTCTGGCTGGCACCTAGTATAGATATCAAACCTTTTATTTGTAGGGCCACTTCAGTAAATTTAAACATTAACATTGTTTTCTTACTTTTCATATTTAACTTTTCTGAAATAAGTATATAAATGAAATGCAAATATCTAATAGTCCTTACAAATTTTAAAAATATACTGTTTTGGGACCCCATCTACAGTTAAACTAGAAATAAAATTGCTGCCGACTTTAGGACAACACTTATCCTATAGTCGGCAGGTCATGAGATACTCAAAAGAAATCATGCCGACTACTGGGTAAACTCGTTTTAAACTCATTTTCTGTTATCTCAGAGGCAAGAGGCACGATCGATGAACAATTTACTCAAATTTGAGTGTAATCAGAGAAAAATACTGATTTGCCAGTAGTCGGCACCCAATGCCGAACAAAGGAAATTTTAAAAATTTTTGTTCCTAATGTCGGCACCCAATAAAATTAATAAAATATTAACTTTTTGTAATTTTTTTTACTTTTACGACAAAATTTAATAGACTTTTTACCTTTTTAAACTTTATTGGTAACATTCTTTCCATAAATAATATGCCTATTTGCCTTTTTAAGTTAGCTCTACCACTAATTTTTTTTTTGAAAAACAAGGGTCACCGCAAAAGTTCAAGAGCTTGTCACTCAAGACTTCAAAATTTGGCAAAAATACTCATCTTCCTCCAATTTAATTATTACTAATGGAAAGATGAGTAAATTTTCTTGACAAACTTGATGCTATTTATGAATAAAAACACTACATTTCTTATTTATTAACGTTTAAATGCAAAAAATGCCGACTACTGGTACATGCCGAACTTAGGTGCACTTACCCTATGTATATGAAACGGAAACCCTTTCAAAACATCCATGTTAAGTATTAGTAACGCAGCAAAAAGCAATCAGAGCTTAGTTTGCAAGCAATACAGATTTCTTTTAAACACATTATTTTGTGTTTTATTTTAAGTTCTATTAATTGTGTTTAACTGCCTATTTTTTAAACTAAAATAAAAGTTTTCATTTAGAAATTTATATTGAAAATAAAAACAAATTTGTGTTTTTTTATTGTTGTTTCAATATATTTTCCCAATCGAGAATGTTTATTTTATTTTGAAAAACAGGGAGTGAATCTTTAGTTACATATTTGTTAATTTATTTTAAATTATAATAAGAGGGAGTTTACACGGTGTCTATTCAGACATGTCTTACAAACACGTTTGTTGAAAAGACATCGTGTAAAGTTTGGCCATTTACACGGAGCCTTTTCAGACATGTCTGTTTTATTCATTCTTCTTTGAACATGCTTCCAAAAACCTATTATATTCACGATGTCTTTCAAAACATGTCTAGTTTTGTATCTAATTGTCTAATATACATATACACATAAATTAAAAACATGAAAACTCATGTAAACAAACATGATAACTCATTTCGCGTTTTTACAACCCCCCTTTCTTCTATAAACCGATCGAAAACAAACGTTTGTTACGCCACGTCCAAAGACACCGTGTAAATTTAGCCTATCACGCATTGCCTTATTTCTTATTCGTCTCATCACCTTTTATACGGCCGACAAAATCCTAACTTAAGCTATCGTTAAGTTGTGGAAACGGCCCTTTATTTTTTAAATTTTCTATTACCCAACGTAATTTTTTTGTGCGGCAATCAACTTTAATGATGGTGGCATCATGGTATACATATGTATGTTAATCGACTTTAAAACTTATTTTAATACGTATTCAAGTTGACGAAACCAATCCGCATACCCACATTTCCAAATTTACGACATCCAGACATGTTGTAAATATGGGTGACCTTACTTTTGTTTGCAAATGTATGTATGGAAAAATTTAATTTCATTTTTTCTACTGAATTTGTGTATGTATAACAGTTTAGTTTTTCACTGTATTCGTAAATTGAATTTTTTTAGAAAAATGTGTATATGCACATAATTTTTTTATTCTCGTTCCTATACGAATTTAGAAAATAAAATATATGTATTTTATAAAAAGGTCTGTACCTAAATTTGTCATAGATTATGCATTTTGGGTAAAAAAAATTTTATGCAAGAGGAATTGATTTTTCAAGTCAGCCATTTTGTTTTTATTAAATTTTATTTCTTTTATTTCACATACCAAATAATTCAAAGATGTATTTTATATTTGTTTAAATTATATATTAATTTTACCAAGCAAAATATTTACTTACATTTTTATTATTTTCAGGGATAATTGAAATTAATTTGATAATTTATAAATGTATATATATTTTCTAGAGCACAAAACACGCAACTACCACTGAAAAATATTTTTTAAGAATGAGTGAAAAATCGTCAATCAACACAAAGCCGAGAAAATTGCGCCGTTTAAAATTCAAAGAGCGAGCAGCAAAAAGGCAACGGCATTATCTTCTTATATATAACGACCCTGTCTTAATAAGAATTTTGATGGTGCACACACATGATGCACCATAAGTAGAAACAAAGGCATGTTTCGTCGTGTGTAGTAAGTTACTACACATATACATTTACTTGAAAACGTAAAAAATTAAAATAATTTATATTGAAAATTTAAAGATCGAGCAGCAAAAAGGGTTCGGCATTATCTTATTATATATAAAGTTACCCATAGACGAAGCAACATATGTCGAAACATGGGCACGTTTCACTAAATGTCGCTACGTGTTTGCTAATGTTTCTGGTTGAAATTCGTGTTAACTTTTTGGTTCAAGACGAATTCATACACTGTTAAATATTTTAACGTTGTGTAAAAATAATACAACACTGCAATCAATTCGAACAAATATTTCGTTTTGTTTTTAATTATAAATTGTGTGTTTTGAAATTTAATAATTTTAAAAAATTTTAAGAATATCCAGAACCATCAGGACTGTATACCATTTTGACACATGGTTAGTTATCAGCTGTTGCTTACATAGCATGTTAATTTCACCTGGTGTAAATTCGCCTTGTTTTGGTTTTTCAAATATCAAATTTTGCTGATAGTTTATGTTTCCAAACACAAAGTTTCATCGTGTGTGGCGATGTTGACTGTTTTTCTTTCGCATATTGTTAAGAGCAGTTGTTGAGTGAAGTGCTTCTGCAACTCTTGGAGAAAAATAATATAAAGAATGCAATCGGAAAATAGCAACAATTGCAAATTATGAGAATTGGAAAGCAATTATAATTGAATACAAAAGTTTTCTAAATTTATGGGACATAAAATGTGATAGGTTTTGTAGTAGTATATTCAAAAAACACGCAATACTGATGTTTCGTTCTTAGTGTTATCGTCTGTGGTAAAAGCTGAAACATAAGTAGTAACAAATGTGTCGGCAACTGTTGCCTGGTCTGTCGGTACCTTTACCCTGCAGCCACATGTTCAAGTTTGTCTTGATAGTCTTTTACATGGGGTCTTCACCTAATATAATATCTGATATAATATGTGAGAGAACGTCGGCAGAATGAGAGAACAAATTTCGTCATGTTAATCTTAATCTTAAACAAGGGGAACACAAATCTTATAAGATTTCATAATCAAATGATTCTCGTGCAGTAAACTTGTGTCGTTTTTACTCTTTTTTTTAGTTTTTTCTTGTTTTTTAGTTAAAAATATGGCTTTTTTAAACATTTATCACAAGATTTTCACTATTTGCACAAAAAAATTAAACATTTTAATGAATGCGTCTTATTATTTTATGTTTGAATTTTATCAAGTCAGCTAATTAGGCCTATATTATATGATTTCTTATAACAACTGTCTCATAACATTTATTATAATATTAATACTAACACTATTTGAGAGTCCACACGTAAGATAATACTCTCTGCGATTGAATTTGACGTTTGCTGATATAAAAATCTCAGGTGGAGACCCAGTGTTACATATGCTGTTTGTCAAAAATTACATAAATTAAAAGTTGTGACGTAGCCTGTACTTAATTTTTTAGCAATTTACTTACAAGATGTCATCAACAAAACAATTTATAGAGACAAACTTGGAATCAGCTGTTAAAATGAACGTAACATTGCCAAACAAATGGAAAGGTACAATTGAAAGCAATCTTGTGCTTATACTAAAAAGTGAGTGTGCTAGTCCCCATTTACAATATGGCAAGTGAAAGCAGACAGACGAACTTTGTTGGCAAGGGGTTGTAGAGTTAGAGTGTGTAGTACATGAATATGTGTACTGGACACTTTTAGACATTTTTGTTGCTTGTCTTTTACATTTTCGCCATTTTCATGTTGTTGCTTTATATCATTTTTCTCACACCAATGTAATTTTAGTATCAATGTCTGTAAAATCTTCATCTCCGTCAACAGCGAAAAAGAACGGAAAAAGGAAAACAATAATATCTGTCTCTCTATTAATTTCGTGTTTGTAAAAGGATTAGGCAAATTCAAAAGAGAATAAGAAAAATGTCTGCATTTCAATTTCAACGTTGTTAATTGCGACTTAGTAAAAAAGTGAGTGTAATGCAAATTGAAAAGCAAAACTTGATCAAGGCGAATTCACTAGAAGGTGGGATCAAGTCAACACATGGTGTTTTTTCGGTGGTCGGTTTGTCAAAGTTTGTATACAACCTAGTTTTTTATGTAACCTGGGGACACCATCAAGTTTTTCTTGATAGTATTTTGCATATACTGCTTGTTAAAATATTTTACTATCAATTTAAGAGTTGAGAACAAGTTTTTCTTTATAAATTGTGTTCTTGTTGACATCTTGAAAGTAAATTGCTTACAAATCGAGTGCAGCCTGCGTCACAGCTTTCAATTTATGTTAATTTTGACAAGCAGTATTTGTAAAAGACTATCAAGAACAACTTGATCGTGTGGCCGCAGGGTAAAGCGGTTCATACACTTGCAATAAAATTGTTCAATTTTACGTATTGTACAATTATATCGCCAATGTGGATGTGATATTCGAAGGTGGCACAGTATATTGGCAACAATCAAAAGATAGTGAAATGTGTTGGCAACATTGTACAATGCTGTTTATTGGCGATTTCTTTTCTGAGAAAAATGTTGCATTAATGTTACATGTTCTATATTTTTGTGTTCGTTTGTACAAAAAATACAACTGTGGGAAAAATTTCCAAGTTCTTTTGGGAATATGTTGATAAAAAACGTGCAAAACATGTTGCATGTTTTACCCTTACTTTTACTTAACAGTGCAGCCACACGATCAAGATTTTCTTGATAGTCTTTTACATATACTGATTGTCAAAATATGCAAAAGTTGACAGCTGTGACGTAGGCTGCACGCAAGTTGAAAGCAATTTACTTTTTCAAGATGTCGTCGCCGAGAAAACAACTCAAAATGTTTTGCTATTTTCCACACTTGATTTTTCTGCACTGTAGGCTGTTCGAAGGGACTTTATTTTTTTCTTTACTTCTTCCACTGGCATTTTTGTTTCAGAAGCTATAGACTCGTAGGCTTTTATTTTCAAATCATTTCGCCCATATGATGAAAGATTCTTAAAATTTCATGGCTTCTGTACAGCTCTATGAATCGCAGAACATCATTTTGCTTATTAATTTTATAAATAAATTTTATTAATAAACATATTTCACTATTTTTTTAGGTTTTTAGTTAAAATTTTAAAATTCCCGCAACAATTTGTAAAAAAAAAAGAACTTCAGCTTTTGCCGGCAAAAAATTTGTGAAAAAAAACAAAAACAACTTCAAAAGATTTGTAATAAGATGTTTTCTTGAACGAAAATTGATACACTCACTGGCAAGAGAATTTTAGAGGCAAGCTCGTATCAATTTATAAAAGTATGAGTGTATTGGTAAAAAAGTGTGATTTTATTAAATCTTGATAGCCAAAACTTGATCGTGTAACACTCAAGTAAGGTGTTCATACTGCCCTGTCTTAGGGCACTGCTACACGTTCAATAAATATCGTGATATTTCTAGTATCACGATATTTATTGAACGTGTAGCATGCAATACTGATGGATCGCGATCCATATCGCAGAATGGCCTAAAATATGAAATCCAGATCGCGGATCTTGGATCGCGTGATAAATATTGAACGTGTTGCATTTTCATGATATTTAATAATATTAATAAAAATTAATACGTCAGTAAAAGTGTTAAATAAAAGAAATAAAATACGCAGTGGAAAAAATTAAACAAATAAAAAGTAAAACAATTGACACAATTTGTTAAAAGTTTATTGAAATAAATGGTAATGGCAGAAGACAGTGAAATCGAGCAAAATAGCTAAACAGGCTTTCTTTTGGTTTTCTCGCGACATTGATAAACGACCCGCACAGCACAAAAATAACATAAATACTGACGCGATAAATATTGAACATGTAGCATACGCTCGTGATCCATCAATATTTTAAAATGGATCGTGATCCAAATATCACGATATTTATTGAACGTGTAGCAGTGCCCTTACAATTTTGGTACTTACTACTTTGTTTGTACAACCAATGTTTTATTTTGTTTGTCATAATTCATACAGCTCATAATTTTGTAAAAAAATTATTTTAAAACAAAATATAAATATATTTACACATTAAAATAAAAAAAAAGTCTATTTATATGATAATCATTTAAATTTTTTAAGCCATTAGTGATGTCAATATTTGTTTCCAAGCCATAATTGCGTGCAGAAACCGCTTAAATAGATTTAAAAATCGCTCATGAAGTACATTAATGATGAAAGTGTAATAGTTGTAAATAAAAGCAGCTAATTGTGTTCTATTGAAATTGCACAACATGTAACACTTCCAGTGATTATAGGTAACATTAGAAAATGTTACATGTACATACTGTAACATATTTTTTTCAGAAAAGAAATCACCATATGTTATTCCTATAGTGCTGGTTCACACAGGTCAAGTTTACTTGAACAGTTTTATATAAATTTTCTTTTGAACTTGCGTTCACGTTCATGCACAAAATTAATTTTTGTTTTCTTTTCCTTCAACGTTGTAGCTTTTTATTATATTACGGATGAAAAAAGAAAAGAAAAATAAAAACTGACTGGTACGGTCAAGTATGTACCCCTTTCCATTCTCTTTACCCCTCTCTCCTAAAAGCTCAAGACTTGAAGAGTCAAACTTGACCTGTGTGAACCAGCACATAGGTTATGTTCACCTTTTTATTGAATGTATGAAACCATCGTGCGACTTACACTGCAGTTACACGCTCAAGTTTTTCTTTTACATATACTGTTTGTCAAAATTTCCAAAAATTGATAGTTGTGACGTAGGCTGCATTCAATTTTTGAGCAATTTACTTTCAAGATGCCATCAAGAAAAAAATTTATAAAGAGAAACGAAAAATTTTCTCACTAACCTTGAAATCAGCTGTTTTCTTGAACGTTAATTGAAACACTCACTGGAAGGAGAATTTTAAAGGCAAGTTCGTATCAATTTTTAAAAGTATGAGTGTATTGGTAAAAAAGTGTGAGTGTATTAAAACTTGATCGTGTAACCCTAACGTTATTCCATAATTTCACATACAATAATATTGCAAGTGTATGGGCCGCTTAAGGTAGATAAAAGCAGCGTTGCCGTTTTGGTTACTTTTAACCAAAATTAGTTACTTTTTTTTTAATGTGTACTAGGGCGATAACTTTTTCACACTTTTTGCGAATATCAAAAACGGCATAGTATAGTCGTGTAGAACAGTGGTTTTCAACCTTTTTGAAGCCGCGGCCCCAAAATGATTTTCATAAAATCTGGCGACCCCTTAACGTTTTTGCTCTCAAAGGTTAAAAATATTATTTTAAAAAAAGAATATTCAATGGAAACAAAGCAAAAACATGACATTTCTTGTTTCCTATTCATTAAGGTAATTTAGACGAGATTAATTTTTAGTCACCTACAGTGAGTCTTATAACTATCTAGCTAAAAAAGCACTTAAAATATTAACTCAATTTTCAACAAATGATCTGTGCGAAATTACTTTTTTTACAAATGGTGAACATTAAAACAAAAAAAAAAAAAAAAGAAATAAATTAAATTTAGCAAATGATTTCTGTGGCATTTTGACAAAACATCTTAAGTAAAATTTAAAAAGTTAAAAAAAATGTTGTTAATCATGCGAATTTTCATTAAAAAACATTTTTGTTTACGTATTTAAAATTTTGTATTATTAACGAAATTTTCCTTTAATTTTGGTTTATTTTATTATTTGATTAAAATCATTTTTTCACCGAAATTTTTTTAAAAACTTGTTTGCTATCTCGACTTAAGATGTTTTGTCAAAATGCCACAGATTTGATTTCTTAGGCGTCACAATTGCAACCACGTTTTCGCATTTAATTTAAAAATAATCAAGCTCAGCGTTCGCATAATTTTGTTTGTTTTTTAATTAAGAAAATTAAATTAAAAAAAAATCGATGTATTTAATTTAGATCAGCTCGCGAGTCGCGACCCACGAGAAAGTTGGACGCGACCCACCAGGGGGTCGCGACCCACCGGTTGAAAACCAATGGTGTAGAACATTAAAAGCAAGGTATATTTATAGTAGGTAGTCTCGGAAAGCCAGCTGGTTATTTTTTATTTGCTTGTTTTGTGATACAAACTGTCAAATGCTACATAGTAAACAAGTTTTTTGTCTTTATCTTTCGTCATTTTTGTCTCTTTTCAACCCCTTTGCTGTTTGACAGTTCGTATCACATAACAACAATAAAAACCCCTGTTGTTTGTTTTATTGTACAATTGTTGTAATCTCGCGGCTACCTGCTATAAATATACCTTGATTAAAAGTTATAAATAAAAAATATGATAATTTTTCGGATTGTTAAAAAAGTTCATGCAGGGATCGGGTTGAAGTTCGAAAACAGCCATTTTTATCTCACGGAAATTTAAAAAAATATTCACTAGCTATTTGTACATATTCCTATACGTATCACTTAAATGCTATTTTGGAATTCAACCACTGCTTTACACAGCGTTTACATTTGACAGTACTGGCAAGACAGTAAAGGTAGAAGTACATAACACGAGTTAGTGCGCGCGCGCTCTGTCGTCTTCTGTCAAAAAAAGTTAAACTAGTGCATTTTCATAGAACAAGCTACATGCAAAATATTTTGACGCGTTTGCGCCGGAAAGTTGGTTAACTTTGAACTTTTTAACGCGTTGTGTATTTTTGACAAGTAATCAGCTGACAATAAAAAGAATAATTTAACAAATTTGTGAATCATGAAAGAATTACTTATTGAAGAGCTTTAAAAACATTCAATATTTATTTAAAAAGAATAAATTCAATAAAATAACAAAATCTTGATATACTTTCGAACCCGTTTTTAATGCACAAATAAGTAAACAAATAAAAAACAGCTGACAGGAATGGCTTTTGTAACGCGTGTTGTGTAACTTGCAATTTTTTACGCGCTAAAGTTTTTAAACGCACGATACTCGTTGACGAACTAACGCGTGTTATGTACTTCCGCCTTAAGAAAATACATATTAGTTGCCAAAAACACTACTAACTGTCTTCGTGACGTAGGCGTCCAGACAGTAGTTAAGACAGTTCACTTTTAAAAATTTGTCAAACGTGAATGTTGCAGCGAAAGTTCAGTTTAACGTTTTTTGTATAAAATAAACAAATTTAAAAAAGCTTAAAATAACTTTATTGTGTGAACAAATATAAAACTTAACTAAAATATAAAAAATCAAAGCAAAATATGTTAATGTTTTTTATACATTTTGATTTTTTTCTCTTTTGTTCACAAAACTTAAGATTACTGTTAGCAAATGTCAAATCACTGTCCAATTTTACTGTCTGCAAAATTTGCTAGACAGTAGACAAGACAGTTGGAAAAGTGTGCATGTATTAGTGAAAAGGTTTGCATGTATTGCTACTGTCTTGCCAGTACTGGCAAATGTAAACGCCAGGTTACAGTACGTTTACATTTGACAGTACTGGCAAGACAGTAACCCCGGGTCTCCACGTAGCAATATTTATTGCGGCAAACGTCAAATTTGATTGCTACATTAAATTTGCGACGTATAGACCGCAAATTGCCATGAGTGGCAATCCATTGCGCAATGATTGCTCTTCTTATTGCTTAGCAATCTGCTGTCAAATCAGTTGTAATTTATCTGACATTTCATTTCTCTGTACGGTTGTTTATTTATAAGTGTGTTTATTTATTAAAAAAACAATCAAGAAAAAGCCGCCAAGTGAAAAAATACTTCAACAAAAAACAGAAAAAGTGTTTATATATTATATTTTTAAATAAACGTCAATATCAACAAAAGCAAACGCAAATAAACAAAAAAGTAATACAAAACACAGCTACGACAATTACAATTAATTATTTTATTAATATAATTTATTAATTAAAAAAAAAAAATTTAACAGCCACTTCAAAACACAACATAAAACATTTGTTATAAATACAGCCACAAAACTTTATACAACTACTCGCGGTGAAAATTGCAAATTTATGGCAAAGCAATATCAAGTGTTCTCCAGCAATATAATTAGCAATTATTCCTCCATTGTTCTGTCATTGTTCTGCCGACGTTATTGCTTGTACTTAGAAATAAAAATTGCTACGTGGAGACCCAGGGTAAGAAAATACATATTAGTTTCCAAAAACACTACTAACTGTCTTCGTGACGTAGGCGTCCAGACAGTAGTTACATAGCGTCTTCACCTGACAATTTTTTGTCATACCAAACGTCAAACTTCATATTAAAAAAACGCTGACAAAAATTTTCAAGTTTTTTTTATATAGACTTTGACGTTTGGTATGACAAAAAATTGCCAGGTGAAGACGCTATGTTAAGACAGTTCACTTTTAAAAATAAGTCAAACGTGAATGTTGCTGTTCAAGTCTAGCTAAACGTGTTTTACATGAACTAAACAAACTTAAAAACAGCATAAAATACTTATATTGTGTTAACAAACATAACACTTAACTAAAATATAAAAAATCAAAGCAAATGTTAGCAAATGTCAAATCACTGTCCAATTTTACTGTCTGCAAAATTTGCTAGACAGTAGACAAGACACTTGGAAAAGTGTGCATATATTAGTGAAAAAGTTTGCATGTATTGCTACTGTCTTGCCAGTACTGGCAAATGTTAACCCCAAGTTAGACTTAAAAATTTTGCTAGGGTTTACAATTTATAGCGGTTCAAAACTTTTTGGGAGGTTTTAGAAATTTGCTTCCCTGCGTCACAGAATACACAGAACTGTCACGAGACGGAAGATTTTGCGTTTTTTTTTGTCTCTTTCAAAGAAATCTTCTTTGCCGCAATACAATGAACACAAATTTATTTAGTTAAGATTTATTTACAAAACTGTTGTAAAAATTAACTTTTAAGTTCACCACAACACGAGTAAATAATATTTAAGTAAGTAAATAACTTTTTTTTAATATTTTTAATTAGGCTTAAGTTCATCAAATTTAATTTTCATTAAATTATTTTTAGGAAGAAAGGAATTTACAACATGAAAATTAATTAAAATTTACTGATAATTTTTCATTCTTGACTCAATCTGGGCTCGAACCCAGGCGTTTTTACGGACAGGTTACCCTGACATGTTTCGATTGCAACCACTCAATCTCCTCAGAGGGCTTGCCGTTTAACACTCGCAGCCATCGACGACTGCTGACGTCATTAGTCAAACATCAATCCTTAAACCAAATTATTAAGTAGTTAGTATGTGCATACATACTACAGAATATGATGAAGCTACACTTAACGTTATACACTCGATAGAGAGTTATGAGCTAACAATTACAGTAGGTAAGAAAAGTGTGTTTATAAACTAACTATCATAAACTTTACAATTTTACATTTCTTCCTTTTTCCAAAAATAGAGTATAACTAACAAATAGTTTGTACTAAAAATTCGTTTCCATATTTGATTAACATAGCTGATTTCAATGCTACAATACATACATACATATGTATGTACTTATATATAATGTTATTTAAATACAATTATGAAATATTTAAAATAAAAAAAATATAGAGCTTTATTCAAACTTTATTTATATCTTATAATTAACGTCAGCTTTTTTTCTTAGCCGATACTTACGAGGTTGTTCCTCATCTTCCGAATTTATTTCCTCATCCAAATATTCTTCCTCTTCGCTGTGTACTTGGTTATCCCTTTCGAATGGTAAAACTACTTCCCTAGAAATTCTTTTCAACTGATTCCTATGAGCCACCCTACGCCTGTTTTTTACTTCTATTAAATATAGACTACTGGAAATAATTTAACAAATTGTTCCTTTTATCCATTTTGCATCACTATTTATGTCTGGATTCAAATATAGTATTTGTTGGCCAACTTTCAAAAGAAAATTTTTGGCTTTTGGGCCCTTTTCAAATTTTGCTTTTTCAATACTTTTCTTTATTTTGTAGTTGGTACGATAAGGGAGTTATTGGTTTATAACCTAAGATTAGTTCACTTGGGCAAAACCCAGTGACGGTTGTTGGTGTGTTTCTGTATTTAAATAAAAAATTTAAAATTATGCTTTGCAAAGATAACTTTTTTACTTGTTCTGACAAAAAGTAAGCCTTTAAGCTCCGCTTAACAGTTTGCACCCCTCGTTCATCCAATCCATTACTTGGAGGATGATTTGCAAAACTAAACAACTGATTTATTACATTGCATTTCAAAAATAACTTAAATTCCTCGCTACGAAATTGTGGTCCATTATCGGACACCAATATATTACAAAACCCAAAATATGAAAACATAAGTTTCAACTTTTCTATAACCACAAATGTTGTGGTCTTTGACAAAATTTGGACATCAATCCATTTCGAATAATCGTCAACTGTTATCAAAAAATCCGCATTCTGAAATTGAAAGAGATCCACATGTATACGTTCAAAAGGGTATACTGTAGAAGGCCATGTACAATTTGGACAATCTTTGGATATGTTTTGTGTTTGTTGACATATCGAACACTTGGAAACAAAATTTTGTATACACACACAAAAAAAATCATAGGTAAAATTTTTAAAAAATCTTTATATACTTTTTTAACCTTTTTAAATTCATTTTATGTATTTTATTTATCAATTCATATGTGTACCAATTAATTTAATGATATGTATACTGAAACTTTTTGTTGTATGTATATATATTAGAGTGGCATTGAAAAATTAGTTTTGAGGTTTCTTAAAGTTCCGGGCGGTTTTGAGTGCCCATTTGAGGTGAAAGGATTAAAACAAATCTTGTCTCTAAAATCCATATAGATCCAGCATCGTGTCGTCCAAATTAATAATCTTCAATAAAAGTAATAAATAATTATTTGTTTTATTGTTAATATATTCGGTCTTGTTTTTAAAAAGGTCAGCGGAGTTCTTTATCTTATGTTAATAATACTCACTTACATACGTTGTATTTTCATCCTTTATTGAATAGTTTTTAATTTAATTTTTTTAATTTTATATTTAAAAATTCTAAACTCAAATTTATATTTGAATGTTTTTTTCACAATTGAAAAATAAAATAAACATACATACATATTATAAAAAAAAATTCGAAGAAGATACCTAACCCAATTAATAATATTGACAACAATTTTAGGCAATACTTATTGTATAAATTACCAATTATTTAAGACAATAAAACTTAGTTTTTTCTTTTTATATAAAAATAAATTGCCTATGCACGCCTTGGTAAAATTACCTTAATTATTTTTTTGTATGCACGCATCAATTGAGGGCCACCAAACACTAGCACGAGCCAGCAGCTTCATTCGCACAATTCCAATATGCGTATCATGTAACAACGCTAGAACCTTCCCTCTTAAAATGGATGGTATTACTAGGCGATCCCCATAAAAAAGGCACCTATCCTTAACCTCAAGAGACATTTTAACATTTCTATATGGAACCAATAAGCCATTTAAATTTTTTGCCTCTGGCCAACAATTATTCTCAATGAAATACATTACCTTGGAAATATTTTCATCCTTTTCAGCAAACTTAGGCCCTAAATTTGTAAAACGCAAACGCAACGCCAAAAATTATATTGAAAGCAAAAACAAAATCGAAAATATTTCATAATTTTGTTGTTGTTTTCTATAGAAATGTATATTGAATTTTTAAATTTTAAACGCTGCATATCTTGTGGCGTTGATAATTTTAAAACGCAATACATATGTATTTCTGTAGAAAGCAACAACAAATTTTTGACATTGTTTTTGCTTTCAATGTTATTTTTGTCATTGCGTTGCGTTTTACAAATTTAGGGCCCTAATAATTTCGCTCAGCGAAATAGGAATGGTATTTTCATCAAAATTAAAAAAATTCAAGTTAAAATTGTTAACGTTTGTTGTGCCCTCCACCGGCAGCCGTGAGAGAGCATCCACATTTTTTTGTTTGCCACCGGGGCGATATTTTATCGTACAATTATAATTGGATAGAAAAAGAATCCATCTATGGAAACGTACTGACACAATATTCGCCAAAGCTTTCTGGTCTCCCAACAGCTTTTCCAAAGGTTGGTGATCAGTGTACACTGTAAAATTATAACCATAGACGAATTTGTGAAACTTTTTAATACCATACACCACCGCCAAAGCTTCCCTATGAATCTGAGAATAATTCTTTTCCGATTTATTCAACGTCGTCGAAGCCATAAAACATGGCCTTTCCTGTCCGTTGTCAACAATACTAAGAACAGCGCCCACACCATATGGTGAAGCATCACAAGCAATTACAATTTGCTTTGTTGGGTCAAAACGAACTAAAAGATCGTTCTCACAGAGTAATTTTTTACAATTTAAAAAAGCTAGTTCGCATTCCTCGTTCCAGTACCACTGTTTCCTTGCGTAGCAAGTAATGCAAAGGTGCCAAAACGGTTGAACTATTTGGTAGAAACTTGGAATAATAATTGATCAAGCCCAAAAAACTTTGAAGCTGATGAACATTTATAGGGACTGGAGCTAGCATGATCGTCTCTAGATTCTTGCTCGTAGGCTTAATTCCCTCATTTGAAACCATTCCAGTTCTTCGCTGGACACTTTCCAAAAACATGATTTGTTGTGCACTTTGAGCATTTTTCCTGACTGTAGTTTTCTACTTTATGTATCTCATACGATGCCAAATTTGACGGCTGCATGGTTTTTTGTTCTTTGTTTACCAGCTCAAAAGACTGTGCTACTTTACATGCCTCTTCCCAAGTTAAATTTGGAGTTGACAACAACTTATGGTGTTTTCTTTTCTAAAAAATAATGATGCATTATAGTTGTGTAATATATTTATTAGGTTACACGAACCCTTACAAACTGATACATTTTTCTAAATTACAATGGAACAAAATAATAGCTACGTTTTACACTCAACACTAATGTGTATTTAGCGTGTTAAATATTGAATGCAAAGTTTGTACTAAAAGCGATATTCACCACGCTTGTAGCAATCTTCAACATTAAATTTTCTTACAATTCCAATAAGCGTTAACAGCACTGATTTTTAATAATTAATGTCAGCTATTGTTAAAAATTTTGCTACAAAAAAAATATAATAAAAGTAAAACAAACGAAAAACAAAAAGTTTTTATATCCATCACAATATAACTAAAAATCAAAATATAACGCAAATTGTCCGCAAACACAAGAAAAAAAATATTTGCTTGCATAAAAAAGTACTTTACGCAGATGGAAAAAAGGGTATTATCTCACACTCAGTTATAACTGCGGGTAAGAAATGGAACAAATTTGCCATTTATTGTTGCAACATGTTTAGAAAGGAAAACGACAACTTCTCACAATTTTGCATATATTTTTAGAATGGAACAAAAACCCGCACGAATGGTAGCATATATGGAACATTATTGTCAGAAAAGAAAACACCATTAGTCTGTAACTGACTACAATTTACACCACAAACCATTCGATCCCGCAAAGCTTCTTTCAAAAATGTTCCGAAGTTGCATGGGGCCGCCAGTAATTCTAAATTTATAATATATTCGCCAATACATTCACTTTGTTGTTGTATACAACTATAAAATTTAAAACGATCGGCTATAATATTTCTTTCTGGTTGAAAATGAGGTGAAACCATTTCTATCAATTCTTTGAACGTTTTATTTGTTGCTTTTTCTGGTAAAAGAATGCTTTTGATTCTTTTATAGGTTTCCGGTCCCACTAACGTTAAAAATAAAGCCACTTTGTTTGCCTCCTGCACTCCATTAATTTTGAATAATTGCTCCATCCTTTCTAAATATCCCTAAAAAACATCACCAAAACCAAATTGTTCAATTGTACCAATTAATAGGTGTGTCTGCGTACACATATTTTGCGAAAAATGTTGCAAAATCTTGTAAAATGTTGTCTGCGTACCCCAAATCTCTTGCAGCGAGAGAGCCAAAAAGAGAATTTTTTGACAGTTGGAAGTTAGAGAACTTGCAAAATGTTACTGGAGAAATTTCCGCTTGCAAGATTTTGCAAATAGTTTGAACAGCTGTTTGAATGAAATAGTTTTTGTGAAATGAAAATAAAAATTTAAATTTAACAATGGCAGAGGTAAGTAGTTAGAATTGTCTTGATTTTTAACGTTTATAATAAATTATAATAAACAAAACATTTTACTTCATGCTCGAAACGTCCAAATATACAGTGCGACCGTGGCATAAGTGGAGTGAAGATGGCAGAACCGATAGAACCAGCAGAACTTTGTGGGACAAACTTTGCAATTGAAGAGGCGAGTATTTGGAATTGTGTTCCTGCGAGCACTTCACATCCAAATTATTTTTCTCCGTTGTCAAGCTGTTGGAGCGTACTGTATTGGGCATTTCATTCTTTTTTTTTTTCATTGTAAGTCGGCACTATGTTGGGCAATGTAAGCAAAAGAAGCTTTATAAAAAACCCGACAAATAAAACTCAAATCAAAGAAGAAATTGAATTTACCAAATTAATAACAGTGTAATAAACAAGTTTTTTAATTTACAACACTTTTTAAGCTTCACTTTAATTAATAATTTGTTAATTTACCTCGAGAATTCAATTTTGCGTACACATATGCTAAAATTCTTTTGCTTTTGCTTTGTTATTTCAATTGTTTACACACCGATCAGCTGTTTTCTTGCAAAATTTCACTGGATACTGTCTGCGTACTTTTTGAGATTTTTTCAGCCGATCGAGTAATATTGGTCTTACTCTCCCAAAAAAAGTATTTGCTACTGGAAAAGTACCCAGACAGACCTAATGCCATTCTTAATGCAAAGCTTTTTGGTATTAATATTTTTTATTTTTTATATTTACTGCAATATATACAAAATATGTTGTGTCTTTATTGTTTAATCATCAAAAACCAAGTAAATTTAATATACATAATAAATTTTAACATAAAGCTAATATTCAGAATATTTATAAAGTAAATTGATATTATCTATATGTGTGTATGTAACGAACCGGTTTTACTGTAGTTGAGAGTATTGCTGCAGTTTTGATATACACACATATTAAGTAGTTAGTATGTACATACATACTACAGAATATTATGAAGCTACACTTAACGTTCTACACTCGATAGAGAGTTATGAGCTAACAATTACAGTAGGTAAGAAAAGTGTGTTTATAAATTAACTATCATTAACTTTACAATATTACAAGGCTGAAAGCTCTAGCCCAAGAAGTTTTTAAAATTTACGAAAATAAATGTTAACTCTGAACAGGAAGTGCCACATCCACTAAAAATTCCGAAAAATTATATAGCCTATTGTTCTTTTTAGAACATCGGTAATAAACTGTCAAAATTTTTAAAAATCAGTCTAGCGATTTATGAACCTACAAGATACAAACAAACACTATTTCTTCTCTAGACACACAATTTTTAAACAGAAGTGCGAATAAAATACTACTTTTGATACAAAATAATTTTAATTACTTTTTTCGGTTTTAGTAACTTTATTGTAAAATTTTGGTTACAATTTTTTTTTGTCATGCCAACGCAGGATAAGAGCTTGCGTTCCTTGCAGACTACTGTTGGAGCCTTGGATCCCAGTTCAAGGGAAAGCCATTCACTCAAATGCCCTTTCTATCAAAACGAAGAGATTTAAGATATGGCTGTTAATCTGGAAATTGAGATGCGATAGAGAGTTTTCAAACACATATTTTTATTACATCAATGGCGAGCAAATGTGTGTTGTTTTCAAGGTATATCCAATAGGTCTGCGCAAGAAGCCAGATGTTTATTTGTTTTATTCCTCAACGATGCCAAAAATTGTTTACATTTTCCTTATTTATGTAAGTTAACACCTTAGTTACTGGGCTAAGAACACTTGTTGCGAAACCATACTGCAACTCATCATATTTTATGTCTGCGCGTGTTGTAACATGATCCGCTTTTACTAACACCTAATTTAAGTTCAATAATAAGTGTTGTGAAATCACATTGCAACTCAGCATAATTAAAGTCTGCGCGTGTTGCAATGCGACTTGCACAAGTAAGCATTTTCCCACGGAAATAAAATTGTAAAAATAAATTAAGTTAGGAATAAGTTTTAATTCAATTCTAGCTGTGGATTAATAAAGTACTTGATTTAACTTTAACGCTTCTTTTATTTTTTTGACGTGTGAGTAGGGTTGCCATACGTACTGTTTTAAGCAGTACATGTACTGATTTTTTGCAGTTGTACTGTTTTATGCACAACTCCTAAAACAGTACGCAAATGTACTGTTTTTTACACTTTGTACTGTTTTTTGTACTGTTTTTTTTTGCTCAGTCTATATTTAACAGAACTGGCTTACAAAAAATTATGTTGTGTTAAAAAAAAAAGTTCTAAAATAATAAGAGTTTTTACGCTGTGGTCATTGTTTTCTCATAAATACACAGTAGAAATCTAAATTATAATGGGTGGCTCGAAGCAGTGGTATATTTTCGTGTTGTTATGATTTTATGGCTACCTCTTCCAATAGTCTTTTCCTTTCCACAACTGAGAAAGACAAAAAAAAAAAAATCTAAATTTTTTTAAGTACTAAAAAATACTTATTCCAAAACAGATTGGGGGTTACTTATTAAAACAAATGGTAATGTTGTCGTAAAAAAAATGTACTGTTTTTTTCTTGATTGTACTGTTTTTATGTATTCAATGTACTGTTTTTCCGAATTTAAAATCTGGCTACCCTACGTGTGAGTATACATCCCCTTGGGCGGCCTGACCGTACTTTTTTTAAAACAAGGATCTCTCCTTGTTTAACTGGCGCCCGAGCAGGGACCGACCAGTCGGAATAAAGGACGTGCCGGATCCTGAATAAAACCTTTTTTATCTTGGCTCGCGAAAGTGAAAAATAGTTAAAATAGAAAAATTAAGTTATTGTGAATAAGAAAAAATCCTGAAACATAAAAGCAAATATATTAAAATTCGAATCTTGTTAAGCAAAAATAATAGTGAAAAATAGTAAAATTAAAATAAAACAAGTAAGAGAGCTATATTCGGCTGTGCCGAATCTTATATACCCTTCATCATTGTGGGAGCAGAATACAGAGCAACTAGACAAAAACTAAATAATTTTTACATATGTATACATACATAATTATAATACTTTAAACTCCATTATAAATTAAATTTAAAAAGCGAAAATTTTTAAAAAATTAGAGGTAGTCGTGGTTTTTCGCTGATAACTCAGCCATTTTATAACCGATTTGACAGATTTATATACCGACGTGTTAAGCAAGAAATTTACCATTTGTTTGTGTTATAAAACTTGGACTCGGGAAGATCCATGGTTACCGAAAATGGGTATTTTAAAAAAAAAAATTAAATTTTGGTCATAACTTTTTTGTATCTGAACCGATTTTCCCGAGTTTTTTATAAAATATGTTCTACTAAAAATTTCCGATATTTTGGTATATAAATCATATCCATAGGACATATGGCAGCCTTAAAATTTAGGTTTTTATAAAATTTTTAATTTTTTTTGTACGGGAGGTACCACGCCCACTTCTCCAATCCCGCCCACATTTTGTAGGATGGTGTGTATTGGCAACCTAATTTTGTGTACCTAGTTTGGAAGATTTGGCTTTTTCCGTTCACCAGATATACAGCAAAAAGTAATAAAAATACAACAACAACAAGGGATTTTTTTAAAAAATTAGAGGTAGTCGTGGTTTTTTGCTCATATCTCAGCCATTTGTGGACCGATCTGGCTGAATTTCAATAGCAAAATTATAATAAGAATACCTGACAGAAAGATACCCCAACGAAGCTCCCATCATATCTGGGGGCTTCGGAAAACCCATTTCAACAGACAGACGGACAGACGGACAACCGGATTTGAACTTCGCTTTTCATAAGGACCCAGAATATATCTACTTTATAGGGTGTAGGATCAATATTGTAGAAATTACAAACGGAATGACAAAGTTATATATACCCTTTTACCTTCGGTGAAGGGTATAACAAGTAAGAAAGTATAGTCGGTCAAGCCCGACCATATGATACCCTACATCACAGTATTTAAAAACACATCATGCTTATGTGTCCATGTAAATATGGATTTATCTATGTTTATAAACTTCATGAAAATCGGTTTCAAAGTTTGTGAGAGGCAGAAATTGCCCCCTGCCTCCCCTTGTGGTCCTATTTTTTAAAAACTGTATAGCTAATGTGTCCCTATAGATATGGATCTATCTATGTTTTAAATTTCATTAAAATCGGTTTGATAGTTTCTGAGAGGAAGAAATTTCCCCCTATCTTCCCTCGTGGTCCTACGATTCGGCCCATTTTCAATAGGCTTGGTCCTTGTGCCAATAAGAACCTATGTTCAAATTTTATCAAATTATCTCTAAAATTGCGATCTGTACTTTGCGCACAAAGTTACATGGACAGCCAGCCAGCCTGCCAGCCAGCCAGCCAGCCGGACGGACATCGTTGGTTCGACTCAGAAAGTGATTCTGAGTAGATCGGTATACTTTAAGGTAGGTCTAGGACCACTATTTTAAGGCGTTACACACATCAGCACAAATGCATAATACCCTCTCCACTATTGTGGTGTGGGTATAAAAAATCAATGAAAAAAATTATATTAATAATAATTTTTTTAAAATAAGAATATGGGTTTTTTTTTTAATAGATTATCTGTGAGAATAACATAAGGAAATTGTATGAAGTGGAATTTTAAGAAGCTATTGCGCTGTAAAATGTGAAAAATAATTTTTTTATGTCACTAACATAATGAAATAAAATAAGTCCTTTTGGAAAAACGCGTATATTTCCTTCAAAAAGCGAAAATAGACTCACAGATCCTTACAAGTTGTAGTAAACTTAAGAACCTACACTACTCAGTAAGATCGGAGCATTCCTCGTTCGCTTAATAATTGAAATGTTGGAAAAATCGTGGGGTGAGCTAAATCGTTCCTTAGTACGTCGATGATTACCGTTCGAAACCGGAGAAAACGATCCTCCAACTTAAAGGACCATAATAAAAATAATGCCAAATAATAAAATGAACTAAGTGCGAAATAGCTTTAAAAGATGAATTCCAGAATATAATATATGTAAAATAAAAAAAAAACTGAATTCAGTTATAAAAAGGAAATAACATAAAAATAAAAAAGATGTTTAAAAAAGAGAGCAAATTGATGAAAAAAGTAATTTTTTTGAAAAAGGATATTAAGGTGAGTATTGTGCTATAACAAAACGTGACCAATATGACAACCTTGTGGTGTCAGCGTGCTGCGATCTCGAACTCCGAGCACTCCAGTGCGTAAAAAATAATTATGTCACAAATAAAATAATAATGATTGTCTTGTGACGACCAAAAGTCGGAGCCTCGTTTTTGGGCCACATGCCCTAGGCTGCACCGTAATGAATTATTATTATTTATGCTTATTATGAATTATATCGAATTTTTTATGTTCCCTTATGAATTATTATACCTAACTTTATTATTAACTATGAATGAATTATATAATTTTATTTTATTATACTATTACCATGGGTATGAATACCATTATAATTTACTTTGTACCTGTATTAATATCGCTATTAAGTAAAATTGTATTTGAAATTAACGGATAAATGTCTTCCGCCATGGCGAGTAGGAAAGATTGGGACACGACAACATACACTTAGACCCCTTTTACAATGTGACAGACAGAAGACAGACAGACGAAGTTTGTAGGCGAGAGAGGAAAAAAGTAAAGTGTGTCACGCATACAGTGTCGCCCCCTTACCAACAAACTTCGTCTGTCTGCCTTCTGTCTGTCACATTGTAAAAGGGGACTTATGAGCAACCATTATTTATAATTACTTTAGTATGTGTGTGTAAATGTACACCGGCAAACAGTATAAAAGCGGAGTACGTACCATTAAACCAGTCAGTCAGTCGGCAGCTGGCAAACGGAGGGAGTCCGGTTTTTCATTTCTCTGGTCGTTCAATAAATTTTTGTAACGAACCCTGGGAGCCGCGAGCTCTACCCCAGCATAAGGTGAAAAACACGCCGTTACAATGGCGCCCGAGCAGGGACATTAGCAGCAAAACTGTGTTAATCGTCCCCGACCAGAGTAACCACAACCTCGACTCTCGTGCGGTAAAGAAAAAATATACTAATTCAATAAACTTAGAGCGAATAAAGAAAAACTGTGTGCGAAAAAAAAAAAATAATAAAATAACACCAACGAACAAACTTTTGGAAAACAAAAACGGTAAGGGGAAGAGCATTTTTTTTTTTTAAAGAAAGAAAAAAAAACAAACAACACACAACCAACAAACTGTGAAAAAAAAGGACAAACGGCAATTGAAAAAAAAACATTTTTCTGTTTTGGGATAAAAAAAAAAAAACAACACAAGAAGAAGACAAAAGATAACGGAGCGAACAAACCGTCCGCGTATACGGTTAATTGGCGCGTGAAAAAAAACCAAAGCAAAAAAAAAAAAAAAACGGCAGCCGAGAAAAAAAATTTGAGAAATAATATAAAATAATAAATTCAAACTCAAAAAGAAAAAAAAAAGAAACGCTAATAAGGGAAAAAACGGTGATTGTGAATTCCAGGTTCCCTACAGCCTAATCATCCACAACGAAATGTTACGGACATCATGGGTGTACTCCCTTAAAAGGGAAGAGTTGCTATCCTGCCTGAAGGAGTTCCAACTGGACCAGACCGGCAATGTGGATGAGCTCAGAAAGCGATTGGTCAAGTTTGTTAGCAGCGAACACGAGGAACTCGAAATACAACGTCTGGTGGAAATACAGACAAAATATGAGGCAATGGTCAACTCACCCTCAGTCAACCTCCTGGTACCTGCCGACCCGAGCTCAAGGCCCATATCTCCAGTGAAAGAAGAAGGCGCCAAGACGACCCAGATGACAGTGTCAACCAAAACCACCGATACCAAAACGGACATAATGGATAAGTTAAGAAGATGGAATCTCCACTTCAATGGGACGAGCGACCCTTTAGAGTTTATTGAAAGGGCTGAAGAGCTGGCCCACATGTATGAAGTTGATCTGGATCAGATACCCCCGTTGATGCCAGAGCTATTGCGCGACCGCGCCCTGGCCTGGTTTCGTAATAACAACCAACACTGGCTAACCTGAAATGGTTTTAAGGGAGACCATGGGAGGTTCTTTCTACCCCCACGGTACTATGAACAATTGGAAGACGCAATACACAGCCGAGTCCAGCGCCGAAATGAGGGGTTCAAGGCATACCTGCTGGCGATTCAGAGCCTGATGAGGCATTCAAAGTTAAGTGAGGCACAAAAGCTGGAAAGGATTTTCCAAAACTGCCACCCGGATTACCAGTGGTACATTAAAAGGAAAGACTTTGCCTCGCTAGCTGAACTAGTGACTTTGGCTGAAGACCTGGAAAGTATCTGGGGTCGATCAATGGTTAATGACCTACGGGCTACCGCGGCGGTGAAAACAGGAATGACACACAAAATCCGGGAAACAGCTACGGAGGGCGACGGAACTGAGGCGTTGTGTCCCTCCAGGTAAGCAGACCTCAGTAAATCAGACCGCATTAAAATGCGAAGAGTTCCGAATCGCGGCGAAAATTTTGATAGAGGGGAAGCTGATAACCTCCACGATAGATACCGGGGCTACCCGAAACTACATGAGGACAGACTTTCTCAGTCATTTCAAGGGTCCATTCCAGCGGGTGCATGAAAATTTGGAGGTCATACTGGCTGATTGGTCACGAAAACGAATCAACGAGGGCGTTCAGATAAACGTCACATTTGGTAATTTGACCCGGTCTTGCATCTTTTTCCTAATGGCTGACTTCTTTGAAGAAACCATATTGGGGCTAGATTTTTTACGTACATTTGGTACTACCATTAACTGCGCGGGGCTATCTCTAAATTGTGAATTTAGTTTCTCCGTAACCACGGTACAGGACGTCACGGCTAAACATGTGCAGCCACCATGCGCCATTATTGCCCAAGTGGATACCGCAGTGTGGCCGAACATGACTACGACCAATAGCGACTAATACAAAACTTCCTGCACTCGGAACTACCAAAATTTGATGCCCTGAAGGGATTGTCCCACATTGCCACACATAGGATAGTGATGAAGGACGACCGACCCGTAAAGATCAGGAATTCGCCCAGGAATCCAGCCATGCAGGCCATCATCGACGCCGAATTCAATAAGCTGATTGAAAGGGGGTGCATCGAGCCCTCTAACAGTCCCTACAGCTTCCCGATAACTTTTGCAAAGAAGAAGAATGGCAGCTGGAGAGTATGTTTGGATTTCCACCAGTTAAATTTAAGGTCAGTACCAGATGCATATCCCTTGCCCCGAAAATATTCTATTTTGAACAGGTTAAGAGGCGCACATTATGTGAGTAGCCTGGATCTGAAGGATGGCTATTGGCAAATTCCGATGGAAGCCGGTTGCAAGAAGTACACCGCATTTGCCGTCGCAGGCCGCGGGTTGTACCAATGGCGTGTGATGCCGTTCGGATTGCATTCGGCCCCAGCCACCTTCCAGCGTGCGCTAGATAGCGTCATCGGACCGGAGCTAGAGCCGTATGCGTTCGCTTACCTCGAGGACATCGTAGTAATCGGGCAGACCTTGGAAGAGCACTTGCGAAATTTGAGGGAAGTGTTCCGCCGCCTGCGAGCGGCCAACCTACGGATCAACATCGATAAGTGTGAGTTTTTCAAACGTGAGACGAAGTATCTGGGTCATGTCGTTAGCGGTGAAGGGGTGAAAACGGACCCCGAAAAGATTGCCGCAATAAAAGGAATGAAACCACCCCGAACCATAAAAGAGCTAAGGAGTTTCCTGGGAGTGGCCTCGTGGTATAGGAGGTTTGTGCCGGATTTCGCCAAGATATCCCAGCCCTTGACCCAACTGTTGAAGAAGGGGAAACATTGGAAATGGGGAACCGAACAACAAGCCGCGTTCGAGCTACTAAAAGAAAAATTAACGTTCAGAGAATGGATCGTCGGATGGACCCCGGGGGGCAGAGAGTGTCGCAGAGCCCACCTGAGCGAACTCAGGCCGTATCTCGAATAAACTCTAGATTTTTCCTCAGGGAGAAATTATTTATGTGTATTTATGCATCTTGTATGAACCCCATTAATTATTGATTTTTGTTCTCACCCATAGCTTACCGACCAACCATTCGATCAACATGGATGAGAAGTTCGAGAGAGCTAAGAGAAAGTTCCGCCAGACATGGGAATCCGCCCAGGGCCGAAGTAGACGTACCATCTTCCTGGGGAATGATTACTTACCCTCCACTAGTAAACGGGCGAGGGCCACTCCAGGTGCCATGCCTCGATCCACACCGGTCTACCGTATGAGTGAGGAACGTCGGCAGGCGCGGCCGCATGCACCCACATTACCGGCCCAACCGATGAAGACCCCAGACACCAGTTTCTCCGAATACCCCGGAGAGTACGATGACATAGTCAGAGACAGTGGGGGAGGATAGCGATGTCGAATTCGTGGAGATCACTTTTGCACCGACTCGGCCAGAAAGCAGTCCGTACCTACCCACCGAGATGGTTGACAATGAAGAAGTAGAGGAATTGCGACGACTGTTACTGGGTCGATACGATCGTACACTAGCCATTCGACTAGCCACACCGCCCTCACCATTTCCGCCTAGATCACCACCCTCATTGGATTCCGAACACGACAGCTACCGACCACCAACACCAAAAAAACGGCAGGGGTTCTGTAACATCAATATCTCGAACAGTGAGTACCAGCGTGCGGGGTTCCTATGTTTTGTGAGAACCATGCGTGTGCAGGTGTTGTGCCCCTGCCAAAGGGTTACACACCTGGGTTGGCCATAGATCAAGGACCCGTTTCCCCTGTGCGCACAGCGTCACCGAGTGCTTCTCACCCCACGGAGCCAGACGAAGACGAGTCATTTTCACCGTACCTGTCCCTCTGGGCGTCGCCCCAACGCGAACTAGAGTCTACAAACTTCTCCATACCGCCTACGCCTAGGGTCGGCTGGTGGCTAGACTCGCCAGCCAGGGAACCCCTCGACGATATGACGACGCCACCCCGACCTACCGACACACGAACACTATCATCATCGAAGTCACCATCACCTTTATCCTCCGAGTCATCACCACCGTCATCCCCTGAGTCAACATCACCATCATCCCCCGAGTCAACATCACCCTCATCCGCCTCATCGGCAGCATTAGTCATTTTCCCCCAAAGGGTAGTGGATTCGATCCGAACGGACGACAGTAGCCCCGACCGGATGGGTCCCACAACCATAGCCGCGGTGATGTCCGAGATCCCTCTTGCAATCCAGCAAGAAATAGATTCCGCGCTAAAACTATGGAAGCCGGGGAAGCAACTGAAGTTTGTCAGAATCGACGGTGCCGTCCGCTACCGGATCCAAGTCACCAGAGCTGGAGGCTGTAGTGTCACCCGGCTAGAGTGAGATAAAACCAGTCATCCATCACGGGGAAAACGGAGGCAATGTGACGACCAAATGTCGGAGCCTCGTTTTTGGGCCACATGCCCTAGGCTGCACCCGTATTAGGTTGTAAAAAGACTTCAAATATTGTGAACTGCGCAATTTTTCCAAAAAATAAGCAAAGTTTCTGAGGTTCCAAATTAAATTTATTTAAATAATAACTGATTGTGTCTGTCCATAACTCAACATTTTTCGATAATTGTATTATTATTTATTGCTTTTAAGTCTTCATAGCAATAAATGTAAGTTAACTTTAAATGGTCTGATGAAAAATGAATGGAAAGCATGAACTATATTTCCTCGCATAATGCTGGCCCTGGTGTTTGCATGGCCCTTTCATGAAAATGTTTTGTAAGTTTTAATACCTTACCTGATTCCCAACAATTTAATCGAACATAGATGACCCTTAGAAAAGGTCTTTAATAAGGCCTCGCAATAGGCCTCGCAACCGCATATTTCGCCCGCTGGGCATGTAAGAGATAAGAGTAATCTCACCAACACAATCATAATTGACATCACTGATTTATCAGCCATGTCACAGAGTACAATTCCGTTCGGAATGATTCCGTTCGGAATTGAAGAAAACATATTTGTTTATTGATAGAAAGTGTATTTTGATAGTTTTTTGGTCTTTCAGATACAGAAAAATCCCATTCCGTGCATGAAAACAAAAATGGTTTCATTCCGAATTTTTTTTCGTCATTTTCTGAAGCACCAAAATACGCAATGAATTCCGTTTCCGAACGGAATTGTACTCTGTGACATGGCTGTATAATTACTTTATTATGTGTGTGTAAATCAGGCATTTCCAAAAATTTTTTGGTTGTGTATTAGTGAGTACCAGCCCTGCAAATAATAGGACCAGCCCAAACACGCGTGTAAAGAGTAGTCCACAAGGGACCAGGACTAGTCCACAAGTAACCCAAACGTATGGAAAAAACCTGGTCTATTTAACATTACGATGTCCTAGGAGAGGACCATATAACCCACCTTTGGACCACTAAGGAGTAGTTTTAAAACTACTCCATGGTATATAACCCACCTTTGGACCAGTAAGGAGTAGTTTTAAAACTACTCCATGGTATACTCAAGAGGATTAGTTTTAAAGTCGTTTAAACACGAAAGCATGTCGTTAAAAAACGAAGACATATCGTCTCACTACAAACACTTTTTAACAATGGCATGGTCCATGCTTGCATTATATCGGACTAGTCCATGGAGTAGTCCATTTTATCAAAATGGGTCAGGTGCTCCAATTTTATTTGCAGGGAGAGAGTAAAAAATTGAGATTTTATAAGTTGTATAACACAAAGGTACAAAATAAAAATTTTTTGTGTTGATAAAATATTTGTAGCAATTCTTTACCAATTCAATGTCGCTGATTTTAAAACTGCACCTTTTTTTTATTCGGAAGCTTTTTGACTCTAAATCAGGTTCAAATATCTTATAAACAATTGTAAAAAATAAAGATTTTATTGCACGCAAATCACAGCTGATAGAAAAAAGTGCAGTTTTAAAATCAGCGACATTGAATTGGTAAAGAACGGGGGCTGATTTAAAACCATGTGAGATCAGGCCATGATGGCTTTATCGCCCATTCAAATGAAAAAAAAATAAAAAGGCTTTATCTGCCTATTGAACGAGAGATAAAGCCAACATGGCCTTATCTCACGTGGTTTTAAATCACCCCCACCCCCCCCCCCCCCCCCCCTAAAAACTGCTACAAATTTTCTATCAACACAAAAAATTTTTAATTTTGTTCCCTTGTGTTATACAACTTATAAAATAAAATCTTCTAAATTTATACTTTTATGGCAGTTTCGTTTTAGTAGAATGCTCTTCAAATGGGATGAACTTAATTTATTACGTTGCTTGGAACAAATAAATTTTAAAGCCGAAAAAATTTGTTCGCATAGGTAAGTAGTGCCGAATAAAGAGAGGCACTTAAATGAATTTTTTTTTAGTTCAGAATAGAACTCGCCATCCAAATCTTTCCAGAACTCTACAATATTATTTTCGTCTGGAGCATTTACTTGGCTCCGTAGTATGATTAGTTCTGACTGAATATCAAATTCGTAGTTGCTTACATCGCAACGAAAAGGGTTTTCGTAAAGATCTAATAGCGGTTGTAAAATTACAAAATCTTGAAACCTGTCTTGAAAATTATTGAAAAGTGTTTCAAATATTTCGGCATATTCATATCTTTTGTCGATTTCGAGATTTCTATAAACAAGTGAAGTTTTTGGAAAATTGGAAAAATCACCAGTTTTAATTTGGGAACAAATTAGAAAAAGTTTTGTTTTAAAATTGCGAATGATTTTTGACAAGTCGCAAATATTGCGTTCTTTTCCTTGCAATTCCAAATTTAGTTCATTTAACATACTTGTCGTATCTGCCAAAAAAGCTAAGTCTAAAATAAAATTATTGTCTTTTAAACACTGTACTAAAACTATTTCTATTTTCTCAGTTTCTAGGAACTGAATAACTTCTTCTCTTAAATCATAAAGTCTATTCAGGCAATCACCGCGACTTAGCCACCGAACTTCTGTAAACATTTTCAGGTCACAGATCATAGCATTTTTATTTTTTAAAAAGGTTACAAATTTTCGGTGGGTAAGCGCTTGATGTCCGCCTCGAATTTTATTTATTATGTCCTCTGCTGTCTTCATAGCTGGGGTATCACTTATGAATTTCGATGCAAGAGCGGTCTGATGAATTATGCAGTGAAAATTATGAACTGCAAATTCGTGTTTTTTTAATTGGCCTATAAGCCCATTATATTTGCCCAACATTACATTCGCTCCATCTGTGCAGACTCCAGCAAATTTGTTTATGTCTACAATGGAAAGAAGTTTTTCTGTGACAACGTCATACAACTAATGGTCATAAGCTAATGGTACATCATATCTTTTTACAAAATACCAAATGCGCACCTGAGTTTGCCTGCAAAAATGTATAGTCATTATGGCAGGTCAAAGTTACCTTAAATAAATACCATAAATTAGTAAGGTGTACTCGGTCATATAATTGTAGCATAAAAAGTAAGCAATACAAAAAGTGCGAAACAATAAAGTTTCATTAATACATCAATAAAACACATCTTCTTACCCAAAAATTTTGCCTGCTGTCACATTTGCTTTTATGTGTATAGGTTTATACATAATTGTAGGAAAACAAGACTTTTTTAACTTGTTTTTTAAATATTTTTACTTACTTAAGAAAAGTGTTTTCAAAGAAAAAAAAACCCACCGACGCGATTGGTACAGAAACAAAAATATTTTTTCAAGCACAAAATACCAACAAATTCTTGTAGTTTTTTTTTCTTAGTCCCAATTTACACTAGGGACATTTCTTGCCGGACATTTTTTGAATTCTCTTTTAATCTAACCCGAAGCGTTTACATATGAAACATTAGAAGTCAGACAGAAATTAATACTTGTATGTAAACTACGAAAAGTAAGAAAGAGAAATGAAAAAATGTCCAGTACAGATAGTCATGTACTACACACTCTACCTTTTCGACCCCTCGCCTTCAAATTTCGTCTGTCCGGCAAGAAATGTCCCTAGTGTAAATGGGGACTTAATAATTTCTGCATTTAGGTACGTCTTTTTAACGAAACAAAAAGGGACCCTTTTACATTCATCAAATAATTTTTTTCACAAACAAAACACATATCGTTAGCTTAAATGCAAAACAATGTAGATATTATTTGAAAATTGCAAATTATTAGAATACAATATTTTTTCCTTAATAATATCTGTTAACGCATTTTTATCTGAAATTTTAAAAATTCATTTTAAATCTCAAATAATTACCATTTTACAAAGTTCTTTGCTTTGCATGTAAATTAATGAAATGTTATATTATTCTACATTTAAGTCTTAAAATTTGAACTCTAAATAAAAATTGCACGCAAGGCATTGGATGTTACCAAAAGCATTTTTGTCCGCACAATATTTTTTGAGTGTTTGCTGAAACAAAATAATATAGCATCCGCTAGACATGTACACTTGTCGAAGTCACATCGACGACTAAATTGAAGAGCATAAACATATGTGTAAGTTTTGTTTTGCACAATTGTGCAAAGAAATGGAAATCCCTGGTGTAAATGTACACCGGCAAACAGTATAAAAGCGGAGTACGTACCATTAAACCAGTCAGTCAGTCGGCAGCTGGCAAACGGAGCGAGTCCGGTGTTTCATTTCTCTGGTCGTTCAATAAATTTTTGTAACGAACCCTGGGTGCCGCGAGCTCTACCCCAGCATAAGGTGAAAAACACGTCGTTACAGGCTTTTGGGAAAATGTGAAATTCTCCTTCATAACACTCTTTTCGTTAATTCGAGATTACAGAAGGTTAAAGATGGCTCCTTCTGCAAGTCGTAGTAAACGTAAACTCCTACGCTACTCAGCAGAAATCCTGTCAGTTGTACACACAGAAAAAAATCAAGTTAAAAACGTCGAAAACAAGGTTGATTTAAATTTTTTCGGTGGTGATTTTGCTTCATACGGGTTTCATGTTAATTCAACCTGATTTTACAATAACTGCGAACAACATTTTTTTCTTTTGATATAACTATAATTCATGTTAATTTAACATTGCAGTAAAGTTAGAGCAAAATGTAATTTATATTGAAATAACAATAGGAATCACGTTGAATGAAAGTTATTTCCAGTTGAAACAACGTGAATTTCATGTAGAATCAAATGGGTTTGAGTGTATTTTAACAGTGTGAAGAAGCTTCAGACAACATTTGCATTTATGTAAGAATAATTCAAAACCCTGTAACACATGTTTCACTTATTTTGTATTCTCCTTTGTTAACAGAAGCATCAGCAGAATCGCCCGATATGGTCATCATTCTACTTTGAAAACTTGATGTACTATTTAAATAAACAATTTTAATTAAAAGAATACGGGAATTGTCTTCTTTTTATAACATATTTTAAAAGTGAAAATAAAAAATGTACATAATTAAGTAGGTATGCATGTTAATTTAACAAGATAAACTTTTGATTTTAATACAAAACAGGTTTTTATGGGTTCAATATTGAATCCAGATTTATTTATATTTTAATATTTTTTTTTTTATTTTTTTAACAGTGAATAATATTAAATAAACGTAATTTAAGGTTATTTTGATATTTTTTATTAAAAATTAATATGAAATAATGATAAATTTAAGTAAAGGGCATAATTTTTTTTTTATTTAACATGATTCTCAATCAACATTTTTCCATGTTAATTTTACATGGGTATTTTTTTCTGTGTGTAGTTAACATAAGAACCTGCACTACTTAATGGGAACCTAGTCATACTTTTCACCTGGTAATTATGGGTGACAGTTGGAGGGTTCACAGGGTGAGACAAATCGTACCTCAGTACGTCAGCGTATGCCTTCGAAACAGGACTATGCGATCCTCCGTTCAAAAGACTATAACTAAGTACATCTGATAATATAAAAAAAAAAATAAAAGCACAAAACGAAAGGAAAAAGAGCGCCTTAAAATCAGAAAAATAAAATTTTCTTTAGAATTAAGAATGAAGGGATTGGCAAAAAAATTCAAAAGGAATTATCCTTACTATCTACAATTTATAAGAAGAATTATTTATGAAATTAAAATGTGCAATCTCTTATTTTTAATAAATAAAATAAATATTAAAATATTAAAGTGAAATATGAATTAAAATATGAAAGCAAAAATGAAATGTGAAAATTTGTGAGAGAAGTTCGCTTTTAGTTATCGTGAGCCAAGATATAAAGAAAATAAATAAATAAAAATATAAGAATTGAAATAAAATTAAATAATAAAAACGTGAATAAAATTTTATCGTTTTAGAAATCTGATCACATGTACGCGGTTGCGACGATTGTAACGTACGATAAAAAATACTAAATAATAAATTGATATTAAAAATACAGCCTAGAATTGGATAATTTCAAGGGTAAGTGCAAGGTTTTGTTTTTCATTTTTAATTTAACTTTCAATATTTTGCGTGGTAACTCCCTTATTTACAAAAGGTATAATTGCTAGTTGGGAAAAAAAGAAAGATTAATATTTTGGAATCTGTTTGTTGAGGTTGTTTCACTTAATTTGTCGTACCAAAAAAATGGAGGAACTAAAGAAAACCGTAATGGAAATGACAGGAGCTTTAAACGCGACCGTTAATCAGATGAAAGTAAAACTGGCTCTTCCTCTACGTAAACTAGCCAAGTTGAACCGCCTCGTCCTCCTAGGAGTGAATTAGAACTCCGAGAATTAAGCAGGCTTCCGGACTACGTAAAAGAATTGCAGGCGTTTGACGGGAATCCCACACAATATGTGTCGTGGATACATAGCGTTAAGGCGATCCTTAGCGACTATGAAATTGTTAGGAATAAGCCAATATATAGGGCAATACTGCAGAGTATTAGACAGAAAGTTAGGGGGACGCAGATTCTGCCTTAGTTTCTTATAATATCTTTGATAATGACTGGGCAAAAATTAATGAGTGCTTATCGCTTCATTATGCCGACAAGAGAGATATTAGAACTCTCGAGCATCAACTTAATCAATAGCTTCAAAAGGGGTCTAAGGTGGATGAGTTCTATGCTGCAGTGAATCATCAATTTTCCTTGATTATAAATAAGATAAAAACGGAAAATTACTCAAGGGAGACTGTGGACGTACTGGTCGAAACGTATAGGAACCGAGCTCTAGATGTTTTTGTTCGAGGCCTGAACGGTGATCTGTCCAGGCTTCTGATTATTCAAAGGCCAAAAATCCTTCCAGAGGCATACGCAATGTGTATGGAGATGCAAAACCTCAATTTGAGGAGTACGACTCTTCACCCGTATATTCGGAATCAGATTAGCGTTCCAATTAATACGATGTCTCGAAGGGAAATAATACGTCAGGTTCCGTCTAGACCTTTTATTCCTAATAGAAATGGCAATTTCGGGCAGTGGAAATATTCTCCAAAACAACAGGATGCTCCATCAAGACCTTATGCTCCCAAACCTCAAGAGAAAATGGAAGTTGACCAATCCATTAGGTCAAAAAGAGTAAATTATATGAACAGGCCAGGTACATTTAAGAGAAATGCGTAATCAGAAAACGTAACTAATCCCTTTAAACAGCAAAGATTGTTTCAAACCTATACGGAACGTGAAAACGCGCCTGAGTATAATTATGAACAACAAAATTGGTTAGAACCCTCTTTAAGGCAGGACCAGGTTCCTGTACAATCCGTCGGTGTCGAAAGTGACAACGCTGAGGACGCTGAGATAAATTTTATGTCAGAGGCCTCCCTTCAAGCGTACCATATATAGAATACAAAACTAACGGGGCGCTACTAAAGTTTCTAGTTGATACGGGAGCCAACAAGAATTTTATAGGGTCTCACATTTGTGGTAGCGCTATACCGCTCCTTAAACCTTTCTCTGTAAGGACAGCGGCGGGAAATATTATTATCAGTCAAAAAGTTAATGGCAAATTTTTCGAATCAGCGGGAGTAGATACCATAGTAACATTTTACGTGTTGCCTAAACTAAAATCTTTCGACGGAGTTATTGGGGACGACACTCTTAAAGAGATGGAAGCCATTATTGATAGGAAGAACAATATACTGACCATTAAATCCGGTATGGTCATTCCACTCAGGGAGAAATTTTCGCAGGAGGTTAATAATATTACTCAAAACATGCCTGAGGAGGTGACATACACTAGGAAATCTTCTGGAGAAATTCGCTCCATTGTTTGGTCCCCTTGAGGCCGGAGAAATGGCTACGACTTCAGTCAAGGCCGAGATTAGAACATCTACTAATGAGCCTATATATACAAAAAGCTACCCATATCCTGCAAACCTCCGGTCTGTGGTAGAGGAATAGGTTTCTGAACTCTTAGAACAAGAAATTATCAGACCCTCTAATAGTCCATATAACTCGCCGATTTGGGTGGTGCCCAAGAAACCCAAGCCGAATGGGGAGAATTAGTATCGAATGGTGATAGACTTCAAAAGGTTAAATGCTGTTACAATATCTGATACATATCCCATTCCGGACATTAACTCCACTCTGGCTAGCTTGGGTGAGGCAAAATACTTTACGACCCTTGATTTGACGTCGGGATTCCATCAAATTCCAATGAAGGATTCCGATATTCCGAAGCCCACTTTCTCTACCTTAAATGAAAAGTTTGAATTTCTACGCCTGCCATTCGGCCTGAAGAATGCCCCGTCTATTTTCCAAAGAATGATCGATGATATACTCAAGGAATACATTGGGAAAATCTGTTACGTCTATATTGACGACATAATTATTTTTGGGAAAAATTTTTATGATCACTTGGGAAACTTGGAAACTATATTTGAGAAATTATTAGCTTCAGGGCTCAGGGTTAATCTGGAGAAAACTCATTTTCTAAAAACGGAGGTATCATTCTTAGGTTATATAGTCTCTGGTGATGGAATACGAGCTGACCCAGGTAAGGTGGAAGCCATCCAGAAGTTAGCTCCTCCTTCAACACTTAAGGACCTGAAAAGTTTTCTAGGTATGACATCATATTATAGGAAATTTATAAAAGATTACGCGAAGATCGCCAAGCCATTGACGAATCTCACGAGCGGGGAGAACGCACAAATTAAAGCGAACATGTCCGAAAAGTTTCTATCACTCTTACTGAAGAGGCATTGCAAGCTTTTAATGAATTAAAAACTTTGTTAATGTCATCTGAAGTTCTAGCATTCCCTGACTTTGATCAGCCATTTATACTGACTACCGATGCTTCTAATTATGCAATTGGGGCAGTCTTGTATCAGGACCATATGAATGTCGATAGACCAATAGCATACATCTCCCGTTCTTTGAGTAAAACTGAAGAAAATTATGCAACTAATGAGAAGGAGATGTTAGCCATAGTCTGGGCTCAAAACAACTTGCGCTCTTATCTTTACGGTGCGAAGAAAATTAAAATATTCACCGATCACCAACCGCTTACTTACGCGCTTGGTAATCAGAACCATAACGCTAAATTAAAAAGATGGAAGGCCAAAATAGAGGAATACAACTATGAACTCGTATATCAACCTGGCAAGTCTAATGTAGTGGCTGACGCGCTTTCGAGACTGGGTTCCAATTTGAACCATATTGATACTCCTAGCGATGCTAGCACGGTAACAGCGTCTGAAATTGGCTCTGAAACCATAACGGCGGTCGAGGGTTTAGAAGAAAGATCATTTCAGTCTGACGCTACGGTACACAGTGCTGATCAGGATAGTAGTGACCTGATCCCTCATGTCGAGGCTCCTCTGAACGTCTTTAGGAACCAGATAGTAATCAAGCAGGGCAAGGAACTACACAGTAGCATACAGCCACATCCTGGTTTTAATAACTTTAATAACTTCGGAAACACTTTCGGAAACACTCAAAAGGTGTTTAAATCCAAACTGCATTAATGGTATCAAGATATCTGAATGCTTTATTCAACTATTAAACGAAGTCTATTTGGCTCACTTCATTTCTTATAAGATGAGGATTACTCAGCGATTAGTACAGGATATAAGCGACCCTGAGAGGATCTGTAGCATAATTGAGAATGAGCATAAACGAGCTTACCGCAATCCGAGGGATAATGGGCAACAGATCTTAGAACAATTTTACTTTCCTCGCATGGGAAGTCTGGTTAAACAGTACACAAGGAATTGCGAAGTTTGTAAGCTGAATAAATATGACAGACACCTAAGTAAATCTAAACTTCAGCCAACCCCTGTTCCTAGTTATCCATGCGAAATTCTTCATATTGACATCTTTGAAATTCAGGGGTTGAAGTTTATCAGTTGCATCGACAAGTTTTCTAAATTTGCTAAGCTTTTCCACATAAAGAATCGATCAGCTATTCATCTCAGAAATAGACTTTCAAAGGTTTTGCATTATTTCACTGTGCCTCGAATGATCGTGTCGGACAATAAAAGGGGATTTATTTTAAATTTTATAAGATTACTTAACATAGAAATATATTTTACACCCGTACAGAGGAGTGAGGTAAATGGACAGGTGGAAAGATTTCATTCAACTCTTATTGAGATATATAGGTGTTTGTCGAGGGATATAAAAAATCTTGGTCCAAAAGAATTAATTAATCTCGCGGTAGATCGTTATAATAACACGATACACTCGGTAATTAAGAGGAAACCGGCAGATATTTTTTTCAACAGATCTCAACGGCTTAATTATCAGCAGTTAATAAATTTTCGCGATCAAGTCAATGAAGACATTCGCGGCCTTATCGAATATAATCAGAAGACGGTGAACGATCGAATAAATAGTAATATGTCCGATCTGGTCGAACTTAGTGAGAATCAGGATGTTTTTATTAGAGATAGGCAAATTAAGCCGAAGCACAAACCTCCATACAAACGGCACAAAATATCTACTAATAATAGATTTACTATTCGCACTTCAACAGGGAGAAAATACCACAAGGCACAGATAAAAAATGGAAAAACATACAAATATTAACCCTTGCAGTAACCCCGGAAATCTTAGAACATTAAGCACAAACCTAACCAGGTCTAAAGCTAAAGTAATAAATATATTGATTTCCTCATTTGAAAATTGTAATTTTTCTAAGAGAAAAGAGGGAAAATTTGAATTTGGAGATTATTGTTAACAAAATTCTATATAATAAAATTTGTTTCCCAATTTCAAAACTTATATTAAAACATTTAACCAGAACCAAGAAAAAACTTATTAATTACAAATTAAGTATAATTTTTTTTTTTGCCAATTTATATCTTATTTTCACCCTTACTATTTTTTTTTTTTTATTGCCTTTATTCATAATAATTATACACGAGGATTGTGAATTAATTAAAAGAAAGTTCATGTAGTAGAACATAGGGCACCAACGAATATTCTCCATTCATGACGGTTATTAGCGAGGAATTTAATTTGACTCCATGATTTATTTGACATATGGCATTCTTTCAATAGGGTACGTTGCCCTTACTTTTAAATAATAAAAAAGATACAAAAAAGTCAGTAACTCTTAAGCTTGTCCAATTCTATGGATGATAACCAAATCATAAGAATTGTAAGCTACCCGTACTAACCCATATTTAATATTTTACATTTTTAAGTATTTTTTTACTTTCAACAAATGTTGGAAGCTTCCACATTTTTCAGTATCGGTCACCGCTCGTAACGATTAAAGCCGGAGAGGGATGGCTTATTAACGGGCATCTGAACATCGTACATGTGATCCAACTGGAAATATTCGAGGGGATGCTTCGAACAACCGCAGACGTATTCATGGCCACTACAAAAAATGAAGAGGGCACAGAGATGTTCAGGTATCAGCTAAAAAAGGCATACGACCGAATAACAACAATAAAAGGAATCGCAAGGCATAAGAGATCTATAGATTGGATTGGCTCTGCATGGAAATGGACAGCCGGTAACCCGGATGCGACTGACTGGAACAGGGTGTTGGACATCCAACAGAAACTAATAGAAAATAACCAGCAACAATGCGTTGTGCATAAAGATTTGTTTGCCACAACAAATGAGCTAGTACGAAAAATGAACGACCTTATCGACCGATTTAATAACAAGGTAGTAACGTCGGAATCAGAAGAAATCGGCCGTGAATCTTTAAACCAAGTAATAGCAATCAAGGAGGACATTGGAGAAATTGTACGGGCTTGTCAACTTGCTAATGGAGGCATTGTGAATACTAATTTATTTAATATGGAAGAAATTCATCAGATTGTTTCTGAAGTTGAATCGCTCCCCTACAATAATGAGATCGAAGCAATAGAATATGGGAAACCAAGTGTATTCTCTAACGGGACGTCACTACTATATGTTATATCAATACCTCAGGTAGATTCTGTTAGGTACAACAAAATTCTCCTTAGAGCTGCCGTATCTCTTAATCGCCATCTTGATTTAAAATTCATCACGGTTCTCCTTAACCACGAGCAAATTTATGGTATTAAGGATCACTGCTCATCACTTAACAATGTCACAATTTGTTCCCCAGAACAACTAGAAAAGCTACAAGAAGAAGATTGTTTGTCGAGAATTTTAAGAGGAATCACCGCGAATTGTACATTCCGTTCAAATGAAGAAACTACGATAGAACTATTAGAAGATGATCTCATATACGTCACTAATTTCGAAGGAAATGTTTCTTCTAAGGAGAACACTGTAACCATAAATGGCATATACCTCATAAGGATTTTTAACGAAAGAGGAATTTTACAAATAAAAGAATCACGAGCCTACAAGCACTTCCTCCGCTATTAACTAATGTGTATGAAGAAACACGCAAACTTGATACTAACCTTCTGCACGAGCTCCACGAAAGGAATATCAAGCACATTCAAAGTTTGGTGCGTCATGTAAATCTATCTTTTGGGTCAAATGCTGCAACCTTCTTGTGTATTGTTGCTATAGTATTAATTAGAGTTGTCAGCCGATTAAGAATAATTCGATTAATCGATCAAACTAAACCAAACTCTTGTTCGATTAATTTTAAAACGGCGATTTTCGAATAACGAATAAATCGATTAATTAATGTCGATTAATCGAACATTTTTTTTATTTAAAAATTAATAAAAGCTTAGAATTTGATTTATTCTGATACGTTTTTAATGATAATTCAGCACATAAATGATGATTTGATAAAGGGCGGTCCAACCAAAACGCACGATTTTAATTGTAAATAAAGCATAAAGTTTTCAGGGAATATTTTTTATTGTTATAGAAAAATCTATGACAACTATGTTTGAAACAAAATATCAGCCAAATGCTCGCCACGGCTACAGTGGCATACCTCTTTCCGATGGCCCATATTTTCAATGATTCTGAGACAAAATTAAGGTTCTATATCATTAATGTGCTGAGTTATCTTATCCTTTAGCTCTTGAATTATTCTTGGCTTATTGACGTACAATTTTTCTTTTAACACGACCATTGAATTTTTCGCGCAAAAGAGTTGGAACCACATATCTTCCATGTTCCTATCCTCAATTTCTGGCTACAAGAAGTCCGTTATCATATCGTGATATCGAACACCATTGTCGAAGAAATGCGGCCCGATGACGCCACCAGCCCATCAACGAGCTGCGCAAGCATGCACAGCTGTTTACACATTTCCTACAGACCCGGTTTGCTGAAATTACCGCACAATTCTCCCGATTGCTGACCAATATAACCACGAAGGACCGAAATGCATTTGGATTTGAACGCCCATTTTCGGAAAAGGCTTCAACAAACATAACGCGCTGCTCAATTGTGTACCTTGCGACTCATAATTAACATCGTGCATTATGGTTGGACCACCCTTTAAAAAAATGTAAAAAAGTTAAAAAATATTGTAGCCATAGCCCTGATTGTAATTAATCTCAATGTTTAGTAAGCAAAAAGCGTGTTAAGTACTCATAGAATTTAAAAAATTTATTTAATGTTCTTATTAAACCAATATTTGACAAGCAATTATGAAAATAAAGAAGATTGTTGTAGATAAATAGAATGGAATGGTATCAATTTAAAAAACGTAAATTTTTTGTAATAATAATATTTTTTATTCGTTATTCTCATCGATTAATCGAATAATTTTTTAGATGTAATCGTTTGATCGAACGAACAAAAACAATTATTTGAATTATTCGAACAAAGTTAAAAGGCGAATAATTGACAACTCTAGTATTTATCTTAGTCGGGATCTGGAAGAAAATATTCGGTCGTATTACCATGCCAGCCTTGAACACTACAGATCATACCAAACCTGTTGCAAATTGATCAGCGGGACGCTGATTTTTAAGGAGGGGGGAGTTAACACCTTAGTTAATTGGCTAAGAACACTTGTTGCAAAACCATACTGCAACTCATCATATTTTATGTCTGCGCGTGTTGTAACATGATCCGCTTTTACTAACACCTAATTTAAGTTCAATAATAAGTGTTGTGAAATCAAATTGCAACTCAGCATAATTAAAGTATGCGTGTGTTGCAATGCGACTTGCACAAGTAAGCATTTTCCCACAGAAATAAAATTGTAAAAATAAATTAAGTTAGGAATAAGTTTTAATTCAATTCTAGCTGTGGATTAATAAAGTACTTAATTTAACTTTAACGCTTCTTTTATTTTTTTGACGTGTGAGTACACATCCGGTCAGGCCCCTTGGGTACTTTTTTTAAAACAAGGATCTCTCCTTGTTTAACTTGTATATATTTGTTTACGTTTTTGGTTTTTTGGCACATATACATGCACACAAAACACTTTTCCTTTTGTTTCGCCTATGAAGTAGTAGATTTTGACAACGGCGAGGAATTTTACACAAACATAATGCCTGTTGTTTTTTGTATTGTTGTATTGTTATAGAAGTAAGCGGACCTATTGGAGAGGCCTTGGTTGTTATTTTGATATATCTCAACAATGGCAACATAGACTACAGAATTCCGTCACAGACAAAAACTGTTTGGCCAGCCTGAAGCAGTAATGTAGATAAAGCAGTATTCAATTTTTTTTACTATCAATGTTTTAATTTCTTTACATTTCATTTAAAGTTCAACAAAAAATGAATAATTTAGATACAAGTTTACAAGTTCATTCTAAATTAGAAAAGGTAATTCTATTTATTTTTAAAAACACATTTTTATTAACTACATACATGATTATTTTTAGGAAACATCGAATTTGATTTTGCTTAGGGAAAGGGTGGATAAATATCATGACTTGTCCAACCAGATGTCTGATATACTTACAGTCTTTGAAAATCGCTTAGGAAAATTGGAGCAAACTATATTACCGGTCTATCATGAAACCGAGCAATTGCAAAAACGTCAACACAGTGAGTTAAATAATTACCATACAAATACAGATGTTAAACCATCATCTTCCAATGAACAGATTTGGAATCCACCCTTAATTGTTTGGAAACGGTTTTGTCTCATTACGATGTCTCGCAAGAAGTATGCAACCTAATCCATCAAGGTCCTTCAGAAGGTAGTGTTGGTACATTTCTGGAGGCATTAGGTCGATTACGATTGGCTATGGAATATTTCCTTCATCATAATTCCCAAAGCGTTGAATTAGAAAATGTAACCAGTCTATTTAACACTGGATGTGAAGGACTTAACAATCACTACCGTTTGTTGCTTAAGAAAAATGGGTCTCCTTTAAAACCAGTCGATATTTTGGATCTTATCTATAACGAAGATGATTCATCTAATGACGAATATACTTCGTTTAGACAATTAACTCAAAGTACAAGGGAGGAACTATTTACAATATCGCACTGGCTGGAGCAAAATTTGAGATTTGAATATACTGTGATTTATGCAACCGAACGTGGTGAAGTTGTTTTTCGTTCATTGCAAAATTTAAAAGACCATCAGAAGAGCAGTAGTTGGGGAAATGAGGCATTGGTAAGTTAAATTTTTCACAACCATTTTTATACCCTCCACCACAATTAGTTGTGAAGAGGGTATATTAAGTTTGTTATTCCGTGTGAAACTATTTTATAATTCATCTCAGACCCCATAAAGTATATATATTCTGGGTCCTTGAGTAGTTCTAAGTCAATTTAGCCATGTCTGTCTGTCTGTCCGTCTGTTGAAAACACGCTCACTTTCGAACAACTCAAAAGAAATGCCAAATTGCTTGTAGTTATCCTAAGCAGTTTGGGATTGAAATCCAGCAAAATCGGTTCAGTAGGACCAGAGCTATGAATCAAAATGTGGAACCACCACCTAAAAAAATTGATAATTTTGTTACAAAAAATAACATAAATGCTGGAACAAGGCACAGAATGAGATAAGATTTAGCAAAAATCTGTTTTATTTGACTGGAAATCACGCTGTTAAATTTCGTGACGATCGGTCCATAATTTACCTTAGGCCCCATATAAACCCTACTACCGGAAAACAGTTTAGTACGCCTAAACCGTAAAAAATAATGCAATCATAACAAATTTTGGCTCGTCAGTTTTATAGGACTATAAATGATACTGTGAAATTTCGTGAAGATCGGTACATAATTTACCCTAGGCCCCATAGAAACCCTACTCCCGGAAAACAGTTTAGTACTCATAAAACCATAATTAATAATGCTAACATAACAGAAATTGGTACGTCACAGTTTTAAAGGACTAGAAATGACGCTGTGAAATTTCGTGATGATCGATCCATAATTTACCCTAGGCCTCATATAAACCCTACTACCGGGAAACAGTTAAGTCGCCTAAAACCATAATTAATAACAAATCGTCACAGTTTAAGATAATAATAACACCATACAAAGGTATCAAAGATTCGGCACAGCCGAATATAGCACTCTAACTTGTTTTGTAGTGAATTTTAAAACAAATATTTTTTGTGTTCAAATTTAAATTTTTTTTCCTAAGTAAAAGGCGTAGGGTAAGTGTTCCTAAAGTCGGCATGTCCCAGTAGTCGGCATATTTTGCATTTAAACGTTAATAAATAAGAAATGCGGTTTTTACATTCATAAATAGCATCAAGTTTGTCAAGAAAATTTACTCATTTTTCCATTAGTAATAATTAAATTGGAGTAAGATGAGTATTTTTGCCAAATTTTGAAGTCTTGAGTAACAAGCTCTTGAACTTGTGCGGTGACCCTTGTTTTTCAAAAAAAAAATTAGTGTTACAGCTAACTTTAAAAGGCAAATAGACATATTTTTTATGGGAAGTTTATTACTTATAAAGTTTAAAAAGGTAAAAAGTCTATTCAATTTTGTCGTAAAAGTAAAAAAATTTACAAAAAGTAAATATTTTATTAATTTTGTTGGGTGCCGACATTAGGAACAACAATTTTCAAAATTTCCTTTGGTCGGCATTGGGTGCCGACTACTGGCAAATCAGTATTTTTCTCTGATTACACTCAAATTTGAGTAAATTGTTCATCAATCGTGCCTCTTGCCTCTGAGATAACAGAAAATGAGTTTAAAACGAGTTTACCCAGTAGTCGGCATGATTTCTTTTGAGTATCTCATGACCTGCCGACTATAGGATAAGTGTTGTCCTAAAGTCGGCAGCAATTTTATTTCTAGTTTAACTGTATATGGGGTCCCAAAACAGTATATTTTTTAAAATTTGTAAGGACTATTAGATACTTGCATTTCATTAACATACTTATTTCAGTAAAGTTAAATATGAAAAGTAAGAAAATGTTAATGTTTAAATTTACTGAAGTGGCCCTACAAATAAATGGTTTGATATCTTTACTAGGTGCCAGCCAGAAATGAAGCTTTCCAAGCTTCACTTTACATGACAGAATACAAGTTTAGTCAAATGCTAAACAGGATAAGTTAGTAAAATAGTGGCTCGTCCTCTCCAAATGCAAACTTCCGGTAAAAATTTATTACATTCTGAACACAGTTTAAGCGATTATAAAGGAAGATGGACGCACCATACTATTTAAAAATTATCGTCCTTGAATCTGCATTTAAGCTTAGCTGTTAAGAAATCAGAGGCAATTAGTAAAGGACGAGCTAAAGTCCCTGAAGAAAAACCATCTCATCGAACAAATTGTTGTTGATATTTTGGATGATCCGTCCAAAATATGTAATGGCGATAAGATGTTGAAAGTAAACATTTTTTAATTCAATTTATATTTTAATTGATTCCAATAAAATATAACATTCAAATTCACTTATTGCAATAAAAATGAAATCAGAATCAAAATCTTTGTTTCCTTCAAATGACTCTCCTTACAAATTTAAAATCATTTCGAAATCAAAGAATCAAATCAGTTTGATTGAAATCATTTTGATTTCAGATTTTTATAGCTCTGCCTCCAACAAAACTTATTTAAAAGAAAACATCTTACATCATATGGTTAATTTAACAATAATTTTGTCACCGGTGATTTTGGTTAAAATAGTCCTTCATCAAGAAGAAACAACCACATTATTGTTGCCTTCAAACATGTTTTGGGTAATAACAAAAATATTTTTATCACCTATCAAAGCATGGTTAGCCATAGCATGTTGCTCTTGGAAAAGAGGAAAATTCTATTAGTAAATAGAACTATTAGTGGTAAACAAGTTATTGTCATATTTAGCAATAACATCAAAATATGGTTGTGACTACAACAATATGGTTAAACTAACCATAATATGTATTAAATTTCTCGTTAAAAATAGTTTTGTTGGAGGTGAAACCTTTTTTTCTACGTCCAACAAAACTATTTTTAAAGAAAATTTTGAACTTATTATGTTTAATTTAACCATATTGTTGTCTCCGACAATCATATTATGGTTAAATAAGTCGTCCATCAAGAAGCCACAACCATTTTATGGTTGCCTCCGAACATGTTATGGTTAATAAAAAAAATATGTTTAACACTTTTATTAGCATGTTTTTTTTCAACCATAGCATGTTGCTCTTGCAAAAGAGGAAAAACTATTGTTAATTTGAAAACAAATTATTGTCATATTTAACCACAACATGTTTTGAGGCAACCATAATACGGGTATGGCGTCTTGATGGAGGACTAATTTAACCATAATATGGTTGTCGGAGACAATAATATGGGTAAACTAAACATAATATGTTGAAAAATGGTTTTCTTGGAGGTGACCATATTAAAACATTTTTGTCTTTGCGTGTAATGCCTACTTAAACGTACAAATGTAAATTTTAAGCATTTTAGAAAGTAAAAAGCTTAAATTTTCAATAAAATATCAATTAAATTCGTGAACAAATTGGTTTGTTTCATTAAAAATGACCATGCCGACAATAGGATCATTACATGCCGAGGATTGGAACATCGTATGCCGACTACTGGCAAATGCCGTGTATTTTAGGAAAAAGTAAAATTACTCAAATTTAATATAGAATGTGTCTAAAAACTCTTATATGAATCGAAAATATACATATTACTGAACTGTAGTGGCTAGTTGCCATCCCAGTATCACGTTTGTGTACGTTATGGTACCAGTTTAAAAAAGAAAAAAAAGTTAAAGTGCCGACTACTGGTACACTTACCCTACATACATATGTATGTATGTACATGTCGAGACCTTCCCGCAAAATATTAAAAATTTTTAATATTCACACAAACATGTTCCATGCCTTTTATCGGATGTTTGTGTAGCTCTTTCTGTGGTTTATCTGGCCCTAATAAAAGCGTCAAGCGTTTTTTTCATGCAAAAATTCTAATTTTTATACAATTATACCTACCGTCAGTGAACCAAGCCGAAGAGGTTTGATCGGCGGCGGCGTTTGCGTCAATGAATCGGCGGCGGCTTAAATGTCGGCTTGAAATGTTTAAAATTGTTATTTAAGGAAAACTATTAATCATTTCTCTTTCTATTTATTTTTATGTTAAAGTACAAAATATCAAATAATAATAAAAGGATAGTGCAATTTCGTTTTTTTCTCATTACTGTTTTAAACTGATGTTATCAGTAGGACCACATATCCATTTACAAAAAGTAAAGCATTCTGCAATAAATTATTAATAAAAATGTAAGTTTTAAATTTCAAAATTGTGCTAACCGACTTAGAGCACAAGCTGCAAAGATTTTTGCATGCTGTTAAGTACAATGACGCTTTGAAAAATTTTAAGAAAATATAACGGCACTTGAATGTTGCACATTGATGCTAAAACATACCATTTTTGACAAAGAAATTAATACATTAAAAAGCAAATCTGTAAAATAAACTTTGTTAATGCCATAATAAACCACACAAAATGCTTGACAAACACACACATTGTTTCCGTTTGGGGTTTGCCAATAAACAACACAAATATTCTCCGTACAACATAAATTTTCATTTTTGTTTTGTTTTCAATGAATTCAGATGTCAATAGTGCTGCGGCAATTTTGTTGCTTTTTGCCTAAAGCGGAGAAGAAATTATAAAATAAAGGCAAACAATTTAAAGTAAAAAGTGATTTAAACAACGAGCTGTTTTGTGGCAAGCAATACGTCTAAGAAAATTTAATTTAATATTAAAAATTAATTGAATTGAATACATTTAGCATTAGACCCCACAAAAAGTTTGCCAAATATCTAACATGTCTGCCAAATATTAAAATTTTTTAATATTTCTGCAAACATTGCTTCGAATGTTTGTCCAAACAGCAAACACCCCAATTAACAACACAAAATGTTTGTACAAACGTAAAATTTTGACATGTTTGCCAAGCCATTTGTGAGGTTTATTATGCCCTTTACACAAATTAAGAAATTTCACGGCGCAGCTGCTGTCATCAGCTGCTTTAATTGAGCCGTCTAAGCCATGTAAGTCGGCGGCGGCGCGGCTTGGAGAAATCAAGCGGCGGCGGCGAGCCAATCTGCGTGGTTCTCTGCCTACCGTTCAACCAAGTTCAACAGCTGAAATTTTTAAAGTCCGACTCCAACTCCGACTTCGGTGCAAAATGTATGTGCGCAGCGTTGCCAGAATGAAGATTTTATCTTATTTTCGAAGATGTTTTGACCAAAATAAGATTTGAAGATTTTTATTCTAAAATTTAAGATTTTTTATTTTTAGAAATAAAGATTTTTAAGTTTGTACAACATACATAATTTTTTTTACAGTTTTTTAAACAGTAAATTTTTAAAACAATGGGGTTTTGTATCAGCTTGTCCATTGGTTTTGCACACTTTTGTACCCATTGTTTAGCATACACAAAAATGCATCATTATTTCTGTTCATACAAAATATTGAAGAAGCATCTTTGATTAGCGGTTGTTCATTTTGAAACTTAACCCTAGGATTACCATCTTGGTCTGGCCAGACCAAATTTGTGTTTTGCTTGCAATATTTTTCGAATATAACAAAAAAAAAAAAAAAACATAAAAACAGGGCCGCGAATTCTTTAAATGATATTTATGTTCTGAATTGAATGAATCAAGTTTGATTCAAATCAGAAAACTGCGGCCCTTTTTGAGCTAAGAACAATTTAACTACAAAAACCAAGCGGAAAACTCGTTTCAGCTTTGGTAGATGCGGAAAAAGCAATGTGCAAAATTAAATACTACATATTCGATGACTTGCATGTAAAATAAAATTATAAATTTGTATAATCCAAAATATGTAATAAGCATAAGTTCAATAAAAAATATATTTATTTACAAAAAGAAACTGGGAATTATTTCCTTTCGAAGGTTACTTTGTATTATATTCGAGATTTTCTTTTTTTCATAGAATAAATTCGAAAAATAAAAAATGTGGAATATATTTATTTACTTTTTATTTAATTGGGTTTTTAGCTGTGCTAATTGTCGTCTGGCCAGATCAAGAGGAGAACTTAGTGTTAAAAACAGGGACCGAAAATAACAGTTATATTGGAATTTTAAAACAAAAAAAGCATATAGAATTAAATGTCGAAAAACTGATTCAAGTATACCATATTGGTCCTTATGCACTTGTCAATTTTAAAATATATTGATTTTTAAAATTTTGATTTTTATATTTTCGATCAAAAACAACAGAAATATATTGATTTTTATTTTTTTGAACAAAAATAAATGTTATTTTTTGATTTTTATTTTTTATATCAAAAATAACTGTTATTTTTTGATTTTTATTTTTTTGAACAAAAATAACTGTTATTTTTTGATTTTTATTATTTCGAGCAAAAATAAAAGTTATTCTCTAAAGAAATGTTTGTGTTTTAATAATTTAGTTGACTCTTAATAATTATTTTAATGTGCATAAGAAATTCCAATGACAATTACACATTAAAATAGGTCTGTCTGCGTACACATATTTTGCACAAAATGTTGCAAAATCTTGCAAAATGTTGTCTGCGTACTCCAAATCTCTTGCAGCGAGAGAGCCAAAAAGAGAATTTTTTGACAGTTGGAAGTTAGAGAACTCGCAAAATGTTACTGGAGAAATTTCCGCTTGCAAGATTTTGCAAATAGTTTGAACAGCTGTTTAAATGGAATAGTTTTTGTGAAATGAAAATAAAAATTGAAATTTAACAATGGCAGAGGTAAGTAGTTAGAATTGTGTTGATTTTTAACGTTTATAATAAATTATAATAAACAAAACATTTTACTTCATGCTAGAAACGTCCAAATATACAGTGCGACCGTGGCGTAAGTGGAGTGGAGATGGCAGAACCGATAGAACCAGCAGAACTTTGTGGGACAAACTTTGCAATTGAAGAGGAGAGTATTTGGAATTGTGTTCCTGGCGAGCACTTCACATCCAAATTATTTTTCTCCGTTGTGAAGCTGTTGGAGGGCACTGTATTGGGCATTTCATTCTTTTTTTTCCATTGTAAGCCGGCACTATGTTGGGCAATGTAAGCAAAAGAAGTTTTATAAAAAACCCGACAAATAGAACTAAAAACTAAGAAGAAATTGAACTTACCAAATTAATAACAGTGTAATAAACAAGTTTTTTAATTTACAACACTTTTTAAGCTTTACTTTAATTAATAATTTTTTAATTTACCTCGAGAATTCAATTTTGCGTACACATATGCTAAAATTCTTTTGCTTTTGCTTTGTTATTTCAATTGTTTACACACCGATCAGCTGTTTTCTTGCAAGATTTCACTGGATACTGTCTGCGTACTTTCTGAGATTTTTTCAGCCGATAGAGTAATATTGGTATTACTCTCCCAAAAAAATTTACTGAGTATTTGTTACTGGAAAAGTACCCAGACAGACCTAATAGAATAAATAGAAAATTAGAAAATAACTTTTATTTTTGCTCGAAAAAATAAAAATCAATATACATATTGATTGAAAAATAAAAATCAAAAAAAACTGTTATTTTATTCGAAAAAATAAAAATCAAAAAATAACTGTTTTCATCTGATTTTTATGAAAAAAGGAATAACTGTTACGGTCCCTGGTTAAAAAGTTACCGAGAACCCTAAAGTTAAGAAGTTTTTAGTTTGAAAATTCCACATTCCTTGTTTATGATAACTTAAACAAAGTATATATGTATACATAAGTGCTTAAGAATATCTTTTAAAAGGTGTACCAACATTATTTTAATAACAATTCCAGTTGGAACATATGTATATATTTAAGAAAATGCCTTCGATATAACAACGGTATCAAAACTTTTTTGCCATTGGTATAAAAAATTTTAAGATTTTTCTCTTTAAAATAAGATTTTGTTTTCACCAAATGGAGATTTTCCTTCCAAATCTTCTGTGCGTAACAGTTGCAATAAAATATTTAATTTATTTTTTCTATTGTTCGAAGAAAACATGGTTCATCTAAATAAATATATGAATTAACATGTTTACAGCATTTATTTCTTCCGTCTTAGTGGATCAATTTGGCGTGAGACCAACCTCCAACCTCCGATTCATATTTAATTTTGTAAGTTCAATAAAAAAAATACTAGAAAATATCAATTGAAAAAACAAAAAAGTGTCAAAAAGTCTTCTTTATAGACTGTCATCCACTCAGGACATTGCATGTTTAATTTTATGCTTCTATGTTTAATATTAACGAAAATTAATCAAAGTAGCAGATGTAGAACGAAAAAGTACCAACAAACTCCCTCTTAAACATTAGTAATATAGTAATAGTAATTCAAAGTGAAAATAACGAAGAAAGGGAAAAAATAAAAACAGCCATAGAAAATGAAATGAGTGAGAACTATGAAATTAAGGTACCAAGCCCAACGGAATTTTATATAGATATTACGGACATTTCATTTAAATATTCTGTAGAAACATTTACTGAGAAAATAAGAAAACACATAATAGTGAAATAAAAATTGTTAAGACATTCGATTTTAAAAGAAATAATAGAACAGTATACAATATTAGAATTAAAACAGATAGCGAGCTGTATACAAAATTAATGGGTGCACAAAAAATAAATCTAGGATGGGAAAAATGCAGGGTGTTTGATGGAACGGATGTAAAAAGGTGTTTTAAATGCAAAGGGTATAACCATACTTCAATTGAATGTAAAAATCAAGAAATATGTATTAAATGTCATGGAAATCACAAGTCGCAGGAGTGTAATAAGGAACCAATAACTAAATGTATTAACTGTGTAAAGATAAATCAAAAATTGAATTTGGGGTTAGATGAAAACCATAGAACGTACAATAAAGAGTGTCCAGTTTACCAAAATAAATTGAATATGAAAAAGAGAAGAATGGGGGAGCCAATGTAACAATTAAAATACACATATATTTTATATACAAATGTGCAAGGGCTAACAAATAATTTTAATCAAGTGGAGATAATAGCAGCAACAGAACAACCCGAATTTCTAATATTGTCGGAAACGCATATGACAGAACATGTAAAAGAAGACGAAATTAGCCTGCATGATTATAACCAATTAATATCGTTGTCTAGTTCAAAATGAACTGGAGGTGTAATTATTTATTATAGAAAGATACTTGAAAAGGTTGAAAATAGAAAACACTGGATTATTGCTTGTACACTGAAAAAAATTTCTTCACAGATCCAATGAAATTTACATTAAAATTCAACCTATGTAACCTTTCATTGGATTTATGAAATGTTTCATAAAATCAATGAAAATTTTGCATTAGTTTAATGACAAACGTTTATTTTATCCATTTTTTCAATGAGGATTCATAAAATCAATGAAAATTTTGTCATTAATTTTATTAATCCTTCATTAATCCAATGAAAAGTTACATAGGTTGAATTTTAATGTAAATTTCATTGGATCTGTGAAAAAAATTTTTTCAGTGTAGAGCACAGCGTGGGAGCAAACAAATTATAATAGTGGCAATATATAGATCTCCCCGAGTGGTTCGGAATCAGAGTTTTGTGAAATTTTTCAAGAAACTGTGGAGAGCTTGAGTGAGGAAATATATGACATTATAATTACTGGTGACTTAAATATAGACTGGGCTACTAGTAATTTTTATAAAAATCGAATAAATAGCATATTAAATGACAACGGACTTAAGCAAATAGTTAATTAATATACACGGGTAACAAAAACAACAATAACTATAATTGACTATGTAATAACGAATAACAGCTATAAAATATCAGCACAAAATTCCAATAAAAATAAAATATCAGATCATGAAATAATAAAAATGTTAGTCAAAAATGATTAAAAAAATATCGAGAACGAAAACAACAAAATCACAGATAAGTTTAAATATAATAGAGAACCAGGGTTACCGTTAGGAATTTTTGAAAAGTCGCACAAAAGGTTGTTTTATAAAAATAAAGTCGCACAAAAAAGTCGTTTCAGAAAATAAAAGTCGCATATCTTTTTTTAACGTTTTTTATTAATAAAAAGAATAACAAAACAATTGAAACAAAAAGCCTATTGCAGAATTCATTTTTATCATATTTCGCAACAATGTACATGTTTGTCCATGTTTTCATGTATAGTGAAAACATTTACTTAAGTTTAATTAATTTGTCGTATGCTGCCAAGGTCAAAGGAGTAGAATTTCTGTTTAAAGCCAAAAAAGTTAAGGTTAATATATTTTTGACAAAATTTAAACTTGTCCAATTAAAGCCGCTTGAAAATTTTACTTTAATTCCGTTCGTTTGATCTTGGCGCAATATTTCTTTTTCTTAACATACCTACATAAATACTACTTTTTTGAAATTTTATTTCTATATTTAGAAATAAGTTCATCACAGGGAATCCAGTCTTCTATATATTTGTCTATTAAATTTAAAGATGACAGCATTGAATTGCATGTTTTTAAATTGCATTGCTAGTGTTTACGATTCGAAAACTACAGGTGGTGCTAAGACTACAACAATCCAAAACCAACAGAAACAACAGAGGTTTTTTGCATTGCATTGCTGGTGTTTACGATTCGAAATGTCAACCATTTCTAACAAAACACTGACAAATTAAAACAAATTGGTCCGAACTGTCAACTTGCCACAACCTTGAACTGAATTCGCCTCAAATACGTTGTATACATGACAAGGTTGCAAAAATGTAATAAAAGTGCTGCCAAATGAACAATACTTTATGAATTGTTTTTAAATTTTGACGAGGCAATTTTGACGAATTTTTTTTTTTTTGATACAAATAATAAGAATATTGAATGTTTTGTAAGAATCTTAACAAAAAGGGTAAAAAGTAGCAGAAAAATTAAAATAGTCGCAAAAGTCGGTGATAAAAAAAAGTCTCACAAAAAGTCGCAGATCGCTGAAAAAGGGTCAAATTGCGACTTTAGTCGGGCGAACGGTAACACTGTATGATGAAAATTCAGATGTTAGTCAGAATGTATTGATGTTTGATAACTGCATCGAGGAAACAATAAAAAAAATTTACTATAAAACAGACAATAAAGAAACAAAATAATGTTAACCAGTGGTTTAATAATGAACTGCGTCTAATAAAAGAAGAAAAAATAGTTAAATATGAAATTGCAAAATTTGAAAATAATAATGAAGCATGGAATAATTACAAATTAATAAGATATTTATACAAAGTAAAAATAGAAAATGAGAAATATACATAAATACATAAACAACAAAATAAATAATGCAAACGATCAAAAGCAAATGTGGAGGGAAATTAAATACCTCGTTATAAAGAAAAACCAAAATGTGATAAAATCTGTGATATTTGATAAAGTAGAATATAAGGAAAATACCCAAATTGCTAGTCATTTTAATAAGTATTTTATAAATAGTGTTAAGATAATACGAGATTCAATAGAAAATGTGCAATACATAAATCAAATACATTTTTTAACTCAAGATTTAAATTTAGTGCAATAACAATTTTAGAACTTAAGAATAAAGTAAAAGAAATGAAAACTAAACCAGACTAATGCAAACTATCAACGAAAATTATACTTGACAACTGGCATATAATTGGGGAAAATATTCTAAAAATAGTAAACAAATCACTGGAATCTGGAGAAATTCCAGAAAATTGGAAAGAGACAATTGTTACACCAATTGAAAAAGTGTCAAAAACAACAAAATGTGAAGAGTTTCGTCCCATAAATTCCTTAAAAACCTGTGAAAAAATATTGGAAAAAGTCGTAAAAGAACAGCTTGAAAAATATATTGAGAAAAATAATTTATTTTCAAAATATCAATCGGGTTTCAGAAAAAAATTTTCATGTGAGACAACGGTTAATTATGTAATTAATCGATGGAAGAATATAAAAAACAATAGAAAATTAATAGCAATATTTTTAGAATTCAAACGGGCGTTTGAAACAATTGATAGACACATTTTAATACAGAAATTATATATGTACGGTATCCGGCAAAAGGAACTGGAATGGTTTAAATCATACTTGACAAACAGAAGAAAATTAACTAAAGTAAACGGTCTGAAATCAAATGTAATGGATAATGACTTCGGTGTTCCACAGGGGTCAATTTTAGGGGCTTTGCTATTTATAATATATATAAATGATATTCCAAAAATACTCGACAAATGTGAAATTGTTTTATATGCTGATGATACTTTAATATACACAGAAGCGGACACTAGTGAGAAGTGTTATGATAATATGATGGGCGATATAGATAATGTTAATATATGGTTAAAAAAGAATAAACTTAAATTCAATGAAAACAAAACAAAACTTATGGAAATAAATATGAATACTGAAAAAGTATTAACAATAAATAACGAAGTTATATAAAAAGTAAAAATATTAAATATCTAGGATTTATAATAGACAAAGAAATAAAATTCAAAGACCATATAGAATATATTTGTAAAAAAATTAGTAAAAAAAATTAGTTTTTTTGAAAGAATAAGAAACAAAATATCTGTGATAACTTCTATTAATATATATAATACAATAATAAAACCTCATTTTGAGTTCGGGTCTACAATAATATATACGTACTGTAACGAATACCAAATAGAAAGACTTCAAAAGTTACAAAACAAAGCAACGCGAACTATCTTAAAATGTAATAGATATACAAATATACAAACAATGCTTGATATGCTCAAATGGCTCAACATTAAACAGAGACTTGCGCTAAATACTTTGAACTTTATTCACAAAATTTAATATGGAAATGCACCTGAATATTTATGTGATCAAATCAAATGTGTAGGCGATGTACAACCATATGGATTGAGAAATGCCGATAACTTTAGGCTTAAAAGGGTTACTACAACAGCTGGGCAAAAATCACTTTTCTACAAAGGACTTAAACTGTTTAATTCACTAGCAAATGAAACCAATATAAATATTTTTAGAAAAGAATGTGTAAATTTTGTTAAAAATAATAATATATAAAATTTTATTTTTGAGTAAAGAGGCCTAATAGAAGGCCTTATTTAGCAGTCACAAGCAGCCAGAAGCCCTTCTCACCGCATTCCATACTTATTTATTTTTTACACAGGTTGTCATTGGGCGCAAGGCCTTCCACACTTCCTTTAAAAACAACTTCGATCCCTTCTCAAAGAAGGGAGTAAGGAAGGTCTCTAAAAATAAAAAGTAAATAAAACTGAACACCTTTCTTTCTCCCTTCTCAAAGAAGGTAGTAGCGAATGTGTACTGAATATTTTAGAAGGTCTTTTAAAAAGAAGTTTATACCTTCTAGAAGGCATACTTCTGAAGGCAGGATATCATGCGAAGAGAATCTTTTAGAAGGAGTATAGAGGCCTTCAAAAAGGCCTGCCACTTGCGGTCCTTTCCATATTTACCGCTGGGTAATAAAGCATACATACATACATACATTCTTATTCACTCAGGACCATGCATGATTATTTTTATCTTTGTAAAAAATCAAAAAAGTACCAATATTTTTCATCTTATAGGATCTGATTTACTCAGTAAACTGCACCTATAATATAATGTTTCTAAGTTCAATATCATAGAAAATTTAAAATTATCACTTGAAGCAAGGAAAAGTAATTGAAAAAAACCGTTCTTAACTGTTTTGCCTGGTCGAAATATTCGAAAACCGGTGTGTGAAATATGTATGTTGAATAATCGGCAACCCTACTTTTTTATTATTTGATAATTGAAAAAAAAAATATATTTTTTATTTATGTGTTCTGCATATGTTTTAAGGCAGAATTACTGCCTGTTTAACGATATCGAACGTCATCGTTCGCATAGAAAATTACATTTAAAACAAAAACAAAAATCGAACGATGATGTTCGAAATCCATGAACAGGCTGTTAGTCTTTACTTTCTGTTTCTGTTCTGTTCCGTTCCGTTTCGAAATTGTAATAGTTACTTTTTCTGTAGCAACTTATCAGCCATTTATGACAAATTTATTAGTTTTGCACCGTCCAATGTTTTATTTCAATAACTTGAATGCACATAAATTTTAAGAAATTAAATTTTATGAATTCTTAAAATCAAAAAATAGTTTATTTCAACCAAGGCGAATTCATAAAGGTGACATTTTCTAGTCATCTGTTTAATGTTTATTTCCTTGTGTGTATACTGAATGTCAAGCGTTGTTTACATTTTATGAAAAAATTTGTTAAAAGTGGAGCCACAATAAATTTACAACAGAAAAATGATTTACCTTCTAAAGCAATTGTGTATATTTTATAAACAAATAATTTTGACATTCACTCTAACTTTTTACAAAAACAAAATACATAGTATTTTTTCAAAAAAAGGGATAGCTAGCATAGCTCTATCTCATGATGCGGTCACCTGTATGAATTCGCCTTGATTTCAACATAAATATGTATTTTTTATTATTTATTTTGCTGTCACTTACGATTACTTAACAATTTTTTGATTTTAACAAACTGAACCGCAACAGACCAGAAAAACTAATAAATTTCAGAGGTTTTTTAATAACAAAAACAAATCAGCTGATTCGTAACAGAACAGAAAGTAAAGACTAACTGAGCCTTAACACTTATAACTCTGAATATTTTGTTCAAATCATTTGACATACAGAGGAGGAAAGTGTGCTTAACTGTTTTGACTTTGCCGATTTATATGTATGTAGGTTCTTTTAATATAAAAATCACGGAAACTTAAAATAACAAATCACGTACATTTCTTTAGAGAATAACTGTTATTTTTGTTCAAAAAAATAAAAATCAAAAAATAACTGTTATTTTTGGTCGAAAAAATAAAAAGCAATAGCAGTTATTTTTGTTCAAAAAAATAAAAATCAAAAAATAACTGTTAAGTTTGATTCAAAATATAAAAGTCAATATACAGTAGAATCCCGATAATTCGTCATCACAAGGGACCGGACGTTTCTTACGAATTGTAGGGGTTTTCGATTTAGCGGGGTTTCGATTTAACGGGGTAAAAATAAAATAAATACGAATTAACGGGGTTTTTCAATTTATTTACTAAAACGATAAAAAAAACATAGAAAACAATTGTTAAAAAAAATATATAAAAATTATTTCTGTAACAATAACAAACATATCTTAAGAAAATAAACACACAAGCAAAAACCCACGCAAAAAAAGTAGCGGTAAAAAAATCATTCTTTTCATGTTTCTTTTGTTTTTATTACGGATTATAATGCTGGGTACACATTATAATGTGCATAATTATGCAACGCATTTCCGCAATCTAGTAAATTAAATTCATTTTCATTCATTCCAGATTGCATCAACATCAAAACTGTTTGATATTTTGAGGTTGCATTGAAACAGATTACATGTAGATTGCACTGTGTGTACCCAGCATAAGTGGTAGTTAGCAAAAAATTACGATTTATAAGAGGTAAAAAAGATTTTATTTAAAAAAAATTACAAATTAGCGAGATTTTTTCAAGCGACTGACAGTTTATTACGAATTATCGGGAATTACGATTTATCGGGGTACGAATTATTGAGATTTGACTGTATTTATCATTGACAAGTGCATAAGGAACAATATGGCATACTTGAATTAGTTTTTCGACGTTTACTTCTATATGCTTTTTATACCCTCCACCACAATTAGTAGTGAAGAGGGTATATTAAGTTTGTCATTCCGTGTGAAACTTTTTTATTATTCATATCAGACCCCATAAAGTATATATATTCTGGGTCCTTGAGTAATTCTAAGTCGATTTAGCCATGTCCGTCTGTCCGTCTGTTGAAAACACGCTCACTTTCGAGCAACTCAAAACAAATGAACAAACTTGGTGCCAAATTGCTTGTAGTTATCCTAAGCAGTTTGGGATTGAAATCCAGCAAAATCGGTTCTGTAGGACCAGAGCTATGAATCAAAATGTGGAACTACCACCTAAAAAAATTGAGAATTTTGTTACAAAAAATAACATAAATGCTGGAACAAGGCACGGAATAAGATAAGATTTTGCAAAAATTTGTTTTATTTGACTGGAAATCATGCTGTTAAATTTCGTGAAGATCCGTCCATAATTTACCCTAAGCCCCATATAAACAATACTCCCGGAAAACAGTTTATTACGCCTAAAACCGTAAAAAATAACGCCAGCGTAACAAAATTTGGAACGTCACAGTTTTTTAGAACAAGAAATAACACTGTAAAATTTCGTGACAATCGGTCCATAATTTACCTTAGGCCCCATATAAACCCTACTACCGGAAAACAGTTTAGTACGCCTAAAACCGTAAACAATAATGCAATCATAACAAATTTTGGCTCGTCACAGTTTTATAGGACTATAAAATTACGAATTAGCGAGATTTTTTCAAGCGACCGACAGTTTATTACGAATTATCGGGAATTACGATTTATCGGGGTACGAATTATTGAGATTTGACTGTATTTATCATTGACAAGTGCATAAGGAACAATATGGCATACTTGAATTAGTTTTTCGACGTTTACTTCTATATGCTTTTTATACCCTCCACCACAATTAGTAGTGAAGAGGGTATATTAAGTTTGTCATTCCGTGTGAAACTTTTTTATTATTCATCTCAGACCCCATAAAGTATATATATTCTGGGTCCTTGAGTAATTCTAAGTCGATTTAGCCATGTCCGTCTGTCCGTCTGTTGAAAACACGCTCACTTTCGAACAACTCAAAACAAATGAACAAACTTGGTGCCAAATTGCTTGTAGTTATCCTAAGCAGTTTGGGATTGAAATCCAGCAAAATCGGCTCTGTAGGACCAGAGCTATGAATCAAAATGTGGAACTACCACCTAAAAAAATTGATAATTTTGTTACAAAAAATAACATAAATGCTGGAACAAGGCACGGAATGAGATAAGATTTTGCAAAAATTTGTTTTATTTGACTGGAAATCATGCTGTTAAATTTCGTGAAGATCCGTCCATAATTTACCCTAAGCCCCATATAAACAATACTCCCGGAAAACAGTTTAGTACGCCTAAAACCGTAAAAAATAACGCCAGCGTAACAAAATTTGGAACGTCACAGTTTTTTAGAACAAGAAATAACACTGTAAAATTTCGTGACGATCGGTCCATAATTTACCTTAGGCCCCATATAAACCCTACTACCGGAAAACAGTTTAGTACGCCTAAAACCGTAAAAAATAATGCAATCATAACAAATTTTGGCTCGTCACAGTTTTATAGGACTATAAATGATACTGTGAAATTTCGTGAAGATCGGTACATAATTTACCCTAGGCCCCATAGAAACCCTACTCCCGGAAAACAGATTAGTACACCTAAAACCATAACTACTAATGCTAGCATAACAGAAATTGGTACGTCACAGTTTTAAAGGACTAGAAATGATGCTGTGAAATTTCGTGATGATCGGTCCATAATTTACCCTAGGCCCCATATAAACCCTACTACCGGAAAACAGTTTAGTCGCCTAAAACCATAATTAATAACAAATCGTCACAGTTTAAGATAATAATAACATCATACAGATATAACTCCTTAAACATTTGAACTGTCGGTGGAGGGTATCAAAGATTCGGCACAGCCGAATATAGCACTCTAACTTGTTTTGTTTTAAAATTCCAATATAACTGTTATTTGCGGTCCCTGATTTAGATAGCTCTGTAACTTTCGATTTTTTAAATAAATGAATTAATTAGCAACACTTGCTTGCATCATCAGTGCTAGCATTTTAGCATATTTTTGTTAGATTTTGCAGATTGAGTTGGAAATGGCGTATTTCTTTTTTTTACAAAAAAAAAAAGTCTAAGCGCTTTTACTTTAAGCATATTTCCTTGTCAAAAATCAGAATTTTTTTTAGCATATTTTTACTTTTAAGAAAATCAGATTTTTTGTCATATTTATTTCAAACAGATTACATACATATTTTTAAACAATTTCTTAATAAAATTTTTACTACTTCTTCGTTTGTTGGATAATTCGTCTAATATTTTCTTTTTAAATTCAGCATATTTTTTTAGCAAATTTAAAATATTAAAATTTTGTGTTTTAATGTAAGCAGATTTGTAGCATATTTTTAACGATTAAGTATTTTGTATTATTAACGAATTTAATGTATTTTGTATTTCAAATACATTAATGCATGCATTTCGCTCAACACTGGGACCAATGTTAAACAATGGGAATATTATTACAAAGTTCTATTTAGTTATATAAGACTTACTTTTAATAAAATATCATGATTCATTTCGTATTGAAGTGATTTTGAGGAGGGGGTTTATGGTTATTTATAGACCGACCAACACAAAATTCACCAAATTTATTTGAAGTATTAGAAAAGCTGAATTTAACCAAATTTGAATATAGTATATTTTTGTAAGGCCGGTTTATATGAGACTTATGGTGAGTTCTAGCAATTAATGGCCAATTTCACCAATTCTTTTTACATAAATATCAATTCGTATTTAAAAATAGTTTTTCATATAATTTTATTTTATTTGACATGAAAAACGAATTTTAAACATAAATTTATATCTAAATAAATCGGTAAATCGGCTATTAAAGCTAATTAATTATGACGGCAGCGTTGCCAATTTAGTCATTTAGTGGTTAGATTTAGCCATTTTTCACGTTGTTTCAGGGACCGTAACTGCTATGACTTTTTTCTAAAAAAGTCAAAAAATAACTACATATTATTTTTTGACCAGTATTTTTTTTGGCCAAAAAATAACTATTATTTTTTGACTGAGATAAAAGTTAAAATGTAACTTGTGTGTTAGCACCACTGTGTTCAGCGAACCCTGATTAGGTTAAAACACCAGGTGCCCGGTTTTTCTGTTTTTTCAACTTGCACAGTGTAATTAATATTTTCTGAGAATCGGAGGCTTAGTGCCCCTGGATGATATCCTAAGCGCTTAAGTGGAACCTTAAATAGCCAATGTCCGTAAGGAGGTTCCATTCTTTATTTTGTTAAAACATATTTTAAAAACATTGACTAAAAAAGTACAAGTCAAATTTAAACTTTTAATTTTGACTGAAAAAATATCAGTCAAATGTTAATTTTTATTTTTGTCTGAAAAAATGTAAGTCAAACTTTAACTTTTATTTTTGACTAAAAAATATCAGTTTGAAAAAACCGCTATTTTTTTTTTTTTTTTTTTTTTAAAGTAAAAAAAAAAATAAAAGTATTTTAAGGATTTTATTCCTTGGCTTATAACCATCACAATGATATACACAAATAACGTATAGACAAATTCTTTCTGTCTGACTTTTGAACAGAAATTTTGATAATAACTGTTATTTTCGATCGCTGCATTTTTTTTAACCATTTTTAGCTTGTTTAGCGATAACATTTTTTTGCCGTTTTTCTTTTTAAAATAATAATTTTTAGTTTTTTATAAGAACTTATAAAATTGCTTAAGTAAAATAAACATTTTGAACAATTAAAACAAATTTAATTAAAATCATTACTTTTACAAATGTTGAAAACCGCTATAAACGATGATGATGAGACATCTTTTAAAATAAAGGAACAGTATTTCAATTTTAAATTTATAAAATGGATCAACACAAAATACATATGGGTGTTTCTCTGGTTATGCACGCGACATTTGTACGCGTTTTATTGTGTTTGAATATTAAAAAAATAGAAGTGGATTGGAATTTTAGAATGAATTCTAGAATCGTTACATTGTTTGTGATGAGTTCTTTCTAAAAAGTATATATAATGGTAAATTGAGCACTGGGTACCCAAATGCCATGCAATCAAAGTTGACTTACTCACGTGACAAAAATAGAAGTGCCTTTTAGGACCGTAAGAAAAAGTGCGAAAGTAAGTGAATTGTAGGAGGTTTTTATTTCGAAGAAAAATGTTTTTATAAAGGTTAGTAATGGGCCTTTATAATTATGTTTTGTTCAAAAGCAACTATGCATGGGTTGGCGAAGAAAAAAATAAATTGTAAATTACGCACGTGTCATTACGCACGTGACACTTTTTACCTTCATACAAATATGTTTTTTTTATTATTATTTCCACGCATTTTCCCATAAATGTCTTAAAATTTGCTTAACAAAAAAACTCAATACTCCTTTTACAATTGATTGTAATGGAGAGATTATGAAGAAAGAGTGTAAACATAACATATTTCTTGCATGTAAAATAAGTATATAAAAATGTCTTTAAAAGTAGAAAATACAGAAAAATATAAAATTTTCCAGTTTCCAGCCCAATTTGCTCAGATATGCTAGGAAACCATTATTTTATAAGAAAATCGAATTTTTTTCTAATAATAAACAATAAAAGACGATGATAATCAACATTTTATTTTTTCATCCTGGTAGACCATTCTGGGGAAATGCCCATATAGCAGCGAAGGGCAGATAGAGAACATTGAATAAAAGAGAGTAAATTAGTTGATTTACACTTAGAGAAATTTTTTAAGAGTTTTCCAAACTGTATGTAAATTTGCAAAACAAAAAAAAAAAAAAAAAAGTTTAGTAAAAATATTATTCTTATATAATGCATCAAGTTTTTCTTAACGGTAAAATATATATATGCATATTGTCACCTGAAGTCGAAAAGACCGTGAGCAAAAACTTCAAAATGTGTACTATTTATATGTAAATATGCAAAAAAAAAAAGGAATTCAATAAAAAAACTTGATTTTTATATAATTAATCATACCACATGATTGCTGAAAAGTTTTTAAAACAAGCTGAAAAAAACATTCATTAGCACAGCTTGATCACAACACAATAAATATATTGTCAGTGTATTACTACGAAATGCAAAATTTGCCAAAATAACAACATGCGCAACAGTCCTGCTTTGTCGAAATTTATTAAGCAACTGAATACAATTTTATTTTTTTTCCTTCTGTTGTATTTGTTTTTCGGGTTGCCTTTGTTACTTTTTATGCATGAAACAATGAATTCAAGATTTTCAGTTTGTGGGCAGTAGTAAATGAGCGAAAACAACATCACACAAACACGTGTATGTGTTATACGGTAAATTTTTTCACATTCTGATTTCAATGTAAATATTGTTGTTTCTTCTTGTTTTGACTGCTAAAAAATAGTTTTTTATTTATTATCTCTATTTTAAACCTACTTTTCTTAAGTTAAAAAGAAGTATATTAAAACAAGTGTATGGTATGTGTTGGGGATTTTAAGGAATACCTTTTGAAGGCAATTTTAGGATTTTTAGCAGCTCTGGTAAAAAAAAAACAGTAAATGTAAAAACCCGAAAAACTTCGTAATCCAGGCAAATCAGCGCCCACCGCTGCCATATAGAGATGCTCGCGGGAACAAAAAACTTAGAAATTTCAGAATTTGCTAAAAAGTTGCTCTCACTTCCATGGTAGAGAGGTTATTTAGTAAAGCCCTGCACGAATGCATTGGTTTCTTTTTCACAGTTCTCCACACCAAGTTATTGTTGTGTCAAATACTATATTTTTTTAAATCAGTTCGAATGATACATTATGAAAAACCAAATTAATGTTTAAACCAGTGTTCGAAAATAAACACTAAATATCGTTTTTTAACGTTCGGTTCGGTAGATTTGTGGAAAACACAAACGCTATTAGTCTTTGCGTAGAACATCATTAAAAAAATACCGTTTCCCTGTTAGTCATCTTTCAAACACAAAAATATTACTGTTTTATCAAACTCAACAAAAGATGTGAACATTTAATTCCGTTCGGTTTTTTTTTGAAAATCCACAAACTTCTATGTGTTCGGTTCGGCTCGTTAATGTTCGTCCCTTTTCGCTAGTAAAAAAACAAACATTTTTTACAAAAACAAAATACACACACGAAAAAAACATTTATAGAACATTAAAATATAATGTTTGTCTACGGTATCACTACAATTGTTCTGTTTTTTAACGAAAATAAAAAACGAACGGTATTAAGGGTTGTGTATGCCCTGCAAATAAAATTGGACCACCTGACCCATTTTGAAAAAATGGACTACTCCATGGACTGGTCCGATGTAATGCAAGCATGGACCATGTCATTGTTAAAAAGCGTTTGTAGTGAGACGACATGTCTACGTTTTTTAACGACATGCTTTCGTTTTTAAACGACTTCAAAACTAATCCTCTTGAGAATACCATGGAGTAGTTTTAAAACTACTCCTAAGTGGTCCAAACGTGGGTTATATGGTCCTCTCCTAGGACATCGTAATGTTAAATAGAGCATGTTTTTTCCATACGTTTGGGTTACTTGGTCCCTTGTGGGCTACTCTTTACACGCGTGTTTGCACTAGTCCTATTATTTGCAGGGTGTCTACACAATCACTAAAAAAATAGATATCGTTCCTGGGTGTGTGAGCCGAACGTTAAAAAATGTACTGTTTATTTTCGAACACTGGTTTAAACAATAGTTGGTTTCAAACAACTCGGTATAAAGCAGTAGTTTGATTTAAACACATCAACGCAATGTGTAATTATATTTATACCCACAACATGTATTTTTTTTGGGTCTGTAACACATTAAAATATTGGTCCTAGACCTAGACTTTAAGTATACCGATTGACTCAGAATCCCTGGGTAAATGTTGTCATGATTGTGATTTACCTTCAAAATTTATGTATTTGTTATTTATACCTTCAAAATTAGTTAATTCCTATGAGATTACCAAAAAACGACATCAAATTTATTGACGATTTAATTTTTTAAATGCTAAAATATTTAATTTACAAACTATTAAGTCTATTTTCTTCGACCTTTTAATTTTATTTCTTCTTATTTTCAAGTTCAAGGTCAGGTTATGAAAAATATGTCAGTTTATTATTTATCCAATATTTCGCTGCCCCAATGGACAGCTTCTTCAGGGATCTTAGGTTTATAAATGTGTTTTGTTTTTAAATAATAAAGTTTTTAAAGTTTTTAACAATTTTTGTTCACTAAGTTTTCGCAACACTGTATGACAGAACAAATTTAACTACAATAGCATTTATCGTTACGTTTTAAGGCGTACTCAATTGTAAGAGTATTTTATTTCAACCAACACAATCTTCTTTAGTAGGCTCATCAGATTGACGGGAAAAAAGTCTTAACCGCCAAAAATTGCTGTTATCCTGCCAACATGTGAAAAAAGTTAGGTCCATTTCAACCATTAGATTACACAAAACCTTCATACAAAATTTGGTTGAATTCACTGACTTAAAAAATATATGATAAAAAGCTTTTGTCGCGGTAAGGGCTCGATATGACTGCGATTAGAGAGATAAATTGCGATTTAGGTTGTAAACGCAATTTGATGTAATATCTTTTTAAGAAGTATTCCATTTAAAAAAGTATTTCATTCAAAGAAAATAATTAAAACGTTTATTTATTCTTCATTAATGTACATATATAGAATTCTTTTTACCGGTACATTAACGATATTTATATCTTCTCTTTTGAAATTGCTTCGTCGTAAAATACTTTTGGTGCTTAAAAAAAATTTTGTTCAAATTCCAATAACATACCGTTATAAAAATATTAACAATTCCAGTGCATCAAAGTAGATGCACATTTAGTATTATAAATGTATTGTATGTGTTAAGATCAATTGCTTGTGATTGTTAAACAGAAAATTAAGAAGTAAAAAAAATTAAATAAATAAATATAATGGAAGATTGTCGTACACCGACTTTTACTACTCCTAAAGAGTTTATTTTCAATGTAACGCCTACAGCCATTAATGCAACCGTACACACTTATCAAGATGTCCACAACATCATGGCTAGTCGACGTTCTTTTACGCCAGTACACACTAACTTTCGATCACCAGGCTTATCGCCCATTTATAAACTTCCCGGATCCTTGGCAAGTCCTTTAACAGCACATCACAGTTCATCATTTATGGAATTTAAAAAGCCAACAATAATAACTAAACCAGTTGTTACTTATACAGCGTCACCTCAATATGGCGACAATGCAAAATTTCTTAGTCCATGTCCAGCATTTAGCAGTAGTTTTTCGACGTCTCCCTCTTATGGAAACGCAGATGTTAATAGCAAAAGTCCTCAACTGGAAGACGGCAGAAACAGTTCAGTTTTAAATCATACCTTAAGTATAAAAATATTATTGAAAACTTTGGGACTAGAACGTTACAGTGAAAATTTTGATCGGGCAGGGATAGACTGTCAAACTCTGATGGATATAAAGTCTTCTGACCTCAAAAGTATTGGTATTCAATCAGATGAGGATCGTAATTGTATTATGGAAATGTTTAAAAATGTATTTTCAACTTAAATTTAAAATAAAAAAAACAAACAAAATGAACGCCATTTTGAGTGAATGCCTCTAGTATATGTTTCCATGTTTGTGCTGGTCATTGTAAAAATGTTTAAGGTTTTAAAATTATATTATATATTTTTTTTGTATTAATTTTTTAATAAAGTTATATTTTAAATCAAATAAAGTTTTTTTTATTGATTTTATATTGTGAAATGAACATTTTGGTATTTATTAAGGTTATGTAACATTTTTTGTAGAAATCTCGCCATTCTGGACGTCAGGAAACCAAGAAAAGCCCTTCAATGCGTTTGCAGCAAATGTAAGTAGCTGTTTTTTAAGTAAGAAAAATATAATAAAAAAATAATATTAAATAAATGCCTATACATATTTAGATTTGAACGTAAAGCCAATAAATTATATTTAAAAGCCACACAAACTTTAGAACTATCAACTGGTATTTCAATTAAAAAAGCCACGTCTCATTCAGAGCACTTATCTTCTGAAGAATATGCTGATGGCGATCAAGAACTAGATAAATACCTTGTCATGCTGCTAGGCCTACAGCGTCTATTAAATTGGGAAAGAGCTTTAATGCAAGAAATCATACCTAATTCAAAACAATCCGATGTTTTTGCCAAACTGGCTTTTAAATCAATTGATATGGTGGTTAAAGATGCCGAAGCAATAACAAGCCGCATAATGCGCAGCATTTCGCGCAAAGAATGGACCTCGGCCTTGGGTATATTTAAAACTTTAAAAAATGTTTTACTTTTGCAACCCGATATCGATCGCACTTACGATGTGCAGCAACGAGAAAAATTGACAAATGTTCTAAATAAATTACAGTGCACGGTAAGAGTAATAGTAACATTTTTAAAATAAAATACCATTTCAATATACATAAGTTTTAAAGGGAGCTAAAGCCTTAGAACATTTCCTAGAAGTGGTAAGAGGTGATTCAACAACAAATATAGTGGGTTATGTAAATGTTCCCAAAGATGCAACTGTACACGAGTTAACATCCAACACAATATGGTTCATAGAAAATCTTTTGAATCACTATGACGTTATTGGTGTAATTCTACAGCCAGATGTACTCTACGCTACCCAATTGGATACAATACTTATGAAAAAGCAATTGCCCGAAGAGGAACGCAATAAGGCCTTATTAGCGATTTACATAAGTATACATTTTGTTTTTCGCTTGCAAAAAGCAAAGATTTAAATACTTGTGTTTTATTTTAGAAAAAGCTTTAGCTGAATTAAATCTCTCTATAATGAATAAATGCGAACAATATAATGATCAGGCTACCAAACACTTGTTTCGTTTAAATAACATTAACTACATACTAAATTCGTTAATAACATCAAATTTAATAGATATTGTGACCATTGCTGAACCTGATTGTCGTAATAGTTATATTGAAACTATTAAGGAACTGAAATTCTCATATCAAAAGACATGGTCCAAAATGTTGGCTAATATATCACCTTTAGAAGAGTTGCCCAAACCAATGCAGGGTAAAGTTAAAGATAAGGACCGTAGTATTTTGAAGGAAAAGTTCTTGGTGAGTAAATAAGAAAATTTAATAAGTAGTTTTTAAATATACACGGCTTTAAATAAAATAAAGTTGAGCTGTGAATTTTATTTGCAAAAATTTACTACATGGATTAAATCAGTAAAATCACTTTAGCAAAATTATGTCGGGTATGCCTCGATTTACGCGCTCTATTGGGACCGAACAAAGAACGTGTAAATCAAATTCGAGTAATACAATGTTAAGGATTAGTACAAAATCGGTTTTTAGGACTAAAAATTTAACATATGTATAACTTAAATCGAAACAAGAAATAAAAACAAAATTAAATTTCGGGACTTAAAAATTGCGTTAAATTAAAGACACATACAATAATATCGATACCTTCCCATAATAATGTATTAAGCGACATTTCTAAAATTGTGTAGGAAACGAAAAAAACGTCTCATTTAGTTATTTATTTTTCGGATTTTATTGAAAGGAACATATTTGGAAGCGATTTTCAGAATACAAAACATATTTAAAAATGTGGCTTAGCATAATTTCTTTGGCGGATAATACAAATTACAGGGTGCAACATTATTCCAGTGAGAAAACTTGACGGTTGATACAATTTTATTTTCACTCTAGTTTCCTTTGCATCCATGATAGGGCAGCGAAACCCAGGCCAAAATGGGGAGCTTAACTTCTAGTATAGTTCCACATCAAAAAGTCATTTTCGAAAAAAGTGTCGCTTAATACATTCTTATGGGAAGGTATCGATATTTTTACTCATTTTATTTGTACTCTTCAAAAATTAGAGGATATTTGCAAATATTATTTATTAAATATTTACGGCATAAGTTATAAAAAATTAAACAAGTTTATAAAAGTTCTATGAAACAGCTTTTCTATGAAAATTATTTTAATAAACCTTTTTTAAACCAGTTTTATTTTTTATAACAAAGGGGTTAAAACATATTCAAATAGTTCAAATATTTCAGAAATTTCCGATAACAATGGGATTTGAATATTGTTATTACCAGCACCCATTTAGTTTAAAAGTTTTTAACTTTTTTAAATATTGATGATGTTAATGCTATCTAAAATTTAAAATACTTTCCATAACTCTGATAGGCATAAATTTAAATTATCTTTCATTAAGTCTAAGATATGTAAATTTAAAGGACTTCTTTATACAAAAAGTTTTAAAGGTGATATAATGACAGACCTGTTGATTAGGCGGCAGAAATAAAACTTAAAATATAAAATTTTTAGTTTTTAATTTTTGAAGCGTGTTTTATTAAATTCGCGTTAAAAATAAACACGTAATTAAATTAAGTAAGAGTGCTATAATCGGCTATGCCGAATCTTATTAACCCTTCACAATGGTGCTATAATAACAGACGATGAGTCCAATCTCAGCCAATTTTTGTCGATGCATATTAAGAAACTTTGGCTCTTGCAGTTTTCCAGGTATACAGAAATCTATAATATCTATATGGCAAATGCCACGTCAACTTGTCCATTTCTGCCCACAGTTTGTGGAGTGTTGTGAATTGATAACAAAGATTCGCGTACCTAATTTGGAAACTTTGGCTCCTGCTGTTCTATATATAGTATATGGGCATTTCCTGGGGTCCCCGAACGTACGTTTGCACGTTTTTGATGTGCAAATAATATAGAAAACAAAACTTTTCCTAGAATTTTTTTTTGCGATTCGATAGCATTTGGGTAGCTCTATGTTTAGTGGAAAAGATAGATTTCATTGAGTTTAAGTTTTCATAATAATAGTTATAAACATGTGGTCACGAACGTACGCAAAATATAAGTCAACTTTGGCTGACAGTTGTGAAATGTTAAAATCTGGAAAATGGAACGGAATATTCAAAAGTGATTAATTTATTTTAAAAGTGTAGGTCTCTATCCATTATATACACAATAAAATATCTACATTAGTTTTTGTTTATTTGGCTTAAATACCGGGCGCGAACGTACGGGTCGCGAACGTACGATTTGTTCATATGTTTTTTTTATTATTATGACCATGCAATTTCCCATAAATATCTTAAAATTTCCTTAACAAAAAACTTAATACTCAATTAACAATTGATTGTAATGGAGAGCTTATGAAGAAAGAGTGTAACACAACTTATTTTTTGCATGTAAAATAATTATATAAAAATGTCTGTAGAAGTAGCTTAAAAAGATAATTTAAAATTTTCTAGTTTCCATCCCAATTTCCTCAAGTAAAACAGCTGAGATATGCTATGAAACCATTCTATTATAAAAACGTAAATTTTTTTTTATAAAAATAAACAATGAAAGACGATTTTTATTAACATTTTATTTTTCCATCCTGGTTGACCATTCTGAGGAAATGCCCATATACATAAAAATAAAAATTCAACAACAAGGGATTTTTGGGTTAAATTATAGGCAGTCGTGGTTTTTTGTTCTAATCTCAGCCATTGGTGGACCGATGAGGTTGGATTTCAATAGCAAACATATCCGGACTAAAAGTGACATAAATATATAACTACCAAGTTCAAATCATATCTGAGGTCTTCGAAAAATCCATTTCAACAGTTAGACGGACAGACGCACATCGTTAAATAAACTTTCATGTCAAGTGACCGTGACCCAATTTTGAAATCGATGTCCTTCGATTTGGATGAAATTTGCACCAAAGTTAGTCCTATTCGATAGTAGTTTAGACACAAATTTTCAACAAGATCGGTCTAAAAGTTTCTGAGTTAGTGGGGGTCAAAGTTTGACATTTTGCCCATACCGGTGTTCTTTCTCATCCATGTAACTTATTACCTATTGGTGTTAGCAAAATTTGTCCCAAGTAGCTTCGATAGCTATTGGATCAATATTTTGAAAAAAATTTTTTTTGTTTTTTTAAAAAATTTTTTAAATTTTTTTTTTAAATTAAAATTTTTTTTTTTTAAATTTCAAATGTTTTTTTTTTTTAAATTTCAAATTTTTTTTTTATCCGGAATGTTTTTTTTTTTTTTTTTTTTTTGCTCAAAAGAAAGCTTATATCTTTTCCTTTAAGGTAGTTTTGGTCGCTTTATGGGATGCGAGTGGCTTATGTATAAAAAAAACAAATAATTTCTAACTCTAGACGAGGGTTTATCAATTTTTAGCATACGAACTATTTTATTTTTTCCTATTTGTGTTTTAGTGTTTCTAAAGCCTTAAAAATAAAACGTATGCAAAGAAACTAGACAAATTAGCCTTTCCGACGGTATGCTACAAACCCAACCATTATTTAATACCTTCGATACTGTAATGCCCACAATATGTTATTCCCAGGAATAAAATCACTTTTTCTGTAGAAATGTTGACAAATAATTCTTTTTTTAATTTTTCCTACATAAAAAAATATACAGATTTGAACGCACGTAATACTAAATGTGATTTTTGTTGTCAAAATATCAGGTGCACCAGAGACAAGTTTTTAAATCAGGTGGAAATTTTTTATGGCCATTCTCCGAAATACCAGTTAATTTTTTATTTTATGACACTTGCCTTTAAAATGTGGGTGGAGAGATAGAAGTTAACAGGCAGTTTTTTAATATTATGTTTAGAAGGTGAAAATTTACAGGTGGCTTATTTTTATTATTAGTAATAATTGGTTAAAAAAGGTACATGCGGTTAACCCACACTAAGCCCTTCTTCACCCTTATTAAAAAATTAGACACCTTCATTAAAATGCACTACCTATATGATCTTAAAAAAACTATTTTTTTTATTGTCATTCTGAAGACTTTCGGTATTCAGTTTTTTGAAACAGCGTTACATCTTAGACGTGTGTTATTAACATTATTAATTTTTACAATGTCTACAGCTCCGAAAAAGGCAAAGCTTCAAAGTGATATATTTGCTTCTTTTTGTTTTAATCCCTTAAACAAAAAAGTTTACAGATCATCGGATATGCAAAATATTTCCGACGGCTTCTTAAAAAAATTCCCTACGCTGTCAAAACGGTGGGAAATTTGTGGGTTATGCAGGAAAGAGCTGAGTGGCATTTTCATCCTACTGCTCATGGTAAAGGAGCATGTGATGGTGTTAGAGCAAACCTCAAAAGAAATGCAGCGAAGTATAGTCTCCAGTGCTCTCATCAATATCGCATCTCAAGTTGAAAAAGTTTTCTGCCTCTACTCAATGCGATTTCTTTCCAAAACCAGCAGCGAAATCAACAAATAAACGAAGTAACGCCAACAAAGGATTGGCAAAAAAAGCAGAAAATAAGGTCGATACATAGGGAGGGTGAAAGACTGTGTATTTGAAAATTTGCAAACTTTAACACTTAATTTGTCAACATTACAGAAAAAAGTGATTTTATTCCTGGGATTAACATATTGTGGGCATTACAGTATCGAAGGTATAAAATAATAGTTGGAAAGGTTAATTTGTCTAGTTTCTTTGCATACATTTTATTTTTAAGGCTTAAACACTTAAACACAAATAGCAAAAAATTCATAATAGTTCGTATGCTAAAATTTGAAAAACCCTCGTCTAGAGTAAGAAACTATTTTTTTTTTATACATAAGCCACTCGAATCCCAAAAAGCGACCAAAACTACCTTAAAGGAAAAGATATAAGCTTTCTTTTGAGCAAAAAAAAAAACATTCCGGATAAAAAAAAAATAAGAAAAATAAAAAAATTTTAAATTAAAAAAAAAAAAGTTTTAAAAAAACAAAAAAATTTTTTTTCAAAATATTGATCCAATAGCTATCGAAGCTACTTGGGACAAATTTTGCTAACACCAAGAGGTAATAAGTTACATGGATGAGAAAGAACACTACATATGGGCATTTCTCTAATGTCGAATGCGACATTCGTACGCCTAAAAAGTGAAAAAAACATATATCAAAACATTAATTTTATTTTGACAAAAGGCGAAACTTATAGCTCTTGATTAGCACCATAATTTGTGGTAAAGATTGGTTTTGAGCAATTGTTCGTTTTCAAGAAAATTAAAAAAAACCAAGGCATTTGCATGCGACAAAAACAGAAGTCGCTTTTACGGCAAACAGTTCAAACACTGATTTCAGCGAAACTTGATAAAATATTTTAATGCGACTAATTTAAAATGTTATGCATTGGTGTATCTTAATAATGCTTTTTATTTCATTCAAAAATATTGTGTAGTTTGTTTTTTATTTAATTTTAATCACTGTCGCACGCTACGAGTTGCATGCGACATTTTGTTCCATCATACTTTTATGTTTATTATTTTTAATTTTTAATAAAAACAAATAAAAATAAATTTATTTATCTTATGCTAAGTTCACACTTAGCTTTTTAAACGCGTTTAAGCAAAATGTTGATTTAGCTAATCAAAGCCGTTCCCATTACATTTAAGATGATTAAGATGACAGATGATAAGAAAAAAAACACACAACAAACACACAAAAAAACAACAAACCAATTTATATTTCTTTAAGGTATTAAAAATGTATAAAAACACTTTTATAAAGTTATCAGAAGATTATTTTAATCATTTTAATGATGAAATTGTGAAAATTTATGAATTATTTAAGGAAAAAAATAAAAACATTAAGCAGAAATCTTGGCCGGTTGTACACGATCATGTTGGCGATTCTACATTTGAGGTATGTTCAGTGGATTCTATGTGGTTTATGAAGTGATTTAGTTGTAATCATGTCAATTTGAAGTGATTAACAAATCACTTCAATGTATGGGTAATCATCTCGATTTTGAAGTGATTAGAGCTTAATCACGTTCGAGCTGCTTAAACGCGTTTAAGAACCCAAGTGTGAACATAGTATTATATGTATGTAAAGTATTTGTAAAGACAAAGAAAAGAAACTAACTTAACTTTATTTTTCTCGGCGCTGTTTTTACTTATCTACATTCAAACATTTTATTATTTGTATTTACATAATCAAAGAAAGATATTTTATTTATGCATTTTACACTTACGATGTCGCACGCTACAAAATTCAAATAAGTACCAAGAGCAAAGCGTTGATTTTTTTCCAACAAAATTTTTTTTATTTAAATCGCAATATAAATCTCTGTTTGTAACAAATATTTGCTTCGCATTATACAAATACCTATGACGCACTGATAACAAATGTTATTTTTCAATGTCGCACGATACATCAAAATATATGGTAAAGCAAAGAAAAAATTTACCGTAATTGGCAATCGCATCGTTCCTTTTACATTTTTCTTATATTCTTTGAATATTAACTGATATTTAAAAAAGATTTTTAAATGCATAATGTTTCTCATTTAGATCATTTAGCAAAACAAATCTTGCAATAGAAAGGTTCAAAACAGAACTTCTGCACTTGTTCGACTTTGCATTTGAATATTTCAAAGTGTGTTATGAATAAATGTAAAATTTGTTTACATTATTGAAAGTTGATAGATTCCCTATAAAAATATGTTAAAACAACATACTTTTATAGACTTTGAATTTTTTGGCTGCGGTTGACATTTCTGGAGAAATGCCCATATGCTAAAAATTGAAAAACCCTTGTCTAGAGTTAGAAATTATTTTTTTATACATAAGCCACTCGCATCCCAAAAAGGGACCAAAACTACATTAATGGAAAAGACATTAGCTTTCTTTTGAACAAAATAAAAAAAAAAAAAACTTTCCCGCTAAAAAAAAAAATAAAAAAAAAGTTTTAAATTAAAAAAAAAAAAATTTTTAATTTAAAAAAAAAAAAACAAAAAAAAATTTTTTTAAAAGATGGATCAAGTAGCTATCGAAGCTACTTGGGACAAATTTTGCTGACACCAATAGGTAATAAGTTACATGGATAAAAAAGAACACCTGTATGGCCAAAATGTCAAACTTTGACCGCCACTAACTCAGAAACTTTTAGACCGATCTTGTTGAAAATTTGTGTCTAAACTACTATCCAATAGGACCAAATCGGCAGACATCGATTTCAAAATTGGGTCACTTGACATGAAATCCCTCATATATATGTATATAGGGTAATAGTTCAGTTTTGTAGAAATAACAAACCGAATGACTAAATTATATATAACCTTTTACCTACGGTGAAGGGTATAAAAATAGTTGCTATTATTAATCCGTCATATATCAAAAACCGCGTAAATGAAGTATCGCGCATATCGAGGCTTACCCTATTGCTAATCTTTAAAATTGTTTTTTAAAAATGTGACAACTCGCAAGATATATTTACACAAGGTAGCAGTTATGTTCATTTGATATAAATAAAATAAAATAAAATTAAATAAGAAATCATGAATTTGATATATAAGGAGATGCAGAACAAAACTTGCCTTTGGATAATTTCAAAATGTTGGGAAATCCAAGATTATTTTTTTTTACCTGATTGATTTATAACATAAACCCAGAAAATATAACAAGTCTTTCTTATCATAAAATGCATCAGACCGCAAAAAGTCGCAACAATAAATGTTAAGGATGTATAAATTTAAAAGACTTTTAATTTGAAAAAGCATGTTTTGTTAAAATAAAAGTAAAAAAGCACGTGTTGTTAAAAAAAATATGTAAAAATAACGTTTTGGTACGCATAGAAAGGCAAATTGTTCTTTTTTACATTATGCCCACCTCAAAATAGTGGAGATGGTATTAGCGTTTGTGCTGATGTTTGTAAAACCTTAAAATATTGGTCCTAGACCCAAAAAGCACATTTTGTTCTACATCAATTGAAGAAGTCCATAACAAAACGCAATAATTACATTTTTCAGGTTTTTTGATTTTTTGATTGAATCCTATTCTACACATTGAAATCTATATTACCTTTATTATAAAGCATTCCAAAACTCAATAACTACATTGCAATTCAATATCAAATATAATGTTTAAGAGCAAAATGCAATAATTACACATCTTTGCAATAAATCGATCGATACAAGAAATTTAAAAAAAGTCAACTTTAAATAAATCATGCTCTGGTGGTAACTCTTAGATAACTGTAAAACGTAAGGAATTTTTTTTAGTTAATACCTTTTGCTTTTGTTAAGTTGATTGTGAATAATATTTTCATACAGTTCAAAGCAAAATGAAATAAATACTATGGATTCGGACCAAAACGCAATAATTCGAAATTTGTTATCTAGGTTAGGTTAAATGGGTAGCCGTCACGACGACGACTCACTTGGGTCCTTATAACGGTCCATTTGTGATACCCCTAGCAAGTGACAAGAGTCAGCCAGTATCCACCAGACTATTCCCCAGAGGTCACTGCAGTCTCGAACCACCCCGATTCCTTGCAGAACAAGGAGATCGATTTCAGTCCCACATTGGACAAATCGTCCAGACATGGCAATTCCGGTCTCCCAAAATTAATAAACCTAATGCCCCCCAGACTGGGGCATTGGCGAAAGAAAGTGAATTGTGATTAATGTTATTTTTTGTAGACAATAACACCTCAATAATTGTTTTTGTAATTATTGCGTTTTGTTATGGACCTCCTCAATTTTTAAAATCAAATTTTTCTATGAGGAGAGGACAAAAACGATATTATCGTTTTAAATCGTTTTGCTTTCAAACTTTATTTTTCATCATTCCATCAATGTATAAATTATTTAGATAAATACAGTATTACAGTCATAATGTTCCTAACCAAAAAAAATTATGTGATTTTTAGGGTTTTAACAAAGACTTTGAAGAAGCATGTAAAATTCAAAGGGGCATTTCTATACCGGATGTTACTCTAAGACAAGGCATCAAACGCGACAATGAGGAGCATATATTACCTAAATATAATGAGTTTTTCAATATGTAAGTAATATAGTAACTTCAATTATATATTTTTCATACGGCTTATTTATTATTGGCAGATTCTTTAATATTATGCAAACTTTTTCCTAATTTTTTTTAAGAAAGTAATTTTCTCGACCATAAAATAGTTTTTTGGAACACAATTTTTGCCATGGGCCGTCATAGCAAAAACAATATTGTTTCAGTTGTTTATTATGTTGTTAAAATTTTATTGAATTCAAAGGATATAAAAACTAAAAATAGTAGTTAAATAATGAAATTATGCAATCTGCGTTTAAAAAAATTGTGATAAAAGACGTTCTTCCATAGCTTCGTCTGCCAAGTAATCCACGGTGACATGTAACTCAAATCCTTATACAGTTAAAGTTGAAAGGCAAATGTAGACATTTGCTTAACGTTTATTAAGAAATATATAACATAAGTGGTTGCTAAAAGGGCTAAGGAAGACAGTGGCCCTTTTTGGCTTTAAATTTTATAGATGAGTTCATAGTGACATTGGCTAGAAAAACCCTTATGAAGCTGATCTGGGTTAACTTGGACATTGGATATTTCAGCAAAACAAAAGAAATGAAAGCGATTTTTACAGAAGCAATTTCTTCTGTGCTAAAAAAATTCAATTTAGATTTCTATTAGTGGAAGTAGTTAGAAAATTACACTTTAAGTCACCGTTTCCTTTTTTTAATACCATTTTTCCGTTTTTAAATTTTCAATTCAAAAATAATTCTCTTATTTGTATCTTTAAACTTTTTCTAGGTATGTCGGCGTACAATTTAGTAAAAATCCAGATAAGTACATTAAATATAAGCCGCATGAAATTAAGGCTTGTCTAAATAAACTTTTCGACGATTCAGCTTAATTTATTATAATCACACAAATTTATTTATTAAATTTTTGTTTTAATTTAATTTAATTTAATTAAATTTATATTATTAATTATAAAAAATGTCTTATCGTATAACAATTATTAATCTAAGCAAATAAATAAATAATTTCATAAATACATATATTAAATACATACATGTTTAAAAATAATCGTTCGTTAATCATTTTTGTGTTTTTTATTTTTAAATTTGACAACGTGAAAACAATGAAAAGTTCTTTTTAATAAAGGAAATTCGTTGATGGTGCTTCTGGTCGGCCGCAAGCACCATAATGTAATATCGCTATTGTATTATTGCTATGACAATTTTCCATATCTAAAAAGCACTCATTCGAGTAGGTCATATCGTCAGTACCACACACTGGTTCGAAATCAGGTGGACATATTTTGGCACATCCTTTGAACTGCACACTACTTAGGCATCTTTTCAGGGGCACTACAAAAACATGTTTGCCGCAATTTTCCTTGCGCATATGACATTCAGATTTATAGAATTTATTATCCGAACCACAGACGAAGTTTGGTGGTTGGGCATCACAATCGGTTTCACAGTCAGCGGTTAAAAGACAGTTTTTAAGGGACACTTGCACAACTCTTAAGTGACAGGTTCTTCGTTTAAATTCACAATTGGAGGCGTATGTATTGCCATCGGAACCACACACAGGTCCACCTTCGATGTCTTGTTTGGTGCAACGTTCACCACAATCCTTAGGAGGTGATTTTAAATCGGTACAGGGTCCAATATGTGCCAAGTTTACTCCTCTCCTATAAAGTAAACAAGAATCGATTTTATAATCATAAAAATAAATTTAAAAAATTAAAAACTTACAAACAAGTTGCATGGGCCAGTTCACATTCGTTGTTGTAAGTTTTGGCATCGGTGCCACATAATTTATCACTTTTCTTGGAGGAGAATATAGATCCAAAAAGATTATTAAAATCTTTGCATGGAGGTAGTTGTTTACATCTGGACAGGCGGGTTTTACATTTATCCATGCTCATCTTTTGAATTGCTTTGCGTTGCGGTCTTTTAATGAAAAATAATAGAACTCAATTATTAAATATGATTATTATTAATTATTAATCAAAACGTGACACAATATTAATTATATTTTTTTACCAACTAATTTAATTAAATAATTTTTTTACGTTGTATATTTGTTAAGAAAGGAAACATTTTTTAGAAACGTGTATTTCTATGGGAATGGATCAAATATTAATCAGTTGCCTATATATATTTTTTATATAACAAGAGAGATGGCACCGTATAATTTTTAATGTTCTTAACACATATTTGTCTTCAGTTTTCTTTCATCAACCATTTATGGGCAAATCCTGCGTGACGAACGCTACATTCGCACGCGTTTTCTGATTGAAATATAAACATTTTATGGTCTCAAAAGATTTTGTTATTCGTGCTTAATTTATTGTTGATGGGGTAAGCTATTCCTATGCGCATTTCACTGGTTGCTTAGGCCAGATCATCAGGAAACTTCATCCATAAAGATTTTAGAAAAACTAAAGATATTAAACCAAATAAAACTGTTAAACGTATACGACTTGTAAGCAACAGTTCTACTTGTAACAATATCAAAGTTTAAACAAAACACATCAACAATAAACAGTGGGTTTATCTCATGTTACATTCCCCAGTACAACATCAACAATAAATTTCAAGTGTTTTTATGAAGAATAAAAACTGGGAATTAAGCACGAATAACAAAATCTTTTGAAATTAAAATTTTGTATTCCCAAAAATTGAAATTACTTTTTGATTTTATGGTCTTTCAAAAAAGATAGCTTCAACTTATATGTATATAGTATTTAGTGACATTAATATGTACTTAAGAATGGCATATATCATAATTTCTTAGCAAGTATTTGTTGCGAAATAATTGATCACAAAGTTTTGTGACGCACACTACAAAAAGTGGAAGTAACTTCAAAGGTTGAAGTGCGTTATCCTAATTTTTAGCGAATTTGACATGATAAGGTATACAAAATCTAATCCCCAAAAGAAAGATGACTATAAGAGAATTCTAAACGCACTTATTCGCAGCCAAAAAATTTTGTGATTCTTTGAAAAAAAGCCGTGAACCCTTTGTGACACACGCTACGTAACAAACGCTACAGTTTTTCCAGTAGTATTTTATTATTTTATTTTATTTATTTTAACAAAACAAATTATATTTTTATGAATTGAATTTCTTAAACTAATTTCTTAACTAATGAATATCAACTTTTTATTTAACGAAATTTATATTTTGATAAGTCTGCTGTAAGTGCTATTTTAAGCACAAAAATCACCTAAAATAATGCTAAATACACGTATAACATTAGGTGAGTTTGAGTACTTTTACAGTAAAATGCAGTAAATGAGTAAACTAAAAAATTTGCTCTCACAAAAAGCTGTTGTCCAAAAAAGAACGCGAACGCAAAATTTGTAAAAATTCGTAAAATAAAGGCAACAGCTGATGGCAAATAATTGAAGTGTTGAAAAATATTGACACTTTTGACTACTTAACTCGTTTTCTTATCGGTACTCGATTAAATACTTTTTATAACACGAAAATTTTTGGAAAATACAAACAAACTATTTTATGTAATCTTTCCAATTTGTTTGTTTTTTATTTTATTTGATTTTTACTAATTTGTGGCGGTTTAATTTATTCAAAAGAACATGAATAATTTTTTTGCTATTGATAACTTAAGTACCCCAATACTTCACACTTTTACAACTCTAAAAAATTAACATAATAAAAAAAATTTCAAAAGTTTGTATTTAGCCAAATAAATGCTTCACAAACAAGTTTAATTAATTAATATTTATTCACTTTTTGTTTTGGTTTAATTTTTATTTCAACTTTTCTTTAATTTAACAAGTTGTTCACAATTTGTATGCTTTTTATTTGTTACTTTTGTTTGTTTACCTTTTGAAACATATATTTTTTTGATTTACTAAATTTTTACTGCAAAAATTTCTGCAGTAAAAATTTTTAAGTACTCAGACAAGAACTGTCACTTTTCGCTCTCAATTTATGTTCTCATTTACTGTATTTTGTGTACTCGAACGCAATTTCGTAAAATGCAGTAAAGTTTAGTAAAAAATAGTAAAAACTTTTGTGTTCTCGAACGCAACTATTAAGAAATCAGCAGTGGGGTAGGATTTGGTAAAAATTATTGCATTAATGATCATCGAAATACATATTTTTTAATATAAAAATTAAATTATACATCAAGTCTTATATTCCATTAAAAAAAAATTCATTTGAAAAATTTTTGGCTGGTGGACTGTTTCTGGGATTTGCCCATATGTATGTACATTAGAGCGACTCAAGTTGTATGGAAGCATAATTCGTGCTCGATGTACCCTCCTAAAAATGAACCTTAGACTTTTTTAAGATAACATTTTAAATATTTCGGCTCCAGGGTTGACCTCTCGTGAGCTGGACCAGTTTGAAAAAGGGTATATTTTTGCATGTTTTGTTACTTTACGAATCTGTTTCCTTACCAACATATACAAGTTGGGTATCGTAAGAAAGGTTTTTTTAAGGCGCGTTCAACTGTATATAAAATTTGTCCAAGGACGATCATCCATGTCCTTTTTTTAAGGATTTTTTGTAAAAAAAAAACGGTTTTTGAATTTTTTGTTGGGGTTGTTTGTAATGATAGTGCCAAATTAACATATTTTAATCTTTAATCGATTTAATTAAATACGTGTCTCAGCTTTTTTTGAAATTCGTGCTAGTTCGCGTTTTGACAAAAATGCAAAGGGGTGGTAACCCTTCGTTTTAAATAGGGCAATATGGGTATCAAATTTTATCTTTTGCCAAGTATATCAGCTTTGTATGTAAATAATTTAGATTTGTGTAAATTAGATGCATTTTACACGGTGCTCTGGCATATATATAAATGCAATTTTGTAGTAACTCTAATATGATAGCGGATTTAGTTTTTAGAACATGTATGGATGAAAATAGGACTAAAGAAATAAAAAAAGAAATGATCCACGACCTGAATTTTTTAATTTGCGAAAAAAATATGCCGCCAAAAAATCGTGGATCATTTCTTTTTTTCTTTCTTTAGTCCTTTTTGCATCCATACATAGTCTAGAAACTAAATCCGCTATCATATTAGAGTTACTACAAAATTGCATTTATATATATTCCAGAGCACCGTGTAAAATGCATCTAATTTGCACAAATCTAAATTATTTACATACATGGCAAAAGATAAAATTTGATACCCATATTGCCCTATTTAAAACGAAGGGTTACCACCCCATTGCATTTTTGTCAAAACGCGAACTAGCACGAATTTCAAAAAAAGCTGAGACACGTATTTAATTAAATCGACTAAAGATTAAAATATGTTAATTTGACACTTTTATTAAAAACAACCCCGAACAAAAAATTCAAAAACCGTTTTTTTACAGAAAATCCTTAAACAAAAGGACATGGATGATCGTCCTTGGACAAATCTTATATACAGTTGGACTTGCCTTAAAAAACCCCAGAAGTATGGGAAAATCCCTACATGTAGCTATTTTTGGTACTAAAATAGAAGCGTAGGGAAAATCAGACAGATTTCTTATAATCTCCAATATGTAGAGATTTTCGTCATATTGCATTATGTATGATATAAATGCAAAAAACGTATTTTTAGAAATATTTTCTTGTCCAAATCGGATGAAAAATTTTATTTTTCCTAAAATCGCTTAAAAATATATTTTCAGAGTTGTTTGTGGTTTAAAAAGTTGGCGATACTACTATGTATGTATATTAGTTTTCTAAGATATTAGTTTGAACTATTTTACGCTAATATTTTGTTCCTTACTACACACAATCTGAGAGTTGTTGCTAGATCTTCTAATATATTCACATATGTACATTTATTTATATATTCGCAGTTAATATCGCAAAGGAATAACAAAATTAGTGCTTCCATGATTGAACATTTATCTACTTACCCGCAATTTAGCATTTTTAATTCACACAATGAAGAGTAAATATTGCCATCGCTACCGCAGACATAGGCCGAGCTATCGGTTTTGGGGCATTCGGTAGGACAACTCTCTATTTGATTTCCATTACGCTCCTGAGGCATACAGAAAGAAAGTGGCACTTCGAACACATGCTTGCCACAATTCGATGAACGCATTTTACAGGGACTAGCATAAAGTCTGCCGTCTGAGCCACATGTGGGTCTTGCTACTCGCCAACATGATTCACGGCACATTCGAGTTGATTGACAATGTTTTCGGCTTGTTTTTACCACTCCTTGACCACAAGTCAACAATTTCATTTCACAGGTAGAGTTGTATACATTGCCATCGGACGCACAAATGGGACCGTCTTTGGGAGCACTGTTACAGTCCACGGGACAAGATTCCCTAATGGCGCTTGTGTTACTGCATGGCCCCACATGAGCCATCTTTACAGCGGCCATTCCAACACGACAAGCTTGTACACGTAACATGCATCTGAAAATTATGATATAAATGAACATACATACATATTTAATTTTTTTGGAGAAGTTTATTTTTTTATTACCGATTTAAATAAGTGCGCCCATCTGTACCACAAATGGGATCTTTTTCACTAGGGCAACGATGTTTACAATCAGAACCACGAGCTCTTTCACAACCATCTCGTAAATCCTAAAAGTTCAATGTGTACGAACAATATAAAAAAATATTTATACTGTAACCCACCTTTATGGCACCATTTCTGGAACAAGTTTTCTTTTTCATATCACATAAGTTGGCATAAATTAAACCATCCGAACCACATACTGGCTCAGCACCAACTGTTACACTTGGCGGGCAGGATCTTGGACAATTATTATTACTGCCACGATTCTGTCTTGGCATCATCGAATTTATGGCTCCACTCAAGTTGAGCAAGCCTAAGGATTCGTCATTTTGAAAATCTATCTCTGTTTGCTGCATCAAGTCCACTCCATCCGTTGTTGTTATGAAAGTCTCATTTGTTGGTGCTAATTTCTCTTCGTTTTGCAGTTCAAAACGGCTGTAACGTATTACTGGAGCTTGTGCCGGTAGTTTAATTATTTTAATTGGTGAATCAGTAACTGAAAGTAGAAAAATAGTTCCGATAAATAAATTTTCATATATATATTTATGTATACTTATATACATAAGTATGTATTAGTGAGTTATGAATATCAATTTTTAATAATCGCGATGACGAATGCGAATATCGGCGGCAATATTCGCCGAATACAAATATCCAATTGAAAATTTAGCGCCACACGAAATTTACTGCCCGTCTATACCAGAGATACATATTGCGACATACATATGTTGAAGTAAATGTCAAAATTACGTTATTTTTAATGTAGACATAGCGTTTTAACATAATTCGGGTACGCTGAATCCAGTGGTGCTAGCCGTTAGCTCTGGTTTTCGAGGTATACCATTATTTCGAAAATAGAGGAGGTTGCACAACATCTATTCGCGTAACTCAAAAATGGTTTAGTTAATTGAAGCACAGCCGCGAAAAACGTTGTAAACGCCACATTTTGCAAAAACTGTTTTTTTGCAGATAAACGTTGACTTTACTCTCTTACACAGTTTAAACATCAAATCAACCAAAACTATGCACCTTAACGCCTTCAAAATGGCGTACAAAGTGTCAGCCAGTGGAAGAACATTGCAAGTAACTAACATAATGATGAAACCGAAATGGTTTTGCAGTGCGGAATAATGTTTTAAAAGCCTTTTGCATTAAAGTTTTTATTATCACTATTTTAAATAATAGAAAAAAAAATTTTTAAAACAAATAATGCTGCTTGTCAAAAAACGTTTTTTTGCTCTCCTGAAAAATTATTATTTTGTAACTTAAAACGTTATTCGCGGCTGTGCTTCAATTGAAATAACGAAAAAAACCGAAATTCCGCAATAAAATTACCTTTTTTCTAAGATGCGCAGTCGTTTCAGAAACATAATTTTTTCTGGCAAAAAAAAATAATTTTTAAGCAACATTTTAAAATTTTTGTTTATTAAAAATTCATAAAAAATTGGAAAATGCAGCTATGCTTCTAATTTTTGAACATTTTGTATGGGAGTCCCCTTAAGGAATGGAGATAGCGGGTAGGTATGCTAGAAATAAATGAATTAGATGAAAAATACAGTAAGGTTGGCCATACATTTGACCCATCTAGGGGCATCCTAGGCACTGCAGCAGCCAAATTTAAGAATTCCAACCATACAAATATTCTTAAATTTGGCCCCTGCAGTGGCAAGGATGCACCTAGATTGGTCAAATATATGACCAGGGCAAGGGACTTCATGCAAATGCATGTTTGTTGTCGGCACTCTGAGACCCACCTAAAGTAATATCTTTGCGAATCACAATATTTCCAGTAAAATGGCATCAATTTGTTAGTGCATATTTTTGCATATTTTGCTTTAAATGCATGTTTTTGCATATTTTGATATAAATGCATATTTTTCGTCATATTTCGTTATAAATTCACATTTTTCGTCATATTTTGTTATATTTATAAAAAGAAAAATTGCTCTTTTCTTAGTTTTTTGTTTAGAAATATCTTTCTGTTCAAGGCGAATTCATTATAAGGTGTAGTCAGTGAATCAGCTGGCTATAGTTGTTTCAGCCCTGAAACAGTTAAAATAGTATGGGAAAATCTGCTAACTTCGATATTTTCAAGGAGCAAAAACAACATGTTGGTGTTTGGTACTGAACTACCTACATTTTATTATAAATTCACCTTGTTTCTTTTACTTTTAAAAAGTAGCACATACAAAAATTTTACAATTTGTATAAATGTGCACATAATTGTAGAAGTAACAATAAAACAGTTTTTGACATTTCATTTTGTTCGTGGTTTTTTTTACTTGAAGAAGCAGCAAATAAAAATAATGTTCGGAGAAGAAAAAATAGAACTCAACATAATATTTTTGATTTACGGTGTAAGAAGTATGACCTAAAATCTAAAAAGTATTAAAAAAAAAATAATTGTTTTTAAGGAAAAAAATGCCAAAAGAAAAAATATCAAAAAATAATCTTTTAAATAAGTGTTTTTTTGAGTCTTCAAAATAGAGGGAAAAGTACTTTTTTGCAAAGTTTATAAAAAGGTGTTTCATTTAAAAATTTCAAGTAAATCAGCACCTTCAAAGCCAGAAACGCAAAGAAAATCAACTTTTGGGGATAAGACTAGCAAATTTAGTTTTGAATTGTATAATGCTCTGGTGTCTGCAGGTATAACAATGAAACCATTCCTACGGAAACAACCCTTATAAAAACTTATATCGCCAAGTTGTACACTTTACAACTATGTGACATTGTTGAAAGAATTAAGTAACATAATTTGTGGCTGTCTATTGACGAAGCAATGGACACTGAAGGACGTTTCGTTGTCTACGTAATTGGGATCTTGAATGCAGAAGAAGATCTTGAATGCAGAGGAAGAACAGAGTAAACACAAATTTTTGTTAAATATTGTAAAGTTGGAAAAGGTGGATCATGCTTCAATAGCTCGAACTTTCAAAGATTCAATTTCTCTTTTAGAATCCTTTAATAAAAATAAAATTTTGCTCTACTTGCCCTTTTTTTTAAGATATCTTACTCAAAAATGTTACATGTCACATGCTAAGCTCATGCCATGCATGAAAGTTTTTAAAGTCACCTTTGCGTTTCAACCATGTATAACAAGATGGGGTACCTGGTTGCTGGCAGTTGAGTATTATGCCAAAAATTTTGAAGAATTTAAAGATGTGGTAAATAATTTTAATGAAAATAATGCAGTCGCGATAAAAAAGGAAACAATATTTTAAATGTACCTAATATAAAGGCTCAATTAGAATTTATACACTCAAACAATGGGTTTCTAGTCGAGACAATAACCCAACTTCAGGGGTTTAAATCATTGAACATCTCGGTTAAACTCGTTGATGACGCTGTCATTAAAATAAGAAAAGTAGAAGGTCAAATCGGCGAAAAAATAAAAGCCAAAATTTATGCAGTTTTAAAAAAGAATATTTTTAATTTACCTTCCAGTAAAGAAAAAATTGTAGACAATATTTAAAATGACCACTTTTAAATATCCACCTATTACATCCGTTGATGTCGAACGAAAACTTTCAATGCTTAAAACTGTTTGAAGACCAAATAGAATGAGTTTTACATTTGATAACTTAAAAAAAAACTTATTTATTTATATACATATGTAAATATATCTTGACCTACTACTACTTTTTAAACTATGTTTTAAGTTTTTAAAACTGAATGAAATGTATTTATGTTTTTTTTTTGTTAAATATGGTTAAATAAATATATTTTTAATGCATATTTTTTACTTTTATTTTTGCATATTTTACGATTTTTAGTGCATGTTTTATGCGCATATTTTGCGATTTTAAGCGCATGAACTTCCTTGCCCTGTATATGACCAATCTTACTTTTTTCTTTATCTAAATCATTTTTCTCTAACATACCTAACCGCTATTTCCATTCCTTAAGGGGACTCCCATACAAAATGTTCAATACAGACTAGAAATATATTGAAGAAAAAGCCCGATAACTGCCAATGAGTCGCCCCTAGGGGAATAAATGTATGACCAAACGCAATTAGTTTATTGTCCCTAACATTTTCTCAAAACATTCTTATTTGTGTCCTCTTTTATCATCTTTTTCATAATCTGTAATCTTTGGTAAACATTTTTTTTGTTGGTAAAATGCTTTTTTGACCGGCTTTTACTCAATGCAAATGGATGAAACTTTGCAGGCATGCATATTCCCGATGACAATACACGAATACATTCTTTAGCTTCACTTCGGAAAATCAAATCTTGTAACGTTAATTTAACCGCCGTTTACTCAATGCAAATGGATGAAACTTTGCAGGCATACATATTCCCGATGACAATACACGAATACATGGGCATAGCCAGGATAAAATCTAGGGGGGCAAAATTTTTTTTTGGTAAAATTTTTTTTAAATGTTCTTTTTTAAGAAAAACGTTTCTAAAACAAATTTTTTTTAAATGTTCTTATAGCTTGTGAGGTTTAAAACGGTACATGAATTTCTGTAGAAAGCAACAACAAAATTACGAAATATTTATGACTTTGTTTTGTCTTTCAATGTAATTCTTTAGCGTTGCGTTTTACATGATTAAGGTTTAAGTTTGTTTATGCACATTCTTGTTGGGCCTTAGCTTTGCCAAAATATTGACGTTTAATAGCCGTCTAACAACATTTACTAAACATGCTACAATTTATTATATCTTTTACATTTACTTATATATTTATTTATTTAAATATTCATCATACTCTAGGTCATTCCCCGTATGGAGAAAAAAATTAAAAATAATAAAGTATCATGTGCTTGATTTGATTTAACGATCATGTGCGGAATTTAATTTAAAGATTAATTTCTTTTTTTTTTTTTTTTTTGTATTATTTTGCTTCTTTTAAATTTAAACAAACTCCATGTCTAAATAAATAAAATACTTTTACACTACATGTTTATGTGCGCATATTTTCATGTTTCAACCATTAGAAGAATGACCACCTCAAACAGCATTCATTCATACATTCATTACTCATATTTGTTAGACGTCCACTTCGTTATAATGTACATTAATGCCAAAGATGAAATACAAAATCAGATACATACATAGGTACTCCTCAACCATTTAAAATGTGCCACAGACGAAACAAAAAAGCAAATCTTAAGAAAAATCGGAAATAAAATAAAAAATTACAAAAGTGAAAGTAAAAAAAGAGAAATATTTTAAATTTTCTTTATTATTTTGTGTGTTTCGTTTACTTTTGAAATGAAAACAAAGGTAAATTAAAGGTTTAAACACACGCTCTATGAACATTAAAGAAGCAATAGTCTAAATATCAAAACTAAGTTTTAATATCTTCTTATGTTTTTCCAGTTAACAATTTTCCAACAATTTCATCTAGCAGAAAATCCGCAAAAAATTTCCAGTAATCAGTTTCTAGTTGTTACTAAAAGCATGACATGATTATTTGTTACTTTTACCATTTCTGTATTTGCATTTTAAATTACACCGTTTTCAATTGACATTATCTTATGTACAATTCAAAAATCTTTCATCTCAAACATCTGAAGGTTTGAGGAGTGGGAAATCAAATTAATTTTTTGTAAAAATTCTCAAAACATTTTGTATGATTAAACAAAAGTTTTGTTTTAAAAAAATATTTCATGTGAATATCTGATAAAGAATTTTGTATTGGAAAACAAAACATTATTGTGATTTTATTATTATATATTTCAGAAAGTTAAGAACATAAGTAATTACCAGGGAAACCAGAAATATGCTCTAAAAACGCGTTTTATACGCATAAATATGCAGTAAAAACTTGAAAATATGCAATGATAATTGTTATAAATATGCCCCAAAGAAATTCAAAAATTGCTTATTTGAAAACGAAATATTCAACACTTTAACAACAGTTCCTTTTAATAAAAACAATCCTAAAATTATAATCGGTGAAGCGCAAACACGATAGTATTTACAATCGAATTTTCGAGATGTAACCCTATTTGGAAACGATGAGCAGCCATCGGCTCACAAAATCAATGTTATATTAAGAGGTTAAAATTCATATTAGAGTTATTTGGTCGAATATTAGCTAGATATTAACGGTGCCGTGCAATAAAGCCATAGGAAATAAAGCCATATGGCCTTATTACTCAATGAATAGAGAAATTAAGCCATATGGCTTTATTACCACCATCCAAGTGCAATAACACCATAATCGCTTAGTAACAAAAGTGGAAATAACGCCATAACAGTGTAATTGTTATGGTTACAAATTGCCAAAAGAAGGAGTTGCCATTTTCAAGTGTTGAAAAAATACGGTATATTAGGTGGAAGGGGGGGGGGGGGAGTGCGCTCGGCGGGCCCGCCACAACATGTTTACAAACTCCAGAGCATAGCCGGCCTTCGGCCGGGCGCAAGGATTTTCTCCTCGATGGTATAACAAAGACCGGATTCACTAGCCAAAGCTTCTCTGCGTAGTTGGCCTTTGTTCGGAAACAATGCAGATTTTAGAAGTTTTACTTAGCGAAACCGGTACATGTTATACCATAAAGGAGAAAATCCTTGCGCACGACCGAAGGCCGGCTATGCACAGAAGCTTTAATTAGCGAAGCCGGTGTTTGTTATACCATAGAGGAGAAAATCGTTGCGCCAAAAAGTGTTTTCGTTATATTTTTAATATATACTCTAGGGTATTCCTTCGGTTAACCGATTAATTACTACCCGATCGGTTAATTTAAACTTGGCTATTTTCGATTAACGATTAAACCGGTTAATTTCAGTCGGTTAACCGATTAACCGATGTAACAAAATTTTGAATTTTTCTGTAGATCATAATATTTTTTTGTGTTTTTAATTATTTTTTTCATCTCATATACAAAAGTTATGTGATTAGAAAATATTTTTTCATACAATATATTTCCTACATTCTTAAAGTACAGTACAAAAAGAAACTTAGAAATTCGGAAATAAATTTTTTGCAAAATGTTCTGTTCTGAGCTTTGCTAGGATGAGTCATATGATGACCTAACAACAGAAGAGACTTTCGATAATAACGCAAACAACCTTTTAACAGAATCAGAGTAAACCATTAGAAGTGTTAAAAATTTAAAAAAAATTAAAACAGGACTTTAATGGCATCTTCCAAGATTTTTAGTTTTTCTATATCTGTGGCATTTGGACAAAACATCTTAAGTAGAGAAAAGATAGCAAAAAAGTTTTTAAAACAAACTCGGTGAAAAAATGATTTTTAACAAATAATTAAATACACCGAAATTAAAGAATAATTTCGTTTGTAATACAAAATTTTAAAAACATAAGACTTAAGATGTTTTGTCAAAATGCCACAGATATTATACGTTACTTTTGATTTTTCCAACATCTACGATAAGTAAAAGAGTGCTTTCCAAGTGAAGTTTAATTGAAACAAATGAAAAGAATAGCCTAAATCCATAACATAAAAACCAAATTGTTTTTCTAAAAGATTATTTTATAAGATCTCCTTAAACTATTGTAATAACTAAAAAATGATCTCACAGCATTAATTAAAAAATATTACATATTTATGAATTATTTTTTTGTTTGGTCGCTTGAGATCAAGAAATTATATGTTTGTTTTGTTATTGTTGTTTTTTTTTACTAATAAACTCGAAATAATAAAAAATTTTGCATTTTTATTTAATGAAATTACTAAATTTATAAGAAAAACATTATTAATCGGTTAACCGATCAAAAACAAAATTAACCGATTATCAACCGATTAAACCAAAACCTCGGTTAATTAATCGAGCGATTAACCGATTAAAGCAAAAACCCGATTAAATGAATACCCTAATATACACCCAGAGAAAAAATAAAACTATTTTTAAATAAATTAGAATTATATTAAAAGAAAAAAATTTAAATGGGAAATAAGGCTTTATTTCACACCTTACATGGATATTAAGCCATATGGCCTTTTTTCTCAATGGATTGAGAAATAAAGCCATATGGCTTTATTGCACGGCACCGATTTTAACATCCATATGAGTTTTTTTTGTCTTAATGGGATTTTGGGACGGTTGCTAAATTGTTTATTAATGTTAACATTTTCCTCTAAATGAAGCTATTTATAGATGGGAAATTTGGAAAGAACTTAATTTGCAGGAAAATATTTTTGGGGCGAATTCAATCTAAATACCAACATAATTAGATGGTTAACGGACACAAAGAGCCTAATTTGGAAAGAAGTTTTTATGGGGAATATGTGAAATTACAGACCGTTTCTAACCATTTACGTATACTTCGTCCTTAGTACAATGAAAATGTATTTACCAAATTTTCTACAATATTGCAACTTGTACTTTTCGCACAAGGTTAACATGGACAACTAGCCAGGTGGCTGTACAAATAAAATGTAGATGGCGAAATTAAAGCAACAGGTTGGGTATTAAGATAGATATTTCAAACAGAAAAGCCGAAATTTCGCAAAAAAAATTATTTCTTTAATTTGCTGCGAAAGCTTTTGTAGGCATCTAAAAAAATTTAACATGTATCAAAATATGCTTATAAAATATAAAAATGCGTTATAAACTAAAAAAAATGCTGCTAAAATGATCTTTTAACTAAATTATGCAAAAAAAAAAAAAGCTACAAACGGTAAAATATGCACACAAAAATCGATGCCAAAATATATAAAAAGCCCTAAAACGGATAAATATATTGTTTCTGCCATTATTGTTCGCACAAGGAAAAAAATGCAATTGCATATTTTTGGTTTCCCTGGTAATAACAAATTAATGACCCTGTAACGTTTTACAACTTAACTCAGTTTTGTTGAAACTTGAAACTATAATAGAATTGTAAATATGTAGTTATACATACAAAACAACAAAATTTCAACTGAGATAGAGTTAGTAGTAAACATAAATAAGACTATGTATTGTTTTATAACGGACTTTATGCGAAAAAATTTCATTAAGGATATGTTTTGACAATTCTGTTAAGATATAAAAATACTTGTGTTAGATTAGCTTAAGCCTAGATTGCACTATCACACAAGTCTTACGTATTCCGTACTTCTTTGTGAGATAGAAATCTTATGAGTTCTGTTGCAAATGTAAACAAATCTAATTCAACATTACGGTTTCTGTTCACACTATCACACATGAACATGCTTTTGTTAAAATGCAACCCTGATGAAATGAAAAGAATCATTGTTTTGAAAAATGTATCACACTTTTACATAATACTTGAGTTTTACACACTCAAAATATTATGTAGTTAAACTCAAACGAAAATTCATTTAGAAAACGGATCATTTACATTTCATTTAAAACAAATGATTTTTACATTCATTTTTTAATTTTTTATTTATTGAACAGCATATTCGTTAAAATTTAATAGTTTTTACTTTTAAAAAATATGTTTTAACCGACAAAAATCAAACTACATAAAAAAATAAAAACGAAAAAACATTATTTTTTGGTAGTTTGTTTTTTGAAAAACATAAATGTTAAAAAATAAAATTATTTGTAAAATAACTATATTTTAATTAAATTTTAACAGTACGGAAAACGAATTTATTAACCCACAATCAGTTACTGTAATAATTTTATAAGTGCATGTATTAATACAAAGTTCCCATTAGCAGCCAAAATCACGAATTAAAAATTTGGATTAAAAACCATAAATAGTTCAACAAAATAACCACAATACTAATTATTGTTAAAGCTAAGGCACGAGCTCTATGTGTACATTTGTCCTTCAAGTTGTGCTGAAAAAGGTCAACAGAAAAGAGAAAGACAAAGTGAAAAAACAAAAAATGTACTTGGACTTCAAGAAAAATTCTTGACGAAAGTACGAAAAAACAGAAGTAAAGGAAAAAACATGTAAAATCAATTAAAATGGATAATCATTCAGGAAAGCAAATTTCGATCTACCAAATGTTAAAATACAATTTGGTTTAAGGATTGATGTTTGACTAGTGACGTCAGCAGTCGTCGATGGCTGCGAGTGTAAGACGGCCAATCCATCTGAGGAGATCGAGTGGTTGCGATCGAAACATGTCATGGTAACCTGCCGGCCAGGGTTCGAGCCCGAGCCACGTCAAGAATGAAAAATTATCAGTAAATTTTAATTAATTTTCATGTTGTAAAATTCCTTTCTTCATAAAAATAATTTAATGAAAATTAAATTTGATGAACTTAAGCCTAATTAAAAATATTAAAAATTTGGATTAAAAACCATAAATAGTTCAACAAAATAACCACAATACTAATTATTGTTAAAGCTAAGGCACGAGGTCTATGTGTACATTTGTCCTTCAAGTTGTGCTGAAAAAGGTCAACAGAAAAGAGAAAGACAAAGTGAAAAAACAAAAAATGTACTTGGACTTCAAGAAAAATTCTTGACGAAAGTACGAAAAAACAGAAGTAAAGGAAAAAACATGTAAAATCAATTAAAATGGATAATCATTCAGGAAAGCAAATTTCGATCTACCAAATGTTAAAATACAATTTGGTTTAAGGATTGATGTTTGACTAGTGACGTCAGCAGTCGTCGATGGCTGCGAGTGTAAGACGGCAAATCCATCTGAGGAGATCGAGTGGTTGCGATCGAAACATGTCATGGTAACCTGCCGGCCAGGGTTCGAGCCCGAGCCACGTCAAGAATGAAAGATTATCAATAACAATTTTAATTGATTTTCATGTTGTAAAATTCCTTTCTTCATAAAAATAATTTAATAAAAATTAAATTTCATGAACTTAAGCCTAATTAAAAATATTAAAAATTTGGATTAAAAACCATAAATAGTTCAACAAAATAACCACAATACTAATTATTATTTTATATATTTAAATATTTAGACCCCTGAAGAGGCTGTAGGAAATATCGCCCAAAGAAAAATGGCAAAAAAAAAAAAAAATGAAAAATCACCCAAAAAAATTCCATGTAAAATTGGGCCTTAATTCATATGAAAAGTGACCCAAAATTTTTGGGCTTTTTTTCGTTATTATTGGGTGATTTTTCGTTTTTTAAATTGGGTGATTTTTCATAACGAAAATATTATATGAAAAATAGCCCATTTTTTCGGGCCATCTTTATTTAATATAATTGTAATTTATTTAAAAATAAGTTTGTTGTTTTTTCTCTGGGTGTTTATATTAAATATATAACGAAAACACTTTTGGGCGCAAGGATTTTCTCCTCAAGGATATAATATATACCGGCTGCGCTAACTAAAGCTTCTCTGCCAAGCCAGCCTTCGGCCGGGCGCATGGATTTTCTCCTCTATGGTATAACAAACACCGGCTTCGCTAACTAAAGCTTCTCTGTATAGCCGGCCTTCGGCCGGGCGCAAGGATTTTCTCCTCTATGGTATAACAAACACCGGCTTCGCTAACTAAAGCTTCTCTGTAAAGCCGGCCTTCGGCCGGGCGCAAGGATTTTCCCTCTATGGTATAACAAACACCGGCTTCGCTAACTAAAGCTTCTCTGCGTATATGGCCTTTGTTCGAAAACAAGGCAGATTTTAGAAGCTTTACTTAGCGAAACCGGTACTTGTTCTACCATAGAGGAGAAAATCCTTGCGCCCGGCCGAAGGCCGGCTATACAGAGAAGCTTTAGTTAGCGAAGCCGGTGTTTGCTATACCATAGAGGAGAAAATCCTTGCGCCCGGCCGAAGGCCGGCTATTCAGAGAAGCTTAGGGAAGTTTGCGCAGCCGGTATTACTGTCCTTACTGCCGAGCAGCTGTTGAAGATAGAATGCAATTTTTTACATAAAACTTACACTTGTATGGAACTAAATTTATATGAATAATAACCACTTTTTTGCAAATTGGGTAATTTTTAATTTTTTTTCGGAAAAATTCGTTTTTGCTTTTTGGGTAATTTTTCATTTTTTTTTTGGGCCCTTTTTCGTTTTTGTTGGGCAAAATTTCATATATAACTTTTTGGGTCATTTTTCATCTTCTTTTGGGCGATTTTTCATTTTTTTTTTGGGCCATTTTTCTTTGGGCGATATTTCCTACAGCCCCCTGAAGATGGTTAGCGACGCTAGCCGAAATATTGGGAATAAAAATAAAAATATAAAAACAAAAATCACGAGTTTTTAGTTTGTAATTTTATTTATTTACTTGGACCTGCAGCCAAACAGAAACAACTAATAGTTAATATATTTGAACAAGGTCAACTATTAAAAACATACTTAAAAATATTTTCACCTGAAAGTGTTATGGTGGAATGTAACGTAATTTTTTTTTTTAATTTTTTACATATACAAACGGCTTTTACCACAAAAAAATGTAATCTTACAAAATGTTAATAGCGTTTATTAAACATCTTTAGTTTACTTTAGTTTTGTTGTAGAAAATAATTTTTGTTAGCCTTTTAGACCCACACTACAATAGTGGAGATGGCATTATGCATTTGTGCTGTTGTTTGTAATACCTTAAAATATTCGACCTAGACCCTCCTTTAAGTATACCGATCGACTCAGAATAACTTTCAAACGATGTCCGTCCGGCTGGCAGGCTGGCTGTCCAAGTAAACCTTGTGCGCAAAGTACAGGTCGCAATTTTGGAGGTAATGGATTTGATGAATTTGGTACATTTAAATAGTTTATAGTTTCTTATATGCAGGCTTTCAAGGTCATACATTTACATTCATGTTCTATTTGCGCAAGGACCAAGGTCAATCAAAATCATCTTACCAAATTTATTGGAATCGGTCCATTTTTGACCATAGCTCCCAAACAAACGCTACTACCTTTTAATCAAATAGCTTCCTTATAACTGTTGGCATTAACATAAAAATTAGCGATAATAACTTTTACAATAGCTTCTGTGTTATGACAAATGTTGTCCTGGCAGGTCCAAAATTAACCATACGTCCCAGCATCCTAAAATCTTATATAGATGAAGACATCTAAATAATATTCGACACAAAAAACTTTTACATAAAGCTTAACTTAATAACATAATTTCGTTCAGGCCGTTCCATGGGTTCCAAATAAGATACACTCGCGAGAAATGTTTTTATATACTGTGGCGTATACTTTCCAACATATTTTTTTATATTAATATTGATACTGCACTCAAAATATTATGTAGTTAAATTCAAACGAAAATTCATTTTAAACAAATTAAAATTCATTTAAAAAACGGATCATTTACATTTCATTTAAAACAAATGATTTTTACATTCATTTTGAAATTTTTTATTAATTAAACAGCATATTCCTTAAAATTGAATAGTTTTTACATTAAAAAAATACATTTTAACCGACAAAAATCAAACTACATAACAAAATATATACGAAAAAACATTATTTTTTGGTAGTTTGTTTTTTGAATAACAAACACAAATGTTAAAAAATAAAATTATTCGTAAAATAACTATATTTATATTCAAATTTAACAGTACGGAAAACGAATTTAATAAGCCACAATCAGTTACTGTAATAATTTTATAAGTGTGGAATTAGCTTGTGATCTATGGAGGACTCAGAGCCAAACTGAGCCAAGTCATAAAGTTTTTCAAATCTTGTGTGAAATTTTCCGCAAAATTAAACTCTTTCCATTTCTGTAATGGACTAAATCAAACCGTTTTCCGTAAAGGCAATAAGCCCAAGTCAATGGTTGGAGAAATTAATGGCAGTTCAGTTACTCAAACTTAAAATATTTTCGAATTTTCGTTTTTGACTTTGTTCGCTTTAGCTTTGAGCGCTCCATATATCCAATAACGATATTCGTATTTAGAAAATTGTTAAAGGCTTAAGTATAAAGGTAACTTGCAACAACGGACCAGTCATTATAGATTTCGTTTGTACCTTCAAAGTTTATTTTGTGAAAAACTAAAGACAGTCGAAATTAAATATAAACCTCTAATTTACTAGAATTTTTTTTTAAAACAGAAATCCGCTAAAATGATGATATTGCATTATTATTTCTATTGGAAACAGTGTATATGATAATGATTACAAGTAACATGACAATGTTAATGATAGTAATTCACTTTTTTCTCGTTCATATTTAGAGTAATCCGTTTTCATATCTATTTACAAAAACCAAAGACAAAAACTTTCTTTCATATGTACGTTTGTAGTATAAACATAAATTATGTATCTTTGTAATTAAATATGTACGTATAAATGTTAAGGTGTGTGTTTGTACTGTGTGTTGGTAGTATCTCCTGTTTGATTTTGCCATAATAAAATTTAATTAGTTAACAAAGAAACTGTGCATTAATATTTGTAACAGCGTACTATTTATATATTTAGTTTGTATAACTAATATGTATTCAGTAAAACTTGTACATTCTGATAAAATCTTGTACAGGCTGATAACATCTTAAAAAGGGTGTTTTTAAGCCCTATAGAACTTGAAATTTAAAAAAACCTAAAAATTAAATTTTTATTAAAAAATGTTAATTGGTAGCGTTGCTCAAGCTGCTTTGCCTGATTATAATGATCACAAGTGTTATCATTCATATTCGTTTTAACTAGAGTTTCTACCCGGGACTCCATTTTTTTTTTTTAATTAATCCCGGCAAATTATTTTCCGGAATATCTTTAAAATGGTACGTATGTACCTGCCGTATACGTATAGCTAAAATTTTTTGGCCAAACCCGATTAATATAAGGTGGAATATGATCATTAAAATAATCTTTTCAATTAACAAACGGTAATGTTGTCCATGATTCGCTTAACAAATTCATGGCTCATCCAAAATAGCCAACAAAACCGCCATACATTTAACAAATCGCCAAATCGAAAACTAGGACGCCAAACAAGTTTTAAAATCGCCACGTTTGTCGGTCACAAATGTCAAAAAGTAAGCGCAGTATGAAAGTTTATTTGACTGCTTACCCTTTTTTATGCTCGATCGAGCTTAAAAAAAGACCCTTTTTAATAAGTTAAGGCGGAAGTACATAACACGCGTTAGTTCGTCGCCGAGTATCGTGCGTTTAAAAACTTTAGCGCGTAAAAAATTGCAAGTTACACAACACGCGTTACAAAAGCCATTCCTGTCAGCTGTTCTTTATTTGTTTACTTATTTGTGCAATAAAAACGTGTTCGAAAGTATATCAAGACTTTGTTATTTTATTGAAATTATTCTTTTTTTATAAATATTGTATGTTTTTTAATCTCTTCAATAAGTTTTTCTTTCATGATTCACAAATTTGTTAAATTATTCTTTTTATTGTCAGCTGATTACTTGTCAAAAATACACAACGCGTCAAAAAGTTCAAAGTTAACCAACTTTCTGGCGCAAACGCGTCAAAATATTTTGCATGTAGCTTTTTCTATTAAAATACACTAGTTTAACTTTTTTTGACAGAAGACTACAGAGCGCGCGCGCACTAACGCGTGTTATGTAGTTCTACCTTTAGTGCCAATTCACACGTTGCAAGTCTTATTGACAGGGTTGTCAGATTTTTTTGAGCTCCATCGCCAAACCGGATGTCAGAAATCGCCAAAAATCGCCAAACGTCTATTTTGTTCAGTTTTTGTAAAATTTTCTTTTTATTTAAATTAAATTTTGCATACAAAAAACGCTAGTATAATTTTTCAGTCAAAAATCGCCAAAAACTGAGAAAAAATACAAAAAAGTCGCCGAAGTAAATTTTGTTTTGTTTCTGTAATTTTTTTTTTTTTTTTAAATACCAAAAATGGAGATCATATATCTGTGGTTTTCATGGGCACGTATGTCTTAAAATAAAATTTTTCAGGAGAGTCGAAAAAACCTTTCGAGATCAAACTATGGGTTAGGAATTGCACCTTTTGAACTTTGTAATTGAGTTAAAACATCGGAATGGGTCTAGCTATTATCAAAACTTTTTAAAAAAATGTAAAGAGCGCTTAAAATTAAGCAATATGGCATCAACATTTCAAAATCGAAAAAATAGACATACGCGGTTGCCCATGAAAACTACAGATATGTATTCAGTTAAAAACTTAAATTAAGTACACAAGTCTATAAGATCGTACACTTCAGCCTCACCGATTTCATTACTGGAGTTTTGACCTTCATACTATTAATTAAATATTGACTGAATATAAAATTCACTTAATATGTTTTTTTATGATAACAAAAATGACAAGCTGTTAAACAAAATTGCCGAAATAATATAAATGGTAAAAATAGCCAAGTTAATCGCCAGTTATATCAAAAATCTCAATAAAAGTCGCCAGTCGCCAAATGGGAAAACCCATCGCCAAACACTTTTCAAAATCGCCACGTTTGGCGAGAAATCGCCATATCTGACAGCCCTGCTTATTGATCAGCTTGCTACCAGGGTTGTGAACTATTTTTAATCAAAAAGCGCCGTGCCCCCAATCAAAAAGCGCTAAAAAGCGCTTAATAAAATTAAAATAACAAAAAGCTTAATGAAATGTTTAAGAACCAAGTTTTATTTATTACACTGGCCGTCAAAAAAAATTGTTTTAAATAGAAATATATCAAATACAAAGATTTTACAGTTAACCTTATTTATCAGAAATCCAGGTATTTTATGAATAAAATAAGACATGAAATCATGAAGATCAGTAAACAAAATGTTAACTAGACGTGGATGAATAAACTATTTGGATTCAGCGCGCAAAAGTCAATTTGTTTCTTGATGCAAGAAATTCGATTCTGTTTAAAAAAAAAAAAAAAAATCAGACTAATATTAAATAAATGCTGCTTGATTTCAGAAAACTCTTTCTTGTTTTTAATAAAACTAAGCTACTTTTGTATTTCTTGTTTTAAGAAATTTTTGATCATATATCAAAAACGTGAATTTTTTGATCATGAGAAAATGTTTCTTTATTTCAGAAAGTTTTACTTAATACGAACAAAACCAGTTAAAATCTGGAAATTATTTTTGAATTTTTTGGTTTTAAGAAACGAAATGGATTACATAAGAAAATAATAAACTTCTTTTCTGGTATAGTATGCATTTCAGAGTACTATACATCAAAAGAATTTAAAAAACGGAAACAAATTTTGTTTTAATATGTCTTGATTTTAATGTATGCAAATAAAAGTACAAAAAGGTTGGGTATCTATAAAAGCGCTAATTTAGCGCTCTTTTAAAAAAAAGCGCTAAGGAAGAAATATGCGCCTTTTCGACAGTTAAAAAGCGCTAAATCTAGCGCCAAAGGCGCTAAATTGGCAACTCTGCTTGCTACCTTATAGGCGAGAGAGAGTGAGAGAGAAACGTTTATTTTCCTCTCTTCACTCTCGTTATAAAGTAGCAAGCTGATCAATAAGACATGCAACGTGTGAATTGGGACTTAAAAAAAATATCCTAGTTAGCAGTTATGGGGCAGTGAGTTAAAAAAATATTGGATTTTATGTTTATTTGTAGTTAATTTCTTATTAATTGGTTTAATAATAAAGTTAAGAAAAACATGTAAGAGTGCTATATTCGGCTGTGCCGAATCTTATATACCCTTCACCATTGTGCGAGCAGAATACAGAGCAACTAGACAAAAACTAAATAAAACTGGTAAATATTTTTTTAAAATAAGAGACAACCGGTTTTGAACTTCGCTTTTCATAAGGGCCCAGAATATATATACTTAATAGGATGTAGGATCAATATTGTAGAAATTACAAACGGAATGATAAAGTTATATATACCCTTTCTACCTTCGGTGAAGGGTATAATTAGAATGACAAAATTTAATAAATTTATTTAAAGGAATGTTACAATATTGTTTTAACACTGCGGTACCAAACACTCTTTACTTACACATAAGTTCACATCTTTGTTCTGTACCCTCATAATTTATCCCCGATCCACATTCGTACATTATTTTGTTTTTCTTTTAGGTACATACTCAATAAAACATATGCATGTGTATGACAGTTGTCGAAAGACAAACAGCCTACCCCCTCATTTCTCTTTGCAACATAATTTATACTTGAATTTGATTATTTATTATTTCTACAACAGTTTTTATTCGTGTTGCACTATTGATGTTTATTTAAGAAAGCAAGCAGATAACGAAACCCGCTTAACACCTTTATGAGGAGCTGACTTCTTGCGTCCACTATTAAGATCCATAACGTGTGAGTAATAAATATGAATGCGAACCGATATAGTTAGTTGTGTGGTAAGTTAATGATTTCTTGCTATGCACAGTGGGAGAAATTTATTTACAATTCTTAAACAGAACAAAATAAACAATTTTTAATTAATACCGTACTTTGATCATGTCTATATTAAGATGCTACCACCTAAGTCGCCAATGAACTAATATCTGAAAGCAAAAAGGGATTCCCTAATTTAGGGAGTTTGTTATTTTTTTTCAAGTAATTTTTAATTTTGTGATGGAGGATTGTTTCATAGTCCCCAAATTTTGGGAATGAAATAGAGCTTAATTAATATTTTTAGGGACTTATTTCCAGCGTTTAAAAAACTGCAGCCAAAGTTGAAAAACTGTAATTTCTTCCACTTCTTCATGCGTCATTGGCAAAAAAAAAACTGTTGCTTTTACTTCGAATTAAATTACATTAAATGTAAACAGTCCTTGTCAATCCAACTCAAAAAGCGAAAAGTAATTCACAAATTTTCGTTTTTTGTTCGACTGTTTTTGGTTTCGACTGCAGTTTTTAAACCATGCTTATTTCATATATCATTTAAATTTTTAAGGGTTGGGGTCAAATGACCGTAACTTAAAATCTCGAATTCCAAAATACCGAATTTAAAAATTCCGAATCGCTAACTCAAGCTTCTCTACCGAGCGCAAGGATTTTCTCCTTTATGGTGTAACCGACACCGGCTTCGCTAACTAAAGCTTCTAAATTCGAGATTTGACATTGAGATTGGGGACTTATTGTTTTGGGGGATATTTCATATTATTAGGATTTGTTTCATTTTCAATTTCGGGGTTTTAATTCCTAATTAACTAATTGCATAATTTAAAGGACCTACTGCCTATTTCGTAGGTACAAACACATTTAAAACAAAACAAATTTAAAAATGTAAAAACCGGTTTTTTTTTAATGTAATTGTTCGAAAGAAATAATTCTTTTGCACATCGGAAATAGGCTGTTAGTTTATTTTTGTTTTCAGGGTTTAGTTCATTAGTTTGTAGAGCCCTATAATAGGGTAACAGGGCCATTTGTGACTTTGTTAATACAGTAATTTTATAACATAATGACTTCTTAAAGACGATCCAAAAATTAATATTCCCAAATTTTAATACATATTTTTTTTAATAACACTCAGTTTTGTATGGTAAAAAAGACCCACTGTAATTTTATATTCAATCTCGTACTCGTTCATTCATTCGTTTTCATTTTTTACTATTTAAGTGGTTTCATTAAAAGAAATTCATACATAAATTTATCTACACATAAATGTACACATACAAGTTTGCAGAAGATGGCACTTAATGAATGCTGGGAAATGTTTAATGACTTTTTCTATTTGTGCTTTTTTATTGCTACAGATAAATAAATGATCGTTAAGACGATGTTAATGCTGTCGTTGCAATAAGCAATTTTAATTGTTTCAAATTCACAACTAACATAATGTGTTATTATCTTAATTTATAAAAATTATTAAATTTTTAATTAACTCTGGAAATTTTGTACAAAAATGTTATTTTTATAATGTTTACTAATTGGAAAATTGAGTTAAAAAAATTTGGGTTTAACACACACGATATTATTAGGGAGTTACGAATACCGATAGCGACACATCGGCGATACTTCAGATTTTTCGATATATCGGTATCGGCGATATTTTGCTGTAGATACGACGATACGTTTTGTTTTTTTTTTTTTTGAGTATTTTTGATCAAATAATTTAATATTCTATAGGTACTAAGAGAAATAATGCACTAAAAAGCTGAGCATAAAATTAAAACCATAATAAAATTGTTTTATATAATTAATGAATCAACGAAGATGAAAAATAGTTCGGACTTAGCATTAGCTCTAACTTAAAGATTATAAGCTTTAGAAAATAATGACCCTATTGTTTATCTTCAATGACCCTCGATGTAATGTTCGAAAATTTCAAAGACAATTGACTTTAATCGTAACGAAAAACATCTTATTGAGCTACTTAACATGTATCCGCATTCCAAAAGTGTTGAAAACACGGTCATACCTACAGATGTACAAGTTCTGATAAGTCTATAAGAACTGGCCTTTAAAGCGTTTGTGAAAAAATAATAAGAGGAACCAAGGAGGATGAGATTCTTTCCATACTGTGCTATTATTCTGCTAAAAAAGAAGTCGAGAGATACCTTACATGTTATACCCCTACTTTGTGAAAATGGCGCAGGAATTCATAAGTTATCCAATAAGTTCTGTCTCATCTGAGCGACTACTACAGGCTGGGTTGTTAGGCTTTTTTCTTCAAAAATCGTCAAAAGTTTTAATAAAATTCGTCAAAATCGTCACTAACATTTAACAAAATCGTCAACAAATCGTCAAATATTTAAATTTTATAAATTAGAGACAATTTATTGCATTGACTGTTTCAAAAATATAAATTTTTAGCAAGAAATTCTATTTATGATAAAGAAAGTGATATGGTTAAGTTTTATTTAGTTAAGTACTAGGGGCTGAAATATATTTATCATTTGAGAAGAAATACTTAAGAAAAAATATATTTTAATTTTTTTTTAATTTTAATTCCATACGCTAATCCCGCAAAGCTCTACGCAAAGAAACCAGAGTCTCTGGCGGGAATCGAAGCTGCAACCCAGGCGCTGGTAGACTAGCTCACTACCGGGGCACATAAAAGCATAACAAAAATTTATTTATTTAATTTATCCATATTCGCAAAAACATTAAATAAAAAATAAAATCCCATTTGCTTTTAACTCGAGCAATCTTTAAATGATTAATTTTATCACTTTTGCAAATTGTTTTTACTGTTGAAGGTACTAAACCAAGGGTTCTGTCTGTATCAGGTCTTTTTACCCGACTTGAAAAGTTTTATTACGTCCAATTTTAGTTCCAAACTAATGAATTTTCTTCTCTTTGAATTAATTTTTCTACACAACTTCTTACTTCCTAACTCGAAACTATACTAAGAATAACTTACCTAACAGAATTAAATGGGAATTCGCATTTTTACACGCAAATAGAAAAATTCTTCACATGTGATTATGACTTCAGCGCAAAAATGCAATCGTAGTATGTAGCGACCAATTTTTAAAAAGCGGACTAAAAACGATCGACGTAAATCAGGGCTCTAGTGTATATTTTTTGCAGTACTGATGACATTCATATAATTGTAGAATTCGAATTACATAAAATTCTTCTAATGAGAGCCACCTGATTTGTGATGGGGGAAGTTTTTTTTGTTTAATTTCCAATAATTTTTGTATTTTTACATTTTGGACTGTTCACACAGAAAAAAATCAATGTAAATTCGTTCAAAACATGGTTTATTTAACATTTTTCAGTAGTGATTTTGCTTCATTGTTGTTTCATGTTAATTCAACCTGAATTTACAATAACTTGCGAACAACATTTTTTCATGTTAATTTAACATTGCAGTAAAGTTAGAGCAAAATACCATTTATATTCAAATAACCATCCGAATCACGTTAAATGAAAATTATTTCAAGTTGAAATAACGTGAATTTCATGTACAATCAAATTGGTTGAAGTGTGATATAACAGGGTGAAGACAACATATGAATTTATTTAAGAATAATTCAAAACACTTACCCCTGTAACACATGTTTCACTTATTTTGTATCTCTTTTGTTAACAGAAGCATCAGCAGAATGGCCCGATATGGTTTTCGTCATCACTCTACTTTGAAAACTTGATGTACTATTTAACTAAATAATTTTAATTAAAAGAATACGGGAATTGTCTTCTTTTTATAACATATTTTAAACATGAAAATAAAAAAATGTAGATACTTAAGGTATGTATGCATGTTAATTTAACAAGATTAAATTTTGATTTGAATAAAAAACAGGTTTTTATGGATTCAATATTGAACAAAGTTATTTTAACAGTGAATAATATTAAATAAACGTAACTTAAGGTTATTTTAATATTTTTCATTTAAAATTAATATGCAATAATGATAAATTTAAATAAAGGGCATTCTTTTGCCGAAATTTACCATGATTCTCAATCAACATTTCGCCATGTTATTTTAACATTGGTATTTTTTTCTGTGTGTTCCCAATATAATTGTAAATATTTCTTGTAAGTGTTTTATTGATGCCAAAAATCGTCATAGCACTATTACTTTTAGTACAAAAAATCGTCAATCGTCATTATACTGTATTTTCTCTAACAACCCTGACTGCAGGTCTGGTTCTAACGGACTTGCGAAATCGTTTATCTCCGCGAAAGTTGAGAATAATTTGCTTATTAAACAAAAATCTCTTGATTATTTTTGTAAAAATTTTGTGTTTTCTTTTAATTTAACTTGAATTCAAATTTAATTCTTTGTTTTTAAATCTTATTAATATAAATTTAAAGTATTAGGTACTGCCGCATTCATATAAAAATTAAAATGGTTAAGAATTGTATTTTAAGAAAAAATTTTATGAAAATTTAAGTGTTTTTAATTTCAAATTTTTTAAATTTTAATAACACATCTTTCCATAAAATTTGCTGATCAATTTAATTAAATTTTAATTAAAATTGAATACAAACAAATCTTTTACTTCATCAATCAAAAAAAATAAAAAAAAATAAGTAGCTCAAACGAATTATTTGGCTATAAATATGTACTAAATTTGCTTAGTCATTCGAGATTATGTTTAAAAAAATAAAAGTAATTTTTTATCAGAATATTTTAAGGTTTTCATTAAAAACAAGATATTAATACATAATTTAAAATTTAAGTACAATTAAAAAAGAACGTAGGTAAAAATAAAAGAATGAATACATGGGTATGTAATTTAACCGTTATTTCTTCTTAAACGTAATTCGTTATTTCAGTTGTTCTTTTTTCTAACACACAATACAATACATATTATGTACATACCAGATGTGTGTAGCATTAGAAGTATAACCGTTTAACTAGAAACCCAAAATTTTCTATAAAAATCGTTTTGACTAAATTTGTGATACCATATAAGACATTTTTAACTATGTACATATATGTACATACATACTATAAATATATTTTTTCTAGACTATATATTTTTGCTTCCCCTAATTAACTTTAAAAAGTTATACCCCTTATAAAAATTTTGTATTTGTATGTTGCTTTGATTTCTTCTTTAATGGCTTACAAATTACAATTTAATGAAAACAGCAATTAAATTACTTAAAAGGTGGTTGTGGTAAAAAAAGAATAAGAAAAATTTAACAGCAGCAACAAAAGGGCATTTTAATGTTTTATTATTTTTGAAATTTGATGTTAACTCGTAAAATAATGAGTATGTTTTCTTTGTTTGTGTGATGTGATGAGTACCGTTAATGTGTGGATTTATTAATTCACTCGTGCACATTTATTCATACAGGTTAGTAAGAAAGTTGAAATTTTTCTGCCAAGTCTTTATCCGAAGATAAATTTAAACTCTGTAGGTGGTAAACTACACTAAAATTTTACAGAAAACTGCATAAACATGTTGAAAATCACAAAAGCTTCTTTCTATCTTTGTATTAAAAATTTGCCTTAGCCCGAATACTTTATAAAAATCTTATATTATTTTTAATGTCGGTGGTAGGTATCTTTAATAAAATTTCGTCAAAGTTATAATGTGACCTTTACTTATTAAAATGGACTTGGTGTTCTTCAACTCCCATGATGGTATGGTATTAGTACTGGGGTCTAATCACCGCATTCGATACTATCGTATCGATTAAACCATCGAATTTTTTTGCATACGATAGACACTGACGTATCGAATGAAAACTTCATAAATGTAATGTCGAGTTACTCGATATCGAATGCTAATATTTCAAATTCAATACATTTCATTAGATATCGAGTTTCATGATACTAAAATAAATAATTTCGATCAATTTTGCTCGATATCGTATGCGGTGATTAGACCCCTGGTTCAATGCTAACAACAATTTTTTTTACCTTACTTTGCTCTTGAAAATCTGTTATTAAAAAATTTCATTTTTTGCACAAAAAAAAAAAAAAAACAAGGACAACAACTGCAACCAGGGTTACCGTTGGAAAATTTCGAAAAGGGTCACAAAAAGGGGATTTTCCAGAAAAAGGGGTCAAAAAAGGGTATTTCAATAAAAAAAGGGTCAACATTTTTAAAAGCATTATTTCCCAGACCAAGTTTTTTTATAAACAAACAAAAAATATTTATTTCAGGTAGGCAGTGCTTAAAAAACTTAATTTGTTTATGGAACGCCCTTTCCTGTTTTTAACACTTGACCAAAAGTTTGTTCTTCATGATTATAGCAAATTTTTTTTAATACTTTTTATGTTATATTCCGAAAATTTTTTTTACCTATTTAGCGATTTAAAATAAGTTTTTGGCTTTGTTTCCAATTTTGCAATCGTTGGCGAATTTTTTCCTGCAAGCTTTGTGATTCTTTAAAGCTTACCGCTGTTACCAAATATTTGTGAATTTCAGCAATTTTTACTGAATTTTTTTCATTCCTGTTAGTTTTAGGGATTTTTAATCAATTTAATGGCGCTATTTTTGCAAAATTTTTCGAGTTTCTAAATTTTTGCGAAGCTTTCTTGCTCTTTGAGGCAATCCTCGCCGTTTTAAAAATGGTCCCATACATAAACCGATGTCACCTTTTTTACAGGGCACTCTTAATATTGTCGATTTTAAAGGGGGCAAAAAGTTCAATGTCTTATGACATTATTAAGGATGAAGTTTTTAGCATAAAACTTGCTACTCTATAAGAGAGCAAAACATTTATAAGAAACGAACACCTAATTGCATTTTTTAAATAAAATGTCACATTGTTTTTGAAAAGAAATCACCACAAGTTATTCAATAAATAAAACTTAACAAATATGTATATGAGTTATTTTTGCTATAAGGGAAATCGTACTTTAATTTGTACTTTACTATCGAAAATCTAATTTAGAAGTCGTACAAAATCTCTTAACACAAATCTATTTACGAATACTAACTGGTTTTTTGGAATTTGCGTTCGATATTTTGGTATTAAATCTTCACTTGAAGTCCATTTCTCCATCTCCGCTTATTTCGAAAACATTTTTGAGCACTAACGTCCAGCGTTGTTGACAAAAAACAAAATGTGAGTACTATTTCCAAAAAGGGTCAAAAAGTGTCACAAAATAGGTGATAATGATACAAAAGTATAATTTAAAAAAAGGGTCATAAAAGGTATCAACACCGTCGAAAAAGGGTCAAATTGATACTTTAGTATCACAACGGTAACGCTGACTGCAACGACTGAATTGGAGAACAAAATTGGCCCAACAGTGCTACATATGAACGCCATCTGATTAAAATCATTTCATTTCTGAGAAACAAGTCAAGTAATGTTTTTATTTTGGCAATAGTGTTTAAGTGCGAATTGAAAAGCAAATCATTGGACTTGGTGTCAAGGTTAAAACTTGAAAAATTCTATTTCTTAACTGAGTAGCTTATAGGTATACAACACTAAGTACACGTGATGCTCTTCGCCTAGAGTTTACTTAATTCGCCAATGAAACTAGTATTTCTTACTGGCTTAAAATAATTAAATCTAAAGTATATACAAATTAGTGTGACCAAATCCCAAAAAATTTTGGAGCAAACTTGGCTTCAAAAAAATGCTAAAAATTAATTTAAATGGTAAAATTTAATTTTACTTCCTTTGAAGAATTTTTTTTTATAAATCACTCATTTTTGCCATTTCTACTAATTTATTTTCTTTAAATAAAACTAAATGTTATTTCCATATCATAAAAATCAAACATTGATATTTATTTTCATATATGTATACATTAGGGATATAGTTTTTTAACAATTTTTTTAAAATATCAAAATTGGCATAGCCCAGTCCGATAGAGCATAAACAACTATAAGGGAACGTATATTTATTTTTTCGCTAAGGTCAAAAAAGTTCACGCACCAACCGCGATGAAGTTTTTAAAATTTTTTATTTTCTTTTTGGTTAAGAAAAATTAATAATATGTTTATTTAAAACAAAAAATAGCGCAAGTATGAAATTTCGTTAATATTAAGAGATGGTAAGAGATTTTTTCGCAAACTAAAACGTATCTTTAACCTTTTTTAACAAAAAAAAAAAAAAAAAAAATTAAAAAAGAATAAAAAACACCGTATAAAATTATGATTATTCAATATTGCATTGGTTTAGAAAAACCAATTGGTGCGTGAACTTTTTTGCAAAAATTGCAAAAGATTATGATTTTCGTGGTTACTAGGACATGGTTGACCGCATGGTACTATGCCAAAAAATTGGTGATACCCCTAGTATGCATACATAAATTTCCATCATGATGGAAAAATAAAAATCCTTAAACGATAAATATCACGAATAAAATGTCAATTAATAATTTTCTTTAAATTAAATTTTTTTTTTTTGTAAACAAAAAATCGTTTTTAACCCCCACCCAAAAAAGAAGAATGTTACAAGTTTGTAGTGTTCATCTGTGTGCATCTACATACATATGTATGTATGTTATTTTTTAAACTCCTAACCGAAAATCGGTATATTTAAAATAGCAATAATTCGGAAAAACCGAAACCCGGTTTTTGAAAAAAGTCGAAAAATCGATCTCCTAAGTGGTGCGGGACTTATTTACCCATCGCATTGCATAGGCTTGAAAGAGATAAGACTCCATCATTTTAATTATTGAAGTTCAATATTGATCTACTGAGATTTGGTTATTAATTTAAAATGATATGAACAAATAAGACTTTATTTGCTGCAACATCGTCATAACTCAAAAATATTACTTTTGCATAAAGCCCCTTTAAAAATATCTTCACACGATTGATTTACTTTGCATTAGGTTTATTAAGTAAAAATTTGCGATTTTAGCTTATGACGTCGTTGCAGCAAATGAGCGATATGTTTTGTTTGTTTTTTACTTAACTAAAAGGATATTATTATTATCTTGCGTTAAAGAAAAAGATTTTTACAAATAGAAACTGGGAAGGTTAGAACATTTTTATTTTTTATACACTTTTTTTTGGCTGGGAACACTTGTATTTTGTATGGAGTTTTATGGTTATAGCAAGAACATTTTGTTGTCAACTAGAATAATTCCTTGAAATAAATGCTTAGCAAGAATTTTTATGTCATGCTTCTGCTTTTTGATACGTTTCGATTGGATTTTATGTGCTACAGTACATTTTTAATAGGGCAGGGCCTGGCCAGGCCGAGGTGGAAACAATATACACACAATTTTCATTTGGCCAATTGCCACGCCCACGTTGTTTAAATTTACAATTTTTTTGTTTTCTTGTAAAAAAAACACTTTAATTGAGGAGTACGTTTCGTTCTTATATATTTAATAATTATATGAAAAAACTGGGAAAAAAATGGCTGGCCAGGCCCAAGTATATATTAAAGGGTGAAACACTGCATGTTTTATTTTAAATTTAACATAATATGCTAAAAAGTAACAAAATTATTGTGGCTTATACATATGGTTGCTTATGCATTTATCCATAAGCTTTTTATATTTTATTTTTTATCAAGTTTTATATCTCCAACTTAAAAAAAAATTGTGTATGTTAGATACAGTGTTCGAAAATAAACAGTACATTATTTAACGTTCGGCTCACACACCCAGGAACGATTTTTTTTTTTTTACGTGATTGTGTAGACATACACAACCCTTAATACCGTTCGTAACTATTTTCAAGAAAGAACCGAACATTATATAATGTTCGGTTCTTCGTTTAAAAACAGAACAATTGTAGTGATACTGTAGACAACCATTATATTTTAATGTTCTATAATTTTTTTTTGTGTGTGTATTTTGTTGTAAAAATGTTCTTTTTACCGGCCAAAAGGGACGAACATTAACGAGCCGAACCAAACACATTGAAGTTTGTGGATTTTCAAAAAAAAACCGAACGGAATTAAATGTTCATATCTTTTGTTGAGTTTGATAAAAACAATAATATTTTTGTGTTCGAAAGATGACTAACAGGGAAACGTTATTTTTTTTAATGATTTTCTACACAAACACTATTAGCGTTTGTGTTTTTCACAAATCTACCGAACCGAACATTAAAAAACGATATTTACTGCCGTATTCATAAAAAATTAAAATTGATTTGAAATTCATTTTAAGAAAAATTTGTATGAAACTTTTGCCTTAAAACACATTTCAAACTTATTTTATTTTTTATGAATACGGGGATTAGTGTTTATTTTCGAACACTGGTTAGATAAGCCTTTTCTAAATTAAAGTAACGATATGTACAATCTACATTGTCTTGAGTCTTTTGTTTAAAACATTTCTGACAATCTATAGCAACGGATTAAATGTTCATGGCGAAAAAGTTACATAATTGAATGCAAACCATTAAAAACAATAAAATTATTTAATTTATTTTTTGAGAATTTGCCAAAACAAATCAGTTGATTGGATTTTAACCAACAATTATTTTAGCTTTCATTGTCTTGGCTAGCATTTTTACTCTTTCACTTTTCTTTTTAAATTTATGTGAATTTTATTTTAATCAGTCATTATTTTTATGCCAATTTATGCTGACAATATTTTTTCCAGTGTAGAAGAAGGAAAATATATTTTCATAAATTTTCTTTCTTGTCCATAAAATCTTAGTTTTGTGATTTTTATTCTTATTCTTTTTATAATTTTTTTTATTGTATTATAATAACTGCTCAAATTCATTTCGTTGTACTTACCTGCTGCAGTATGAACATGCTGGCAAAGAGCCATCAGTATTATGTAAATAGTCAACACAAGAGGATGGAGCTGGTGCCGATAGTGTTGGTGGTTTTGCTGCTTCTGCTGATGCCGATGCCAGAATTCTAGTGTGTTGTTGATGTAAATTTGAATGTTAATGTTAACACTTTTTGGTAAAGTGTTCATTTTTTTAATTGCTTTGTTTGGCCTTATTGCTGATGTAGTTGTTGTAGCGGTAGCCTCTGCTGCTGGTAGTAGTCGAAGCATTTTCCTTGTTTCACTGCACTTTCGTTGTAACGCTTTCGCTATTTTATTAAACAAATGTTGTTCACAAAATTTATTTCAAACAAAAAAATTTAACAACTATGTACATATGTATGTGGGTATGTACTTGGATTTTTTTTACATTTATGTATTTTTCTTAAATATTTTTGAAAGTCTTTAAGAGTCTTTATATGATTTTGCAATAGATGTAGAAATCTCGAAGAAAGTTTAAAACACTCTACAACTCACTTAAAAAAATACATAAAATTTATTATTTTCAATAATTTAGTTTTGTTATATTAATAGTCACCATAAATTTTCGAATATTTTTTTTTATTAAATTTAAATTTTCATTTTTTTATTTTCGCTAATAAGATATAGAGAGGATGAAGCGTTTAATGGGATTATAAAAATTTTAAAATAAAACAATTAACTGAATAAAATTAAAATCAGTACTAAGTACCATCCAACAGCTATTTATTTGTGCATCCGTGCATGTAGAGATTTTGTGCAACAAATACAAAAAAAAACCATTGTTGCAAATACACTCAGCGAAAAAAGCATGAAACTTAAGTAGGTATGTAATTTCAAATTGTTTGTGTTTGTGTGTGCTTGTCCTGCTATCGTAAATTTCACCTTTAAAAATCGCAAAACATATGGGTAAAAGGCAAAACATAAGCATTAAAAGACATACTGAGGATATCTGAATACAATTGGCGACGAAATTTTCATACAAATGGTGGTGAGGTCACACAAGACGAGATGAGCGGCAATGCCCTTTATATTTTCGTCGACGGATACATGCAAGACAATCACCCTTATTCCGTTTAGCGTCGTCGTCATCGTCATCAATTTAATATCAAAATCAATTTTTATCGACATCGTCATCAATTCGATACAAAACTTGTATGCCATAACAGCAATGTAACGATGTCGATTGTTTATCGTTTTTTAAACCACATCTCTAATAATTTAGACAGTTGGTTTGTTTTGTTTACAGTTTTTATTTAACATTTTTCTTGATATTTTTTAACAATTAAAATGTTTTTTGTTCCTTTTTGCAATTCTGATCCGAATGATGAGGAAAATTAGAAAAACTTGGTGTTGCAAAGAAGATTTATAAGGCAGAAATCAAACATATTTCAATAACCTGATGATAAGTAAGTAATAAATTAAGTGTTCTTTCTATTTGCCAGAAGGTAAGTTCTTATTTGTTTGAAAGGTTCGAAAGTTGTTTTCGCTTAAATAAAGATGCATTTAAGTATGTGCTGGAGACTATTACACCATATTTAAAAGTGGGAGTCAGGTCGACACACATTTCAAATACCATAAAATTTGCGGCAACGTTAAGGTTTTTAGCGCAAGGATCCTACCAGCTTAGTGTCGCTAATGATTTTTACTTAGGATTATCGCAGCCAGTAGTGTCTAAGATAATTTCGGAGATTCTGAATGTTTTTGAAAGGAAAATTTGTCCACAATGGAAAAAATTTGTTATGACAGACGAAGAAAAAACTGAATCAAAACTGCATTTTTTCAAAAATCTGACTTTCCTGGTGTCGTTGGGTGTGTGGATGGTACCCACATAAAAATATTGACTCCAAGGGCATTTAGTGTTATTGAAATTCTTTCCCACTGCTCTTTAAAATCAAAAGGAACACTGCCTTTTTGAAAACCTTTGGCAAGTGCAGGATTTTTTTCAATATTTGGACTAACATATCAAATTGGCGAGTATTTGTAATTTTTTTTTCTTTTTCCATTTTTTGAAATCAAGATTATTGTTAAAAACAAAATTAAAAAGGAATAAAACTGTTTCGACACCAATAAGACTGACGACAAAATCAGAGTCAATTTAAATCGATGCCGCCGTTAACGTTTCGTACGGCATACCAAAAATACATCGACGCTTATCGATAAAACTTGATATTGACAATGGGCATACCAATTTCCAAGAATCGACACAAAACGTTATCGTTTCGTATTGATGTTGCTAAATGGAATAAGGGTGATTATCTCTTATACAATATATTCTATATTATATATACTTATGTAAGACAGTTAGTAAGTTGCCAACGACTCAATTATAATATGGTTTTTTATTTCCGACAACTCTTCCATGTGATTTTTAAGTACTGTTGGAAATCTATTTCGCTTGTGTTATTTTTCTTACATATATATATATATATATATATATATATATATATATATATATATATATATATATATATATATATACGGCGTTTATAAACGGACAGTGAAGAATAAACTGCATGTAATCGATTTTTCAGCCCGCTACTACCTTCAGCAACATGTTTTCGGTTTTACTGGTTTGTGCTTATTCGTAAATTGTATGCAGGTATTTAACCCAACATTTAAAAAAAATATTAGAGAATTTTAAGCAAACCAAGCCAAGTGATTGAAAACAAAAATTTGTCGTCAATAACTAGTTTTTATGCAGACAAATACAAAAACACTTATGCTGTCCTATATGGAGTTTGTTAAAAAAACATACGGGCATGTTCTAGAAATCGAAATGAAGTGGATTTGAAAAGGAGCAAGATTGCAATTATTTACAAAATAACTACAGTAAAGACAATTGGTACTCAAATTATGAAGTATATAAAAATAAATATTATTGTGAACTTTCTTGACAGGGTCGTTTTCAAAATTTGTTCGATTTGAAATCCACTTCATTTCAATTTATAGAACATGCCCGATAGTCTCGCTTATATTTCCTTATATAGATTTTAACAAAAAACAATAGGTCGTGCCTGCTGCATGTCAACATGTACCATTTGCATGTGCATTTTTAATTTAATAGCTGTTTAAAATGTTAATTAAATACATAATTCAAATTTTTAAATTTTTATTTTTGGAGAAAGTAAAAAACATTTTTTCTAAGTGTAGGTATAAAGTCTCATTACTGTTTTAATTGTTATACTAATAGTCGCTTTTTTATGTTTGTTTTCTAGTATAGTAGATCATTTTTTACGTATATGTATACATACATATTAACATATAAAATACATACATATGCATGTATCTATGAATGTATGTATGTAGACAGAATTAAAATAACAATAACAACGTCCGTTTTAATTGTGGTACATACTATGTTTATACAAAAAAATTGTTGCTGGCTAGAACCGAGTTTTACTTTTTGTATTATTTATGTCACATTTTAATAAAGTTAAATTTTTTTATTTGTTGAAATACTGTTTAGTTGTACATACTCTTAATACCTAGTTCCTCAAATTAACGGGCTAACATTTAGACGTTACATTTTTATTTACATATGTACATACATACCCAAATTACATGCTACAAATATTTTTTTGATATGTACTAATGCATGTGTGTATGTACTAAATATATACCTTTTGTACACACTTGGCGAAATTTTATATTTAGCAAATCCTTTTAGATATGTATGAGTTTATGGTATTTAACACTCTTATGGTGGTTTAAACGCTGGTTTAGTTGAACTAAACTTGAAATTATACATATTTAGTTTAAACTTAACAACTATAAATCAGTTTCCCTAGTATTATATGTTGTTAAAAAATAACACGTGGCAGCACTACGATAAATCTTATCAAAAACGCCCTATTTTATGCGTTTAAAGGTGGTTTTTATGTAAAGTGATTTATAGATTTGTTGGTTTAAACACATTTTAAACCAAAAAGAGAGTTAAACTTGCTCTGATTTTTTAACCCTTAAGGTACTTTTAGTATGTATATTGCAGAGGCTTTTTTGTCAAAATTCACAAATACAGAAGGTTTATAGGTAGTTTTTGTTTCACACGTTCACAACTGCAAATTTTATACAGTTCGCTTATAGTCCATTCCGCTTAAAGGCCAAAAACGGATTTAAGCCAAAATGGTCATATTCACTTGCAAATTTTATCGAATTTCATACAAATTTTGTTCGTTTAAAAGCCCCATTTTCTAAGCATGCGTATATAATTATTTTTGCAAAAATTTTCGCTTACAGTCCACTCTGTTTTTTATATTTTTTTAATCAACTGGCAACATGTTTTAATTTACCTTTCTGGCAACTATTATACATAAATGCCAAATTTCGCAATTTATATTTCATAAAGAACCAATGATGATGTTAAAAAACATCGGTAAAAACACAAAACATCGATGCTTTAACATCGATGTTATAAATTACTTTGCATTACGGACTGCTCAATTTCTTTTTGCTACTGAAAATTTCGAGCCTCAACTAAAATACTCATAAGCTTCCAATAAAAAAAAGCGTGTAAATGCATTTAAAACACAAAAACAAAATCAAAAAACCTTTGATTCCGTACGGAAAGTGCGGTCAGTTTCCCACTTTGCCTAAGGAATTGACAGATTCATAAAACATGTCAAAAATTTTGCTTAAGTACAATATGGCTTGACACATAAGATTTATATGTATTCGCGCAGTTGCTTAAGCCAACGTAATCATATTATAGTTGTGCCTTCACACTTATAAATGGGGTTTCTCCTCATTACATATAGTTATGCGATGCATAGTATGCATGTTTGTGCAGACATATGTGCGTACTTTGTACGGATATGCTTTGAAATACGTTATAAAAATAATTTAAAAAAATTAAAATAATAAATAGACGATGTCGATGATTTTTAGTTTTGACGCCGATGAATCGTTTATCAAAACATAGATGTAAACATTACTCTGGGTTTATACGTAGCAATTTTTATTGCTAAGTACAAGCAATAACGTCGGCAGAACAATGGAGCAATAATTGCTGATTATATTGCTGGAGAACACTTGTTATTGCTTTGCCATAAATTTGCAATTTTCACCTCGAGTAGTTGTATAAAGTTTTGTGGCCGTATTTGTAACAAATGTTTTATGTTGTGTTTTGAAGTGATTGTTAAATTTTCTTTTTTAAATTAATTAATTAAATTAATAAAATAATTAATTGTAATTGTCGTAGCTGTGTTTTGTATTGCTTTTTTGTTTATTTGCGTATGAAAAAAAACCTAAAACTTGTATTGTTCTATTGAAAAAATAAAAATATACAAAAAAACAAATTCGTCGTTTGCCGTATTTTTTCACTTGCTTTTTTAATAAATAAACACACTAATAAATAACCAACCGTACAGAGAAATGAAATGTCAGATAAATTACAACTGATTTGACAGCAGATTGTTAAGCAATGATTGCTCAAGCAATCAGAAGAGTAATCATTGCGCAATGGATTGTCACTCATGGCAATTTGCGGTCTATACGTCGCAAATTTAATGGAGCAATCAAATTTGACGTTTGCCGCAATAAATATTGCTACGTGGAGACCCGGGGTTAGAAAGATCGATGTATCGTTTGCATCCCTATTCGTGGCACAACGTTGACGCTGTTGTTAACATGGAGTCTTCACCTGACAATTTTTTGTCATACCAAACGTCAAAATCCATATAAAAAAACTTTAACATTTTTGGCAGCGTTTTTTTTATATGAAGTTTGACGTTTGGTATGAAAAAAAATTGACAGGTGAAGACCCTATGTAAGGTATGGCATATCAGCTAAGCGCAATTCTCTCTTGTACGGCTGTTAATAAACTTTAAAATAGTTTATATGGATCAAAATTAATGCTTAAAATCTCAGAAACCATAAAAAATTTTGTGAAACAGGTCGTGTATTAAAAAAGTGGTATACCTCATACCTTACTCAACTTTTTTTTAAATGGTCGGTGGGTCAAACCAATTATATTTAAAGTTTAACTTGTTATTTACGACTACAAGAAAAAACTTGGTTTTATAGGTACCTATAACGATATTCTAGCGTCTATCTGAATGCAAAGTAGATTTTGATATTTTAATGCCTTACTTAGAAAGAATTAACCATAAAAAAGATTTTATTACTAATTCCTAACATATGAGCAATATTAAACATGCTTATAATTTTGTTGCTAATAATTTTTATAATCTGCATTATTTTTTTTTTTTTTGAAATTCCCAAGATTCCTGCTCCTGGAAATGCTGACGACTATAATTTGAAATTTTCGTACTGGGAATAATCTCCGGATTACATTTTTGACTTCACAATATAATATTAATGAAATTTCTCTAAGTGTAATTTTTATTCATATGTAGATATGCATGTATGTACATTAGAGTGGGTCAATTTTTTTGCCCACCAAGCGTATAGCAAAATCGTAATCTACACAAAATTCTAAGAACTTTTCCTAAAGAAACCATGGCTCTAAAATCAAAATCGAGCTTCCGGTTTTTGACTTGAAAGTTTAGTGCTCAGAAAATCTGGAAAAAATAATACTTTTTTGGAAATATTTATTGCAATTGGTGAATAGTTGGCCTGTATCGCTGAAAGAGGGCTTGTTTAAAAGAAAATTCTCTCAGCTTTCTATATCTGTGCTCATTTTTAGAAAATTCTGTACATAAATAATTGGTTAGGAGACTTTTGTCAAAATAATCATAGTCAAGCTGATAAGAAGCCTAAAACTGTTACAATTTTTATACACAAAAGTTAAATAAAATAATCTAACTAAATTTTAATTCAAAGTTGAATAAAATTAAACAATTCTGCGGCATTTTGACAAAACATCTTAAGTGGAGATAAGAGAGCAAAAAAGATTTAAAAAAAAAACTCGGTGAAAAAAGCATTTTTTTCGATTAATAACACTGCTTTACAAATTTTTAATTTGGAAAAGTACCAATAACGCCACATGCCTAGATTAGTTAATTGGTACCTCTTGAACACGAAAACCGCTGTAATTTTTTTCCTAAGTACCGTTTTTTAGATAACGGTACTTTTGTGTTTTTACGGTGTCAAATCATATGATCGTGACGGCGAGTTAACATGGCCATTGGATTTCTCGTGCAGAAGAGCCATTGTTTCGTTGGCCGTGTGACACATTCTTTTGGAACTACTTATCGTGCAGGTCCATATCCTCAATTTCTGGCAAAAAGAAACCCGTTATCAGCTCGCGATAACGAACACCATTCACAGTAACTGCTTGGCATACCTCACTTTCGAAGAAGTAAGGCCCGATGATGCAGCCTGGCCATAAATCGCACCAAGCATGCAGGCGTTTTCACATTTCCTACAGAGCAGGTTTGCTAAAATTTGTCCACAATTATCCCGATTGTGGACCCATTTGATCGATTATGCTGACCAAAAAAAATCAAGATGTCCACAAAATGTATTTTTGATTTGAACGCCCATTTTGTAAAAGGCTTCAGCAATCTTAACGCGCTGATCAATGCTGCACCTCTCCATGGTTAAATTTGGAACTAATACCAAGAAATGTCAAATTAAGTTGGACAAAAATTTGACGTTACGGTGTGACTCACAGTGAACATTATGCATTATGGTTAGACCACCCTTAACTAATAATAAACCTTTAAATTATTCATACAAAAGGAAATTCAATAATAAAAAAACTATAACTATACGTATGTAAATATATTTGTCACTTCCATAAATTTTCGTTTCGAAAATTATTATAACTTAATTTTCAATATTTTAGGTTTTTAATACCTTATGTTGACTTATATCCCACAAACGAAAAAATATATCGCAAAAAGTGGCGTATACGACAAAATTGAAAAAAATTTTCGGACGTGATAATGGCTATAACTTAAAAATTTTTTTCCATGACTTTGGATAATTTTACATAAATCGATAAAGAACTTCAAACATAATATCTGACAAAAATATTGGACGACTTTTTTCACGTACATTTTCCCAAAAAAATTTTTTGTGATATTCGGCAAGATAACTTCAGCACGACGACGTATTAAAATCTTTATGTAAGTAACGTCCATTTGACGCGCTTTTTTATGAAACAAGAAGACGTAATACACTATTAATTTTTAGGTGTACAGCCAATTATGCCACAAATATGTGCTTAAACATCCCTGTTGTTAGTTTACTTTTGCAGTTTTTTTTTAATAAAAATACATACCTACTTATTTATATTTGAACTTATTGTTTTAGTATTTTATCAAAAAAAAAGAATTATGGTATGAATTTTTAAATTAAAAAAACACATATTTTTTAATACAGATACATATTTGCCGAAATCGAAATTAAAATAAAATTAATAAATTTAAATTTAAAAGAATTCAAAAGCAAATTAAAGGACGAAAGGAATGAAGTGGAGTCATAATCATTATGAGAATCTGCTGGTATCAATTGTTTTAAGTGATAAAAATGTTGCCACTTTTGCTTTGATTTTTAATTCTCTGAGTATGTATGTACCTGTAGTTGGGGGGTGCACGATTAAGATTGCAATAAAATAAGTTTGTACCAAATTCAACCTTATTACCAACATAGTTCCGAAAAAAAAACATAAAGTCATCAATAGACAGTTAACAATCAGTTCTAAACGTTTTCGTACCAAATCAAAAAAGTTGGCTTTGGGAAATTCACGATAAAATTTTAGAAATCCAAAAGTTGAAATCGGAATCAAAAAAATCTGTTTTTAAAGTTTAATTAATACTAACACAGCACGGAAACAGGCTTAGCAGTCATTCCATTAACCAATAATGTATTTTTTTTTGCAAAAACTTTAAATCAACTTTATTTAAAACGATTTTAAAAACGTTTTCAAAATTAATTTGCAGGTGCGATTTTTTTTTATCTATTTACCATTCCTTATTTTGAACGTGCAGATCTCATATTTAGCTTAAATAAACTTAAGCAATTATTTCTTTTTGCCATAGAAATTGTGGGCCAGATTTCACCATTTTCAATAGACTTAATCCTTGTGACAATGCCAAGTTTTACGGCCTGTCAGTCGGACGGACGGGTCAGATCAGTTCAAAAAGTGATTCGATCGATCGATGTATCGATCGGTATACTAAACGACTAATATTTTAAGGTGTTATTAAAATCAGCACAAACATTTAATAGCCTCTCCATTATTGTGGTGTGAGAATAAGAAGCTGGAGTGGATTTATGCAAAATATTTCTAACGGTATTAGTTAATTCTTTTTGCATTAAGAAATATATGCACTTTAATTACATCCATTCAAATTTCTTTAATAAAGTCACTATTTTAAAAGTGTGAAAACATGTACATAGGTATGTAGTTCAAAAAACTAACCATAATCATTCAAAAATTCGGTTACGTCCGTTTTCATTTAAGGTGACGATATGTATTTACGAGTACGTATAAGTATATTAATGTGTGTACTCATCAAGTATTATATTTCCTACATGTTTATTTCTTGTTGTTTTTGTAATTCTCTTAGTAGAATGTGCGAATCTGGGATTGATTTTCATATTTGCACTTCAAATGGTTACACTTTCCTACATACACTACCCTGCAAATAATAGGACCAGTCCAAACACGCGTGTAAAGAGTAGTCCACAAGGGACCAGGACTAGTCCAAAACTAACCCAAATGTATGCAAAAAACCTGGTCTATTTAACATTACGATGTCCTAGGAGAGGACCATATAACCCACCTTTGGACCACTAAGGAGTAGTTTTAAAACTACTCTATGGTGTACACAAGAGGATTAGTTTTGAAGTCGTTTAAAAACGAAAGCATGTCGTTAAAAAACGAAGACAAGTCGTCTCACTACAAACACTTTTTAACATTGACATGGTCCATGCTTGCATTACATCGGACCAGTCCATGGAGTAGTCCATTTTATCTAAATGGATCAGGTGGTCCAATTTGATATGCAGGGTACCCATTGCACACATTCTCACTTAAACCTGCATACATACATACATACATATGTGCACATAAATTGTCGTTTGAGTTTTATTGCTTTTTTGTGAAATTCTTGCAAATGGAGTTTTGTTTGGGACTGTTTGTTTATTTTTCCACTTTTTTGTGATTGTCACGATAATGTATGGCTCGTACTACTTTCAATTGACCTCTTGACAATTAAATTTGAATGAACCTGAATTCCATAGAAAGTAAATGATTTCAATTTCAATTAATTTGTTATAAATTTGCTCAGAAATGATAGAACTCAACAACATTTATTAAAGTGTTTTTAATTAAAAATTCATTGATAAAAAAAAACAAATCTTTATAATTAATATAAGTTTCATTTGTTGCATACACTTAGCAAAATTCGTTTTTTAAAAAAACACAATAGGTAGGTATTTGCTTCCAATTACATACTATGTATATTGTCAATCATATGTAACAGTTTTAATATAATTTTTAATGATTAAAATTTTAATTTTTATTAATTGTTTGTATTAACGTAAAAAAAAATCCCTTTTTGGCGTGTGGAGGAAAATCGTAATTTTTAATAGACTGCGTATGTATATACATATGTATGTATATTATTTTTTTTTATTTCTTATATTCTCTCCCCATAATCGATTCAGTTTTATGTAAAAAAAATTTCGTAGTGTAATGTACTTTTCTAAGAAATACTTGTTATTTGTAAAATATAAAAATATCGTGGACCTTTTACTATTGGAAAAGTATTATCAAATGATCGTTATGTTATAAAAGACATTGCAAATTGTCAGCTTTCTCAAATTCCTTACAAAGGTATTGTAGAAGCTAAACGTCGTAGGAAATGGGTAACACCAAATAAATTGTAAATTAGTATTATTAGCCACACCACCTTAATTTTTTTTATTATTCTGTATTACGAATACTATATGTTTTGATTGAGGTCAATCAAATTGTCAGATTGGCCGAACTGAAAATATAATTAATCATAGTTTCCTAATTTTAAATGTTGAGTCGGAAAAAATAATAAATAAAATAAATAGTTTTGAAAAACCAATTTTACAATAGCGATAAGTTGTGTTTAGAGGGGGCGTCCGCCGCTCAATGTTGGCCTTAAAGCTCATTAATTCAAGTGTAATTTATTTGCATATGAATATCTCTTAAAAACAACATTTTACAAGAATATGATACCTACATACATACATATATGGCAATATTTGGCAGCGCAGTTTGTGAGACTTAACGGATTTAAAAATTCAACCTGCAACAGTGTAATTCAAAATATTAAAGAAATGTCCGACCGAATTTTACGTGAAAAAGTTTATATGTACTATTGGTTATTGTTCAAGTGCACCTTTGGGTATCAAATTACCTTCTGGATAAATTTTTCAGCATAAGTGGGGTTATATTGATCTGTATGAAAACAAAAATCCCTTAAGTTCTCTTTAGTTATCTTTCTCAAATAAACTGCTGTTAGTCAAGATTTATAAAGCCAAATTAATTTGTTTTTCTTATTTTTGATCTTCTAAACCAGACGTAGTACCTACTTATGTATATGTATGATTTTGTTTCTGTAAAGTTCACATGGAAGGTGACGTCAATACCAAGGTTTTTATGTATCAACGGTGTGTATTTGTTCATGAGTTATAGCCATTTCAGTGAACACTGCATTCATTCCGAAACATGTATTTATATTCCCATACAAATATCAACAAATATCAATGCCCTCCATTTTGAACTCCTCCGAAACGGCTTGACCGATTTTTATGAAATTTTATTGGGTATGAGAATAGGCCGTAGCGTATATTTTATATCGCTAGAGGGCGCAAAATATTGCAATAGGGGTAAAAGCTCCCACTCCCCAATCTTCTGAACTAATCAACCGGTTTTCTTAAAATTTGACATGCAGACAATGTAACATCTGAAAGAGAATAGGGTATGAAATAGGCAAAGAGGGCTAAAAGCTTCCCCTCCCTATATCTTCGTAACTGATCAACCGATTTTTTTTAAATTTCGCAGGCAAATAGTGTTACCGTTGGAAAGAACTATAGCCTATAGTTTTTATTATTTAGGACGTGAAATAGAGCAAGAGGGGTAAAAGCCCCCCTCCCTCTATCTTCTTAACTAATCAACCGGGTTTCTTAAAATTTGGCATGCATACACTGTAACATCGGAAAGAGGACAGGTTATTAAATAAGGCAAGAGGAGTAAAAGCTCCGCCTCCCTTCTTAACTAATCAATTAATTTTCTTGAAATTGGCCAGGCAAATAGTGTAAAATCTGGAAAGAACTATAGCCTATAATTTTTTCTTAATATTTGGCTAGCAGACACTGTTACATCTGAATGAAATAAGTTATGTGGCAAAGCAACGTTTGCCGGGCCAGCTAGTTATTCATATACTTAAATATAATTTTGGCATAAATAATTTTTTGTATTTTGTTGTAATTTTCTTAATTATTAATTCACGCAAAAAACTTTCTTTGAGGCTAATGTTGTTGACTAGAAGAGATAAAATATTGGCATATAGATAGGTACCATATTCTTGTAAAATTTTGTTTGTAAGAGATAGTCATACCTATGCAAACAAATTACATTTGAATGTGCGAACGCCCCCATTAAAACACAACTTATCACTATGAAATTTTTTATTTTTTTACATAAAACTGAACCGATTTGGGGAATAGAATAAAATAAATAAAACAAAATAGTTCTTCATACAACTAACGGCAACGCATTTCCATTTTGACGTGACGTGATATTTGTACGACAAAATTTAAAAAAAATAACTGAAGAAGTCAAATTTGTAAAAAGTGTTTTTATATACATACATAGGTATGCAAAGTAATAAAGCAGATATGCAGATACATATAAGCAAAAATACGTGCTGGCGTGATGTTAAAAAAACAAGTGGATTTTGACTTGCATTTCAAAACTGAATAAGACGTTTTGTATAAAACCGTTTTTAGTAAGCTTTGTATGGACTTATGTAAATATATTTATTTTTCAAGCTATCAAATTTAAAAATCTTTGCTCGTTTAAAGGTACATATGGGCATTTTCAGCGAAAAGCATACTTTTTTTAATGTAACGCCAGAATGAAAATAAGGTTGTATTTTAGGACCTTGTTGTTCAACCGTTATCCCTTTTGTTACTAACTGTAGCGCTAGTTGCGCTTTACACCAAAATATAAAAAGCGTACTACCTATACATATACATTTTTTGGAGAAACAATTTATATTACTTCTACTCGTTTTCAGTGATGCCAACTTAGTGCTTTTGGCACTATTTATGGTGCTTTTTGATGCTTCAAAACGCCAAAATTCTATCCATAGTGCCAAACTAAGAAAAAACACTAACTTGGTGCTTTTTCAATTTTTCGTTAGTGCCTTTAGTGCTTTTTACAATTTAAAACTACATTTATATAGAGGATGATTAAGATGAGCTTTGCTATTTGGGGTACAATTTTGAGAAGGCCTGTAAAGATTTTAAGAATTCAAATGATAAAAACTTTATTTACGAGGATAGAGCTAGGCTTTCTAGCAATTTGGAAATTTTACGAAACGTTGCACTTGACAACAGCGTTGACAGCGTTGACCACATATTAAGTAATCGTAATAAAAACAATGTGTTTTGGTAAACATTTTTTGAAAGATGTAGATACTGTTTCAAAAATAGAAAATGGCTTAGAAAATATAAGGAATTGTTTAAAAACATGCAGTCGGAAACCGTACAAAAAACGCAAAGACTTTAAAAACAAAAAAAGAGCCGTAGCTTGGTATTAGCAAAGTGTTAAATAAGTTAAAAACAGCTGACAGTAATTGCTTTTATAACGAACGTTGTATAACCTGCCATTTTGCATGCGCTTTTGTATTACTTTAAAACTGTTTTATGGCCAATTCAAACTCAGCTAATGATGATACATATATGATGATATTATTTTTATTAAAGATTTAAACATTTTTATATACAAATGTAAATATATTTACGATTTAATCTTAAATGGAAATGATCCACATCAACGCTGTCTCCTTTGTTTTAAATTTTGGAGTTATATAATATTCGGCACAGCAGAATGCAACTTGTTTTGTGTTTAATTAAATTGTAAAAATGGCTTAATGCTTTTTTACGCTTTTTTTTGTTCGAAATAGTGTTTTTTAGTGCTTTATTAAAATTTTAAAGTGCTTTTCGCTCTCAAAAAGTTGGCATCACTGCTCGTTTGTAATATTATTCTGCAATACCTGATATTAACACTGCTTGATGACTCAAACCGTACTCTAAAATCTAAAAGGCCGTAAGTGACAAAAAATTTAAAATCGACTTTTTGTTTGATTTACATGATACCCAGTTGATTTTTTATAAACCAAAACAAAAAAGGGAGGTACCTTATGAAATAGGGTCAATTTCTCATTTTTTTACGTTGTTTTTTTTTTATAAAAAAAATAAAAAAATTCAAAAAACAATTTGAAAACAAATTAGTTATTTTCTGATTAATTAATGCGTTTTTAAAAAATTTTAAAAATAAAAAGTATCGGATAAAGCAAAAAAAAAAAAAGATTTAAAAACGATAAAAAAAATTTATTGCAAGCCAATTTTTTTTTTCTTATTTCTTATAGGTATTGTAATCGATATACCTAACAGTCGAACAAAAAAGTCATAAACGACGAACTTTCATTTCAGGTTGAAATGATTGAAACCCTAAAATTTGTGCACTGTGTATTTTTTTGTATTTTTATGGGCTAACTTTAAGTAACGATTATAATATTACCCTATAGGGTTAGTTTTTCACTGACAGTTTTGTTAATAAAATTTCACTTTTGTATAGGTATGTAGGTACCTATATTGTAACTTTTTTTAACAATTTTTGTTTTGCTGATGGTTTTTATGTGATTTGAAAGCTATTTAAAGGTTGCTAATTTTTTCGTGTTTTTCTTAAGTCTGTGTATTTTGTTTCATGTTCTTGATTTTTTCCTCACGATCCATTTAATTTTAAAACCATGTCTGGTGACAAACCGTGCAATACGAGAAGTTTGAGTAACTTTTTGTATTTAAATATGTATTTCTTTATTGTTTGGTATTTTTATTTATTTAACACTAAAACTACTTAAACAAACGATCGAATCGGAATGAAAAGAAATGTTTGATGCGCGAATGCTGAATGAGTGCTTGCCGCGTTATGTCTTCTAGTTTTATATACCCAGTGAAAGGCAGGCAGACACGACAAGCAGGCAGTTTGGCTGCATGGTTTGCTACTGCTACAAACAATCATACTGGCTGTGTTTTACTTACTATACAATACACTATACTATATTCATATTATATATATAAGACGGACTGACTAGCCGACTGGTTGGCTGACTGACTAATTGTGGCATCTAGCAGCAATATAAAACAACAACAAAATTTTTAATAAAACACAAGTACAAAGCAGCAATGTTCCTAACACACAAAAACCAAAATGCCAACAAAAATCATATAGAAAAAATAAAAACCGCATATGTATACGAATAAAAAAAATAAAAATGAGGCACGAGTACTTTTAAATTTACTTAAAAAGCATTTCTCCATACCATTGTTTGTTTATTTGTTATTTCTGTTTGTTGAATGTGTTTTGATTTTGTTTTTGGTGTTTGTTTCATTCGATGAGAAGTACAACAAACAAATTTAACATCGAACATTCGACATCCAACAAATCCCAAAAACGTCTGTGAGTTTGCGCAGAAAACGAAACTTGATTTGGAGCTACTGCATGCTATTTATTGTTTTCATTGCCTACTGGCTTTGTTTGGCCATGGGGCAGACTTTAACAATGCTGTTGCAACTGACGATTGAACAGTGGGTCTAAAGTTGAAAAACGAACAATATGAACAGTTCAAAGCAATTTTATGGACTCCATCACTAGCAAAACGTTAAATTAATAAGCATATTCACAGTACCTTTCTTCTGTGGGTATATTGCGTCTATGCTGGTGTTTAAATCGCTAAAAAAAATTATTAATTTATACCTACCTACCATACGTCTTAAAAACTAGCGGTTGTAGTACATCTTGAAAATTGGTCAATTCACATTTATAAAGGGGACAAGACACTATTAATATTTCCATCTAGTGTTATAGTAGTGTTAAGGGCAAAATAAACGATACAATCATTTGGACAACAAACAAGATTAAAACTTTTTGATATTCACACAAACAAGCTCCATACCTTTTTTCTATGTTTGCATTACCGTTGGTGTGGTCTGTTTGGATATTTAGTAAAAAGGTGTCGGTGTATTAGGATAATCAAAATAATTTAAATTACATACATACGTACACGAACTTGATAGCAAGCATTTTAATCAGATTTGAACGTCACGACTGTTCCACGCCGTCAGCCCATAAACCGCACCAAACAGTCACTCTTTGAGGGTGGATTGGTTTTTCGACAATCACCTTTGGATTATCATTCGCCTAAATGCGGCAATTTTGCTTATTGAAGACTCCACTGAGGTAAAAATGTGCCTCATCATCTTTCCACCATTCTGACCAGCAGCAATATTTTCTGCAGTACGAGCATGCACTGGTGTTTTCACATTTCCTACAGACCCGGTTTGCTCAAATTTTTGCACGATTTTGCCGATTGTACGCACTTTTGGACGATTAAATTGACCGAAAATATCACGAAGTGCACGATATGCATTTTAATTTGAACGCCCATTTTCGTAAAAAGCCTGAATAACTTTAACGTGTTGCTCGATTGTGAGTCTTTCAAATGAAATGCAGAAAAAAACTTGACGTTTAGGTGTGGTTCACATTCAACATCGGCCCGTCATCAAAAGAATATTCTTCTTCAGATACTATAGAATTGATCGAGATATCATTACAATATATGTTCTTGTCGCATTTTTAATGATACATTTAAACCACACACCATTTCCATTTTTAAATAGATTCATACCACTAAAAACTTATTTTAACTTCGGCGTTGCTAAATGGAAAAACCAAGAACTTCACTGCAAAAGAAGCTAATTCACTGAATGGATTTTCATTTAGTGCATTTTTATATCCATATACATTTACTCAGAAATCAACTGTTGAGTTCTTATTAAGCCATTCATATGAATTTAGTTTCTGCCACTGATGTTTTTCTACAGTGAAATCAACAATTTCTTCTTAAAAATATTCGTTTAATTTGCATTTAAATATTAGTTTTTAAACTGTTTTCTACACAAAAAAAGTTAATATTTGTTAAACTATCAATCGTTGTCTAAGTTGACATGTTAATCAAGCTATAAAATCTCGGCATGTAATTCGTATTGGTTTTTCTATTTCAAAAGTTATGGTATCTCTTTTCGATTCCAAACAGTTTTCAAAATCGTAATTAAAATATGTCGTTGGGGAAAAAAATCAGCTAAACATGAATTTAATGGATCAAAATGATCAAATTTCAATACAATTTGATATGAAGGGTCTTTTAAAAGATTGTTCAGTTTCTACTAGCAAAAGAGTAGGGATATGTGTAATCAACCAAAAATTGTGGTAGATTTTCAAAAAAAGATTACTTGAATATTCTTAAATTAAATACATATTCCACGGATAATTACCCCGCCAAAAATGCCAATATTTTTGGGTAACTATGCGGGGTAAGCATTAAAACGAATACGCTTAACTACCTCGTTGAGGTTATTAAGCGAATACGGTTTAATACCTCAGTGAGGCAGTTAAACGTATTTATTTACAAAATACCTCAAAATTGATGTACGAAAAAAAATTAATACATAGGAATTTCAATATGTTTCCGCGAAATCTAAAGATATATATGTAATCCTTTAATTCCCTGTGGAACTATCTCTAAAGAGATAGTAAGAAAAAACAATAGGATTTGTTGTCTTTAATTTCATCTGTAATGCTTTTTGAGATGTCCTGTCATATTCTTCTAACAAAAGCGTACTCGTACATACAAACTTATGATCAGGCAAACCGTAAATATGCAATTGTATGTTGTTTTTGTGCGACCAATGAAGGCAGAACAATATATTTATCCGTATTAGAGCTTTTTATGAATTTTGGTATAGATTCGTTTGTAAATAATTTGCATATGTTAGCTTGTGCTGCATTTTTATTGCACACATATTTCACGTTTTTCTGCTTAAAAGAAGAAAATCCTTTTCTTTAATTACGCCATCTACATTTAATTTTCAATCTACATTTGTAAGCCAAAGCTAAGCCTAAGATAAATTTTATTCCAATGTAAAGTTTTATATAAATGCAATAATTATGTAAAAGCAATAATGTAAATTTGTGCTGATACATAGAAATCTGTACGCTTCGTTTAGTAAAATGATCGAATCAGAAACACTTTTTAATGTGATCTTTTCGTGAGAATAGGTCAATAATATCACATATGGGCAGTTCCAGCGAAATGTCTCCTTTTTGTCACGTAACGCCAGAAGTAATTTTAATTGTTTCTCAAACAATTTTATATACAAATAAAGTTTACTTTTTTATATTTTGGTGTAAAGCGCAACTAGGTCTACATTTTGTAACAAAAGCGATAACATTTGAAAAACATGGTTCTAAAATACAAGCTTTTTTGCATTCTGGCAAAATTAATATTTTTTGTCATTATTGTTTAAAATACCATACAAATTCCTTTTTTAAGTGCACTTTCGATACCTGAACATTTGAGATAAATGCCTAAAATTTTTGGCATTTTCAAATTATTTTCATACAAAAAATTAAAGTTAGCTGCACTTTGACTTAACTGCCCAAAATACATATTTTCTGTAATTATTCTTCAAAATCCTTGCTTAAGTGCCTTTTGTATACCTGCATTTTATCATATTTTTGGGCAGTTTTAAAATATTTTCATATAAAACATCAAAGTTAGCTGCACACATAAAAAATTATAATGTCCACTTTTTCACATAAATATCCAATTTAAGCTGTTTATAAAATAAAGTAATTGTAGTAGTATTTAAATCTGACGAATGCTCTGTAGCGCAACAAAGTTCAAAATTTCGAATTTTGCGCTTCAACTGCTTCGACTACTACAACTACGTATTCTGTTGACACTACTTTGAATCTGCGGTTTTTAACTTTTGACAGCTTGCAGCGCTATTATTACGTTGTACTACAGCGACTATTCTGTTCCCCACTTTTTTGTTTCCAATTTGGCTATCTCGTTCATAATAAAAATGCATAACAAATGACTACAGGTTGTTTGAGCGTGATTGTTATACAATCTTTCGTTTAGCTGCATTTCACTTAACTGCATTTTTTGCATATCTGCACAAAATACAAAGCATTGTGTATGATGGCTAAATTTTGTTAGAAAAAAAATCGTGTAAGTGCATTTTGCTTAAGTGCATATTTTGGATAACAGCATTCGATTTTCGGTCAACAATGTTTATTTTTAATACAAAATATTATTTTTAAGTGCCTCATAAAAAAAATAATGAATCATATCGCTATTTTATGAAAAAGAAAGGCAGCTATTTTCAATATTCATTGACACCCTTCGGCACAGCTGAATATAGCACTCTAAATTGTTTTTAAATGAACTGTTTAATATACATATACATATTAATATTAAATTTTAAGACTGTATTAAAAAAATTTGTTGAAAGTAATGAATGCATGACTAAATCTATTTTTGTAATAAGAAAAAAATTTTACATAAGGGCACATATATTCAGGTAAGTGAATTCCCTTAGCAGCATTATTTATGCTGCTAAGTGAATATTGCATAAGAGAATATTTTGCGTACCTGCACGAATTTTCGTGCAAACTTGAATGTGCAGCTAAACGAAAAATACTGTAATCAATTTATTAATAAAAACGTTGTTACTACTCTTTCAAACTCTTTACTTTAGCTGCACTTTTATGCAGGGAGCAACAGTTGCGTACCTGCACATTAAGGCGGCTAAATACTAGGGTATTCATTCGGTTAACCGTCAACCGATTAACTGATCGGTTAATTCCAAATTGGCTTTTTTCGATTAACGATTAAACCGGTTAATTTTAGTCGATTAACCGAAGTAAAAAAATTTTCAATATTTTGTAGTATTATAACATTTTTTTTTGTGTTTTTAATTATTTGTTACGTCGCATATACAAAATGTGTTTGTTTAGGAAATATTTTTTCATACAAACAAAGAAGGTGTTCAGTGATCTTCATTTCAACCCATTTTCCGCCGACCGATGACTAAAATTACATTGTTTTTCAATTTTTTTTATCTTCATTTTAGATCAACAGGAATGTGGCGAAAAATGGGTTAAATATATGATTGCCAACACCTTTTTTTGTTTCACGTTCTTTTTATATGTTTGTGTTAAGTTATTTGTTTTTTATCATATCTTCTCATATCAGTCTTTTAACAAAATTAACCGAAACAATTAGAAGTGTTAAAAATTTTTAAAAACTCTAATAGCATAATGGAGTATTTTATATGTTTAGAGAAACCCCGGAAAAGTACTGAGAAATTAGATATTCATCTACGATAAGTAAAAGAATTTTTTTCCAAGTCAACTTTTGTCAAAACTTAAGAAAAGAATCGCTTTAATCCTAAATTTAAATTTAAACCAAATTGCTTTTCTAAAAGATTTTTTTATAAGATGTCCTTTAACTATTGAAACTATTAATAACTAATACATAAAATTATCTCAGTTTATTTTTGAATAAATATGTAAATATTTTGTCGATTCACAAGGTAGTCATAAAGTCTTATGTCTTAAAATAATTACAGGAAATATATATCGTCGGCTTAATATGCAAACCGGCTAAATCCTTTTTTATGTAAATTGAGATTTTGATGCCGTGTGGTAGAGAAGGATACGCCTCGTCGACCAGCATGTAGTTTCTCTTCTATTTAAGTCTTGAAGTGTGTAAAACTGACTGTAATTTTACTTTTCTAGCAAGCTTCCAATAGGAAAAATAAAAAGTTTTTTGTCTCTCCTGTAAAATGTGCTGAAAGTGAGTTAGCAGGTTTGCATATTAAGACAACGATATGACTGTTGTAAGCTACCGCTTATAATTTAGATTTCTACTATACAGTTATGACGAAACAATGAACACAGCATTACAATTTTTATTTTGTTTGAAACACAACAATATTTATTTTAAACAATTTTAAATACTATTTAGGATATTATGACGATGTGACTTGATAACACACCTTGTGCTTTAACGGAAAAAAACATAATTGGGGTATTCACAAGGTGTGCTATCAAGTTATACTGTCATAATGTTCTAATATTTTACAATGGTTTAACAATATTGTTGTTGCCTTGTAAACAAGAAGTGTCTTAAATAAATAGACCTTTGCTTGCTATGTTTATTGTGCTGTCGTAATTAATCAGAAGAGACCAGCGCTGAGCGGCTGAGCCGTGCCGCGTTAATTTTTGTAGCCGTCGCCGTTGATGGTTTAATCCGGCTAACATCCGTATTTAACCTGTGGCTAGCAATTTTTGCAACAAATCACTGGCGACGTCAAATTAGATCGGCTTAGGACACTGCTGTTTGGTAAAAAAACAAAATAAATTTTTTTTGTGATTTGCGTCTAACAAATGGAAAATAGTCAGGTATGATCTAATTTAATTTATTAATTCATGGATAAGAACTAAAAAAAAATTTTATTTTAGGCAAATAATAATTTTTTTATATTTGTTTTTAAATCAGCTGATTTAAATTCAAAATAGCAAACTAAATTATGAGGGGGTTTGTTCACAACAGTCGTATTTTTCATGTTATTATTTTAAGACATATGACTTTATGACACCTTATGAATCCCCCAAATATATATTTATGAATTGTTGTTTTTTTTTTTGCTTGCTCGTTTTAGTTCAAGAATTGTTATGTATGGTATGTTATTGTTTTTCTTTTACTTATAAACTCCAAAAATAAGCAATTAATGCTTTTTATATATTGAAATTACTTAATTTATAAAAAACTTTATTAATCGGTTAACCGATCAAAAACAAAATTAACCGATTATTAACCGATTAAACCAAAACCTCGGTTAATTAATCGAGCGATTAACCGATTAAAGCAAAAGGTCGATTAAATGAATACCCTACTAAATACATTTAAGATAGGTGCATTTTTGATTTATCTGCACAAAAAATCGTGCAAAGGAGATTGTGCAGCTAAGTCAAAATTACTGTATAGTGTTACTTCATTACTTTGTATATATAAAACACTTTTTACAAATTTGACTTCTTCATTTAAATTTTTTAAATTTTGTGGTACAAATATCACGACACGTCAAAATGGAAATGCCCATATGTAGTCTCCATGCAAACTTCTTTCTATATGTTCATAAAACATTTAATCATGTTCATATTAAAATAAAATCTGGCCCAAAATATCTTACTGCAAATTGAATATGGTTGAATCGGTTCACATTTAAACATACATCTTCTATTCAAATATTAATCCCCAAAATATTCAAGCTATTTTATCATTTTAAATGTAAATAAAATTTGAAATTAAGCGTTCTTTTCTTGCATTCTATATAATATTTAGCACAAATAACTCTTATAAGAACCTTAACCTCATAACATAGCTTTATTCTAGTGAGACTAGAATAAAGTTTATTTTAATCCAAAGAAGCAATATTTTGTTCTTGTGCATATTTTTTTTTTAAATTTTTAGTGCATATTTTCAAATTATTAAGATGTTAACCAAGGCCCATTGAAAAGGTCTGCGCAAGAAGCCTGATGATCATTGTTTATGTTCTTTTTAGTTGTCAAAAGTTGTTTACATTTTGCTTACATGTGCATGTATACGTTTGTTTACGCCCTGCAAATAAAATTGGACCACCTGACCCATTTTGATAAAATGGACTACTCCATGGACTAGTCCGATGTAATGCAAGCATGGACCATGCCATTGTTAAAAAGTGTTTGTAGTGAGACGACATGTCTTCGTTTTTTAACGACATGCTTTCGTGTTTAAACGACTTCAAAACTAATCCTCTTGAGTATACCATGGAGTAGTTTTAAAACTACTCCTTACTGGTCCAAAGGTGGGTTATATACCATGGAGTAGTTTTAAAACTACTCCTTAGTGGTCCAAAGGTGGGTTATATGGTCCTCTCCTAGGACATCGTAATGTTAAATAGACCAGGGTTTTTCCATACGTTTGGGTTACTTGTGGACTAGTCCTGGTCCCTTGTGGACTACTCTTTACACGCGTGTTTGGACTGGTCCTATTATTTGCAGGGCGTTTATGGTATGCCACACATACACGTTTTTTCCTTTTGCTTTGTATATGTGGTAGTAAAGTTTTGACAACTAAAAAGAATCGTTTTTTGTTTTTGTACAAGTAAGCAGACCTGATAGATGGGCCTTGATGTAAACTTAGTTGCATTACTTGGTTGTTGTCAAATAGTACTGAGGCAATTAAACGAATGAAATTCAGGTGTAATTTTGTTATGGGAGTTTAATGTTTAAGGCAATTACCCGAATTGGGTAATTAAGGGGATTTAAAACTCAAGGTAAATAAGCGTGAAAGTTATTTAAGCGTGGGGTAATTAACCGGGTTATACTGTTATGCTCAATATGTAGTTGATAAATGTTAACTGCTAATGGAAAATTTGCAGCTAAATCAGACAAAAAAATGCTTAATTTAGCTGCAAAAATAGCAAAATTTTTGTTAATAATTGCCCACCTCTTGGTACTAAATTGGTAATTCCCTAATCTACATTTATTTTAAATCAACAAAAGATTTGCCACCTTATTCATAAAAAATTCCAATTCAGTTTTATAAAAGGTAAGAGAAGTTAAATGAAATATTGTAGGTATGTTATGTTTTTACCTTTAATTTTATAAGCAAAATAAAAAAAATTTAATATTAAGATTTTCGTATGATGTGCTAAATTCCCAATTTTTCATATTTGATAAATACACTGAAATTTATTGTTGAGGGAAAGCTAGCTTCTATGCGCATTTCACTGGTTGCTTAGGCCAGTTCATTAGGAAACCTTTTCCAAAGATTTAAGAAAAGCTAAAAATATTATACAAATAAAACCCTAAAGCGAATAAGAATTTTAAACACTCAAAGTCTTACTTGTAACAAAATCAAAGCTTAAACAAAACACCAACAATAAACAGTGAGTTTATCTTTTCTTACATCCCCCTACAATTGGTTTATTTAATTTAACTAGTGTTCGCCTTATGGTCAAAATTCGACCATGATTTTTTTTTTTGTAAATATGAAGCAAACATAATTCATCTAAGTATATATGAATTTATTTGTTTCGAGCATTTATTTTTTCCTTCAAAGCGGATCGATTTGGCGGGGGACCAACCTCCGGTTCATATTTAATCTTCTACGTGAGTAATTTAATTTTGTAAGTTCAGTATAAAAAATACCAATTGACAAAAATGTATCAAAAAGTCTCCCCTTACATGTTCTTATTCACCCAGTTTAATGTACAATTTTATCTTTATTGGTCGAATATTAACGAAAATTCAAAAAGTTCCAGATGAAAAACAAAACATACCAGCATTTTTTATCTTATAGGTTATCACTCACTCAGGATCCTACAGCTATAATATATTATGTTTCTACACACAGAAAAGTTAAAAAAAGAAATTTAGTTTCCCATATTTCCACTCTTTTTCTCCCCACAGAGCTTCGGTTGACAAACAAAGGAAGAGAGCATTCTTAACAGTTTTGCCTGGTCTGATTTATATAGTCGAAATATTCGAAAACCGGTTTCTGAAAAATGTCGAATAATCGATCACCCTAACTTTTTATTATTTCCCAGCAAACACAGAAATACTCCTTATGTATTGCCAAACGTATTGCTTCGAAGAAAAATATTATTGCGGCAATAATCGATTTCGTATTGCGGAAGATACTTTCTTCGGGAAGAAACGTGTCTGGATAGCAATACTCCTAAGCAATACGAAAGCGATTCTTCTAGATGATAAACTAGCAATATTGCAAGATAACCACTTATAAGAAAATAGGAAGATATCGCCAAAATATAACTGGGATGATAAAAAGAAGATTTAGCATTTTTATTCACATAAAGGCACATATATTTATATTAAATTAAACATGTAAATTACTGTTACGAATAATACCATTTATAATTAAAATAAAGTAAAATAATATAACTAGCGAAAATTCAGAAACAAGAAATAATCAGAATGTACTTATATTGTTACAGAAACAACAAAACACTAACTTATATGCATGTATATTACATATTTAATTTAATTAATAGTTATGAAAGTAAAGTTATATAAATAACAAAATTTCGAAATCACCAACCAGTCAAACATCTTCTTCAGTAACAACATTACACAATATAGGCCACACTTGTTTATTTGAGTTTTTTGATAGAGGAAGGGCATCTACATTAAAATCTAGTATATGTACCAGATCCCATTTCTGTTGCACAGATATCTCTTGGTGTCTGTTTGAGTATTCTCACGTCTTTTGGTACTGGAACGTCTTTACTTCTTAGCATATCCAACAATTTATTCATAGCATTATTGCTTATGGAATGTTTAATGGACCAACTACTTTGCTTGCCTCTAATGCGCTCAAACTCTTCCAAAGGTACTTCTTACTCTCATCGATTTCATCAGAATCACTCAAAAATAATAAGTTATTATGAACTTGATCTTGCTGTAAAGTCGAATAAACGTTATCTTGATCTACGCCACTTACGACGCTTGAGTTAAATGTTTCTTCGTTTTCCGTAAAAATTCGTCCATAAATTTTGAAGCTTGCCCTTTGCTTAGTTCCCTAATAGCTTTAAAATTCATTATCGTGGAGATTACGCTTTTTTATATGTTAATATTTTAAATATTTTATATGATTTTTAGTAATTTATTAAATTTTTAAATAATTAAATTTTGTCTGTCTTAAAAACTATAAAAAGAAAGAAAATAAAAAAAAGTATATACTTTGATTATTTTCTTCTAGGTGACAATTTGGGGATATTGCTTAACTATTGCCTAAGGGGATATCTTCTATTTGTTTGCAGGGTTGATAATTGAAAATAAATTTTTATTTATTTATTTTGCAGTTGTGTTAGTAACAATTTTGAAAGCTTATAACTCTGAAATTATTAAACAGATTTTAATAAAATATACATTGTGCACTTCTTTGAGTACACTAAAAGAAAAAGCTTCGTAAATGTAATGTTTTTTTGCATTACAGAAACGATTTTGTCATCATTAGGTTAGAAATGTTCATTAATATAACGAAATTATGTCATTAATATTATAACACTCAAATATTTATATAATGAAACCTTACGTTACAATAATGTAAGTTTTCATAATTGCAATGAAAAAATTTGGAATTTACAATGAAATTGTGTCCTTATTGGAATGTACGTTTGTCGTAGATAAAATGAAAAGCTGCATTCATTTAATGATATTGTTTCATTAATGTAATGATATTTAACATTAATATATTATTTTGAAATAACTATAATTCATGTTAATTTAACATTGCAGTAAAGTTAGAGCAAAATGTAATTTATTTTGAAATAACAATCGGAATCACGTTGAATAAAAGTTATTTCAAGTTGAAACAATGTGAATTGAGTGTATTTTAACAGTGTGAAGAAGCTTCAGAGACAACATTTGCATTTATGTAAGAATAATTCAAAACACTTACCCTGTAACACATGTTTCACTTATTTTGTATTCTCCTTTGTTAACAGAAACATCAGCAGAATCGCCCGATATGGTCATCATTCTACTTTGAAAACTTGATGTACTATTTAACTAAACAATTTTAATTAAAAGAATACGGGAATTGTCTTCCTTTTTTATAACATATTTTAATAATGAAAATAAAAAATGTACATACTTACATGTGTATATATGTGAATAAGTGTATTGTTTCTGTATTAAGAATAACTGTATGAAAAGATACATTACTATAATGCAATTTTGTCATTAAAGTTTACTCATAGTTACGAAATTACAAGAACACTTCCATAGAAAGTTAACGTAAAATGACAAAAAGAATGACATTTGTCATAATATTAATGTAAATTGTACGTTACTAAAAACTCGTAAAATAAACAATAAAATCAATAAAAACTTTAAAAATTATATTCTTTTAATTAAAAGTTTTACTTTTAATTTATAATCTGTACATATATTACATTATTTTTCTTAAAAAACAGAAACAACTTTTGTCACTCAGAAATGTAAAGCTTCATTAATGCTACGTAAATATTTCATTAAAATTTTGCAGATGCTGTTATTGCTGCAGTTCAATACTTATTTAAATAAGGGTAACTTAAATTAATAGATTTTAATAATTGTAGCCCAAAAAGGTAATCATAATCACTTTTTTCTATAACTATATGCCTTAAATCGTGCTTAAAAGTTGTTCGTTGCTCGAATGTAATACATTTCGTAGCCCCAATGAAACTACGAATTGTCTAAAAACTCCTGTCTTACACGATTTATTGCATTAATGTAACTTTAATTACTATTATGTACATTTTCATTTAATTAATGAAACTTTTCATTACATTAATGTAAGGGGGTTAACGTAACGGCTTCATTCCTGTTACGAAGCGTTTTTCTTTCAGTGTAAATACCTCTTAAATGGTGTATATTTTGTTCAAATCGGTTGACATACAGAGGAGGAAAGTGTTCTTAACTGTTTTGCCTTAGCCGATTTATATATAGATTTTTTTATATTTTTGTCATTTGAGTAAGTCGTTTACACTATTTTTTCATATTACAGTACACAACAGTGTTATTTACCCTAATATAGTACTTAGCACTTTAGTTCACTTCGTGAATTGGCTAATTTTAATGGAAAAATTTTAGTTTTTTTAGTTAAAATGAACTAAAAATACACAAATCCACTGCCCTGATCAAAATAAAATAATTATTTTCAATTTTAATGATAGTCGTCTTGTATTTTTTTGAGGAACGCAGAATATTGATCAAAAATAGTTGCAATTTAACAGAAAGTTATTTTTAATATAGGTATTAGCAATAATTAAATTATATTTTTTTTAACTAAAAACACTGTGTAAACAAAGCAAACAAAAAAGGGGGTTTTTAGTATGTTATTTGTTTTGTGAGCTAGATTTTACTTTTACACTCATGTGTTTGCCATGATGATATTAATGCAGCCGCAGCTCGTTAGCGCATCACCTTCTGCTGTTGCATGCACCATATAAGCAGCTATAACCAATATTTGTTTTTGGTTAACAAATTGTATTGCATGTATTTATGTGTGTTTATGTAAATACATCACATACACAATATATGTATGTATGTAATATGAAAGAGGTAAAAGCCGTATTTTGCCGCATTCAACTTCAAACAAATTGCAATATTGATATTGGAAAAACTCTCTTTTTTTAATACGACAACCAAATGATATGTAATAAAATTACTCAAATGCCCCTTTTCAAACTTTCGAACTCACAATCAGTGTTATCAGATTAGGGGAATTATTTCCAAATACCTATGAGATTTTATTTAGAAAATGTGGATAATAAAGTAAGGTTCTGGGATATTTTTAATGTTTTGGGTTTTTTTTGGGATTTTCAATTAATATTCCTTTAAAGATTTATTTTAATTTGACTGTCATTTATTTCATATATTAAAAATGTTTCATTTAAACACAATAGAGCAAAATTAAGTTTATTAAGTGGATGAACTTTTAAGATAATCTTTTTTTAAAACCCAAGACAAACACAAACTATGAAACATGAATCAAATGAAGATTACGCATTGCGCAGATTCGTTATGTTGTTGTTGGTTTGTATGACGCAGAAAAATACTATTGTGCTATCTTTTGAAAGAAAAATAGCATCCAGTGTCGATGTTCTGTAACTTTCGAGTCGAGAAACTTTTCGACTGAAATATGTGAAATGAAACAAACAGCAGTTTTCTCACTAAACTGTGTCTGTAACTTTTTTTGGCGAGTACAAGCTGCACGTAAGGAAATTGCTCGCCAATTTACAGTAAAAGTGTGTCTTTAACATTTTTGTGAGAAATGTTCCCGCTTGGAACTGTCAAATAAACCCACGAATAAAAATGGGTCGAGAAAACATTTTAACATTAAAAAACAATTAAAATGCAAAATACAAAGAATAATAATAATTATATTTTCTTGTTGGCACATTTTTTTATTGTTTAATAATTTTGCTTTTAACATGTTTATAAAATCTGTGGTTTTCATGGGCAACAAAGTATGTCTTAAAATAAAATTTTTCAGGAGAGCCGAAAACCCCATTCTAGATCAAACTATGGGTTAGATATTGTTCCTTTTGAACTTTGTAATTGAGTTAAAACATCGGAATGGGTCTATATGTTTTTAATTTTTTTTTTTTTTAATGTAAAGAGCGCTTTAAATTAAGCAATAAAGCATCAACATTTAAAAATCGAAAAAATAGACATACGCGGTTGCCCATGAAAACCACAGAAATATACGAATGTTTTCAAATGGAATTTTGTATGATACAAAAAAGTAAAAAATTTGTATTTAAAAGTTTATTAAAAAAAATATGTGTATTAGGGTAAGTACTTTTTGCAATTTTTGAGAATATCAAATTCTTCATCGCATAGCCGTATAGACCGTGAAAAAATATTAAGAAATAATGAATTACTTTTTTGCGGTCGTGAAGAAAGTTTTCGCACCAAACGCGATAAAGTTTTGAATTTAAATTTTTCTCCTTACTATACAAAATTAGCATTTAATTACACAATTTTAAGTATTTTCTAATAATTTCATGAATATAACAAGATCTTACCATTTGTAAGGAAGAAGGGCGAAAAAAATCGCTACTTTATTTCGCGGTTTAGACAGTACAGTCTATCTATCTATTCTGACCCGCTCGTAGCTTTACTGACGAGCATTGAAACGAAAATTTGAAATATTTTTCTTAGATTTGGGTAGATATCTTCATCACAGTTTATTAAAGTATCTACAGGCTTAAGTTTAGATCTTAGTAGGTGTTTATCTCTTTTATCAAATATGATATGATATGATTACACTTTGAGGTAGACGTTTAGGTATGTTCAATACATTTGGGATATCCATTGGGAAAGTTGTTATGAGATCTTCTAAAATAAATTCAATAAGAGGAATGTAACCTACAACTCGGTAGTAATCTTCAACATTTTGGATGTGATTATTTCGTTCAAATCTTGTCTTTTCGATAGGAATCTCGATTTGAACGCAAATAACTTTAACTTTTTAAAAAATCGCTTTAAATTGTTCTTCGGCTTTATTCCTTTTTTCTTCAAGGCACATGATTAAAATTTTGATAAGGCTTGATCCTTTTTGCCCTATGCTCCATTGAGGAGTAAAGAAGGACAAAGAGAGAGTTCCTTTTGGAAGATCTATATCTTGCTTTTGTAAAATGATACTAAGTGGCTGTGTCACAAAAGGTATCACACTTATGGTGTTTTCTTTTCTACAAAAAAGTGTGACATTTTATTTAAGAAAATGCAATTTGGTGTCTATTTCATAAAAATTTTGCTTCCAAAAAAAGGGTGAGTTTTTTAGAATAAAACAAGCCACCCTTTTCGGGAGCAAAATGTTTAAGAAACAGACTCCAAACTGCATTTTTTTAAAACAAAATGTCACATTTTTTGTAGAAAAGAAAACGCCATTAATATGTATATTCCGCAAATAAATTTAAAAGTACTAAGTGATATTTTTTCCAAAGCTTCTACTATATGATGTACACTTGTTGCAAAGACGCATAATGCAGAGAGTTTGGCTCCAAAATACTTTGCTAAAACAGTTTTTCGCTTGGGATGATTATATTTAAAAAATTTTGTCGTTTCTTTAACAAATGATACAACTTTTTGTATTAATGGCACTTTATTGCTTTTAGAAATTGAGTTGTTCGATTTATGGGAATAGCAAGGCGTTTGTTTCGCATTTGTCGCTTTTCCAGAAATTTTTAACAGCTCCATTTTCTGCTGACATCAGAGGACACCCATCCATCTCCTACACAATTTTTTAGGCCAAGACCAAAATTTGTCAAAGCTTTAAGAACTATTGATGATACATAGTGCCTTCGCATCAATTGATACATCAACGTCATCAATATCTTTTGAAGCCTCTTTAAATGCGTTTACAACAAAGCCAATAAATTCTCCTAAAAACTTTTTGTTGTATGTTGCAATATTTTAAAGATAAGGAAATCTGGCTTTTCCCAGACAAATCCGTGCTTTCGTCAAAAATTATCGAATAGAATTTTGATTCATATAACACATAAATATATAAAATATTGCAATAATTCAACCGCACGCATTTTCAAGTCAAACGTTTAGTCTTTGGATATAGATGGCATCTGCTGGGATTGAATGTAGAATAATAAGTAATTGAATTCGGTAAACTAGATGTTTCTTTGGAAATATCTAATAAATAACTATTAGGATTAAGATATGGATACTTATTGAAAATCGTTAGAGATTCAATAATAAAAAAATACTTAATGAAAATTTCGTTAAAGATTCCATAAAAAAAAAAAAACAAAAAAAAAACCTTGCTGGGATTTCCAAAAATTTTGTACATTAAAAAAAAATTATTATTGGGAATTCTTGTATTACGAAATTAACAAAACATATTTTTATAATTTACGGGGGGGGGGGAATTTCCTTATTCCCCCCCTGAATCCGCGCCTGCTTACATAGATACACTCAAAATATTATGTAGTTAAATTCAAACGAAGATTCATTTTAAACAACTTAAAATTCACTTAAAAAAAGAAATTATTTTTACATTCATTTTTAAATTTTTTTTTTTGAACAGCATATTCCTTTAGCTTCACTTCGGAAAATCAAATCTTGTAACGTTAATTTAACCGCCTTATACTCAATGCAAATGGATGAAACTTTGCAGGCATACATATTCCCGATTACAATACACGAATACATGGGCGTAGCCAGGATAAAATCTAGGGAGGGGGGGCAAAAGTTTTTTTTTGGTTAAATGATTTTTTGACCTCCTTTTACTCAATGCAAATGGATGAAACTTTGCAGGCATGCATATTCCCGATGACAGTACACGAATACATGGGCGTAGCCAGGATAAAATCTAGGGAGGGGGGGCAAAAGTTTTTTTTTGGTTAAATGATTTTTTGACCTCCTTTTACTCAATGCAAATGGATGAAACTTTGCAGGCATGCATATTCCCGATGACAGTACACGAATACATGGGCGTAGCCAGGATAAAATCTAGGGGTGGCGGGTTACAATTTTTTTTAAATGTTCTTTTTTAAGAAAAGCGTTTCTTAAAAAAATTGTTTTTTATATGTTCTTATTTAAAACCTTTTCTTTAGCTTCACTTCGGAAAATCAAATCTTGTAACGTTAATTTAACCGCCTTTTACTCAATGCAAATGGATGAAACTTTGCAGGCATACATATTCCCGATGACAATACACGAATACATGGGCGTAGCCAGGATAAAATCTAGGGGGGCAAAAGTTTTTTTTTGGTAAAATTCTTTTTTGACCGCCTTTTACTCAATGCAAATGGATGAAACTTTGCAGGCATACATATTCCCGATGACAGTACACGAATACATGGGCGTAGCCAGGATTAAATCTAGGGGGGGCAAAAGTTTTTTTTTTTTTTGTAAAATGCTTTTTTGACCGTCTTTTACTCAATGCAAATGGATGAAACTTTGCAGGCATACGTTTTCCCGATGACAGTACACGAATACATGGGCTAGCTATGTAGTAATAAGAACATTTTTTTAAATGTTCTTATTACTATTAAAAAATATATTTTAAACGACAAAAATCAAACTACATAACAAAATAAATACGATAAAACATTATTTTTCGGTAGTTTGTGTTTTGAACAACAAACATAAATGTTAAAAAATAAAATTATTCGAGAAATAAGTATATTTTTATTAAATTTTAACAGAACAGAAAAGGAATTTAATAACCCAAAATCAGTTACTGTAATAATTTTATAAGTGTACGTTTCAAAATGTAAATGAATTGCGAAGACAACTTTAAGCCTATTCGAGAAATCTCAAAATGCTCGATACCTTCTGAAAATTCGGTATTTATTTGTAGTGGAGATTTTTGAGAATAATTTAATCTGTTGTTTATTGAAAATTTATGAAAAAATTTTTTAATTGAAAAATATATGGGAACCCTACATGTACTGTAAATTCATCCATGTGTGTACGCGTGTAGGTTTATGCATGTACCCAGCGGGAAAAAGAAGGAGTACGGATGCCTTTTAAATGGCCTCTATACTCCTTCTTATGAATATATAAGGCTCGCTCCATTCCATACTTACCTATATCTTTTTTACACACGGTCATTGCGGTGTAGGCCTTTCGCTCTAAGAATGGTAACGGAATAAAAAAATAGTTCATATGCCTTTGCTTGTGCAAAAACACAATAAAAAAAATGTTTATCCTTCTCATGGAAACGAATGTGGAATGTGAACATTTTCTTTTATATGAAAGAGCCGAGACCTTCTATGAGGCATTCTTTAACAGTTAGATAAGAATAGGTAATTGAATCAAAATAATTTTTAAGCAGGCCTTTAAATAGGCCTGAAGTAAGAAGATCTTCTTAGTTTTCCCGCTGGGTAAATTTACATACTTATATGCATACATTCGTACATACATGCATACATATATGTAAATACATGTATGCATGTAAAACTATAGAATACATATACATATGTATATATAGTTAAACTAATATAAAATTCGCATTAACAATTGACAGGTTTAGCTTTTATTTCTTGCCACTTTTATAAATAGTTCTCATGCACAATTTTCTGCTATTGTAGTTGCATATTAACCGCAGCTTGTTCAATTTAAAAGAGATGATTGCTTTGACCCTCATTATGTTGTGGCAGCAATAAAAACAAAAATCTATTAACGCGGCTCGCCACATGGCCGTTAGCAAAATGTTGTAGCAAATTTTGTTACTTCTTTTACAATCTACCTTTCGCCAAATAAAGCTAAAAGTAAAAAATGAGAAAGAAATAATTATAGGGAAACACCGACAATATATTTACATACATACAAAACTTGAGAGTTGAAAAAGGACTTTGATTTTTAAATATTTCTCTGATCACAAATCCATACATATTTTTAAATAACACTGTCCAACAAGGTTTTTGCCACACGGATTCTTTATGCTAATTATTACTTATCTATATACCCTCATTGCAAAACACAAACTAATTTGTTTCTGTCACGCACAGATTTGTTCTTATCATGATAAGAATTTGGCACCTCATAAATGCTGTAGGACATTTGTAAATAATCTTACAGGTTGGGCAAAAGGAAAGCGATATATGGCTTTTGGAAAACAAATGGGCAACCACAAAGCAAGTAACTACAAAGATCTAATAGGAGAACTACTTTCGACGTATCAAGCATTGGGTTGTAATATGTCACTCAAAATGTACTTTCTACACTCCCACCTCGATTTCTTTCCCGAGAACTTAGGAGCCTTTAGCGACAAACAAGGCGAAAAGTTCCATCAGGATATTTCCAGCATGGATAAACGATACCAGGGCTAGTGGAGTCCTCGAATGTTGCCAGATTATTGTTGGACACTTGCAAGAGACTAGGGATCCCGGGATTTTTCGGGGTTTTTAATATATCAACTTTTGTGTACAAAAATTTTCGTTTTTATTGAATTTTTATACTCTATACAAAAAAAAATTAATAAAAATTATATTTCAGTTGTATTTTTTATTTTTATAATTCTTATTTTTCTTTTTTAAAAATATATGTTATATATATAATACCTTTTGAAAATTCATAAATAAATAAAAAAAGTGTTGTTAATTTAAATAAAATCCCGAAAAATCTTGAAATCCCGGGATTTTCTAAAATCAATTCCGATTGGCACCCCTACAAGAGACCAGCCTCAGGTTAAATACTTCAGAAAATTATAGCTTTTAGTTTTAAAAACATATTATCAAGTATAATTGTATGTAAAGTATCAGTATTTTTTATGAAATATAAAATTCCTGTCAAAAAAAAACTATGGGTTTAAAATTTTTTCTGCCTTTGTTTTCCACCTTAATAAAGTAGAAAAGACCAACAAAGTTCATGTGACAAATTAAAAGTTCATTTTTGTCAATCAGTGCAATATATGTATGTATGTATATGACGTAGTGTATAGATAAGTTATTTGTGTCTAATTCCATTTCCAACTTTTAAAGGGTATCTGATTTCCTTGAGCACCGTCGCAATGTGGGTTGTATTTACCTGTTTAATCGTTTTAACAATGGAATGTGTTCTATCAAATAAGGGGTCTGGTTCCCAAAACCCATACGTTTGCTAGTAATACACGTTTTTAGTCAAGTGCTTATTCTTTTGTAGTTGATTGGCCGTTGCATCGTACAACGCATTACAAGGAAAATCCTTTTTTTGCCCGGACTGTTCGTCTGTGGATTAATCTTTCTGCTGAAGTCTTCCCTCTCACTTTCAACATGAATAAGTTTAAGTCAATTTCACAATACTACTCGCTCTATCAACCTTCTCATAACATACATATTTTCTTAGTTCCAACATAATGCAATGCATAAGTAGGGGTCATCCGCTAAGTGCTAGTCCTAACAAAAAAAAAAAAGTGAACCAGTTCTTTCAGAAATGAAGTGTTATAAAAATATGTACAGTGCATTACAGTACATACTTACATATAGAGTCAATGTTTTTTGCGTTTATAATTGTAAACGATACTTGAGTGGAGGCTCTGAATGAAATGATACCAATGTACTTTTTGTTGCATCTGAAAACAAAAATGTATAACACCTATTAATGTATAAGGTGCAACATACAAAAATAAAAAAACACATTTTGATTTGTGGTGGTTGATTTGGTCGTTCGGTTGTATTTAGTTTTCAGTGGAGGTGTATAGTGATGGTGATGACGATGACGTCTTGTATATCCATCAAAGCATGTTTACGTTTTATTTATATTTGCATACCACATCTTACCAACAAACATACATACATATGTATGTACATAATTGTATAGATTTTCTTTAAATGCGGCAAAATCTTCTTTTATTTGAACTAATGATGCGTAGGCTTTAAGATTAAATTAACAACAATTTACTCCTTTAAGCTTTTCCTTTTTAAAATTAATTATCTTTGTCCCTCTGTGCAATGTAAAATGCAAAAAAAAAACAATTTTAAAAGTGTACAAACCCCATTTACATATAATTTATTTAACAAGATAATAAATCAAACTTGGTATACAAGAATGCATAATAATAATAATCGTGTAGTGAGCATAAAGTTGACCTACATACAGACATATATTTTTTACCAATCTGCACCAGGAAAGAAATTTTTATTTACACTCTAAACACAATTTAAATTTTATACATATTAAAGTAAATAAGTTACAGCCTGTAAAATCCCATCATGATTTGACCTACATTAAATTAGTTCCTTGTAAAAGGCTGTGCATTTTTGCAAATCTTACCTGATTTTTGGGAATACAGTAGTTTTGACGTGCACTTTTGACTTAACTGCACAAAATTACTAATTTTTGGAATTATTCTTTCTAATTCCATACAAATTCCTTTTTTAAGTGCACTTTCTATACCTGCAAATTTAAGATAAATGCACAAAATTTTTGGCATTTTAAAATTATTTTCATACAAACAATCAAAGTTAGCTGCACTTTGACTTAACTGCCCAAAATACATATTTTCTGGAATTATTCTTCAAAATCCTTTTTTACGTGCATTTTGTATACCTGCACATTTTTCATACAAAACATCAAAGTTAGCTGCACACATTAAAATATATGGTGGCCACTTTTTCACATAAGTATCCAATTTAAGCTGTTTATAAAAATATAAATCGCAATTATTAATTAAAAAAAAAAAAAATTAATTTGTTTTTTTATGTTCTTTGTGAATTCTCATTGTTTTTGTTAATGTTTCTTTTATATTAAACTAGCTTAACCCGGTGCGCTTCGCTACACTGCTTAAACCACTTCTTCAGTTGAGAGATATCTAATATATGCATCCTATGGAAGGTTTTTCCCCCCTGCGCCTTCCGCTTTATTTTTATTTTCAAAAGTGTAGTATACCATTGGAGTGACTTCTACTAAGTTTGAACATTCTTACTATAACAGTTCTTAAGATATGTGATATTAAACATTGGCGTCCTATGGGGGGTAACATTTCCCCGCTGCTATTTTATTTCAATTTTGGGGTTCAGAAGATCATACTACAAAAAGTTTAATAAAATGAGTGCAGCGGCTCTAAATTATATTTCTATCTATGAGGGGTACTGCTCCTCCCCTGTCTACCCCGCACATTTTTATATTGAAATTTATAGTTTACCATAATAGTAGCTTTAACCACGTTTGAAGACTCTCCCTTTAATAGTTCTTCAGTTGAGCGATATTTAATGTATGCATCCTATGGGAGGTATTTCCCCCCTGCGCCTACCCACTTTATTTTTATTTTCAAAAGTGTAGTATACCATAAGAGTGACTTCTAGAAAGTTTGACATTCTCACTATTACAGTTCTTAAGATATGCGATGTTAAACATTGGCGTCCTATGGGGAAAACCACTTCCACCACTGCTACTTTATTTCAATTTCGGGGCTCAGAAGATCGAACTACCAAAAGTTCAACAAAATGCGTTCAGTGAGTATGAGGGGCACTGCTCCTCCCCTGTCTCTCCCGCCCATTTTTATATTGAAATTTATAGTTTACTATAATAGTAGCTTTAACCACGTTTTAAGACTCTCCCTTTAAAAGTTCTTCAGTTGAGCGATATTTAATGTATGCATCCTCTGGGAGGTATTTCCCCCCTGCGCCTACCCGCTTTATTTTTATTTTCAAAAGTGTAGTATAGCATAAAAGTGACTTCTAGAAAGTTTGAATATTCTCACTATTACAGTTCTTAAGATATACGATGTTAAACATTGGCGTCCTATGGGGGATTCCAATACCCCCGCTGCTATTTCATTTCAATTTCGGGGCTCAGAAGATCCTACTACAAAAAGTTCAGCAAAATGCGTCCAGCGGCTCTTAAGATATGCGATAATTAATATTGGCATCCTATGGGGGGTACCAATTCCCCTGCCCCTATCCCCTTTTTTTTATTTTTAGGGCTCACGTGATGTTACTGTAAAAATTTCAGGAAAATCGGTTCAGTAGTTTCAGAGTCTATAAGCCGACAAACAAACAAACATACAAACATTTTTCATTTTTATATATATAGATAAACATACAAGCATGTATAAAATGATCTGTTATTTCCCAGCTAGCATAGGCTGTCTGTTAGACGATTTTGTTTAATATACAACTCCTAAAAGAATCTTCTGGTGATTATCTGACGAGTAACAAAAGCATCTAAATCTTTTTTAATTTATTTTTTTTTTTTTTTTTTTTGACACGCTCGTCTTTAAATCTTGGAATGAAGAGAATGTAAGAGCCGTATAACAATTACTGAGCTACCAAAATAAGACAGTTTTTGAAGTATGAAAATGCTATTGCCAATACAATTTTAATAAAACAAACCAGACTAAGGATCTGTAAAAAAGGATTTTCCGACAGGATGGTGTTGATTTTGCGACCTAAAGGTTTGTTTTATAGAAATTGTATGAAAATTAGAAGTTTTGGCACGAAAAATATGCCTGATGCCCTTATTTAGGTAGCTCAATCATACGGTGAGCATTTCACGAGTTGTAAAATTATACCTACATGAGTCTCATACGACTCTTGGCATGCTTTTTGAGAGACTCGTTGGATAATCTCAACATTCATCATAAACGATTTCCTTTACGATTAATATAAGCGTTTTTCGCTGCGTTATTGAAGAATCTCTCATACGAATCAGCACGTGGAACAGTTTCTTCCGTGCGAGAAATTGTCTACAATTAAAAATGAGCTCGTCGACGATTTCTGAGATTCCCAGTAAGAAATAAAATTTTAATAAAATATAAATTTATGAATTAATAAAATAATTTTTTTATTCTACTTTTAAATCGAACACTTAACTTTAGCTGTACTTTTGTGCAGGTAACCACAATTGTGTACCTGCACATTAAGGCAGGTAAATGCATTTATGATAACTGCATTTTTGATTTACAAAGGAGATTGTGCAGCTAAGTCAAAACTACTGATGTATTTATATTGCCTTTACCAAAGGTTCAAAATATGATTTCTTAGTGTTTTGAATTTTAAACTGATTTATCACTAGATCGATTGAAAAATAATTCACCTACACGTTATTAAAATTGGCATTAGTAATAAATTACAAAGTGCATATCCAAATATGTACATATCGTTAGCTAAAATGCAAAAATTCAACAAAAAATTCAAAATGGAGTTTTTAATTGATTATTATGAATGCCATTAAACTATATATATTCTGCGATCAAAACTTATGCTTTTATTAACAAAATACAAATGGACGTAAGACCCCTTTCACACTCGGCAAGTTACTTGCCGACAACAACAAAGTATATACAATTTTTTTTCCTTACCCCGACCTTACTGCTGACCTCTACAAACCAAGAGTTGCGCAAGTATCTTGCCGAGTGTGAAAGGGGTCTAAATACAAGTAAGTTTTTTTGATAAATGCAAAACGACGTAATTACACATTTTTTTCTAACAAAGATTAATGAAATGGTTTTCTTTGAAAATTGTTTAAAGAATTCAATGGACGACTTTTCAAAGTATTTTTTCTGACATGTTGCTAGTTTTCATTTTACAAAGTTGTTTGCTTTTCCTGTATAATTATAATTTTGTTAGTTAGCTAACGATATGATTTATTCATATGGGCAAATAGGAATCACAAAATTGTTTACAAAAGATTCTTTGAGGTGAGAAAAAATCAGCAAATCGGCATATTTATTTATTTATTCACAAAGAAGTAACATCGACCAGTAACATCGACCAGCGAAATTATCGTAAGTGCCAACACACTAATTTTACAGAAGGATTTTTCCAATTACATATTTTAAAATCTATCCGAAAAGTCAAAAACGTTTTGGTGCTCGATTTTAGATTTTTGTTCAATACGTGACATTAAGTACAAATAAAAATTTTATTCATAAAATGATAAAAACCCACATAAGAACTTCAAGTATATGGGCATTTCCAGTGTGACGTGACGTTTTTTAAGCATAGCATTGTAATTGTTATTAGCCAAGGAATAAAATCCTTAAAATACTTTTATGTTTTTAGTTTTTTCAAAAAAGTCAAAAAATAACTTGATATTTTTTGACTCAAAAATAAAAGTTAAAATTTGACTGATATTTTTTCAGTCAAAAATAAAATTTAACTGATTTTAGCAGAAATAAAAGCTAAAATTTTACCGATATCAATAATATAAAGACAATTAAGAAATTAATGCTTTTCTCGTTTTTTTATTGAAATACATATGTATGTAGTGCAGCGTTAATTTTTTATAGCTTCGAAAAATGTATTATTTAATTAAATAAAATAAAATTTCTCTTTTTAACTAAAAAAACAAGTCAAATTTTAACTTATATTTTTGACTGAAAAAATATCAGTCAAATTTTATTTATTTCATTTAATGTAATACATATGGGGGATTTCATGTCAAGTGACCCAATTTTTAAATCGATATCTTCCGAATTTGCACCCAGGTTAGTCCTATTGGATAGTATTTTAGACGCAAATTTTCAACAAGATCGATCAAAAAGTTTCTGAGTTAGAAGATGCCACTGTAACTTATTACCTATTGGTGTTAGCAAAATTTGTCCCAAGTAGCTTCGATAGCTATTTAATCAAACTTTTTTTTATATTTAAAACTGTTTTTTTTTTTATCCGAAATTTTTTTCTTTTTTTTTTTTTGCTTAAAAGAAAGCTTATGTCTTTTCCTTAAAGGTAGTTTTGGGATGCGAGTGGGATATGTATAAAAAAAATAATTTCTAACACCTAATTTTCACGATGACTTAAAAGACGTCTTTTTTGTAGTTCTTCTTTAAAGAAACTTCCAAAAACATGTTAAATTTTCACAATGTTTCTTATTTTGTTTGATTTTTTTTAATTTCCTTATATATGTACTAGCTCAACCCGGTGCGCTTCGCTACACTGCTTTAACCACTTCTTCAGTTGAGAGATATTTAATATATGCATCCTATGGAAGGTTTTTCCCCCCTGAAATAAAAGGAGTGACTTCTACTAACATTCTTACTATAACAGTTCTTAAGATATACGATATTAAACATTGGCGTCCTATGGGAGGTAACATTTCCCCGCTGCTATTTTATTTCAATTTTTGGACTCAGAATATACTCCTACCAAAAGTTCAACAAATTGCTTGCAGCGGATCTTATTAATATTTCTATCTATGAGGGGTACTGCTACTCCTCTGGCTACCCCGCCCATTTCTATATTGAAATTTATAGTTTACCATAATAGTAGCTTTAATCACGTTTGAAGACTATTCCTTAAATAGTTCTTCAGTTGAGCGATATTTAATATATGCATTCTATGGAAGGTATTTCCCCCCTGTGCCTACCTGCTTTATTTTTATTTTCAAAAGTGTAGTATACCATTAGTTTAACTTCTACAAAGTTTGAACATTCTAACTATAACAGTTTTTAAGATATCCGATATTAAACATTGGCGTCCTATGGGGGGTAACACTTCCCCCGCTGCTATTTTGTTTCAATTTTGGGGCTCAGAAGATCCTACTACCAAAAGTTCAACAAATTGCTTGCAGCGGCTCTTATTAATATTTCTATCTATGAGGGGAACTGCTCCTCCTCTGTCCACCCCGCCCATTACTATATTGAAATTTAACGTTTGCTATAATAGTAGCTTTAACCACGTTTGAAGACTCTCCCTTTAATAGTTCTTCAGATGAGCCTTCCCGCTTTATTTTTATTTTCAATAGTGTAGTATACCATAAGAATGACTGCTACAAAGTTTGAACATTCTCACTATAAAATTTCTTAAGATATGCGATATTAAACATTGGCGTCCTATGGGGAAACCACTTCCCCCGCTGCAACCTTATTTCAATTTTGGGGCTCAGAAGATTTTACTACCAAAAGTTCAACAAAATGCGTGAAGCGGCTCTTAAGGTATGCGATATTTAATATTGGCATCCAATGGGGGTACCAATTCCCCTGCCCCTATCGAAAAAATAAGTAGCATATTTTATTTTTAGGGCTCACGTGATGCTACTGTAAAAATTTCAGGAAAATCGGTTCAGTAGTTTAGGAGTCTATAAGCCAACATACAAACAAACAAACACACAAACATTTTTAATTTTTATATACATACTAGCTTAACCCGGTGCGCTTCGCTACACTGCTTAAACCACTTCTTCAGTTGAGAGATATTTAATATATGCTTTATTTTTATTTTCAAAAGTGTAGTATACCATAGGAGTGACTTCTACTAAGTTTCCTATGGGGGGTAACATTTCCCCGCTGCTATTTTATTTCAATTTTGGGGTTCAGAAGATCATACTACAAAAAGTTTAATAAAATGAGTGCAGCGGCTCTAAATTATATTTCTATCTATGAGGGGTACTGCTCCTCCTCTGTCTACGCCGCCCATTTCTATATTGAAATTTAAAGTTTGCCATAATAGTAGCTTTAACCACGTTTGAAGACTCTCCCTTTAATAGTTCTTCAGTTGAGAGATATTTAATATATGCATCCTATGGAAGGTATTTCCCCCCTGCGCCTTCCCGCTTTATTTTTATTTTCAAAAGTGTAGTATACCCTAAGTGTGACTTCTACAAAGTTTGAACATTCTAACTTTAATAGTTTTTAAGATATCCGATATTAAACATTGGCGTCCTATGGGGGGTAACACTTCCCCCGCTGCTGTTTTGTTTAAATTTTGGGGCTCAGAAGATCCTACTACCAAAAGTTCAACAAATTGCTTGCAGCGGCTCTTATTAATATTTCTATCTATGAGGGGTACTGCTCCTCCTCTGTCTACCCCGCCCATTTTTATATTGAAATTTATAGTTTACCATAGTAGTAGCTGTAACCACTTTTGAAGACTCTCCCTTTAATAGTTCTTCTGTTGAGCGATATTTAATTTATGCATCCTATGGAAGGTATTTTCCCCCTTGCGCCTACCCGCTTTATTTTTATTTTCAAAAGTGTAGTATACCATAAGAGAGACTTCTGCAAAGTTTGAAAATTTTCACTATAAAAGTTCTAAGATATGCGATATTAACCATTGGCGTCCTATGGTGGGTACCACTTCCCCCGCTGCTATTTTATTTCAATTTTGGGGCTCTGAAGATCCTACTACCAAAAGTTCAACAAAATGCGTGCAGCGGCTCTTAATTATAGTTCTATCTATGAGGGGTACTGCTCCTCCCCTGTCAACCCCGCCCATTTTTATATTGAAGTTTATATTTTACCATAATAGTAGCTTTAACCACGTTTGAAGACAGTCCCTTTAATAGTTCTTCAGTTGAGCGATATTTAATATATGCATCCTATGGGAGATATTTCCCCCCTGCGCCTACCGCTTTATTTTTATTCTCAATAGAGTAGTATACCATAAGAGTGACTTCTACAAAGTTTGAACATTCTCACTATAACAGTTCTTAAGATATGCTATATTAAACATTGGCGTCTTATGGGGGGAACCACTTCCCCCGCTACTATTTTATTTAAATTTTGGGGCTTAGAAGATCCTACAACCAAAAGTTCAACAAAATGCGTGCAGCGGCTCTTAAGATATGCGATATTTAATATTGGCATCCAATGGGGGGTACCAATTCCCCTGCCCCTATCGAAAAAATAAGTAGCCTATTTTATTTTTAGGGCTCACATGATGTTACTGTAAAAATTTCAGGAAAATCGGTTTAGTAGTTTAGGAGTCTATAAGCCAACAAACAAACATACAAACAAACAAACAAACAAACAAACAAACATACAAACATTTTTCATTTTTATATATATAGATAGAAGATGTATATAGAAGATTTTTTTATACCCTTCACCGAAGGTAAGAGGGTATATATAACTTTGTCATTCCGTTTGTATGTTCCACAATATTGATCCTACACACTATAAAGTATATATATTCTGGGTCCTTATGAAAAGCGAAGTTCAAATCCGGTTGTCCGTCTGTCCGTCTGTCCGTGTGTATGTTAAAATGGGTTTTCCGAAAACCCTAGAAATGATGTGGACTAGGTTGATGTATATTTATGTCACATATACTCCGTTTAAGTTTGCTATTGAAATTCAGCCAGATCGGTCCAAAAATTACGAAGATATGAGCAAAAAACCGCGACTACCTCTAAATTTTTCCAAAAATCCCTTGTTGTTGTTGTATTTTTTTTATTTCTGTATATCTGGGGAACGGCAAAAGCCAAAGTTTCCAAATTAGGTACACACATTTAGGTTGCCAATACACACCATCCTACAAAATGTGGGCGGGATTTTAGAAGTGGGCAAGGTACCTCCCGTACAAAAAAAATTAAAAATTTTATAAAAACGTAAATTTTAGGGCTGCTATATGTCCTATGGATATGACTTATAAACCAAAATATTTTGTTTACTGTATATGTAGCTGTATAGCTATACAATATGGCAAAGAGGCAGAATCGAAATTTGTCCTCGAGCATTATTTAAAATCCAGTGTTTCTTCTGAAAAATAAAGAATATTTACCGCTTTAGAATTTTCTAAAGAATGCTGAATCTTATCAACATATTTACGTTATTCGATAACAAGAGTTTCAGATCACCATAATCTTCAGAACATTGCTATTTGTTAACAATTCTTTTTATATACATACGTTGAACAATTTACATTTATATTTAAGTTTTAATGCATCCAAAGAAATCTATGTTCCTTTTATTTTGTTAGTAAAGTACTTTAAAATGTAAACTAAAATCATGTTTATTTTTATACCCTTCACCGAACGTAAAAGGTTATATACATTTAAGTTGATCATTTCCGTCTGTTTGTTGAAATTGGGTTTTCGAAGACGGGGGCGTTGTTGTTATATACATAGTTCTGTCACATCGGCTCCGTTAAGATCGACTGCCTTTAATTTTTTTCATAAAATTCCATGTTACTATTTTCTTTTTCTATACCTATCACAAAAAGTAACGATTTATATGACTTTTGCGTTTTGTTTATTTATTTATTTATCTATTTTCCTGTATATATAGAAAGAGAAAAAGTTTCCAAATTAGCTACAAACATCTTGGTTATTAAAACACAACATCCGACATAATGTGGGCGTTTACATAACTTTTTGTTCTTATTGCACCATGGTGAAGGGTATATAAGATTCGGCATAGCCAAATATAGCACTCTTACTTGTTTAAATTAAATTTGTTTATTTTTTTTTTATATTTTAATAAGCAATTGTCATTTTGAAATAAAAATACAACATTAATTAAAAAACAAAATTAAGTGCAAAGAGGAATGTCAGAAAAAAACACAGAAAATGCGATTAATATCTTTTTTCTACCCTGCTAACTTCTCTCCCCGCTCGCTTTCAAACTAAAAAAGACATCCCAGCGGTAAATGGAACTAAGTACCTAGATTATAATCGATGACATTAGCATAACATTCTAAGCGAGCGATTTAAGTACTTATAATGTTATATATGTGTAATCTAATAAATATCACCTACTAATTATAACTTCGATTACAATATAAAGCCTAGATTACACTATCTCACAAGTCTTACGTATTCCATAATACTTTGTTAGATAGAAATCTTATGAGTTTTGTTGCGACTGTCAAAAAATCTAATGTAACATGACAGTTTGTGTTCACACCATCAAACAAAGTTAAACACTCATACATGAATGACATAAAATGCAACCCTGATCCAATGAAAAGTATTTTTGTTTAGACATTTTTCAAACAATGATGAAGTCGTATGGGATGTCAAACATTTTTCATAATAGGGTGAGTTCCAAAACATCATTTGCAAAGCGACTCGCTTTTTTAAGTGCTTTCTACCAAGCAACCGTGAAAAATTGTACAATGTTATCTGTACCAAAGTTCACTAAAAACAATATCGATGCGTACACAATAATCAAACTAGATATAGTTAAGCTCTATGATACTTTTTTGACTTTGACTGCAAAGTATTATGATGTTAAGGAACTCAGCCACACTTGTCATTTTCGTGACACATTGCATTCACACTATCACACTTTGTCAAATTACTTGAGTTTTTGACATGTATTAATACAAAGTTTAATAGTGTAATCTAGCCTTTACATTCGATTTTTTGACAGTCGCAACAAAACTCATTAGGTTTCTATCTCACAAAGTATTATGGAATACGTAAGACTTGTGAGATAGTGTTATCTAGGCTTGAGTGTGTTTATCTTAAAAAAATTAATAATACCTATTTCTACTTATTAAAACTTCGATTAGAATGTAAGTGATGAGTTAAGCTAAGATCCCACTATCGGCGCAATGTACCAATTTTTGGCGTATTTCATGTGCCGATAGTGTGAACGGTCAAAATGTTTTAATATGCGACAATCTGTGCCGAAATTGTGCTGACTGTGGACAATCAAAATTAACCTAGATGCGCCGATAATGTGAACACTATTTTGCACAATGTGGAGCAATCAAATTGTTTAATATGTACCGATTTTTATCGGCCACTTGTGTGCCGATCACAGTCGCCAATCAGCGCCGATACAAGGGATGGCAAAACGAAATTTTTAAGTTGCACAAACTGGCTACTAAAATTTTACTTTTTTGAGCTTAATTGTACCAAAATTACATTTGTTTTATCTATTATTTATGTATTGAAACGTTAATTAGTACATTTGTACTACTAAATGAAAGAAAACAATTCGCTTTAACCAAAACATTGAAGTTGTATCGATGTTGCCATCCCTGGTTTGTAAACATATGTTTACAAAACAATAAATACAAAAAAAAAAGAACAAGTGCAGTAAGTTTGAGTGAAATTTAATATTATTTAAAATTGTTAGGAAACATAATTTAATATTCGGGCGGAGAATTTTGCGAATTTCTAAAGTAAAATTATGTCTGCCAACAAGTAAATAAACAAAAACATTTGATTTAATTTGCCCAAATAGCACGATAGTGTGACTGCATTGTACCGATTATTGTCGCAATTGAGTTTTGGCCGATATGAACCGAAAAAATTGTCACAATGTGCGACGATAATGGGACCACCTAAGAAAAAATTGTGCAAAGTTTTTTAATGTGTGCCGATATAGCACGATAAAAATCGTCACAGATTGTGCTATTTGAGCCGATAGTGGGATCTTAGCTTTAGTGTGTTTATGCACATAAATGCAAAGACACAAAAAATACCGTTATAGCGGCTTTAGAAAAAAAAACAAGAAATGTGTATCACTATACAGAAGTTACTTTAAAGTTAATAGTGCAACAGGAAGGTTACTTTAAGTTTGTAAAGAAATAAATAATAATATTTTACCTTTATGTACCACATTCCTTTAGATCGCAAAAATAAAAACCATGTTGAGACCAGCAGGCCTGGAAAAAATTTGGACCGTATATTGGGCACAGAAGCTTACGTGGCCCTAAATTATGATGGCGTTAATGGAAAAAGAGGGTTCAAGGAATTTAAATCGCTTCATGATGCAGTTTTCGGTAAGATTTGTTTAGACTTTTTATATTTTATTTATACAAAATTGCACTTTGTTTATTTCCAGATGCTGTCAAGGAAGAGGGCTCAACAATTGAGAAATTTAAAAAAAAATATGCAGCATTGCTTTAAGACTTAAGGCCCAACCACAATGTGCTTAAGTTGGCTTAAGCGAATGAGCGAATACATGTAAATTATATGAGGCAAACCATATTGAACTTAAGGAAACTTTTTGCAAAGTTTAATGAAACTGTCATTTGCTTAAGCAAGGTGCGAATCTAATCGCACATTCCGTACGGAATCAAATGTTTTTTTATTTTGTTTTTGTTTTCTTAAATACGTTTGAGAGACTTTTTGTTAATTTTTGACAGTAGGTTAAGTAAGACTATGCATATTATGGTTGAGTCTTTACAAAAACAGACATTTTGCAAAAAAATGCAGAGATAAAAAAAAATAATTTATAATATAAAATCAAATTAAAAATGTATGTTTTAATACTTAGTTTAAGTTTTTTATGTGCCTTAATCCCTAAAGGGAAATATATTTATTTTTATTATTATTTTTTGAAAATAAAGCATTCTTTTAAAAATAATTGCATTAGACTTTCAATTATAAAATCATCAGGATTAGTGGTACCACCTCATATTCTTGCCTTACAATTGTAAATCCGACTGTAAACGACATACATACATTACAGTTTAATTTGCCTGAATTTATTGACGTGCCATCAAGCTCGCTTAGAACTCCACTTATAACGTTAAGGCCCAAATACATTGATCAAAATACTCATCAAGCATTGTGGTAGTATTAGTGAAAATATGTTTGTATGTGTCACACCGACGATGCTGGATGGAAAATCAAAAAATTTAGATATGACGGCGAATATTACGTCAAGCACACGTACACGATGAATTCGCCGGCTGGACAAGCATTTGACAAGTGGTTTTGGGCCTTTAGTGAAATGGCACTTACTGACATCGCTGCTTAGTGCTGGTTCACACACGTCAAGTTTGACTCGTCAAGTGTTGAGTTTTTGGGAGAGAAGGGAAAAGAAATGGCCTTCTCTTTTCCCTTCTCTCCTAAAAGATCATGACTTGACGTGTGTGAACCGGCACTTACATTTTAAGCGAGAGCACACTAATTAAGCAGCCTATGACACTCGTGTGTAAATGTAAGCAGAAATATAAGCGACAGCATCAGTACTGATTAGTGCTGGGAAACTATCGAAAATATCGATAGGAAAAATATAAATATCGACATTTTTATTATTTGAAATACAGCTATGAAGACATCTAACAGCAGCTATACACACACAGTTTTTTGCCGCAAATTTTTACTTGCTATTATTAATTCGCGCTGAATTACAGCAATGAATGCAAACAACAAGAATGGCAAGTGGTATGGATTGCTTAGCAGTACTTTTTACTGCTAATTAAAGGCCTTTAAGTTGAAATTTTACATGTTTATATAGCGACTGAAATGTTAAATATGTTTGTAATGTTGTAAAAAATATGCAAATTCAAATGCAATTGCACGAATAAGACAAAATATTGAACGACCATTAGAGTCCGCTAGGTTGATTACCTTTTTGGGTTTAGAATTTAGAAAATTTTTTAAAGTTGCAGTGAATTATCTTATAGTCCCTGTTACTTCGGTTCCTTCAGAAAGGTAGTTATAAATTTTAAAAAAACTGCCATTTAAAATAACGTGCGTATATACATACATACGTCTCATTCATTCAATAAAGTGATAAAAACAACGTACTGCAGCCTCATACCATGTTTCCACGGTACGTGCTTCGCTCTCTATTCATGCTTCACATCCCAATCATGAACGAAGCAACTGCTTCGCCATACAAAATTTTGAGAGCGAAGCAAGTAGATTCATATTGAATCTACTTGCAAAGCACGAAAAATTACTCTCTTCTCTAATTTTTATCGCAAGGTTATCTGAACTAGCTGTAAAAATCGATTGTTTCAGAGTTGTCAACTCGGTGCGTTTCGCACCATTTTGGTGCTTTTTAAATTTTGTTCTGCTATAACAATAATGATGAAAATATTAACTTTATTAATTTGGAATAATTAAAATAAATTTTTGATCACCTTTTCAAAAGTTTTAAACAGAATTTATTAAATCAATTTATGAAAATATATCATCTTGTACAAATGAATGCAAACATAAATACTATCCCTTATATTCATTAAAAAAGGATTTTTTTATGAAAATTTGTTTAATAAACCTGTCATAAACCTAAACTATTTTTTATTAATATGGAGGTATGTATTTATGTAGAAATTTGTTTAATTTTTTTATAAAGTTTTTGGTTTTTCTTTTTTTACTATGTAAAAGGCTGTTTTATCGTTATATTTTTTGTATGAAAATTTTAAACTTCTTAATAAATATTATATTTTTAAAAATATTTTAATAACACGATAAATACTGAACTCTTGCTAATTTAGAATCCTTACTAGATATTAAGTGTTGAATTCTTTATAAAAAAAATTAGATATATTTTATGCAATTAAAAAAAATTTACCTAGTATATATGAATGCCGAGTCGAATTCAACAAGGTAAACTCGTCGCTACAACAATTACAACTCTTATAAATAAAATGAGTTTTTTCTCAAAAAATTTTAACTTCGACAATTAAATGTAATTAAAACAAAAAAATTAAAGAAGAACATTTTTTGACAAATTGGACTTAACAGCTGACAGGCAGTTGCTCTAAAGACTTTACCTGGTTGAATTTGCCTTAAATGAATGCTAACAAATTTGTGTAGTTTTTTTATGTTTGATAAGTTTTATTTTTTTTTTTTTCTAAAAACTCTGAACTTTAAAGACTTTTTTATTGTTATACAGTAGAATCGCAAAAAAGTAAACCGAAATATTCCAAGGGTTGTTTACCCTTTCGAAATATTAAATATTCTAAGGGCCATTATTATAACTTGGCGTTAGCTGTTATCCGACAGTTAACAGACGCTTTTTGACAGATAACACATTATTATCTGTCAATTAACTTTAGCTAACTTCAAGTTGTAATAATGGCCCTAAGCGGTATTTAATTGTAAAAAAATGCAATAAAGCAAATTTTTCGAAAATAACACAGTCAATTTATTTAAATTACTTATTTTTAATAAATTAACTTAGATTTAATTTGCACCGGCTGGTTTAAAGAGCACAACTCCTCTTAAACTACAATTTACGATGCTACTTTATTTTTAATATAAACATGTTATGCAAAATTAATTTAATATTTTAAATAAAAAAAAAATTCTAAACTTGCTGCGTTTTTTCTCCATTTTGGTGGGGTTTGAAAATGCAAAGTTGACAACACTGATATGTTTATTAAAGACAACTGTCAAATCGAAGCAAGTAGATACGTCGTGTAAACACCATTATTCATTAACATGATTCAGAGAGCGAAGCAGGTGATTCAAATCGTCGTGGAAACATGGCATTATAAAAAAATAATTAAAGTTTTCCTGCACAAGTACAAACGTTCCGTCGAAGTAATATCGATATTATCGATAAATATCGATAGTATCCCAGCACTAGTACTGATTGCTACTAAAGGCTAGATTACACTATTATACTTTGTATTAATACATGTCAAAAACTCAAGTAATATGGCAAAGTGTGATAGTGTGAATGCAATGTGTCACGAAAATGACAAGTATTAAGAAAAAAGTTTGACATCCCATACGACTTCATCGTTTTTTGAAAAATTTCTAAACAATAATACTTTTCACTGGATCAGGGTTGCATTTTATTTCATGTGTGAGTGTTTATACTTTGTGTGATGATGTGAATACAAACTGTCATGTTACATTAGATTTTTTGACAGTCGCAACAAAACTCATTTGATTTCTATCTCACAAAGTATTATGGAATACGTAAGACTTGTGAGATAGTGTAATCTAGGCTTAAATATTACTGACATCAGCGATTAAGTAATGGGCATTATTACCGCTGGGCATCTAACTTATTACCTATTGGTGTTAGCAAAGTTTGTCCAAAGTAGCTTCGATAGCTATTTGATCAATATTTTGAAAAAAAAAATTTTTTTGTTGTTTTAAATTTTTTTTTTAAATTAAAGACTTTTTTTATCCGGAATGTTTTTTTTTTTTGCTCAAAATAAAAGTTATTTATATTCATTTAAGTTAGTTCTGGTCTTTTACACAGCGTTTACATTTGCCAGTACTGGCAAGACAGTAAGCTTATACATATTAGTTGGCAAAACAATGCAAAAACAAAATAGCTGTAAAAGTGTTTATGTATTAGTGAAAAAGTTTGAATGAATTGTTACTGCCTTGCCAGTACTGGCAAATGTAAACGCTATGTAAGGAAAAAATTCAAAATAGTGCTGCTTATGCTAAAAATTAAAAAACCGTCGTCTAGAGTTAGAAATTGTTTTTTTTATTACAAAAAAGCTTTATAAAATACATAACTGAAATATAGCTCATAGAATAAATTCGAAAAATGAAAAATGTTGAATATAATATAAAGTTACCTTCGGAAGGAAATAATTCCCAGTTTCTATTTGTTAAAATTGTTGAGTTAAATACATTCAATTTATAAAGTATCACTATCCAGTGTGACACAAAGAATGCTGACGAAGGCCGTAGCGGGCCAGAAAATGCATTACATTCTGCTGGTGTCTAATAACACAGTACAACAGCCAATCTGGGGGGTGAGAAATTCCAAGTCAGGGTGATGGTACTAGGTCAGTATAGTAAAACCCTCAAAGGGTTTGGCGTTCGTATGTGTCAGTTTTTTTTTATGACATTTTAAATTTTTTTCCTTATCTTGATGCTTTTTCGCTTCCCTACAAGAATAGTGACGGTCATTTGACCTATCATATGACCGACATTGCTGATACAGATGTCGGTCATCGCGTAGAACAAAGTTTCTATCATTTTCTTAAGGCCAACGTGAAAAAAATGACCTGAACTTTTGTGTACGTGTGATTTTGCATCCTTCTTTAACCTATGAATTTTGTGGTAGATAAAACATATATCTGATCTGTTTACTCTTATACTCTTTACATATCAGTACTGATGTATGAACCGGACACAGCTGACTAGTCAGTACTGATGCATATACCGGTCCCAGCTGACTAGTCAGTACTGATGCATATATTCGTCACTACTGACGTATTTTTAGCTTAAATAAAACACGATTAATTTTATTAAACTCTCACACATATTTTTGTTTTTTATTTTAAATAAAATTCAATATTTGTTCGTTTTACAAAATAAATTAAATAAATAAATAATTATTTTTTGTCCTATGTGGTAATTTAAATTTTATAAAGCTTTTTTGCAATGGTCCCAACTTCAATATTTCACTTGGGTTTTGCTTAAGTCAACCTTTGGTTAGCATTGATGCTATAGATAAGTACATATACTAAGGAATGATCCTACACTACCAGAATATCTCATAGTTTCATTAGAATCATTCCTAAGTATATGTTTACATCTATAGCATCAATGTTAACCAAAGGTTGGCTTTAGCAAAAACCAAGTGAAATATTTAAAGAATGGGAATATTGCAAAAAGGCTTAATAAAACAGGGACCGATACAGTTATTCCTCCTTTCATAAACGTCAGATGATAACAGTTTTTTTTATTAAATATTAGACGTTGCTCGTAACCAATAGTTTTATTAAAAAGTTATTGGTTTTTGCAAAACGTTTGGCTAGATCAAGCACCATTTAACTGCTTTTAAATATCATTGTACAATTCTGCTACATATTGTATCCATTCGAAACGTTTGCTTTGTTTAATTTTTACTAAAAACTTTTTAGACCATAAAGAGTGTCTGATTCCTCACAATTGTAAAGAGCACACACTAAAGAGGTTACTGTGCGATCAAGAAGTGCTAGATTTGTGTTTTTCGCTACAATTTGCAAAATACTGTAAAATACAAAAAAAAAGACGACTTAATTTTGTTTAAAAACAAATTTTCATGATAACATACCTCTGAATATCGTATAACCAACTCTGGCTCCTTATAATGCAACCAAATCAAGTTGACTGCTGTACGTATGCGTTTACACCATTCACTGCAGGTGGAAGAATTAACACGGAAAAATGTTTTCGCCTCTAATCATAATATGACGATTATCCAACTGAACATCGGGATGAGCCACTTCATTGAGAATACTTTCAGCACCGCCAGCAGGAGCCAAACCAATTAATTCCCAGTAATCTACATGCAATTCGTGTCCACCTGGTGCATAAAACAAATAAATGAGTTTGTACAATATTGTTCACGAAACGAAACTTACCGATTTGCCTTCTGGCACAGGTTTTAGTGTACCAAACATTGTAAAAATCCGTAATGTAAATAAAAAATTAAACCTTTGCCTTGACGTCTTAAACGATGTGTCCATCCATAGATTTTAACGTTTCTGTTAATTTTCGACACATTCAAATATGCACCTGGCCAACTGGGATCTTCGGATATGAGTATTTTTGGCTTCATCCAAATTTTGTTTAGGCTTTTCCGCATCTTCAGCTTCGCGTTTTTCTTTTTCGCATTTTTTTAACTTACTTACCCAAATCCTTTGGATTTTCTTTATTTATTTTAATAATTTAATAATTATTAAAATATTTTGCAGTATTTAATTTAAACAATTCACAAATATTAGCCAGTATGTATAACAAAAATTAAAAAAAAATTGACATTTTTGTGGTGTTTTCAGTTGTTCTACTCTAACATATATGTTAGAGTGGTACAACTAATGTAAAATTGTTGCAAGTGTGTTAGTAAAATTTTTTTTTTTTTTAGTTTAGGTCATCCATTTCTTGTAGGGTTAGTTGTAACATTTTGGCAAAAACGTAGTTTAACATAACTCGAGAACCACTTGTCCGATTTTGATGAAACAAATTTAGAAAAATTAAGAATTACAATTTCTCTAATCTGTTTCTATACCGTTTTCCTATATGTGCAACACTTTCGAAGTTAAAAATGAATGTATGGAGAAAAAAAATATTTTTTGCCCAAAAAATTGAAATTTTTTATTTTTAATTCATAAAAAATCCAAAACAGTAAAAAAAAGTTTCAAGTCCTATTACTTTCACGTGAAGTCGCATAACCTATGAAATAAATGAGACATAAATCATGAAAATCGATGAACGCGTTTCGCTTTTATTAACAATTAAGTGAAGGTATGCATTTCAAAAATTTGCTCGAGATATGCACAAAATTCTCTGCAAAAACATTTATGACTTTTTTTATGATTCTTAGAATTCAAAAAAAAAAAGTAATAAACAAAAGGTTATTTGATTTTTATGATTGCGGTAGCAAAGTAATAAGCGGTAAAAAATGTGCGTGGACAATTGGGGTTTTCCGTTGGCTACCGGTATGATTTTTTTACAGAAATTCCACCCACATCAGTCAGTAAAATATTGAAAAATACGTAGTATTTATAGGTGTTCATTTATCGATTTTTGTCATTCAACAAGTGCCGACGAACGCGAACAGTAAAAGTGATTTTTCTCCAGTCCCGAACAACCACCATCGAAAAAGTCTAGGCAATATTTATTAAAATAAATAAAAATAAATAAATAAAATAAAAATAAAAAATTATAAAAATGTTTACTTAATTTTTTTAGTAGTTTATGGCCAGAAGTCTGGAGTTATTGGGGAAAATTTATAAAAAAGGCGATATATGACACTTTTTTGAATAAAAACAAATATCAATATTCTTGTCAAAATGGGATACCTTCACTTAATTGTAAATAAAAGCAGAACGCGTTAATCTATTTCTATGATCTATGTCGCATTTTGTTTATAGGTTATGTGACTTTACATGAAATTAATAACACTTGATCCTTTTTTCCGTTTTGGATTTTTTATGAATTTAAAAAAAAAAATTTAATTTTTAGGCAAAAAAATATTTTTTTTTTCTACACAAATTTATTTTTACCGGCAAAACTGTTGTATATAAAGAAAAACGTTATATAAACGGATTATAGAAATTGTAATTCTAAATTTTTTTGAGTTTGTTTTAGCAAAATCGGACAAGTGGTTCTCGAGTTATGTTAAACTACGTTTTTGCCAAAATGTTACAACTAAGCGAAAAAACATCAAGATAAGGAAAAATTTAAAATGTCATAAAAAAAACTGACACATACGAACGCCAAACCCTTTGAGGGTTTTACTATACTGACCTAGTACCATCACCCTGACTTGGAATTTCTCACCCCCCAGACAATAATCCCAAAAATGTTCCATAGTGTAATTGTAAATTTTTCTGTACATACAATATACCTCATTGCTGTCCAAAGGAAAGCTAAAATGTAACAAGAAAATACAATATAATAGTCTGGTAGTGTATAAAGTCATTTCTGAAAAATTGAAGGAATCGAACTATTACAAAAAAGCTTTATAAAATACATAACTGAAATTTAGCTCATAGAATAAATTCGAAAAATGAAAAATGTTGAATAGAATTATAAAAATTAAAAAAAAAAACAAAAAAATATTTTTTCATAATGTTGATCACATAGCTATCGCTATACTTGGGAAAATATTTGCTAACACTAATAGGTAATAAGTTACATGGATGAGAAAGAACAACTGTTTGGCCAAAATGTCAAACTTTGGCCCCCTCTAACTCAGAAACTTTTTGACCGATATTGTTGAAAATTTACGTCTAATATCCAAAAGGACTAACCTTGGTGCGAATTTCATCCAAATCGGAAGACATCGATTTAAAAATTGGGTCACTTGACATGAAATCACCCAGATATAAAAGCCTCCTAGGCCAATTAACATATATTACAAAGATATATTCCTGAATACAAATACAGTTTAATTTTAATACATAGTTATAAACATACTTTCACTTATAACTAATAAAAAAAAACTCATTCAAATGAGCCAAACCAAAAAAAAAAAAAAATTTTAAAAAAGATCATATGAAAATGTAGTCCAATAAGAAGTAGTACGTCTAATTCTTTTATTTAATATATCAAACAAGAAAAGGAAGCGTAAATAAAAGTTTAAAATATGCATAAAATAAAACCAGTAGTCTATAAAAAACAAGTGTCTAAGAAGCTTTAACCGAAAAACATTGTTCGTATGTGAAAACAAACAAAGTTCAAGAGGTATAATGTTCCAAAAGCGCGCATCTCTTATAAAAAATCACCGTTCAAATACTGAGTATCTTATCCCAGGAATAATTATTTGTGGTTTTTTACTGGAATGAGAAAATATAAATTCATACCGAAGTTGCACAGGCAAACCACTTCTTATAACCTTGTAGAAATTCAATAGATTACGATATAAAATAAAACTCTTGAAATAACAACCCAAGAAGCATCGAACATACTCTGAAATATGCATTCTATTTCGAACATTGTACACATTAAAGGTCTGCATGACTACATTTAAAAGGCATATGAATACATTCATTTGTTTTTTAAGTAGGTAAAGTTAAGTACAACAAACGATTTAAGTACGCAGTGCTTTACATTTTATGTTAAAAAAACAAATGAATAAACACACAAGGCAAAAGAGAAAAGAAAACAACTGTATTTAAACAGAAACAAATACTACCACATTCAAATAAAACAGACATAATAAAATGTGTATAAGTTTCGAATATAATATTATTTGAATGTTTTACTCATAACATGAATACATTAATATTATTACTAGCAACTTTTGTTATGGAAATCGAAAACGTAAAACGCAAGAATTTTAAAGTCCTTTTTAATATACTTTTAATCCAATTTTTATAATTTTTGTTGCAAAATTCTGTTTGATAGAAATATATTTGTAATGAGAATAAACATAAGTACTAATTTTACTACGGTAGTATTTCTTGCACACAGGTAACTGTTACCATATACTTGTGTGTGTTTGCATTTTCAAATTGAGTAAATAAATATTCAAAGAAAAAGAGTAAATAGAATGTGTGCCTTTGTTGTGATAAAGTAAAACACAGACTACACTCTCTTTTATGTTTTAACTCTTAAACTCTGTAAACCAGTACTTAACTATTTAAATATTTGAATGAATATTGGAATGCTTGTGTGTAATAAACAAATGAATGTATTCTTGCAGCCCTTTAGTACACATAACGCACTATCATGTTCATAATACGTTTCAATCTACAGTGGTCGGCATATTTATTTTGACACCTGAGAAATTTTACCATTTTGAATTTTTTCAGATTTCCAAAAAATTAAAAATTTCAATATTTTTTTTTTTAAATGAAAGTAGGATTTATTTAATAACTAAAAAACATAAAATCATAACTTCTTAAATAAAATTTGCATTCTTTGCAACTAATTTAAAAATTTAGAGGATGGCATAAGTATTTTGACATATGTATAGTATTTTTACTCTTTAAACGAAAATATGTTATTCCAACTTTTATAATACTTTTGGATATTTTTAATATTAATAACACGTGTACACCCAGAGAAAAAACATGTTTAAATATGGTCACCTCCAATCACACTATTTTTAAAAAAAATTTTGAACATAATATGTTTAATATAACCATATTATTGTCAGCGGTAACCATATTATGGTTAAATTAGTCCTCCATAAAGAAGCGACAACCATATTATGGTTGCCTCCGAACATGTTATAATTAGTAATAACTAAAATATGTTTAACACTTATAATAACATGGTTGGTTTTCAAAAATACTATTGTAAATTTAAAAACAAATTATTATCATATTTAACCATACCATTTTTAGAGGCAACCATAATATGGTTGTGGGTTCTTTATGGAGGACTAATTTAACCATATAATTGTTGTCGTTGAAAATTATATGGTTATATTAACCATTATATGTTTAAATTTTCTTTAAAAATAGTTTGGTTGGAGGTGACCATATTAAAACATGTTTTTTCTCTACGTGTACCCTCCTTTAGCAGCAATGACTTTCCGGAGTCTTTTAGGAACTGAATCGATCAAGTTTTGAATGCATTTTGTTGGTATGTCCTCCCACAAAGATTTAACCTCTGAAAATGTTCCTTCCCTGGTTCTTGTCAGATCTGCGGTTCTTTGGCGCTTTATATATGACCAAATATGCTCAATCACATTCAAATCCGGACTTTGGGGTGGCCAATCCAAAGTTTCAATGCAATTTTCTGTCAAAAATGCTTTAATTATTTTACTCTTGTGGCAAGGCGCATTGTCCTGTTGGAAAATAAATGACGGTCCAATCAACCTATCGCCAGAAGAAAATTTTTAAATATTGGTTTTGGTTCATCGAACCCAAGCCTTTATATGCTATACAGCCCCAGAACATGACTGTGCCACCTCCATAACTAACTTTTTAGACAACAGTAGCTCGTTTCTGTATTTCTCGCATCGTAAAATTTCTTACATGAAGTGTGAAACAAAAAATTCCATCGTTTCTCGATTTATGAGATAAAAGTGTTTCTGTATTTGAATGCGAAAACAGACACAACTAATTGTGTTTATACTGGAATATTTCCAGTAATTAAGTTTAAAATAAAAGCGAAACGTCAACAAAAGAAATAAATATAATAAAAACAGGGCTGCCAGAATGAACGAGTTATCGTCATCTTGACGATTTTTTGTTCCGATATTAACAAAGTGACGTTTTGATGATTTTTTCTAAAAAAGTGACGAAAGCAAAAACAAAATCAAAAATATTTTATCATTTTGTCGTTACTTTCTATAGAAATTCATCTTGAATTTTTAAATTTCAAACACTTCTTTTTTGTGGCGTTGAAAATTTAAAAAAAAATAATATGAATGTCTGTAGAAAGCAACAACAAATTTATAAAATATTTTTGATTTTGTTTTTGCTTTTAATGAAATTGTATCGGCAAAAGCAAAATTTCGAGGGAACATTTAATACTTCTTATTACATATACAAAATATGATTGATATTTGATATTCTTATCTTATATGTACACTTTTGTGCCAAAACCATTATTCCGGCAAGAAAGAAATTTGTTTGTCTCCCAGTAAAAACTTTTTCAAAATGGATAGCTTCTTTCACTCGTTATTTAGTAGCTTTCTTCCATAAGAACTTCGATAACTACTTTTTTCTGGATGTATTTGGAAAAAAATGACTTACTTTTGAATTTGTTCATTTTGGCACAACCCTTGTAAAATTCATTAGTTTTTCAGTAGAATTGTATGTAGTGCTTTTATAAGTTTCTGATTACTTAACATATTATTTTGTAGGCGAAGATTTTACTGGGTCCTTAACCCGTTTATTTATGAACCGATTTTTTTTAATTTTAACTACCAGGTATTCTACTAAGTCTATTTCAGGTAAAAAAAGAAAAAGATTATAGGAATAGGTAAATTAAAGATTTATATCTCAGCCATTTGTAAACCGATATAGTTAAATTTCAATAATATACTATTTGGGACTACTTACGATATAAATATAAAACAACGTTGTCACTATCAATTCCATAAAAACCCAGAATATTTATAATACTGTTATCAAAGCTGATTTAATTTAGAAATTTTCCATTTTGATCTCGGTTTTTGTAAATATGTATATATCTATTTTAAAAAAGGATGTATGTTTATTTTATTAAGCTTGGTTTCTTTTTCCTCCAGCTTAACAAAATAAATATGTATAAATTTAATGAAATTATTAAATACCCATGAACTTTAACTATGTTTTTGTTTGATTATTTTATAATAAAAGTCGAAACAAATTTGTTTAAAATTGATTTTAAATTGCACGATTCTTAAAACAAAAAAGACGATCTTTTTTATTTTTTTCTCAGGAAATATACGATTTTGACACAAATTTATCTGGCAACACTGATGAAAACCAAAACAAGAAAAGGCTAAAAAAAATTTTATATAACAAAATATAACAATTGTTTTTTGTTTATTTTCATCATATAAATTATGAATTCATCATTTATATTCCTTCTATTTTTTTATTTATTTTAAAAAAATAGTATATAAACATATAAACAGTCTGTCTACGTATTTTGTACTCCTTGGCAATATTTGTTACAGATATTCCAAGATTATACTTGGTTATAATTTCACTCCAGACGAAGTTGGTTAATTCCGACATTTTTCCCATATTTACACAATAGAAATAGAATTTTTTTATTAATCTTTCATCGAATGTTAAAACTTAATACTCAACAACGACCGCTTTGTATTAAAGCTTAACACAAAAAAACAAAATTTGATGAAATAAGAGAATGTCAAAATAATTATGCCGTTACAAATTCTTGTACCAAATTGCATTTCTCCCTTCAAAATGAGAATGGGTAAAAATTTTGACAAAATATTTTGCATACGTATACTTAAGAATTAGTGTAAAGAAAATATCATTATAACTGTGCCGTTTTAGGAATTTCAATATTAAACAAGTAAGAAAGTATAGTCGATCAAGCCCGACCATATGATACCCTACACCACAGTATTTAAAAACACATCATGCTTATGTGTCCATGTAAATATGGATTTATCTATGTTTATAAACTTCATGAAAATCGGTTTGAAAGTTTGTGAGAGGCAGAAATTGCCCCTGCCTCCCCTTGTGGTCCTATTTTTTAAAAACTGTATAGCTAATGTGCCCCTATAGATATGGATCTATCTATGTTTTAAATTTCATTAAAATCGGTTTGAGAGGCAGAAATTGCCCCTATCTCCCCTCGTGGTCCGATTTTTTTAAAAATTTATACATTTTGTGTCCATATAGATATGGTTTTATCTATGTTTTAAATTTCATTAAAATCGGTTTGATAGTTTCTGAGAGGAAGAAATTTCCCTCTATCTTCCCTCGTGGTCCTACGATTCGGCCCATTATAAATAGGCTTGGTCCTTGTGCCAATAAGAACCTATGACCCAAATTTTATCAAATTATCTCCAAAATTGCGACCTGAACTTTGCGCACAAGATTACATGGACAGCCTGCCAGCCAGCCGGACGGACATCGTTAGTTCGACTTAGATAGTGATTCTGAGTAGATCGGCCACTATTTTAAGGCGTTACACACATCAGCACAAATGCGTAATACCCTCTCCACTATTGTGGTGTGGGTATAAAAACAATAAAACAATTCTTCACTATACTTTGTCAAAATAAATAAGCCGACCACTGTAGAAACAAAATAAGCCACCGTACCAGAAATAACCTCAAGCCCATACATTACATGAGGCATTAAAATCGTATGTGTAATAGTGTTCCTTATGTGAACTGGAAAAAAACACCAATTGAATAATGCCTACGTAAACTACCAATAACTTTGAAACTAAGCCTATCAATATAAACTCCTAAACATTGCAATCTATCAACAAAATCATATAAGATCACTAATAGAAACAGTTAACTCTGGATAATTAAAACTTCCAAATAATATCGCCTTAGTTTTAAAAGAGTTTACCAACAAATTATTAGCAGTAGGCCATTGCAGGAAACGACGAAGAGCATAGTCAATTTTAAATTGTAAAATATCACTATTATCTGCACCAATTCGAAACAAAAGCATGATATCATCTGCAAATAAAAACGATTTACAAAAGGGCGTATCAATACAAACAGGAAGATCATTTACGTATAACATAAACAGCAGCGGGCCCAAAACGGAACCCTGAAGAACACCACACGAAAGAGGTACTAAGCTTGAGTATTAGACTGGTCGCATCTTGTATGGGATTTTTTTTTTAATTTAATTATTTGCGCTGCTTAAAATATGAGGTTTGGTGTAAGAAATCATGATCTAATTTTTCAGGTCAATCCGACGGTGCCTAGCCGTGCCGGGTGGGGCCCAAAGTTCCCCATATTATAAAAAAACATCTTTTCTGTCATATCTTTATAGTTATACTAGTTGAAAAGCCGAAATATGGCTTCGTTACGATCTTCCGCAGAGAAAGTACTTCAAGTGTGCCAAATTTCAGCTTCCTATGTCATCAGATGGCTTCAGAAAATTGCGGAAAGAATAGGACATCCTGACATACTAAGAAATTATATATTGTATAGATAGATTAAAGTATTTGCTGTTTAATATTTTAGTATGATACGAACGAAAGATTTTTAACCTAATTCGGGGTCGCTGAATCCAGTGGTGCTAGCCGTTTTTTTAGGTTGGCTTTGGTTTTCGAGATATACCGTTATTTCGAAAATTAAGGATGTTGCACAACATATATTCGCGTAACTTACATAAAAACGCTTTAGCTTATTGAAAAACTAAAAAATACCGAAATTCCGCAATAAAATTTACTTTAAGAAAGGTAAAACGTTTTTCTTATATGCGCAGTCGTTTTAGAAACATAATTTTTTTTTTCTGGAAAAAAAAATAATTTTTTTATTAAAATTTCGGAATTTTTGTTTTTAAAAATTTATAAAAAATATTAAGTTGGGCAATAAATTTACGTTAAAATGTGACACAAAAAAATGCAGCTATGCTTCTAATTTTATACAGTCATATAAAAAACAACATTGCAAACAAAACAAGCTATAAATGATTAAAATCTGTTAACAACTTTTGATTTTATGTATTCACAAAAGACGAAAAATGTATATGGCGGTTTAATAAAATTCTTAAATTAATTAAAAATGTTCGTCTTTTGTGAATACATAAAATCAAAATAAAATAAAACGACCAACTCATGATTATCAGAGACAGAATTTTAACTTTTATTTTTGACTTAAAAAATATCAGTCAAAAATACTGGTCAAAAAATAATAGTTATTTTTTAATTTTTTTGAAAACAGTTACAGTCCCTGATTTAAAATGAATGAAATGAAGAACTCAAATTTGTAACAAGGTAACAAGTAATTAAATAGCAATATATTCAGAAAAAATGTACAGCAATCGATCCTAAGGATTTAATTATTATAAGCAAAAATATGCGCTGGCGGGACTTTACAAAAAACAGAAGTGGGTTTGGATTTTCATTACAAAATTGCATAGCTCTGCGAAATGGGCAATCCTTTTTGTGTAAAACCTTTTTTAGTAAGCTTTGGAGTAATATTGATTTATTTTCCATGTTATCAAATAAAAAAATCTTTTGCGCGTTCTTTTCTTTTGATAAGCCTTTATTGTCTAAGGTGTCGTTTATTGACGTTATGTTACTAAAATTCTCATATGGGCATTTCCTGGGGTCACGAACGTACGTTCGTACGCTTTTGATGTAAAAATAATATAGAAAACAAAACTTTTCCTAGCATTTTTTTGCAATTCGATAGCATTTGGGTAGCTCTATGTTTAGTACAAAAGATGGATTTCATCGAATTTAAGTTTTCATAATAAGAGTTACAAACGTGTGGTCACGAACGTACGCAAAATAGAAGTCAACTTCGGCTGGCAGTAGTGAAATGTAAAAATCTGCGTAATGAAACGGAATTTTCAAAAGTGATTAATTTATTTTAACACGTTGGCTGCCACGTCGCACGTTTTCATGCGACACCCAGATGTTACCCATACGCCACGTCGCACATTTTCGTGCGACACCCAGATGTTACCCTGAGGCCACGTCGCACACTTTCGTGCGACACCTAAATGTTACCCTTAGGCCACGTCGTGGATTCTCTGGCCTGTGGTGAACATTTTGGTATATTTCCCATGGCCGCTGTGTATTTTTAATAGTATTTTTTTGGGTAATAAAAAAGTTGGAAATTTTAATTTGTATTTTTATTAATTCTTTTAAAAATCAATTCATTTATGAGCAAAAAAATGTATAACAATATACATACATATATGTATGTAAATTCAAATGGAGATCTGCAGAAAAACAATACACTTAAAATTAGAAATTCAACTTGGAGATCAGTAGAAAAACCATAAACTTAAAATTAAAAAATCAATTTGTTAATGGAGTGCAAAAATAGTGATATTAAAATGTAAATTTATCAAAACTAATGCTTCTTCTTCTTCTTAGTGCCTAAAAATAAGTTTTGACTACTCGCGATTTTTTTTTTGTCCCTAATTTGCAGCTATAACGGTTTTTTTGTGTCGCACATTATCGTGCGACGTGGCCCCACAACATGTTTTATGTTCTCCCAGGCCATGTCGCACGAAAATGTGCGACACAAAAAAACCGTTATAACTGCAAAATTAGGGACCAAAATAAATTCGCGAGTAGTCCAAACTTATTTTTAGGCACAAAGAAACAAAAAGAACAAAAATAAGTTGTTGGCCTCAGGTGACCAAAATGGTTAAATGACATTGCTACTGAAGGATCAAAATTCTAAAAAGGCTTTGGCAGCCAACGTGTTAAAAGTGTATTAATGTACATAGGTCTCCATCCAGTATTTACAAAATAAAATATCTCTCTTGGTTTTTATTTAATTGGCTTATGTACCGCTCGCGAACGTACGATTCTTCCATATGTTTTTTGTCTTCAAATTTCCTTAACAAAAAAACTTAACACTCCTTTTACAATTGATTGTAATTAAGAGATTATGAAGAAAGAGTGTAAACATAACATATTTCTTGCATAAAATAAGTATATAAAAATGCCTTTAGAAGTAAAAATACAGGAAATTATAAAATTTTCCAGCCCAATTTCGTCAAGTAAAACAGCTCAGATATGCTAGGAAACCATTCTTTTATAAGAAGATACACTTTTTTTTAATAATAAACATTTTATTAAATGCCCATATGTATAATATTCGTCCTAGATCCCAGTGTTTATGTTTAATTCTGGCAATTTCACTATACCATTAACCCAACAAAAGCCTGTATCTTCTTTTAATACCCTCCACCGCAGATGAAAAGGATATTTATAACAGCTTTACCTAAACAAGAGCGAAAAGCCGAAAGTTTTCTTCACTATTAAACTCGTTCTAAAAATTTGATTTTTCCAATTGCAAAGCGTTGACGCCTCGCTATTTAGGGTTGCTTTATATAAATTGTATGGGCATGACAGTTTTTGACGACTTGAACCGTGCTATCAATATTGTGGTGTGAATTCTAATCAATGTTTGGTTCGATATTATACCAGATGTCTAAATATTATTCGGTTAATGCTATGTACAGCAATTCTTTCTTGGCTTGTTCTAAGATGTTGCTCTTCATTTCGTACTTTGCATTGTTGTGTTCTAATTAATAAATAATTAGGGAAAAATATTTTTTTATATAAATTTTTGATAAAAGCGGTCATAGCTTTAATAGTTTCACGTGATACTCTGTTCGAGTGCGTAAATTCCGCTTTGAAATTCTCCCAAAAGAAGCATCGTGGCTACTTGGAAACTGTTGAATTAAAAATCGGCTTAAAAAACTACAATTCCCAAGAGAACAAGCATTTCTCCGGCACAGTCAAATTGAAGAGCATCCTCCGCTTCAAAATTAAAATCTGCATCTTGAGTGATCAAGAGCATTGTGATGAAGCGAATTAGAACGATGTCAAATGCATGGATGTTGAAGCTTTGAAGAAATTGAACAAGGACAAGAAGTTGGTTAAGATATTATGACGCTTTCTCGGTTTCTAAATACTTGATCAAACAAATTCACCGTCTCTTGGGTCCCGGTCTGGGCAAGTCTGGTAAATTCATTGGCCTTTTGTCTCACGAAAAGTCCATGATAGCTAAGATTGAAGAAGTCAAATCAACCATCAACTTCAAGAAAGTATTGTGCTTCTTGTTGGTCATGTTCACATTAAGTCCAAACAATTAATTTGTTAATTTCTTGGTATGTTTGTAGAAGAAGAAGTGGCAAAACGTCCCACATACAGGTATTTGTTCTATCTAGCTTGAATTTAAGTAAAAGTTTAATCAAGTATTAAAAAGAATTTCGCACCAAATAGGAAAATGTAAAATTTTTGTGCAATTTGTTAACGTTACTTTGAACTGGAATAATTTTGAGAAAATTCTAAACAGCGAATTTCACAAATACCACGGATTCAATGCCCTGTAATTTTTTATAATAAAAAAATAACTTTATGTTAATTTTAACTTGAATTCAAATTCAATATGCGTATCGTAATTGCAGATATTTTTTTTTTGAGTATTAATACCATAATTTATTTAAACTTTCTTTTGACAAATCGGAGGCTCAATTTTAATTTTAGAACAATGATTTCTGCGGAACATCAGTTAAGAATTTTCAACAGATTCTATTGCAGCAAATTACTCTTGAGTATATCTAAATAATCCATTAAAATCATTTTGTCCTGTACGCATCAAATTGGACAAGCGCCAGAAGTAGAAAAATACACCCAACTTCTTTGTATAGTATTTTATTATTGATAAGCCAACTTATAAATCATATTCCGTCTGATCCAAACAAACTCGTTTTATTTCACGGGGCGGCATATGATCTTGTAAACATAGCCCGGTCTAAAGTGTTTTGTATCTACCTTCTCCACAAAAGTTGACAAGGGTTTAAGTTTGTCGTTCCGTTTTATTTTACAGCCGGATTTAAAAAAAACTACTTTTTATTTAAAAAATATCCGCTTTAAAAAACTAAGATATTTTAAAATAAAAAAATAATAATAATAAACCTGATGATCTGGCCTAAGCAACCAGTGAAATGCGCATAGGAATAGCTTATCCCATCAACAATAAATTTCAAGTGTTTTTATCAATAATAAAAACTGTGAATTAAGCACGAATAGCAAAATCTTTTGAATAATAATAAACTTTAAAAAAATTGGTTTATTAAACTATGTACATATGTTACGAAAATCAATTTTTAATATTCGCGAATACGAATGCGAATATCTGCGCCAATATTCGCCGAATACGAATATTCAGTTTAAAACTTAGCGCCACACAGTATTTATAATTTGATTGAAAAAATCTTCCAATCTCCTCAAAGGAACTGTTTGCATATTTATCAGTGTTTACAGCTAAATCTTGCATTAGAAAAGGCCAGAAAATGCTAAAAATTATTTTAGAAAATGCTAAAAAATTTTCAAGTTTGGCTAATAATTTATTTAAATTAAATTTTAGAAACTCATTTGAAACAAAATTAGTAATATTTTAAAAACTTAAGGCGGCCCACAGTGGTATTTCTTCATACATCTAACTGCAAAAAATAGAAGGAGTGATCCTACAACGATGAAATTTTGCACGCATGTTTAAATTTAAGTAGAATAGAAAAATACAAAAAAATTTTAAAATCCGTCGACTACTTGGGGTACCTCCCTTGGAACGCCATTTTTTCACGAATTTTTGTCCTCAATGTAAAGGTCGCAATTCTTTATAGAATTTTACGAAATTTGACACACATCTGTAAGTTGATCCAAGAAAGAGCACTACAAATTTTGGTTGAAATCCGTCGACTCCTAGGGGTACATCCCTTGGACCCCCATTTTTTTGCTTATTTTTCTTCTCAACGTATGGACCGCAATTCGCAACGAAATTTTATAAAATTTAGCAGATGTCCATAAGTTAATCTAGAAAAGAGCACTACAAATTTTGGTTGAAATCCGTCGACTGCTAGGGGTACCTTCCTTGGACCCCCATTTTTTTGCCTAATTTTCTTCTCAACGTATGGGCCGCAATTCGCAACGGATTTTGATAAAATTTAGCAAATGCCCATAAGTTGGTCTTAAAAAAGTACTACAAATTTTATTTGAAATCCGTCGACTCCTAGTGGTACCTCCCTTGGACCCCCATTTTTTTGCTTTTTTTCTTATCAACGTATGGGCCGCAATTCGCAACGGAATTTGATAAAATTTAGCAGATGTCCATAAGTTGATCACTACAAATTTTGGTTGAAATCCGTCGACTCCTAGGGTAACTCCCATGGACCCCCATTATTCCACGTAATTTTCTTTTCAATGTATAGGGCGCAATTGTCAATAGAATTTGATCCAATTTGGCACACGCGTATTAATTGATAAAAGAAAAAACTAACAATTTTGGTTGAAATGCGTCGTCTTTTATGCAACCTGAATGAAAAAATTTCGTATAAATATAATTCTCATTGAAAATACTAGTAATATTTAATTAAAGAAATGCATTTTATTCATCAACTATCATATATTTAACTACATCATCCAATTCTAAAATATTCTTATGAGGTTGACGTCTTAAGCTACTAATATATGGATCGGACGACTCAAGCAAACGATGAAAAACGATGAAAAAAAAATTTCATAATATTCAAAATGAATTATTTTTAATTAATTTACTTTCTAACGAAGTCGCGCTTCTCCCCAACGATTTAAAAAATGACCAAAAACCTCTTTTGAACTGCCTTTTTCACTATTTCAATTTCATCAATAACCGAATTTTACTGTTTTATAAAATTTGTTAACAAATTGACATTGCTACCACAATCAATAAGTTCCGGGCACAATTCACTATATGACACAGAAAATAAAATCATTTTTAGAATTATATTTTAAATTTTATTTCAATATTTATTATTATTTATTTATTAACGTTAACTATTTACTGGTTGCAAATTTTGTTTTCAATTTAAGCGGTTTTCTTCTATACATTTTCTTTTAATAAAACATATGATTTTGTTTATTTTATTTTTTTAATCTTATTCACTTTTAAAACCAGCTGTCAACAATTTATTAAGAAATTGTTGTTATAATTAGTAACTCAAATTTCTTTAAACCGTTAAGCCTAAAGGTATGCAAAACTTTTTTATTACAAATACTAGGGTGCAATATTCGTGACTTCTTATACTAAATTTGGATTTTTTTAAAATATTGACAAAAGTTGGTGAATTTTTTTGACTATTTAGAAAGAAGAGCCTTTTACCTTTCATTTCGTTATACTGAGAGCACGGAGGTAAACCGAGCTAACTGACTTTTTCTCCAACGAAAACAGCCAATGCTGAATTTTTAAGGACAATTTTGATGCACTCATATCTCCCAAACTATGTATGCAATAACTTTTTCTTTTCCTTTAAATTAAAAACAAGGCTTTGGACTTAAATAAAGTCGACACTCAGATTTTTCCGCTCGAAACATCTTCGATATATAAATCTCTGAATTTGAACAAAATTACCATATATTTCCCTTTCACAACATTAACATGACTTCAACCGATCTTTTCTAAGAATATATATACATATATCTTAAAAGAAATGCAGTTTTTGGATTGCCAGACTCTTCTCTATAAAATAGCATCATTAGATTTTTTTAAAGTAATAGTCAAAAAATGCCTTTTTTGCAGCAGAAATCCCATAGTGCGGCCCGGCCCGCAATGTAAAAAAATAAAAGCGATTTAATTTCTGTGCTTTGCTCTGATTTAAAAGATTCTATAAAAAGGAATTAAAACCAGTTTATTTCTAAAAGTTATCTTAAAGTTTAAGAAAAGCTGAAATTTAAACATTTTTATTTTTTCAGCAGTTTACAGCAATAATTTGTTTAATATCTTCGTTGAATTAACATAAAATGCCCAAACATTTACACTATACAATTTTTATCTTAGGATCATTAAATTCAATTTTAACATTACAATGAAAAATTTCCTTATACAGTGCACTGGCGATAATATGAACTAATTAAAACGATGCCAGTTCACTTTTGCAAGATTGTTCGAATTTGCGAATGACATCTAATTTCCCTTCAAAAACGTTTTTCCCATAAAAATAAAAGTTTCTTATGTTAAAGATTTTTTTATTTATTTTTCATTAGTGTTCTAACTATTGATTTTTAAAAAAGAAAAACGATCTTATGGCCAATTTCACCAATTCTATTTAAAAATCAATTTATGTTTAAAATTTCTTTTTCAAGTAAAACAAACAAAATTATATGAAAAACAAACTTATATATGAATTGATATTTAAAGTTGAAGTTGAAGTTGGCCATTGAAGTTATTATGCGAAAAAGTCTGTGAATTTCTTCCTTTCAATAACCTTAAAAACTTCCTACTCTCTTAACAATCTCCAGATATTTGCCGTGTCCGCTAACAGTGATCATTTTGACTCTCATTTTCAAAAACAGTCGGTGCATGCATTTTCCATTTTTTGGGTACTCGGAAGACCGCACATTTTTTTCAGGTCAAATAAACAAACGTATGTATTGTTAGAACATTAAAAACAAATTTATTCGCTAAATTAGTAACACTTGCACCTTTTCCAAAATGGTCTAAAATTTCTGATTTTTCTTTTTAAAGTTCAAAACTTATGCGTTTTTTTTAAATTTATATTAAAATGGATATCAAACTGTGAAGCTTCCCACTCCTAATTAATGTACATGTAATAAGCAAAACGAAAAAAACTCCCGAGTTTTTTTTAATGTTAAATATCAATCCACCGCAGTGAACACATTTTTAATTTTTGTAATGGGATCGGAATTATTTTGATATTTCATTCTAGTTGTCGATAATTTCCGTATTCTAATTAGACGATTGCTGGAAATGAAAGTTTATCTAGGAATGCTTTAAATTAACTTGAGTAAATTTAATAAATTGTTTTGGTATGTATTAACAAAATACATATTCGTGAAATATTCGCTTATAATTTGCGAATACAAATACGAATGTCGAAAAATATGCGGATATTCTGCATTTCGAATACGAATATTTGTGCTTTGTTGTGATACAGACGTGTATTTTTAACCCCGCATACGTTTTGAACTATTAATTAATCATATTTGATTTTGTAATATACGCAGCGAATGGACGCTTAAAAATAAATTATATATTTTGTTATTTAAATTATTTAACATAATAGTGAACAATCCAAACGATAAAATTAAATAAAGAAAAATAGTAAAATTATATACATTCGTATGAATGTTCATACATGTGTATGCATACATACTCTCAACAAAAACATTTTTTTTGGTGTTGTTGTAAAAACAATAAATAATACAAATATTTAAAGCACAGCAAACGGTGAAAAACAAAAACAACTCTTTGCATGAGTAAGAACAGTGAAACAACGCTAAGGCAAAATGAAAGAAATGTTTATGTGACCGTTCAGGCAAACGAAAATAATGCTGAAATAAATAAAACAAAACAAAACAATATTAACCATCTAACGGCTAAGCCTATTAATCGAACACGTTCCCTTTCACCCTCGGTGTTCACAAAAACGGTGGATAGTGATACATTAAAAAATATTAAAAAATATTAAGAAATGATACCATAAACTCAAATACAGACGCAATGGAGAACCCTTTAGTGAAAAATTGTCAAAAGCCTCAAATACAAGTTGGTATGGACAGGTATATAACAGTGCTTAAACGGGGTCGCAGCCCTACCTCTTCAGCAGTTGCTTCGGCCTCAAAAGTAACATCTTTTGATAGAATAAATTCACAAAACCGTATTGCAATTCTTGAGGACGAATCCCCAGAGGCACCAAACGTCATAAAATCTTCTAAGCCACCCCCAATATATCTTAGGGAGCAAAACTCAAGTGAGTTAATAAAGAGCGTGATCTCGGTAATAGGTGAAAATTCTTTTTACGTAGCGGCAATCAAGCGTGGTAATATAAACGAGACAAAAATACAGGTTAATCATGAGAATGATTTTCGCAAACTAACAAACCAATTTGAATCCCTTAAAAAAAGCTTTTATACATATCAGCTGAAGAGCAGCAAAGGCCTTCAGGTAGTGATCAAGGGCATAGACTCGAGCGTGGACCCTGAAGAAATTAAAACCTTTTTGGAAGAGAAAGGCTTTAAAATAAAAAACGTTACAAATATCAAAAATAGGGAAAAAATCCCCAACCACTATTTCGAGTGGAGCTAGAACCTGGCGACGTTAAGCTTAAAAAAAATGAAACGCATCCTATTTACAATTTAAAATATATTCTCTACAGAAGAATAACTATAGAGGAGCCGCACAAAATAAATGGGCCCGTTCAATGTCTCAACTGCCAAGAATTTGGCCATACTAAGGCCTACTGCTATTTACCCCCTGTTTGCGTAGTATGTGGTGAATTACATGGTACAGTCCAGTGCGATAAGTCTAAAAATGACCCCAATGTAAAAAAATGTAGCAACTGTGGCGGCAATCACACTGCCAATTATAGAGGATGTCCTGTATATACTATCGTCAAGCAGTCGGCTGGACCGAAAACTAATCCTCCTCAAATGCAGGTACCAAATCAAGTAAACACTAATGACACTCAGGCTCCGCAGCCTAGTAATAACAGAACCTCTTATGCTAACGTCCTAAAATCAAACCATGTGCCAATGCAAGGTGCTTCGCCAAATAATGATGAAACTCCAGTTTCTAATTTAAGTCGTCTAGAAAAAACCATGGAAACTTTAGTGCAAACAGTAAATAATTTTACAAACACAATGGGTAATATGCTGCAGGAGATCCTTAGAATGCAATCGATGTTATTGCAAGCTGTACTTAACAAACCATGAACTGTTTAAAAATTTGTTTTTGGAACGCAAACGGCATCCGCCAACATAAAAATGAATTAGAATACTTTCTTAAAAATAAACAAATTGATGTCATGATGGTTTCTGAAACTCATTTGACCTCAAGAAATACGTTTAAAATCAATGGTTATACGCTATATGATACCAAGGACCCTCGAGATAGAGCATGTGGAGGTTCTGCCATTTTGATAAAAACCCGAATCAAACACTACCTGATGTGTGATCATCGTGAAGATTATCTCCAAGCAACGAACATTTGTGTTAAAGAGCTGAATCGAAACATAGTAATCTCATCCTTATACTCACCACCTAGATTTGCCATATCAGAAAGCCAATATTATAAATATTATAAGTCATTGGGGCCCTGTTTCCTGGCTGCTGGCGATTATAACGCTAAGCATACCTTCTGGGGTTCACGACTAATAACACCAAAGGGTCGTGTTTTGTATAATACAATCTCTAAAATGAATTTAAATGTCGTCGCGAGCGGACAACCAACATATTGGCCTGCTGATCCGCAAAAAATTCCAGATGTCATCGATTTCGGAGTGGTTAAAAACATCCCCACAGAAACGATTCAGGATGAACCTTCGTTAGAATTATCCTCTGATCACACACCTACAATAGTTACTATAACAAACACCAATAGAATCGTATCTCCCTCTGGTAACATAGCGACAACAGCTACACAAATAAACTGGTTAAAATATAAAAAATATCTCAGTACCCATTGCACAGAAAATATTCCGCTTAGCACACCAGAAAATGTGGAATCTGTATTGTCAATTTTGACAGTTATCTTAAACTAGCTGTTCAACATTCCAGCAAAACCCTCAAAAAAACCAATTATAACAAAATATATTTTGCAGATGTCGAGCGCCTCTTGAATGAAAAAAGGAGAGTGCGAAGAGAGTGGCTATTGCAAAGATCCCCTCAACTTAAAAATGAATTAAAAGAGTGTACAAAAAGGCTAAGAAAATTACTGCAGACTCAGAAAACGGCTTCCGTAGAAAAATATCTTAAGGACTTGGATGCAACTCCACAATCAGGCTACTCATTATGGCGGGCAGCTAGAAACCTCAAAAGACCAGTTATCTCGAAACCACCATTAAGAAACTTGAATGGAAGTTGGGCAAGAAATGATAATGAAAAAGGAAACCTGTTTGTAAATCATTTGAAAAACGTATTTACCCAAAATATACCTGACGATACAGCGCACGAGTTGCCGCCTGCTAATGTTAGAGCAGCTATCCCCCTAAGATTTGAGGTAAGGGAAATAGAAAGGGCTATTTGTGAATTAAACACCAAGAAGGCACCTGGTATTGATAAAATCAGTAACAAAATGCTTTTGGAGCTACCTCGCATAGCAAAGAAAATTATTCTTTATATTTTTAATGCTATTTTACGACTTGAATACTACCCTCAAGAATGGAAGGTCTCCTTAATAACGATGATACCAAAGCCAGGAAAAGATCACACAAAAGTTGAGTCATATAGGCCTATTAGCTTATTATCTAATATATCAAAGCTGTTTGAGAAGCTCTTAGCGTCAAAATTAACCCCAATTTTAAATGACAATGGGTGTATACCCAATCATCAATTCGGCTTCAGAAGAGAGCATAGCACAATTGAACAAACCCATCGGATAGTAAACGCCATAAGAAAAGCCTTTGAAGAAAGAAAATATTGCTCCGCTCTTTTCATAGATGTTTCTCAAGCTTTTGACAAAGTCTGGCATGTAGGCTTGTTACATAAATTGAAGCTAAACCTACCGGTTAATACACACAAGCTGTTAGAAAGCTACCTGGTCGGTCGAAAATTTATTATTAAAGAAGGCGATTTTTTAAGTTCTCCTCAGCCAATTGAAGCTGGAGTCCCTCAGGGAAGCATCCTGGGCCCACTTTTTTACCTTATATATACCTCGGACATGCCAACAAACAATCACACCCTAACCTCAACTTTTGCTGATGATACAGCTTTTCTAAGCGTACACGAGAACAGTCGTGAAGCATCTCGATACCTGCATAATCATATATTTCAACTAGAACTGTGGTTTAAACAATGGAGAATAAAGGTCAATGAGCAAAAATGCGTACATATAACATTTACCTTGCGTCGGGAAACATGTCCCCCTATTAAAATCAATAATCAACTAGTGCCTCAACAATCGCATGTCAAATATCTCGGTATTCATATAGATCGGCGTTTAACATGGAAATGCCATATAGAAGCAAAATTAACCCAAATGAAACTAAAAGCAATTCAAATTAACTGGCTTATTGGAAGAAATTCTGTTCTTAGTCTCGACTGCAAACTACTACTTTACAACGCTATTTTAAAGCCAATATGGTGCTACGGTATTCAACTATGGGGCACTGCCTCGGCCTCAAATATCGAAAAAATTCAAAGGCGCCAAGATAAACTTCTTCGAATAATTACAGCTGCCCCTTGGTATGTTAAAAACTCAAATATCCACAAGGATCTCAATGTGCCACTGGTAAGGACTATTATTACGAAGTATGCGGTAAAATATTTGAAAAGGCTAGAGTTGCACCCAAATCCACTAGCACGAAATATTTTAAATGATAGCGGCCACTCTCGCTTAAGAAGAAGAGACACTGCAGCACTTACCCATTAAGATGAGCGATAAACACCTACATATGTGAACAGAACCCGTGATGAAGAAAATTTTTGTCTGGCACTGGCAGGACATAAAATAAAGCATTAGGTTAAGATTTGATTAATTATTGTTAGTTCATATTTAATATATGAAGATTCAATAAATAAATAATGAAAAAAAAAAATAAATATTCGTAACAACAGTAGTTGTTTCTACTTTATCTAACGTGTAAAAGCGCAGAAAGTGAACACAGAACACAAAATATTTTTTTATATAACTTTAAAAATAACTGTCAATATATGTAGATTACTTGGTAACGTATAAATAAAGTACAACTATGTAGGCAAAATGCAGCCATTTATTTCTCCGAAAGTAAGATGCCACACTTTAATTTTATTCGTTAGTTAAATAAGTCTATGTTTACACGCTTCAACGTTTGCTGCTCCAAATATTTTCGAAGCAATTTGCTTCAATATTTTTCATGGCGAATCAAAGAGAAAAAGAAAAGAATTAACATGCAGTCATGTGGATACACCTACGAATAAAAACACAAAGTGGCTTATCAAGCAAGAAACAAAGTCGGTTTTTCTACGTCACACAAACCATCAACAATATAACGGATACGCAAAACGTGTAATCTAAATTAATTAATTCATTAATGGCCGTTTTCTTATTACGCGATTATCTTTTTTCCCAACGAAAAACTGCACATTAAAGATATTTGCTTTTCTCAATGTCTCATTTGCTTCTATTCTATCGCAAAGCCAACCGGCACTTATCTGCCAATTATTTATTTGCCGCTTATATGTCGTACAGATAAATTCAATCAGCTGACTCCCAACTTTTATATGTATTTTGAGAGGTGCTGCCAACTATAAACAATGTTTTTTGTCGGTATATTTAGAAACCCAAAATCGTTAACGGACAGTTTATCGGTCTAATAAATTTATGTTGACATTAAGTAACAGACGGTTTGTCGATACATTGAGAAAATGGCCATAAGTGTGCTGACGAGCAAAAGCATATACGTACCAACCCCATTTCTTCTTTTTACTCTTACCTAAAATTTCAAAAGTTGTACATAAAAAGCGAAGCGTGTAAGCCTGGAGGCTTATTCTGAATTGCGATGCGAAAGTCAATGCTATGCGCAAATGAAATCCGATGCGAAAGAAAATTGGTATTCTGTTAGACTTTCACAATCGCATTCGCAATTTATTTCAAATTGTGGCATCGCTGCTCAAATATACGTCAGTGTCAATAAACGTCAAATTAAAAATAAATAAATTGTTTGTGTTTGGCTGTGAAAATTGTTTAAAAAATATATTTAGGACATTCTGTAATAAAAAAAAATAATAAAAATGGATTTTGTGGCACTGTGGTTCGACGACGAAGAAAATGAAAATGTTTTGTGTGTACTTTAAAATCGGCTTAAACCTATTAAAAGTAAAGTTGAAGTCAAATATTTTTAACTGGTTTATATATTTCATACTTTTTCCATCCTGCAGCTTCTCTAATAAGTGGTCCATTGATATTTAGTTCTTCAGTTAACGTTTGCCACAAAGTATTTGCCGACTGACGTGCATTTGGTGCCTTTTAACAAGTTCTATCATTCAAATTGACGCAGTTTGGTGGTCTTCCCTGAATTAAATAATAAATATATGATGAATAAATAAATAAAATAATATCTTTCACTAACATGTTTGTACTTTGTGAATGCTATTTTGTTGTCGAATAAATTTTGCGAATTTGGCATTTGTTTTCGCAATGTAGAATACCGACTTGTCAAATTTTCGCATTTGAAATGCGATTAAAAAAAACTGCGAATATCGCAATATAGAAAGCAATTGTTCGCATTTATGCATTTTCGTATCGCATTGATTATCGCATCGCAATTCAGAATAAGCCTCCTGGACTTGCTTGTAACGGTTATACTTTAAAATTTATAATTTTTGATTTTTGCTGAAATGTAATAAAATATAAATAAATAAATCAATTTACGGTCATGTTTTAAAAATCGAAATAAAGTGGATTTATAATTAAGCAATTTTAAAAACAATACTGTACTGAAAGTTAAAAAAATATTCCATTCTTAATTTGTTGAATACCAATTAACTTTACAAATACAACCCTTAAAACCAGAAAAACTACGGTCATTTTGTAAATAATTGAACTGAAAATCTCCTTAGATTTCGATTTTACTTCATTTCGGTTTCTAGCACATGCCGGTTACTTTCTTAAAAATTATTATCTTTCAGGTAAGTCAAAGCGAATTATGAAAAATTGCTGTCGTGCGAAAATAGCAAAATTTTTATAGAAAGATGTAAAATAATAAATAAAAAAAAAACATGAAATTGTAAGAAACGTTTGTTTTATAAAATTTACAATAACAAATAAATAAACAAAAGTGTTACTTGCTTTTGTATTCATTTAAAAGCAGAAAAATGTTCATAAGTCGAAGAAAAAAAGTTAGTGCCGGTTCACACACGTCAAGTTTGACTCGTCAAGCCTTGCGTTTTTAGCACAGAATACACAGAACTGTCACGCGATGGAAGATTTTGCTTTTTTTTTTTTGTCTCTTTCAAAGAAAGCTGCCCTTTTGCATTTCTCTTTTCATCATATTCTATGCCGCAATACAATGAACACAAATTTATTTAGTTAAGATTTATTTACAAAACTGTTGTAAAAATTAACTTTTAAGTTCACCACAACACGAGTAAATAATATTTAAGTAAGTAAATAACATTATAACACAAAACATTATTACTAAATACATTTTTTTGCACAAAAAACAACGTTTGTTGAACTAATGCATTTGTTTAACGTGGTTTGTGTTTTGCTATTTTTGTTTTGATCACGCCATTTGTGTTGATTGTTGCGGCCTGCTTTTACACCTTGCCACTTCACTACCAAAAAAAGCTTTCTGTCTCTTTCTTCGAAAGCTGGCCTCGCAACTGATTTGGGCCTTTTTCACACGTCACTTTTTACAGTTCTGTGTATTCTGTGGTTTTTAGGCAGAGATGCCAACCTTATAATGGCAAAACTTGAAGACCGAGCAGTCAAAGTGCTGGTTCACACAGGTCAAGTTTACTTGAACAGTTTTATTTAAATTTTCTTTTGAACTTGCGTTCACGTTCATGCACAAAATTAATTTTTGTTTTCTTTTCCTTCAACTTTGTAGCTTTTTATTATATTACGGATGAAAAAAGAAAAGAAAAATACAAAACTGACTGGTACGGTCAAGTATGTACCCCTTTCCATTCTCTTTACCCCTCTCTCCTAAAAGCTCAAGACTTGAAGAGTCAAACTTGACCTGTGTGAACCAGCACTTGAGTCAAACTTGACGTGTGTGAACCAGCACAAAACGAGCTAAAAAGTGCTGAATTTAAAAATCAAATTATCTTCTGTTATAAATTCATTTTGTACTTCAAACCATTTATATTATAAAAAAAATGTAATATACATATTAATGTTTAATAAAATTTCTGCTTTAAAATTGTATACAAATATTTACATAGCAATTTGTAACATTTCAATAAAGAATTAAAAATATGAACAGTCATTTTCAAAATGACTTCTTCTGGCCATATATTTATTTTTATATAAAATTTTGACTTTTTATATGTTTCAATTAAATTTATTTCTACAAACATGCTTGCATCGCAAAGGTTATTCATTGCTAAAAATCAGAGTTCAGAGAAATTCAAATGGGATCGCTCATATTCAACCATTCTTGAATTTTTTCATAAATGAAAAATGTAAAATATGTAACTTTTTTTCACAGTCATAAATGAATTGTTAATATTTTGCCAAATTCATTCATGTTTTTGAGGAAAAATCAATTTTTGCCTTTCTTCAGTCATGAAAAATGAGGAAAAAAAAAGTTTTAGAAACGATCCTCACTAGTAATGTTGTTGTTGCTTGACAGTTTGCATGACCAAAGCTCGAAATGACTGTGTGTATTTGTTTGTGTAAAATATTTTTGGTATAGGCAGCCAGCCAAAGTGTCTGTTGGATTTTTTGTTAGAAAACCTTATTGAAAAAAAATTAAAAGAACTGCACATATCGTCCGTCATCTTAAATACAGAATAATGTAACATCACATTTCATAATTTTACATGCAAAACAGAAAACACTTTTCTTACGTAGGTAAAGTTATTTGGAAAACACTAACAAAGTTATGTTTCGCCACAAGCAAAGCGATCGTAAGTATAGTTGATTGGTAAGAAAATTTGTTTTATTGCTGCATTAATGTAATTTTATTGTTTCGCGCCAAATTTACCAGTTTTTTAAAGTTCAATGTAGTGTTTTAAACACCGTTGCGCTTGGTCCAGAAACAAAATTTTTTTCACAAGACTTCATCTTTAGTTCTTGCAGGTAGTAATTTTTTTCTATTATTTTTGCCTTTATGTCTTTTAAAGGAAAAAAAAACAGACCCTTTTAGAGGCATCAACAAATTTTTTACAAAATCAAAACACATTTTAGTTTACCAGCCAACAAATAATTTTACAAAACACACACAGGCTATCGTGCTGCATAGCGGGAAAAATTGCGAGCGCTTTGACTTTTCAGGCCTTAAAGAAGGTTTACAACTAGATTTTCAATAAACTTTTACTTATTCCGCTCTGTCTTCTTCGAAAAGGTCTTTTAGAATGGGTTTATGAAATATTTTACAAATTCAAATTATCTTTTCTGAGATAAGGCCTGTCGAAATAGTTTTATTAGCAGTTATGTTGGAATGTGTAGCAAGTTTAGTTATTAATTTACTCACTTCGTGTTATTAGCAACAACAATTTGCGACCTTAGGTCAACAAGGATCTATATGCACCTAAACAACATGTAAGATAGAACCTTGTTGTCCTAATACAGTTGGAATGCGACTGGAAAACTTAATATCGGTAAAAGCCTTCTTTAAGGCCTCGTTACTACTTCATTTTCACGCTGTTAATGGTCGGGCAAATCGCGTTTTTTTCATTATGAGGAATTTGAATGTGAATTTTTTTAAATTTTTCATATCTGACAAATTCACATATGAATTTTTTTGTTTGCTCATTTTTCATGAATGAGGAAATTCAAAAAATTTTTTTTTTCCTCACCCTCATGAATGTGAAAAAACAGTAAAATTTTAAATTTTTCACGCTCGCTCATGACTGAAAAATGAGCGAACGTTTCGGTACTCTGCTAAAAATAATGTATATTAGGTAAGATTTGCGTGTTTTTAACGGATATTTTGTTGGTTTAATCCATTTTTTAAACAAAGACGAAACAAGAGGGTACGAACGGAAGTATTTACTGATAGATGTTAAAAGTGTCAAACGTTCTAATATTACGTTTGAAATGAGCCTGTTTTAGCTCTTTTTTAAAAAAGAACTAACCGGAAAAATTACGAGCCAGGAGTAATTAAAAAGAGCTAAATCTAGACCCATAATAGCTAAGTTGGCATCACTGTTTTTAGGAGAGAGGGGAAAATGGCATTCTATTTTCCCTTCTCTCCTAAAAGCTCAAGACTGACGAGTCAATCTTGACGTGTGTAATATGGCGAATTACATACAATAATATTGCAAATAGATGGGGCCACGGCCCATCTATCTGGTCTGCTTACTTGTACAAAAACGAAAAACATATACAATAATATTGCAAATAGATGGGTCCACGGCCCATCTATCTGATCTGCTTACTTGTACAAAAACGAAAAAAATACATGTATTTTGTTTGTGTAAAATTTGTTTTAAGCTGTCAAAAAGTTACTACCACAAATACAAAGCAAAAGGAAAAAACGTGTATGTGGGGCATACCATGAACATAAACAAACATTTGCATGTATAAAAACAAACCTATACATGCACATGTAAGTAAAATGTAAACAACTTCTGATAGCTCATAAGAACAAAAACAATGATCATCAGACTACTTGCGCTGACCTGTTCAATGGGCCTTGGAGGGGGCGCTTTAAGCTGGAGGTCCACACCACGCGTAACTCGCTTTTTCGCAGCATACGCAGCTGTCAAAAAAGAATCTGTGTAGTTATACGTAGTAAGTTACATGCACAAAAGCGTAGATGCCTTGAGGCGAAAAGTAGGTTTACTTTCTACTTTTCTAAGCGTCACAAGCAGCGTTCGAACAAATCAGCTGATTTTGACATATTAAATTTAATTTTTACTTGTGCTGCTGCTGCATAAAACGTGTTGCATGTAACTTGAAACGAAGAACGCAAGTAATGTTAGAAAAGTATGCGCTGCGTGGAGGCGAAAACGCGTGGTATGGACCTCCAGCTTTAGAGCTATTACAAAAAAAAAAAAAAAAAAAACGCCGTGCAGTAGTATTGTGCTTATACACATAAACTGTTAAAACGAGATAAATGTTTAATTACGTGTGTCAAACTGAATTTTCTTTTGCGATTAGTTGTAAATAAAAGTACTAAAATTAATTATGCCCTAAAATAAATTTTTTTTGAATAAAGCAAGTTATAACTTAAATATTTTCAGCAAATATTTATGTTTTTTCTTTAATTAAAAAGAGATTGTTTATAAAGAAATAAAAAAGAAAATTGTGTTATAATATAAAATAATTAAGTACATAATTTATACATCTTTTCTTAAGTACATGATTTTGCAACTGTGAATTTTCATTGAAAATTAAAGACTACATGATAAGTGCTGAAAAATAAAAAAGTCCAGACAAAAAAATTTAATTTTTCATTTGTTATAATCATAAAACTTGTTAACTTTTGTTAAAAACTTTTGGCAAAGTGTGTTGAAGACAAAAGAAGTGAAATTTACAATTTTTATTGAAAAATTGCAACTAAAATTAAGTTTTTAGTTGCACTGCAGCTAAAGTTTTTGGGAACGAAGTAGCAGACGACGTCGACGACGGTGACTGCCAAGACGGACGGACGTAAAAGATGGCGACGAGCCGTACAAGTCGCATACAGCAATCGAAAAACATAAGTTCGATATTTTCCAAGCTCCATGGTGCCTTTTCGGAGGCGTGTGGGCCACAGAGGTTGTCCACCGACAAGAAAACTCTCGAAAAGACATGGAAATTAATGGACAAAGTAGTAAAATTGTGCCAGCAACCGAAAATGAATTTAAAGAACAGCCCACCTTTTATATTGGACATTCTGCCGGATACGTATCAGAGGCTACGTTTGATTTACTCCAAGAACGAGGATCAAATGCACATTTTACACAATAATGAACATTTCAATGTCTTCATTAATAATTTGATGAGAAAATGCAAGCAGGCTATTAAACTGTTTAAAGAGGGCAAAGAGAAAATGTTTGATGAAAACTCCCACTATCGTCGTAATTTGACCAAACTAAGTTTGGTATTTTCCCACATGTTGAGTGAGTTGAAGGCTATTTTTCCAAATGGTGTGTTTGCTGGCGATCAGTTTCGAATTACGAAAGCAGATGCAGCCGATTTTTGGAAATTAAATTTTGGCAATAGGTTAGTGTTTGATTTATTTTTTAGTTATTTATTTCCATACATTATACGAAATACGTTCATTTTTAGTACTTTGGTGCCTTGGAAAATATTTCGTCAGGAATTGAATAAAGTACATCCGATATCGTCTGGCTTAGAGGCTATGGCATTAAAGACGACGATTGATTTGACTTGCAACGATTATATATCGAATTTTGAATTTGATGTTTTCACAAGACTTTTTCAGCCCTGGGCAACACTTTTAAGAAACTGGCAAATATTGGCTGTCACCCATCCAGGCTATGTGGCGTTTTTAACATATGATGAAGTAAAAGCTAGATTACAGCGCTATATACACAAAGCCGGAAGTTATGTATTTAGGTGCGTATTTAACTTCTTTAATTTAATCAAACATACACATCATATGCAAAATTGTCGCCTACCTATTCCATTTGTCGACTAGGTATATGAATCCGCAAATAGTTATATTTAAATGGAAGTGATTGAAGTTGTTTTGAGTAGTGATCTTATTTTTTTTTTATTGTTATTGAAATATATATTTTAAATTATTTGTTATTTTTCATTTTTTATAGATTATCTTGCACACGGTTAGGTCAGTGGGCAATCGGCTACGTTACTGCAGATGGAGAAATTTTACAAACTATACCGCAAAATAAGTCATTATGTCAAGCATTATTAGACGGACATAGGTAAGTGAAACTATTTTTTTTTACATTAGCAAACGGTACATAAATAGTTCTTTAAGAAAATGCTTCAAACTATTTATTTTTATAAAATTTACTTTATATTTTTGAAATGTCTACACGACTTCCATCACAATTTCGTTTTTTATTTTACAATATTGATCTAAGACCGAATAAAGTATATATTCCGAGTCCTTGTGAGTACTGAAATCTTATTTAACGATGTCAATCTGTCCGTTAATGTTGAAATGGATTTTCCGAAGACCAGAGATATGATGTGGAATAGGTTGTAAAATATTTATGTCACATATGCTCCGTTCAAATTGCTATTAAAATGCAGCCAAATTGGTCCATATATATATATGGCGATATGAGCAAAAAACTACGACTGCCTCTAATTTTTGCCCATAAAATTTACATATAAAATCATGTATGCTTGCCTATTCGATATAGAAATATTTATTAAACCAATAACCCTGCTCAATATACTTTATTTTAATGCTTTTTTGGCAATGTGCGTCAGTTGCAGGGTGGTCTAAGGTGATGTTTAACATTTTTAAATAAAGAATAGGATTGATTTGATCCTTTTTTAACTTTATTAAATTTATTAAAAACCAAATGGTTTCTTCTTCGTACAAAGTGAAATTATCTGAGGTGCTACATAATTTTAGATAAACTTATAAAGTTTGTAAATATTTGGACCAAAGCAATATTTAAAAGGTTATAAGTGTGCATATTCTAGAAATCGAAATGAAGTGAAATTGAAATCGAAATTGAACGAGGTTTTTAGTTTAATTGTTTACAAAATAATCGTTTTTGTTGGTGTAGCAGCGAGACCTGAAGAAAATGTGGTGCTGAGTTGACAATCCTTGGCATCGGTAAACTCCGAGTCGTTTCGGTGCTTGGAACTGATTGTTGTGGGAACGATAAATTGATCGTTGTTATTCTTTGTTTAATATTTGTTCTTGTAACGATAATTGGTACCCAAAAGCATATTTTTATGAACTTTCATTACATGGACGTTTTTAAAAGTTTTTTTTGGTTTTAATCCCCTTCATTATTATTTCTAAATAGGGATGCAACATCGATCTGAAAATTGATGTTTCTACGATAAGCATCAATGTTGAAAAACATCTGTAAAAAACATGATACATCGATGTTATAAACTACTTTTCATTAATACCTACGGACTGCTCAAATTCTTCTTTGCTACTTAACAAAAAGCCTGTCAGATGCATTTAAAAGCACAAAGCCCTACGGAAAGTGCGATCAGTTTCGCACTTCGCTTAAGCAAATTTTATATTCATAAAACTTAACAAAAATTTACTTTAAGTACAATATGGTTTGACACATATGATTTACATGTATGTATTCGCATAGTTGCTTAAGTCAACTTAATCATATTATAGTTGGGCCTTCACACTTGTACATTTAACATTTCTTTGTTTAAAAGGGGTTTCCACTTCCTACAAACAAAAGGTTATGCAATGGCTAATATGCATGTACGTACTTTGTACGGCTATTGTACAAAGTACTTTTGTGCATAAAATAGCACTTACAGCAGGCTTATCAAAATATAAATTACGTTAAAAAAAGTGGATATATATTAGTTAAGAAATTACTTTAAGAAAAGCAATTCATAAAAATGCTGCCACACGTTCAAGTTGTTCTTGATAGTCTTTTAAATATACTGATTGTAAAAATTTACATAAATTGAAAGCTGTGACGTAGGCTGCATTCAATTTTTGAGCAATTAAGAAAACAATTTATAAAGACAAACGAAAAATTTGATCACTAACCTTGAAATCAGCTGTTTTCTTGAACGTAAATTGAAACACTCACTTGAAAGAGAATTTTAAAGGCCAGTCCGTACCAATTTTTAAAAGTATGAGTCTATTGGTAAAAAAGTGTGAGTGTATTAAAACTTGATAGGCAAAACTTGATCGTGTAACCCTCAAGTAAGGTTAGTTTTTTCAGTAATTTCTAAAAAAAATATTTGAAGGAGTTCATATATTTATGAATAAGTAAATAAATTAAAAATTTAATTTTTGTCAACATACATTTATACTGGTATTTGAGGCCATCAGCACAAATGTGCAAGCCACATTACATTTATTTAATATTTGTACATTAGGGCTACTTTTGTATTATAAGCAGAGAAAAAATTAAAAGTGCAAGACAATCTTTTGCAACGCTCTCTGTTAATGATTAGTGAAACAAGAGATTAAATTTTAGCAAGTTTTAATTAATTTGGAGTAGAAAAGTCAGGATATAAAAAATTAAAGCTTACACCACTTTTGCGCTGGCCGCCTCATTTATATATTAACTTTTGACTTTTACATATATTACAAACTTAGAACTTAGTTATATAAAAAGCTTAAAATATTAATGTTAAAAATAAAGCTTTTAATTTAGTGTTATAAGAAAAAGCAAATTTACTTTAAGAGATCATAAGAAATATTTATTTATTTATTTATTTATTTATTTATTAAATTTCAGTAACCTAGCCTTTTGGCCATAACCGGCTTACAAATTTCTACTTAATAATTGTAAAAAAATTTAAAAGAAATTAAAAAATTTTAAAATATATTAGCACATAGTACTTAGCAACAAAAAAAAATTTTTTAAAAAAATAATCTTAAATAAAATAAATTACATTTTAATAATAAATTATAATAAAAAGGTCAATTAAATTACACAAGAATCAAAAACAAAACCCAACAATTCCAAAAAAATCTAAAATACATGAAGATATTAAGATAAATGTCAGACAATAGTCCTACTATGCTTCCCTTAGGGATCCTGCTTACAGGTCAGATTTCTCTAACAGGAACTATGTTTACTTTAACCTAACAATCCAGACAACTCACGATAGAGTTTAATCTTGAACACATCAGGGGAAACATTAAATACCCGCAAAGAGCCAGGCAACTTATTATACAACCTAGCCACTCTTACACAAAATGAACGCTCCAAAACAGAAGTTAATCTTGGTATAATCAACTGTTTATTTCTGCTCGATCTACCAAATTCGAACAAATCAACCAAATATTTGGGTGTCAACAACCTATATGATTTGTAAAAATGCAATAACGTCCTAAATTTAACTAAATCCTCAAATGAAAAACCAAGAAATCGTACAACATACGAAGAAACATGCTGACCTAATCTGAGAGAAAACAAATATCTCATTACCCTATTGAACACCAGCCTTATCTTTTTTAAAACATATCCCCAAGTTCCCGAGTACACTTCCAAAGCATATAGAAATAATGGCATAATAATGCTATGAACGACCCGCTTTTTAACAAAAAAAGGCAACATTAAGTCCAAACTATACAACTTACGCAAAAAAAAGTTAACCCTAGAAACTATATTATTAACATGGCTTTCAAAACTCAATTTATTATCTACAATAACACCAAGGCATTCCATTTTATCAACAAACTCAATCAAATGACCATCTATTGTAATAGAAAAATCAACCCTATCACATTTACCAAACATCATTGCCTTAGTCTTTTTCGCATTAATAGACAGGTCATTATTATCTATCCAATTAACCAATAACCCAACAGTATATTCAATCATGCTCTGCAAAACATCAGAAAACTCCATAGTACCACTGAACAACAACTGCACATCGTCAGCAAATGCAAATGGAATACACATTCCATTAGCTATGCTACCAAAAAGATCATTAACAAACATGACAAACAGAAGAGGACCAAGCACAGAACCCTGTGGGACACCACTATAAACCGACAGCAAACCTGACGCACGACCGCCACTAAATACATACTGTCTTCTATCCGATAAATAAGAGAAAATAAGCTTACAAGCCGATACAGAAAAGCCATAATAATCCTGCAGCTTTCTTACCAAGATCGAATGATTAACCCTATCGAAGGCCTTAGCCAAATCCAGCGACAATACAACACAAACCCCACCATCAGAAACATTCCTCCTAATGTTCTCCGTTAAACCCAGTAGTAAAGAAGTAGTACTTCTATTACACCTAAATCCAGACTGACAGTCATGTAATAACTGCCTATCATCAATATGCTGAACAAGTTGTACCTTAATAATATGCTCCACCATTTTTGACAAAATGGGCAAAATAGATATCGGCCTAAAATCATTACTCCCCTTTTTTCCTATAGGTATAACTTTAGCAACCTTCCACTGTAACGGAAAGCTAGACGTAGTCAAAATTGTATTAACCAAATGCAACACATAACCTCCAATAATCGGCATCAAAAGCCTTACAAACTTAAGTCTAATACCATCAAAACCAACAGCATGCGACTTAATCAAATTAAAAGCCTCAAACATTTCCACCAAGTCAACTGCACGAAAAGAAAAACCATCATGCATAAAATTAGAAAAATCCACAATTCTGTTACTGTCATCAGATTGATTAGAAGAAAAAGCAGCATTTAAATAGTCAGGATCAACATCAACAAAATCATTAGCACTACTTACAACTCCATTTCTCCTAAGAATAGACCAAAATTCCCTCCCGTCCTTGCAATCAAATAAAGAGCCATGCGCCCTCCTCTTCAATTTTCTAATAACTGACTTAACCTTATTTCTACACCTACAGAATAACCTCCAATTCAAATCAGTCTTATCACCCAAATATGCCCTATACGCAAGATCCCTTAGAGAAATATGATACTTAATCTCAGGCGCATTAATCCAGTCAATCACACGATTTCGTATAATTTGCCTTTTAAAAGGAACCACAGTATGTAATAACAGAAAGTTGTTATTTAGTATCCCTAATTGTTCATCTACATTGTTAGTCAAATACATGCTATCAAAATCACATTCACTTGCCATAGTCTCAAGCGAACGAATATCAACTGCATTATAATCATAAAATTCATAAAATTGTCTGTTTACTAGTCGTACTATTTCAATTGATAAAAATATAAACGCATGTCTGGTTATACCTGGACATTGAAACTGATTAGCTAATTTAACCAACTGAGTAGACGAAGCCATAAAATAGTCAATTAAAGAAGTCGAATTATGGCTAATATCGAAGTGAGTTGGCATTGAGTTATGAACAAGTGAAATACCCATCCTACTACATACATCTCTAACCCTTAAAGATTTAACTTGATCAAACAAATTGTTATTAAAATCACCCATGATGACAATATGAGCATAACGAACAAGCAAATCGGAAACTTCGTTCTCAAATGAAGCCAAGTCACCATGAGGAAGATATACAATCCCCACCAATAGTTTCATATCATCAAGGAACAATTCAACAAATAAGCATTCAACCACCCCATAGTTAACACCAATATGAACCACCCTATGCCTAATATTATTAGAAATGTAAAGAGCCACCCCACCACCTCTTAAAAATGGACGATCATTCCTATGACATGTATATCCCAAAATATCAATAGCTGAAGTAGATACAGACTCTTTCAACCAAGTCTCACTTACCCCAAAAACATCCAAACAACAGCCCTGCAGTAAACATTTGATTTCAGATAATTTAGAGGAGTTAGGTTTCAAATTAAAGCTGGTACAATTTAAATGACCTATATTTATATTCTGCTTAAAATTAGACAATTGAGAATTAAGAAAATTACTATCACTTATAACAGGTCCAAGATTAAATCTAGCAGACATTAGAATTATATATTAGAGTACATATTTGCAAGAAAAATAATTAAAAATAAAATACTTGTAATCTTAAAATTAAACTGAGGTAATGTTTTTTTTTTTTTTCATTATTTCTTCATTCCTTTCCGAATTACACATTAAAAATTTAGATACATATATATACATACATACCCACGTACATAGATACATATATACACATATAAATACATCCATACATACGAACATATATATACACATATAAATACATCCATACATACGAACATATATACATACGAACATACATACATATATACATACATCAATACATACAAACATACACACATAAAAAAACAATGTGTTAAGCTTTGTTCACAATCAGAGCAACAAATTCAACAGCAACTACCAGTTGATTTTAATAGATCTTTAGTTTTTATCAAACTTGAGACAGTTTCTACGTGTAAACGATTTTTTTCTGTGCTTTTTACATTATTTTGCATCAGAAAATGTGCGTTTAATTGAGCTCGAAATGTGGTATCGATAAAATACCAAAAGCAATATCGCCAGCTCAGAATTGGTTTGGCGCATATACCAAAACGTCGGAGTGGAGAAAAACGACAAAGAAGATTTACATGAAGATTTCTCAAAATGCACCCGATAGCATTTTTTTATATTTTTACCACTGCTTCCGGTATATGTTTTGAAGAAAAATGTAAATTTTTTCGCACTTTCATGAATAAAGTTAGAATTAAATAATATTTTTTTGAAAATGAAAAATATTGTTTTGTGCCGCATACGCCACTTTTCTAAAAAAAAAATTAATAAAGTGGCTTTTTGTGCTGCATACGTATACTTATTGCGTGAGTGACTGACTCATTCATCATCGTACAGCCTAAACGCCTGAAGCTAAAGACTTGAAATTTGGACCGGAGGTGGATCTTTCACCAAATCGATCCACTAAAACGGGATTTTTAAAAATTCGAATGTTTAGGGTGTAAAAAAGGGTAAATTCGGAAACCTTTTATCTCCAAAACTAAACGAGAAACAAAAAAACTCTAATACATATCGTTGTTCTTTTGAAAAATAAGTGGACAGGCGTGTGGTACTTTTTTGAAATTCGGCTCTTTTAGGGTAAAAACGGGTAAAACCTGAATTTTGGTACGTTTTTGTCAGCCCAGCTATCCTTTGATCCAATAAACATAGAAATAAAGTTTATACCACATTCGAAACTCATCAAACAAATACGAATACAAATTTGGTACTTTTTCGAAATTCGAACGTTTTAGGGGTGAAAATCGTAACTATTTTTGGTACTTTTTACAAAACATTTTGCATTTTGCAATTTTTGATACTATAATGAGGGGAAACCAAAATGGGAAATACGGGAAATTTAATATTTTTCTTCAGCTTTTTGGTTCTACAACTGGTATTTTTTTAATTATCGCTAATATTTGACCTCAAAACATAAAATTCAACATGCAATGTCCTTAATAAATGCTTTACATCTCAGAAACCACAAAAAATTTCGCGAAACAGATTTTGGATTCAAAAAGGACGCAAAATATATATACCCCATACCTCACTCAATTTGTTTAAAAATGGTCGGTAGGTCAAACCAATTCTGAGCTGACGATATGTCAAATCCCAACAAACACGGAGGTGTGATTTCAAATTGAAAATGATTTGAAATCAAACGTTTTCTCAAACGACAAACGTTTGATTATGATTCGAAATTATTTTCAAATTGAAAAATGTCTTTATTTTCAACTTGCTTTCAAACGTAATTCTCAAATGTTTTTTAAATGTGGATATAATACAACGTGGAATATAAATCAAATATTTTATTTTTTTTAATTTAAATTTATTATTTATTTAAATAAACTGTGAGATAAACATTCGGCACCATAGCTAAAATATTAAATAATGTTATTTCCGTCCTCTAATTCTTGGAAAGACAAACTACTTGGCTCCCTTTTATTTTGAGGATGTAGCACCGCGATCGTTCAACAAACTTTCTTCACTTTCCCGTTTTATTTTCCTTTTTTTCGTATTTTTAATCATTGTAATTACTCGCAAATAATTTGTATTTTTCACATGAAATAAGGTGTTCACTTGATATTAAAATTTATTTTTAATAGTAAAACACATGTAACCACAAAGTAAACAATTTAATTTTAATTGCCATTTTTAATGATTACATATATTTTTCGCTTTAGTATTGCCAAGTTTCAGGGGTGTGCTAGAAATCGGAAACGTAAAACGCAAGAATTTTAAAAGTTGTTTTTTAATATAATTTCTGTAATAAAAATATTTTATGACAACTATTATACAAATATTTCTCTATTAAACAGAATTTTATAACAAAAACTATAAGAATTAGATTAAAAATGTATTACGTTTTACGTATACGATTTCCAGCACACCCCTGTTTATTTCTGATTTGATTTAACATTTGACAAACACTTGACATCAAATTGATAAAACATTTGATATCAAATGTTTTTTTTTTCAAATCATTATCAATTTGAATTTAAATGTTAAATCAAACAATTGAAAAACGTTTGAGAATTGTGTTTGATGTCAAATGATAAAGTCATTTCATATCAAAGGTTTGACTTCGTGTTTGTTGGGATGTCAACAAACAGTTTCGTTCTTAATACTGGTTATATTTTTCCAAAAAATTTAATAGAATTAAGAATTGATATTATTATAGTTTTCTTTACCGTTTATAAATAACATTAATAAAAATGTATGTATGGAATATTTAAAAGGTTTTTTTTTTATAATTTCATGCTGTAAAATTCCTTTCTTCATAAAAAATAATTTAATGAAAATTAAATTTGATGAACTTTAGCCTAATTAAAATAATAAAAAAACTTATTATTGTTAAAAGCTGGGGCACGAGCTCTATGTTTACATTTGTCCTTAAAGTTGTGCTAAAAGAGGTCAACAAGAAAAAGAAGGACAAATAAAAAATGAAGAACAGAAAAATGTACTTTGGACTTAAAGAAAAATTCTTGACAAAAAGTACGAGAAACCAGAAGTAAGGAAGAACATGTAAATCAATTAAAAGAGATAATCATTCAAAGCAAATTTCGATCTACCAAGGGTTAAATACAATTTGGTTTAAAGATTGATGTTTGACTATTGACTGCCAGCAGTCGTCAATTACAGGGTAACCTGTCCGTGAAAGCCTGGGTTCGATTACCGCGGCAGTCAAGAGTGAAAAATGATCAATAAATTTTTATTCATGTCATGTTGTAAAAGAAAGGTTCTTCATAAAAAATAATTTAATTAAAATTAAATTTGATGAACTTACCCCCAATTAAAAAATCAAAAATTTGTATTAAAAACCATAAACAGTTCAAAAAAATAACCACAATATTAATTATGGCGACGATTGCCTCCAAGAGCAACAAAGCTACGCGAAAATTAGGAAAAGTTTGCAAAAATAGAGAAAATTCGCGAAAATTTTTAATATTTCAAACACGCCATAAAGTTGATGAAAAGTCCCTGCAAAAATTTGCTAACAGCGGGATGATAGATAGCAAAGTCTAAAACTTATTAAAAATCGTGAAAGCTGTAAAGAATTAGAAAACCTTAAAGGAAAAATCCTCGGAAAATAACATAAAAATGAGCTATAACGATAAAAATCAATTTTTTATAACTTGTGTTTTATTACCGGCAAATAACAAATATGTATCATTATTACAGGGTTGGGACATTTTATACTTTCACCTTTCAAGAAGGTGTTTTTTTTTTGTGTAGAAAAGAAATCACCATAAATGTCATTTAAATCGTTGTCATAACAAGGTCTCATTTTGAGTTATATATTAAAAACTTACTGTAAAATTATTAATAATGTGAACCGTCTTAAATTGTTCCCCTCATTTTTCGGGGCATAAGAATTTTATGTTTCTTTCACTCAATTTACATGTAAATTTTATGACGTCCAATTGTAGACGTCATTTTTTGTATGGCAGCAGACGGTGTAGAGAAGAAAGAGGAAGAGAAAACAGAAATCATGTTTTTTTTCTACCCCTCTTTCTTCTCTACACCGCTTGCTCCCAAACAAAAAAATGTATCATGTAAATTGAGTGTAAGATTTTTTCTTTTTTAAACAATTTTTATTTCATGATTTTTGTGGTTTTTTTTTAATGAATCTTTTATAGGGAAGGGTTCTATTTATATCCTGATGGACAAGCTTACAATCCGGATTTATCTTCGGCTGTACAAAGCCCCACAGAAGATCACATAACAGTGACTCAAGAACAATATGAACTTTACTGTGAAATGGGTAAATATATAAATAAAATGAACAAAAAAATAACAACTTATGTTTTCTGTTTATCTTCGTTATTTTTTTGAACCACTACTTGATGAATATAGGAAGTACCTTCCAATTATGCAAAATATGCGCTGAAAATGATAAAGATATACGCATAGAACCATGTGGTCACTTGTTGTGTACCCCATGTTTAACTTCATGGCAAGTTGATTCGGAGGGCCAGGTAAATATTTAACTAATATTTTAAATCATGCTGTTAGAAATAAAAAATTAAAAATTACTTACATTACAGGGTTGTCCATTTTGTCGTGCTGAAATTAAAGGTACCGAACAAATCGTTGTGGACGCCTTTGATCCTCGTAAACAGCATAATCGTAACGCTACTAATGGGCGCCATCAGATTACTAATGACGATGACGATACTGAGGTATAGTTTAAAATCTATTAGTTTAGGTTCTTTCACTATTTTCGTTTTTATATATTAATATTTATCGATAAATAACACTTCGATGATTACAAGCCGTCTTTTCTCTTTAAAATCAAAACTAATGATAATCTATTTGCCTATAAAAAAAAACAAAATTGTGCTCAATTATATAAAAAATCAATCATCAAACTCTTGCAAAGGGTTGTCTTGTTTTGTTTGTTTTAAGTTATTAGCCTGTTTTTATCGCCAGCATGTGTACGTTGTTGTTTAAATTTTGAAGCGATTTCTGAAAGCAAAATCCAACAAATTAATTTTTTGTTTGTATTAGAATCTTGTATAAAAAGGCTACATAATCCTTATTTTAATTTAAATTTGCTTAAGCACATCGTATCTTAATTTATTTACATCTTTATTCATTTTCTTTGTAAAGGATTCATTTGTAAATAGCATTTTGGTCTGAAAGTACCAAAATAAAATTGGAATAGAAAAAAAAATATTTATTTTGAAGAATTTTTGTTTTATTTTTCACTCGAATCTTTTGCATTATTTATGCATATGATGTTTATTATTATAGTATTGTATTTAACTTATCTATAAATTAGTTTTATTATAAATTTAATTTATATATACTATATATTTATAGAATTATATATTGTCTAAATTAAATGGGTTTTTAACTCATTTAAATAAGTACTCAAAAATCCGCGTAAGTTAAAAAAAATTTTAAATATTAATAGTAAATCACCCTAATCTTGGCTGGCGAATTTAAAATACGTCTGCGACTGTTTGGTAATAGATTTAAGAGAACGTGAACTTATTTCCTTTAATCTGTTACCAAACAGTTGCAGGCGTATTTTAAATTCGCCAACCACGATAAGAGTGATTTACTATTAATATTGTCGTTATATAATTTTTAATTGTAGTTCAAGGATCTTCATTTTGAATTAACTAAAGAAGGGAAAAAATTATTTGCTAATTACATTTAACATTTTAGATAACATACATGTGATTATTTTAAACATCTTAAAAATAAAGACAATTTCGTCTTTTATTCGCATTACATTAAACTATCTGTGTACTAACAAGTAAGTTTTACACTGCCCAAATAATTATAAGAGTGTCTTTTCTAAATATGCTACATTCATGTTTTTTTTATTGTTTTAACTTCTTTTGTAATAAAGTGATAATATTAAAAAAAAGACATATATAAGGTAGTGCTAAAGCTGGTTCTTCATTATCCAGAGTAATCCACTTTTTTGGACAACCAGTGCAACTTCTTGAATTATAATTAAAAAAATAAGTGGCGTTTAGTTCTTTCACTAAAAATATATTTGCCAGTAATTATTTACAGTCGTTATCATAATACATATTCGAATAATTTGTATAATAAGCAACTATTTTTTTAATTTCCATAAGAGAACTGGATTTTTTATTTTAATAGCGGTTTTCACCCTTTGTATTAAGTGTACAACTCTGATTTACTTAATAGGATTTTATACCACAAAGCGCGAGTGTCTTTTTCGTTAGTATTGTAAATTAATGATGTCGCTGAGTAAGGGAGAGAGACAGATATAGTTTCTTCAACTGTTTTATTCTCAGTTATTTAACAAACGAGTTTACTACAGCTTTTTGTTCGATTTTTCAACCACAGCATGTTAACTTTTAGTCTAATACATTTTGTTGTTGCAGTGTTATAAATCGTAGTACTTTAACTAAATTAATAAGATTCACAAGGTCTACAAGGGACTTTACTAACAAGGGTGACAACCGCTAATGTATTTTAAATAAGCCAAATGTTCCAACTTTTGCGGTCTCTGTTTAAAAACATTTTAATTATTAATGTGCGCTTAAAGTAAAATACTTATGTCAAGTTTAAATATCTTTAATTATAAAAAAAATATTTACTGCCGGTTTAACGATGTCGAACGTCATCGTTCGCATAGAAAATTATATTTAAAACAATAACAAAATTCGAAAATTTGTTTTTGTTTTAAATGTAATATTCTATGAGAACGATAACGTTCGAAATCGTTGAACAGGCTGTTATTTATATTTTACATTTATACTAACATTTTTTAATATTTTAAAGAATACTTCTTTGACATCCCCAAAATCATTTTGAAACCCAACAAAAAACCAACCCTTGTTAATGATATCAAAATAATTTCGTTTTTAAAATGCTTATGAACACGAATACAATTTATTATCCGGTTTTCTAAATTACAAAAATTTAATACATTGAGAAAATTTTTCGAAAGGTTATAAAAGTCTGTAAAATGTTCATATTTTTAGAGAACAAATAGAGGAGTTTTGAAAAAATTGGGTTTTTTTAGAAAATATTAAGGGTATTCACGTCACAAGTTGCACCCTTGCAAAAAAGCAAAAGTGCAAAAATATAACAACAACCACACAGACAATTAGTTGTGCGTAAATAATTGTCTTTGTGGTTGTTATTATGTTTTTGCACTTTTGCTTTTTTGCAAGGGTGCAACTTGTGACGTGAATACCCTTATTAAGTTATTCGAAACTAAACTTGAAGTTAAAGACGTCGTTAAACGTTGGGTCCTCAGCTCTTCCACCAAAGTATCAACATTACTGCTAGTGTTGTGCGGTGGTATGGGAGGAGCTGTTCTCTTTGGAACAGATATATCACCCAGAGAGGCGGCTAAGTTGTCGACGATCTTGTTAGTTTGCGGCAGAATACAAGGAGTTTTTTGTATAGCGGAGCATTTTTTATTTTTGGAAGAGTCGTGCATTTTAACAAATAATGAATGCATAAAGCAAGTTCTCTTTAGTGGTTATCTACGGCGTCATTTTCCTTAGATTACGATCGTAATTACTGGCACATATATATTATTGCAAATATGAACAATTTTACTTAAATATACATACAATACATATAAGAAAGGATGCAATGGTGGCATAATAAAACAATTTAATTATTTGCATTTTCTCCCAAAGATTGTAGAAATTAGAATTTTCTTAAATATGTTTTAACTTTTTATTTTAGCAAATAATATACAAATACTTATCGCAATTGATCATAAAGAGGGTATAAACTTAGGATTTAAAAATTTTCAGTAAAACCAAAACATATTTTAATTTAATATTAAAGTCATATGAAAAGGGATTTTTAAAATAGCACGATATTTTTGCAGCGTGTAGATATGAATAAAACGTATACATTTTTTTTTTTCAATTAAAAACTAATAATTTTGATTTAATAGCCTGTTAATGATCAAGGTGCGATATATTTTAAAAAATAACCTTAAAAAAATTATATAATATGCATGATAAAAATAAATAGTTTAAACAATAAAATAGTTTTCTTTTGTTCTTTTTTTTTTTTTTTGTTAATTTTTGTTAAATTATGCAATACAATTTTTTTAATTCATTACAAAATTTTTTTATTTAGTTCAATTATTTATCACCAGAGTCTCGAGTACACATTTTATAAGACTGTTTTTTATAAAAATTAATTTAATTATTAAAGATATTAAAGCAGCCTACAGAAGATTACAGGTGTTTTAAAATTTATAAATATCTCATTTTATTTTATACTGAGTGAGGCTGCTTAAAATAATTTTAGTTTTAGTTTTTTGGTTAGAGACCCCACACTTACCCCTCTTTTCAGTGAGATTTAACGTAAAAAAGCAATGATTTTAATTTTTACTATAATTATCTCTATGTATAAGTATTTTCCTTTTTTTATTAAAAATTTACTAGGTACGTGTGTTAAAACTAATATCAGTAAATAAAAAATATATAGAAAAAGAAAAAGTGTTAATGTATACAATTACATACATACATAAATACAATGAAAATAATTTATTATTATGTATATTAATGCCGTTGTGTCTTGTAAATTATTAGTTATTTAATTTTTATTGGCTTTGAAAGAAAAAAATAAATATAAAGGAATTAATATTAATTATTTTAAATTTAATATTTATAAAAATTTATGCATATTTTTTTGTTTTTAAACCTTTTTATAAATAGTTTTCCTTGTTTAATTTTTATCTTTTACTTTATTTATATAAAAACTAATTGACAACAAAAAACAAAAATATATTCTCCTTAAATAAAAAATATTTAATAAACTTTATACTTGTTTATATTATTTATTATGAGTTTTTTCTAGTTTGTTATTTTATCAGCGTTTCTGTGCATGATAAATTCATTTATTTTTTGTTTATTTTCAATTTAATTTCTTCACGTTGTGCTTCTTTATGGTTTCCTTATACATACACATTTTGTTTTTTTTTATCCAGTCATTTTTCTAAGCACGTCATAAATTTAATTATTCATTAATATTCTTGTCTATGTGTTGAAAAGATTGTAAATGTTACTATTTAAGAAATAATAACTCAATTTTCTTATTTAACCTTTATTTTTCAAAAAAAAAACTCCAAAATGTTCATTTACTTTGATGCATCTCTCTCTGTTTAAAAGTGTAGAATTTTATTTTAATCGGTTAAGAAATGTCATGTAATTTTTGCCGTTGTGAAAGTTCCTCAGTTTGAGCCGTCTGTTCACTTGTTTAGCCATATTTTGAAGATGATTTGGAACTTGTGTGCTAAACAAATTTAAACAAAGCTTTTAATGCTTTTACCGAATTTTCAATTTAGATTAAAATATGACTTATCCAAATCAGACTGGACAATATATCAAAATTTTAATTAATGTCATTAATTTTTCTTCAATTTGCCCTCAAAGAAGTAATTCAGTTTTAAATATAATAGAACTTTTATAATGTTAATATAATTTGCATATTTAGATGCATCTATAATGTTAATTTCATAGAAGTCAGAATACTATGAAAACCAAAAAAAAAAAAAAAAAATGCTTAAATTTTTGCCAACTTTAAGAGAAATTTTTTATGCCATTCCTCTTTGAATTTTTATATTAATACAGGACACCGGTGACTTTAATATAGCAACTTCTTCATTGCATGCTTTAAGCAATAATATGACCTCATCAACGCATTCCTCGGACAAGCACAGTCCACATACTTCTCCCAGGTTTTCCAGACGCAGTACTACTCCCAGTTTAATGGCAGTTCAAAACGATTTATATGCTGGTCATATACCATCACTTTCACTTGCAAACCCCTCAGTGAATTACATAACAGCGGCCAGTGCTATAACCGGTACTCATTCTCCCTCAGCTCCTCCTATTAATGCACTTAACGGTAGTAATAGCAGTACAAGTGTTATTTCATCATCAGCATCCACGGTGATGACGTCGTCGGCAACATCAACCACTACGTCACTACCGCAATCATCACAAAAATCCACTAATCGCATGAGTGCTCCTCTAATGGGCACCAACGCGGCAGTTATTCCCGGTTATGCCAGTAAAATGACTGGAAAGTCGGAAAGCAACGACAATTCAAACTCTTCGTATGCCATTTTACAAAACCTTCAAGAATCACAAGCAATTATTGCTAAAGAGGCTCAAAAAAGAGAAGCTAACAGCGCAGCCGTAGCATCGGTTGCACCACCATTGCCTCCCAGAAAGTCATCTCCAGGAGTAGAAAATTCTTTGTCTTCGATTGCTTCCCCAAACGTAATCGCTTCCAGTGGTCACACCAATGGAAGCGGAGCTATACAAAAAACTCCCTGTATTCTGCCGCAAACTAGCAAGAGCGTCGACAACTTAGCCGCCTCTCTGGGTGATATATCTGTTCCAAAGACAACAGCTCCTCCCATACCACCGCACAACACTAGCAGTAATGTTGATACTTTGGTGGAAGAGCTGAGGACCCAACGTATAACGACGACTTTAACTTCAAGTTTGGTTTCGAATAATTCCACCAGTCTAATGGACGATGATATTGTTGGACCCGCTGAAACTATAATGGGTGTAATAGACACTAGACCTTTGGAAGCCAGGTCGTCAACATCTAATTACACACAATTGTGTACAACTACTACCACCAACTCATCAAATTCTTCGTTGCGAAGTGAACTTAAAAACCATAACGAAAAACTAAATGAAATCCCAAAACAAATCCATAACCACCAGCAACAACAAACACAACAACAGCATCATCAAAAACAACAACATCAGCAGCAGCCTTTACTTTATGAGAACGTATCAATCAACCAAAAAGGCGATTGTAGTGTACCCTACGAAAATATCAATTTAGAATATATAGCACGTCTAATGAACGAAGGCTATTCCAAAGAGAATGCAATTACAGCCTTGGGTATATCACGTAACAATATTGAAATGGCTTGTGATATTCTAAGAGAATTTGTTGCTAAAAATAGTGTTTAAGATTTTTCGAAAAAACAGTTAGTTCTGTTTTGTGTTTGATATGATGCTTAATTCTAATAGAATTTAACAAATCGTTTTTAAGTTTTTATTGTTTCGAAAGAAAGCTGTAATATGTTTTAATCCTTGTATACTTCATTTTTTACCTTTTAAGCCCCCAGGTGGCTTACCGTGTTTTTCGATTCGAATGAAATAATTTACGAGTTCGAACAACTTGTACTGTGTACTACTATTTTCGTACTTGTTCGAAACGGTGGCAGAGTCTATTTTTACACAAATATTATTGTTCGTAATAGAAAGTTGCTGTTTTGACAGGGATTTCTTGTTTTCGATAAAGTATAAAACACTTCCGTTCATTCGATACAAATAATACGAAAATCGTAATACAAAGTACAAATAAATAATTTCATTCAAATCAAAAAACGCGGTAACTTTCCTGGTGTCTTTCTCTCTTTCTCTCTCTCTCTCTCTCTCTGGCAATTTTCAATACAAAACATTGAAAAAAACATTAAAACTGGTTTAAAGAAATTACTAAAGCATATTACCTTCAATAATGGGGTTTGTACTAAATGCTATGATAAAGTCTTGTCAAAGAAATTCTAATACAAAAAAGATATGTAACATGCTTATGTCCATATGTAAGTATGCATACTTATCGCACTTGATCAACAAGAAATGTTTAGTAGAAGCAAATACTTTTTTCTTTTTAATATTAAAGATATAAAAAAAAAAAACAGTTTTTATTTCATTTATAGAGATTAGATATGAATATTACGTGCTGATTTAAAAACTAAAATATAAAAACTATGAGTTAATACCCTCTTGTTCGTCAAGTGCGTTATGTTGTTTGCTCATTTAAAATTTAAAAATTTTCTATAACATTTTAAAATTAAAATTTTTCACTCAAAATTAAAATTTATAATAAATTTTGTAGTTTTCTTTGCATAAAAATAATATCGCCTATCACGAATAAAAGCCGTAATTTTTTTTGTTAATTTAAGTTACGATAAGGGTGAATTACAAATTCATACCGTTATTGAAACAGTATGAACTAACTAACTTATATCTGTGGCTTGGTGCTAAAAGGGCCAATGTCAATATATTTACTTTTGAGAAAATTTAAATTAAATTGTTTTTAGAGAACAGTTCTTACAGAAATTTGCTAGCAAAACCCTTATGAAGCTGTTTTGGGCTAAAAACATTGGATGTTTCATAAAAAAAGATGTTAAGAGAAAACACCTAATGCAACGATTAATTCAAAACAGAAAAATATTGACATTGGCACTTTTAGCACCAAGCCACGGATATATGAGGGTATCAGCGCAGAAGTGGTGTAACCCACCATTTAATTTGGTTACGGTTCTGGTGTAAGATATGTTATTTGCACTGTTCTTTACAGTGCAATAGTCGAGTAAGCCAACTGTTTATATCCAAAACAGATGGCGCTAGAAACCTAGTTTTTGCACGGGCCGTTACAACGAAGTACTAAGGGTATTATTTCAAAATTTTTTTGGTTGAAAAAATGGAAAAAAGGAAAATTACACCTTATTGACGTGAACGGTATTTTTTTAGTTAAAGGTACAAAACTGTCAAAAACAAAAATCTGTCATATAATTCTTGGAAGTAATTGATATTTTTCAAGATACAAATAAAAGAGTTAAAATTGAATTAATTGATTATTTAATTGTCACGTCATTTTTAAGTTCTTTTTTTATATTTTTTTGTATAGAATTCATTTTTAATTTAGTTTTGAAAAACGACGTTTTAAAAAAGTAAAATTTGATTTAATAAAAATGGAGTTTAAAGAATCATAGTTGATTATCTTAAAAAGAGATGTAAATTTTAGTGCTTTTTGTGAAAAATAACAACATTTTTAATATGGTGGCAACCACACTCAATTGGAAGTTTGTGAATTGCCAACTCTTTAAAAATTGTAAAATTGTAATTTTCCAATCTGATTTTTTTACACTTGGTTAAAGCTTGCTTAAATTGCAACTTGTTAAAAAAAAATACATTTTTCCACTTTTCCATTTTTCCAACAAATAAAAAAACTGAAATTAATACCCTTACTATAGTGCCAGAGTAGTGTTAACTCCTCATTATCTCAAAATAAGTAGTCTGGTGTTACACCACTTCTGCGCTGATAGCCTAGTTTTACCATTGGAGTAAAAATTTAAATTATCTAATGGGAATTAGTTGAACTAATTCTAATTGTTTGATGAATTAGAGAATTTCACAAAAGAAGGTTAATTAGCAATCATTAGCATTATCTAATCATTACTTAACATGTATGGTTGTAAAATACAAAACAAATATGTAAATTATTTTTTTTTTTTAGTTTTTTTCGAGTCTGGTACAAATCCTATAAAAATTGCCGATAATTTTCTTTAGATATTTATTTAAGTTCACCTTGGTAGTTATATTCTTCAATATTTGAATACACTCAGTGTATGATTTCACCTACATTTTTGCAATTAGGTGAGGTCCACTAGGAGAAGTTTAAACTTGGAAACGGGCTAAACGGAGTCTTAAACGATAATACCTGCCTATATCTTAAAAAATTGTATCTTCAAATTCATTAAGAAATATGTATTCGCATAATCTACTCGTGTCGCTTCGAAAACTCGTCTACGTTTTTTGTTGCCTTCTACGAGTTTATTGTTCGATAACTTGACTGATGAAGACGAACACTTACTGGAACTGTGCAGAAGCAGAAAAAGGTTGAGGGATGCTTTCAACATATTGGAAAAGGGCATTACTTGGTTAGTAAATCCCAAGCTAATTAAAATTGGGCACAGTTTTGTGTTCAGGGAAGGCATCGTACCAACTTGCGTTGGTAAGTTTCATCTCTAATGTTTCCCAGCCTGAACTTTTATGAAAACATTGTTTTGCCAAAAGAGAATTTTGTTCCATAAATAAAACTTACGATCTTAGATCTGCATAAAATTACAAAAAAAAAATAATAATTATTAAGAAAGTGGTACAAAAAAGTTGGTACAACTAATACAAAAAAAATACATTTTCAACAAGTGTTTTTATGACACGACGAAATTTTCGACTGTACTCTCAACCATGTTTGCCACTTAAAATATTTTTTTTAGTATGCAAACCTACCATTATCCTTTCTTAACTGACCGAATTTTTTAAATGTTTTAAAACATATATCGTCATATAAAGTGCAAAAGAGCCTTTCGTAATTTTAAAAAAATTTCAGGAGCGATAAGAAACTTAATTAAAAGCAAACTATTGTAATGACAATTTGTTAACTTAAGTTTGTACAATTTTTTTTAAATAGTAATTAACTTCATAAGACATAGGCTGACCTCCAAAACATCCTAATACTTTGCAGACAAAGTTAGATATGTATTAGAGTTTAACAATGGATAGTTTGCTTATTATTTACACATTGATTCCTTTTTTAGTGCACTTTGGCACAAATAAGATTGTAAAATTCCACTCAGTTGCATTGTAGGATGCTTAAAAAAGCGAGTTGTTCTGCAACTGACGTTTTGGAATTCACCCATACTTTCTGCAATTTCTGCGGCTCTTATATCATTGACTTTATTAAAACATGATACAAAATACAGTATAAAAGCATCCCACTGTTCCATAATTCTAACAATATCTTCCTCCAAAGAAGTTTATCTTGTATTAGAAACACCGAATATCTTATGGGATGGAATGGAACAGTATTTCAATGCGAAAAACTTTTAATATTACCACAAGGAATTTCAATATTTTTGACATTGCTAAGTAAGATTTAAGCTTACCAGCATTAGCCAACCTTAGTGTTCTAAATTTGTTAAAATAAATATATTGTCGGCTTAATATGCAAACCTGCTAAATTCACTTTTTAAGTAAATTGAGATTTTGATGCCGTGTGGTAGAGAAAGATACGCCTCGTCGACCAGCATGAAGGTTTTTCTTCAATTTAAATCTTGAAGTGTGTAAAACCAACTATGTTTTTGGTTTTTCTCTCAAGCTGCACCTACGAAATATAAAAAGTTTTTTGGCTCTCTTGTAAAATGTATGTGGTACATTTTTTCAAACCTACCTACCGTTCGACTAAACTAAAAATATTTGGTCGGAAAAGACCATGTTCGGCATCCTGCTGTGCACTCATAATACAAATATAACATTCGATATACAATGTTCGAAAGCCAGCGAAATTCGTTTGTCGATTGCAACTCACATTTACACCCTTTGTCCTCAATCTTCTGTTTCATGAAATACTTCTGTGTAACATGTCGCGTAATTTTAAACAGGTATATGTATGTACATACATATATTGATGTATGCAGAATATAATGCAATTAGTTAAAACTAAAAATAATATGACCCTGCCTTATTTTTTTTAAGAGTTACAAATACAATTAAATATGTGAATATACATATTCTTATTTAATTAACCGAGCAATAGTAATTTACTTTTCAGCCCATTTTAGTGAAACAGACCAAAGTCTCTGGCGGGAATCGAACCCGCACCCCTCACACTATTAAACTAGCTCAACTATCGAGGCGCTTAAGATTTTTTTAAGACTTCCGTTGAGAATTATCTCGAAAACAATTGCGCTTTCTAGCTTAGGACTTTTAAACACACATCTATTTATATTATTATTAGTTTTGCCAGGTCCTTTATGTGCAAAACACCAAAAAGAGGAAAAAATGTTTTTCTTAAGTATGTACATATATTACAGTACAAAAAAATATGAATATACGGCTAAATTTATTTATATTAATTAAAGAATATATAAAAATAATTATTTATTTTTCTAGCAAGCACCGGAATTAAAAAAAAAAAAATTAATAAAAAACCACGTAATTTACTTATATTTAATAATAACGTATTAATAAAATAGTCTACCGACATTTCGAAAGCAAAAAAAAACATGAAATCTATACAAAATTTAAAGTAACCAAAAGCAATCCTTCTAAAATTTCATTATGCGTTAAAAAATAAATAAGCAGCGATATTTAGGCCCTAATTGTGTGTAACGTAACGCAACGCAACGCCAAGAATTACATTGAAAACAAAGTCAAAAATATTTCATAGTTTTGTTGTTGCTTTCTACAGAAATTCATATTTGGGTTGTTAAAGGATGGCTGGTTATTTAGTTATATTCACAACAACAAAATACATTTATTTACATTTTGTTAAATATATTTTGTTGCTGTATTTATGTATATGAAAACTACATACCCAATTGTATTTTTAAATTTCAAACCAGTGTTCGAAAATAAACACTAATTATCGTTTTTTAATGTTCGGTAGATTTGTGGAAAACACAAACGCTAATAGTGTTTGTGTAGAAAATCATTAAAAAAAATAACGTTTGCCTGTTAGTCATCTTTCGAACACAAAAATATTACTGTTTTTATCAAACTCAACAAAAGATGTGCACATTTAATTCCGTTCGGTTTTTTTTGAAAATCCACAAACTTCAATGTGTTCGGTTCGGCTCGTTAATGTTCGTCCCTTTTGGCTGGTAAAAAAAACATTTTTTCAAAAACAAAATTCACACACGAAAAAAACATTATAGAACATTAAAATATAATGTTTGTCTACAGTATCACTACAATTGTTCTGTTTTTTAACGTTATATAATGTTCGGTTCTTTCTTGAAAATAGTTACGGACGGTATTAAGGGTTGTGTATGTCTATACAATCACTAAAAAAATAGATATCGTTCCTGGGTGTGTGAGCCGAACGTTAAATAATGTACTGTTTATTTTCGAACACTGTTTCAAACGCTGCAAATCTTTTGGCGCTGAAAATTTTAAAACGCAATATGAATTTCTTTAGAAAGCAACAACAAAATTGCGAAATATTTTTGACTTTGTTGTTGCTTTCAATGCAATTTTTGTCATTGGATTGCGTTTAACACAATTTGGGCCTTAATTAATAAACTATTTATTTAGTTATTCCTTTTGTTTAGTTTTTTTTTTTGTTTTTCATCATTATTGAAAAATATATGAAAGAGTTAGTTTTAAGCTTCATTCACAATGGGTGCAACAATTTGATATTTTCCAAAGTATATTTTCCATTTAGTTTTTGAACAAACTTATGCTGACTTCTACTCAAGACGAAGTGATATACTTGAGCGCATTAGAGAGAGTGTTATGCTGCCTGTCACTTTTTTGTCTATTAAAAAATAAATAAAAAATTACAGCTAATATAACTTTCTCTGATGCGGTCACCTGTGTGCTTCTACTTGAGCAACAATTTTAATGAAATGGAGGGCTTAGAGCTGAAGCGAACCAAGTCAAAAAAAGACAATTCGAAAATATTTTAAGGTTGAGTAATGGAAAATTTTCATCATTGATATTAAAACACATTTATGTTTTAAATACAAAATTCTCTTCTTCACTAAATACTTAAATAAAACTTAGTTCACCGATTAGGTACATTTAAATTCAACTTAAGTTTCTATTGGAATAACTTAGCAAGGTGGTCCCAATATGACAACAATACAACAACAGGCAAAGCAATAGCATTCAGCTGTTTTTTGAGACCACCTTGCAAATAAATAAACTTTAATTATATTTTTTTGTATATAGTAGCGCTACCATACTGCCATTAATTTCTGGAGCCATTGACTTGGGTTTATTACCGCTACCTTACATAGCGTCTTCACTTGACAATTTTTTGTCATACCAAACGTCAAAGTCTATCGGTCATGTTCTGACAATCGCGCGATTTGAAATCGCATAACGCCAGGGGGGCTACTCTCTATTGCGATGCGAAAACAATTTCGTTGCGAAAGCTAAATGCCAACTTGGTACTCTCTATCACTTTCGCAAAATTTTTTGAAAATGAAGCAATACTTTCAATAAAAATGAAAGATGGCGCAGATTGACAGTAACGAAATGCTAAAATATGTAAAAATATTTGAAATTGGAAAATTTAAATAAAACAAATAGTGATGATTTGCGAAAAGAAAAAAAAATAATAGATGCGAAAGCAAATGCGCAAACGCATTAAAGAGTACCAATCGCTAGATTTGCTACCATTTTCTTTCGCATCGCAATAGAGAGTAGCCCCCTAGATTTTCTTTATGGTGTTCTTTTACTCCTGCGATTAGCTTGCGATCTGCCATAGTTTTTTACAAATATTCTAGTTCTCTTTTGCAATTTGAAGTCGATAAACTTCTTGCTATTGCGATTTACAGAACACCTAATTTGCAATTTTAAGTCAGAATCGCCAATTTTAATCGTTTTGCGATTGTCAGAACATGCCCGTATATAAAAAAAACTCGAAAATTTTTGTCAGCGTTTTTTTTTTTTAATATGAAGTTTGACGTTTGGTATGACAAAAAATTGTCAGGTTAAGACGCTATGTTAGGAACGAAACACTTTTTGATTTATGCTATGTTCATACGACGATATAAGCCACTGGTTTCGCTCTCTGAAACTAGTTTGCCAAACATGCTGTTCATACGATTCGTTACTTAAACTTAAAAATATATTTGATTTATTTTTTGGCCAACGTGTTAATTTTGAATTTTTTAATACTTTTATTAATATTATTATGTTATTACTATCACTTTATTTTATTAAACATCAATTTTTATTTTGTTGTTTTCTTTGTTTTAATTTTTTTTTTGAGAGCTAGTTCAGATAAACTAACGATGTTATCAAAATTGGAGATGATAGTACATTTTACCTGTTTCGCAGCCTGTTTCAAAATGAAACGACCTGTTTCGCTCTCAAAATTTTGTATGGGGAAACAAGTTTCAATCATGTTTGGGGCGCGAAACAGGAATAAGAGAGCGAAACACGAATATTGCTGTCCGTGTGAACATGGTATTAGTCCATTACAGAACTCAATAGAGTTAACCTTTGTGTAGAATTTCGCACCAGTATAGTCTACTTTTTATTACGTTACGCCACCAAGCATTTACAATTGTTTCTCCTGTATTTTATTTAAATTATTTTATATTTTGGTGTAAAGCGCAATTAAGTGAAAGGGATGAAAAATTTCAACAACATGGGTCTAAAATAGAAGTTAAATTGTTTGGTAGCGTAACGTCAGTGGAAGTGCCCATATACAAGAAATGCATATGTATATATGTAAATTCCCTTCTGACGGACACTGTTACCTGATGCCAACAGCGTTCTTAAGGAAAACAATTGGGTTCTTTCGAGAGGACACGTAATAACAGTTGCTTCCGTGTCCGATAATGAAAAATTCCACTGTACATATGCATATATTATATTTCAAGACTTGGTTCGGTTCAGCTCTGAGCTCTCCAAATTATAAATGACGTTTATAATAGTTTTTATAAGTAGTGAATGATAATTTTAAAAATAATTTTTTAGAAATGGTAATTAATACGTAAAATTTTTCGGGGCAATATCTGTAACGGTTTTTTTTTAATGAAAATGTGTGTGTTTGTGAAAAATAATTGTTGTTTTCATTGTGAACACCTAGTTTAAATGTCACTTTCATTGCTAATCTAGCATTAAGGCGAACTACTCGATGTAGTGCCTTAAATGCAAACAAGGGTTATTAATCTTTTTACACTGTTTCCAAAGCAAATCATTTTCAATAAATTCAAATTAAACGATCTTAAAATCCTAAAAACTCTTTTGAATTAACGCACATCTAACTCTAAAGGGAGTCAACTCAAAGATTACACATTTTCACTTTTTGCAAGAAAACGATAAACAGTGTAAAAATCTTAGATGCATTTCTCTAGTATTTTGACAAAAAAAAAAAAAAATGGAGTTGTGGTACAAGAATTGACATTTATAAATTTTGAGTTAACCGCCTTTAGCGGAACCGGTGCGTTTATTTAATAATGTTTTTGTTTTTATTTATTCGATCTCTTCGGAAAAATCTTTAAGTTTATAATTTTTCTACTCAAAAACTTTTTTTTTTTAATTTGCGAAGTTATTTTTCGTTTTAAATGCAAATCATTATTCATATTATTAATAACTTATTCAAAAGGATCCAGTTTAAAAAGATTTATTATATCAAAATAACCTTGAATGAATAAATTTATACTAACTGCTAACTTGAAATGCATTTTAAGAAAAATTTGTATGAAAATTTTGCCTTAAAACACATTTCAAACTTATTTTATTTTTTATGAATATGACAGTAAGAGTTTTTGTAATTATTGTTTTTCACATGCTCTTAGAAAATCCACTCTTAACGCATAAAAATATAACAGGAAGCCTGTATCGGGGTGATCTATTATATTATTAATATCAATAACAAAAATTATTTCCTATCTAGTTCTCCCCATATATTAAGCAAATATTACTAAGCAAACCAGAAAATATTAATACTACAACTAAAACAAAAGGAAAAGAATTTTCAAAATACAAATGTGTTTCTTTTATAACCCACTAACTCTAAAAATACGAGACTATATCCCGCATTTATGTTCTATTAACTTCTAAAATTCTATCTATAATATATAGTTGGTACATATTATTTCATGTTGAAAAGGAAACGAAATTAATAATAACTTAATTAAGAAACGATTATTATTATTATAATAATAATATTACACAAGCATACATACTATTAAAGCATACGAACGAGCATACTATACCTATGTATATTGACATACACAATATACATACATACTTACAAACATACATCCATATTTACTTACTACATTTAATTAAATAAGAGCCATCCTTATAACCCATCAGCCAGTTATCCTGTAACCATACTCCAATTATTGTCGTCGTCATCATGTATCTAAATATTAAGAACAATCCGAAAAGTTAAATTTGTATATACATTTATTACCATTTGGATTACTTGTACACTTCTATTACCTTTCAAATTTGAGATTAATTGAAGCAAAGCCGCGAATTACGTTGTGACAAAATACCAATTTTTCAGTAAAGCAAAAAATCGTTTTTAAAAGCCATAACTTCGTTTTTTATTTTGATTATCAAAATGAGATTAAAAACTTTTGTGCAAAAAATCAAGAAATTTGTTTAATTTATTTTTTTAGTGGTAAAACGTTTTATATCCCAAAACGCGATAACAGGTAAAATGTGTTTTCATCATGACTACTGGCTTTTAAAACGTTATACCACGTTTCACAACAGAAAGTGTGTATTTAATTCCTTTCCATCTACGCTGGAGCGATTTTTGGGTGTATGCTCTTATTTTTTCTTTTTATAAACATTTCCACTATTTCTCGACCTTTTATTTCTATTGTCTTTCCAATTTCCACATTAACTTTTCTTTTTTTTTGGCAATTTCGTTCGAAAAATTTTGTAACTAACTTACAACGTTTGTCCACTGAATGACGCTCTCTAACGGCTGTAGGAAATATCGCCCAAAGAAAAATGGCCCAAAAAAAAAATGAAAAATCGAACAAATGAAGAATCGCCCAAAAGAACATGAAAAATTACCCAAAAAGTTATATATGAAATTTTGCCCAACAAAAACGAAAAAGGGCCCAAAAAAAATGAAAAATGACCCAAAAAGCAAAAACGAATTTTTCCGAAAAAAAAATTAAAAATTACCCAATTTGCAAAAAAGTGGTTATTATTCATATAAATTTAGTTCCATACAAGTATAAGTTTTATGTAAAAAATTGCATTCTATCTTCAACAGCTGCTCGGCAGTAAGGAGAGTAATACGGGCTGCGCAAACTTCGCTAAGCTTCTCTGCATAGCCGGCCTTCGGACGGGCGCAAGGATTTTCTCCTCTATGGTATAGCAAACACCGGCTTCGCTAACTAAAGCTTCTCTGTATAGCCGGCCTTCGGCCGGGCGCAAGGATTTTCTCCTCTATGGTAGAACAAGTACCGGTTTCGCTAAGTAAAGCTTCTAAAATCTGCCTTGTTTTCGAACGAAGGCCATATACGCAGAGAAGCTTTAGTTAGCGAAGCCGGTGTTTGTTATACCATAGAGGGGAAATCCTTGCGCCCGGCCGAAGGCCGGCTATACAGAGAAGCTTTAGTTAGCGAAGCCGGTGTTTGTTATACCATAGAGGAGAAAATCCTTGCGCCCGGCCGAAGGACCGCTATACAGAGAAGCTTTAGTTAGCGAAGCCGGTGTTTGTTATACCATAGAGGAGAAAATCCGAAGGCCGGCTTTGCAGAGAAGCTTTAGTTAGCGCAGCCGGTATATATTATATCCTTGAGGAGAAAATCCTTGCGCCCAATAGTGTTTTCGTTACATATTTAATATAAACACCCAGAGAAAAAACAACAAACTTATTTTTAAATAAATTACAATTATATTAAATAAAGATGGCCCGAAAAAATGGGCTATTTTTCATATAATATTTTTAAAAAACGAAAAATCACCCAATAATAACGAAAAAAAGCCCAAAAATTTTGGGTCACTTTTCATATGAATTAAGGCCCAATTTTACATGGAATTTTTTTGGGTGATTTTTCATTTTTTTTTTGGGCCATTTTTCTTTGGGCGTATTTCCTACAGCCCTCTCTAACTGCAGTTTGGTAGTGAATCACTACTAGTGATAACACGCAGTCTACAACATTAACACTTGCTTAACAACGTTATTTGCGGCTTTTCTTCAATTGCAATGATTTATTAAATATAATTTTAAAATAATATTAAATCGTACGTAAACTATGTACATACATACATACGTATTTATAAAACTGTAGAATATTATGATAATAAGACAAGAACTTCTTTGTACATACTTCTTGTCAATCCATCAATAATATATTCGGTCGAAATGGTAATAATTACAGTTGAACCTCGGTTATACGACCCTTTATTAACCGGTTACCTTTTGTGTCTCAAAATCTCTTTTATCCGTGTTTTTACCTCTTTTATCCGTGCTTCGTTTTTTATACCTCTACCAAGGCGAATTCATAACAGGTTAACACGAGAGAGCAGGTGACTATTTTTTTGCTCTGTGCATTTTATTCAGATTGTTTGTCAAAATTGCTTGTGTTTGTTTTAATTCTTCTTCTTGATTGATAATAAGTTTGCGCATAATTTGGTTTTTTTAATTTTATTAATTTAATTATTAATTATGTAGGTTTTTATTAATAATAAACTCACTAGATGTCAAAATACACGTTTTTGGGTTTGACGTTTAATGAAATAATTGATTTTGACAAATAAACTACAAATGTATGTATATATTTCAGAGGGAATTCGGGCGAGTCTACCTGTTATAAATTTGCCTTGAACCTTAATTAACCGTGCTTTACCTCTATGATCCGTGCAACAAACATCAATTTGTTGGCTCTTCCATACATACATATGTAAACATAATTCAAATATTTTGATTCCCACTTTTTGTAACGTACTCATGTTTGTATTATATACAAATAGATACATACATACATACATACATACGTAAAACGTAGTAACTTAAACTACCTTTGTAAAATGTAGGGTAATATTTGTATTTGTATGTAATTTTTGGTGTTTTTATACTATATCTATTAAACGTGTTTTTCGCTTTTCCGTGCTTGGTCCGGTCTCGTGCGAGCCGCATTATCGAGGTTCAACTGTAGATACAGGCCTGTCACAGAATCAATTCCGATCGAAAGTGGAAGTAATTTCGTATTTTGTTTGTCCGAAAAACAAAATTTAATTTAATGAAGTAAAATCAAATTCGATCAGAATTGCAACTACGGAATTAAAACCATTTCGATCGGAATGTGTTACAGGCCGGATATTAAATATGTTATGAAAAGCAAACAAGAAAACAATTCACAAATTCAATACATATTAAACAAAAAAAAAAAAAAATTAAAATTTGATTAAAAATATATAATTTAATAAATGCATCATATTCAAAAGATACTACATAGTAATTACATATTTACATAATACCCGTACATACTTACGTAAATCGCTACATTCATTACACAAACATTCATTAATTAAAATTTAACATTTATTAAAAACAAAAAGTATATAGAATATATTTATTTTCATACTCGTATTATATAATCTCAGTCAGTCGGTCAGTTTATCTGTCCTGTGTAATCACCATTATTACATTACATATATTATTTAGTATATCACACTCAATCACTATTTAAACTTACTTAATTATAAATGAAAATAATAGTAAGAAGTAAAAAAAATTAATAAAAATTAAAGCTTGAGAATAAAAGCGAATATTTAAACTACATTAAATTTACTTATATGTATAAGCAGATACAATTATTCTTATAAGTAAACATGAACAAAAAAAATCAAGAAAAAAAATTAATAAAAATTAACCAAAAACTTTGTTTTATTAAAAATATAGTTATTACGCTGCCATTGTGCGTCATGAGGAAAGTCTTAGCGTAGAAGTCTACGTGTACATATGTACACACTTGTTGGGAATACCGTTTAATATTAGGATTTTATTTTTTCTTGGAAGTCTCAAAAAAAAAGTTATTATGTATGTACATTACAGCGACTCACCAAAAAAAGTGCTCGATGTACCCGCCTAAAAATGAACCTTGGACTTTTTTAAGATGACATTTTAAATATTTCGGCTCCAGCTTTGACCTCTCGTGAGCTGGACCAGTTTGAAAAAGGGTCTATTTTTGCATGTTTTGTTAATTTGAGAATCTGTTTCCTTACCAACATATGCAAATTGGGTATCGTATAGGGTATTCTTTTAATCGACCTTTTGCATTAATCGGTTAATCGCTCGATTAATTAACCGAGGTTTTGGTTTAATCGGTTAATAATCGGTTAATTTTGTTTTTGATCGATTAACCGATTAATACAGTTTTTTTATAAATTAAGTAATTTCAATATATAAAAACGCATAGATTATTTATTATTTGGAGTTTATTAGTAAAAAAAAACAATAACATACCAAACATAACAATTCTTGAACTAAAACCAGCAACAAAAAAGAACAATTCATAGATATCGATGCCTTACTTCCTCAACCTCGTAACTTAAAAATACGGTTTTGACTTTTTCATATCAAACTACTGCTATTCTTGTGTTCTAACACTGCAACAACTTAATAAAATTTACATATATGTAATCAATTCTTTAATAATTCCATTTTAACTTTAACCCAAACACCGAAGTATACAAAGATAAAACGTTTTTTTCTGTCCTAAAAAGTTGTATTTTTTTAAGATACGAGGTTGAGAAAGTAATGCATCGATATGTAATATATGTAAGTCATATCGTCATAATATCCTAAATAATATTTTACAATTGTTTAAAATAAATATTGTTGTGTTTCAAACAAAATAAAAATTTTAATGATGTGTTCATTGATTCTTCATAACTGTAGAGTAGAAATCTAAATTATAAGCGGTAGCCCACAACAGTCATACCGTCGGCTTAATATGTAAACCTGCTAACTCACTTTCAGCACACTTTACAGGAGAGACAAAAAACTTTTTATTTTTCCTATTTGCAGATTGATAGAAAATTAAAAATACCGTAAGTTTTACACAATTCAAGACTTTAGTAGAATAAAAACCACATGCTGGTCGACGAGGCGTACCTTTCTGTACGCATATTAAGCCGACGATATATATTTCTTGTAATTATTTTAAGACATAAGACTTTATGAATACCTCGTGAATCCCCCAAATATGTATTTATAAAAAAAAATGAGATAATTTCATTAGTTACTTCAATAGTTAAAGGAGATCTTATAAAATAATCTTTTAGAAAAGTAATTTATTTTAAAAGTTTAGGATTAAAGCGATTCTTTTTTTTAGTTTTGACAAAACTTGACATGGAAAAAATTCTTTCACTTATCGTAGATGAATATCTTATTTCTCAGTCCTTTTCCAGGATTTCTCTAAACACATAAAATACTCCACTAGAGTTTTTTTAAATTTTCAACACTTCTAATTGTTTCGGTTAATTCTGTTAAAAGACTGATATGAGAAGATATAAGAAAAAACAAATAACTAAACACATACATACTTATTAAAAGTACGTGAAACAAAAAAAAGGTGTTGGCAATCAAAAATTTAACCCATTTTTCGCCACATTCCTGTTGATCGATGATGAAGATAAAAAAAACATTGTAATTTTAGTCACCGGTCGCCGGAAAATGGGTTAAAATGAAGATCACTGTGCACCTTATTTGTTTGTATGAAAAAATATTTACTTTACATATACATACATATCAAAACACAAAAACAATTGTTAAAATACTACAAAATATTGAAAATTTTTTTACATCGGTTAATCGGTTAATCGACTGAAATTAACCGGTTTAATCGTTAATCGAAAAAAGCCAATTTGAAGCTAACCGATCAGTTAATCGGGTAGTAATTAATCGGTTAACCGAATGAATACCCTAGTATCGTAAGAAAGGTTTTTTAAGGCGCGACTAACTGTATATACAATTTGTCCAAGGACGATCATCCATGTCCTTTTTTTAAGGATTTTCTGTAAAAAAAAGGTTTTTGAATTTTTTGTTCAGTGTTGTTTGTATTAAAAGTGCCAAATTAACATATTTTAATCTTAAGTCGAAATTGAAAAATCCCCTTTCTTGACATTTGTTAACGTTTGATTTAAAAATAAAACAGCTGATACAATTGAGTAGGTGAGTTGCAAGACTCGTTTGCTGCAAAATTAAAAATACGAGATGGCAAATGATTCATACAGTTCTCTTTGTTTAATAAGACATAAAATACATTTTTGAAATACAATGAGTACTTGCTTACTAAACATTGAGATTAATTACAAACAGGGCTATGGCAACAATATTTTTTAACTTTCCTACATTTTGTATAAAATCATTAAAAACGTACGAGAATAAATCTAATTCTAAGGTTTTATTTTTTAATAAAAAAAATTGCTCGATTAATCGACATTAATTTATCGAATAATTCGTTATTCGAAAATCATCGTTTTAAAATTATTCGAACAAGAGTTTGGTTTTGTTTGATCGATTAATCGAATTATTCTTAATCGGTTGACAACTGTCTGTTAGATCACCCTTTTTGGGTAACTTTACGATTTTACCTTCCTTAAGCTTATTTTGGCAACTCTTCCCTAAAAAAATGTTCATCTAGAGGCATAATTAGTTGCGCTCTTTTTTTAATTGCTGACGAAAAAATTAAAACTTATTTGTTTGCAGTTTTATTTAGTGATTAAGCAAAGTTTCTTAAAACTAAACGAAAAGTTTGCTTAAGATTAATATGGTTTGATACATATGATTCGTATTCGCACAGTTGCATAAGCCAGCTCATGTACATTAGGGTTGGGCCTTTAAATTTTGTTTATACATACATACATAATACTAAATTTTCAATACATTTTTTTCTTTAAATTTGTAAGTTTGAATATTTAATTCCTTTTTATAAAAAAAATTAAACTTTATTTCTTGTATTTTTTTTTTTTTTGTAAACAAAATGTTGTACATAAAGCACAACGTGCAGATTTGTTATCGGAACATACCCAGGAAAAACTTTTTGAATTTTAGTAATAGTTGGTAGTTATTTCATACATTACCTGGTAAGTAGTTGTCATTACAATTGTCATTATTCTGAAAACTTCAATAAGTACTTACTAGTAATGACCTCAGCAACGACTAATTACTTCTGTTATTTTCACTACTGAATATTTGCTTACTGGTAACGTACTCAATAACTACTTATTAGGTCTATTAGCTAGGGATTTTTTGGCTTCTGGTAAGTTTATTGTAAGTACTTACAATTCAACTTACTTTTAGTCAAATAATAACTAGGTATTTTTTGACTGCTAGTAAGTGTATTGTAAGTACTGAGTTCTGTGGACACCTCGAACAAAAATAAGTAGTTATTCAGCCGAAAAATAAGTAGTGTTTATTTTCTCCAACATTATTTGCTAAATTACCAGGTAAGTAAAGTTTTGCTGGGTACTTGACATGATCGTATTTGTTATGCTGGAATCAAAACCAAATAGAAACATGTATTTTTAAACAGAGAACACAGTCGAGTTACAACAAGTATTTACTAGTAAACTTTTGCTGTGCATAAACATGAGTACCTAATGCGCCCCATACACGTTTTAATTCAATTGTTAACTGAGTCTTTCAACTGAATTGATGCTTGGCCACACACTTCATCAACTGAATTGAAAGATTTTAAATTAATCTTAAAATTTAATGAAATAAAAGACAATTTTTAAAATACTTAACTTTTTTTTGCAAAAGAAAACTACAAACATTAATTTTGACAGCAGATCAAGAGACTCGAGCACACACAGTAAAATCAAATTGAAAGACTTAGCAGTCAACTTGAAAATATCAAAATCTTTTGATTTTTTCTTAGATTTTGTTACTCTTCAAATATACATATGTATGTATGTATGTACATGCTTCGGCAGTACGCATTTACTCTGCATATGCAAATAGATTTATGCAGACCTCTAACAGGAATTCAAAAAGTTCGATCGTATTAACTTTTCCATCGTTGATTTTTGTCAATAGCTAGGCGTATACGTGTTAAGCTAAATACATAGATATGTAGTAATCATACGCCATATTTGATCATTTACATCGTCCAGTTTTATTTTATACCGTATCCCCAATTTAGGATGTTTAATCACCGAAAATCCCCAAAATAGCTGTTTTCTTATGCCCACAGATCCTAAAAAATAAAATAATAATATGTCAAAGGAAAATGTGGATACATTTATTTATTTGATTAAATTTATTTGTGCAATATTAATAAGACTAATTTTATTTGTACTTTGAGTTTTACATACACAGTAGCCCGTTTCTGTATTTCTAACATCGTAAAACTCAAGGCGAATTTATTACAGGTGGTCTTAAAAGCCCTGCTGATATTAGCTAAAATCAATGTTGGATGTCAAAATTTTGTTTATTCTCTTTTATTATCTTTGTTTCTGTTCTGTTTTATTTCTGTTTTTGACATTGTAGAATGATTTTACAAAAACAAATTGCTTGTGGTTTTTGAACGAGTTGTACTTGTTGTAGTACCGAGATTACCTGGGATGAATTCGCCTTGGTAAAACTTTTCGCATGAAACGTGTGAATTGCAACAAAAATAGTGTGAAATGAAACAAAAAATGGTTTTTCTCACACAAGTGTTTCTGTATCTTTTCTTTGCGAGAATTATCTGTCATTTAAATAATTTTCCAGCAATTATTGGAAGGATTTGAGAAAACCTGTTTCTGTAACAGTATTTTCGAAAAGTTTCTTTCAAGAACTGTCAAAATAAGTCACATTTGAAATTGGTGCGAGAAAAACAAAATTAAATTATTTTAAATTTAAAATATGTTTATATACAATTTTTTTTAAATAAATAAAAAATAGAAGGAATTTAAATGATGAATGCATAATTTATATGATGAAAATAAACAAAACACAATTATTATATTTTGTTCAAGGCGAATTTATTACAGGTGGTCTTAAAAGCCCTGCTGATATTAGCTAAAATCACTATTGGATGTCAAAATTTTGTTTATTCTCTTTTATTATCTTTGTTTCTGTTTTGTTTTATTTCTGTTTTTGACATTGTACAATGATTTTACAAAAACAAATTGCTTGTGATTTTTTTGTACGAGTTGAACTTGTTCAAGGCCCATTGAAAAGGTCTGCGCAAGAAGCCTGATGATCATTGTTTTCGTTCTTTTGAGCTTTCAAAAGTTGTTTACATACACGTTTTTTCCTTTTACTTTGTATATGTGGTAGTAAGTTTTTGACAGCTTAAAAGAAAACGTTTTTTGTTTTTGTACAAGTAAGCAGACCTGATAGATGGGCCTTGAACTTGTTGTAGTACCGAGATTACCTGACATGAATTCGCCTTGATTTTGTTATTTTAAATTTTTTATAGCCTTTCCTTGTTTTGGTTTTATTCAGTGCTGCCAGATAAATTTGTGTAAAAATCGTCAAATTCCTGAAAAAAATAACTTTTCGTCTTTTTTGTTTAAAATAATTAAAATTAATTTTAAACAAATTTTGTTCGATTTTTTTTAAAACATAATCAAACACAAGCATAGTTAATTTTCATGTTCATGCCCAGCTAGCATTTTGTATCATAATCTAATCATTTAGGAATCAGCTTAACGAGCAAAATACCCGTATATGAGCTCATTTTTCAATCATAAATGATACTCTTGTTGGGAGAAAATGGTACCCTACAGATGAATCACCTCAAAGAATCATATGTGATACAATTTTTGATCCTTTTAATGCAAGTTTTTATAATCATTATTGAATCGTTGTCGTCTCATTTTTTAAAAGTAAATTATATAGTTTTTGATTATATTTCATATCATTTTTTCATTGCAATGTTTTTTAATTTTTCTCCGATAAAATCAGCACCATTATGGCTTTTGGTTATTCAAACCAGCTTTATTTTGAACCAAAAAAAGAAGAAAAGAAACAATTTGCACTTACATTTTTGCTCATAAATTGTCAATAATTTTTTGGCTTCTTTTTTATCCAAGCTTTTTTTATTTTTTTGATTTGGCAAAAACATAAATTCCAAATATTTAAAAATCATTATTTAAACATTAAAATTAATCATATATGAATCCATTTTCTATCACTCAAGTGATAAATCAGTTTTTAATCATCAAAACTGATCTGAAAAGAATCATTTGTGTGATTTTTACAAAAAATAATAACCCAAATGCTAGCTGGTTGGGTATTTTATACATACATACATAAAAATTGTCTATTGTGCGACCTTAATTTTTTTAAATTTATATTTATTTTATTAAGCTTGAGGTCTATTTTTTATAAAATTATTTATTTTCTTTAATCCGATAACAATTTTAAGTTGTTATTTTTCCCTGAAGAAGTCACACAAAGGCGTGACAAAATATCATATTGAACAAAAAATAAAATAAATATTAAGAACAATTTTGATTGTTAGTTGAACTGTTAATTTTAAATTTTTTGATATTCTTTAATTAGGCTTGAGTTCATTAAATTTAATTTTCATTAAATTATATTCACTGAGGGAAGGAATTTTACAACTTGGAATTTTTATTAAAATTTATTGATAATTTTTCCTGGCTGAGCTGGGATTTGAACCCGGGTTGATCTTTACATGTTTCAAGAAACACCACTTTCTATCGTCGGAAGATCTTTAATAAAGATCTACCCGGGTTAAAATTCCAGCTCAGCCAGGAAAAATTATCAATAAATTTTAATAAAAATTCCAAGTTGTAAAATTCCTTCCCTCAGTGAAAATAGTTTAATGAAAATTAAATTTAATGAACTCAAGCCTAATTAAAGAATATCAAAAAATTTAAAAATTAACAGTTCAACTAAAAATCAAAATTGTTCTTAAAAATAGCTATGGCACAAGATCTAAACCAATAAAAAATTTTATCATTTTGCGAAGCACTAAAGGTACATTTAAAAAAATAAGCGCACAATTATGCGCTACGCAATAAGACATACAGAAATGCAGTAAAGTAAGTGAAAGAACTCTCAACAACTTTTATTAAAAAAAAAAAAAAATTTCAAGTGCTACGGCATTCCCTTACTACGAAGCAGGTTTGTAAGGGAAAATACTAAAAAATAACTGTATCAAAACATTCAGTGTGTAAAGCTGATCGTTACATCCAACAATTTTTATGTGCGCTGAATAATGCGCTTTATGTGTCACAAATGTATTGCTTCAAAGTGGGAACTCGCCATATAAAATTCATGTCTTCCGTAAGCGCAATAGTAAGCGAAACTTTTATGTTTCTCCCTTACAAACCTGCTTCGTTGGAAGCTCCATTTTTTATTGGGAATGTTTACATTTGTACTTTAATTTGTACAAATAAAAAAAAATGTCGACGAAAGTGGACAAAAAAACATAATAAATAAATGTATTCAGGTTTTCAAGACAAAGTCTTGACAGAAAGAATACGAAAAAACAGAGGAAAAAGGAGGCAACATGTAATTTGAAATTAAAGTGATAATAACAGCAAATTTCGAACCACCAGTACTACTGGTTAAAGATTGATGTTTGACTGTTGGCTAACGGGCACCGCAGTGGTGCAGTGGGTAGAACTCAATGATCTTCCGAAGATAGAAAGTGGTGTTTCTTGAAACATGTAAAGATCAACCCGGGTTCAAATCCCAGCTCAGCCAGGAAAAATTATCAATAAATTTTAATAAAAATTCCAAGTTGTAAAATTCCTTCCCTCAGTGAAAATAATTTAATGAAAATTAAAATTAATGAACTCAAGCCTAATTAAAGAATATCAAAAAATTAAAATAAATATTTTTACAAAAAAAAGCCAAGTCCGTTCATTACTTCACCTGGTCCTCATACAAGCAAGTATCCTCTCGAAATTAAGGTTTTGGTGCGATTTTTAATGCTATGGTGAAGGTTATATAAGATTTACCATAGCCGAATATGGTAAAAAGGGACTTTTCGCAGAGGTGGAAAGTTCTGATTTGCCACTCACTTGGGAGTGGCCAGGACGATTCCTTTGTTGAACTGTCCAAGCAGCTAACTACTTCCGGTCTTAGACCAAGTACCCCCCGGGCAATGACTTTGTAGCATCCGCTTTAAGGCTAGCCAGAGTTAGAAGGCGCCACAACCATGTATCCTGAATGGTCGAAAGGACGTCTCAGGAAAGTAGGCGATAACCGCTGAAACATGGTTGCATCGTGGGATTGGACACGTAGATAGCAGCCCTATCACCAATCTAGGGGACGAGGGTTAGCAGCCCACTTTCCCGAATCACAAATTGCTAACGAATCGCTAATTTAATTAGGCGCCCTATGCTCCAATGGGAGTTAGAGGAACACATATATATATATATAGCCGAATAGCACTTTAAATTGTTTTATTTAAATCATCTTGACTCAAACTTTTTTCTATATTGACTGAAAAATTGGGTAATGGTTTAATGTTTTGAACACAAACAATTGTATTTAATAATCACGGGAATAAAAAGTAAACACTTTTCCCTCGAAATTTTGCTTTTGCCAATATATTTTTAGGGACGAGACAAACAATTTCAAGGACTATTTTCACAATAGGGATAAATATAAAAATATAAGCTGCCTTGTTTCTAAAGATAACTTTTTCTCTAATAAACAAACATATAAAAATATTTAAAATGATCTTATTTCCAAGACTAAGGGGCTTATAGTGTAAAACGCAATGCACACAATTTCATTGAAAGCAAAAACAAAATCAAAAATTTTGTATATATTGGTTGTTACTTTCTACAGAAATTCATATTGTTTTTTCAATTTTCAACGCCACAAAATATGAAGTGTTTGAAATTTAAAAATTTAATATGAATTTATAGAAAGTAACAACAAAATTATAAAATATTTTTGATTTTGTTTTTGCTTTCGTCACTTTTTTAGAAAAAATCATCAAATCGTCACTGCTAAATTCGGAACAAAAAACCGTCAAAATTACAATAACTCGTAAAATCCGGCAGCCCTGTTTGTATTATATTTATTTCTTTTGTTGACGTTTCACTTTTATTTGACACTTATCTACTGAAAATATTCCAGTTAACTGAGCAACCTAAATAAGAGCGGAAGCGTTTTTTGTATGTCAAAACTTCTCATTTGCATACAATTTATACAAAACAAACCATTATAATGCGAATTAGAAACCACCCGGCTGATAAATCTTATTTGACAGATCGCTATGTCGGTTTGTTTTATTGAAATTGTATTTAAATAAATTTTTCATGTTTAAAAAAACGCATGCCGCTTTTGTTTAGGTTGTTCAGTAAAACAGAATCTGTGTTGTCTGTTTTCGCATTCAAATACAGAAACACTTTTTTCTCACAAATCGAGAAACGATGGAATTTACGGGAAATACAGAAACGAGCTACAGGTATGTATATAAAAAAAGTAACTAAAAAAACTCACAAGAAAAATTATTATGCATCAATTATCATTTAAAAAACTTCAGATAAAATCTTCTGGCTCATCATTCAATGCAACTTTGTTTTGTTTATGTATTAAGAAGTGTTAGCATTTGAGAAGCTGGAATAAATTTGTGACAGCAAACTGAATTATTTTTAAAGTGTGCATTAATTCTAAGAAGAGCTTCTAAAAACTTATACTGCATTACGTTGCAAATTGTGGTTTTAATTCTATTTATTATAGAAAAGAAGAGCGAAGGGCAGATAGAGAACATTGAATAAAAGAGAGTAAATAATTTGTTTTACATTTAGAGACATTTTTGGAAAGTTCTTTAAACTGTATTGTATATAAATACGCAAAAAAAGGAATTCAGTAAAAAACTTATGACATACATAACTATTATCATATAATCCATCAAGTTTTAAATAACGGTAAAATACATATATATACATATAGTCACCTATGATTGAAAAGGCCGTTAGTACCAGAAATAAATTTTTTTTGATTGATTATGTTGTAATTAACAAATATATATTACAACCTTTACGAAGGAGAGATATATGTACCTATAGGAAAGAATTTTTAAAACAAGCTGAAAAAACAGACATAGACACAATTAATATTTTACCAGTGTACCACAACAAAATTGCATAATTTGCCAAAATAACAACAACAACCTGCTTCGTTGAAATTTATTAACCATTCGTGTTACTCATGTTTTGATTTTCCATTCAAAATGCATTGAAAAAGGTCGGGGCAGATTCATGAGTAAGATGAAGGGTTAAGCAACTGAAAAAAAGTTTAGGTTTTTCTCTCTTTGGTATTTGTATTTAGGGTTGCCTTTGATACTTTTTATTTTTGAAAAAATTAATGCGAAATGTTCAGTTTGTGGGCAGTAGTAAATTAGCGAAAACACCATCACACAAACACGTGTATGCCGTATACGGTAAATTTTTTTACATTTTGATTTTAAAGTTAAAATTGTTGTTTCTTTTTGTTTTGTCTACTAGAAAATGTTTTTTTTTTTCTATTTCAAACCTCCTTCTTTCTTTAAAGTTCAAACATAGTATGTATGTATAATAAAAAAAATGTATGGTATGTCTTGGGGATTTTGAGGAATGTCTAAGTAGGGAAATTTTTGCTTTTGTAGCAGCTCTGGTAACAAAAACTCGATGAGTAAATGTAAAAACCCGAAAAACTTCGTTATCCAGACAAACCAGCGCCAACCGCTGATTTACATTTACAATTCCATACCAATTCAGTATTTATCGCTCATACGCTCACCGGTTATAAGTATTTAACGTTTTGATGCATCCCAACTTGCGCAAATATAGTTTGCGAAATTATTTTCTGTAAAAGCCTTCGCTTATACTTATGTCAGAAAATAAGGTCCAGTCTACTTTACATATGAGTAGGCGAGTTGCAAAACTGGTTCTTTTCAAAAATTTAAATATGAGATAACAATTTATTTTGTCAGATCTTTTAGCACTTTACGACAATAAATATATCGCTGCTTTATTGCAACATAGTCATATCTCAAAATATCAAAAATTTGAAGTTACTTAAGCAAAAGTGCTTTTTAAAAAAGATATCAGTGTTGTATCTCAAACTGAACCGAAGTTATAACAAAATATATGTATTTCGCAAAGTTTTATTTTTTTGAGATATTGCAAAAGATGTTGCAAAACAGGAGCGATAAAGATTGTATCGAACCATGTCCTTTTCTATGTTTTTATGTCAGATAAAATTGAAGTTGGTAACAAAACTGAGTCGTTCCACTCAACAGACATTTTCAAAACTATCTCTTTGTATTATCTAAAACCAAACTCGTTGGTTCACTATTATTTGAAGTGCGCAAAGATATCGTTGATGAAACGAGTAATCTGGTCAGATTAATCTGGTCATATTACTCGTTTCCAATCATCGGTAGTCCAATTTTTGTGTTCCATGGCGAACTTTAACCGTGTTGCAACATTTTTCTTTGATAATGCAGGTTTAGGTTTCTTCACAGCTGATATGTATCCAATGTTGTGGAGCGCTCTTCTTGCTGTCCATCGGCTAACATTTTTATTTATTGCTAGGGAAGCTTCCTTTGGCGTTAAAGATTGATCTGCCCTCATCTTTCTCATCATTAAACGTGCGTCGCCATCTGTTAAAAGTCTTCGGCGACCCATAACTTGAGGAAGTAATATTTCGCCTTTTCCGGACTCTTATCACCACTGACTGACTCACTGGCATTTCTTTGGCTATTACTCTTGATGAGAAGCCATTCTCTGTCATGGTTAAAATACTATTTTCAACGGTTCGCGATAGCTTTCTCATAATTTTTATAATTTGGAATTTGTATTTTATATTTGAAATGCACATTTTAATTACCATACGCACTTTATCAAACACGACGTTTAACTAAAATTTATATTAATAGAAACATTAATAACACCAATTAAATCATAAACCAAATCTAAATTAACGGTAAATTTTGAATTTTTCTAAGAATATGGTTGAAAACACGCGGGTGCAAAATTGAGTACATGAGAGTTATTTAAGTTTTGTTTATGTTTACCTATGAACTTGTTGTTTTTTTATTTTGTTTTAAATTGAATTTTGCTAAAAATTAAAAAAGAAATAAAATACAAAAACAAATTTTGAAATCGCATTACTATTGTGTTTCTTATTCCCTTAGAAGTGCAAGTATACAAACGTGTACTCACCTCTGCTCCCCACTGTACATTCAAAGTGATGATAATAGAAAAAAAGGAAAAGGAACACGGAAAAATACATGAGATTGTTGCATTCCTATCAATGTGGGGGTTAACCCGAAAAATGATTTGAGAATACTTGTATCTACTCATTTTGGGAACAATTCGAGCGAAAATAAAGACTTACAAAATTTTATATGTTCGTGGACAATAAATATATTGATTATGGAACGGAAATACCTTCACTTATTAAATTGTACTTGGTGTGATGATTTACCTTCCATGATGGTATTGGTACTGCTCAATCCCTTGAGACAAACAGCACCAAGTTCAGGTCTGCTATTTCTAAAAAATAATACAAGGCTTACAACAATTTTTGTTTACCTAACTTTTCTCTTCAAAAGTGTTACACAAATTTTACAAGTTACAACATAAGGCGCGGCTCCGTGCAATAACTCCCAGGTGCAATAAGTCCCAAGAAAAAAATGAAATTAGACCCAAAAATTTTTCATACAAATGTGGGAGTAATTTCATTATGAAATAGCTCCCAGCCCTCTCGGTTTTATTTCATTTTTTTTGGAAGTTATTTCATTTTTTACCTGGGAGTTATTTCATAATGAAATAAAATCCAAATGAAATAAGTCCCCGAAAAAATTAACGTGGAAGTTATTTCATTTTATTTTGGTTTTCGGTGTTATTTCATTTGCTGTGGGAGTTATTTCATTTTTTGTGGGAGTTTTTTAATTTTCAATTATTTACAATTTCTTAAAATTGTTTAAAATTTTAAACGGTATTTATAACGGGATATTTCAAACTATTTGAATACAATGACTTAAGTTTATCCAAGAAGAAAATTTTGCTAATTGCAATTGCAGTGTATTATGGTTACCGGCTATGCAGTGAAGCTTTAGTTAGCGAAGCCGATGTTTGTTATACCATAGAGGAGGTAATCCTTGTACCCGGCGTGCTTAATCTGCGTGCTTAATTGCAGGAGATCAGGATATAATAAAATGCCCCATTTGTTGTCAAAATGTCGAGCACTCAATGTGAGTTTTTTGGTAATTTAATATGTAAATATTCAAGTAAAACGAATATATATATATAATAAATTTCTTGGGAAGTTGTTTAATTTTTTTGGGTCTTTTTTCATTTCTTTTCGATGGACTGTTTTTGGAAGTTATTTCATTAATGTCTTTAGGAGTTATTTCATTATGAAATAACTCCCAAAAGTTGGGGTTTGTTTCATTTAAGACTTGGAAATTATTTCATTTTTTTTGGGATTTATTTCTTTTTCCCAGTTTGGGACTTATTTCATTTATTTTGGGATTTAATTCATTGGGAGTTATTGCACTGGGACTTATTGCACCTGGGAGTTATTGCACGGAGCCATAAGGCGCATCTGCATGTTTAAATAAAAATATATTTTAATTTCCTGAGAATGATTAACAAAGTTGGTCGAAATATTTGACTAAACAAATAAAATAAAACCAAAATGGCATATTAAAAACAAAAGACCTCACCCGTGAAGCCCGGGCCTAGGGCGGCATAATTTAAAGGGCGCCGAAACTTAAAGGTAAAACAATGTGAGGGGAATTTAAATTTGAAAATTGATTTGGCCAAGTTTTACTTTAAGCGAATACGAGATTTATATTAAATTATACAAATTAAGTAATTCAACTGTTGAATTTACTTCTTAATTAGTAAGTCGATTTAGATGGTTATCGATTCTGATAAAGCGATAAAGTTTCGACTAAAGGTTCATAAAAATTTAAAATTTTTAAAAATGATTAATATTAAATTTCGTACATACTATAGAACACGATACACAAAATCTGTAAAATATTTTGGCGATAATTACAATTATGAAGTAAAATTTTTAAATAAACAAGTTAGAGTGCTATATTCGGCTGTGTCGAATCTTTGATACCCTCCACCGACACTTCGAATGTTTTAGGAGTAATATCTGTATGATGTCTATTTATTGTTATAATCTTTGTAAAAACAGACATCTGCATTAAAATTTGTTGCGGTTTAGACCTACATATATAAAATTATTGATCGACAATCAGAATCAATTTTAAAAAGTTTGAGTAGAATATCAGTTAAAGATGAACTTAAATGATTTTCAAGAGAACAAATTATATAAAAGCCATGGTAAGCTATGAACCAATCATCCCAAATGGTATTAAAAAACATAAATTTCAATACAGCGGTGCAATTAGTAAGCGTTTGCAGTTAATTTCAGAAGGCTGCTAAAATGAAAATTATGGACCGTATATCACAAAATTGCATAACATTTTTTCTGGCCATATGAAGCTAAACTGGAAGAAAGTTTACCGCGTATTTAATTATTTTACCAGAGTGGGCTTTATATGAGGCCTATGGTAAGCTATGCACCGATCTTCACCAAATTTCACAGTGTCATTTCTAGTTCTATAAAACTGTGATGTATCAAATTTTGCTATGATAGCTTTATTTTAAACGTTTTTAGGCGTACTAAGCTGTTTTCCGGTAAGAGTAAGGTTTATATGGGGCCTATGGTAAATTATGAACCGATCTTCACGAAATTTCACAGTCTTATTTTTAGTTTTAAAAAATGTTGATGTACCAAATTTTGTTATGATAGCATTATTTTTTACGGATTTAGGCGTACTAAACTGTTTTCTGGAAGTAGGTTTTATATGGGGCCTATGGTTAATTATGGACCGATCTTCACGAAACTTAATAGTTTCATTTCTAGTCCTATTTAACTGTGACGTGCGAAAATTTGTTATGATAGCATTGTTAGTTAGGGTTTTAGGCTTACTATACTGTTTTCCGGGAGTAGGGCTTATATGGGGCCTAGGGTAAATCATGGACGGATCTTCAAGAAATTTTACAGCGTGATTTCCAGTTAAATAAAACGAACTGTTGCGAAATCTTATATCATTCTGTGCATTTTTCCACCATTTATGTTAGTTTTTGTAACAAAATTATCAATTTTTTTTAGGTGGTGGTTCCACATTTTGATTCATAGCTCAGATCCTATTGAACCGATTTTGCTGGATTTCAATCCCAAACTGCTTAGGATAACTACAAGCAATTTGACACCAAGTTTGTTTATTTCTTTTGAGTTTTTCGAAAGTGAGCGTGTTTTCAACAGACGGACAGACGGACAGACAGACGGACATGGCTAAATCGACTTAAAATTACTCAAGGACCCAGAATATATATACTTTATAGGGTCTGAGATGAATAATAAAAAAGTTTCACACGGAATGACAAACTTAATATACCCTCTTCACAACTAATTGTGGTGGAGGGTATAAAAAGCGGATTTTGTGATAATGCGGATTTAAAGTTTATTTCCGAAAACGTGTGTAAATTAAAAAAAAATTAGTCCATTATCTAAAAATTTGTTAAAAAGAAAGTAAAACAACTGATATTTAATGAAGAATCCCCAGGATATCGTAGAGGATCAAAATAATATTTTGAATGTATTTTTTTGTGCACACTGGCTATAAAAATAAAAAATTATAACAATTTTTTGTTTGTTCTACAGTCTTAGAGGTAATAAAATTTTGATTCACAATTCATGGAGAAGTCCTAAAGGACGTAATTAAAAGTCATTACATATATAATTAAAACTTTTTTTTTAATTTGTGTGTACATTTCCATACAAAAAATTCGAAAATTTGCAATTTTTAGAGATCTTATAACAACAGAGGAAACTCTCGATAGTATGTGTTACTACAGTTAACAGTTTTTGAACAGAATTAACCGAAACAATTAAAAGTGTTAAAAACTTAAAAAAATTAAAACAAAACCCTAATAGCATAATCGAAGATTTTATATGTTTAGGGAAATCCAATTATGGGTCGCTTTCGATTTCTCCAACATCTACGATAAGTGAAAGAATTTTTTAAAAGTCAAGTTTTATCAAAACTAAAAGAATGTCGCTTAAATCCTAAACATTTAAAACAAATTGTTATGTTTGGTATGCTATTGGTGTTTTTCATTAACTTATGCATTTTTATTTATTGAAATTATGTACTTATGCCTGTATTCATAAAAATATTTTAAATTTAATAAAGGCTTGAAAACCAAATTTTCTATGAAAATTTTCCTTAATAAACGTTTATTACATATTATAATTATTTATGAATATGGGGGTTAATTTATAAAAAAAACTTTATTAATCGGTTAACCGATCAATTACAAAATTAGCCGATTATTAACCGATTAAACCAAAAACCTCGATTAATTAATCGAGCGATTAACCGACTAATGCAAAAGCCCGATTAAATGAATACCCTAGTATATATAATCAAAAAGGGCGGAATATTAAAGAGTGCCGAGGGAGAAAACAGACCTTAATCCGCATCTGCACACATCGATAGAGAAAAAATTCGGTTTCCAACAGTATAAAAAACATATTTTGAAAAAGATGTCAATTGGTGCAATAAATCTCTCCCATACAGAACTATTGTTAAATTTTTTAGCAAAGCACAGAAGCTTACAAATATTCTAGTTAACGTGAGCATAAAATAATGTCATATTGTCCACGGACACTATTTACAAACAAGCTTAAAATAGAAAATTGTGAGTCCATGCTTTCCTCTCTCAATTTGCTCGAATCAGAGTTGGAAGAAGTTTTAACATTGATTTATAATTCAAGTACTAATGTATAATTACTTTTATTTTAGTCTATTTAATATATTCAATTATTACAAGCATACTAATAAGCTTGGCCATAGTTTTTTTTAAGAATAAAAGGTTCGGTAAATATGTTTTTATCCAATGAGTGGCCAAATATAATAAATATTTAGGAATTCTTCGATTCTGCATTAAAACGTTTAAAAAATCTCACCACAGACCACTGTTGCCAACTTTTTTTAACATTTCCCGCCAAATCCGACTTTAAAACCGCTAGAAACCGCTAAATATTAAATTTAGCGGGATTTTTCTTTAAAATACCGCTAAAACCTAGACATTTTTAAAAATTTTATACAAATCTAGATATACAGCCATGTCACAGAGTGCACTTCCGTTCGGAAACGGAATTCATTCCGTATTTTGGTGCTTCGGAAAATGAAGAAAAAATTTTTCGGAATGAAACCATTTTTGTTTTCATGAACGGAATGGGAGTTTTCTGTATCTGAAAGGCCAAAAAGCTATCAAAATGCACTTTCTATCAATAAACAAATTCCAAACGGAATAATTCCGAATGGAATTGTACTCTGTGACATGGCTGATAAGCTGCTTTTTCAAAGGCATATGACTCTAAAATACGTTACATACTAAGGTTTTCAGCTTCTCTAGTTACTTTATTCCAAAAAAAAAAAAAATTGGTTAGAGTGATGAATTGGGCTGTGCTGAATCTTTGATACCCTCCACCAACAGTTAGAATATTTCCGGAGCGGTCTTTATATGGAACCTATTGTAAATTATGTTTATAGTCTTATAGACTATAACTGAAGAAATTTTTTTATAATAGAGTACAAATTGAGAGGGTTACGGTTATACGCATACTTAAGTTTTTTCCGAGAGTAGGCTTTATATGGGGGCAATGGTAAGTTTTGGACTGATTTGCAAGAAAGTCGATAGTGTAATTTCGAGTCATATAAAACTGACGACCAAAATTTAAGTATGATTTTTAGTCATAAAGAGCGAATTTGTGGAAAATCTTATATCAATATGTGCATTCCGCTAATTATAGTTATAGACAGACGGACATGACTAAACCGACTTAGAATTACTCAATGACCTAAAAAATATATTTTTTTGTGTTCTTAGATGAATATTAAAACAGTTTCACCAGAATGACAAACATTTACGCTATTTTTGACAATAATTTTCCGTGTTAAGCAATTAGATAAAATTAGTTAGATGAAAGTATGTAAGTGAATTATATTGCTTGGGTTCTATCGAGACAATTTAGATCAATACCTTACCTTTCGTTTCAAATTTTTTTAGCCCTAACAAAATACTAACTGAAAATTGAAAAAAAATATCACATACAATCCTAAGTTAACTAAAACTACAAAAGTAAGTAAAACCGTGAACATAAACAAGTAGATTTTTACCAGAAAAACAAAAAATGTTAATAAGAAAAAGTATAAAACCTGTAAATTTAAATATTCAGAAATGTTTTTGTAGCGGATATGAGCCGCTGAGTGATATTTGAAAATCACTAGATTTCCCGCTCACCGCTCAAACGTATTTTTTTCTCGCGATTGACATTTCAAAAACGCTAGATTTAGCGGGAAAGTCTCTAAATTGGCAACAGTGCCACAGACTCAAGTTAACAAGATTTTTAAGTCAGTTTTTTGATGCTTTTCAATTCGATTTTAATGAAAATTTAAATAATAATTAGTATTGTGGTTATTTTGTTGAACTATTTATGGTTTTTAATCCAAATTTTTAATATTTTTAATTAGGCTTAAGTTCATGAAATTTAATTTTTATTAAATTATTTTTATGAAGAAGGAATTTTACAACATGAAAATTAATTAAAATTGTTATTGATAATCTTTCATTCTTGACGTGGCTCGGGCTCGAACCCTGGCCGGCAGGTTACCATGACATGTTTCGATCGCAACCACTCGATCTCCTCAGATGGATTTGCCGTCTTACACTCGCAGCCATCGACGAATGCTGACGTCACTAGTCAAACATCAATCCTTAAACCAAATTGTATTTTAACATTTGGTAGATCGAAATTTGCTTTCCTGAATTATCCATTTTAATTGATTTTACATGTTTTTTCCTTTACTTCTGTTTTTTTTTTTTTTTTTTTTTTTTTTTTTCGTACTTTCGTCAAGAATTTTTCTTGAAGTCCAAGTACATTTTTTTGTTTTTTCACTTTTGTCTTTCTTGTGAAAAAACAAAAAAATGTACTTGGACTTCAAGAAAAATTCTTGACGAAAGTACGAAAAAAAAAAAAAAAAAAAAAAAAACAGAAGTAAAGGAAAAAACATGTAAAATCAATTAAAATGGATAATCATTCAGGAAAGCAAATTTCGATCTACCAAATGTTAAAATACAATTTGGTTTAAGGATTGATGTTTGACTAGTGACGTCAGCATTCGTCGATGGCTGCGAGTGTAAGACGGCAAATCCATCTGAGGAGATCGAGTGGTTGCGATCGAAACATGTCATGGTAACCTGCCGGCCAGGGTTCGAGCCCGAGCCACGTCAAGAATGAAAGATTATCAATAACAATTTTAATTAATTTTCATGTTGTAAAATTCCTTTCTTCATAAAAATAATTTAATAAAAATTAAATTTCATGAACTTAAGCCTAATTAAAAATATTAAAAAGAAAATTTAAATAACTTAACCTTTTTTCTTCCGGTTTTCAATTCAAATACTTCGTTAGAAAGGTGTTGACAACCGCTTAAGATTTAAGTCAAAAATTAACCCTTAACTGCCTATCTTACTTTTTTATAACATTAATTTAGACATCACTACACAAACAGGGTTGCCGTTGAAAATTTCGAAAAAGTGTCACAAAAAAGGTATTTAACCCTCTAATGCTTAAGTCCGCCTCTAGGCGGGGTCTCAAAAAACCGTCATAAAAATTTTATTTTTGACAATATTTCATTAATAAATAATTCTAGATGTAAATCAAAGCTTATTTTATCAAAACCTTTTCATTCTTTGGCAACACTCTTACGAGTTTATCAAAAAAATACATTGTCATCTTGAATTTGAGCGAAAACGGTCATTTTTTATTCTTTGTGAAAAAAGTTAATATTGTGCATCGAAAAAATAATATTTCGAAGCTTTAGATCGAGCCAAAAAATTACGGGTGCGTATCTAAACGTTAAATTGAAATGTATATTAAGTTTTCATTTTCAAAAATATAATCGCTGCGGGATATGGATGTTTTCACTGAGCCCGTCTGGAGGCGGGCTTGGGCATTAGCATAGAAAATGATGGTAAGTGCATTAATATTGTGAATAGAAAAAATAATATTTAAAAGCCTTAGATCGTGCCAAAAAAATCACTGGTGGGTATCTAAGCGTTTAATTGAAATAAATATTAAGTTTTTATTACAAACAAAAATAATAGCTGCTGAGTATGGATGTTTCTTCTGAACCCGTCTGGAGGCGGACTGGGGAATTACACAGAAAAGGCCGAAATGTTAATGAAAAACGTATCTTGAAATTTTACAATAATGCCCAACTCCGCCTCATGGCAGACTTTACAATTTGACCACTCACAGGTCAGCGAGTACACAAAGGAAAAAACTGAAGTCAGATTCATGTTTCTCACCCTAAAATTATCTAAGTATGATTGTTTTAAGGCAAACAAAAAATGTGGCATTAGAGGGTTAAGAAAACAAAGGGTCAAAAAAAAGGGTATTTTAAAGTAAAATAGGTTCAAGTTAATTAGTATGTATTAATTTAATACATAAGACTAAAATAAAAATAATTATACATACTTGAATTATAAATCAATGTTAAAACTTAGAAACAATTCACAGGTACATTCCAATATTAGTCATATTATTAAAATAATAAGAACATTTAAAAAAAAAAAATTTAAGAAACGCTTTTCTTAAAAAAGAACATTTAAAAAAAATGCCCCCCCCCCCCCCTAGATTTTATCCTGGCTACACCCATGTATTCGTGTATTGTCATCGGGAATATGTATGCCTGCAAAATTTCATCCATTTGCATTGAGTAAAAGACGGTCAAAAAAGCATTTTACCAAAAAAAAAAAGGTTTCTTTCAGAAAGTCTGAGTTTATGGGTAAGATTATTATCTCCTCTCTCACCCATTAACTCAGATTTGTCTGAAAGAAAACTTTCTTAGTGTGAACCCAGACAAAGTAAACAAGTTAAAAAAAATAATTAAAATTAAGATGAATACACAAAAAAATTTCTTACAAAAATCTTTTCGCAAATTTAGATCAGTGTAATGTTAAATGCAGTGATGCCATGAACAATTTAAAAAAATCCCTACGTGTGCCTAAAAAAAATCCCTTTTTTCCCTACAGCCAAAAAAAAATTCCCTGTTCACTTTTCCCTACGTTAAAAATTTCTTGTTTTTAGCGACAAGCAAACAACTTCATAGTTATATTGTTAACATTTTGTACATTTTTATTATAATAAAATTTATTTTCGAAATTACACTGTGTGACAAATTTAATTTTTTTTCTTTTTGACAGAAACGCCTCTATAAATCCTTTAATCTAGAACAAAACAGAGTCCAACTTCGTATTTAAATTTATCATTTCCTCATCTTTTGTTAATTTTTAAAGAGCTTAATAGTTTTGAAGAATACTTATTTTTAATAATTTTTTTAACATAAGAATCTAATAATTTTTAGCAAACTTGGTACCAAATAAAAGGAGGCTATGTAAAATAAAAAAAAAAATATTTTCTTCAGTTCCCCTGAACTTATATATAAAAAAAGTTCCATTTAAAAGTAAATCATTTCATATCCTTAAAATTTTTTAAAAATTCGAAATTGTATATTTTTATTTCTCTTACTTGGTGGCCACACGATCAAGTTTTGCCTTTCAATTCCTTTCAATTTGCAATACACTCTCAGTTTTTTACTAACACACTCACACTTTTTAAATTGACCTTTCCATTTGTTTTGCAATTTTATTTTCAATTTAACAGCTGATAACATGTTTTTCTTTAAAAATTGTTTTTTTGATGACATCAGGAAAGTAAATTGCTTACAACTTGAATGCAGCCTACGTCACAGGTTTCAATTTATGTAAGTTTTGACAAGCAGTATATGTAAAATACTATCAAGAACAACTTGATCGTGTGGCCGCAGGGTTAGCTAAAAGGTGTGATTGTTTTTTAACAAATAAATTTCTATGCAGAAATTTCATTTATTAGACATTCGCATACATTTTAGAGAATGTGAGTGCGTATGCAAATAGAAAAAATAAGAGAATGTTTCGAACATACGTTGCCACTTAATTATATATTAGTGGGTCCGAAGAATATTCGGGTACATGGTTTTAATATATGGATTGCCAGGCTTTCTTTTAAAAAATATTACAATTGTACTAAAATGCTATTGTATATGAAATTTTAATTTTTAAATGAAAATTAGATGAATATTTACGTGTTTTTATTGTAGACCAACCAAAACCAAGTTTTGGAAAATCAAACGATGGCAGTACTGCAAGGCGTTTTTTTAAGAATGCTGAAGTATATGCAGAAATTACAAAAATTAATTTGCAGTTGATAAAAAATATGCATACAATATTAATAGTTCTTTCACATGGCATTGAGGTCAATATCGAAAGATTTTCAAATTTCGGTAATGATACTGCCAGGATATTTGTTAAAAATTATCCATGGTATTATATGCCTCCTACTCAACATTGTAAATACTTTATTCACGGCCCAGAAATTATATCGCTTTCCCCATTACCTATTCGCCAACTAGCTGAAGAATCTCAAGAAGCTAGAAATAAGGACTTTAACAGTTATAAGGAGCACCATAGAAGACGTGTTCAATAGATCCAATCATTTTAAGCATGCGAAATAGTTGTAAAAAGAAAATGGAGCAAATGCCAAAGTCATCATTGAAGTTTATTCTTCCCCACAGTGAAAAAGATAATGATAAGGATGATGAAGATTATGAAGATAATGATGATTATGAAGTTAATAATGATTAATACTTTTGAAGTTTATGAAATGAAGTAAATATAAAATCCTTTTAAATTTTTTTTAATGTTTTTTTCTGAAATGTTTGTTTTCTGTTTATGAATATAATGTGATGTTTTCACAACGTAAGTTATTAAACGAGTAGTAAAATTTATATGAAAAGCACTCAGTTTTTTGAGTGTTTACTGACATCTCGCAATTTTGCGCTAAATTCATGCTAGTGTACATTTTGTGTGTCCTACTTGTTTGTTGATGAATTAACTTACATTTCATAAATATCCTGCTGCAAAAGTGCGTAACTATAAGCTGTATTGGTTTATATGAAACCTTAAACTGACATTAGATTAATAAGGCCCTAAATTTGTAAAACGCAAGCGCAACGCCAAAAATTATATTGAAAGCAAAAACAAAATGGAAATAAAACGCAATATGTATTTCTGTAGAAAGCAACAACAAAATTTTGACATGGTTTTTGCTTTCAATGTTATTTTTGTCATTGCGTTTGCGTTTTACAAATTTAGGGCCTTAGTTTTTCTTGTCGTTTTTAAACGAATTTTCACAACATTAATTTCTATGACGCCCCTTTTTGGGCATAAATTGATTTCTAATACGAATGATAACTTTTAATAAAAGAGCATTAAATGTTGTTTTACGTTAATGAAATTATATTTATTTATACTTTTTTTGCTTATGTTTTATAAGATCGCAATGTTAATATATATATATGTATATATTTTTTTGTATTTACTTTTTTCGTTTTAGTATTTTGTTTGTTTGTAAGCATGTATGTATGTATGTATATATTGTTGTTGTCATATTAATTTCAGATTATTTCATTCTTTTGTCCTTTTTGATGTATTTTTTAATTTATTTTAAAATTGCATTCATTATTATTCGATTTATCGTTTCAATGTATTTTATTTGTTTTTATGTAAACATTATTTTTGTTGTTTGTTTTTAGGTTAAGTAAGTTAAAAACATGTCTAGCATAGAAGAAGAGACTTTGTAATCTGATCCCAAAAATAAAAATTCCATTATAAGTGAATATTATAAAAATGATACATTGTAGATGTAAAAAATGTTATTAATTTAAAACAACTTTGGTAACTGTTATCCAAACCCTTTAAAGTATGCATGTCTAATAAGATTTTTAAAACAGATATAAAATATAATTACAGACAAACAATAATAAACATATAAAAAATAGGTAGTTAAAAGTAATAAAATGTAAATCTACTAGATATGTTAGCATGTAAAATTACCTTTTTATATTAAACAAATTTCTTTTCGCTTAAATGTAGAATTTATACCATTTTGTTACAAAAAAATATACGACTAGAAAAAGAGAATAGATTTTTTGAATGCAAATCACTCTTTTGAATAACTGTATTCCTAAAAATAAAATGGAAAAATTATATACGTCCGTTGCAATGGCTTATCATACCAAACAATAATAAATTAAGATAAAAAGTTTTTATTATTAAAGTAAACAATTATCTTTTAATCATGTAAAAATCATTATCAATTATGTTTAAATGTGGCTATATTTGAATAAAAAAATAGTAAAACTACGTTTTTAAATGTTGTAAAAAATGAACATTACAATAATTTCATTATTCAAATTAAGTTACAACACAGTATTTATCGCTTATATGCACTTCATAATTTAGCTGTTTTTTGTGGTTTTAAACGAAATATGTATTAATGTATAAAATCTAGCTTTTATGAACATATTCAGGTATGTGATGAAAAACGATCGTTTTCAAAATTATAGTTTTTAGCAGGTGTGATGAATTTCGACCGATTTTAAAATCCATTTCTGAAGTAAAGTCTTCATTATTTGTTCAAAATACAGTTCAATTACTATATTTGATAAAGAATTTAACAGAATATATAAATGAAAACGGAGGAAAATGTATTAGAAATCAATTTTTAAAGATACCGAAAACGATATTATCGTTTTCAAATCGTTTTGTTTTCAAAATCGTTTTCCATCACATACCTGATAGTTCTTAAAAAATAGGCTTTATTTCTTCAGTATCATGAATACAAAGTTATTCACTTGCATCGAAAGTGCATGAATACATTTGAAGTTTGATCAAACATATGAAAATGGTGATACACAAACGAGTCGCCTATTTTAAATATCAAATATAATTGCATATAACGGGTATGCAAAAAATCTATAAATACTGTAACTCAAAATATAGGAATGCTTTGCAATTCAACTCAATTGAAACTTTACAACTGCTTGTGATGAGTTGTAAATGTTTGATGTTTTTGTTAACCACACTAACTTAGGGCTGTAAACAGTAAAACAAAACTGCAACTGAACTAGAGTCTAGTTGTATACCGTAAAAGAGATAGAATTCTATATGGGCACAGCTACACGTTCAATTTATGTAAGTAATATAAATTGTAATATTTGTAAGTATCCGCGATCCATTTAAATGGATAGCATACACATTACATGTTCGATATTTATCGCGTAAGTATTTACATTATTTTTGAGCTGTGCGGTTCGGTCAAAGCTAAAAAAAAAGTCGAGAGAAAATTAAAAACAGCCTGTTTAACTACCTTGCTGGATTTTTCGTTCAAAAATAAATTATAAAAAAAATTTTTATTTCTTTTTTGTTTTTTCTTCTTACTAACTTATCACGAAATTTTATTATGCTTAACGTTAGATATTTAACTCGTGATCCGCGTCCCAGATCATGGACCACATAAAAATATTCTATTCTGCGATATGTATAGCGATCCATGAATACTGCATGCTGCGTGTTTAATAAATATTGAGGTACTGGATCGCGGTCAATATATATTGAACGTGTAACAGTGTCCTTTTACAGTTATACTTTATTTATCATGCCACAAACATACGGGCATGTTCTGACAATCGCAAAACGCTTAACATTTGCGATTCTGACTTGAAATCGCATAATAGGTGTCCTGTGAATTGCAATCGTAAGAAGTGTGGCGACTTCAAATTTCAAAAGTATGCTCAAGGGAACTAGAATATTTATAAGAAACTATGGCAAATCGCAATCAAAACGCACGAGTTTATATATATATACATATCGACCCCTTTGCGCGAAATTATCGTATGTTACAAAAACCAAACTTTACAGGAGAGCCATTTTTCTACATTTCTCTGCTATCACTTGCAATATAAAAATGAAAATATACATTCAATTTTTGGAGCAACGAATTGGAATTCGTCTACAATATTTTGTCAGGCGACGTCTCTTTGAATGTAGAACAAGATTGCATCAAAAACTCAATTTCAAAAAAATTGGCATATACGATAATTTCGCGCAAATAGGTCGATATATATATTCATATATATATATATGTATATATATATATATATATATATATATATAATGTAATGTAATGCCACTTTCGCAAAATTTTTGAAAAATTAAGCAACACTGGTAGTACAAATTTAAGATAGCGCAGATTGGCATATGTAAAAAAAATTTAATTTTAAAATTTAAATAAATTAAAAAGTGATGATATGCGAAAAGAAAAAATAAAAAGATGCGAAAGACAAAATCGCAAACGCATTAAAGAGTACCAAACACTAGATTTGTAACCTATTTCTTTCGCATCGGAATAGGGAGTAGCCCCATGTCGTTTTGGCATTTCGTCGGTTGATTATTTAATTGTCGTATGTCGTATGTAATTTGTATCCACATACGACAATTAAATAATCAACCGACGATTTCAAATTGTGCTATTGTCCGAACATGGCAGATAGCTTTCTTTTTTCTCAGCCAATAATATACACCTAAGTTAATCACAAATTCGATAAGTGACATTTTTTCGTTTGTTTTACATATGAATCTGTAAACATGTAGTCCGTACTTATTTAAGTAACTTAGATATGTGTGTAAAATGTAGACTAAAATTTCAAATTTTTATGAAAAAAAGTGGTATTAACCGCGTTATTCGATTAACCTTGCCAAGCCCATTTCCTTGGAACCCGATCATCAAGATTCAACTGAATAAAATATTGGAAAAGTAAACCTTGGCTCCAGCACATAAGAATTGTAATTTATGTTATTTTATCGCTTTCAAGGCTAATTAACACCATGTGACCTAAGCTTGCTACGTTAGCAACATCTTTTAACTAACCATGTGTCAAAATCGTATACCGTTCTGGGCAAAGTATATTTATAGCAAGTACATGCAAGTCTACAACAAATCAACAATAAAAAAACAACATTCATTTTGTTTGTGTAAAAACATTTCATACTGTCAAACAGCCAAACATAAAGAAAACAAAAAAAAAACCATATCGAAAATAAAACAACTGAACAGCTGATCACTTGCATGTACTTGTAATAAATATACTTTGGTTCTGGGGAATCTTTCATAATGTTATCATTTTCACTTAGAATTATGAAGTTAAAAACTTTTTTTTTTCCAAAACACACAATTAAAAAATAAAAACAAAATGAAATGCGACAGCGTATTTTTTTGACACACAGCTTATTTGTTTACTGCAGTGTTGTAATATTTTAACAAAACGTTAAAGTAAAAAAAAGACCACCTTGTATGAATTTGCCTTGATAGCTTTCTTTCACACACACACTTAAATCCAATAAATGGCGCAAAAAGCCTTTTTAAAATGGACGATATTAAAATTTAACTTAATATGTATATTTTCCTTTTGAAGGAAGCAGCTAAATAGCATCCAAATGAACGGAACTTTTAAAAAAAATCTAAGATTCTAAGCGATGACTCTAATGATAACAGTACTTTTTGTGTAGGCGGTTTTAAATAAAAATACAACAAAAAACAACTACAAAAAAGAAAGAAAAAAGTAGAATGAAGTGGTTGGCGTTTTAATTATCTTTATTTTTATTTAAAAATTTTCAAGTAGTTTGTTTCTGTATTTTGTTTTTATAATTGGTATCTTTTTTATTTTTATATTATATTGTTGTTGTTCCTTTCTTTACGTTTGCATTATTTTGTCAGTTTTTTTTAGTAGATTGTGAAAAATTGTCTTTTTTTTTGCTGTTGTTGTTTTATTGCAGTATAAGTAATAAAAATTATAATAAGTAAGTTTTAACTTCTATTTTTTTATATTTCTTACTTGTTTTTTATATGTATGGATTTATGTATGTAAGTATATATGTATGTTTGTTTGTATGTACGTTTCTATGTATATTGCTAAATTGTTTTTTTTTTTTTTTTTGTAAGTTTCATTTTTTAAATCTCTTTTGTATTAATGCTGCCATTTTATTTCATTTTTTAAATTGCTGGTTTCTGTTTGTTGGTTAAAAGAGAGTAGATTTTTGTTATTTAAGTGTTTTAATAAGATTTCATATATGTATATGTATTTATCTTATATAAACAATTTTATTTGTTTGTTTCGAATGAAGTCATTAAGTGTGTAATCAATCTCCTGTTATTATCATTATAATATTTAATATTTTCTTTATTTTTTATTTTTTTTATAATATGTTGTTGTATATCTTTAGTTAGTAGTATAGTTGTTGTTGTGTGTAGTTAATTTTTAGTTTGAAAGCAAAAAATAAGGAAAAGTTTTTTAAAAAAGAGTGAATACATATTATCTTCTATATATTATAAAAATTGTATCGTATGGTATCATATCGATGTTCATAAGTTTAGTTCTTAAATTTTTTTCATTTTTAATATTTGTATCTTTTAGAATGTAGATAATGTTTCGTTACTTTTTTTTAATTGTAATTGTTTTCTTTATTATGTATAATATTTTTTTTATTTATTGTAATTTTTCTTATGCATATTAATAATAAATACTCAATTCTGTTTAATTATTTTTTATTTTTTTTTTATGGAAAGTTAATGTAAGACATGTTTGTTTGTGTGTGAGTGTATGTGTTTGCGGTTGTGTGTACGAGTTTCTTCTAGAAATTTCCTTTATATTCTTTTTCTATATTGTTTTTTTTTTCAATTGCATAAATAACTGTTGAATAAGATATAAATAGTTTTTTTTTATTCTGTTCATATTTGTATTATGTTTAGCAGTGTTTCTATTTATAAGATTATAGAGCAGTGTATGTTAAATTTTGATGTTGTTTGTTTATCCTCTTGAAATCATCGATCTCTGTTATTTTATTTAACATTTATTGCGACAACTTCTATTCAGTCGTTAAAGCCCTCTTTTTCCATTTGTTATAGGATGAAATTTATTCTACCAAAATACCTGTAAAATAAAAAACAAGTTAGATAAAAATGTGTGACTATATTTTTGTTCAAATAATACACGATCAGCAGCAAAAGTCTGCGTACAAGAAATTGATATTTTTTCAGAACTAAGAAAGTAAAAACATTTTGTTTAAATTTATAAAAAATTTAATTTTATTTGTTTATTAGGACTATTTCTAACGGCCAATTTCACCAAGTTCCGTTAAAACTAACTATTACTTTAACTTCCCGTTAACGGTATGTTTTTAACAGTAATAACTGGTATTTAATTATAAACTGACCGTTAACATATTTGTACTTATTTTAAACGATTTTCAAAAGTTGATAACTACAAAGGAAACTAACACAGCCTATTCTAAGAGACATATGCAAAAGTCTGCGTACTAACATTTTTGAAATGTTTTTTGTTTTAAATTAAGTAAAAAAAAAATGAATATCAAGTTGGATAAATATCCTTTTCGTTGGAGATACTCCACTAAACGTATCGGCATATAATCAATTAGCTTTGAAGTCTCTTAAACGGAAATGATCGTTCTTTTATTCAAATTTTGCAATTTTTAATGTTTGTTTGGAAGAAATTGTATGCTGTCGAATACGGCAATCCAATAAATCCCATGAATGTTCTATGGGATTTAAGCCTGGAGAGCCGTAGTTTTTTTAGTCAGTGGATTAACTAATAAAAATCTTCCGTCTAACCACTCATTGTTGTTTTCTTCAAATTTGTGGCTGCTTCTGTGTTGGAGATTCCGTTTCTCAGTCAATTTTGCTACAAAATTTGTAATTTTGTTTGCTTATTAGAAGGATTCAATAGTAAATAAACTTCTCGTCTGAAAACTGACATTGTTCCTAAAAAATGCAATAAAGTAATATTATAACATATTTGTCGTCATCTTGTTGAAACATTTAATCGTGACTCAGGTTCAATTTATCTACTATTGGCTGTAGATCTTCTTTTAATATATAAGGATATCCTTGATTATCAATTGTAGAAGGATTAAATCCCAAGTTTCTGACTCCTTTGCACGTATTTTAAACTCTTTAACGTTAGTTTTTGATAAGGTTTAATTCAATTTATTTACTCTTTTGTTTGTTTTGTATCAAAAACTTTAAATCCAGCACAATTACTTCTAATCGAAATCGTTCGGCCATGTTCTGACAATCGCACGATTTGAAGTATTTTATGGTTTCCTAAAATCTCGTGCGTTTTGCTTAAGATCTTCCATAGTTTCTTAAAAATATTCTAGTTCTCTTGAGCATACTTTTGCAATTCAAAGTCTCCAAACTTCTTGATATTGCGATGTACAAAACACTTTTTATGCGATTTCAAGTCAGAATCGCAGCGTTTGGTTATAAATCAATTAAATAATTTTTAATTTAACATTACGAAAAACTACTGTTTCTGACTTAAGACCTTAAAACCTGTGAATATAATAAATTAAGTAAATAATCAGGCTCGAGGTCTGTGTTATAATATAAAAAAGTTTTTTTTTTAGTATTTTAAATAAACCAAACCGTTTTTGAGTTACGCGAACAGCAACCTCCTCCATTTTCGAAATAATGGTATACCTCGAAAACAAGAGCTAACCTAAAAAAAACGGTGGGCACCATTGGATTCAGCGTACCCGAATTATGCTAAAACGCCTTGTGCCCGGCTTGTCTAAAACAAAAGTGTCAATTTCCAGGACAGTGTAATTAGGGATGCGATTTCCATGCAAATGCATGTATTTTGTCGATAGTCTAAGAAAAATGTCGACTAACTTGCTTTCCGAATCATTAAATTTGCAAATTTGCGTTAAAATGGCATCGTTTTGTTTTTGCATATTGTTGCATATTTTGGTGAAAATGCATATTTTTGCATATTTAGGTTTTTAATGCATATTTTGATATTTTTGAGTGATTTGTTTTTCAATTTCAATATATTAAAAAAATATTTAAATACACAAAAAACCTTAAAAAAATGTTGAAATTAATAAATGCAGCACTTTACATGTTTAAGGAAATATTTGATACAAAACTGTTAAAAGTTACTTGCTTGGCACATGAGTTATACCGCGTTGCAAAGGAAAATAGAAGCATTCGATAATATTGCAATTTTCAATGAAATGTTTCCCTTGATTCCCCTTCCACTGCAGTCAGTACTAACAAGATGGGTGCCTGGCTAAATGCTTCAGAATTGTACTCAAAAAACTTTAAATTCAACATTTTTTATTTTTCGAATTTATTCTAAGAGCTAAATTTCAGTTATGTATTTTATAAAGCTTTTTTGTAATAGTCCTATTCCTATTTTTCAGAAATGACTTTATACACTACCAGACTATTAGCTTTATTAAATACATAACTGAAATTTAGCTCTTAGAATAAATTCGAAAAATAAAAAATGTTGAATATAATATAAAGTAACCTTCGAAAACAAATAATTCCCAGTTTCTTTTTGTCAAAAAAACTTTAAGTAAATTTAGAATGTTAGAAGTGCTTATTGATACCGATGATTATATAATTAGAAAAGTAAAAGAAATATAAAATGTAAATAACGTCAGAAGTCAGTTAGCATTTGTATTTTCCACTAACGGATTATTGGTGAAACGTTAACTAAACTAATAAGAGAGATTTATTTCACTTCATACTTAAGTCAAATTAATTGATATTGCAATAAGTAAAATTAACTTTGTGGAACGTTTTGAAAAAAATTAAGGATTTAAAAAATTAAATAAAACAAAGTGGGATATGAATACAAATTTTTTGCAAACTGCATTGGCATTCTTCAAGTACAAGACTTAGACCGCATTTAGACTATGCAATTATCGCCGAGTTTTTTTTTCTATTTTCTTTTAAAGCAGTTGCTAGAAACTCTTTTCACATTTACATTTACATTTTTTTCATGCATTTGTTCAACTTTTTCAACTCCGTTTTCTTCCCTACGAAAGTTGCGGCATTAATTGCATAATGTAAATATGGTCAAAGTTTTACTTTAAATAAAACAGTACTTATTTATTTCAACAAAAAAAAAATTATTTAGTTATTTATTTTTTTTAAAGATATTTTTTATTAATCCAAATTTTTAATATTTTTAATTAGGCTTAAGTTCATTAAATTTAATTTTTATTAAATTATTTTTATGAAGAAAGGAATTTTACAACATGAAAATCAATTAAAATTTACTGATAATTTTTCATTCTTTGACTCAATCTGGGCTCGAACCCAGGTGTTTACGGACAGGTTACCCTGACATGTTTCGATTGCAACCACTCAATCATTATATTTTTGTTGTTTTGAAAATTTTTTAAGTTTTTAATGCATATTTTTTATTTTTTTTAGTTCATATTTTGGATTTTTTAGTGCATATTTTCGATTTTTTACTGCATGAAAATCTCATCCCTATTAATAATTATTATTTATTCAGATTAGTGCTGGAAAACTATCGATAGTACTATCGATATAATCGATAGTCTTAAAATATCGATAAAAAATATCAATATCGATATTATTATTATTATTTAAAATACAGCTATGAAGCGATGTAACAGCAGCTATACACACACTGTTTTTGTCGCAAGTTTTAACTTGCTATTATTAATTCGCTGAATTACAGCAATGAATACGAACAACAAGAATGGCAGGTGGTATGGATTGCTTAGCCATGATTTTTTATTGTTAATTAAAGGCATTTATGTCGAAATTTGTATATGTTTACATAGGGACTAAAATGTCAAATATTTTTGTAATGTTGTAAAAAAAAAATATAATTGCGATCATAGGATAAAACAATTAGAGGATAAGTCCGCTAGATTGATTACCTTTTGGGTTGAGAATCAAAACCAATTAAGAAAATTATCTTAAGTTGCAATTAAATAACTTATAGTCCCTGCTACTTCGGTTCCTTTATAAAGGTGCTTGTCAGCAGCACAATTTTTCAAAAACTGTCATCTAAAATAACGTGCATACATACATACGTCTCATACGTTCAATAATAGGTGTGATCCCGTACTCAACTTTGGGAGCCCGCGGGACCCCAATCTTACCGAAAACTGTTCCCGTACTCAGAGTTTGGTAAAGTGACAGAGCTTTTAAGAGAAAAATATTCTTCTTCTTCTCGCACGAAGTAGCCCGTACTTTTTCTTTGGGCTGATTGCTGAAATTATTAAACAATCAGCTGTGACAAAAAATAAACAATAAAAACTACAAACAAGTATTACCAAAAGAAATAAAATTAAAAATATTAATAAAATAAACAAAAGAAAATGTTAAAAAATGTAGGTACATGTTTTAATTTTACTTTTGTACATGCTAATGTGTCATATATGTATTTTTTTGACCGTTTTCCGTTTAAAAATTTGGTTTTTATTGTTCCCGTACTTTTGTACATTTTTGTCTATTAGTGAGAAAAATTCTTGCTTACTCTCATTTTACCGAACTTTACCCAAAAAGTACGGGATCGCACCTAATGTGATAAAAAACAACGAACTTTACCCTGATAAAAAACTAGTTGAAGTTTTCCTGCACAAGTACAAACATTCAGTCGGTATTGATAGTGAAATCTGAACTATCGATAAATATCGATAGTAGAAAACATCGATAGTATGCCAGCACTAATTCAGACTGCTGAAGATGGTTAGCGATGCAAACCGAAATATTGGGAACAAAACTAAAATATAAAAAAACAAAATTAATGCATTAATATCATATTCATGATAGCGGAGTTCAGTGTTTAATGCGAATGGTCTTGCGAAAGTGCAAAATATTATAGCTATTGTTTGCAATCCAACATCAAAATATACAGAATTGCAATTGTCACATGATTGCTTTTGCGCAACACTTAAACTGTTTAGCTTGTTTTTGCTACATGTATTGCGTTTTTATAACTGATACTCGAACAGCTGACATTTGTAAACAATCAGGTATGTGATGAAAATCGATCGATTTCAAAACGAACGTTTTTAAAAGGTGTGATGAATTTCGAGGGATTTAAAAATCCATTTCTGAATTATAGTCTTAAATTTTCGTTCAGGATACACTTCAGTTAACGTATATTATATAAAATTTAAAAGAATAAAGACTGAAAATAAAAGGAATAACTATTTAAAATCCATTTTAAAAGATACTGAAAACGATATTTTCGGTTTCAAGTCGTTTTGTTTTTAAAATCGATTTCCATCACATACCTGAATAATTTACAATCGTAAAACAAAATTTAAGATATGGAGCCGACAACTCTAAATAAAAAATAAATAATAAAAACTGTTTTGGATTATTTAGAGCAGTCGGAAAACATAGAGGTTAGTATTTAAGAGAAGTCCGTAATTTTTCAAAAGCAATTTCTTTATTATTAATATTTAGACACCAACAGCTCCAATGTTTTATAAAAAATTTATTGAAAAAAGCTGTATCGATGCAACCTGGGATATTATAAGGTGGAAGGTGCGATACCTTAAGGCATCTTATAAAAAGGCCAACGATTGGCGTAGTTCTACTAATGCTGCGATAATATTTTCTTTGCACTGCTTCGTGGCATTTTAAAACAATTTTACAAAATAATCAAACACCTTTTTGTAAATTTTCACGACCAATAATTCCGTAAAAAAGCTGTTATCTAATTTGCATCTAGCATTGCAAGTTGCTGAAAATGCCGCTCACTGTCAATGATAATATTATTGTTGATGTGTTTCAATAATAATGCAAAAGTGCATTAATTGGCATATGTACAATACAATGGTATTTCAAAAATAATGCACTTCGTTGATAAGAAAATAATGCAATGCCAAAAATAGTGCACTAAGGGCCATTATTACAACTTAAAGTTAGCTAAAGTTAAGATTAAATTGACAGATAATAATGTGTTATCTGTCAAAAAGCGTCTATTAACTGTCGGATAACAGCTAACGCCAAGTTATAATAATGGCCCTAAATGGTTTAAGTAAAGGTAAAGCAATAAACTTGCTTTACAATTGAATTGGTTCAATTTAAAAAAAAAAATGGTCAATTTATTAGCCTATTTATTTAATGCATTTGTCCCAGGTCTGGTGGTGTGGGTATACAAAGCGCTTGTATTGTTTTATTTTCCTTTTTTAAATTTGCTTTAAATACACCATAATATTTCAGATTAAAAATTTTGTCTGTTTGTATATCAGCATTTACAATTTGTAGTTTAAGCCATTTTTGGAAACTCAGTTTAATGATTTTTTTTGAGATAGATTTCGAAAACAAAAAAGTTCACAGCGCTATGAAGACATTTTAACAGCATTAAACTATTGTAAAAACTATAGTTTTTATTTCTATTAAAAAACGAATTTATAAATCGTACCTGCAATTTTTGTTAATCTTGCCTGAGGCAAGAAACCTTTTCCCTGTGGGCCCTTTGGAGCTCTTATAACAATCAAGCGTGGCAATGTATCATCTGTTAATTTAAGACGAGAAATCAAACGGTCAGGACGATCGTTTATTTTTAAAACGTTGCAAGCTGAAGATTTACCATTACGCTAGGAAAAAAAATATTGATAATGACGAACTCGGTTACAAAGTATGAACATGTGTATTAATTACCTGATTTGTTACAACAGAAAATTCTACTGTGTCGCCGGGATGAAGAGAAACGGCATTGCCTTGTACTTCAGACATGTGGAAGAATAGTTTCTTGCCATCCTCAATTTCGTAGTTAAGGAAACCGAATTGTCCTTTAATGGAATCGACAGTGGCCCGTTTCTTTTGTCGCACGGCCGTGATGTCAGCTGCACGCCCAGTTTCATCAATTTTGAAACAGACCAAGTCAGCCTTCTGCAACAAGTCTCGTTTGTTTACCAAACTTGTGATACCGAATTCATGCTGTGACAACAGTTGGCCTCGATTTTCATCCAAGATTTCAATAAGTCCGGCATATTCCTGTTGGTCAGGATTAATGCAACGTAAAGGCCGAGCAACGACCCCATTGTGGACACCCTCTAGCACAGCCGGCTGTGGTATAGAGCCTTTGGGTAAAGTGCGCACATTTTCGGCTGGCAAGCAATTGCCGGAAACCGATGTGTTGCCATTCGGGGACAATGTATATTCTACCTCCTGACCCAATTCCAACCAGTTGGGATTACCGACGTAGTTGCTGAAATGGAAGAACACTTCCTCGTCATGCGACAAGGTCTCAATGAAACCAAAATTTTCCTTGATTACAGCTATGAAGCCTCGATAAACAACTTGGCCAGTCTCGGTGTTTGACACTGAATTGTTATTTTCTAATTTGTTAAAATCTTCTATCTTTGGAGTTGTTGGAGCCATCATTTGATTGTTTCCCATGGTCAAGTAGCCGTTCTGTGGCATTATAATGCCGCCTACACCAACCCCTCCTACACCCAAGCCCACTCCGCCGACAGCATTGATAACACCATTGGTGTGAATAATTGCAGGATCATTATTTTGATTGTGAATGTGAAGATGATGTTGTGATGTTGTTGTTAATGGTTGTTGTGGATTCGTTGTATTAGTTGCCAATTGTTGTAACGGTTGTTGCTGAAGAAGTTGTTGTTGCTGCTGTTGTTGCGCTGGTATTTGCGGCTGATGCAAAGTCTGCACACCTGGTTGCATTGCATTATGTAAATTTTGTACATTTACAGCAATCAATTCTTTATTTCTTTTTACCTTTTGAAAAACAAATGAAAAAAATCACTTTAAGGAATATTATTTATCTTGTTTTTGGGACATACCAAAAAAATATCAAAACGCACACGATCTCCAATTCTTGGTGGTTTTTCGCAGTCTTTAAGGAAATACATAATAGTCTTTTTAAGCTCGCCATGCTCGTAGGTAATCACACCTCCCTCAACCCGATCTTGAGATTTAACTGGACTTTTAGGGGCTTCACGTGTAATGAAACCTAATGGAGATTCAAGATTAAAAATTAGCTTAACAGTCTCATGTGTTCCATCAACTTACCCTCAATATTGCTGGCCATTAAAGTTTCAAATTGCACAGTACCAGTTGGTAAATGCTTGATGCGTATGCCATGCAAACGTGATGTATTATATGGGACACCCTGTTCCTGAACTACAGTAAATTCAACTTCATCATTTAGGGCAATTTCGCGGCTCTAGAAGAAAAAATGTGTGTAAAAATAGATAAGAACAATGATGAACTCTCTTACCGTATCTAAAATTTCGGTATAATGGAAAAATATACGAACATTACGTTCAACACATCGTATAAAACCAAAACCTTCTTTCAGAGAGGATATAACACCTTGCTCACGCTTTTCACCTGATACTTTAAAAGTTTCATCAAGCAAAGAAATTGATGTGGCACGTTGTAACTGATCCCGACGATCTGTAGCCAATAAAAATTGAACCCAATCACCATGGCGCAAAGTAAAATCTCCCTTCTAACAAACGAAACGAATGAAATGTATGCATATTAATTTTCTTTATGTTTAAAAATTTAAAGCGTTTTGAAAAATTCTTAACTAAAAATCGGTCTTATTATGAGTGCCGTTGCCTTAGTGCTTTACATTGTAGGTAGTTGTTATAATGTTTAAAGGAAATGGACAAAAATTTCAAACGACTACGATTCCGAACACAACGGCTCACGTAATAAGGCTGAATATTTTAACAATGATTGTGTGTCTTACCTGATCTTTGTCACCGAATGGTACTTCAACTTCCGAGTAGTCGGGAGCTCTGTAGCGTATACGACCGGGTAATGGGTCATTAGTTTGTCTTGCAGGATTATTACGATCCAAAGGTTTAAGGACTTGTCCTTTATAGATTGTGGTATCAACATCTTCAAATATTACCGAACCAGGTGGTAAACGAGTTATGTTGCATGCAAATTCACGTCCCTAAAAATTTTATTTTAAGTATACATATGTACCTTTTTAGTTTGGATTATGATTAAAGTTTTTCTTTACGCGGACCTTTTCATTTCCCGTTTATTCCCATCTATTTTTCAATTTAATTTATTTAAACAAACAACTATTCATGAGATTTGCATTAAACGTTAGTAAAACTAGGGTTTAAAAGCAAAATCAAAAAATGGCTTTTTCTTCCACTTTCTGATTTTTCATTGGACAAAAATAAACTGTTGCCATTACTTCTGATTCATTAAGAGCGGGTTTTTTACTTAGAGTTTAAACCAGGATCAATAGTAAGATTTGTTAATCTTATAATAAAATTGATCTAGCCTTAATCCTCTGTGGCGTTTTTGAGTGAAAGATTAAAGCTTTTAGCATTGCCATATGAATTGACAATACTTTTATGTATAACTATGGCAGTTTAAAACAAATACCAAAAATTGTCATCAAATTACTGTTCTTAACGTACAAAAGAAGAAGAAAAGGCGAGAATTTTGTATTGTGTTATAAATATTATATATTTATAAATAGATATTTATTCTTATTTGACCTTTATTTTATAATAACTTTTAATTATTTAAGCTTGAGGGTGGAATATTTAATAAAACTTTAAATAAAAAATAAATAATAAAAAATATTTCCTTTTATAAGCTGTTCGTACTTTTGAAAGTTCTGTCGCAAGTTTAAACCGCCAACTTTGGGCGTTTAAACTTGGAAACAAAATGAAATGATCTTTATGTCAAAAACTGGCTCTAAACAAAAACAGTCGCAGTGAAGGCAAAAGCAAAAAACAAAAAGTTGTACACAACAAAGAACATCGGCATTCGACAGGTTCGGAAGTGTTTGGTTTGACAGACTGAAACTTTTAAAAAATCCCGTAGTTAACGAAGATGGGAAGTTGTGTTTTTTCCGTATTTTTTTTTTTTATAATACATGTGTACATAAATACATACGTTTTATTTAATTTCAAAAAATTAAAAAGATTGTTAAGCATTAAAATAAATACATATGTATGTATTTATTGACACATGGATTACAATAGACGCTCGCAAATTAGAACCGCTTTGTTTTTGAGGCGATTCTAATTTCTGAATTATTCTAATTTCTGGACTTTTTTTTCGAATAAAAAATTGAGTAAATTTACTTCCAAAAACTTAAATAAAAGACTTTTAAAATTGTTTTATGTGGTGTTTATAGAATACGAGCGCCTTACTCGTCCGTTCAACATACATTTAAAACAAAAACAAAATTTCGAAATTGGTTTTTGTTTTAAATGTAAGTTGAACGAACGAGTAAGGCGCTCGTGTTCTATAAACTTCACATTAATTCAATTTTATTTGATAAAAACAAGAAAACAAAACGTAACAATTCAGTCCAATACATTAACTTTATTTTTTTAAATTAAAAATATGAATATAAAAAAACTAATGGCAACAAAACATAACAATTCAATAAGAAAAAAACATATATGATTTGGCAATTCCCTTTTTTAGTTTTACTATGTTCAAACAGAATAAAAATAAACTGCGGATTTCTTGTGTTCAAATAACAAAAAAAAAAAAACGCTCTGAAATTGGAATTTTAAATTCGAATTTTAGAGCGTTTAATGTATTGCAAACACTGATTCTAATTTTTGGACGTTCGGATTACTGAAAGCTCTAATTTGTGAGCGTCTACTGTATTAAAAAAAAAAAATAACGAAAAAACACAACTTCCCATCTTCGTTAACTACGGGATTTTTTAAAAGTTTCCGTCTGTCAAACCAAACACTTCCGAACATGTCGACTGCCGATATTCTTTGTTGTGTACAACTTTTTGTTTTTTGCTTTTGCCTTCACTGCGACTGTTTTCATTTAATGAATTAGAAGTAAAGGCAACAGTTTATTTTTGCCCAATGACAAATGAAGATGTCGAAGTTACAGCAGAATCTTATGACTTTTACTATCTCAACTGCAGCTTTTTAAACACTGAGTAAAACAATAAAAGAATTAGTTCTTTATATCGAGCCCTAATAGCAAAAATGATGTAACCAACAAAAATAAAATTTTACAGGACAGTGTTTTTTTATTTTATTTCATATAAATTTTGTATCAAATTTGTCGGTTACCTCAAAATTGTTCTTTTTATAAAATCGTAACGGTGCCTTATGTGACCTCGACATTTTAGGAGATGATGCAAGTGTTGCCAATAAAGTCATTTATTAAAAAAAACTAAAATTGAAAATGATGTCGCTTACATCATTTTTGCTATTAGGGCTCGATATGCAAAGCCAAGTAACATTAAACAATTCTCGAGACACTTGCAGTTGTCTCACCACTTCCTTCAAAAACTTGTAATTCCATTTTTAATGAAATATATTTTCTTTGAATCGAATGCGCGTTTTCTTTACTAATTTTTCACATTTGTCGTCATCTCTTACAGAAATGGTATTTAATTCATTTTCAATATCTAATCCAAAAAATCTTTTATGCATCTGCTCTGCATATAAAATCTTAAAATTTTTTGAAACATGTGGGAACAAATTTTTGTTTTTAAAAATAAATGCCTATTTTCAGTGTGCGAAAGAATTCTTTCTTTGAAACAATTACATTTAAAACAAAGTTTTTAGAAAAGAATTCTTTCGAGTGCGGAAATAGGCTATAAGTCTTGGTTTTTAAAAAAATTTAAAATTACTATTTAAGTGGTTCGAAATTTCATAGCATTAAACATAGCATTTCTTGCAGGCTAGACGACGATATATTTCTTGACATAGTTATTCACAATTATATTAGCAGTTAAGTTGTCTTAATACAAAAAAATAATCCGAGTATTTCCCAGGATTTTTGTCCTAGAAATCCCGTATGAAAAACTCTAATTATGATCAACAAATACAAAAAATTGGGACTTACACTACGAGTTTGTATAGTGAATTCGACATCATCGCCAGGACGCAATTCAACGTTGCCTTCTGCTTCGGAGAAATGAAAGAATATTTCTTTAACAACATCAGCACGTTCAATAAAGCCAAATGATTCCTTCATCGAACAAACAACACCGCGATATTTTACCGGTTGAGCTGGATTCTCCAAACGAATATGGCAAGCCCCCAAGTTTCCTCTAAATTTCAATTAAAAAAGAATGTTAAGTAGTTAATAATGCTTAAGTTTATTACTTACCTTTGGTTGGTTGCAATCTGAAAGCTTACTTTATCACCAGCTCTCAAATTGACATTACCCTCAACATCATCTTTGGTATAGGGCAAGAAAAAACATTCACCACGATTCTCATAACTAATGCGCCCAGTAGTTTCATTTGACAATAAGTTATTAGAACTGTCAATGCGCAATTCAGTAGTAACTGTTCCAGTTACACGTTCCTCAGAAAGAACCTAAAAAATTAAAGAAACGGAATTAAAGTGTTTAATACTTGCACTTCCAGCATGAACTTACAACTTCAGGCGCAATTTTAGAAACTTGACTAGCAATTGGCTTTCCAGTACGGCGATCATAAGTCATTTCAAATTCAACAGGATCACCGATTTTTAAATGGTCAATATTGCCACTGAATTGGGAAAAATGGAAAAACAAACGAGCTTGACGCTCACAGCATTGAATAAATCCATACGAGTGCTTTAAAAAAATTTATATAAATATATTTTATTATATTTCTTATAAACCCAAATAAGGTGGTTAGTTACCAATAATTTTTCAATTATACCAGTCTCACGAGTTGTCTGATTTGGATCGTTGGCAGCCGAAGAAGATGAATTCGATTGAGATCCAAAAATTGAGTTGGAATTGTTGCCACTGCCATTGGTCAAAACACTATTCGATTGAAAAACACCGATTGTTGCCGGATTTTGTATAACTTCCGGTACCTCGTTAGCATCAAACATACCAATGGGTGGATGTTGATTCATTGGCGGTGGCCCCTGCTGTTGATGATGATGGTGCTGCTGCTGTTGTTGTTGCTGCTGCTGCTGCTGCTGATGATGATGATGGTGTTGGGGTTGAGATTGAGGAGTTTGCGGACCTAAAGCCTCCAAAGAAAACGTTCCGATCGGTGGAAAATTGTTCGAAATGTTCAAATTGCGCATGGTGTTCATGTTGAAAAATCCATCACAGGGTAAGTTATCATAGATTTCTAACACAAAGTACAGTATACATTAGAAATACGTTTAAAAAATTTATAAAAAAAAATAATGTTACGTTTAGTGTTACGCGAATTTTATAAAATAAATCAGCTATACATACAAGTTGATTTTTACAGCAGACTTTTGAGAAAAGATTGCAACTATATTTTATTCAAAACATACAAATGTTTTAGCGAATTTTGTAATTTCCTTTTCAGTTTATTTAAAAAAAAAAAAAAAAAAATTTCAGAAATTTTATAATAATTTATAAATATTTTTCTATAAATTTGAAGGATATTGAAAATGAAATAATTTAATTTGTTTGATGTTACAAAATAAACAATATCAATGATTACCAAGGCTAATTCATACAAGGTGACTTATTTTAAAAACGGATACAACACTGTAAACTACTTTAACTTTGTGTCAAAATACTACAACACTGTAGTAAACAAATTATCTGTGTGTCAAAAATATATGCTGTCATATTTTATTTTGTTTTTAATTTCAAATTGTATGTTATCAAAAAGTAATTTCAATTTTTGGGAATACAAAATTTTAATATCAAAAGATTTTGCTATTCGTGCTTAATTCCCAGTTTTTATTCTTGACAAAAACACTTGAAATTTATTGTTGATGGGATAAGCTATTCCTATGCATTTCACTGGTTGCTTAGGCCAGATCATCAGGAAACTTCATCCATAAAGGTTTTAGACAAACTAAAGATATTAAACCAAATAAAACTGTTAAACGTATAAGAATTATAGCAACAGTTCTACTTGTAATAATATCAAAGCTTGAACAAAACACATCAACAATAAACAACAGTGGGTTTATCTCATCTTACATTCCCCACTACAATTAGTTGAAATTCTCTCAACATTAATTGTAGTTGTAAGTAGGTTAAGAAAAAGAAAATAAAAACAACAACAACTTACAAAAGATGTTGTCAATTAAGTGTTTTTTAGGCCGTGCACTTGCCTGTTGCTATAATTCTTATACGTTTAACAGTTTTATTTGGTTTAATATCTTTAGTTTGTTTAAAATCTTTATGGATGAAGTTTCCTGATGATCTGGCCTAAGCAACCAGTAGGGTTTTTTTCCGGGATTTCCCGTCCCGGGAATTCCCGGGAATTTCAATTATTATATTTCCCGCTTTCCCGGGATTTTTCATGCGGGATCCCGGGAAATAAAAAATTCCTCATAGTTTAAGAAAACAGCTATTTATACTTTGAAATTTAGTTTTCTATGCTCTTAAAATAAGCATCTGTGGATGGGTTGTCGATTAGATCAATTACAAGAAGTGAGTACATACGTAAATCAATGTCTCCTGGTGCAATAAATCTACTTAAAGCAGAATAGGCAGTGCAACAGTTAATAATTAATAAATTTAGTGAAGTGAAAAGTTAATAGAGAACATTAATTCAAAATAAGATGCAGGTAGTAAAGCTTAATTGTTCATGGACAAGTCTTTATTGTAACATAGTCATATCTACAAAAACAAATGAACTTGGCAAAATGCGATTAAAGTTTTCAAAATGTACCGATTTAAAGATATATTTTGCTATAACTTCGGTTCAGTTTGAGATAAAATACGAGAAGGCATGAAGGAACACTTTGCTTAAATAACTTTAAATTTTTGATTTTTTGAGATATGACTATGTTGCAATGAAGGAGCGATATGTTTATTAGGTGATAAACACAAATTTTTTTCAATTTGTGTTGGTTTATATACCCTTGAAGTGCGGGGAAACCGAAATAAAAAAAAATTTGGAAACTCGTTTAAGATACTACAACATACAATTTGAAAAACACATTGTCCTAAATATTACAGATAGACCTAATGAAATGAAAAGGTTTGTAAGAGGTTGATGCTATTTTTTGCATGAACATTGACATACATTTTACTGATATAGACGTTTTTTATAAAAAAAATGCTTCTTATTGTGAATCAAAAGCCTTCTACAACGGTGCACTTTTAACTATTTATCCAACCTCGGTAAAAAAATGAACGAAATTTTTCGGAAACATGGTAATTAGTAAATAAAATAATCAATATACTTTTTGACGACTTACTAAGCGCTTTGAGTGTGTCAGAAAGTTATTTCCTAAGCCGTTAAAAAATGTTAATATATTTATTTAAAATATTTTATCTATTTTATGAATTAACTTTTTGATCTCATATCTTGAGTACCTCAATTTGTGTTTGTTTTTATTATTGTTTTATGAATTAAATTGTTATGTTTATCTTAATTTTTTATCTTGTATCTAGAGCATAATAATAATACGGAAGTTACATATAAACCGTAAGGTAATAATAATTCAAGTTCCTCTTTTAATCTTTATTAATTTTGTAGCATTTAAGGATTTCTTTTATTTAATTTACTGTGTATTATTCATATGGAGCGGGATCCCGGGATCCCGGGAAATTCAAGAAAATTTCCCGCTTTCCCGGGAATCGAAAAACTCCGGGAAAAAAAACTCTAGCAACCAGTGAAATGCATAGGAATAGCTTATCCCATCAACAATAAATTTCAAGTGTTTTTGTCAAGAATAAAAACTGGGAATTAAGCACGAATAGCAAAATCTTTTGAAATTAAAATTTTGTATTCCCAAAAATTGAAATTACTTTTTGATAATAAACAGGCAAGTGCACGGCCCAAAAAACACTTAATTGACAACATCTTTTGTAAGTTGCTGTTGTTTTTATTTTGTTTTTCTTAACCTACTTACAACTACAATTAATGTTGAGAGAATTTCAACTAATTGTAGTGGGGAATGTAAGATGAGATAAACCCACTGTTGTTTATTGTTGATGTGTTTTGTTCAAGCTTTGATATTATTACAAGTAGAACTGTTGCTATAATTCTTATACGTTTAACAGTTTTATTTGGTTTAATATCTTTAGTTTGTCTAAAATCTTTATGGATGAAGTTTCCTGATGATCTGGCCTAAGCAACCAGTGAAATGCATAGGAATAGCTTATCCCATCAGCAATAAATTTCAAGTGTTTTTGTCAAGAATAAAAACTGGGAATTAAGCACGAATAGCAAAATCTTTTGAAATTGTATGTTTTGAAATGTAATAATTTAAAAACGTTTAAAAATTTCATAATTATAAGTGAAAATTAACAAAATAACCAAAAGCAAAATTACAACGACTAGGAAAACCCTGGGAAGAATAGGAAGACGGAAGTTTTATTCCTAAACGGTCAAAACTTTGACAACACTTTGAAGAGGATAAATAAATATCTTTCTTTTATTTCCAATTTTAAGATCTTTTTTAAATGTTTTGCTTAGTGGTGAAAAAAAACAGATTTTAAAGCCGCTACCAAGATTGTACCCGTGAAACTTCCATCTGTAACAATACACATAGTATTTATACCCGCACCACAATATTGGAAAGGATATTGTGCATTTGTGCTGATACTTGAAACACCTTAAAATATATTAGTATACCGATCGGCTTAGAATCACTTTCTGAGTCGAATTGACGATGTTCGTCTGGCTCGCTGTCCATGTAAACCTTGTGCACAAAGTAAAGGTCGTAATTTTGTTAATAATTTGACGTTATTTGGTTCATAAGATCTAATTGGCACAAGGACCAAGACTATTGAAAATGGGGCGAATCGGTCTATAATTGCACATAGCCCATACAAGCTTATTTCTGGAATATAGTTTTTGTAACTGTAAACCATCTTATTAAGTTGGTATTATGATTAACTTTGATCCGAACATATTTTATTGCAATTAAAATCATCTTGCCAAATTTTATTGGAATCGGGCCATATTTTACTATAGCTTCCATACAAATACTACTTCATTAAATAGCTTTTAATGCCATAACTGTAATCAAACAAGTTTGGACCACATTTTATATAAATTTCAATATAATCGGACATGTTCCAGAAATTGAAATCGAACGAGATTTTAGTTTAAATTATTTATAAAATGATTGATTTAAAAATTGATTTTGGAAGATAATTGGTACCCAAGGTATGAAGTATATAAAGAGGAATATTATTATGAACGTTATTTACAGGCACGTTTTCAAAATTTGTTATATTTTAAATCCACTTCATTTCGATTTATATAACATGCCCGAATAAGATCGTTAATGGGCACAAAGGCTTGTACAAAAAGAAACTTGTATGTGATCTATGTGAAATCATAAACCCATTCACCCTATTTTCAAAGGCCTTTGCTTGTACCAAATAGAACATACAGTACATACATATGTACCAAATTTCTTCAAACACAATGACAACGGACGGACATCGTTAAATTGACTCAGAAAGTGTGTCGATCACACTAAAAGTTGGGTCTAGGACCAATATTTTTAAGTGTTACAAACATCGGCACAAATGCCTTATAGATGTTTAGATTGGTTTAAAAACTATCTAACACTAAGAACATATTACGTAAAATTAAAAAACATTTTAAGTAATAAAACAAATTCGGATTTTGGTGTACCACAAGGCTCAAAATTAGGCCCCATACTCTACTTAATATATTCCAACGAACTAATTAATAAACTAAAAACATGCAAAACGTTCGCATATGCGGACGACACTGCTATAGTAGTGGCTCATAAAAACATAGATACCGCAAGAATAATAATGCAACACCAGCTAGATACTGCTGCACGATGGTGTCACGATCATGGTTTGATAATCAATGCTTCAAAAACCAAGCTTATGCATATTAAGCCTACAAATATACTTTATAGGGAAATTAATATAAGGTTCCACTCAACAGAATGTCTGCACAGAAGAAAAATGACAGACTTTGATTACAGTGAGGACCTATGTTCTACTACAATTGAAATTGTCAACACATACAAATACCTAGGCGTTTACGTAGACCATAATTTTAAATGGATGGTACATGTAGATGAACTCCGAAAAAAACTAAGAAAAGCTTCATTTATGCTACATCATTTAAGTAACAGCTCCAACAATATGGTGCTAAGACAAGCATATTTTTCATTAGTGGAATCACATCTTCGCCATGGCATAACAGCCTGGGGAAACTCAACCTTTTGTAACAAGCTACAACAAACTCAAAACCAACTGCTTAAAATTCTAAAGGAAAATCGCTATATAAACCATACCCAAGACACCACTGTCAGCAATATGGCTCCTGTCATTGTCAACAATAATAATAACCCAACAAACAACTTCAACGACACACAAAACGGCAACACAATCAACCATACAACAACTAGTTCCAACGACTATCATCAAACAACAAATGCAAACAGAACAACTTTTCCCGATACCATCCCTAGTATTACCAACAGCAACACCACATCTACCAACAGCTCTGCAAATACCAACAACAACACATCAAATATCAACATTGCTAAGGATCTACACATATTAAACGTAAAAAGCATCTTTTTTACTACAATAGCAACAGAATTTTATAATGACTCCAGGTTTCTAAAAAGAATAGAACACAATCATCAGACTCGTATGAATGCTGAGGGTAGATACTGTGTAAAAAGATACAAAAACAACTATGGGAAAAACACTCTTTCCGTAATGCTACCAACAATATTCAACAAACTGCCCCTTAAAATTCTTAATACTGCCAATTATAAGAACAGAAACAGAATATTTAAGAACTTTTTTATTAATCAGCAATGAATGCCTTAAATTTAACGTTAAAAAAAAAAAAAAAAAAAGGAAAGAAAAACTTTAATTTATTATCTTTTATTATTTATTAAACTTTATTTTCTTTTCATCGGCAATGAATTACAAAATGAAATAAATTTTTAACCCATACCTGCAGACAAGCCTCAATGGCTTCGCAAGGTTATCAATTAATATATCTATCTTAATTAATTATAATTTAATTTATTGTAAATTAAATGAATGAATAAAATAAATAATAAATAATAATAAAAAAAAAAAAAAAAAAAAAAAAAAAAAAAAAAATGTACACGGAGCAAAGATCCTTTTCCTGTATTAGTTTTTTTCAAACAGCACGCACGCATTTTAATTTATAACTTATAAAAACAAATGAAATTTTATTTTAATTTCGCTTACAGATAAACAATTAAATAGAATGTCAAAAAAGTAACGGCATATCATTTTGGCATAAGGTTAGTTATCAGCTGTTGCTTACATAGCAAGCCAAGGTCACATTCTATGAATTCGCCTTGATGATAACGTTCTGCATATTTTAATAGCAACGTTTAAAATGTTTTAATTTTATACCCATAAATCCATATGTACATATTTACACGATTATATCGAAAGCGACAAAAGGCAAAATTCATATTAGAAGGGTTTTCATTATTTTTTTTAAGCAGTGCAATACTTTATTTGGATTTAGATGGGCTTTTTCTCCGCAACGGTACAACTTTAAAGTCTATGAATTTGTTCGTCATTGTAACGAGTACTTATAACCTCTTTGCACAAAAAAATTAAATTTCAAAAAAGCAAATGGACGAATGACTGGCTTTTAAGAAATAGGCATTCACATGTAATTTTACGATTTGACGTTTCGTTGTACACTTAAATGAAAAAAATGCAAAATGTTCGCGCACAACCCATCGAACAAAGCACGAAAAATTGAAAAATTTAATTTCATTTCGTATGCCTAATATTAAAGCTTAATGGACTGACTTATATTTAAAAAAAATATATAACGGGTTTTTTCCTCTTTTTTCAAATAAAAAATTTACTACGTGTTAGCTACCAAAAACTTAAGCCACTCTGCCTTAAGCGACCCATACACTTGCAATATTATTGTATATGATATCCGCCATTTTGTCCTTTATTATGCAATAAGTTGCATAATAGTTTCATTCATTCAATAAAAAGATTAACATACCCTATAGGAATAACATAAACAGCATTGTACAATGTTGCCAACACATTTCACTTTCTTTTCGTTGTGCAATAAAAATCAAAATTATGTTGATTATTGCCAATGTATTGTGTCACTTTCGAATATCATATACACATTGGTAAAATTGAACAATTTTATTGCAAGTGTATAATTTTACAGTTCAATAACAATACGTGACAGTTTTTTGAATATCAGACACCTAATCTTTATGTTAAATTGACAACTGTATCCGAATATGAAGTTAGAATTGTCAAAAGTAGAAAGATAATGTCACTTAAATGCAAATATATAAGACTGATTAGGTATTCTCTTGTTTTAATAAGAAATGACAGAGTTACAGTGAACAAAAGTTCAAACTTCATCCAAAATTTTATGATTTTTTGCAATTTTGCTCTTTTCAAGTAATATTTTTGTAAACATTTTGTGCCCAACAAGACCCAGATTGATGCAAAAAGCTAAAGAAGATTTACTGAATTAACCCACAAACAAACGGTGTTAATATTAGAAACATTGAATTTTGTAGAAGAAATCACTAAAAAAAAGCTCAATTGTAGTGAAGCACGCAGTTAAGGTTATAGAACTGTATGAGTCTATGTAAAAACAGGGTCTGATAAGGTACGAACAGCATAAATGAAAAATCTGAAATAATCTTCTCTAACTTTGTCATTTTTTCACCGATCTGGATTGTATTAGGCAAAAAATGTTCGTATTAAAATAAACTAACGTCGTAAGTTCTAAAACTTTAAAAAATGTTATTGTAAATTGAAAAGAGCAAAATTGCAAAAAATTTAAACATTTTTGTGAAATTTGAACTTTGGTTCCCTGTAACTCAGTCATTTCTTTAACAATTTTTACAAACGTTATGTGGTTGAATATATATTTTCAAAGATACTTTTCTTAAAGTGACATCATCTTTTTTAAAAACAAAAATAACGATTATTTTAAAATATATTGAAAACTGTTCTACTCTTGACCATCCTGACTTCATATTCGGATTCAGCGGACAATTTTACACATTTGTGACACAGTGTAACTGCAACGATAAAAAAACTTGGAGATAAAAATAGTAGTTTTTTTGAAACCAATATTAAAGAAGAGTTGCTTAAGTTTTTGCCAGCTAAAAAGTACTTACACACATCAGCACAGATGCATAATACCCTCTCCACTATTTTGGTGTGGAATAAAAAATGTCAGGCATAATTAACTCAAAACTACGATAAAAATATTTATTTCTGATCATCGGTCAATCGAATTCGCTACAGGGAAATGATTCGAAGCTTTTTGTGGCGGAAAATGAGTTATTTAGACATAGGGAATATGTGGTTTCCACAGGATGGTGCCACTTACCATACAGCAAGAGAAACAATGGATCTTTTGAAAGAAAAGTTCGAAAATCGCATTATTTCCCGTAAACTATTTTTTGTGGGGTTTTTTCAAAACGAAAGTGTACAGCAAAAATCCCACAACATTTCAAGAGCCTAAAAACAACATTATCAAGCATATATATAAACCATTGGCAACAGTTTTTGAAAAACGATATTTAGAATTTTGGTAAAAGATTGGTAACCTGCCGGGCCAGAAGGGGGAGTCACTTGATTTTTAATTTTTAACCAGAATCTTTTTGTAATAAACTAAAATAAAAACATTTTTAATATCTCAAAAAAAAACTCTTTTTTTTATTATAATAAAACTTATACCTCAATTTTTGGACACTCTTTATATATTTTTTATCTTACAAAGGATATCAATAAAACCTACAAATAAATTTACCTATTTTTTAGGCTCGTCTGACTATTATTTTCCTTATTTTAATGAAATTTCCACTACATGTTTAAATTTTTGGAGAATTACAAGAGGTTAAACTTATTTTTTGAAAACTATAAAAACACAACCAGTTGATAATATTCCACCGAAATTTATAACATTTATTTACTCATACATAATAAATTTGCTTCTTCAAATTTTTTTTGACTTTTATAATATCCTTCCTTTTTTCATGTACACCAATATCCCGGTTTGCGTCGCTAATTTGGACCGGGAAAACTCGACGCAAACCGAAACACGATTTTCCATACATTTGTATTGATTTTCATATAATTGGTTCCGAGATTCATAATTTTAGCTGAAAAAATAAATTTTGATTTGATAGACTCTATAACGGATAATTTTATTTTAGATCTTCAAATAAAGTTAAAGTTTTCTTTTGAATAATATTTTTTGGCATTCATCGCTGTTTTTGATCTTGAATCCAAATAGTAAGAAGTGGTTTCTCATTTTTGTAACCTGCAAAAAATTTTAATTTAACTTTTAGCAAATGTAAAATTTAATCCAGTTGCAATCAGCAGACAACCTTCACATACATATTTGCATTAGACTTCAACGGGAAATCTCCTCTTTTTCTGTTTCAGCTTTGTATAAACATTTTTATATTAACGACGCAAATCGGAGCACTAGCGATGCAACTTCGAAGCAATGGAACGCAAAGTGAAACAAAAACGACGGAACTTCGAAATCACAGAAATTTTAAAAAGACGCAACTTCGAAAACGACGCAAACCGGGGTATTGGTGTATTTGGAAAACACCTAGAACTGTGACTGTCGGAAAAAAAGGTTTACGGAAATGTATCATAAATTAGTTATTTACCTTGTTTATCCAAACGTTTGAAATTTTTTTTTTAAAGAATCAAATTTTAGAGCATTAAAACCAAGGTTGGATACCGAAACGAATTGCGGTTTAGAAAAAGGTATTTTAATTACATCGGTATCGGTATACCGGCAGCGTTACCGTTATGCGACTAAAGTCGCATTTTTTGCCCCTTTTTTACTGCCGTGCCACTTTTTTGGCCCCTTTGTTTTAAATTCCCATTTTGTATTATTTTGTAGTTTTTTGTGCCCCTTTTGCCCCTTTTAATATTAGCGATAAGACACTGAGTTCATTAAAGGTTTTAGATCCAATATTTATTAATTCAGCTGAATACATAAATTACTTTGAAATTTTTTCCGTTCTTATTGATATAATTATTAACCCAGAGGATTTTGTAAAAGAGTTTAAACTTTTAGAAAACAGATCAAACGATAAAAGCTATGAAGCAATTTTTAAAATCTCTTAGCCTGAAACATTTTGCTACGAAATTGGCAATTTAAAAAACTGGGTGACAATTTATATCCAAACTTGTATTAATTTGCTTCTTATGTTTTTATTTTACCACATAGTAGTGCATTCGCTAAGCGGATTTTTTTTAAGTTAGCAATATTAAAAAATAAATTGTCAAATAGACTGAAAGTAGATACCTGTCAGTCCATGTTATCCGCTTTAAATTTGTATTAAAATAACTTGGAAGATTTGTATCAAAATAACTTGGAAGATTGGATTCCAAGTGATGAATTGATTAATAAATATAGATTTACGTTTTCAAAAAAACCTGATATTAACTATCCTCCTTTCAATACTTTTTATGCTTTTTCCTCGAGGTTTTTTCGTAACTTAAATTTTTTTGTAAAAAAGTAAAATAATCCAAGTGCCAAATATTTATGTACATATACCTTCATATATACATATGGCCATCTATTTAAATGTAAAGTTTTTTGTCTCAAATCATATTATGAATTATTTTTTGTTTTTGTAAGTAGTGTTATAACCAGGGAAACAAGAAATATGCTCTAAAAAACACGCTTTATGCGCATTAAATATGCAGTAAAAACTGGAAAATATGCCCTGAAAATTTTTAAAAATATGACCTTAAAATTTAAAATTGCTCATTTGAAGACACAATATTCAACAATTTAATAACAAAATTAAAAAACAAAAAAACCTAAAAATATTATCGCTTAAGCCCATATTAGGTTAAAATTGATATACGAGATGTTTGCGCCGAATATTATCTATATATGTACATATTAAATACATATTAAATGTTAACATTTTAAATGAATAGAAACTGGGAATTATTTACTTCCGAAGGTTACTTTATATTATGGGCCATGTCACAGAGTACAATTCCGTTCGGAATGATTCCGTTCGGAATTGAAGAAAACATATTTGTTTGTTGATGGAAAGTGTATTTTGATAGTTTTATGGCCTTTCAGATACAGACAACTCCCATACCGTTCATGAAAACAAAAATGGTTTCATTCCGAAACATTTTTTCGTCATTTTCCGAAGCACCAAAATACGGAATGAATTCCGTTTCCGAACGGAATTGTACTCTGTGACATGGCTGTATATTCAACATTTTTCGAATTTATTTTATGAGCTAAATTTCAGTTATATATTTTATAAAGCTTTTTTGTAATAGTTCTATTCCTTCAATTTTTCAGAAATTACTTTATACACTACCATACTATTATATTGTATTTTCTTTTTACATTTTGCCTTCCTTTGGACAGCAACGAGGTATATTGTATGTACAGAAAAATTTACAATTATTAGACACCAGGGGGCCAATTCTGGTTCTGTGAAACTGTGAAATGAAAAAAAAACTTTTCATTTTCGTTTTCATAAGAACTTTTCATATTTTCATTTCACAATTACACAAATTGCGATTCCCGTTCTTTTAATGAAAAAGTGTTTCATTCCATTGTGGCCGTGAAACTTTTGTATCTATGTTATTTAAATTTAAAAATCCAATGCAGATATCGAAGCTTAGGATTTTTAAGCCGGCGCTAACCCGCAAACGAGTTTTTTAAATGCTTGAGCCACATGTATTTATTTTTGCTAAAAGATCTTTAACTATATATTAATGTATGTATAATTGTTTGTTTACATTTGAAGCACAGCCGCGAATTACGTTTTAAGTTACAAGATAATAATTTTTCAGGAGAGCAAAAAAACGTTTTTTGACAGGCAGCATTATTTGTTTTAAACATTTTTTTTTTCTATTATTTAAAATAGTGATAATAAAAACTTTAATGCAAAAGGCTTTTAAAACATTATTCCGCACTGCAAAACCATTTCGGTTTCATCATTATGTTAGTAACTTGCAATGTTCTTCCACTGACTGACACTTTGTACGCCATTTTGAAGGCGTTAAGGTGCATAGTTTTGGTTGATTTGATGTTTAAACTGTGTAAGAGAGTAAGAGAGTAAAGTCAACGTTTATCTGCAAAAAAACAGTTTTTGCAAAATGTGGTGTTTACAACGTTTTTCGCGGCTGTGCTTCATTTGTAGGTGGTAAATTAAAAACACATTTTTATGACTCCTCTTATTTTATACAATATAAATTTTTTCAGTAAAAGAAATGTTGTTGTTTTTTTATATTCATACATACATGGAAAATATTTTTTTCTTAAAATAAATAGAGTGAACCGAAAATCCTTAATTTTCTGCGAATTTGTTGCATTTGGGTTTTTTTCATGAACGATATTGCATCTGAAAGAGGTTGGCGCCAATGTCCTGTCCACGTGCGCACAAAAAATAGTAAACGAAAAAATTTTACAACTTCGTCCATATTTGATCAAATTATCTACAAAATTGGAACTTTGCGCACAAGTCTAACATGGACAAACAACCAGCCAGACGACGGATGGACATCGTTAGATCACTAAAAACTGATTCTGAGTCGATTGGAATACTAAAAGATTGGTCTAGATACAAATCGCATAACATTTATCCTTAATGACAACCTGCTTTGTCTCACAATGTTAGGGTAAAAATGAAATGTTGATGTCTAAATTGAAGTAACAGATTTTCGTTAAATTGAATATGTATCAAAATATGCCTTAAAAAAGCAAAATATGCACTATAAGCCTAAAAAATGCTGCATTAAGGCTCTTTTAACTAATTTATGCAAAAAATGCTGCAAACGTTAAAATATGCAAAAACGGATAAATATATTGGCCCATAATCATAGTCAAAAATAAAGTATACTTTAAGAAAACTAAAGTCGACTTTACTTAAGAGCCGACTTTAGGTCTTTCATAAACAAGTTAAAGTATACTTTTGACGTTAAAGTTGACTTTATATATAAAACTAGATGAAGCTGTTTTTAACTCATTTAACAACAGCATCAGCTGTTTTTCGCCAAATAAAAAAGTACTTGCAAAAAGTTAAAAATGTTTATGTTACAAGATATTGGCCGATATTTTGCAATTATAAATGATTTGGAGGAAAACTTTTATGGAAAGAAACACAAAATACATATGTGTGGGCCCTAATTGTGCAAAACGCTAGGCCAAAATTACATTGAAAGCAAAAACAAAGCCAAAATGTTTTGTAATTTTGTTGTTGCTTTCTACATAAATTCATATGTCGCGTTAAAAATTTTTCAACCCCACAAGATATGCAGTGTTTTATTTATATTTTAAGTTTCAATGTCGGCTGCTTAAAGTTGCCACTTGCTTATATTTTGTTGTATGTTGTATGAAAAATTTTCTACATTTGAGTTGGCACCCAGTTAAAGTCGGTTCAATTTAAAACATACTTTAGTTTCGACTATACAGTACTTTTCGTTTATAGTCACTACGCTTATAGTCACATTAGCGATATAGTCCATTTTATCTGTTTATTTTGCCGCTATAAGTTAATTTAATATAAAGTATTAACGTTATAGTCCATTTAGCGATATAAGCACATTTACCATATATGCCATTTATCAACAGTGGTCCAAGGGAAAAGTAAAGCAAATTAATGGCGTTATAGTCACATTAGCAAAATTTACTAAGTTCTTTTTAGTTTTCGAATCAAAAATCCATCCAAAGAAAGAATGAATTAAATCATTTAATTGTTGTCATCAACTCTCTACTCGTAAAAAATTAGTTTTTGCCGTTGGTATCAGTTATGAAATATCTTGTTATTATTTTAACTATTTTTTATACAGTATGCAACTCTGTTGTAAAACCATAAGCCTAATGTCGGTGTAATTTATATGAATTTTGTATTTCAATTATTCACATAACTTGATTATATTTGAATTCGGTTATATGCGCCATAGTGGTATATAAGTGAATAAGGCTTATAGTCACATTAGCGATAAAGTCCACGTTTTGCCTGCAACTAAAGGATGTGACTATAAGCGAAAAGTACTGTAGTAGCAAAATAATTAAAAGTATGTTTTTATTTTAAAGTTGTTTTTAAATAGAACCGACTTTAGCGTTTGACTATGATTATGGGCCATTGTGTCTGCCTTCATTGGTCGCACAAGGAAAAACATGCAAATGCTTTTTTATTGTTTCCCTGGTTATTACACTATTTTAAGCTCGTTGGAGATGTTTTGACCAAAATATGATTTAAAGATTTTTGTTTTTTTTTTTTAAATTTTCCTGTTTTTAAAATTGCCCGTTTTTTCTCAGAATTTCCCTTTTTGTGACACTTTTTTTTTTTTGGAAAATCCCCTTTTTGTGCCCCCTTTTTGAAAATTTTGAACGGTATACAGCGTATACCGGTATAGCAACAAACAAAAAAACATGTGTTTATGTATTATATTTTATTTATTGATTTCAACTTAATACTTTATCATCACAATACAACTTAAATCAGTAAAGCGTCAAATACGCTTGTCAAATTCACTCGTGTGCGTGTGCTAGATGTATGTTAACCTTCTATCTAAATTTCTAAAAATTTTTGATTTTCCATCCAGCATCATCAGTGTCAAACACCACACCTAAAAATTTCCTATAACTGTTGTTGTAGAACTTATGTAACATTATATTACTTTATCATAGTAAAGCTTCGTACAGACTGTGGTTAGATCTTACAATAACGTAAGGTGGCAATGTGTTGACAATATACTGCCCAAGAAAAATTTTGCTGTTATAATGGACTGTCTGTCAATGCTTTTTCTGACAACGTTGTTAAATAAAAATTGCCCGTTCAGACGGTTGTAAAACATTTAAAACCAATTTTACTGACAATATTGTTAAATCTGACCATAGTCTGTACAAAGTTTAAGTAACAACCATAGAGCGTCAAGCTAACAAACATATTTTCCATTAGCACAAGTGTTGAAACTTTTAATTTTTTTCCCATTTGAAAAATTATTTTTTTTTGTACCGAAACGATTGTACCGGTATAATACCGGTAATAAGGGAAACGGTATACGTATACCGGTATTTTATGTAAAAAACTAATTTCGGTATCGGTATCAATACCGGTATTCAACTAAAACGGTATTGGTATCGGAATCGGTATCGGTATCGGTTGCCAACATTGATTAAAACTCTAATCCCAAGTAAACGGCTTAATTTTCCTCTCAGCATAATTTTAGTTCATTTTCATATTAACTAATGTAATCATAATTGAATGATCGGAAACAATTTGTGGAGGTGGGAAATCTTCAATATCTTCATGTTAGGAAATGTTAAATCGATTTCGATTCCAATCGCTTTTGTAAGTGGCTTATAATAGTAACTTTGTGAAGAAACAGGCTAAGCAGGCATTCCATTAGCCAAGAAAAATTTTTCGCAAATCAAAATTAAAAAAAGTCAATTAATATTCATGCTTTATTTCACATGGTTGAATTCTCAGTCCTTTATTTTTGTTAATATATCGCAACTTAAATGTAGAGGAATCACGTTAAAAGTGTTCTTCCTTATTTAAAACACAATTACGCCCTAAAATAAAGCTTCAAGAATTCTTAAAAATTGATTATTATCCCATTAGATGGAATTAATATTTTTGTTATTTATATTTTGCACTTTGAATGTGATTGCTCAACATTTAAGAAAATTTAAATTACGTCAATATAGAACCGGAGGCAGTGATATTTTTATGAAATAAGTTTTAAATTTTATTGGCTCCGCTCATCGCATGACCTTTTTATTTGCTGACGATATCAATATTTTGTATTATAACTTCCCACCGCCAAACACGTTTCAAAATCGCCAAGTTTGGCGAGAAATCGCCATATCCGACAGCCCTGTTTAAATCAATTGCAGAACAGCACTTGTTGAAGTAAGTGAGCAACCTAAATAAAACGGCAAGCGTTTTTTGTACAGTATTTTTCGTTTAGCTGCATTTCACTTAACTGCATGTTTTGCCTATCTGCACGAAATACAAATAATTGTGTATGAAGGCTAAATATTGTTAGAAAAAAAATCTTGTACGTGCATTTTGCTTAAGTGCATATTTTGGATAACAGCATTCGATTTTTGGTCAACAATTTTTATTTTTAATACAAAATATTATTTTTAAGTGCCTCATAAAATAATTTTTTTTCAAGTGCCTCACAAAAACAAAAAAACATGATTGTATCAATCGCTATTTTATGAAAAAGAAAGACAAACATAGTACGTTTGCTGATATAGTAACACAAATGGCTGAATTAAAAATTCATTTGATCTAGCAGCTGTGATTGTGTGTGCACATATAAACATTCAAAACATACATGTTCTGCTAAAAGCAGAACCACTAGTGGAGAATGAGGGTAAACTTAGTTTGTCATTCCGTGTGAAACTTTTTTATTATACATCTAAGGCCCTATAAAGTACATATATTCTGACTCCTTGAGTTATTCTAAGGCCCGTTTTCGCAACTTACTGACAGCTAAACGTAGGATTTTATCAGCCGTATAAAAAGTGCTCAATTATTACAACTTTACTTTAACCTACCAGGTAGGGTGGACCTTAATTTACTTTATCGCTCACTTAAAGGCAGAGTACGAAAACAAACAAAACGAAGCGTTTGCTTTCGTTTTGTTTTGTTCTTTGCAGTGAGTAAAACAAAAACAAAACCAAAACAATGAGAATGATTGTGCCATTTTGTTTTGTATTATTTTTGCTCGTGAGCGCAAATTGTACATTAATATAAACGTACACAGCTGGAAAAGAAAAGAGTAAGAACAATATTGAAACATTCAGAGAAAAAACGTTTGACAAACGTTTGGTAATTAATTTACTATTGTTTCTAAGTGAAATAAAAAGAGAGGTTTTTAGGTTTTTTTTTGTTTTTATTAATGCTTATTTTGACTGTAATTAAAAAAAAACAAATAAAATAAAATAAAAAGTAATTCAAAGAAAAAATAATAAAAAATAACGTAACTAATCTTTTTTGGACGAGGCATTGTGGATTTTACTCTTGTTATGCCACTACAAAAACCAAACAAGAACTAAATCAATTACTCAAAACAAAACGTTTCTCTATCTGTTTTGTACTCAGATGTACGATTGTAACGGTAAATTAAATAATGAAGATGAGTGGAAAGCCAATTGTTTCGTTTTCTCTCTTTGACACTTGAAAAGTTTTTGTTTTGGTTTTGCTCATGTACAATACAATTTAAAAATTTTGAATAGTTTTGTACATTTTGCAAACGTTTGCGAAATATTTTGTTTGTTTTCATACTCTGCTTAAAGGTAAGTTTTTCAATCAATTAAGATTATTTGTTATTTAAATTAAAAATTTATTTCCAAACAACTAAAATGTTAATTAAATCAAAATTATATTTTAAATTTTCTTTCAACATAAAAATAAATTAATTAAATTATCATATTTATTAAATTTAAATACATTTTAAACCATTTTTTTTTAATTGATAAAAAAACTACTGATATTTTTTTCTGTGTAATCAGTTTGGGATTGAAATCCAGAATATCAGTTCAGTTCATCCTAAAAATATGATAAATTTGTTACAAAAACTAACATAAATGGTGGAATAATACATGAAATAATATAAGATCTTGCACAAAATAGTTTTATAGGACTGGAAATTTAGCTTTTAAATTTCGGGAAGATCGGTCCATAATTTACAATAGGCCGCATATAAAGCCTACTCTGGGAAATTAATTAAATGCGCCTAAAACTGTAGCAGATATAGATATTGCGGTAAAATTTGTTTCAACTTAGCTTAATATGGCCTGAAAAATGTCATGCAATTTTGTGATATATGGTCCATACTTTACCTTATATCCCATACTAAGTAGCCCTCTGAAATTCACTGTAAGCTCGAAAACTAATTTCACTTCTGTATTGAAATTTATTCTAATTTAAGTTTTTTATCCCCAGAAATCACACTACAGAATTTTAGGATGATTGGTTCATAATTTATATGCTGATGCCGTTATTTTTTTTTTTTTAAATTAAATTACATTTTTTAATTAATTATATCTAGATATCATATAGGACGCACTCTTCAAATATTAGAACTGTCGGTGGAGGGTATCAATGATTTAGCATTTTAAATTGTTTTTAAATGAATTGTTTTATATTACTTTCATTTAAAACTGTATAAAAATCTATTTTTGTAATAAGAACAAAATTTTACATAAGGGCACATTTATTCAGGTAGGTGAATACTGCGTAACAGAATATTTTGCGTACCTGTGCGAATTTTCGTGCAAAATTGAATGTGCAGCTAAACGAAAAATACTTTCAAAACTTCTCATTTGCATAAAATTTATACGAAACAAACCTTTAGAATGGGAAGTATATTTTTAATTGACAGATCGACATGTCGGTTTGTTTTTTTGAAATTGAATTTTCAGGTTAAAGAAACGCTTGCCGCCCTTGTTTAGGTAGCTCAGTAAGATCTCGCTACGCAACTTTTTAATTACACCCAAAGAAAAATGTTCAATGAAAAATGGGAATATGATTTTTTTTAAAGAGAATATGGATGTAATTAATTTATATTACAGTAATTATTTGAATTATAGTATTATTAAAAAATTATGTAAATATTTATATAATTAAAAATATGTATAAAAACATGTAAATAAAAACGATAAAATAAAATAATAGTAATAAAAAAATCTTTTACTTTCGGCTGAAACATTTTTCGAGTGTAGAATGAGTGAGCGCCATTAGTTTTCTGCTGCTTTCCACTAGTGCTGGGAAACTATCGATAGACTATCGATATTATCTATAGTCTTTAAATATTGAAAATATCGAAAGGAAAAATATAAATATCGATATTTTTGTTATTTAAAATACAGCTATAAAGACATCTAACAGCAGCTATACACACACAGTTTTTTGCCGCAAACTTTTACTTGCTATTACTAATTCGCGCAGAATTACAGCAATGAATACAAACAACAAGAATGGCAAGTGGTATGGATTGCTTGGCAGTGCTTTTTACTGCAAATTTAAGGCCTTTAAGTCGAAATTTTTACATTTTTACATAGGGACGGAAATGTCACATATTTTTGTAATGTTGTAAAAAAAAATGCAAATCCAAATGCAATTGCAAACATAAAACAAAACAATGAACGACCATTAGAGAATAAATCCGCTCGATTCATTACCTTTTTGGGCTTAGAATTTAGAAAATTTTAAAAGTTGCAATGGAAAATCTTATAGTCCCTGTTACTTCGGTTCCTTCAAAAAGGTACTTATCAATTTTTAAATAAGTATAAACATACGTCTCATACATTCAATAAAGTGATAAAAACAACTAACTGTAGCCTTATACAAAAATAATTAAAGTTTTCCTGCACAAACATTCAGTCGATAGTAATATCGATATATCGATAGTGAAATCTGAACTATCGATAGTAGAAAATATCGATAGTATCCCAGCACTACTTTCCACACAAGCATAAATGTGATAGTATGTGTGTTGCCCTTCACTGCTCTTAAACAGTGATGTCCAAAATGTAAATTGTGGTGGTATTGCTTTATATTAGTATTAGTTAATAAAGAGATAAATATTCTTAATAAAAATACAAAAAATATGTAAGCATCCGCCGCATGTGCACTCGTCGCTTGATAATCGACGACTGAATTGTGTACTCTCGTGGACCACTGATGGGATTTGTGGTACAATTGTGCCAAATTTGGTACAAGTGAAACTTTGTTGGTACACTGGTACAATTCATCCTTTTTTGTACAATTAAAAAAGAAAACAAATACCAACGAAATTTATAATTTCTTTTAATTGGATTAACTCACTTTTCTTTTTAATAATAAAACTTCTGATTACTTATCTCTAGCCCTACCAAAAATTGCATTACTTATGTTCATGATGACTAAAAATTCAGGACAAACATACATAAGTATTTGTACTCGTATCCCTGTAGGAAGCCTGATCAAGTCCTAACAAGTCGCCACTTTTGGCGACACTGGCAACGAATAATATGGGAATTAAGCACACTATAACGAAACCTTGATGATTAATTTTTGAATTCCAAGAAAAACTTTGAAAAATTTTTTGGCTGCGAATTAGTGCGTTTAGAATTCTCTTGTAGTCATCTTTCTTTTAGGAATTAGATTTTTTATACCTTATCATGCCAAATTCGCTAAAAATTAGGAAAACGTACTTCAACCTTTGAAGTTACTTCCACTTTTTGTAACGTGCGTCACAAATCTTTATGATCAATTACTTCGCAACAAATACTTGCTAAGAAATTATGAAATATGCCATTCGTAAGTACATATTAATGTCACTAAATACTATATATAAGTTGAAGCTATCTTTTTTGAAAGACTAAAAAATGTTTATATTTCAATCAGAAAACGCGTGCGAATGTAGCGTTCGTCACGCAGGATTTGCCCATATAAATGTGGCAGTGTAAATTAAACTGAACTGGCAAAATAAAATAAAGAAATTTGTTTTATTTTTGTTTTTTCTCTACCCACTTACAACTTCATTTAGAGTTTACAAAAAATCAACCAATTGTGGTCGGGATTGTAAGAAAAGATAAACTCACTGTTTATTGTTGTTGTTTTGTTTAAGCTTTGATATTGTTACAAGTTAAACTGGGGGCTTATAATTCTTATTCGCTTAACAGTTTTATTTGTACAATATCTTTAGTTTTTCTAAAATCTTTGGATGAAGTTTCCTGACGATCTGGCCTAAGCAACCAGTGAAATGCGCATAGGAATAGCTTATCCCATCAACAATAAACTTCAGTTTGTTAATAGTATGAAATGGGAATTTAGCACATTATAACGAAACCTTGATGATTAATTTTTGAATCCCAAGAAAAACTTTGATGAGAAGCTTCTTTACTTTTGTCTGCCTATGACAAAAAAGAGAAATAGAGAAATTTTTGCTTCTTCTTTATTTTGTATAACCACACCACAATAGTGGAAAGGGTTTGTGCTGATATGTGTAACACTAGAATATACTGGTCCTAGACCCAACCTTTTGAATACCGATCGACTTAATGTGAATTTCTGAGTCGATTTAACAATGCCCCTCCGTCCGGCAGGCTAGCTGGTTGTCTGTCCATGTAACCTTGTGCGCAAAGTACAGGTCGCAATTTTGAAGGTAATTTGATGAAATGTTGTACATAGGACTTAGTTCATAATCCTGCAGAATACTGAAAAAGGTGAGATTCGGACCATAATTTCACATGGCCTCAATACAAACTTCTTTTCGCAAGAGTTACTGTGCCTATAAACCTATTGGTAGGTCCAAAATTAACCATAGGTTTCCCTTTTTAAAATCAAGTGAGTGGAAACATATATCAAATAGATGAAGATATTTAAATAATATGCTGCACAACTAATTTTACATGAGTCTTAACCTCATAACATAATTTTGTTCTGGCGGGTACATTGTTGCCCATGGGTATCAAATTGTTGGGCTTGACCGGCTTGTTTTATTTAATAAAAAGCTGTTATAAATTCTTACTATGTATGCTTTTTTATTTTGTTGCCAAAATTTTGTACAGTTTATGTCAATTAAGTACAATTTTGCCATTGAATCGGTACAATTTATGAATTGTCAGATCCCAACAATGTCGTGGACTGAATGAAAGAGCGTAAGAATGCGTGTGAAGAATGTGCGTGAATTAATTTCCACAATTGTGGTATGGGCTGGACACCAATGCTCTAAAACAGTGATGTCCAAAATGTAAATTGTAGTTGTATTGCTTTATATTAGTATTAGTGAATAAAGAGAAATTTTTTGAACCTTGTTTGCCGATAAGCTAGAAATCTTGATAAGTTCCGGGGTTATGTACAAAATTAAACAAGAAAGAATACCAATTTTTATATTTTTTATATGCAACCAAATTTTCCGTATGCTGAAAAGCTTGCATACGACTTTCAACAAATAACATATTTGTCAACATACGCAGAACAGCGTTTAAAAAACGGTAGTTAAAGTAGAAAAACTGGGCGGTGCGCAAAATGACCGCCGGAAATATGGCCCCAAAAGAAAAATGAAAAACGGCCCCAAAATTTTACATGAGACACAACAACACGCAATTTTGGGGATTTTTTTTATTTTTTTGGGGTTATTGTTCATTTTTTCCTTAGGGTGTTTTTGCATTTTAAGTGGAATAAAAAATGACCCCAATATCAAGGAATGAAAAATGGCCCCAAATAAAATCACAATTTTAGCTTTGGGGCTATTTTTCGTCTACTAATAAAAAAAATGCAAATTTTAAGAAATGAAAAATCACCCCAAACATTTTTACACAAATTTTATAAAATTCTAGGTAAAAGTTTCTAGGGATAGTATAAAAAAAACGAATTCTTATACCAAAGTAGAGAAAATCCTTGCCGGTTGTGCAGAGATGGTTTAGTTAGCGAAGCCGGTGTTTATACCATAAAGGAAAAAATCCTAGCGCCCGGCCGAAGCCCGTCTACCATAGAAAAGAAAATCCTTGCACCCGGCCAAAGGCAGGCTATATAGAGCAGCTGTAGTTAGCGATCCCAGCGTTCGTTATACCATAGAGAAGGAAATCCTTGCGCCCGGCCGAAGGCCGCATATAACGTGAAGCTTTAGTAAGCAAAGCCAGTTTTCGTTATACCATAGAGAAAATTCTTGCGCATAGGCGAAAGCCCAACCATGCTATCAATCGTACGATTATAAAAACCAAAACTGTATAATTATTCGGATTTCGAAATCGGGATTCCAAATTTGGGATTTTTAGATTATGGACTCCACCGTAAATGTTTAATGTAACTTTCTTTGTATTGTTTTTTGGGGTTAAAGTTCATTATAAATTTTGAGGTGATTTTTCATAATGAAGAATTACCCCAAATTTAGGGTCATATTTCATTTTATGTTTACGGTTACATATTTTCATTTTTTTGGGGTAATATTTCATTAAAAAAATGGGGCCATATTGCATTATGAAAAATAGCCCCAAATTTGGGGTACATTTTCATTTATTTTTTGGGCCATATTTCGCAGCGCCGAAAAACTGCCATTTCTTCCACTTCTTCATTTGTCATTGGACTTCTGATTCATAAATGTAAGCAGTCGCTGTCAAACCAACTCAAAAAGCTAAAAGTTGTACACAAATTTTCGTAAAGTAAAAATATTGTGACGAGACGATATGCTATATTTGTGAACAAACGTTTGCTGACATCGTTAACAAATGCCTGTCATATGTTGGTAAGTAGAGTGGTTCGAAAAAAAATTTTTTTGTCAGTCCCCCCTAGGATCAAAGATAATGTAAAAACAATTTCAAAAATTATTTTTTTATTTTTTTGCCAGGCATAGAAATACCGCCCTTTTAGTTGTTTGTTCACTGTGTCGCCATTTTTAGTCCGATCATAACATTTTGTATATCGGTGTTCATGGCTCTGTAAGCGCTACATTTCTGTCTTTAATAGTTTTTTTATACCACGCAAATACTAGTCATGTCTTTCAAAAGCTCGGTTTATACCCTCCCAAACGCTTAATATTTTTTAACTAAAATGAAGCTGTGTTATTTTGATAAAACTTCTGTATAAAAAAACTATTAAAGACAGAAATGTAGCCCCTACAGAGCCATGAACACCGATATACAAAATGTTATGATTGGACTAAAAATGGCGACACAGTGAACGAAAAACTAAAAGGGCGGTATTTCTAGGCGTCGCAAAAAAATAAAAAAATTATTTTTGGAATTATTTTTAATCCTAGGGGGCACTGACAAAAAATTTTTTTTCGAACCACTCTATTGGTAAGCACACGTTTGTTAAAAAAATTTGGGGTCTACACGATATGTTGGCACCGAAAGCAAATTTTACAACATCAATTTGCTGATTCAACATATCGTGTAAACTTAGCTTAACACTGGTTCATAAATTTTAAACTTTTTTTAGATATTTTCTAAGTTAAATTGGGGCTGCTGAACACGAATATGGAATTAATTTATTTTTCTAAAGAAACATTTTCGGGATATTCGCAAAAACCTGTTTTTTGCAGTTAATGAGGCTATTTCCAAAAATCTTGAGAACTAATTTTTAGAATTACGAAAACTTTACACTGTTGCAAAGAGGGCTGTGGAGTCGTCAAAAAAATGTTCTAACTCCGACTCCATCCACTGAAATTTTTAAGGTACGACTCCGACTCCTACTCTAACCTTGTTTCTCAGTGTATATGAGACAGGTACTTTTTGACTTTAAACTCTTTTTTTAATGCAGTACCTTTTGAATGGTTAGATAAGCAAGACGTGCCTTATTGAGCTTTAATATAATAGTTGATTGCATATGAGTAGGTGAGACGCAAAACTCGTTCGTTGCACTTTATTCGAATTTTGGGAAAATGCAAAAAACACATGGACGAAATTAGGTGAACTATTTTGATTCTGAAGTGTTATGCCATTCTTGATTAATAACTCAACATTTGAAAATTTGAAACCAACTGAAATATGGAAAAATAATAAATTAAATTTTGTAACAAACGAGTTTTGCTATGAATTTTCGAAAAAAACGAGTTTTGCTACAATCCGTATGGGATCGAACTTGTTTTGCAACACACTATAGCCCACCAGGAAAATTAATCATTAAGCTTTATGCCCCTATTACGGTTTACAACTCAACCGAGTTTTTGTATTATGGTTTACAACTTTGCTAAATTGCGGTGAACAAAAGCATTACAAAAATTACAACTGATCACAACCAGTTCGATATCAAGTAACTCGACATTTCATTTATCAAGTTTTTATTCGATACGTCAGTGTCTATCGTATGCAAAAAAATTCGATAGTTTATTCGATACGATAGTATCGAATGCGGTGATTAGACCCCAGTTGTATTTATTACAACTCAACTGAGTTGAGTTGTTAACCGTAATAGGGGCATTAGTATATTTTTAGAGTTATATTAATTTATTAAAATTATGCAAACATTGCTAAACAATTTAACAATTGCTCTGTAGGGCAGCGAAAAGTACAACAAATCACATTTTTTTCAAAATACGTTTTTTATTCTATTGGAATCAGAATTTTTCCCCTATCGGTGGGTGGATTCCCATATGTCCTATCTTATGTAGTTTTCGAGATAGATATACTAAGTTGTGTGTGTGGTTTACAACTGAATTTGTAGACAATTTTTGTTTAAACATGCAGATGCGTGTTCAGTTGTTGCTTGAATAATTTGTAGGTATAACACATTTCGTAGAGAAAAGTAAGGTAAAAAATTTGTTGTAAGCCTTATATCATTTTTGGGATTTTTGTCTCAAGAGATTGAACAATACAAATACCATCATGGGAGGTAAAAAACACCAAGTCCAATTTAATAAGTGAAGGCAAAGTATATTTATACCAAGTACATGCAAGTCTACAACAAATCAACAATAAAAAAAACAACATTCATTTTGTTTGTGTAAAAACTCTTGATACTATCAAACAGCAATACATAAACAAAACAAAAAAAAAATCATGGCGCACTAAAAATGTAAGCAAATTTTGACACTATCTAGATGAACAGCTGACTGATCACTTGCATGTACTTGGTATAAATATACTTTGAGTGCACGCAGAGAAAAAATATGGTTGGGCATGGTTACGGCAACAACACTATGTTTAATGTAACAATATATTGTTGTCGTAAACAAATAATTGTTATTTTTATTTAATATCAACAATATTATAATTAGTGTTAACATATCAATGTTTATCGCAATTATGAATTTGAGTATTGTTGACCGAAAAATAATTATTTTTCTAACAACTTAATTATGATAACTTTCTAAACATATTATATTTCTCACAACCATATCATGATATTTAATAGCCATAACATGATAACTTTCTATTCATTTATCATATTATGTTAAATATGCAATCAAACTATTTTTACTCTAATCATATTATGTTAGCGCCATTTGTAAAATTATTTTGAAGCAGTTGTGTCGTTTTTTTTTTTATTTGTGAGCGGTTAAACAATTAAAAGATAAAATTCCATAAAAAAATAAGTTTAAAGAAATTAAAAAATTAAAATACTAGCGCAGTTCATTCAAGTATTAGTGATGTAATAGTGCAAATGCAAAATATCATAGTTTTTTTGTAAAATCCAACAACAAAACACACAGAGATTTCGTTATATTTTATAAAAGTGCTACGATATTTCTGTGGTTTTCATGGGCAACCTGGTATGTCTTAAAACAAATTTTTCAGGAAAGCCGAAAAACCATTCTAGATCAAACTATGGGCTATATATTGCACTTTTAAGCTTTGTCATTACGTTAAAAAATCGGAATTGATCCATTTTTTTCAAAAAAATGTAAAGAGCGTTCAAAATTAGGCAATATAGCATCAACATCTTAAAATCGAAAAAATGGACACACGCGGTTGCCCATGAAAACCACAGATTTTGCATTTGCTCTTATGCAAGCCTTATATTGAACTCCGCTATTTGATTAACATTAAGAAAAATTGTAAAAAGCCACAAAATAAAAAATCGATGCAAACATATTTTAATTTATTTTGTATTTTTATGACAGCTATGAAAGGTGCTGTATCATAATATGATTGCTTCTAAATTTATTATGATTAACATGATGATAATATGATTACTTCTTAGCTTATTATGATTAACATGACAATAATATGATTACTTCTTAACTTAGTATCATTAACAGAATAATAATATGATAAAGGGAAAAATATTATGATGTAATAGTACGAGTATATTTAGTCATAATCACCCCTATCGCAAACAACTACTCCCATGAAAATATTCCCATATTTTTTTATTTTGTATTGTGAATGATTCCCATAACAAATTTTTTGGGAATGAATTCCCAAACTTAAAAAATTTGGCATCGCCAATGTTTTCTCCCGCGAGTATTTTTACTAAATAAATTCCCAACAAGTGTTAATGTGAACGAGAAGGGAACATGTAAATTTTAATTTGTATTCTAAAGTAGGACTTAATTAAATTACTTTTTCCTTTTATTGAAACAGTGTTAATAAAGAAAATGAAGATAAACAGTATTCATTATTAATTTTATTATATTTTTATTAGTATTTTATATTGTATATTTTTCTTTCACAGTACAAGCACTGGCAAGCTATTCACAATAGAGACTTTTGTTTACAAAGCACTGACAATTAATTCACAATATAAATTTTTACTCCCAAAATATATGCGATACCGATTTGTTGGGGATGGAAATTTATGTTTGCTCCCATATATCATATTCCCATAATATTCGCGATAAGGGTGAATATGATTCAATAATAATCTTAATATGGTGACTACAATCATAATTCTTATCATAATATGTTGCTCTTAGAATATGTTTACCACAACCATGTTTTTTCTTTGCGTGTGAAGGTATAACCTTATATAACGTAATTTTATTAAGGATATCATTGACATAAAAAAAATATATTAGTCATATAAAATATTCGAACAAACGCAAACTTCTTATACAGAAATAAAAGCATTTGTGATTTTCAACATGTTTTTGCGGTCTGCTGTAAAGTTTTCAAAATTTGGCTTGGTGTAGTTTTTCTCCCACCTGAAAAGTTAAAAAATATGAATTTTTAAACAAATAAATTGAAATGTTTTTTTCAGTGTTCTCGCCATAGTTTTTTTCGTCTAAATATAAAATTGCAAGTATTTATTTTCTCTCCAATTTTCCCCAAATTGTGTAGATTGATTGACATTGATGGCAAGTATATCTGAAACGATGGCATGCATTTTTTCCAGGAGCTTCAGTAGCAGAGTACGAAAACAAACAAAACGAAACGTTTGCTTTCATTTTGTTTTATTCTTTGCAGTGAGCACTGTTGCCAACTTTTTTTGAACACTTCCCGCCAAATCGGACTTCGAAACCGCTAGAAACCGCTAAATATTTAATTTAGCGGGGATTTTCTTAAAAATACCGCTAAAACCTAAACAGTTTTAAAAGTTTTATATAAATCTAGATATACTTATGTAGGTTGCTTTTTCAAGGGTATACGACTCCGGAGTGGTCTTTATATGGGACCTAAGGTAAATTATGGGCCGATCTTCACGAAATTTTATTATAATGAGCACAGATTAAGAGCGTTACGGTTTTACGTGTACTAAAGTTTTTTCCGAGAGAAGGCTTTATATGGGGCCAATGGTAAGTTATGGACCGATCGGCACGAAAGTTGACAATGTAATTGACTGTCATATAAAACTGTGACAGACCAAAACTTATACCAATAGCAATATTTGTTACCGTTTTAGGCGTACTAAAGTGTTTTTTGTTAGTGGGCTTTTTATGGGGTCTATGGTATATTATGCTTCGATCTTCACGAAATTTGATATGATTTTTGGTCATATACAATGAATTTGTGCAAAATCGTTATCAATATAAGCATTCCGCTAATAGTTATGCTAGTTTTTGTAAAAAAAATAGATAAATTTTTTAGGGTTGTTGTTTCACATTTTGATTCATAACTCTTTTCCTACTGAGTTGATTTTGCTGGATTTCAATCCCAAACTGTTTAGGAGAACTAGAAACAATTTGATGCCAATATTTATCATTTTTCGACAAACGAACAAGGCTTAATGGACTTAGAATTCCTCAAGCACTCAGAATATATATGCCATATGGGGTCTTAGATGAATATTAAAGCAGTTTCATCCGGAATGACAAACTTAGTAAACCCTTATCACAACTAGTTGTGGTGGAGGGTATACCAATTGCTTTATAAAAACGCAAAAAAGTGTATAAAACATACGCTATTTTTTACAATTATTTGCCATTTTAAGAAATATGTATGATAAAATTAGTAAGATGCAAATAAAGGCTCAGTTAGCCAGGAGTAACAGTAACGTTGAAAATCAGCTGATTCATTTTGTTGTATGTAAAGCAATTAGAACGATTACAGTTAGCAGTAAGATGTTACGCCTCAATCTGTAAGAAATAGATTGGTCTTACTTTTTTACGGTAAGGTTACTGTTATTATTACTCCCGGCTAACTGAGCCTTTAGTTTTAGCAAACTTAAAGTTGTGAATTGCCACATACAGCCCAAAATACTTATTGAAAATCGGAAAAAAATGTCACATAAAATCTTCAGTTCACTAAAAGTACGTTAAACCCCGAACATTAACAAGTCGTTTTGAGCCAGAAAAACAAAAAATCTTAAAAAGAAAAAGTATAAAATTTGTAAATTTAAAATTTTATAAATGTTTTTGTAGCGAAAATGAGCCACTGAGATTTGTTTGAGAATCGCTAGTTTTCCCGCTTACCGCTAAAACGTATTTTTTCCCGCGATTGACATTTAGCGGGAAAATCTCCAAATTGGCAACAGTGCCAGTGAGTAAAACAAAAACAAAACCAAAACAATGAGAATGATTGTGCCATTTTGTTGTGTACAGCGTTACCGTTATGCGACTAAAGTCGCATTTTTGTCCCGTTTTGACTGCCGTGCCACTTTTTTGGCCCCTTTGTTTAAAATCCCCTTTTGTATCATTTTGTAGTTTTTTGTGCCCCTTTTGCCCCTTTTAATATTAGTCCCAATTTATATTATACGATTTTTGTCGTTGCGATTATTGTCGTTTCTTTTTTGAAGTCGGTATGATATTTACATTGTACGATTTTTGTCGTTACAACTTTTTCTGTGCAGCCGAACTTCAATACATTTTTCGTCTAATGAGCGAACAAAATGAATCGAAGAGTACACTCGCTTGTGTACCCCTTTTAATTCCACTCTCCCCTCTTGCCTATAAGATAAGAATCGCAACGACAAAAATCGTATAATGTAAATGCAGACTTAGCGATAGGAGACTGAGTTCATTAAAGGTTTTAGATCCAGTATTTATTAATTCAGCTGAAGACATAAATTACTTTGAAATTGTTTCCGTTTTTATTGATATAATTACTAACCCTGAGGATTTTGCAAAAGAGTTTGAACTTTTAGAAAACAGACCAAATGATAAAAGCTATGAAGCAATTTTTAAAATATCTTAGCCTGAAACATTTTGGTACGAAATTGGCAATTTAAAAAACTGGGTGACAATTTATATTCAAACTTGTTTAAATTTGCTTCTTATGTTTTTACTTTACCATATAGTGGTGCATCTGCTGACGGAATTTTTCTAAGTTAGCATTATTAAAAAATAAATTGTCAAATAGACTGAAAGTAGGTTCCTGTCAGTCCTTGTTATCCGAATTAAATTTGTATCAAAATAACTTGGACCTGAACCTATCAATACTTGTACATATATGCTTTTTCGTCGAGGTTTTTTCGTAACTTAATTTTTTTGGTAAAAAAGTAAAATAATTCAAGTGCTAAATATTAATGGTTATACACAATTTTAAGATTTCTCTCTTCAAAATAAGATGTTTTTCGCTAAATGAAGACTTTCCTTCCTAATCTTCTGACAACGCTGCTCGTTCTATTAACAAGTAATTAGTAACTGTTTTTGTATAAACGTTTACTTGCAAACAAGACATGGATTTTCACGATATATGTATTTTTATTTTTTAAATGTTCCTGTTTTTAAAGTTGCCCCTTTTTTTCTCAGAATTCCCCTTTTTGTGACACTTTTATTTTGAAAATCCCCTTTTTGTACCCCTTTTTGAAAATTTTGAACGGTAACCTTGGTTGTGTATGTTTTTTGCTCGTGAGCGCAAATTGTACATTAATATAAACTTACACAGCTGGAAAAGTAAAGAGTAAGAACAATATTGAAACATTCAGAGAAAAAACGTTTAACAAACGTTTGGTAATTGATTTACTCACTTCTATTGTTTCTAAGTGAAATAAGAAGAGAGGTTTTTAGGTTTTTTTGTTTTTAATAATGCTTATTTCGACTACCCAAGTTGAACCATACTTGAAGGATGCCAATTCATTTGGAGAATGTTAATTTTCTGGAAAAGTTTTTGATTTTTTTTTTTAATTTGTCGGGCTATTCATTCTTCCACACTGTTAATTGTACTTTCTGTTATAACAATTAATTTAAGTTGACTACTAAGTGAACTAAATCCCTCCAATTTATCAACAATAAATTTCAAGTGTTTTTGTCAAGAATAAAAACTGGGAATTAAGCACGAATAACAAAATCTTTTGAAATTTAGTTATTGTTTCACCAATATATTTTTAAATTGCTCAAAGTTTTTCAAACAGGATTCTAAAGTATATAGCCAGGGGGGTTACTGCGTATTTCGATTCGAAAAAATTAATTTACGAGTTCGGACAATTGGTACCGTGTATTACGATTTTCGCAATCGTAAACGAAACGATGACAGAGGTTGTATTTTTTTAAAAATGGGAAATTTAATGAAAAAGTTTTGTTTGTAATAGAGAGTGGCTGTTAAGAAAGGGATTTTTTGTTTTTAAGAAATACGCAGTTACCCCCCAGGTTCCCCTTCTTGTTAATACTGGCTACGATGCCAAAGGTACCAAGGGATTCATTTTATTACAAATTTGCAACTCGTGAAGGAGCTTTTAAGAATATTATTTCCCGTATGAAATCAATATTATTGCATTTTTTCTAATTTCCTCTTGTATTTTAAGCAGAGCTCCAAAATAATTTATATATTGATTAAAAAAAAAAAAAATTTCGAAGATTTTTTTTTTTTGTATACAATTTTGAAATTTTTTGAAGAATTTTTTTTTATAATATGGAAATTAAAAAAAAATATATATCACTCAAAAATCTTAAAATATGCAAAAATATGAATTTTCAACAAAATATGCAACAATATGCAAAACCAAATCGATGCCATTTTAACGCAAATTTAATGATTCGGAAAGATAATTGCACTTGCATGGAAATCGCATCCCTATTAATAACATACAATACTTTTTATTATAATTTGTAAAAAAGAAAAGTTTGCTTATTATTTTGCCTCTCAATCGGCTTCTTTGTATAGTATAAATAGAAGTCTTTCTGAGAGACCCGATGTTCCCGCCATCGTCATAAATTTAAAGACGATTTTATGCACTTTTGAAAAGTGAGTTTTATAGTCCTTTTAAATTTCTAACGGGTTTTCGTTCAGTCTTCCAAAAGGATTATTTAAATAAAATGAGAGTTAATAAGTCAATATCGCATCGTATTTATTTCTTTTTCTATTCCGATGCACCAGTTTGTAATGGTTAGTACACAATGAAAAGTTGTCTTCACTTTTATCAGACTTTTCAGAGTCAAACTCAACGTAACTTTTCAACAATTCCTTGATTTTTGCACAGCAGTGATTTAAGCTATTACATAGTTAAAACGCATTTTTGGAATCGAGGGCTTAAAATATTAGAAATAGCAATAGGAGTTACATGTTTTATGGAACCCATGTTTTTTACATTTCTTGCAAAGCCAATTTGTGCACTTCCTTCGCCACAAGTTCATATATAACAACTGAAGCAATGTTGAAATTCATACAACAGACTTGGCTTCGAAGCATCGAATAAAAAACATCGATGAGCATTCGATGTTGATGAGTAAGAAAAACATCGTATTGTTTCGATGTATCGATGCCTTACATCGAGTGTTTTTAAGACATCGATGTATATTATCCACCACTACCCCGGTGGTTATCTTTGCTGATGCTAATATGCACCACAACACGTGGGGCAGCTCCGACACCAACACTAGAGTTGAGTCGCTATTTTCTTTTATCTGTAACAGTAATATGAAAATAGCAACCATAGGCGTGGAACCTACGTTTAGCTAATAATCAGGAGGTTCTCGACTTTGGTCAGCTCGGGACACTCCGACTTTGTAAGTTACAGGACGGTCTCTAATGACTGTTCCTTTTCGGACCACAGATATGTTGAGTTTCAATTGGATTTGCGCCTTTGGGGGCATGAACTTTTTAGAATAAGAGAAGTACGAAGTGGGACTATAAGGCTAGTCTGCTCGCTAATTCTCTGGGCTCAATCCCTGTCATTAGTGGCGTTACGGAGACTGAAATGGAGGTGGATTTTCTATTGGAGATATTGCGTGGTAAGAAGGAATGGGGAGAAGCCACCATGGTGGAGCCCTAAGGTCGCACAGTCACTGGGCGGAATAAAGGTCAGCATTGAATAGGTTTAAGAACTTAGTTAGATCGGCGAAACGGAATGCCTGGAGGAACTTCTGTAGCTGCGTTACGTAAAATATGGCTTCTTTCCTGGTTGTCCCTACATTCAGAAAGCTGATGGTAGCTGGGCTACAGTGTTGCCAAAACTTGGTGACCAAAAATGGCTAAATTAACGAAACAAATGGCTAAAAGCTTTTTTAAATAAAAACACATTAAAACTTAATAACAAAACAGATATAACTCATTTAAAGTTGTTTACGATGAAATTGTGAGTTAAGATCAATTTGTTAAATAAGAATAAACGTAAATTAATATTAAAATAAATTATTATTATAAAATTAAATCATCGAAAAATTCGATGTCGTTATTGTTCATCTCATAGGAATCACTCACTCATTAGTTTCAAATAATCATAAGTTTTAAATAATTTGAAGGTAAATCATAATCACGACAACATTTACCCAACCTTTTGAGTCCATATCTACAATAAAAACAAGTAAGAAAGTATAGTCGGTTAAACCCGACTTTATGATACCCTACAACACATAAGAACCTTTGTACAAAATTTTATCAAAAAATCTCTAAATTGCGACCTGTACTTTGCGCACAAGGTTTACATGGACAGGCAGCCAGCCAGACAAACACCGTTAGTTCGACTCAGAAAGTGATTCTGAGTTAATCGGTATACGTAAAGGTGGGCTAAGGACTAATATATTAAGGTGTTACAGACATCAGCACAAACGCATAGTACCCTCTACACTATTATGGCGTGGGTATAAATATTTTATTGTTATGGTAAAAATATTAAAATCGAATTAACGGTTGCTTAATGTAACCTATTTCTCAAATTACTTTTAACGATGTTTACTTGGCTAAACACCGTCCCTACTTCAGCATTAGACCATGGAAGTTAGAGCAACTTTATAGTCAATTCTGAAATTTCTAAAAAAATTTTGTTACCGCCTTCATCCCTTTATTGAAATACTTGCAACCAGAAAGAAACGGCGGTGTTTGATTCATTTTATAAATTTAATAGTGGAATACTGTTCCTTTATTTGAAAGATGTTTTGGCGTCATAGTTTATAGCGATTTTCAACATTTGTAAAAGTTGTGATTTAAATTAAAGGCGTTTTAATTGCTCAAAATGTTTATTTTGCTTTTATAAATTTTTGTAATAAAATAAAAATTATTCTTTTAAAAGAAAAACGGCAAAAAAATTTTATGGCTAAACAAGTTTAAAAATGGCTAGAAAAATGGCTAATGGCTTAACTCATTTTTTAATGGCTAAACAGGGTGAAAAATGGCTAAATCTAGCCACTAAATGGCTAAATTGGCAACACTGCTGGGCTACAAGCAGTCAGGAGACTTTGGAGGTAGTGGTGGACGAAATACATCGATGTTTTTAAAACACTCGATGTAAGGTATCGATACATTGAAACAATCCGATGTTTTTTGAACACATCAACATCAATTAACATCGATGTTTTTTATTCGATGCATCGAAGCGACAAAATTTATAGCATCAACTGTTTAAATACCTTGTGATTCCCAATCCAACATTTTGATATCGAAGCAAAAAAGAATTGATCCTTCTCTGCTTTTTGTCCTAAGCTAAAAATCAATGTTGCCAGAATGACTTTTAATTTTTTTTTTTTTGCGATTCTTTTATTAATATCAAAGAAAGCGTTTCTAAAAACACACACACAGGGCACATTATGCCCTATTTATTATTATTTTAAAATGTTTAAATTAAAAAAAAATCGTCTTTAAATATCTGGCGATGGTGGGAATATCGGTTCCGCCAGAAAGACTTTTTTCGCAAAGCGGCACAACAAAGAACCCGATTGAGTGCAAACAAATTAGAAAAACTTTTATTATCAAAAAGTAATTTCAATTTTTGGGAATACAAAATTTTAATTTCAAAAGATTTTTTTTTTTTTTTTAACTTTTATTTTTACAAAGTATTATAAAAGAAGTATTGGGATATATAATGTTTTTTTTAATTATAACCGAAATATTTGAACGCAGAGAAAATAAATAACTAAACATATTAAAAACCTAGAAGCGTTTTTTGAGTTTTAATACTTTATCTTGAAGCCAGAATTTAATTACATAATGAAACTAAGAAAAGGTCAACAAAATCAATTATTTTTTATAATTGTAAACGTAATTAAGCTTTTGTTGTTAAATTCTCCTTTTTGCCAGAATGACTTTTAATTTTTTTGGCGATTCTTTTATTAATATCAGTAGACGATTTCTACTCAAAGAAAGCGTTTCTAAAAACACACACACAGGGCACATTATGCCCTATTTATTATTATTTTGCCCTGTTAACATTAAGGAATACCTTGAATTTTGGGAATACTCGCTTGTAGCCTTTCCGGACATTTAAGGGGCTTTCAATAATGTCAGATCTGACTGCATCTTGGAATCAATGAAGGAGTTAGTTGTTGACGATGCTATTTGTAGATTTATTGGAAATCTACTCGGCAACACGATCATTGAATCCATGATGGGTGCTACCAATGGTGGTGGTGGCGGTCATGGGTAAAACACCAGGACACATTGTCCCGCTGTATAAAATCTGCATTAAAGTTTCTAAGCTCCTGGAGTATCGCCAGTGGACTTATGGCGATTTCTTTTCTGATAAAAATATGTTACAGTATATACATGTAACATTTTCTAAAGTTACCTATAATCACTGGAAGTGTTACATGATGTGCAATTTCAATAGAACACAATTAGCTGCTTTTATTAACAACTATTACACTTTCATCATTAATGTACTTCATGAGCGATTTTTAAAGCTATTTGAGCGGTTTCTGCACGCTATTATGGCTTGGAAACAAATATTGACATCACTAATGGCTAAGTAAAATAAAAACGATTATAAAATAAGTAGAATTTTTTGATTTTAATGTGTAAATATATTTATATTTTTAGTATTGTGGTTATTTTGTTGAACTATTCATGGTTTTAAATCCAAATTTTTAATATTTTTAATTAGGCTTAAGTTCATGAAATTTAATTTTCATTAAATTATTTTTATGAAGAAAGGAATTTTACAACATGAAAATCAATCAAAATTGTTATTGATAATCTTTTATTCTTGACGTGGCTCGGGCTCGAACCCTGGCCGGCAGGTTACCATGACATGTTTCGATCGCAACCACTCGATCTCCTCAGATGGATTTGCCGTCTTACACTCGCAGCCATCGACGACTGCTGACGTCAATAGTCAAACATCAATCCTTAAACCAAATTGTATTTTAACATTTGGTAGATCGAAATTTGCTTTCCTGAATGATTATCCATTTTAATTGATTTTACATGTTTTTTCCTTACTTCTGTTTTTTCGTACTTTTGTCAAGAATTTTTCTTGAAGTCCAAGTACATTTTTTTGTTTTTTCATTTTGTCTTTCTCTTTTCTGTTGACCTTTTTCAGCACAACTTGAAGGACAAATGTACACATAGAGCTCGTGCCTTAGCTTTAACAATAATTAGTATTGTGGTTATTTTGTTGAACTATTCATATTTTGTTTTAAAGCAATTTTTTTTTAAAAAATTATGAATTATGACAAACAAAATAAAACATTGGTTACACAAATAAAGAATTAAGTACCAAAGTTGTAAAACAGGGCAGTTTGAACACCTTAAGTTAAAGTAAGGGTAAAATATGCAACATGTCTTGCATGTTTTTCATCAACATTTTCACAAAAGAACTTGAAAAATTTTCCCACAGTTGTATTTTTTGTACAAACGAACACAAAATTGTAGAACATGTAACATTAATGCAACATATTTTTCAGAAAAGAAATCGCCATTAGTGTCAATCCTCTTAAAACTCAATTGGTAATTTTCACCATAAAGTAGAAGGTTGGTGACTTTAGGCGTCTAAGACTTAATGGCACGGAGTTGACATTTTTGAATAGTGCCAAATATCTGGGCGTGATTGCCGATAGTAAGCTATCTTGGGTCATGCCAGGGTCACGATGCGCGCATCATGTGACTTGGCGGGATTGGACTATTGCACTACTTAACCCTTTTCGGTGCTTTGTTTACAATTCATAATGGCAATTGTGATGAGCCGTTCGGAAATACGCGACCTCTTGAACCGGCCCTAAGGGTCTTACTGATGGTTCTAAGATGGGCAGCAGGTTTCCTCATCGAGGAATTGGGTGTAAAGGTCCCTTTTAGGCCGCCAACTGGCAGCAGAGTTTTGCACGCGGATAAGGTCGGCAGTAAATTAGCTGAGGTACTATCGTATATCGAGTGATATATGTATATTTACGGACAGCAATGCTGCAATTGCAGCTCTGGCTGGTGTCTTCACGACATCTATGTTAACTGTGGAATGCCGGATTTTTCTAAATGAAATTGCGAAACTTTCCAAGGTTACGTTGGCATGGGTACCAAACTGTACCAGGACATAGTGGTTGCCCAGGGAACCGCACTGCAGACGGCCTGGCCAAATGGTGCTCTTGGACGACATGTTCGTCGATGGCCAGATCGGCATTTCAATGGCTCGCTGCAAGACTCTCATAAGACGTGAGTTGTACAGAAAGGCTCGGTAACGATGGCAGGGTGAGAATAGCCAGGACTCTATGGCTTTGCTGCGACGCGGTGAGAACGATCGTGCTACTTGGTTTAGCTAGGGACTCACGCTGGGAGAATGGGTCATGATTATAAAGGAGCAGACGGTGTTTCATTTTGTCAATCAACAATGCCCCGGTCTCGGGGATATTAGGTTTAGGCATTTTGAGAGACCGTAATTGCCATGTTTGGACGATATGTCTAGTGTAGGACTGAAGCCGATCTTTTCCTTTTGCAGGCAGTCGGAGTGATTCGAGGCTGCAGTCATGACTGGGGAATAATCTGGTTGATACTGGCTGACTCTTGTCCCTGGCTAGGGGTATCACAAAAGGAGCCCTGTAAGGACCCAAGTGAGCCGTCCTCGTGTCGACTGCCCTTTGATCCTAACCTGGCCTAGCCTAAAGATATATTTTTCCTTTTTCAGCCCATATATATACCGAATTGATCGGATAAAAATTCACTGAGTTACACGCCTTTGTTTTGTTCCCCTTTTTTAAATTCAACACTTTAATGCCCAATTTTCAGGATAGTATTTAAATCAATATTAAGTTAATTTTCATAACAAACTTAAATCGTATTTAAAACAGATTGGTTTTTTGAGTTTTATGTGAAAAGAAAAGTTAATTAAGATAAAAGTATGGTAGCACTACTAAATACAAAAAAAAAATATAAAAAAGTGTATTTATTTACAAGGTGGTCTGAAAAAAAACAGCTGACTGTTAATGCTTTGCCTGTTGTTGTTGTATTGTTGTGATATTGAGGTCACCTTGCTAAAATATTACAATGGAAACTTAAGTTGAAATTAAGTGTACCACATCGGTGAATTAAGTTTCACTTAAGTTTTTAGTGAAGAAGAGAATTTTGTATTTAAAACGATTTTAAAAATAAATGTGTTTTAATATCAATCCTGAAAATTGGCCATAAATCTTTAAAATTAATTGAGGTAATTGTCACAAAAGTGTTATCACCGAAAAAAAGTTGCAATATAATTAGTAAAAACATCCAAATTTTAATGCTGAGTTGATTGGAGTAGGATTAAGTGTTAAAGGATAATCTAATTTGTTTACATAATTATTTTTTGGTCAAAAATTTAATATTTTCCCTCTGTAGTTTCGGTGGCTCTGTGTTCAAAAATCCTCTTTCTTTCAAACGTGAAGCAAGTAAATGCTGGTTCTCTTTGGACAAGTTTAGGCCACGACCCAAACCATTAAGTGCACTTAGCGTCATTAGTTTAATATTTTAATCACCTGTAGAATCATAACTCAGATCTAAATCTTCTTCTTCATTATCTGATGTACCTTTTAGTGCTGGGGTTTTCGTTTTGGGTACAGAAAAGAATATGGCGCAGTTGGTTTTGTTATCCTGAAATAGCAATCAGTCATATGATGATTTAGATCCCTCCATTCAACTGGCTTACAAATTGAGTTAATTTTATATAATCTATATATATAAAATTGTAACGTTACTGACTCACTGACTCACTGACTCACTGATTTATCATCGCACAGCCTAAACGCCTGAAGCTAGACACTTGAAATTTGGACCAGAGATTGGTCACTCCCCAAATCGATCCACTAAGACGGGATTTTTGGAAATTCGAATGTTTAGGGGGTAAAAAAGGGTAAAAACGGGAAAATTCGGTAACCTTATATCTCCAAAACTAAAAGAGATACAAAAAAAATTTAATACCTATCGTTGTTCTTTAGAAAAATAAGCGGACAGGTGTCTGGTACTTTTTTGAAATTCGGCCCTATTTGGGAGTAAACGGGTAATATCTGAATTTTAGTACTTTTTTGACACCCCATCTATCTTTTGAACCAATAAACATAGAAACAAAGTTAATACCACATTCGAAACCTAACAAAAATATACGAATTTAAATTTGGTACTTTTTCGAAATTCGTAACTATTTTTGGTACTTTTTTTAAAAAACATTTTTCTCCATTTATTGAAATATTCGTACTAAATTATGGGCTGCCACTATTATACTGAAATTTTTTATACTTTAATGGGGGGAAAATAGTACCAAAAAGGGGAAATACGAGAAATTTGATATTTTACTTAACTTTTTGGTTCTACAACTGGTATTTTTTAAATTATCGTTTATGTTGGACCTAAAAACATAAGATTCATCATGCAATGTCCGGAATGGATAAGAATCCATAAGGGGCAGTTTTTGGTACTTTTCTGTTAATTAACTGGTACTTTTTGAATTTCCGTTAGTATTGGACCTATAAAAATAAAATTAAACATGCAATGTCCCGAATGGATGAGAATCTATAAGAGGGAACTTTTTGGTACTTTTTTGTTCATTAACTGGTACTTTTTGAATTTACGTTAATATTGGACTTAGAAACATAAAATTCAAAATGAAATGTCCTGAGTGGTTAAGAATCCATAAGGGGAAGTTTTTGGTACTTTTCTGTTCATAAAATGGTACTTTTTGAATTTCCGTTAGTATTGGACCTATAAAAATAAAATTAAACATGCAATGTCCTGAATGGATGAAAATCTATAAGAGGGAACTTTTTGGTACTTTTTTTGTTCATTAACTGGTTCTTTTTGAATTTCTGTTAGTATTGGACCTAGAAACATACAATTCAATATGCAATGCCCTGGATGGATGAGAATCTATAAGAGTGAACTTTTTGGTACTTTTTTAATCTTGGACTGGTACTTTTTGAATTTCCGTTGGTATTGGACATAGACAGATAAAATTAAACATGCAAGGTCCTGGGTGGATAAGAATCTAAGAGGAAAGTTTTTGGTACTTTTTTGTTCATTTACTGGTACTTTTTGAATTTCCGTCAGTATTGGACCTAGAAACATAAAATTAAACATGCACGATACTGTGTAAATGAGAATCTTTAAGTGGGATCTTATTGGTACTTTTTTATTCGTTAGCTGGTACTTTTTGAATCTCCGTTAGTATTGGACCCAGAAACATGAAATTAAACATGGAAGGTCTTGAGTGAATGACAATCTTTAGAGAGATCTTTTTGGTGCTTTTTCGTTTTTTAACTGGTCCTTTTTTAAATTTTCGCTAATGTTGGTCTAATGAAAATAAAATTAAACGTGCATAGTCCTGAGTGAATGAGAATCTCTAAAAGCGCTTATAGGTACTTTTTAGTTATTAAACTGGTACTTTTTGAATATCCGTTATTATTGGACTTAGAAACATAAAATTCAAGATGCAATGCCCTAAGTGGATAAGAATATATAAGAGGGAAGGAAGTTTTTGGTACTTCTTTGTTCTTTAACTGGTACTTTTTGAATTTCCGTTAGTATTGGACCTAGAAACATAAAATTAAACATGCAAGGTCCTGAGTGAATGAAAATCTGTAAGAGGGCTTTTGGTACTATTTTGTTCTTTAACTGGTACCTTTTATATATCCGTATTTATTGGATCTAGAAACATAAAATTAAACATGCAAGCTCCTGAGTGAGAATCTGTAAGAGGGATTTTTTTTTTAATAAACTGGTAATTTTTTTAATTTAATATTTATTTTTGTGCATTAAATAAAAAAGCAAATTGGTGTCTGGTACTTTAACGAAATTCTGTCGTTTTAGGTAGTAAATCTAGCTTTTAAGCCAATACGTATAGAAATAAAAATTAAATAACATTTGTTACTTATCTTAAAAATACAAATGCGAATTTGGTACTTTTTCGAAATTCGAACGTTTCAGGGGTGAAAATTGTACCTATGTATATCGATCCCGCGAACCTCATACCTCCTAAACTAAAAGAGATAAAAAACATCAGCAATTCGCTAATCGTATATTTCCTAAACAAAAAGAGATACAAAAAATTTAATACTAATTATTGTTCATTAAAAAAAATAAACGGAGAGGTGTCTGGTACTTTTTTGAAGGAAGACCTTTTTGGGGTGTAAAAGGGTAAATAAATATTGTATCACATTTTTAGCTTATCTAAAAAATACAAAACAGGTTTGCCCCTTTTTTGAAATTCAAACGTTTAAGGTGTGAAAATCGTTCCTAATTTTGTTACTGTTTTCTCAACATTTTTCTCCATCTCTATATAATATAAATTTGTAAAGTAACTGACGGATTCATCATCGCACATCCTAAACTCTTGAAGCTAAAAAGCTGACTTTTGGACCGAAGGTTGTCCTCTCGCCAAATCGATTCCGCTAACCAAAAAAATCCAAAATTAAAGAGATCCAAAAAATTTAACACTTATTGTTGTTCGTTAAAAAAAATAAGGGGACAGGTGCCTGGTACTTTTTTGAAAATAAACTTTGGCATAAAAATATGTCCACGAAGAAAAAGGAGACGCTAACGAAGTAGCGGGTTAAATGCTAGTTTTATATAAAATACGATTGGATCCATGTCTTATTGACAAATCTGACTTAGAACCCAAATTAAATTTATAGTATTCCAGTTTTTGGCCAACTTTCTTTGGACACTTTTTTTTATAAATGTGGACACGACACAAGCAAACCAAAAAGTATCCAGTGAATATTTAAATGTTATTTAAAATTTACAAACGTTATTAAAACAACAAAAGCGGGACAGCGGCTGACTTCATTAACGCAGTGTTGCAATGCAACTTATTGTGACAAATCTTAGGCTAAGCGACATGTCGCACGGATATATTTCATAAAAAAAAGTTTGAAAATAAAGGGTATAACACCGTTCGTGGGGTTTAAATATGCGCACAAAACGTTAAATCAAGCATCAATTTGATGTTCCTCTTTAATATGACTCGTAAAAATGTTTTAAGTTTAAAATTTGAATTTAAGACTTTAACTTTACATTGTAGCTTGAAGCTTGCAACAAAAAACGTAACGTGTTAACGAATACGCGTTTTCGAAGGGACATCAAGAGAAAATACGAATATTGTTGCAGCAATGTGCCGCATAGTCTGAAGCAGGTTTCAGTTCGTGTATAAATTATACAGCCATATTCTAGAAATTTAATTCGAGTGAAATTAAAATCGAGAAAATTTTAAAAACTATCCTATGTTAAAATTCATAAAATTATTCTTTTTAAGGACCTCTTATCTTTATTAGAACTACTTCTGAAGTCAGGAAAAGCATTGTTCGTTTACAAAATATTCTAAAAATAGTAATTTTACTTTTTTAATATCTGGTTCCGTTTAAAACTTAGATCCAATTTAGTTTTGATGTCAATGCGGTTAAAATAAACTTTAAGTCACTGAAGTACATTAATAGTTAGGCAACGATCTACGGAATTTTTCAATTTTACTCAATGGATTCGTTTTTCATTGCTAAGCCACATTTTGCGGAAAACTTATGACCAGGGAAACCATAAATATGCAATTGCATGTTTTTCCTCGTGTGACCAATGAAGGCAGAAACAATATATTTTTCCGTTTTAGTGCTTTTTATGAATTTTGGCATCGATTTCTAAGTGCATATTTTTGCATATTTTACCGTTTGCAGCATTTTTTTGCATAATTTAGTTAAAAGAGCTTTTTTGCAGCATTTTTTAAGTTTATAGCGCATATTTTGCCTTTTTAAGGCGAAATTCTTTTTTAAATATCTATCTGTAACCCAACGTGTTGCTTCAATTTCTCCAACACTTTTTATATTGATCTAGAGATGTCCATCCGTCCGTCTCGCTGGTTACACAGTACAACAGCCAATCTGGGGGGTGAGAAATTTTAAGTCAGGGTGATGGTACTAGGTCAGTATAGTAAAACCCTCAAAGGGTTTGGCTTTCGTATGTGTCAGTTTTTTATGACATTTTAAATTTTTTCCTTATCTTGATGTTTTTTTGTTTAACATAACTCGAGAACCACTTGTCCGATTTTGCTAAAACAAACTCAAAAAAATTTAGAATTACAATTTCTTTAATCCGTTCATATAACGTTTTTCTTTATAATCAACAGTTTTGCCGGTAAAAATAAATTTGTGGAGATGATAATTGATAAGTGCAAAAAAATGTTCAAGCCTGGATGTATGCAGCAGATTTTATCACAAACCTGCACTGCAATTTTTGTGACTTTTTTTAAGCGATCGGTGAAAATCGTCGGACTTTTGTTTGTTATTTCAAAGAATACACCCACATTCAGTGATGCCAACAGTAGGGGATTTCCCCTTTTCTAGGGATTTTTTTCGGGTCATTTTTATCTTCAATCGGATCTTAATAACTTCTTTTTATGGTGTAATCATTATATGATGGAGCTGAATCTTGTGAAATGCAAAAGCATGCGTTTTTATAGAAATAACTGTATTGCTGTTAATTATGCTTTTGGTGGTCATCAACTGGAGTTGGATTAAAGAAATTGTAATTCTAAATTTTTTTGAGTTTGTTTTAGCAAAATCGGACAAGTGGTTCTCGAGTTATGTTAAACAAAAAAACATCAAGATAAGGAAAAAATTTAAAATGTCATAAAAAAAAACTGACACATACGAACGCCAAACCCTTTGAGGGTTTTACTATACTGACCTAGTATCATCACCCTGACTTGGAATTTCTCACCCCCCAGACAATAATCCCATAAATGTTCCATAGTGTTATCTGTCTATGTTAACCTTGTGCGCAAAGTACAAACTGCAATCTTGCAGATAATTTGAGCAAATTTGGTAAATACATTTTAATTGTACTAAGGACGAAGTCTTTGTAAATAGTGAGAATCGGTCTATAATTTCACATATACCCCATAAAAACTTCTGACAAATAAGACTCTTTGTGTCCGTTAACCATCTTATTATGTTGGTATGTATTTAAATTGAATTCGTCCCCAAAAATCTCAAAAAATCAACTGTAAATACTAGGGTATTTGAGCTTTACCGATTATAATTTAAGGATTGTTTTTATTAAATGCAACTGTTAATAAATTGTTAAAAATTTGGTTTAAAAATTAGTAATTTAAATTTTTTGGGGCATATTTTTAACAGTTTTCAGGGCATATTTTCAAATTTTTAATGCTTATTTAATGCGCGTAAAACGCGTTTTTTAGAGCATATTTCTGGCTTCCCTGCTTATGACATTCATAATACATGTTTCCTTTGACTATGAAAAATATTTATAAATATGTTTTATAAGGCCCCTTAACGGTTTTCTTAATTTTTGTATTATGGTTTACAACTTTGCTAAATTGTGGTGAACAAAAACAACAAAAATTACAACTGATCACAACTAGTTGTCTTTATAACAACTCGAGTTGAGTTGTAAACCTTAATAGGGGCCTAAGTTGTATTATTTTAGGAATTCAAACAAAAAATGGCCAATATTGCTTTCTGTCTAAAATATATTTTACAAGGATGCACATTTTAAAATTCAAAAATATATGTACATAAAAAAGTTAATATATTACTACATATGGACATATTAGCAAACTTACCTTCCCCTGTGCGATATCCTTTCGACTGAGTATTCATACTGACCGGGCAATCGGTTAAAAAATCGAAGAAAATATGGAAGAAAAAAACCGGTTTGGTACAAATAAACAAAACTTTTAAATGAAAACTGTATTTAGTTTGATTGATTTAGAGTAGGATCTCGATAATTGCACACACAAATACACTGGGTTGGTTCTATTGATTATTTTTTTTTTATTTTTTTTTTTTTTTTTTTTTTTGTTTTATTTGTTTGTGTTTATGTTTTTCTTTTTATTTTATAATGAGAGGCACTGAATTACACGTTTATTAAGAACATTCAAAATGAAAAGTTTAGAGACGAAATTGAAATTTTTTAAATGGCGGTTGAGAAATGCGTGAAAATCTTAACGCGTTTACGGCGGTTTCTTTCAAGTCTTTTTAAAATTACTTTTAAATTGGAACTTTTTGTTTTCGTTCTAATCTAGTTTTGTGTTATAATATTATTTCTCTTAATTTTTTTGTTGTATTATGTCTTTAATATTGCTTGGTATTATATATTAAATTTTAGGTTAAATATTATAATTCTTGTTTGAAATTAAAAAAAAAAAACACAGTTTGGAAAAATAAATCTTTGGGATCAGATGCAAGTTTTTTTTATTTTTAAATACTTGAAATAATATTTGAGAATTGTAAAATAATTACTTTTTTTAAATTTTTTTTTTAAGTTTATTGTTTTTGTTGTTTTAAATTTAGATTTTTGGCGTGGTCTGTGTTTACAAACACTTGAGGGTTTTATTATGTTTTTAACATTATAATTTAAGAATTTTCAATATTATAATAATTTTGTTTCATTTTTTTTTTTTTTTTTTTTTTTTTGTTTTTATAATAATTAAATTATTCAAGTCTTAATTTAGACCAAGGGATTTTGCTGTTGTCTTTCAGATTGTTTTTTTTTTATATATATATTTTTAATTATATTACTTATAAGCTTAAAACTTATAGTTTATAATATATATATATATATATATATATTTTGTTTAATTTTTTTATATTATTTGTTTTGTTAATTATTCATTATTTTAATATATAATATATATACTATAGTATATGTATCGAAGTCCTTTAAGATATCACGAATTTGTTTCAATGTTTCATTATCTTGTGTTTGTTTTTTTGTTTTTTTTTTTTTTGTATTGTTAATTAATTTTTTTTTTATCTTAATAAACTAAATTAATTTGTAGGCTTGTTTTTTGTTAATCTTTATTATTATAAATTTTTTAGCTTCGTATGGTTAAATATATTTTTGTTTTATATAAGAAGGTTTGTTTGTTGTTGTTTGTTTGTTTTTTTTTTTTTAATTAATTTGCATTTCTAAAGATTCCATAATTTAATAAGTTTATAAATTTACAATAATTATCACAGAGATGTTTAAATCTTTCTTTGAATTTGTTTTTTTTTTTTTTTTCTTTTTTACGTTTTTTTCAATAGCTTGTTTTAAAGAAGTTTTAGAGTTTATTTACTAAGACTTTTTATTTGCATTCACTTTTAGGATTTTTATGGGTGTATATAAGTAAAATAATTTTCAAAATCTCTTGATTTGTTGAAAGTCTTTTTAAGTTTTATTTGTTATTAGTAAATAAAATTAAAAAGATCCCTTTTAAAAAGGGATCCCTTTTTATTGAGAGATCGTTGAAAATGGGCTCGGCTCTATTGTTTTTCGATTAGAGGAAAAACCCGCAGCCGTTTAATTTAATTTCTATTGTATTTTTTGTTTTTCTAATAATTACAAATGTTTTGGAATAAGTTTTTTTTCAATATCTTAACTGTTAGAATTTAAATGTAAAAATTTCTTAATTTTATGTTTTATATAATTAAATTAATTTGATTATTTAAATGTTATTTTTGTTGGTTGTTTTTTTTTTTTTGTTTGTTATTTATTTTTGTTTTTATAAGAATTAAATATTTTTAATTATTGTTTCCGTTTTGTTGTTGTTGTTGTTGTTGTTGCTTTTACAAAGAATTTATTCTTCAATTTAAGTTACGCCTCGTCTTATGCCTTTTAGGCATTAAGTTTCCCGTTCTTAAAATTTGTCTTTTCACACTCCCTATCCAGTTTTTGTAATATATATATTTTACTTTTTATTTAATTTAATGTTTTTGTATTTGATTTTATTATAATTCCTTTGTACAGTTATAAAAATCTTAAATAATCATTAAATTCAGTGTTTTTAAGTTCTTTTTTGTAATGTTGCGTTTTTAATTTATTTAATTAATTAATTTAAATTTTTTTTTTTTTCGTTTTATTTGTACTTTAAAACTTTCTTTTCAGTTGTTGGTAGTTTTTTGTTGTTGCCGTAATGTTGAGGATTTATATTGTTGTATTTTGTTTGATGTTTGTTGTGGGCGTGGTGGTTGTGATTTAAAAAACTATATATGTATTTTAAAATAAGCGTTGAAATTAAAACAAATTTTAAAGCTTGTGTAGAGAAAAAATATTGGTTCTCCAAAAAGTAAAAGAAATAAAAAATGAGGAATTTAAGTGGGGGGACAGGGGATTATAGGTATATGTTGTATTCGAGCTCCAGGCAATTTATAAACGATGAATTATGACTTTTTTTCTGATATAACACAATTATTTAAGGCTTAACGTATGTAGGTTTGTTTCTCTCTCCTTCTTGATCTCACTATCGTTTCCTTGATAACCAAATGCTGTTGCTTGATTCGTGTTATCTAAAGTGCTAATACTCCTTTAATACAATTGAGAATGTCTATATTAGATGGCGATGGATGTTGACAACGACTTATTTGCTACAGAATAGCAACAAGGTATTATAACAATAATAAGATTCAAGCTTTGCTGTTTTAATATTTTTATTAATTGGTTTTGCTAACTTATAATAGTGTTTTTTGTGGACAGATGTGTTTTATAATTTTTAGTTTTTATTTTTTTTTTTAATTATTTTGAATTTCTTAGAAATTCTGAGTATTTTCTTTTTTAAAAGTTGTATTGCTAATTTCACTAAGTGTTTTTAATTTTCTTATTCTCCCAGTTTAATTTTATAGTTTTTATTTGGGGTTTAATAAGCTAAGCTTGGCTTAAGCTTTTTAACCGTCGCAAACCGTTTCCAGCAGCTTTTACAATTTTTATATTATTTTTTTTCGCAATTTTTAAGTGCTTTGTATTTTATGCAATTTAAAATAAAAAATATTTATTTTTTTATTTTTGGAGCAGTTAAAGTTGCCACTTCCTCAATAGTTCTTCCTCCTAAAAACGCCGGTTTAGTAGTTTTTGGTTTTGAGCTAAAGTTGATTAAATTCTCAGTTTTGTTGTTTTTAAGTTTTGTTGGATTTGTTTTGATTCTTGTATTCGTTTCGATGGAGTTTTTATTATTATTTCAGTTTATGATGAAAAGTGATGTCAAAACGGAGATTTAGTTACAAAAGCTATGAACAAAGAAAAAAAAGCATTAAAAAATTTGAACAAAAAATAAATCATTATTTATTACTTTCGAATAACAAGTTGCTATAAGACCTTAGTTATGCTATGGGTTTGTTTTTCATTTTAGTATTACATTATTAAATCTTTGAAGTTCGTCATTAAAAATGCATTGTTACTTTTTGGTTACATTAAATTAATTTGTTAACTCTTTCGTTTGAAATCAAAATCTTAAGTATAGCACAAGTGCTCTTAGAAAATAAATCAATTAAATAATTTTTAATTCAACGAACTTCAAATATATATATATATATATATATATATATATATATATATATATATATATATATATATATATATATATATATATCGTCGGTCTCATGTAGAAAGGCCCTAACTCGATTTTTTTTAAAATTGAGTTTTTTAGTGATTCCAATACATTTCCCACAAATATACCTCGTCACAAAAATTTAATACAATAGCGTCAAAAATATCAGTTTAACAAACAATTGAAGAAGCCATTTTACATTATGATACATACAGTTTCTATTATGTTTTTGCATTCTCCTGTAAAGTTGCATTTATGTGAGTTAGGGACTTTCTACATGAGATCAACGATATTTATATATATGGGTGTTTCTCTGGTTATTCACGCGACATTTGTACGCGTTTTATTGTGTTTGAATATTAAAAAAATAGAAGTGGATTGGAATTTTAGAATGAATTCTAGAATCGTTACATTGTTTGTGATGAGTTCTTTCTAAAAAGTATATATAATGGTAAATTGAGCACTGGGTACCCAAATGCCGTGCAATCAAAGTTCACTTACTCACGTGACAAAAATAGAAGTGCCTTTTAGGACCGTAAGAAAAAGTGCGAAAGTAAGTGAATTGTAGGAGGTTTTTATTTCGGAAAAAATGTTTTTATAAACGTTAGTAATGGGCCTTTATAATCATGTTTTGTTCAAAAGCAACTATGCATGGGTTGGCGAAGAAAAAAATAAATTGTAAATTACGCACGTGACATTACGCACGTGACACTTTTTCCATATGTTTTTTTATTATTATCTCCACGCATTTTCCCATAAATGTCTTAAAATTTGCTTAACAAAAAAACTTAATACTCGTTTTACAATTGATTGTAATGGAGAGATTATGAAGAAAGAGTGTAAACATAACATATTTCTTGCATGTAAAATAAGTATATAAAAATGCCTTTAAAAGTAGAAAATACAGAAAATTATAAAATTTTCCAGTTTCCAGCCCAATTTGCTCAAGCAAAACAGCTCAGATATGCTAGGAAACCATTCTTTAATAAGAACATAGACTTTTTTTATAATAATAAACAATAAAAGACGATGATAATCAACATTCTATTTTTTCATCCTGGTAGACCATTCTGGAGAAATGCCCATATGTATGTATATTGTATTTATTAAATTAAAAAACATTTTTTACACTAATTTACAATTTGGTTGCTTAGTATAGTTACGGTGACCAACCGTTCTTTATTAAGGCCCAACTATAATACGTAAGTATGCATAAGTTGGCTTAAGCAACTGTGCGAATACATGTTAATCATATGTGTCAAACCACATTGAACTTAAAGGCGACCGTACACGACATGTTTTCGTCATCTGACATGTCAAATTTCCCACTGCAAAATACATACATGTCGTGTGTTACCTTTTTAATTTTGCTTCTGACAAACCATCTGACATCAGAAATCTATGCCGAGAAGAAACCGGCAGCGGCGTCCATTATTGACTTAATCATCGCACCATTGAATAGAATTTATGTAAATATATACATACTTATATTCAGGGGTGTGATGGAAATCGAAAACGCAAAACGCAAGAATTTTACAAATCGTTTTTTAACAAGATTTCTGTAATAAAAGAATTTTATGGCAAATATTATACAAATATTTATCTATTTAACAGAATTTTTTAAAAACAATTATAAAATTTTTATTTAAAGTGTATTAAAAACAACTTCCAAATTATTGCGTTTTACGTTTTCGATTTCCATCACACCCCTGAATGTCAGAAGCAAATTACATGTACGTTTGTGACCGAATATTATAAACCTTCTGTAAAACAGCAATTTTGACAGACATGCACAATTACATGTGACTTGAAAAGTTGACAAGTCAGGAAACTTTTTGTTAGGTTTTATTAAGCTGTCATTTGCTTAAGCAAAGTGCGCAAAGTATATTTATACCAAGTGCATTCAAGTCTACGTAATAATTGGTGTGTTAATTTAGTTTACTATCAGGGACTTGCCAAAATAGTACTATTTTTTGTTTTCAGAAATGTATGTATAAACAAAATTTAATTTAATAGGACAAATGTCTTACATTTTTATCATTTATCAAAAAGCCAGATATCTTACAAATAAAATAAGAAATAAATTATGAAAATTACTAATATTTCGCCGGATTTGTCCGATTTGGATATGACTTGAAATAAAATTCCTTTTAAAGCATAGCGAAATATTAGACAAACTAGATGTAACAGAATCAATATTAAAATCACATAAGAAGGTTCTTGCTCTAGCCATTTTTATATTTTTCCGACCAGTGTAATTATGCAATCAACTATAAAACTACGAACTATTTTTGTTAACTGAACATAATTTTACAGAATTCCAGTTAATCCTAATCAAAAATTAATAAAAAATTTAGTAAAATATTTTTATAGCGAAAGCGAATTCAATTTCGAAAAAAAAAAATAATTTTTTTTCTTCTTTACTTTATAATTTTAATTAAAAAAAATACATACTTGAAATCTCTTATTTTATGAAAAAATTTTAAACTTTCAAATACAAAGCAAAAATTTTATATTCTGTTGATATTAACGTTATATGTATTTCCCGCTAACCGTTAAAACGGGCACATAAAAACCGCTAGAATCGCGGTAAAACCGTCAAATTGGCAACAGTGCTTTCAATCGGGAATGTAGCAGCTGTGAGCAGAAGTGTTTAAGAAGTTCCAAAAACTTCCATTCGTGATCATTGGCAGCAATTAAACATCAAACGATTCACCATATTCAACATTTTGCATCGTAATCTCCATGTGAAGGCAGAGAAAATATGTGTGGTTCCAACAGAATGGTGCCACCCATTTAGGGCTTCAGGTAATTTTTTTGTCCCCAAAAAATTTAAAAAAAATCCCCAAATTAAAAATCAAAACCTTAAAAGTTAATATTTTTTTTTGTTCTTTTTTGGCCAACTTTTTATTTTTTTTAAAGAAAGCAAAATTTTTATAAGAAATCCCCAAAAATCCACAAATAAAAATTTTTAGTAAAAAAATTGTTTTATTTTGTTTGTAGCGACTGGCTTTGGTATGTTTTTTAAATCCTTTTTATGCGATTCCAGTGAAGAATTACAAGCAGAAAAATATGCTATTTTGAAGACGAATGAGCCAATTATAAGAATTTGGAGCTTGTTCAATCGGTTTTAACCATCCTTAAAATCAACAATAAAAATACATATGTATATTAGACTTGTCGCATCTTGTATGGGATTTTTTTTTTTTTTAATTTAATTTTTTGCGCTGCTTAAACTATGAGGTTTGGTGTAAGAAATCATGATCTACTTTTTCAGGTCAATCCGACGGTGCCTAGCCGTGCCGGGTGGGGCCCAAAGTTCCCCATATTATAAAAAAAAAACATATTTTCTATCAGATCTTTATAGTTATACTAGTTGAAAAGCCGAAAATCAAAAATATGGCTTCGTTACGATCTTCCGCAGAGAAAGTACTTCAAGTGTGCCAAATTTCAGCTTCCTATGTCATCAGATGGCTTCAGAAAGTTGCGGAAAGAATAGGACATACATGCAAACATCCTGACATACTAAGAAATTATATATTGTATAGATAGATTAACATATGTTCGCACAACTCAAAAACGCTTTAGCTTATTGAAAAACTAAAAAAAAAACCGAAATTACGCTATAAAATTTACTTTAAGAAAGGTAAAACGTTTTTATTATATGCGCAGTAGTTTTAGAAACATAATTTTTTTTCTGGAAAACAAAATAATTTTTTTATTAAAATTTCGGAATTTTTGTTTTTAAAAATTTTTTTTAAATAAATAAACTAAAGCGTTTTTGAGTTACGCGAACATATGTTGTGCAACCTCCTTAATTTTCGAAATAACGGTATATCTCGAAAACAAAAGCCAACATAAAGAAAAAAAGCGCGAACATATATTAATCTATCTATACAATATACAAATTAAAACGTTACTTAAATTTTGGACAGAAAATAAAAAAGTTAGGCAAGTTTTTTGAGTACGCGAACACGATAATTAAAAATAAGCAATAATTTTCTGTTATTGATCAGACCTAATAACTTTAGAATGTGTTGTTGTAACGGTGTGCTGTCATCGGAACTTCTTTCCTGGTTGACAATCTTTGGCCGAGTGATATTTGGGTCGTTCCGGAAAGAGGATCCAATTGTCTTGGAAACGTTAAAATGTGTAAAATATATTACTTTATGCCTAATTTATGCTTAAGAGCAGTCTAGGCCTGAGAATACTTTATTTGACACCAACGAAATAAAAGAATTATTTAAAAAAAATATGTATTAAAAGTTCAAAGCAAGATATTTGGTGGAAGAAAATATTGATCGGATTTTTTTTTAATTGGTATAGTAAAAATTGTATAAGCTTTTAAAGGTTGTACAATATTGTAAGTACTATAAATGCAACTAAATGTATAATCTTATAATAAGGGTATTCACGTCACAAGGTGCATCCTTGCAAAGAAGCAAAAGTGCAAAAATAAAACAACAACCACACAGACTATTAGTTGTGCGTAAATAATTGTCGTTGTGGTTGTTGTTATATTTTTGCATTTTCCTTTTTTGCAAGGGTGCAACGTTTGTATTTAGTTAAAATTTGGTCCAAACTTGTTTTATGGCAATCTTAATCATCTAACCAAATATTATTGAAATCCGTCTATATTTGATCATAGCACCCATACAAATACTTCTCCCGAAAATAGCTTTAAATGCCATAATTTCGTTATAAATGTTGGTATTGACATACAAATAAGCGACAAATATTGTACTGGTATGTCCAAATTAACCATAGGTCCCATATAATACCCCTTCCTTAAATCGGTTAGAGGTACCAATTTTTTTTTAAAAAGAGAAAAAGTAGCAAAGGTAAAAAGTACCAAGTGTACCAACTTTTCCTGTATGTTTATAAAGGCTATAATCTTTATGCATGTATTTATATTAAATATATCGAAAACTGAAAACTTATCCCGTTTACACTTTTTGGCCAAAAGGGGCTTTTATTTTACACATATACGGCCCATTGCACCAAGCACAGTTGAAACTTAATATTACTTTAAATTTAACAAATGTTTTTGACAGTTATAACTGATAGCTAATTATAACAGAACTTGATGAAATTTCCATTAATGAAATAAATAAATCGATTAAGTTCTACTTGTCTTAAGCTATCTAACCCTTAAGTAATTATATATTAATTTAAAAGGCTAGGTTACAGGTATTGTGAAAATAAAATAAAATAATGTTTTTAAAAAAATAATTTTATTTTAATTCAATAGTAATTGGCAATTGAAAATTAAATAGAAAATTACATTACATATGATGATGATCAAGGTATTTACATTAACACAAGGTAGACTCATCTGGGAGTGTAGACAAGCTGCTCTATAAAAATACCCGACTTGTCAAAATTGCCGATTGGGGTTTATGCCTGTCCGCTAACGTGTCTACCTTGTGTAAATGTGCCTTGCTCATGAGTGAAAATTGGAGCGTTATTTACAAGGAAGAAAGTGCGCCGTACAATTCCAATAAAAAGTATTTTTGCAAGGATGTTTAAAAAAAAAAATTTATTTTGCCGAACGTTGACTTTTTTCATTTTTCGTTATACATATCTTAGGCATTTACAGTCCGATCTTAAACTGTGATATATCAATGATTTTGTTTCGAGAAGGCTAATGTTTTTCCCTCAGGGGCCATTGAACTTAGGTATCTCGTTCTAGTATTAATCCAACAGATCTCTGTTCGTGCCACCCTAATGTCAGAAAATTAAAGCTCGCAAGAAACTGTTAAACTTTTGCTAAGGATGTAGTTCGATAATTCCAGCAGAAACATTTTTAAATTAAATTATACAATTTATACCGTTATTTCGAAAATGGAGGAGGTTTCACACCATAGGTATATCCGCGTAACTCAAAAAATGTTTTATAGGTATAAAAATCAATTTTTTTCTAAACGTATAGAAAAGTTTCAAACAAAATAAGCCATAAATGATTAAAATTTGTTTGGAACTTGTACGGTTAAACTTTTTTGAGGTACGGTCTAGTGTGCAAAGTATATTTATACCAAGTACATGCAAGTGATCAGCTGTTCATCTCGATAGTGTCAAAATTTGCTTACATTTTTAGTGCGCCATGATTTTTGTTTGTTTTGTTTATGTATTGCTGTTTGACAGTATAAAGAGTTTTTACACAAACAAAATTTTAATGAACTTAAGCCTAATTAAAAATATTAAAAATTTGGATTAAAAACCATAAATAGTTCAATAAAATAACCACAATACTAAAATGAATGTTGTTTTTTTTATTGTTGATTTGTTGTAGACTTGCATGTACTTGGTATAAATATCCGAGCAAACACAGAAATACTCCCTATGTATTGCCAAACGTATTGCCTAGATCAAAAATATTATTGCGGCAATAATCGATTTCGTATTGCGGAAGATACTTCCTTCGAGAAGAAACGTGTCTCGATATCAATACTCCTAAGCAATTCTGCTAGATGATAAACTAGCAATATTGCCAGATAACCACTTATAAGAAAATAGGAAGATATCGCCAAAACATCATTAGGATGATTAAAAGAAGATTTTGTATTTTAAAAAATATTATTTTTTAATTTTTTATTATATAAATTACAAATAATATAATTTATAATTAAAATAAAGTGTTATAATATAAATAGAAAAAAATTTAGATAGAGAACAAGAAGTATTACATATTGTTACAGAAACGAACAAACATTTACGTATGTAAAGAAAAACGATCAGTATCAAAAGAAGAGCTTTTAGCAGGTGTGATAAATTACGATCGATTTTCAAATCCATTTCTAAATCAAAATTTTAATTTTTGCTCAAAATACAGTTCAATTAACATATAAGATCTAAAATTTGAAAAGAATGTAGTCAGTAGAAAAGAGGTTAATATATTAGAAATCAATTTTTAAAGATACCGAAAACGACATTATCGATTTCAAATCGTTTTCCATCACATACCTTGGGCCTGATTCTGGCTGTCGTGATCAAGTCCTTCGATTCGAATGCAATTTAATATCTAATTATTTCAGTCAATACAGAACGAATCGGAATTATTTTTTTACAGCCTGTTCACCGATTTCGAACGTAAACGTTCGCATAGAAAATTACATTTAAAACAACAATAATTAGTTATGGCGATTTCTTTTCTGAGAAAAATATGTTAAAGTACATACATGTAACATTTTCTAATGTTACCTAAAATCACTCGAAGTGTTACATGTTGTGCAATTTCAATAGAACACAATTAGTGCTTTTATTTACAACTATTACACTTTCATCATTAATGTACTTAATAAGCGATTTTTAAAGCTATTTAAGCAGTTTCTGCATGCTATTAAGGGTTGGAAACAAATATTAACATCACTAATGGCTTATAAAAATTAAAACGATTATAATATAAATAGACTTTTTTTGATTTTAATTTGTAAATATTTTTATATTTTGTTTTAAAATCAATTTTTAACAAAATTATGAGCGGTATGAATTATGACGAACAAAATAAAACATTTGTTGTACAAACAAAGTAGTAAGCACCAAAGTTTTAGAACAGGGCAGTTGAACACCTTAAGTTAAAGTAAGGGTAAAACATGCAACATGTTTTGCATGTTTTTCATCAACATATTCACAAAAGAACTTGAAAATTTTTTCCCACAGTTGTATTTTTTGTACAAACGAACACAAAAATGTAGAACATGTAACATTAATGCAACATTTTTCTCAGAAAAGAAATCGCCATTAGATATTAAATTGCTTTCAAATATAATTTTCTATGCGAACGATGACGTTCATAATCGTTAAACGGGCAGTTTAAATCTTTCTTCGTTTTCAGTAAAAATTTTATCGTAAAATTTTGCAGCTTGTCTTTTGATTAGTCTGTGTTCACATTATGAAAGTTTTCTTTCAGAAAGACTGAGCTTATTGGTGAGAGGAGAAAGAAGAATAAACTGTTTTCTTTCAGAGTTTCTTAAAGAAAACTTTCACAGTAGAAACCTAGTCTTAGTTCTCAAATGCACTAATATCTCGGTTTGCGTAGCTAATAGGAACCGGAGAAACGCGACACAAGCCGAAACGATGCAAGCCGAAGCTCGATTTTCCATACATTTGTATTGATTATCATTAAATTGGTTCCAAGATCCATAACTTTAGCTAAAAAAAATTGAAAATTGCGTAGCTAATCGGAACCGGAGAAACGCGACACAAACCGAAGCTCGATTTTCCATACATTTGTATGGATAATCATTAAATTGGTTCCAAGATCCATAACTTTAGCTGAAAAAATTGATTTTCATTAAAAAATATGAAATATCTGCACTAGCAGATTCTTCTTTTAATGATATGCTTATTTCTAAGACATTTAAATCGGTCAAATCAACCTAGACTTGCTTCGAATTCATCCGCAATTTCGGCACTTGATAACGGGTTATTTTGTTTCAGATCTTCAAAAAAAGTTAAAACTTTCTTTTGAATAACTATTTAACTTATGGCATTCTTCCAAATGTGACTTCATTTATTCCATTAAAAGACTTCTCATTTTTGTAATCTCTTTATGTTGCAAAGATGTTTCGGTTTCATAATTTTTTAAAATTTTCAACGTCTTTGGAATAATTCGATTTTATTGTACGGGAGGAAAATTTCCAGTTTTTGCACTAGGATTATTTACTTTCTTTTTTGCCTCATTGTTGCAAAATACATATTAAGATTAAACTTTATTTCAGCAAATGTAAATTGAATCTACTTACGACCTTCAACTGGCAGCCTGCAGACAACCTTCAAATACATACAAACGTATTTGCATTAAACTTAAATGAAAACCCGCGTTTTTTCTGTTTTAGCTTTGTACAAACATTTTTACATGGACGAGATTACGCCCTTTTGGATGTTTATCTATTAATAAACAATTTAAATTTTTTTCTGTCTATATTTTGTAAGTTTTTAAAAAAACTATAAAACAAGGCGAATTCATACAAGGTGGTCTTATTTTGAAAACGTTTTACAACACAGTAAAATATTTTAACGTTGTGCCAAAAATTCAAACAAATATTTGATTTTGTTTTTATATAAAATTGTGTTTTTTTGAAATGTTATAACTTAAAAAAGTTTTAAACTTCACAATTTTAATCGAAAATTATAGAATTTAGTTAAGATTCCCCAGAACCAACAGGACGGTATACCATTTTGACACAAGGTTAGTAATCAGCTGTTGCTTAAGGATAGATTACACTATTATACTTTGTATTAATACATGTCAAAAACTGAAGTAATATGACAAAGTGTGATAGTGTGAATGCAATGTGTCACGAAAATGACAAGTATTAAGAAAAAAGTTTGACATCCCATACGACTTCATCGTTTTTTGAAAAATTTCTAAACAATAATACTTTTCATTGGATCAGGGTTGCATTTTATTTCATGTGTGAGTGTTTATACTTTGTGTGATGGTGTGAACACAAACTGTCATGTTACATTAGATTTTTTGACAGTCGCAACAAAACTCATTAGATTTCTATCTCACAAAGTATTATGGAATACGTAAGACTTCTGAGATAGTGTAATCTAGGTTTTACGTAGCAAGATAAGTTCACCTGGTGTAAATTCGCCTTGCTATAAAAGAAAGAAAATAAAAAATTACTTTGATTATTTTCTTCTAGATGACAACTTGGGGATATTGCTAAACTATTGCCTTAGGAGATATCTTCCATTTGTTTGCAGGGATACTTTGCTAGTGTGCATGTATGAAATAACAATTTGACATGTGGGTGAAGATAAATATGTCGAACTAAATATGTTTTGACGTAACATCTTACGTCTTCACATATTTAAAATTCGTTTTTCGTATTTGGGACAATTTTCCAAATATGTTTTAATATTTATGACAAACTATTAAATATGTTTTCGTATTTGTGACATATTTAAAATATCAAATTACTAAATATCTTCGTATTTGTGACATATTTAATGTAATTCAAAAGAAATTAATAAGTTTATTAAAAATGCAGATTCTCTGAGGGATTTTTGGAAATTGTGGACAAACTGGAAGACCTTACAGGACATGACATACCTCATTTTAAAGATAATTAAGCCCACTTTTGTAATCCATTTCGGTTTTTGAGAAAAAATTTTTTAAAAATAGCCCAGAGGTTTTTTTCTCAAAAACCGAAATGGATTACAAAAGTGGGCTTAATTATCTTTAAAATGAGGTATGTCATGTCCTGTAAGGTCTTCCAGTTTGTCCACAATTTCCAAAAACCCCTCAGGAATCAGTAGTAGTACATCTGAGAGTTTAACAAATTTTTTAAAAATAGCCCAGAGGTTTTTTTCTCAAAAACCGAAATGGATTACAAAAGTGGGCTTAATTATCTTTAAAATGAGGTATGTCATGTCCTGTAAGGTCTTCCAGTTTGTCCACAATTTCCAAAAATCCCTCAGGAATCAGTAGTAGTACATCTGAGAGTTTAAAAAATTTTTTAAAAATAGCCCAGAGGTTTTTTTCTCAAAAACCGAAATGGATTACAAAAGTGGGCTTAATTATCTTTAAAATGAGGTATGTCATGTCCTGTAAGGTCTTCCAGTTTGTCCACAATTTCCAAAAATCCCTCAGGAATCAGTAGTAGTACATCTGAGAGTTTAAAAAATTTTTTAAAAATAGCCCAGAGGTTTTTTTCTCAAAAACCGAAATGGATTACAAAAGTGGGCTTAATTATCTTTAAAATGAGGTATGTCATGTCCTGTAAGGTCTTCCAGTTTGTCCACAATTTCCAAAAATCCCTCAGGAATCAGTAGTAGTACATCTGAGAGTTTAAAAAATTTTTTAAAAATAGCCCAGAGGTTTTTTTCTCAAAAACCGAAATGGATTACAAAAGTGGGCTTAATTATCTTTAAAATGAGGTATGTCATGTCCTGTAAGGTCTTCCAGTTTGTCCACAATTTCCAAAAATCCCTCAGGAATCAGTAGTAGTACATCTGAGAGTTTAACAAATTTTTTAAAAATGGCCCAGAGGTTTTTTTCTCAAAAACCGAAATGGATTACAAAAGTGGGCTTAATTATCTTTAAAATGAGGTATGTCATGTCCTGTAAGGTCTTCCAGTTTGTCCACAATTTCTAAAAATCCCTCAGGAATCAGTAGTAGTACATCTGAGAGTTTAAAAAATTTTTTAAAAATAGCCCAGAGGTTTTTTTCTCAAAAACCGAAATGGATTACAAAAGTGGGCTTAATTATCTTTAAAATGAGGTATGTCATGTCCTGTAAGGTCTTCCAGTTTGTCCACAATTTCCAAAAATCCCTCAGGAATCAGTAGTAGTACATCTGAGAGTTTAAAAAATTTTTTAAAAATAGCCCAGAGGTTTTTTTCTCAAAAACCGAAGTGGATTACAAAAGTGGGCTTAATTATCTTTAAAATGAGGTATGTCATGTCCTGTAAGGTCTTCCAGTTTGTCCACAATTTCCAAAAATCCCTCAGGAATCAGTAGTAGTACATCTGAGAGTTTAACAAATTTTTTAAAAATAGCCCAGAGGTTTTTTTCTCAAAAACCGAAATGGATTACAAAAGTGGGCTTAATTATCTTTAAAATGAGGTATGTCATGTCCTGTAAGGTCTTCCAGTTTGTCCACAATTTCCAAAAATCCCTCAGGAATCAGTAGTAGTACATCTGAGAGTTTAAAAAATTTTTTAAAAATAGCCCAGAGGTTTTTTTCTCAAAAACCGAAATGGATTACAAAAGTGGGCTTAATTATCTTTAAAATGAGGTATGTCATGTCCTGTAAGGTCTTCCAGTTTGTCCACAATTTCCAAAAATCCCTCAGGAATCAGTAGTAGTACATCTGAGAGTTTAAAAAATTTTTTAAAAATAGCCCAGAGGTTTTTTTCTCAAAAACCGAAATGGATTACAAAAGTGGGCTTAATTATCTTTAAAATGAGGTATGTCATGTCCTGTAAGGTCTTCCAGTTTGTCCACAATTTCCAAAAATCCCTCAGGAATCAGTAGTAGTACATCTGAGAGTTTAACAAATTTTTTAAAAATAGCCCAGAGGTTTTTTTCTCAAAAACCGAAATGGATTACAAAAGTGGGCTTAATTATATTTAAAATGAGGTATGTCATGTCCTGTAAGGTCTTCCAGTTTGTCCACAATTTCCAAAAATCCCTCAGGAATCAGTAGTAGTACATCTGAGAGTTTAAAAAATTTTTTAAAAATAGCCCAGAGGTTTTTTTCTCAAAAACCGAAATGGATTACAAAAGTGGGCTTAATTATCTTTAAAATGAGGTATGTCATGTCCTGTAAGGTCTTCCAGTTTGTCCACAATTTCCAAAAATCCCTCAGGAATCAGTAGTAGTACATCTGAGAGTTTAAAAAATTTTTTAAAAATAGCCCAGAGGTTTTTTTCTCAAAAACCGAAATGGATTACAAAAGTGGGCTTAATTATCTTTAAAATGAGGTATGTCATGTCCTGTAAGGTCTTCCAGTTTGTCCACAATTTCCAAAAATCCCTCAGAGAATCTGCATTTTTAATAAACTTATTAATTTCTTTTGAATTACATTAAATATGTCACAAATACGAAGATATTTAGTAATTTGATATTTTAAATATGTCACAAATACGAAAACATATTTAATAGTTTGTCATAAATATTAAAACATATTTGGAAAATTGTCCCAAATACGAAAAACGAATTTTAAATATGTGAAGACGTAAGATGTTACGTCAAAACATATTTAGTTCGACATATTTATCTTCACCCACATCAATTTGACCAATTTTTGCAAAGTAAAGTCTTTCCTTTTTATATCTTATTTGGGCTTTAATCTAGTTTTAATTATATCTCATTTTTGTTACCTAACGCCAGCAAGCAATAACAATTTTTTTCCAAATGATAGGTATTTTCATTTTTTTATTTATTCACAAAAAAGTAATACCTATTTTTATTTTTTTATTTATTCACAAAGAAGTAATATAATAAGCCTCATAGGCCAAAAAAAAATTTATACAAGTATAAAGTGCAACAATCTCTACTTGAACTAACAAAAATAGGAAACAATTGACAACATACGTCTAAAATACAAGCTTATTTGATTGCTGGCGTTACTTTACTAAAAAGCAGAATATTCGCTGAAAATGCCCATATACTAAATTATTTAAAAATTCTTAACCCAGGACCGGCAAAGCCGGTGTTGTACCATAGGGAGGAAAATTCTTGGGACATGACGAAGGACGTTTACGCAGAGAAGCTTAAGTTAGCAAAGCCGATATCTGTTATACCATAAAGGAGAAAAGCCTTGTGTCGGCCGGATGCCAGGAAACTTTAGTAAGCGAAGCGGGCGTTTGTTATTTAAACTTTTTTACACTTTTATTTGAATAAACAACATGCATACATATTTACATAGTGCACTTTCGTAACATTTTGTTGTAAAATTGTGTAAAACTATCATAGACTGAAATAGGGCAATTGGAGTAAAAGCTCTCCCTCCCAATCTTTTAAGCTAATCAAACGGGTTTCATAAATTTGACATGCAGAGACTGTAACATCTAAAAGGAAATAGGGCGTGAGATAGGGCAATGGTTCTCCTTCCCTATATCTTTTAAACTAATGAATGGATTTTCTTATAATTTGGCATTCAGGCACTGTGACATTTGAAAGGGAATAGGATGTGAAATAGGGTAAGAAGGGTAAAAGCTCCCCTTCCAATATCTTCTTAACTAATTGACTGAATTTCTTGAAATTTCGCAGCAAATAGTGTTACAGCTGGAGAGAACTATAGCCTATAGTTTTAGTTATTTAGGGCGTGAAGCAAGAGCGGTAAAAGTTCCTCCCTATATCTTCTAAACTAATCAACCGGTTTTCCTGAAATTTGGCACGCAGACACTGTAACATCTGAAATAGAACAGGTCATGAAATATGGCAAGAGGAGTAAAAGCTCCCCTCCCTATATCTTCTTAACTTATCAACTGATTTTCTTGAAATTTGGTGGGCAAATAGTGTAACATCTGGAAAGAACTATATCCTATCATTTTTATTATCTTCTTAACTAATAAACCGGTTTTCCTAAAATTTGGCATGCAGACACTGTAACATCTGAAAGAAATAACTTATAATATAACTATTATATCATATAACGGCAAAACAACGTTTGCCGGGTCAGCTAGTTTATTTATATTATAACAAAACTTTACTGTAAAATATTCTATGAGATAATTTAAAAAAATGCCGGCACTGCAAATTCAAAATCAAAACATTAAATTATGTACACTATGTACTGCAAAAAACACACAAAAGCAATTTTCTTAACAGAACCGTAAATAAAGCAAAATTTCGATGTCTTCCCCTCTATCAACACTCGCCTAAAGCAACAACGTTGCAGATTTATTGATTTTTCAGACATTGCAACATTTTAACTTAGAAAAGCCCCTCCCATCACAAACTAAAATAAGTCCATATTTTTTGCCCAAATTTCACACAAAATTATATTCAAATCTTTTATATTTTAGTATACAAAATTTTATTAAAAAATTTTTTGAATTGTTTATTATTGCACTTTCTGAAAATTTGCGAACACCTATTTTAATTTTTGCAAGCCGACGACGGTAACGTCGCAAAAAAATTTCCAATAGCTTTTTATACACTATAGCGGCGGCAGCGACTACATACAATACACACACATTCACTTATAGCTAAAAAAAATGCATATACATTTTTTCTTTTTTTTAATTCAATTAAACTTAGCAAATATTATGCATTTTAAATATTTTTTACAAACTTTTACATTAAGCTTATGTTTAGATGTTTTTAACTCGGTTTTACATATTTAAAATATTTATTTTTTGTATTTTCTTAGCAAAATAAAAAATTTCCGTCTAACAATACGTACCCACGAACACAGCACAACACATACCATGGTTGTACGAACTTTAATTACGTTCAATTTTAAGCAATACATAAAAAAGTAGTAGATTTATTTTATTGTAGCAAATATATTAGTGCATTTGTGACAAAATAATACAGTATCAAAAAATAAATTATTTATTATTGTTTATAGTTTTAATTGGTAAAATTAAAATCTGTTTTTTGATTTGTTTAACTTTTTCCGTAATAATATGTTACTTTTTTGCTTTAAGTACTAAGTACTAAGCAAATACAGTACTGGTAATCATAGGCAACCATTTTGTTTAAAATAAAATTCAACACAATTTCTGTGGTGAATATATATATATATATATATTAAAATCAGGGCTCTGATTCTGGCAGTAGTGATCGCATACTTTTTCCGACTTGGAATCAATTTTATTTCTAATTCAGGATTTTAAAATTAAAAGCATATTAAAAAAAAACTTGTTAACCAACCTCTTCATTACCAAAGACAAAATAGCACTATATTTTTACGGCGGCAGATTTGAATGTTCTTGTTGACTTTTTCCAAAAGTTAAAAAAAAACATTTTGGAGTTTCTACCCCCAATGATCAATATGTACAAGATATGAGATACATATTTAAAAGCAGTTTATATAATATAAATGTTAAAGGTATAAATATCAATTTGGCGTTGAATTAAGTTGATTGATAACTATTTATTTAAGACCATTTATGTTTAATAGGTACCTATAAGCTTTCAAAACACATTTTTTTGTTAAAACACATTTATACATAGGTATATACAATTTTTGTAACCCATTAGATTATAGTAAAAAAAATATACAATTCTGCATTTAAATTTTCTCTCAACCTAAAAAACTTTTACTTTGATTTATTTTCACCGGCTTGGTTATCTTGGAAACGTCGTCGTTTATGGGCAATATATACAACCCATATAAAGGAAACCAAACTCATAGTTATAGTACGAAACTAAAAAAAAAACGGAATTATAAGAACCAGATTAGAAACTTAAAAATACATTATCTTTAATTACCATGGGAGGAACATAGTACATGTTAAGAAAAACTGCTAACGATAGATATTGCCAATTGGCCTTCAGTAAAGGCCAATAAAGCTTTTCTAAATTAGCTATTGCGACTTCGTGGGAATTCATCTAAAATAATAAAACATTAGTTTAATTTGAAATGTAATCAAAAGGTTTTTGTAAAAAAAACTTACTTCAAATCTAGACAGGAAATATAATGATAAAACTTGATATAATGGTGCATATATCAAACGTTCAGAAAGAAATTGAAAAAATTTTCTAAACTTAACATCCTGATGGAATAAACGCTCTATTGTTTGATAGAAATAATGAGGAACACTTCCACCAAAAAGCAAACTATAAAATTGTAACAAGTTGATTAATTAATAGTATAAATATAAATGCACATTTATTCCCTAAGAAATAAATTTATTTTTCCGATGGGTCTAAGTTTGTTCATTAGGAAAAGCTGTATTCACAAGACTTCAATCGATACACGGAAAGGGTTTTCGACATTAACTTTATATTTAACACCAGCGAGTTTTACACCAAGAGCATTTTATAAATTTATTTATGTACTTACCCAAATAAAGCATAGGCAATGACGCTTTTTTGATTGACATTCGTTTGGCCGGAGATACGTTGCGAGGTATAATTTGCCGATGCAGCTAGTGCTGATCTAAAAAAACGAGTGGTTGAATCTTTATAATAGATATAAAAATAAACAATCATAAAGATGTATTTAAGACTTACGCTGTTATAGATTTAGTGCGTACTGGATGATTAAACAGTTGCTCCAAATATACGCCTAATAAAGAGTAAACCGGCCGTGATAGAGACATTATATATAGTTTGTCTGTAAACAAACATTTAAATCATATGAGCATGTAATTATTATAAATAAAAAACATTAAACTTATGTAGTCAGTTATTATTCTTAAAGGTCATTATTTTGATCAAAGTGCAAAGTCTTAAAATAATTGAAAAACACTATTTCAAGATATTAACTTTTTATTTTTCCTATAAATATTAGCTTGGTTACTTACTTTAGAGAAAAATTGTAAGTAAGAAAATATATTTTATTATTAAATGGAATGTAAAAACTTTTATTACTATAAATTAATTTCTTTAAACCTTTAATTCATTTACAAGGCGAATTTACTAGTAGGTGGCGGCAATTCTGCAAGTCGACAGCAGAGACCTACGCCGTGGGATTTTATCGGCGGCGTCAGCTGACGCAAATACTCTGCGGCGGCTCGAAGCCGGCTGTTAGCCAATATAATATATCGTCATATTAAATGCAAACGGACGTAACTACACAAAATTTCGAAATTGATTTTTTTATCGATTATGGTTCGTTTAATCAAAATACATGTTCGTGCAAAATTTTAGATTCCTACGATCCAAAATTCAAAAACCAATTACACCTTGTTGTTATTGATTTTGTAAAGTTTTTTGCTTCTCCCGTAAAAATATAAAAAGTGTAGTTACGTCCGTTTGCATTTAATATGACGATATGTATGTGTAAAAATTAAGGGGGTAATTTTGTTGTTCACCTCACCTTGCGTTGAGAAAATTTTCATATAAAATTTTTTGAAATTTTTAAAATTTTATATGAAAATTTTCTCAACGCAAGGTGAAGTGAACAACAAAATTACCCCCTAAATGAAGATACATATTTGTAAGTGTTTATATTATAACACAAACAATTTAAGCCATTTTTCGGATTTTAATTCATCACTCTCAACTCATTTTCGTATATGTCCAAGGCGAATTAACTACAGGTGGTGTCGAAACGGCATCTGATTTTGACAGTTCGGGCTTATTTGCTTTGATTTATTAGTGTTTTGCTAATAATGGTTGACATTTCGAGCTAATGGCACTAACAATGCCAAGGTATATTTATAGCAGGTAGCCGCGAGATTACAACAATTGTACTATAAAACAAACAACAGGGCTTTTTATTGTTGCTTTGTGATACGAACTGTCAAACAGCAAAGGGGCTGATAAGATACAAAAGTTAAAGACAAAAAACTTGTTTTCTATACAACATTTGACAGTTTGTATCACAAAACAAGCAAATAAAAAATAAACAGCTGGCTTTCCGAGACTACCTGCTATAAATATACCTTGAACAATGCAATGCAAAAAACCGTATGTTGTTTCTGTTGTTTTTGGATTGTTGTAGTTCCGACCACAAAGCATACAGAGATGAAGAAAGTGAAGTTTGAAAAATGTCCAAATCATTTGCGAGGGCAACTTTCGAAGAAAGAGAAAGAAAATGTTTTTTGGTAGTGAAGTGGCAATGTGTAAAAACTGGTCGCTACTATCAACGCGAACTGCGTAATCAAAACAAAAAATGCAAAAAGGGCAGCTTTCGAAGAAAAATACAGAAAAAACACAATATTTTCTGTCTCGTGACGCCTCTGTGTGCTATATGGTTCCGACACCACCTGTAGTTGAATTCGCCTTGGTATATGTCGTTATTTCAAAAATGTTGGTGTTTTAAACACCAGAACTGACAGTATTGGTAGGCAGACATTATTAGAGGGGCACTTTTTAAGGATAGTCAAACAAAAAAAAAATGTGGTAAGGTGTTTAAAAAAGAGAATACAAATTATTTACAAAGTAATTGGTTGTAATAAAGCTCACAAATGGCTTGGCAAACATGTCAAAATTTGGTTGGGGTGTTTGCTGTTTGGACAAACATTTGAAGCAATGTTTGCAGAAATATTAAAAATTTTTAATATCTGGCAGACATGTTGGATATTTGTCAAACTTTTTGTAACGTCTAATGCTAAATGTATTCAATTCAATTTATTTTTAATCTTAAATTAAATTTTTTAGTAGTATTGCTTGCCACAAAACAGCTCGTTGTTTAAATCACTTTTTACTTTAAATTTTTTGCCTTTATTTTATAATTTCTTCTCCGTTTTAAGCAAAAAGCAACAAAATTGCCGCAGCACTATTGGCATCTGCATTTATTGAAAACAAAACAAAAATGAAAATTAATGTTTGTACGGACAATATTTGTGTTGTTTATTTTCAAACCCCAAACGGAAACAATGTGTGCGTTTGCCAAACATTTTGTGTGGTTTATTATGCCCTCAAGATGCAGCCGATTTTTAGCTGAAGAATTGTCGGCGGCGGCGGCAACAAATATTTGCTTTGTGGTCGTGTAACCCAGCAGCCAAGGCGAATAGACTAGAAGGTAGGGTTAAGTCAACATTTGGTGTTTTTTTTTCGGTGGTCGACTTGTCAAAGTTTGTATACAAACTAGTTTTTTGTGTAAACAAACCTATTTTTTTACTACCAATATTTTTGACAAAATCTATATTGATTTTTTTTTAAGCTTGAGGTCCTTTTTTATGTAAACCTCCACCTTCGATAGGCTTAGGAGTAATATCTGTATGATGTCTATTTATTATTATAACCTTTATAAAAACAGACATCAGCATTAAAATTGGTTGCGGTTTAAACCTACATACATATATTAAATTATTGACCGACAATCAGAAAGTTTAATGCTTTTTTTAACAATTTAAAATAGCTTGAGTACAATATCATGATTCGTAACAGTTTAAGCCGAACCTAAATGATTTTCAGGAGGGAAATTTTTATTGAAGCCATGGTTAGCTATGAACCAATCATCCCAAAATTCTGCAGAGTGATTTCTGGTATTAAAAAACATAAATTTCAATACAGGATCTAAGGTAAATTGTGGGCCGTATATCACAAAATTGCATAACATTTTTTTCTGGCCATATGAAGCTAAGCTGGAAGAAAGTTTACCGCAATATCTATATCTGCTACGGTTTTAGGCGCATTTAATTATTTATCAGAGTGGGCTTTATATGGGGCCAAGGATAAATTATGGACCGATCTTCACGAAATTTCACAGTGGTATTTCTAGTCCTATTAAACTGTGACGAGCCAAAATTTGTTATGATAGCATTATTAATTATGGCTTTAGGCGTACAATTAATTTTGGAATTAACAATTGTTTTTTTTTTTAATTTTATAATATTTGTGTGGTTGGGGAGCCACTTATGTTAAGTATTTAAATACTACTTATGTATATAAAAACTTACTATATAAGAATTTAAATAAGAGAATTTCTTTATTATTAGTATAATTATTGATATATTTTAATAAACATGGATATTAATCTTACAATACATGTATAATTGGCCTTATAGGCTTTCTTTGTATTGATTAAATAAATAAAATAAATAAATGGTTTGCAGGAGTATGGTTTACATGGCGCCTAGGGTAAATTATGAACCGATCTTCGCGAACTTTCACAGTGTCATTTCCTGTTCTAAATAACTGTGATGTACCAAATTTTGTTATGATAGCATTATTTTTTATGGTTTTAGGCGTACTAAACTGTTTTTCGGAAGTAGGGTTTATATGGGGCCTAGGGTAAGTTATGGACCGATCTTCGCGAAACTTCACAGTGTAATTTCTTGTCCTCTAAAACTATGACGAGCCAAATTTTGTTATTATAGCATTATTAATTATGGTTTTAGGCGTACTTAACTGTTTTCCGGATGTAGTGTTTGGATGGGGCCTAGGGTAAATTATGGACCGATCTTCACGAAACTTCACAGTGTCATTTCTAGTCCTATAAAACTGTGACGAGCCAAAATTTGTTATGATAGCATTGTCCGCGAGTACACAGAAAAAAAAAATATTTTAAAATCAAAAAGAAACAATCTTATTTTAAAATAAAACAGCTGTGAAATCGAGCCAAGCAGGTTTTCTTTTGTTTTAAAAGTTTTCGTTTTTATTTTAAAAACTGCAATTTTTATAAAAAAAATTTGAAAGTGAAATCAATTTTAAAAGAAAATATACCATTTTTGTATTAAAAATTATAGTTTTTAAAACAAGAATATAGCCCTTTTAAATCAAGAATGTAATATTTTTAAATTAAAAATGTGTAATTTTAAATTAAAAGTACCTAATTTTGAAGGTATACGTTGCTTCATACTTACCTTTACACTAGGCAATAAGTAATTAACTCATTATTAAATTTTTAAGGTTTATTAGAGTATAAAAATATACAGCTTAGTACAACTTAATAGTTATTTAATCTTATTTGATTTATAATTATAATTTGTAATTGAGGTATTTTTGTTTATAAAATATTATATTTATTTATTGACCTTTGTTTAGCATCGTCAGTTAATTAAATTTACAAAATTTTAATATGAATAACACAAAAAAAGCAATACTTTACTTATATATTATTTTTGTTATTATGGCTTTTTGTAATTGTGTTATGACAAATAGGTTTTGGAATTTAAATTAAGAAAAATTTTTTTAAAAATTTTGTTTTGGTTTTTTTGTGTTATTCATATTAAAATTTTGTAAATTTAAGTTACTGCCGATGCAAACCAAAGGTTAGCGAAATATCGATAGAAATAAATAAATATAATATTTTATAAATAAAAAGACCTTTAGCTTAAACATCTAAAAATAATTATTATGTTCTAAAATATTTACAAAAAATTATTAGATATATTTAATATTATAAAATAATACAACTTATTTTTTATGTGCTAAAATAATTACAAAAACTCATTGGATGTACATATTTTGGAATACTTTTCAAAAACTAACTAAAGTAATTTTGGTCTAACATATATATTACCATTATTATTTGCATATAAGTTTATTGGAGGACTAGAAAATACTTTTATATCTTTTATATATAAGATATATATAAGATAATACTTACCAAATTTGGAAACCTTGGATCTTTGAATTTAGGCCAAGTTTTTAAGAATTCAGCTACATATATTTAAACTCTTTAACTCTCTTTGCCGCAAAAGAAAACATTTTTCCCATTTGTCGATTATTGCATCCCAATTATCTTTTTCAACGTTAAGATTGTCCTTTAAGGCTTTAGCTGTGGATTCATCAAATTCGGCTGCGCTACTTCTAGGTGAAATAGGTTCTTGTTCTGCAGTATTTTAAATTTTTTTTCTTTTAAATCTCATATTTACGTATTTTCCAGAAGGATTTTTTTTACCACGCCGTGTTATAAAGTAGTATTCCTAAAAAAAATTTAAAAATAGAACATTAACAATAAATCTGTCAGATAGCCGAATATATCACTTTTACTTGTCTATTTATTAGTTTGATTCGCAAATACTTACATGATATTTTCTTTCGTTGGGAAAAACTTTACATATCTCATCAACAATATTTGAAAACCCCTTTGGAGATAGTGACCTATTGCAAAATAGAGAGTCCTCAACGATTATATTAATAAGTTCCGTTCACGTTGGTAAGAGCATTTGCCTTTTCGTACAAATTTAAAATGGGGTTGTTCTTTACCGTCTCCATCAATAAAGTTTTTAAATCCTATAATTAAAGTCAGAAATTATTTCATTTGTTTATAATTCAAAGATAAAAACTTACTTTTACTACAGCTGCACCCGAGTTGTTCGATGATGATTGGGTTTGCGAATGACACAACCAATCTTGCACTTTTGACGGAGCTGATAAAGTGTCATCATCAATACCAAACTAAAAAATTTTAAAATAAAGCAAAGAATATTAAATAAACTTATTAATAAACACCTCTTTTTTCCTCCACGCAAATAACTTCCGAATGTTTATCACACAGTTTATTTAAATAAATAATTAATTTAAATTAAAAAATAAAATATTTGTATTTATATTTCACATTGCATTATAATCCATATTTGAAAACCATTTGAGAATTACGTTTGAAAGCAAGTTGAAAATAAAGGCATTTTTCAACTTGATAATAATTTCCCCCTTTTGTTGGGAATGATATGATTTTCAAATCATTATTAAACGTTTGTTGTCTGAGAAAATTTTTGATTTCAAAACATTTTCAATTTGAAATCAAAGCTTCGTGTTTGTTGGGATACTTAACACTAATGGTGTTTTCTTTTCTACAAAAAAATGTGACATTTTATTTAAAAATAATGCAATTTGGTGTCTGTTTCTTAAAAATTTTGCTCTCGAAAAGGGTAAGTTTTTTAGATTAAAACAAGCCGCCCTTTTCGGGAGCAAAATTTTTAAGAAACAGACACCAAATTGCATTTTTTTTAAATAAAATGGCACATTTTTTGTAGAAAAGAAAACACCATAACATCATATTAGTCTGTGCTCATACGGCTCTTGTCTTATTGACATGATTGCTACTTTATAGGCGAGAGGGACGAGGGGGAAAGAAACGAGTACACAGATGCATGTACTGTCTTTACGTTTTGCTTTTTCATTCGTTGTTTAATTTTGTTATTGTTTTCAATATCAAAAAAGCACATGTCGTCAACATGACATGAATCATTTGAACGCCAATTCATGTTCAAAGAAGAAAAAGGAAGAATCTTGTCAATAAGACATGAGCCGTATGAACTCAGACTTAAGGTAGAAGTACATAACACGCGTTAGTGCGCGAGCGCTCTGTCGTCTTCTGTCAAAAAAAGTTAAACTAGTGTGTTTTCATAGAACAAGCTACATGCAAAATACTTTGACGCGCTTGCGCCAGAAAGTTGGTAAACTTTGAACTTTTTAACGCGTTGTGTATTTTTGACAAGTAATCAGCTGACAATAAAAAGAATAATTTAACAAATTTGTGAATCATGAAAGAAAAACTTATTGAAGAGCTTAAAAAACATACAATATTTATATAAAAAGAATAAATTCAATAAAATAACAAATATTTGCATTATGAGTCTATACTTAACACTAACATCATTTTAGTGTTAATGTTAAACATTTCATGTCTGTTGTAGACTGTATGTAACATGAGAAAACCTCTAACATGATGAGTCTATCAGGTATGTAATGGAAATCGATTTTAAAATTTCAGTCTTAATTCTTTCAAATTTTATAATATATACGTTAACTAAGTGCATTCTGAACGAACATTTTAGACTATAATTCAGAAATGGATTTTAAAATCCTTCGAAATTCATCACACCTTTTAAAAACGTTCGTTATGAAATCGATCGATTTTCATCACATACCTGTATACTTAACACTAACAACATTTAAGTGTTAATGTTAAGCATTTCATGTCAGATGTAGACTGAGTGCTACTCCCCGTCTACAACTGACTTGATTTGCTGTTATAACATGATGTTATAAAAGCGTTGTTAAAACATTTGCATTAACAACCGTGCTATAACATGAGAAAACCTTTAAAGCAGACCATACACGATTCAATTCAATTGTCAACTGAGTCGGTTGTTGTCCAAATCAAAGCGTGTATGGCCTTGTCAGTTGATTAGTTGGTTGAAGAAAAATCAAAAGATTTTGATTTTTTCAAGTTGACTACTAAGTCTTTCAATTCGATTGTACTGTGTGTGCTCAAGTCTCTTGATCAGCTATCAAAATTAATTTTTGTAGTTAAGTATTTTAAAAAATGTCTTTTATTTCATTAAATTTTAAAATAAATTTAAAATCTTTCAATTCAGTTGATGACTCAGTTGACAACTGAATTGAACCGTGTATGGGGCGCATAACATGATGAGTCTATACTTAACACTAACATCCTTTTAGTGTTAATGTTAAGCATTTCATGTCAGATGTAGACTGTATGTTAAAGTTAAGCATTTCATGTCAGTTGTAGACCACTGTTGGGATCTGGAAATTCAAAAATTGTACCGTCTCAATGGCAAAATTGTTCCAAATTTACATAAATTGTACCAAAATTTCGCTATAAAATAATAACAAAAACAAAACAAGTAAGAAAGTAAAGTCGGTCAAGCCCGAGCATTTAATACCCTACACCTCAGTATATAAAGACAAATTTTCGATGGTGTACCCTATTTGGAACCATGAACCGTCCACATTAAAATTATGTAAGGGCGCTAAGATTCATGTGAAAGTTCATTGTGCCAAATATAATTAAGATATCTTCATATATTTGAGATTTGTTTGCCCTTAAGTACTTTTGGAAAGAGGGCTCTATAACAAATGGGATCTATAGTAAATTTTGGACCTACCAGCATAAAATTTTAATACGACATAGCAGCTATAACAAAAGTTATCGTCCCCAATTTTTACATCTGGTACAAATTTGATCTAAATACCAACGTATTAAAATAATTTATAGGCACAAACACTGTTCCGAAAATAAGTTTGTATGGGGTTCATGCGATATTATGAACCGGATCGCACCATTTTCAGAAGGCTTTGTTCTTATGAATTGAAATCAATGTACAAAATTTCACCAATTGACCTTAAAGATTACGACCTGTACGCATAATACCCTCTTCACTATTGTGGTGTGGGTATAACAAATTAAGAAGGAGCTAAAATTTATCAATTTTTATTTTTTATCAAAGGCAGACAAAAATATAGAGGCTTGGTTGATAGTGTCACCAAAATAATCGACAAAAGGGGTGATTTGGAGACACTTGATCTCCGGCTTTCTACAGGAATGCGAGTACCCATATACTTACAGCCGTATTCATAAAAAATTTAAATTAAATGAAAATTTTTCCTTAAAACACATTTCAAACATGTTTTACCAATAAAGTTTCGATTGTATCAAATTTGGTACAATTCAAGGTATATTTATAGCTATAAATATACCTTGGTACAATTGTACCAATAATCCCATCAGTGTTGTAGACTGCAAATTAAAAAGTTTTCATAATTTTCAGTTATTTGTTATCATGAGAAATCCACCGTTGTTAATTTTGTATTTTTAATTGTACTGTCTCATAATTGTACAACTTTTATCTATTGTGTTTTTCACCTTTTCTTTTTCTTAATTGGCCGGTTTGCGGTGTGATAGGAACCGAATAAGAAATTCTAGGAATTAATTTTTAAAGAGAAAGATTTTAAAACTAAAATTAATAAACAGAATGCCCAACCAAGATAAATTATCTAAAATGCCAAATGAAAAGAATGTAGATAGTAATGCAGTCGAAACAACGGTGGAAAAAATTAAAAAGACTACACAAAACGAAAAGGCCGATGATGATGCAAATAAACAAGTGGAAGAACTTAAGGCACCAACAACAGATTTAGCCAATAAAAAACCACCAGCTATTGTAAATTTGGGTTACGATTTAAGTAAGTTTCTAATAAGCTTATGGATATATTTTTAAATTATTTTATAAATTGGGGTGTGGTTCATTAAAATATAGATATTAATTGAATAATATGACTTTTAGTTCACGGAAAGTAAGATGCAGGAAAATTATAGAACTGATGAGTATTAAGAATAAACGTTTTATACAACATCATAACATATTTCTTTTTAGGTATTGGTTAAAGTTGTTCCAGTTTTATTTTTATTGTATCACTTAATAAATATGTATGTATGTAGGATAAAATGAAAACATTTCTCAAATCTCAAAATATGGAAAAAAAAAAATTTATTCTTTAAGGGTTGGGTTTGTTTGTACATACTCGTATTTGTTTATATTTTATATTTGGTTGGTTCTTTTTATAAGGTTGCCCACCCTTCATTCTGTTGACTTATAAATATTTTATGAAAAATAAGGGTAAAACGTGTTCACACTTTTTTGTTTTTGAAATTTTGGCAATAAAAAATCCTATAAAATTATGTGAGTACGTACGTACATACCTTCCAAATAAATATTCCATAAAAATATATGTACCTACATTTATACTAGGTACATATCTTCCTTTTTTTGTAAAAAAATATTTCCATTTAATAAAACGTTTATTAAAAAATTTGTTTTATAAACCTTTTCTTTTTTTTCAAAATTCCTTAATGAACATCGATTTTCTCAATCTACTCTAAAAACTAAGAATTTTGGTACATACAGTACTTTTCGTTTTTAGTCACAACGCTTATAGTCACATTGGCGATATAGTCCATTTTATCTGTTTATTTTGCCGCTATAAGTTAATTTAATATAAAGTACTAACGTTATAGTCCATTTAGCAATATAAGCACATTTGCCATATATAACAGTAGTCAAAGGGAAAAGTAAAGCAAATTAATGGCGTTATAGTCACATTAGCAAAATTTAATAAGTTTTTTTTAGTTTTCGAATCAAAAATCCATCCAAAGAAAGAATGAATTAAATAATTTAATTTTTGTCATCAACTCTGCTCGTAAAAAATTAGTTTTTGCCGTTGGTATCACCTATGAAATATCTTTTTATTATTTTAACTAGTTTTTATACAGTATGCAACTCTGTTGTAAAACCATAAGCCCGATTTCGGAGTAATTTATATGAATTTTTTATTTCCTTTATTCACATAACTTGATTATATTCGAATTTGGTATATAGTGGCATATATGTGAATTAGCCTTATAGTCACATTAGCGATATAGTCCACGTTATGGTTGCAACTAAAGGATGTGACTATAAGCGAAAAGTACTGTAACACTTAAATATTAATGAACGAGAAATGGTCTCTCAAATGATTTTTTCGTTGTTTTAGGCAAAATGCATTTTTTTCCAAAAAATTGAAAAATCTTGCTTTAGCAATTTGCTTCTAACTCAAGCAGTTATTAACGGATTTGAACTTAGTTAGATACATTAGAGGGCTTATTAAATTTTATTGGATGATTTTTTATTCATAGCATTGCAAATACAGATTTTCAAATACGAACTTATAATTTTTTTCATTTTTGCTTACCTTTTCTTATATAAAAATTTAACGAAGCAAAATTTTTATATTTTGTAAAGGCAGTATGGTACGAAATTTTAAAATTAAGATTTTGGTGCAAAAAAACAGTAGCCATTCTGTTAAGAAAAACTGCAGTTTTATTTCAAATGATGAAATGACTTTAGTTGTTTAAAGTTTAAATGATGAAAAGTTATTATTTTGCGGTCTATATTTACTTGTTAAATATGTCTGCTCTTCATCAAAATAAGATTGTGTAATATGTAGGAGCCAAAAAAAAAAAATTTGTCAAATACATAGATGGGGAATTTCGATTAGAATTAGAAATCATTACGATTAGAGAAATAAAATAATCTAATCATTAGAATTGAATTTTGATAAAAATTTCAGATTACTAATTGATTTGATTAGAAATAATCAAAAATCTAATTACAATTAGTGACGATTAACATTTCTAATCAAAATTAATCCAAAAAATAATTGATTAGATTTCTTGATTATTTTTGATTAGATTTGATTAGATCAACTATTTTTGAATAAAACAAAAATTACAATCTTACAAAACAAAGATTTTACTTTCAATGTTAAGTAAACAAAAAAATTATACTTGTAATTCCACAAAACACGTTGAAAATTAACATTTATAATAACACAACAACAAACTGAACCAGCTGTGTCAAGTGTTTAGTTTAAGTGCACCGAATGCAATTTTATGCAATATTCAAAAACTGTTACATTATGTAAATATAGCAACAAATGTGATAAATAAATATTTTCTTTTCACAAAAATAGTTGATCTAATCAAATCTAATCAAAAATAATCAAGAAATCTAATCAATTATTTTTTGGATTAGTTTTGATTAGATTTGATTAGAAATGCTAATCGTCACTAATTGTGATTAGATTTTTGATTATTTCTAATCTAATCAATTAGTAATCGTCTAAAACGGCTAACTAATCATAATTAATAAATTTTTAAGCACAACTAAAATGTCTAATCCAATTGCTAATCATTAGGATTTCTAATCATTATTCCCAAGCTATGGCCAATTATATAAAATTTTTGCCTCGTTCATTTTTTATATAAGAAAGGTGAGCCAAAATTAAAAAAAATATATAAGTTCCTATTTGAAAATCCGAATTGGTAATGCTATAAATAAAAAGTCATTATAGGGTTCAAATCAAATTTTGACTAAATCAACGAAAAAACGTTTTGAGAGACCACTTCCCGTTCATCAATATTTAAGTGTTAGACACCAAAATTCTTGTTTTTTAGAATAGATTAAGAAAATCGATGTTCATGAAGAAAGTTCGAAAAAAGTATAAAAACTGAGACGGTCTTATTAATGTACAGTGTATCACTAAAATAAGTATGTTTACTCCTCGCACCAAATCGCTAAAAAAAAGTATACATTCATACTATGCATCAGGATCATCATTTTTCTTATTTATCACCTCTCAATTTTTTTTTAAACATTTCTCCTTAAACCTGCAAAAACTTTAATTGTTCAGTGCAATCGCATGTTTTTTAAAATTTTCGGGAAAATATAAATTTTGCGATCACAAAAGTATACAAATAATGAGTAACAAGTTATTAATATGTGTATTGTAAAGATCTTAAAATACAAGGGCACATTAATAACAACAAGGACAAGTAATCATCTACGGATTAAAAGGATTTAACAATAAAGTTGTTTAATAAAATAACTCAAAAAAACTCATAAATTATTAAAAGTATTAATAATGCAAAAGATTATAGCAAAATACAATTCGGAAGGTTTACAGAAAAAAGCAAAACCTAAAGATAAGAGCACCAATCATAAATAAGTAATTTAAACAAGTCGAAAATTCTGCAATTTAGATATAATTAAACAATGCTCGATATCGTAGCAAAACTATAAGAAAAAAAACAAGGAAGTTGATTTATTTTAATTTTCTCATTCACTCTGCAGGTTTATTTACTTATATCTTTGGCTTTTCCGAAAATTCAGAGAAATCCAGAATTATTTCCACCTTTTTTCAAAATCTTCCGTTGTGTGACGTTGGTTCGTATATTGTACGTTACTAAAACCGTAAGTCCTACGAAAAAAATTTATATATCGTCAGCTCAGAATTGGTTTGACCTACCGACCATTTAAAAAAAAATTGAGTTAGGTATGGGGTATATATATTTTGAATACCCCCTTTTTGAATCCAAAATCTGTTTCGCAAAATTTTTTGTGGTTTCTGAGATATAAAGCATTCATTCAGGACATTGCTTGTTGAATTTTATGTTTTTAGGTCAAATATTAACGATAATTAAAAAATACCAGTTGAAGAACCAAAAAGCTAAAGAAAGATATTAAATTTCACGTATTTCCCATTTTGGTACCATCTTTTCCCCCATTATAGTATCAAAAATTGCAAAATGTTTTGTAAAAAAGTGCTAACAATAGTTACGATATTCACCCCTTAAACGTTCAAATTACGAAAAAGTACCAAACATGTATTTGTATTTTTTTTGATAAGTTTCGAATGTGGTATAAACTTTATTTCTAGGTTTATTGGATCAAAAGATAGATGGGCTGACAAAAACGTACCAAAATTCCGGTTTTACCCGTTTTCACCTTAAAAGAGCCGAATTTCAAAAAAGTACCACATACCTGTCCACTTATTTTTCAAAAGAACAATGACATGTATTACAGTTTTTTTGTATCTTTTTTTGTTTTTGAGATAGAAGATTTCCGAATTTACCCTTTTTTACCCCCTAAACATTCGAATTTTTTAAAATCCCGTGTTAGTGGATCAATTTGGGGAGAGATCCACCTCCGGTCCAAATTTCAAGACTTAAGCTTCAGGCGTTTAGGCTGTACGATGATGAATGAGTCAGTCACTCACGCAATAAGTATACGTATGCAGCACAAAAATACACTTTTTTTTTATTTTTTTTTAGAAAAGTGGCGTATGCGGCACAAAACAATATTTTTCATTTTCAAAAAAATACTTTTAAATTCTAACTTTATTCATGAAAGTGCGCAGAAATTGACATTTTTCTATCGGGTACATTTTGAGAAATCTTCATGTAAATCTTCTTTGTCGTTTTTCTCCACTCCGACTTTTTGGCATATGCGCCAAATCAATTCTGAGTTGACGATATGTATATGTTTGTTTTTTGTAGGCAATTTTCTAAGCTACACATTTAATAATATGTATTTTTCCGATAAATGATACCGTTAGCGAGATTTTTATGTAAACCCATTTTTCTTGGCAACAAGAATTAGTAGAATGAAGCAATTGTTTTGTTTGAATCAGGTTCAAATTTGTTAACACATACCTGCTTCTAAAATTATAAATACTTTGATTTTTACACGCTTTTAGTATGATATGAAATATGTGTTGCTTAGTAAAATTAGAGAAAAGTGATAAACTGAAAATTTATAAATTGTACTAAATATGCCATTGGTATACCATAGTACTTTTGAAATCTCGATTGTACCAAAAATGGTACAATTTTACCAAATTTTGTAGCCCTGTACCCATGTTCTGTAACTTTAGTGATAACTTCTCGTATCGAAAATATGTGAAACAAAATATTCCATCGTTTCTCGAAAAGTGTGTAACTCTGTAACTCATGTCGAAAACTATTAAAAGAGATTACGTCGTTACGTTATAAATGTCATAAAATTACACTCAAAGCCGATAAGAAATTGCAGACGTTGAGAGCGTCAGTCACACATATCGTTGACGGCGATCAAAATTTATTAAAATTTAAATCTTTTCAAAGAAAATACAAATGAGCTTTGAAAAAATTCGTATATTTTATAAAACTGTTAAAAGCAAAATACTTAAACAATGAAAAAATGTGCCAAGAACAAAATATTATTATTTTATGCATTTTCTCGCCCCATTTTTTCGTAAATTTATTTGAAAGTTCAAAGCGGGAACTTTTCTCACAAAAATGTTACAGACACACTTTTTCTGTAAATTGGCTAGTAATTTCCTTACCTGACAGCTAGTACTCGCCAAAAAAGGGTTACAGACACATTTTAGTGAGAAAAACAGCTGTTAAAATAATTGTTTTCTTTTTAATTTATTTAAATTTAATTCTCTATTTTATATTTAAACCCACGAAAATGTTCAATTTATAAGTTTCCTTGAAAACAATATGGCAAATGCTTTGCAACTGAGCAAATATGCACTACTAATCTTGCTCATGGTTTTTTTTTAGTGCAAACGAAGTAAAATAGAGCAAATTGCAAATACGTACATTTTGTTGTTTTGTTGTGCAAATGTGGTTATTTTGCACGCATTTGCACTACTCATCGTGCTGTCCCTTAATATTTATAACAACAAAATATGATAATTCCTAATATTACGTAAATAAATGAATAAATCAAATATCATTAAACGAATAATAACGTCGCAAGTTAATTAGAAAATTTTTTGAAAATAAGTAAAATAGAAGAACATAATAAATTTTTCGTCACCAACCCAAATTCAAAAACCTTTTATTTATTAGATTAAAAAAACTTTCAAAAAAGAAAAGTAAAGACTTATTTTGCCTTTATCGTAAAATTATTAGTTTAAAAGCTATCGATTTGGTTAAAGGATACATTTGTGAGATCTTTCCAAAACATATTTTTTATTGTACCATATTTTTTATTGTGCACTATTTTCAGATATGCTTAATAGACAAGATCTTTTGCAAGCGGTTTCTGATGCTGTTTCTGGCAACCGTCAAACGAAACAATTTGCCTTTTGGTCTACTCAGCCTGTGCCTAGGTTACACGAAGAAATCACAACAAATGAGTGCATTGAACCAGATAAAGATATTTCGGATATAAGACCTAATCCTTATGCCCTACCAGAAGGATTTAAATGGGATACACTAGATTTAAACAACAGTAGTGATTTAACTGAATTATATACTCTATTAAATGAAAACTATGTGGAAGATGATGATGCAATGTTTCGATTTGACTATCAACCAGAGTTTTTAAAGTGGTCTCTGCAATCACCAGGATGGAAAAGAGACTGGCACTTGGGAGTACGAGTTGTTAAGTCAGGTCGTTTGGTAGGTTTCATTTCGGCCATACCAAGTAATCTAAGAGCATATGATAAAGTGTTGAGGGTTGTCGAGATAAATTTTTTATGTGTACATAAGAAACTACGCAGTAAACGTGTTGCTCCCGTTCTGATACGTGAAATAACAAGGCGAGTTAATTTGACGGGGATCTTTCAAGCAGCCTATACTGCTGGCGTTGTTTTGCCAAAGCCAGTTGCTACATGTCGTTATTGGCATCGTTCTTTGAATCCTAAAAAACTTATAGAAGTAAGTGCATATTCGTATTATTAGCTGTAATATCAAATTGTGTATAATTTTTAGTTACGTTACTACTACATTATCTTCAATATTTTTAAAGAAGGAAATAGTTAATTTTTACTAAACTATATATCGCTCCTTTATTACAACATAATTAGTCATATCTCAAAAAAAATCAAACTTGGCGAAATGCGATTTAAGTTTTCAAAATGTACCTTTTTATACACATTTAGAAAAATTTTTCATATAGAGAAAGTAAGAAAGAGCACTTTTGCTTAAGTATCTACAAATTTTTGATTTTTTGAGATATTAATATGTTGCAATAAAAGAGCGATATGTATTTAAAAAAGATTGGGCCTTAATTTTATTTACATTACATATCGTCATCTTAAAGACCTAATAACCTATCTGCAAAAATTTCAAAATTGAGTTTTTATGGATTTTTAGTCCATATATCATAACGCATATGTGTGCAAAATATTGAACATGTAATATTACAAATGACAAAGTTTTTGTACCTAGAGGACCGTTACGCACGAAAAAAGAGAAAAATAAATTATAAAAAATCACGATAAAAGTTTAATATTGTTGCATAGTGTAATTTAAACAAACATTAAGTACTTGTTTTTGCTTAAACCAGTAAAAGAAACTACTACTGTAATTATTTAATGTATATAATATTCATGTGTATAAAGAAATTTTTATTTATTCATACTAATTAGTACTGCAGATAGGTTATTTGGTTTCAGATTTTTACAATTCCAAAAAACCTAAGTGTCATAACATAAGCTGTGATGAGAAAAACAAAATTTTATCAACCGATATATAATACTGGTTTCATTTTAATCAAAATGTGTAATTTTCATTTGAATATTGTTAATAGTTCCAATTTTATAACGTTTTTCCCCTCTCCTGTAAACTTTTGAAAACTGCAGATAGGTTATTTCGCCTTTTAGGTGACGATATACATATATTTTCTTATTTTTGTAATTTTTGTTATGACTGGGGAGCCAAATTTATTATATTTACGTCTGTATAAATATTACAGATGTATCTCTGGATTAAAATATAATTTATTTACATAATCAGCCCAATTATGAATTAAAAATTCCCCGGGAGTTTTCTCCCTTCTCCCATTTTTGCAATAGAATTTACATAGGAAAAATGGGAGAAGGGAGAAAACTCCCGGGGAATTTTTATTAATAATGGGGCTGAATAACTATTTATCAGATTTCTTATAACTTATAACTTGCTAAAAATTAACTCACTCATTCCCTCCCCAACAAAAAGTTCACATCGAAATATAATCTAATAAGAACTCGTAAGTTTAATGTGCTGTTTTCACAACACAAGTGATTAAACGTGTAGAAAAATTTATATCAAAAGTACTCAGTTTTTTGAGTGTTTTTCTCCAGAATGTTCAACTTTCCGCCAAGTAAATAACTGTTTAGCAGCGTTTCCAAAATTCAAAATATTGCTTTGACCTTTTTACGTAACTAAAAATTGTTTTCTTAATCCAGTAGATCGAACAAATTGATACATATCACGAGCAAGGTGGATTTTTATTATTGTTTTTTTTTTTTTTAAAGTTTTTCTATTAGAGCATGGTCGGTATCACACTTCATTTGAGTGTGACCAGGCACTAAGAATTTGTGATCTACAGTAGTAAAATTGTTATCCATTTGCGCAAAAACTGCAAACAAAATTGCAACGTAACTATTTTTAATTTGACCTGGACGGCAGGATTATTGAAAACACAAGAAGCTATCTCATTGCCACCTCTTTTTGCTAAAGCTTCATGCCACATGTAGCATATTGGTTGATAAGACACAAGTTAAATTGAATGTCCATAAGGGTCGTTTGCAAAACGATAACGAAGTCCTCAACATTGGTGTTGGAAGACATTGCTGAAGATCAAAACAAAATACCTTAAGTGAAACATCATTTATAGCTTTTGCCTTATCATCTTTTTTGGAGTCATATGCTTGTTGTGCTTGATTGTGATGATTTGCTTTTTCTGCCTTTAGAAAATCAACCTCTTCAGGTGTAGCATTATTTATTATTTACTTATCATATGTTAAAATAAGTCGCATATATGGCAAGCAGAGAAGCAAGCCGTTACGGCGCGGCTGACGGTTTTTTTCGACAAGCCGCGCCGCCGCCGAAAAACTCGGCTGATCGACGGCTCAATTGCTAGCTGATTATCTTTTTTCTACTTTTCTTATATTAAGCTAACATTGGTTATTCAATTAATTTTTGTTAATATTATTTAAGTTAATGAGTACTTACGAAAATCGGTATTAAATTAATTTTGTAGTACTGTTGCCATATACAAATACTTAAAGAGTTTTAACGAAACTTTTTTGTATTTTGCATGTGGAAAAGGGGGTTAAAGCTAAATGTAGGATTTTATCGGCCGTATAAAAAGTGTTCCATTATAACAACTTTACTTTAACATACCAGGTAGGATAAACCTTAATGTACTTTATCGCTCAATTTAGGCTAAAGTAAAGTTTTAATAATGGAAAACTTATTATAAGGCCGGTTAAAGTCTACTTTTTTGCTATCGGTAAGTTGTGAAAAAGGGCCTATGTGCAGTGTTTAAAAAGCTGAAGTTGAGATATTGAAAGTCATAAGATTGTGCTGTTACATTTGTCATTAGACAAACATAAACTTTTGCCTTTACTTCTGATTCATTTATTGAAAACAGTCGCAGTCAAGGCAAAAACAAAAAAAAAAAAAACAAAAAGTACACAACAAAGAACATTTGCAGTCGACATGTTCGGAAGTGTTTGGTTTGACAGACTGAGTATATGAAAACGATAATGCTATTTAAAAATTTTTTTTTTTCAAAAAATTTAAAAGATTGTTAAGCAATTAAATAAATACATATCGTTCATTTACTGCAAGACCGGCATAACTAAAAAAATCAAATTTTTTTCTTTATATTGTGTTTTAAATTCATCTTTATATCTTTTATACTTTCCCAGTTTGAATAGAATGTGTCTTCTTTTTTTCTTAGTAGTTAGAGCAAATCAAAAACTTTAAATGCGTTTATCTCGAAATGGATTTTTTTGAGTTATGCCGGTCTTGCAGCAAACGAGCGATATGTATTTATGTACACATGTACTGCCGTATTCATAAAAAATTAAAATGGATTTGAAATGCATTTTAAGAAAAATTTGTATGAAAATTTTGACTTAAAACACCTTTCAATTTTATTTTATTATTTAAAGCCAAGAAAATTATTTATAAATTTTATGTTGTAAAATTCCTTCCTTCAGTAAAAATAATTTAATGAAAATTAAATTGGATGAACTCAAGCCTAACTAAAAATATCAAAAATTAACAGTTCAACTAACAAAAGAATTTTTGGTATGTACATAAATTATAGTAAAACAAAATACATAACCATACAAACATACATTAATCAAACAATAGTGTTTTTTTTTTTCTTCCAACAAGCGATGTAAGACATAATAGGAAAACGCCCTTCAAACTGCAAAATCACAACAAAACAAAAACACAACGTCCCAAAAGCGTTACCGTTATGCGACTTAAGTCGCATTTTTGCCCCCTTTTGACTACCGTGCCACTTTTTTGGCCCAATTGTTTTAAATCCCCTTTTGTATCCTTTTGTAGTTTTTTGTTCCCCTTTTGCTCCTTTTAATATTAGCGATAAGAGACTGAGTTCATTAAAGGTTTTAGATCCAGTATTTATTAAGTCAGCTGAAGACACAAAATACTTTGTAATTGTTTCCGTTTTTATTGGTTTAATTACTAATCCCCCTGGATTTGTAAAAGAGTTCAAACCTTTAGAAAACAGATCAAACAATAAAAGCTATGAAGCAATTTTTAAAATATTTTAGCCCGAAACAATTTGGTTCGCAAGTTAAAAACTGGGTGACAATTTATATCCAAACTTGTATAAATTTGCTTCGTATGTTTTTACTTCACCACATAGTAGTGCATCCGCTGAGCGTATTTTCCCTAAGTTAACATTACTTTAAATTGTCAAATAGGCTGAAAGTAGATACTTGTAAATCCATGTTATCCGCTTTAAATTTGTATCAAAATAACTTTGAAGATTGGATTCCAAGTGATGAATTGATTAATAAATATAGATTTAAGTTTTCAAAAAAACCTGATATTAACTATCCTCCTATCAATACTTTTAAACGCTTTTTCCTCGAGGTTTTTTTGTAACTTAATTTTTTTGGTAAAAAATTGAAATAATCCAAGTGCCAAATATGGATGGTTTTCTTCCGCAACCACGTAACTCGATTTTTTGTTTTAACCGGAAAAGTAAATGTATTTAAATGTAAAGTTGTTTTTGTATCAAATCATATTATGAATTATTTTTTGTTTTTGTAAGTAGTATTATTTCTAGGGATAAGATTTTCATGCACTAAAAAATCGAAAATATGCTTATAAAATATACACTAGAAAATTGAATATATGCACTAAAAAAATAAAAAATATACACTAAAAATTTAAAAAATTACATAAAAAATCGTTTTTTAATTGTACTAAAAACAAAACTATATAAAACTCAGTCGATTGTTTTAATGAATTAGAAGTAAAAGCAAAGGCTTATGTTTGTCCAATAAAAAATCAAAAAGTTGAAGAAAGAGCAATTTTTTTATTTTGACTGCAGTTTTTTAAACCCTGCCCTAAGTGTCTATAATTTTGTGCTACATTATCTGTATCTGATTTAAAGCTTATTCTAAACGTTGTACTTTTATTATTTTCAACATATCGTCAGCTCATTACTGGTTTGACCTACCGACCATTTTTTAAAAAAATGAGTTAGGTATGAGGAATATATTTTTTTAATATCTTCTTTCTAAATCAAAAACCTGTTTCGCGAAAATTTTTATGGTTTCTGAGATATAAAGCATTAATATTGCTGCATATCAACTGTTTCAAAATTTTTTAAGTACTGTTTTGCTCTACAAGCCATTGTTTGGCGATTGCAGCAAATTCTTCGTACAAAAACGTACAAAATAAATTTTACTGTTGCTTTGCTGCATTGCCGTAAGAAAAAATATAGTTAAAGCAAAAGCAATTTAATTTGTGAAAAATAGTTTTATAAAATAATGGACCCAACCAAGTGTACGGTTTGCTATGATATGCAAAGTGTTTTTAGCCTACCTAAGGGAAATGCTTCAACATTTTACTACAAACGAAAATTAAATATGTACAATCTTACAGCAACCATTATTATGCCAAATATACCAACTTTTACTTATTGTGCCTTGTGGACGGAAGCTCATAGCGGTCGGAGTGGTAACGATATTGCTAGTGCTTTAATTAAAATTTTAAATGAATTAATAAAAGATTATCCACTTATTAAAACGTTGACATTATGGAGCGATTCTTGCGTACCTCAAAATAAAAATAAAATTAACGCAACCGCAATCAAAATGTTCTTTAAACAAAATAATATTGATGCCGTAATACAAAAGTGTTAATTCAAACGTTTATTTTACAATGATTGAAAAAGAGTATACATAAAAAGAATATTTTATATAATTTGAAGTATAAAAAGGAAAAAGAAAAATATGCACAGTTGCTTAGATTGTTATAAATGGAAGTACTATTTCCAACACTTCCCCTCAAACTTGCATATTTTTGTACAATATAAATAATATAAAAATTTTAATTAAATTCGATTTCGCGAAGTCCTAGACCTCTTACAAATTTTAAGTGTTTTTGTTTATTTAAATTTTTAGTTAAAACGTCGGATATATTTTCATCCGTTGGAGAATAGCGCAGCTCAATCTCATTTGCTTTCACAACATCTCTCACATGCAGGTATTTGACATCAATATTTTTGCTTCTTCCATGTAAAACAGAATTTTTAGCCATACACTGAGCTCCCAAGTTATCACCATAAACTAATATTGGTTGGGTGATGTCATAACATTGGATTTCACTTAACAATCTTTTCAGATAGACAGCTTCTCTCGCCGCCGTGGACAAGGCCACAAATTCTGCTTCAGTGCTGCTGAGAGCAATGTTTGGTTGTTTTTTGCTCTCCCAATTAATCACACTTCCAGCCATGATAAATGCAATACCGGTATACGATTTTCGGTCTTCCATACAACTTGCCCAATCGGCATCCACAAATGCCTTTGGTGGTAAACCTGTTTTGGAATAAACCAATTTGAAATGTAATGTTGCAGAAAGATACCTTAAAATATGTTTGGCAGCCATTAAGTGCTCAACATGTGGGTCCTTATTTTTCTGTGCCAATTTACCCACAGAATGCATTATGTCTGGCCGTGTTGAAATTGCTAAATACATCAGCGCCCCTATTAACGATTGATAATCTTTCGGTTCAACCTTTTGACAGTTGGATGAGCTGCAATGTATTTGAAACCCAGGGTCGAGGGGGGTTGCTACAGATCTGCAGTTTTCCATATCAAAACGTTGCAAAAGATTTTTAATGTATTGTTTATGACCCACAGCAATATAACCGGTTTCATTTTCTCTTTCTATTTCCATCCGCAAAAAATGTTTCACCTCACCACCATCAACGATCTTGAACCTTTCGCCTATTTTACGCTTTATTAATTGCAAATTCTTCTTATCACTGCAGGCTATCATGATGTCATCAACGTATACCGCTATCAGATTAATTTTGTCACCGTCATTCGCTTGATATAGGCAAGGTTCGTGTTTACAGGGTACAAAACCAATGTCTCGAATGGCTGCGTCTAGAGTGGCATTCCATGCGCGCCCTGACTGCTTCAGTCCGTAAATAGTGCGCTTCAACTTTAGTACCTTGTTCGGCTCTATGGTATCTTTAAATCCATCGGGTGTTCGCATATATACGTCTTCTTCTAATTTACTGTTTAGATAAGCGGTAGAAACATCAACATGGTGTAAATATAAATTATGTTCTGCTGCTAATGCTAGAACCATTCTTATGGTAGAGTACCGGATAACTGGGGAAAATGTTTCACCGAAATTTACACCAAATTCCTGCCCACACCCTTTTGCAACAAGGCGAGCTTTAAATCTTTGAACGTTGCCATGCTCATCATTTTTCAACTTGAAGACCCATTTGTTGCCTATGACTTTTTGATTTGGTGGCAACTCTACAGCACACCAGGTGTCGTTCTCCAATAAGGCTTGGTATTCACGTTCCATGGCATCTTTCCAAAGATCACTAAATTCGCTTTCATAAGCCTCAGCCACTGTTTGAGGAATCTGAACATCTTCCGTTCTAACAAAACATAGTTTTTGGTATACCTTCTTAGGCCTTCCTTTTGTGCCGGATCGAATGAGCTTCGGTCTACCTCTTCCCCGTACTGATGCCATCTCACCGTTTCTTTTCTTTTCGTCATCACTTTCGGAACTGCATGTTTGAAATTCTTCACCACTTTCATCACAAACTTCTGCTTTAGCATTGACGTCATCATCACATATTTCAGTCTTACTAGGGGCCACATTGTCTGTTTCATCGGTTTGTTGTTCTTCTTCATCAGAATTTCTGCTTTCTTTGCTCATTAAATCGGATATATTATATGAGTCGGTGTTGTTTGACATCTCTTCGCAAAATTTTACATCCCTCTTCTCTACAACATTTATCGTATCAACTTGGACGTTGTTGAATAACCGACGAAAATGTAATTTTTGCCTCTTGCAGCAAACTTTTTATTTTGGGTTTTTTCTAAACCAACAGCTGGTGAACCAAAAACTCGAAGATGCTTGACGTTTGGTTTTCTTGAATACCACATTTCATAAGGGGTTTTGTCTTGCAAAATTTTAGTTGTTGTTCTGTTCCGTATATAAACAGCGGTATTGACTGCTTCTGCCCATAGGGAATCGTTTACCTTTGCATGTAACATCATACTTCTCGCCATTTCAATGATCGTACGATTCGCCCGTTCGGCAACGCCATTTTGCTGTGGCGTATACGGTACAGAAAGCTGTCGTTGAATGCCACATTGTTGGAGATAACTATCGAAATTTCTATTCACATATTCTGTACCATTATCACTACGTATGACCTTTATTTTATAATTGGTTTTGTCGCTGGCTGCGACTTGAGCCTATATGTTGAGGGCAGCGAACTTAACAACACCCAAAAATTGAACCACAATGTTTAAATAAATTGGTGCAACACAAGGGTGCGTTTATTTCTAAATAAAAATACAAATTAGTAATAAACGTAAAATAATTAAATAATACAACTCACCGCAGTCTTTGTCCCCAACAAACTAACTTTAAATATAAACGCTAGTCTTAGCTGAGCCCCCGTGGATCGGCACGATTCACTACTCCACATCTAGAACAGCGAGCTTGGAAACAGGACGCATTAGTTTCCCTGTACATGTACGTATATCAGCCCGACGAATAACACCATCTCTTCCCTTGTACAGCTTTTCTACCCGACCTCGCTTCCAATCTCTACGGGACACAGCTGGGTCACAAATCAGCACCAATTCACCAACGGCAAGGGGCTTTGTTCGTTGGCACCATTTTGACCGTCTTGTAAGTGTAGGTAGATATTCAGTAATCCATCTTTTCCAAAAATGGTCTCGCATTTGACGAGCAATTCTCCACTGTTTTCTCAAAACTATTGGCCTTTCTATTTCTGTACCTTCTGGTGTCTGAGCTAGACTTGCCAACTGGCCAGTTTTCGCCGGGACAGTCCAGTTTTAGAGTGGAATGTCCCGTGTCCCGTCGATACTCTGAACTGGACGCCATTTGTCCCGTTTTTATTTTTGTAACTCTCAACTTTGAATCATAATACACAAGTTATATTGTGTATGAGCAAGGCAAGTACATGTAAAGTAAATTCGCTTGTGGTTAATAATTTGACATCTTTGTGGAACTGCGAATACCTGGTAAATAATTCTGCCTTAATTCGCAACACTGGAACATTTTGATTCCCTTTTGTCATTATATATAGTGCATCAACTTCAATGACCGAAATCCCCCATTCAAATAAAAAAAATCCAAAAATGGTTAAAATTTTTCGATAATGGGGAAAGTCCAAATTTGTTTATTACAGTGCAATATATTTTTATTGTACCACCTAGTAATTGCTGTGTAGGCATGATACGTGCTCTAGGATGCTTGTTCCTTTAGTCAAAGCTGAGTTGTTGGTTCATTCCAATTTTAGCTTAAGATGTGCTAAATTTTTTGAATTTATTACTTTAAATAAAGATTAAATAAAAACTGCTAAAATTAATAAAAAAAAATATAAATTCAAAACTAAATAGTGAAATAATTACACTTTTTAAAATTCTATTTTATGTTCATCATCATATCAACTATGTATTTACGTTTATGGTTTGGTAATGTTTTTATAAGTCTAGATTTTACACAATTTGAATAATTGTGTGATTGTTGATTTTCCAAATAAAATAGTATAATAATTATACATAAATGGATTTGTTTAAATTTTTCTTTGATTTTTTAGTGGTGTCCAGTTTTGGTAATCTTAAAAAGTGGTAAGCCTAGTCTGAGCCGTATTCGCAGAACCCAACAAGAAATGGTTAGGAGTCAGTGGTTCTTCATCTTCATGGCTGACAGGCAAGTGAGTCAACGGGCGCGAATTTAAAATGTTTTCTGCTTCAATTAAAAAACTCTGAAGCGTATGCTCTTTAGGGGCGACTTCCTTTAACGTTACTTTTAGAACTTTTTTAACACATTGAACCATTCGCTCTGATATGCCACCTTCTGCCGGATTATGTGGACAATTGAACTGCCATTCTATTCCTTTAGATGAAAGTTCATCTTGAATTTGAGCCACATCAAACACATCACTAAACCGCTTAGCTTCTTGATCAGCACCAACAAAATTTTTTCCATTGTCGCTTCTAATTCTTGTAGGCAGGCCACGTCGATTTATAAAGTTGCGTATGGCAAGAATACACGCGTCTGTTGACAAATTATATGCGACTTCTAAATGTATGGCTCTAATTGTTAAACAAGTAAATAAGGCTACCCAACGTTTTTCATGGCGGCGGCCAATGGTTATGTTTATAGGGCCAAAGTAGTCCACACCGGTATAAGTGAACGGACGAACATATGGAGTTAATCTATCCCTAGGCAATGATCCCATTAATGGTGCTACTGGAACAGCACGTCGTATTTTGCACACATTACACTTCGAACAAGTTTTTCTCAGAAGACTCCGCAAACGTGGAATCCAGTATTTTCTTCTTATTTCACCCATTGTAGCTTCAAAATTTTGATGTCTCATTTTATTGTGAACATAAGAAACATACAGTTCTGTTAAACGATGACAGGATGGCAAGATAATAGGGCGCCTAGCATCTAGTGTCAACCAAGTAGCAGCGTCCACACGCCCACTTACTCGTAGCAACTGGTTTTCATCAAAATATGGCGAAAGCTGGAACAACATATTGCCTTTTTTTAGTTCTCCACCAGACTTCAGCACCTCTATTTCGTAGCTGAAACTCGCTTCTTGTGATATTCGACACAAAATAGTTTCAGCAAGCTGCAGCTCTTTTGCAGATAAAGAACCCATACTATTATTATCGCTTCTTCTTCTTCGGCAACGATTTGTAAATCTCAGAACCCAAGCCATTGTTCGATTTAATCGGAGAAATGAAGAAAAACTATTAAAATCAATAACCAATTTTGTACTAACCAACAAAGTGAATTTTGGCCGCAATTCTTCTTCGCATTCTCTAACAGGTTGTCCAGATACAGCTTTCGGCCAGTCATCTTCATGCTTATACAAAAATTGTGGCCCATGGAACCAACGTGTCTCACTTAAAAGGCTTATTTGTTGTTTAATTCTGGTACAATCATCGGCAACATTAAGGTCTGTAGGTAACCATCTCCAATTATCTGCGCGTGTAGAATCTAATATTTCTGTAATTCTGTGAGCTACAAAAGGCTTATATCTTCTGCTTTCAGAACCAATCCAATTTATGACAGTTGTAGAATCGCTCCAACATATTCGCCGAGAAATGTTAATTTCGTGTTCCTTTAAAATGGTGCACATCAAACGAGTGCCTAAAACAGCAGCTTGTAGCTTCAATCGGGGTATGGTCATTAATTTTAACGGAGCACATTTGGTTTTAGCAGAAATAAATGATACCCCAATTTTCTCTTCTATTGTTTTGTATCGCCAGTAAGCCACAGCTCCAAACGCGTCTTCACTTGCATCAACAAATATGTGTAGCTCTAATTCCAGAGGCAAACCTTTTACAAAGTAGCATCGTTGAACTTTTGCATGAACCACAGTTTTTAGCTCATCGCGCCAATTATTCCACATTTTATTTAATGGCTCAGGCAATTTTTCATCCCAAAGAATACCATGTCTCCAGACCTCTCGCAATAGCAATTTAGCAGTTATCATAAAATGGCACAAAAAACCAATTGGATCAAAAATAGACATCACGACACATAATAACTCACGTTTTGTGGGACACCTAGTACCATTGATTATATCAGCATTCACACGATGAAATTTTAAATTAAATTTAAAAGCGTCCTCTTTTGGGTCCCAAAACATGCCAAGTACTTTTTCTGTTGATTCTAATTCACTTGACCAGGCTGAGAAACTAACCGTATGATTCAAATTGCCTTCTAGAGCCATTATCACCTCAGACGAATTAGATGTAAAATTTCGCATGTGGAACCCAGCAGCTTCATGTATTTCGCGAACTTGTTTTGCAATTTGAATTGCTTTTGATGAGTTTTCAAAACTGTCAACAAAATCATCCACGTAATGGTGGTCCAAAACTGACTTGACAGCTCTTGGGAAACGATCCTGAAACTCATTTCTTTCTTTTACATAGCTGGCAATACACGGTGAGCAGGCAGCTCCAAATGTCATCACTAACATTTCGTACACGTCTGGTGGGCTCTTATCATTTTCGCGCCATAAGAACCTCTGGGAACACCTGTCTTCTTCAGCGACGATAATTTGGTGAAACATTTCTTTTATGTCACCACAAACCGCCACGGCACCGACTCTAAAGTTGAACAATACTGACGGCAATGGCTTATACTGTTGCGGACCCTTCAACAACATTGAATTTAACGAGACTCCTTCTACTTTAGCGGCTGCATCAAATACTAATCGTATTTTCCCTGGCTTATTAGGATTTTCGACACCAAAATGGGGCAAGTACCACGTTCTCGAATGTGATTTCTCAACTTCACTTGATGAAATCTTACGGGCATAGTTGTTTTTCACATAATCATTTATTATTTTCTTATATGCCTCTCCAAATTGCGTATTATTTTTTATTTTCCTTTCCATACCAACCAATCGATTAAGGGCCATGGAATAGCTATCCGGCAGAACTACGTCATCATTACGCCACAATAGTCCGGATACAAATCTTCCGGCAACCCTTTTCGTTGACTTTTTTAGCAAATCTCTTGCACGTAAATCGTCTTTAGATTCAATAATTGGGAGAGCCTTTACACCAAAATTTTCCGTTTCAAAATAACTTGCCACCAAATTATTTAAATCATCTGATTGCGCTGTCAATAAACAAGTGTGGGTACCTGGGCGAATTCCTTTCATATTCCCAAACACAACCCACCCTAAAGGCGTATTGACAGCATATGGACCACCATTTTCCAAAGGCACTATTTCATCAGGCAATCCCAAATGGCAATGATCCAAACCAATTAGTAATTTTGGAGACACACATTCATACGAGTTTATAGGAATTTTATGCTTTTTTATCAATTCCGCATTAAAGGTTTGGCTAGGCAATTTTATATTTGTAACACCATACACGTTTTTCAAGGCTATCTTCTTTTCTTATTGACGCCACCTATATATAGGTCCACTAGCACCGCTGGCTCTTGGGCCGATTTACCACCATACCAACTTAGATTTAATTTACTTTGTCGTCCTTGCAGACCGAGTTCTCTCACCAACGAACTATCTATCATAGTAACCGATGAGCCTTCATCCAGCAAAGCATAAGTTTCGACAGAACGATTTTCTCCATAAAGCACAACTGGTACCACTCTAAACAACAAATCACTTTTTCCACAAACACTTGACACACAATTTAGCATTGGCTCAACTGAAGAACTATTTTCGGCAGAAAGCTCAGATTTAGAAACTTCACTTCGTAACTCATGCAACAGCTTATTATGTTTTCTCTGACAGTTTTCAATTTGACACTGCTTTTCCCGACGGCAATCTCTGCTAGAGTGGCCCACACCAAGGCACGAAAAACATAATTTCAATTTTTTTACTTCCACCCATCTATTAGGTACACTGATGGCTAAAAACTTTTTGCATTCATATATTTTATGTGAGGCAGCACAATAATTACATTTTAGTTTCTTTTCATTATCTTCTGTAGCATGCAAAACCACTTTTCTTTTTAAATCCTTATTAGCACGGCCGTCACTTAAATTTGGGACCTGTATACTTCTTACCAAACTTGCAACTCGATGGAGCCAAGTACTAATATCTAACACAGTAGGCCACGTATGTAATGTCGATGCAAAATGCGCCCAGTCCAAACGTTTACTCATTGGGAGCTTTTGAACCAATTCTTCCATTAGGGTAGGATTCGACAGATGCTGCTGACCATTGGCGGTTTCCAAAAAGGCTGCTAAATTTCTCACTTTGACTGAAAATGGTACCAATTTTTCTATAGCATATTCTGTTATGGGCTGGATTTCTTTTATTTGCTGCAATTGACATCTTATTAGCAACTCCGGGCGACCATACTGTAGCTTTAGTTGCTCAATAACTGTTGGCACATTGTTTGGATGTATGAGCAGCGACTTCACACATTCTTTCGCTTCACCCTTTAATGCCCTTTGTAGTCTCAAACAATTTTCAAAATGGTTATAGAAATACGCAGCTGTTGAATGTTCAAAGGCAGACAAAAACATAGGCCAGTCTTCAACAGCTCCATCAAAATCAGGCAAATCATAAATTCTACGTTGCATTTGCATAGACATTGCACCTGGTTGAGCATTAATAGATTGGGCGGTCAACTGCTGACAATCAGGAGGCACAGTTACGTCACTATTTACTAAAGAGTACGGCGTTGGATTTCTGCGATTAACTGCGTGTTCCGGACCAATATTGTTGTCTATCATAAATGGCGTTGAGCATACTGATGATGGCATATTTTGTTCATTGTTGGGAGTGTTTGCAGTCCCAGCAGCTTTTAAGGCACGTTGGGCATTTAACAATTGGGCTTGCAGGACCTCTATCTGACGCTGAAGACTTATCGTATCGGTACTTACGTTGGACGACAGTGATGCTTGTTGAGCTTGGAATCGAACGTTAGGACCAGGTAGCAATGGTGGCATATTTTCACCGGCCGCAGTAGAAATATTTTGTAACGACACGGCAACATTTGTTTCCCTAGAAGCGGGGGAAGCAGTATTCGTTGTTGTTCCGCTTATATGGACCCCTGATGTATGTGGCTGTAAGACAGGAGTCGTATCTTGTTCCACAATATTCTCACCGGCTGGTGTCGAACTGATATTTTGGCTCATTGCTGTTTGTAACCTCGGACTTTTCCTTACTGGGGGCAGTTGCATAATGGATTAAATAGATTTTTTTATTTCTCAAATGTTCCGGCAGACATGGAACCACAATGCAAAGTTTTCTCAAATGTTGTTCAGGCAGGCAAAGAATTTCAAATAATTCACACGAATATTGTTCCGGCAGGCAAGGAACCACAATAAAATACCTTCGCTCAAAGAATGCGAAATAAAATCTGTCGCTGGCTGCGACTTGAGCCTATATGTTGAGGGCAGCGAACTTAACAACACCCAAAAATTGAACCACAATGTTTAAATAAATTGGTGCAACACAAGGGTGCGTTTATTTCTAAATAAAAATACAAATTAGTAATAAACGTAAAATAATTAAATAATACAACTCACCGCAGTCTTTGTCCCCAACAAACTAACTTTAAATATAAACGCTAGTCTTAGCTGAGCCTACAAATTTACTTTTAATATTTTTATAACGGGCTACTTCCAATAAATTTAAATGTTTTACTTATTAAACTACCGCAGTAGAATGTAGGAACAAAGAACTGATTTTAGTTCGTAAACAAATAAGAACAAAAAGGGGAATACAAAATTAAGAAACAATAACAATTTGGTAAATAAGACCAAATAAACAAACATTAAGGCGGCTCACAAATAAATACAAGTAAATCATAAATTCGAAATAATATAAACTAAACAGGCAAATAAATATATTTTTCGCTCAACTATGAGCCATTCGGCGACAGGTTTGGTTTTCGACGAAGGTTTTAAAGATTTTAAACTTTTCGAACACTTCATTTTTGTGCTTTATAAAAAACACAGAAATCCATCTGGACATATCGTCTATAAAAATGACAAAGTAACGAGCACCTCCAACAGACTGGGTGTTCATTGGTCCACAAACATCTGTGTGTATCAACTCCAACAAATTGTTTGATCTGGTTTCACTAGCAGAGAATGGTTGACTGCATATCTTGCTTTGCATACATGTTGTGCATGAAACACCTTTTGGTATGTTGTCAAACATTAAACCATCAACCGATTTGTTGTTCCGGAGATCGTTAAGGGTTCTAAAATTGATGTGACCGTAACGATTATGCCAAAGAACTGCGCCATTGGTCTTCAAACAATAGTTAATAGGTATTTCTTCTGTAAAAATAAACAGATTTGAACAAATATTCGCTTTAAGCAATACTATACCACTATTATTTGTTATAGTTGCATGTTCTTTATCAAATTTCACCGTCAAACCATTATTTGTTGCCCTTGACACTGCAATAAAATTACCAATCATACTTGGAACAAAGAGTACATCTCTTAAAATTAAGGTGCCTTCACGAATATTAATTTGTACATCTCCCCGTCCTTCTGCTTCTATAAACTGGTCAGAGGCTAACATTATTTTTTCTTTACATACGACGAACGATATAAACTTCTGACGGTCGCAGCAAATATGCGCGGTTGCGCCGCTGTCAATGCACCAAGACCTTTTACTAAAACCATCATTTTTGCACGCAGCTAATAGAGCAAATGAATGTTGTTTTTGTTGCTGGTTATTTTTTTCCTTTTGCTTTGTACGGCAGTTCTTTGCGTAATGCCCCCGCTTTCCGCATTTGTAACACTTAAAGTTATTGTTGTTATTTTTAATATTTGGTGATGGATTTGACTTTAATGCAAATGCCTGTTGTACAGTAACGGTTTCTTCTTTTTCATTTTGCTGGTTACGTCGTTCCCACTCTTCTAAAAGTTTGACCTTCAAAATGTCAAATTTCGGCAATATGTCCCTAGTCTCCATGGCAATGACAAAATTCTCAAAATCTTTAGGTAGACTAGAAAGCAAAATGATTACGAGTAACTCATCACCCAACGAGATTCCAACTTCACCAAGTTTTTCAGAAATCTCAACAAACGAATTTAAATACTGCATCATGGCGGCAACATCCGACATACGAAGTGCTAGCAATTTTTTATAAAGGCTTACTTTTCTTAATGGTCCACTTGGCTTGTACACTCCAACCAATTTATCCCAAGCGTCAGCAGCTGTTTCGCAATTTTTTAAGTAATTAAGCTGAGACGGTTTCACTGAAAGCATGATCGTGGTTAGGGCTTTTTCGTTGAGTTGATCCCATTTTACAGCATCTGCTGCAACAGCAGGTCTTGCCATTTTTTTATTTGTTACACACCATAAATCTGCATGCCTGAGAACACACTGCATCTGGACACACCAAGTGTCGTAGTTGTCTTCACCGAGTTTATCAATTTGATAAAGAGAATTCATTTTTTAAAAATTTATCGCGACAAACGCATACAATTGTGACTAACACAAAACTTTTATATTTCAAAAAACACAGCGAGCTCTGGGCCCATAACCTGTTAATTCAAACGTTTATTTTACAATGATTGAAAAAGAGTATACATAAAAAGAATATTTTATATAATTTGAAGTATAAAAAGGAAAAAGAAAAATATGCACAGTTGCTTAGATTGTTATAAATGGAAGTACTATTTCCAACAAAAAGTCTTCAGAACCAGAACATTCTTTAATTCAAGAAGTGGACTGTTTCCATGGTGTTATTGACCGGTACTTAAAGAATATTGAAATTCATAGTACTCTTCATTTACTAAATTTGCTTAAAACAATGCCAAATAATAAAACAAAACTTAAAGTTATGGAAATGGAAATGCTTCCGGAAAATTTTCGCACATACTCGTTGAAAGAAAATAAAATGGACTTTCGAAAAGTCCCTTTTGCTAAAATTAAAGTACTTCTATACAGTTAAAATAATGATTTATGTATATATTATAAAACTTCTACTAGAGAGGAAAAATATAAAAATGCAATTTTGGTTAAGTCTGCATCAAAAAATTGTTTGAAAACTCCTGAGAATTTGTTGACGAATGTTTTGAAAATATCGAAACCATCATTTATTTCCAGCGATAAAAATAGAGACATAAAAGACTTGCTTATATTTCTCCAACGTGTTGATAAAGCTTATTATAAAAATTTACTCAATATTAAGTTTTAAATTTTCTTTTACTTTTGCATTATTTAAGTTGTTTAATTTGTGGCTTTTTATGTAACTTTTCATAACAGTAGAACTGTTTTTCTGTTTTTGTAAAGTAAAATCAAATAAAAAAACTATAAAAAAAAATTCTCAAAAATTACTCAATACACAGCAATAAGTATACGTATGCAGCTCAAAAAGCAACTTTTTTAATTTTTTTTTAGAAAAGTGGCGTATGCGGTACAAAACAATATTGTTAATTTTCAAAAAAATACTATTAAATTCTAACTTTATTCATGAAAGTGCGCAAAAATTTAAATTTTTCTTCAAAACATATACCGCAAGCAGTGATAAAAATATAAAAAAAATCTATCGGGTACATTTTGAGAAATCTTCATGTATAAAAAAAATCTATCGGGTACATTTTGAGAAATCTTCATGTAAATCTTCTTTGTCATTTTTCTCCACTACGACTTTTTGGCATATGCGCCAAACCAATTCTGAGCTGACGATATGTTAAATATTACTACGTTAAATGTTATAATAAAAGTACCAAAAACGTTAAGAATTTGCTTTGTAGTTTAAAATTTGTATGACAGTTTAAAAATTTTTTTCGAAAATTATTTAAATTATATTCAAAATGTATTAACAAAGTGACCTCAGTACTACAACAATGAAACAATAAAAAAAACAACAGGAATTTTGTTTCTAGAATTGAGACGGCAAGTGTCAAAATGCCTTATAAAAAAAGTAAATAAACAAAAAAAAAATGACGACAAACGTCACACACGAAGAAAATCACTGCAAACAGCTGCGCTTGTGAGGTCACTTTATTAGTACATTCTGATTATATTCAACATTTTTCATTTTTCGAATTTATTCTATGAGTTAAATTTCAGTTATGTATTTTATAAAGCTTTTTTGTAATAGTTGTATTCCTTCAATTTTTCAGAAATGAATAGAACTATTACATTTAAATTACATTACAAACATTTATTTATCCATAAAAATTAGTTAAGTAACAATCAATTCCACTTATAAAACCAAAAGTGGTTTCATTCCGAAAAAAATTTTTCGTTTTTCGTTTTCTGAAGAAGCAAAATACGGAATTAAAACCACTTTCGATCGGAATGGAATTCCATGACAGGCCTGATAATATAAAGTAACCTTCGGAAGGAAATAATTCCCAGTTTCTATTTGTGAAAATTATTTCAGAAATTTTAAATCGTTAATTTTCTCTGAAGAAGTTACACAAAGGTGTGACGATATATCGGATTAAATAAAACAATTATTTTTATAAAAAATAATTCAAAAAATTAATTAATTTACTATTTTAAAATGCCTGATGTTTCTAAATTTTCAGAAAATCTTATGTTATATCTGTTAGTGACCGCAGTACAACTAACAAGGTATTGGCTGTAAATAGTTTTATTTTATTCTAAAAATTTAATTTATCATATTCAAAATTTTTTCATTTTTCGAATTTATTCTATGAGCTAAATTTCAGTTTCAGAAATGACTTTATACACTACCAGACTATTATATTGTATTTTCTTTTTACAAAATACAATTTAATAGTCTGGTAGTGTATAAAGTCATTTCTGAAAAATTGAAGGAATAGAACTATTACAAAAAAGCTTTATAAAATACATAACTGAAATTTAGCTCATAGAATAAATTCGAAAAATGAAAAATGTTGAATATAATATAAAGTAACCTTCGGAAGGAAATAATTCCCAGTTTCAATTTAATTTATCTTTTATAAAATCTTTACTTTTTAAACGAATAGATCATTATTTGTCTTTTTGTTTTGTTGAACCTGTTTGTTTATCTATATGTTTACTGTACATAAGTTCGGCGCAGCCGAATATTTTTTTAGTCGTAAAAAAATCGGCGCAAAGAAGTTCAGCCGCCGCCGACGAATATTTTTGGTCTTCAGCCGTCGCCGAAAATTTTTAATCGGCTTGCTTCTCTGATGGCAAGTATTTAGCTTCGGTTTTTAAACTTCAATCCCATTTTCTTAAACAGCGTCGAAAAAGTTGATAACGACACGGAATGGTCGTATTTCTCGCAATATGAGCGATGCATTGCTGCCACAGATAGATCACTTGGAAGATAACGTAATGATGTATGACGACGACTATAGTTTGACTCATATGATGGAAAACTTTTTATGAATTCAAAAATTCCGTTTTCTTTATCAGATGATAATTTTCTGCCATTTCGATTTTTCCCACGCTTATCCATAAATCCAGTTCCATTAATATTTGCTTTTGCAAATGATTTAATAAATTGTTCTGACTGGCACAAAGTATATCTAATATATTTTTGGTACACCGATATTTTTTGCACCATTAATTTCTAAAAAATAATCGTAAGAATTATCTCTTTTTCTTGAATTTACATCCGTTCTCAACCTCTTAATAGTTTTAGTTTGCTGCACTTCCATTAATCCAGCAACAGCTGCTCTGCGCATACGATATGACCCGTGCGACCAATTATTCTTATGGATTTCATTTTGCTGGCTCCAACTTACGCAATACACCCTCAGGAACTATTTTTCCGGACTTTGAAAAATAAGATTTTCCCTCGTTTCTCAATTTGTTTGCATGTTTGACGATACTGCGGTATCCGCAACACGATGCACAGTGCTTTGGCCCATAGACATAAATCAAAAAAAAACAAGTCTTATATTGTGCTTAAAAATGTACAGATCGATAGATAACAAAATAATTAAAATGAATTTTGAAGAATTTTTAAGATGTAACTCTTTTTGGCGGCGCTAGAGGGCGCCAAAGTTTGAGAATTTATAGTAAAAATGGCCAAACAACTACTTGAGTTTTACATGCTTTAGGAAAACTGTTGTAAAACTGTTGTTTTTTAAAGCACGAGATTGAAATTTGATTTTTTCTGTAGTAGTTTACTATATTTAGAACTAACTGTAAAAAATTTTTATTGATTTATTTTCTCATAAGTGTTTTTTTATTGGTTTGAAAAATGCTTATTATTTACTTAAGCTCTAAAAATTTTCTAACTTTGATGGAATATTAAAAAAAAAAGAAAAATATGGTCTATGGGTTTTTTTCTGATTTCGAATATTTAGACTGTTTTCTAATAACTACAAAAAAAAAAATTGAAAAAATTTTACCACAACTTGAAAAAAAAAAACTTTTTTTAAATGGCTATTTTCATGATTTTTGATCAAATTTTGATAGTTTTCAGGAGTTTAAAAGACAATTAACTACAAATACTGTGAAATATTAATTCAAACTTATACCATTCAATAAAAAACAACAAAAATCAAAATATGTATAAAAAATTTTTTGTGTTTGTCTGCATTTTACGGCATAAGAGGGCGCTGAAATCACAAATGCCCTTGGTTTTTTATTGTTTCAAGAAAATAATTGTTAAAAATTAATTTTTTGGATTACGAGATTCAAATTTTTTTCTGTAGCAGCTAACTATATTCTAAACCATCTATAAAAAAATTTTACTGGAATTATGCTCCTATACATATTTTTTAATGGTTTGAAAAATGCTTATTATTTAGTTAAGCTCTAAAAATTTCTTAACTTTGATGGAATATTAAAAAAAAAAGAAAAATATGGTCTATGGGTTTTTCTCTGATTTCGAATATTTAGACTGTTTTCTAATAACTACAAAAAAAAAATTGAAAAAATTTTACCACAACTTAAAAAAAAATTTATTTAAAAAAAATGCTATTTTCGTGATTTTTGCTCAAACTTTCATAGATTGAATTAGTTAAAAAAAATAAACTATGAACATAATAAGAAAAATATCCAAATAGATATACTATTGAATTAGAAAAATTGACAAGATAAATTAAAAAAAATTAGTATAACAGTTGTGTCTGTTTCTTTTTGTCGACACAAGATGGCGCTAAATTCACAGATGACGTTGGATTTTCATCGTATAAAGAATATTTTCAAAATGTGACTTAGTGCCGTTATTTTTTATTTAAATTGAAGATGGTTACGTGACAGAAGTTTTTTTTGGTAACAGCCTTTTTTTGTAGTAAGAGCAATTCTATTGTGGAGTGTTCGAAAATATTGCATACAGGGTTTTAAATTTAAAAGAAAATAAAAATTTTCTATTAAAATGTGAAATCAATTTATATATTTAATAAATACTTACTTTTACAAACGAGTAAAAGTGAGGGCGCGTGGTTCAAAAAATGAACGTGCACATCTCTAATCAATTTTATTGCAATCAAAATCAGCTTATCAAATTTTATTGGAATCTTTCTATTTTTAAACATAGCTCCCATACAAATCATTCTCCCGAAAATAGCTTTTAATGCCAGCTTCCTTAAAAATATATGTAGTAACATACCAATATAAACCATAGGTTACATATAAACCCTCATCCAAAAAACCCATATATGAAGATGAAGATATCTAAATAATATTCGGCAGAAAGAACTTTGAAACGAATCTTAACCTCATAACATAATTTTGTTCTGGTGGGTCCATGATTGCCCATGGGTCCCAAATAGATTACAATCTAGGAACTTTGTTTTTAAATACTATGCTATATGATATCACATGGTCGGGCTTGACCGATTATACTTTCTTACTTGTTATTTTTGCACGAGCATTTTTAGCGTTTTTCACTCATTTTTTATTAAATGATGTTTTTGTATTTTTCACATTTATAATCCGATTCTACCAAAATTTGGCACACATATATATCTAACAAATATGAATTTTCACACCAAATTTTATTACGATCGGATAATTTTTGGAAGTGTTATAACATTTTTAAGAAAAAGGATATATGGCAGGACCTTGAATCCTTGTTCAGATTTAAGTGAAAATTTGCACATACGTTGCTAGTTGTGTGTGTATTAGTATGACAATTTTTTGTAGTTTTGTGGGCATTATTGAAGCTAAAATTACATTTTTCCATTTCAGGACACATGGGAGGTAGGCGTGTCCTTGGACCGATTTGTCCAAAAATTCACATTTTTCTTAACTAAGCTATTCTATGCTTGTGTACCAAATTTCAAAAATTTCTGACAACTCCTTCTATTTATGTCCCTTCGTTATATGGGGACAAAGCACTGTGCGATGTGTTCTGCCCAATTTAATTTTTTAATAATTGCAAGCAATAAATTTGTAAAATCTGGTCAATCTAAATTTCAGTCATTAATAACCGATACGAATAAAATCATATCATATGGAAATAAGATGATCTATAGGCGAAATAACAGGAATATTTTGAACGTATAGATTTAAGGTGTGCAACACCTTAAAATATTTATTTCATAAATTCATTTCATATACCGATCGACACAGAATCATTATCAGAGTCGATCTAACGAATCAGCCCATAAGTTCATATAGCCCAAATACAAGCTGCTTTCCGGAATAGGGTCTTTGTGCCCACTATCAAACCAATTTTAATGAAATTTCAAACAGGTAGATCCATATTTATATGGACACATAAGCTATGCATTTAAAAAAAAAGGATCACGAGAGAAGATAGGAGGCAATTTCTGCCTCTCCGGAACTATCTAAAAGATTTTAATGAAATTTCAAAAATAGATAGATCCCTATTCATATAGCCATACCCTCTCGAAAAGTTGTTTTTAAATACTGTGATATAGGGTATCATATGGACGGGCTTGAACAACTACTTGTTTTTTTGATGATATTGTTAACCGCAATATAACAGAGTTATAAACCATAATACAAAACTGCAAAATTCAAACTGAACTGAGTTGTGTTGTAGCCGTTATAGGGACAATAACAAATTGTGGGCCCAAGACAGAAAAATGATGAATACCAAGCAAAAGAGTTAAGGAAGTTTGAGTATGATCTACAATATCCACAAACTAAAACCTATCAAATAATAACGGCAAAATAAGCTTAAAACTCAAAAAGTTTTTAATTGCTTATTAAAGAATAAAAATTTACAGAATTAAACACCTTCACAAATTAAATAATAAACCAAATTGCCTCACTAAATACGTCAAACTTCACCACTTAAACTCGGTTAAGTGTAAAAAAGTACAGTGAACACCTATTTTTTTATATTACCGCACTAAAGAGTGAACAAAGTTTAATGGCTCTAAATAGTGAACAAACATTTTGGCGATTTTTGTTTATTTTCTTATTTTGGGAATTTTGGGAAACATGAATACCAGGGATGATAAATGAGAAAACCAATATCGTACCAACGAATTTTTAAAATCGTACTTGTTCGGCCCCAATAGTACTAAATACTTTTTTTATATATTTTTTATTTTATTTTTAAAAACAAAAATGTAATACAATAAAAACAAAAGGTACTTTAAATTCATTTGTATATGTAAAGTATAGATAGCAAAAAATACATGATCTTTAATAATACATAAATTAAAAGTCTAAAGCACATCGCGAACAAGAGTTCTATAAGTCATTCCAAGAAACTTTGCCAACGAAACCATAGGTCAAAAATTAATTTTGGGCCCCAGATTTTTCAAAATAGTCATTTTTCCAAAATATTCAAGAATAGAGGCAAACAAATTGTCTATCCAGACCTGTATCATGCGGGTTTTAGGGTCGAGAAATCCATTTTCATACACTTTTTAGAATTTTCGTCTTTTCTTGTGGAAAATTGGCGAATATTTCTTAAAATGCAATCTAGAATTTTAAACGAAAATGAAATTTTTAAGCGTTCTAAAAAAATGTGCATACGAGCATCTTCGGATTGCATTTGCAAATTTATTGTGTTTACAATTTTCACTATGTACTGCAGAAACAAGAAAGGAGTAGAAAGTCCGAATATAATAAAAAATTTTAGTTTAGCACTTGTAAAATCTCCTTCAAAATAATTCGGAGTAAAATAATAATGGAGTGAGTTTCCACTGTTCCAAAATTTTGTTGATTACTTATGTTGACGAATATTTGAAAATATTATGATTTCGTTCCAAAATATTCTTGAATTGAGAAGAAGTCGCTTTTTCTACTTCGTAGAACGTTTGCAAAAGTGGTTTCTTATATCTTTTAAAAACTTGTCAATATCATCCGAAAATGCACGCTTTTATGCTGCCGCTGATACTAAATTTAGAATGTGGCATAAGCAATCGTTCAATGAACAAGTGCAAAAATCTATTCACAATAGCGGAGTTCAGTGTTTGGTGCAAATGGTCTTGCAAAAGAGAAAATTTAAAATATCGTAGCTGTTTTGTTAAATCCAACAACAAAAAATAGAGTTTCCCTTAGATTTCATAGAAAAACTACATTTTGCATTTTCGCAAGACTATTTGCACCAAACACTAAACTCTAAATATGTAGGTTTGAAATATTTGGAAATAGTACCAAATGAGCCACGGGGGTACCAGCGTACTTTTTAGTTTTGAATTGTACCAAAAAAAGTACAATTGTACCAACTTTATCAACCCTGATGCATACGCACTTTGAGATTTGTTATGAAGGTCATTTGTCTTTCGTTAAGCATAGAAATCGCTTGAACTCTATATTTTTTCGTACACACCTGTGTATTAACAAAAAATCTCATTACAAGCGAGAAAAGCTTTCAGCTTATTTTGGAAAATTCTTCCTCAAAAGACGTATGTATAATGTTGATTATAACATCATTAAAAAAACGCACCAGGTTTGAAGATGAAGAGGCAAAGAGTAACATTTCGTTGCTGTGCATATGCATCTGGATTCCATAAAACCTAATTCTTGACAAAAGTTGAAATATTTAATTTAACTTAATTTTTTTTTATGTAAATATTTAATTCTAGCATATATGTATATACCCGCTACTTCGTTAGCGTCTCCTTTTTCTTCGTGGACATATTTTTATGCCAAAGTTAATTTTTCTAGGTTTAAACTTGTTTAAATTCTAGCAAATAACCCGATACTTTAGTAGAACCAAAAAGCTAAAGAAAAATATCAAATTTCACGTATTTCCTTTTTTGGGTACTATATTTTTCCCCCATTAAAGTATCAAAAATTTCAGTATTGCAGTGGCAGCCCATAATTTAGTACGAATATGTCAAATGTTTTGTAAAAGAAGTACCAAAAATAGTTACGATTTTCACCCCTTAAATGTTCGAATTTCGAAAAAGTACCAAATTTGTGTTAGTATCGAATGTGGTATAAACTTTGTTTCTATGTTTATTGGTTCAAAAGATAAATGGGGTGTCAAAATTTCCAAAATTCAGGTTTTACCCGTTTACTCCCTAAAAGGGCCGAATTTCAAAAAAGTACCAGACACCTATCCGCTTATTTTTCTAAAGAACAACAATAAGTATTAAATTTTTTTTGTATCTCTTTTAGTTTTGAAGATATAAGGTTACCGAATTTTCCCGTTTTTACCCCCTAAACATTCGAATTTCCAAAAATCCCGTCTTAGTGGATCGATTTGGGGAGTGACCAATCTCTCAAATTTTTAGGGTCACATAGATTAAAGGAAAATTTTAAATAACAAATCGTTAAGTTTGCAATAAATTATATGTTATGTTACAAATACCAAGAGTTTCGATAATTTCTAGACTTTTTTAAGCAAAAAAACACAGAATGTCGCTTCAAATTTTTACCATTCGATAATGTGAACTGTATGTACATACTCCTATAACCGCGACAAGAAGTACATATATTGCGATGGAAAAATCTAGTATCAAACATAAAAAATTATTTGATGCCTAAAAATATGCGCAACAATTTTAGATGTATCTATTTAGGTCTAAGATTATAAACCTCTTGTGCAGTGTTCCAAATTAAAGAAAAGGTAAATGTAATCACGTAGTAACATGGAAAAAATAGACTTATGAAATTGTGTATGTATTCAATCAGAACCGACTGATTCCGAAAGAATTCGAACATTTAATATTTCAAGGTTAATTTTACAATAGAAAGAAAAAATTCATCCGTATTAGCGACGAAATAAAATCGACCAGTTTATGGTTATCAGAAACATTTTATTTATTTATTTTTATAATAACACTAGCTTAACCCGGTGTGCTTCGCTACCCCCATCGTTATAAAATATATAAGTATTTAAAATATATATTAACAAAAATTTATTTATTAAATTATTGGGTGGAATTATTGATTCCGCACGGAAAGGAAAATTCGACGGAAATAAATATCGATCGATATGCAAATTGTAATTATTCATTCCTGCGGTATAAGCTTTCCGCAATAACTTTTTAACATCCCTGTTTTAATTATTTCTGAGTTGATATTGTGTTAGCTGTTGGTAAAAAAATATTTTAAACCAGTTGTTGAAATTTTTGTGAGTAATAATTTTTTAAATAAATTAATTTCCGTAAAATATACAAACGCGAATAATATATACATATAAGGGCCATTATAATAACTTGGCGTTAGCTGTTATCCGACAGTTAACAGACGCTTTTTGACAGATAACACATTATTATCTGTCAATTTAATCTTAACTTTAGCTAACTTCAAGTTGTAATAATGGCCCTAAGTGTTATATGGATACCATAGCATTTTTTGTAGGTAGCAGTGACGTTGCTTAGACCTTCGGGTAGAAAGAAGAGTTTTAAGATATAAATCTGAAGATGTGTTACACGTGAATGATAGGGAGTAAGTTGGAATAAGAATTTCAAGACATTTTTAAGGCAAGAAATATTTTGTTTATTTGTCACAGCTTTAAAAAGAATTGTCGGTTAAATAAGGCAGCAACGTCTCGATTTAATTTCATTTAATTAACCATTGCTTCTAATTCTAGGTTGCTTGTATATTTATCTTTTATTATTCCTGTAATACATTTTTTTAAATAACAAAACTAAATTTAATTTTATTAATAATTAGTATTGTGGTTATTTTGTTGAACTATTTATGGTTTTCAATCCAAATTTTTAATATTTTTAATTAGGCTTAAGTTCATGAAATTTAATTTTATTAAATTATTTTTATGAAGAAAGGAATTTTACAACATGAAAATCAATCAGAATTGTTATTGATAATCTTTCATTCTTGACGTGGCCCGGGCTCGAACCCTGGCCGGCAGGTTACCATGACATGTTTCGATCGCAACCACTCGATCTCCTCAGATGGATTTGCCGTCTTACCCTCGCAGCCATCGACGACTGCTGACGTCACTAGTCAAACATCAATCCTTAAACCAAATTGTATTTTAACATTTGGTAGATCGAAATTTGCTTTCCTGAATGATTATCCATTCTAATTGATTTTACAGGTTTTTTCCTTTACTTCTGTTTTTTCGTACTTTCGTCAAGAATTTTTCTTGAAGTCCAAGTACATTTTTTTTGTTTTTTCACTTTGTCTTTCTCTTTTCTGTTGACCTTTTTCAGCACAACTTGAAGGACAAATGTACACATAGAGCTCGTGCCTTAGAAGTAAAGGAAAAAACCTGTAAAATCAATTAGAATGGATAATCATTCAGGAAAGCAAATTTCGATCTACCAAATGTTAAAATACAATTTGGTTTAAGGATTGATGTTTGACTAGTGACGTCAGCAGTCGTCGATGGCTGCGAGTGTAAGACGGCAAATCCATCTGAGGAGATCGAGTGGTTGCGATCGAAACATGTCATGGTAACCTGCCGGCCAGGGTTCGAGCCCGGGCCACGTCAAGAATGAAAGATTATCAATAACAATTCTGATTGATTTTCATGTTGTAAAATTCCTTTCTTCATAAAAATAATTTATTTAATTTTATTTTAATATTTTTTCTTACATTTTTATTCCTTCCGTTATCTTCTCGTTGTAAAATTTTAACGTAAGCAAAATGGCAAAAAATATCTATATTGTGGTTTCAATAATATGGCAATACCGCAATGGTAGAGATGATACCCCAACAACGGAAGGATACCGCACAAACGGAATGAATAATTACAAATTTGGCTTCCGCACAAAAATTGCTTTCCGCACTTGCGGAACGGAATCAATAATACCACCCATTAACTGCTTCGTAGTAAGAGAATTCCGTGGCATTCAGTAGTTTAATTTTATGGGGGGTATTGCTCTCCCTCCGCCAACCCCGCCCATTTTTCTTTTAAAATTTACCATAATAGTGGATTCTTCCACGATTGAAGACTCTAGCTATCATAGTTCTTCAGTAACGTGATATTTAATATTTGCATCCTATGGGGAGTACCACTTCCCCCTCTGCTATTTTATTTCAATTTTGTGGCTCAGAAGATCCTTCTACCAAAAGTTCAACAAAATGCTTGCAGCGGCTCTTAAAATATGAGATATTTATTATTGACATCCACAAAAAAATATGGCACCGCCCCTTTGTCCAACCACACCTTTTTGAACCCAACGACATATTAATTCAGAACAATAGCCTTCTGTGAAAATTTAGTGACGATCGGTTCAGTAGTTTATTAGATATAACGTTTTTTACTTTTTCTATAAAGGGGCGGGGTCACGCCCACTTTTTTAATTAAACGTATTTCTGTTCATGCCAACAACAAATATACCAAATATTATCGCCGTAGGTCAAAAAATGTCATAAATAACACGAATTTAAATTTTGGGTTGTATGGGCGTGGCATCGCCCCTTTGCCCAGTCACAATTTTATATAGCCTAATGTCTCTTCCACGGTCACAGTTACATGCTGTGAAAATTTCAAGTTCATCGGTCAAGTGGTTTGGCCTCCTATAAGAGACAAATTATATATTTATATATATATATACAAATATATATACAAACATTCACTTTTATATATATAGATTGGTAAAAAGTGGTAAATTTAACAAACTTTTATTAAGGATTTAAAAAAAAAAATTATTTTGTATACCTTTATTAAATTTATTAAATGTTTGTAAATACGACGGGTGCAAATAAATAACTAATATCAAAAACAAAAAATTGTTTAAAGTATGATTTAAAAGACCTTTTTCTAATTTGCAGGTTAAGTTTTCCCATCTGGCACGCAATATGACCATGCAACGTACAATAAAATTGTACAAATTATCAGATCAACCGAAAACGAAGGGTTATAGACGCATTGAAACTAAGGACATGGACAAAGCACACAAGCTCATGGATGAGTATATGAAAAAGTTTAATATGTGCCCAGTGTTTAGTAAAGAAGAATTTCGTCATTGGTTTACGCCTAAAGATGGCATCATCGACTGTTTTATTGTAGAAGATGACCAAGGTAACATAACCGATATGACCAGTTTCTACTGTTTGCCATCGTCGGTAATGCATCATCCGGTGCATAAGACCCTCAGAGCTGCATATTCTTTCTACAATGTTTCCACTAAAACTCCCTGGTTGGAGCTAATCAATGATGCCCTTATATCTGCTAAAAATATACAAATGGATGTATATAATGCTTTAGATCTAATGGAGAATAACACATTTTTGCGACCTTTGAAATTTGGTCCTGGCGATGGCAACTTACAATACTATTTATATAATTGGCGGTGTCCAAGCATGAAACCTCAAGATGTAGCTTTAATACTCATGTAGAGAGGAGATAAGAAGACGAAATGTTAAAAATGCGTATCTAGGAGTAAAATATTTTCTTCGCAATTTTTGAAAACATTGAATACTTGGCACAGTTAATTTATATTTTTTTTAGCTTCATCATTTCTATAGTTCGGTTGAGCTTTGGCAATTAAAATATGTTATAATTAAAGTATTTCTTTTAATCAGTAACTTTTAGGATATTTTCAATAAATTATACATACATGTTTGCCATCACCGCCACAACGATCTAGTGTTCCTGTTGTCAGTAGTTGGTTATTTTTTCTTTTCCTTTTTTTAAATCATGTCATAAATCGAGTGTAGTTATTAAAAATCTTATTTTGTTTTTGTTAATACAAACAATTTCAAACACACAAAAAATATATTTTCTAATAAAAAAATCTTGCTAATAATAAAAAAAAACAAATTCAAACTTTTTCGCAAAAAAATTATTTGTTCATAATAGCGGGATATTCTTATTTATCTGCCTCATCAAACTTACATTTTTGGTCATTGGGATAGTAATGAAAACTCACACGTATGGTTTGATTAAAATCAAAATATGTACATTAGAGCGACTCACCAAAATAGTGCTTGATGTACCCTCCTAAAAATTAACCTTGGACTTTTTAAGATTACATTTTAAATATTTCGGCTCCAGCTTTGACCTCTCGTGAGCTGGACCAGTTTGAAAAAGGGTATATTTTAGCATGTTTTGTTAATTTGAGAATCTGTTTCCTTACCAACATATGCAAATTGGGTATCGTAAGAAAGGTGAGAAACTAAATTCGCTTTCATATTAGAGTTACTACAAAATTGCATGTATATATATTCCAGAGCACCGTGTAAAATGCATCTAATTTGCAGAAATCTAAATTATTTACATACAAAGATGATATACTTGCCAAAAGATAAAACTTGATACCCATATTGCCCTATGTAAAATGAAGGGTTACCACCCCATTGCATTTTTGCCAAAACGCGAACTAGCACGAATTTCAAAAAAAGCTGAGACACGTATTTAATTAAATCGACTAAAGATTAAAATATGTTAATTTGGCACTTTTATTACAAACAACCCCGAACAAAAAATTCAAAAACCGTTTTTTTTTACAGAAAATTATTAAAAAAAGAACATGGTTAGGTTAGGTTAGGTTCCATGGGCAGCCATCAAAAGACAGCTCACTTGGGTCCTTCAGTGGTCCCTTTGTGATACCCGGCGCCAATGCCCATCTCCTAGATCAGTCATCCAGATGGCGTCACTGCAGGTTCCAACCACTTCGTCTTCCTAATGAAGAGAAGGAGCGATTTCAGTTCTGTCATGGACAGATCCCCCAAACAGGAAAACATCGGTTCCCCAAGGTATTTTTCCCTGATGCCCCGCAGTCCAGGGCAATGACAAAGGAAGTGAAGAACAGTCTCCTCTTCCTCCTCGTTCTGACAACTCCTACAGTAGTCATTAAATTCCAGACCCATCCTCGCAGCATGAGTCCCCACCGGCCAGTGTCCAGTTAAAACCGATATCACCGTCCTAATCTGGTTCCTGTTGAAACCAAGTAGAGAGCTAGTTCTCCGTTCATCATATCCAGGCCAAAGGATCCTGGATATCAAGCAGGTGGATTCACAGGTCCACCGCATCTGCGCAACTCTATACGACTCGCGCCTGATGAGTAATTTACAGTGAGCCATTTGAAGACCAACAAATTGATCGATGAATACGTCATCCATGCGACCACCTTGTCTGGCCAGCCCATCTGCCATTAGATTACCCGGGCACTCCGAGTGACCCGGTATCCATATAAGCGTTACCCTTGAATGTTTCGCAATCTCATCCAAAGACATCCGACATTCTACAGTTAACCTAGATGTCGTGTAGACACCCGCTAGGGAAGCAAGGGCAGCCTTGCTGTCAGTAAATATACGTATATCTCCCGATATGCGATGATACCTCAGCCAGTTTGCCGCCCGCCTTATAGCCGAGATTTCCGCCTGCAGGACACTGCATCCGTCCGGCAGACGAAAGGAAACCTTCACATCCAGTTCCTCTATGAAGAAACCTCCGCCAACTCTCTCACCCTTCCTCGAACCATCAGTATAAACCCCTAGGGTAGGTTCTCGGAAGGAATCAGACAGCACGTCGCCGTGCGCCACTTGTGTCACGAACCCCGCGCCAAAGAACGGCACCGGGGTGCAGTAATCCACACCGTCAGGGACAATCGTACTTTCGATTATTCTGGCATGTCCATAGTCACGGGTCGACCAGCCGTTCGTTGCGTGCAGCCGTGTCGCCGAGCAAAGAGCCAACTGTTTGGCCGTTATGTCCACCGGGAGCCAGTTCAATAACGTAAACAGCGCCTTCGTGGGAGTAGATCGCATTGATCCCGTGATCATCAACGCGACAAGTCTGTATACTTTCTCAAGCATTGCTCGGTGTGTGCTCTTATCCAATGCAGTCCACCATACAACGACTCCATAGTACAGGGTCGGCTTTACTACAGCTTCAAAGATCCAGTTGACACACCTCGGGTTCATACCCCAGTTTCTGCCAATTGCACCCCTACACGCATAAATGGCAACTATTGCCTTTTCCACTCTCATCCGGACATTAAGTCCCCATGACAGCCTGCTATCCAGAACCACGCCCAGATACTTGGCACTGTGAGATATCTGAAGCTCGGTTCCATTTAACCTTGGAAGTCTAAAGTCCTCGGTCCTATACTTCCTCGTAAAGAGTACCAGTTCCGTCTTAGACGGATTTACACCCAGTCCGCACGATGCACTCCAGATGCTGAGTACCCTCAAGGCAGCCTCCATACACTGGGACATAACTCCCAAATGCCTCCCTGTGATGGCCACTGAGACATCATCAGCATACGCCACTACTTTGATCCTCATGTTGTCCATCTTTGTCAACATGGTGTTCATAGTCAGGTTCCACAATAGTGGGGATAGAACTCCCCCTTGGGGAGTGCCCCTGTTCACCAGCCTCTGAACACTGGTTTCACCTATCGTAGAGCAAATGACCCTATTCCTCAATAGATTGTCCACAAATCTACATATGCCAACATCGATCCCCAGACTCATCATGGACGTCACGATAGAGTCCGGGTTGACATTGTTGAAGGCTCCCTCAATATCGAGAAAGGCCACTAGTGTGTACTCCTTGAATTCGAGCGATCTCTCAATAGTTCCTACTAGAGAGTGAAGAGCCGTCTCAACAGACTTACCCTTTGTGTAGGCATGTTGAGAGGCAGAGAGTAGACCTCTTGGGATAGTCATCCTCAAGTGCACATCGATAACCCTCTCAAGAGTCTTTAGAAGAAAGGATGCAAGACTGATCGGTCTGTAGTCCTTCGGCTCGGTGTGAGAGGCCTTACCCCCTTTGGGTATAAAGACCACTCTACACAGGGTCCATTTCACAGGAAGATACGAAAATCTAGCGCATCCCTTGTATATGGCCAACAACCAGGGTATTATCAGGGCCGAATTCCTCTGCAGGTCCGCCGGAATTATACCATCCATACCCGGAGATTTACATGGGCTAAAGCTATCGATAGCCCATTTAATCCTGTCATAGTCCAATGGAATGGACATAGGAATGGGAGCCGCCTCCCACGCTTGATCCCGCATACCCCATTGGGAGTTTCCAGGAAAGTGAGTATCAATTAACACCTCTAGTGTTTCTTGACTATTTGTAGTCCAACTACCATCCGATTTCCGGACGTAGGTCGGAACCATCGGGCTCGAGGCCATTATCTTACGTAACCGGTTCGTCTCAGAGGATCCTTCCACGCCGCTACAGAAGTTCCTCCAAGCAGTCCTTTTCGCTGATCTTACCAAGTTTCTAAACTTATTCAATGATGACTTGTAGTCCGCCCAGTTGCCTTGGCGCTTCGCCACATTGAACAGCCTACGACAGTCAGTTCTCGCCTGCGCAATGTCAGGATCCCACCATGGTGGCCGGTTCCTACCCCTACGCACCCTTGGCTTACACGCCAAGGACGTCGCCAACTGCAGTGAGTTCGAAAGCAGATCCACTGCCGCATCGATCCCCCCGATATCATCAACCCTAGGAGGGTCAGATAGAGACCGGATCAGAGAGGAGTGTTGAATCCCCCAGTTCGCCCGTCTCCTGTTCAATATAGCCATCGATTCCGAAGACCTAAGCCCTAAACTAAATTCCACATAACTGTGATCAGAGAGTGAACATTCATTCGACACCATCCAACTCTCGATCAAATTGATGTGGTTTGTACTAACTAGCGTGACATCAAGAACCTCACACCTATTTGCAACCACAAACGTAGGCTCACAGCCCCTATTTACCACTCCTAAATTATAATTAATAATAAAGGAGAAAAGCGACTCACCTCTTACATTTGTGTCCGTACTACCCCATATAGTGTGGTGCGCATTAGCATCGGCACAGATTACGATCGGCGTTCCAGTGCCCGCAGCCTTTATTACGGCATCACGGATAAGCCCGTTGGGAGGGTCCTGCCCGTGGTCATGCGCCATATACGCCGAGACCATCCAGACTATGCCGTCCGGTGTCTCAAGAGCAACAGTAGAGGTATCTTCATCACTGTAATCAGAAAGAATGAAGATATTCAAAGAGTTTTTAGCTAAGACACAAGATCTTATGTTACCTGTACCTTTCGCAAACAATAGCTTGTAGCCTTTTAGGTTTAGTCCGCAAACCCGATTCTTGTGAATCCAGGGTTCTTGGACCATCACGAGCTCCTCCCCTCTTTCCACCACACGGAGGAGCAGTGCAGCAGATGCTGCTTTAGAGTGGTGGAGGTTTATCTGTAGAACCTTCACCATGATCCATTTTGGCGACCACTGTGATGTTGACGTCCTCCTGGTCAGACTCCAGCAGCACGTCCTCATCAACCATGTCACCCAAGTGATCAAAGAAGTCACCCACCAATCCTGAGACAGACTGGGTATCCTCTTTGTCACTTGAGCCCACGGCATCGTCGCAAGCCATGCTTTCCTCAGGTTGCTTGGCCTCACTTACCAACGGAGCCGGATTGCCCTTGTTTTCACTTCGGTAGACACGGAGCAAGATCGTACTAAAACCATAGTAGAGCTTGCCCTGCCTCTCCCTCAGTGGCTCCAAGGATTGCTGGTTAATAACCACAATCGCCGTCCTTGAGGACCCCTCAGCAGCTGAAACCTTCACTACTTTCCAGTCCTGTGTGGGCAGTTGAGGGTTGCAGCACTGAATGATCCTCAAGATCTCCTCAGGTTCAGATGGTTCGGCGGGGATGGTGGCGATCGATCTCGGCCTCCGTGGTATCTCACCAACTAACACCACGTCAAGCCTGGCACCTTCCCAAACCTCTCCTAGTAGTTCAATGGCCCGCTTTAGAAGCAGCGCTGAGCGCTCATCTGCGCAAGCCATCAGCTTCACGTGACCCTGGTACCAGCCAGCGTCATCGCATTGAGGGGGTGGCCCTGGATTTTCCCTGAGGATCGTCCAGAACACACCCATGAGTTTTTGTTTTACCAGATCCCACTTAGTATGAGAAATGGCACCATTATCAACGCTTCTGTCGATGATAGCTCGTACAAGGTGACCTTTGGCCACCTCGCTAAAAGATTTGAAATTTTGGGACGTTTCGTCCCTGGTTGCTGTTTCACGGCTGCAGCTTCCTCCTCCGAACGTTGCCGTTTAGGCATTGTCACCTTTCCAGGGACTGGAGGAGTAGCACTTGGCAGCTCAGCTATGTGGGCTTTTGCCCATGCCAATGAAGCTTTTTGCTCATTGGTGAGGTCTTCAGCTTTCTTGGAGCCGAGAATATCGATAAAACGCAAGGCAGCACGCCTTGTGTTCGAAGCCCTCTTTGTAGGGTTTTTGTGCCAAGGGGACTTTCTGCGGTCGCCGAGTTTGGCGGGGGGAGGTGCAACTTTGGGATTGGATGTTATCATCGCCATCCCTCCTTGCACAATAGACACATGGGAAGCTGCATTGTCAGGCGACTTAGTCATACCCAACTTTGCAGCACCCGAGGCAGGGGTTTTATCCGTTCCAATGACGGAAAGGGCTTGAGCGGTTTTTGAGGTACTTGGAGCGAAGTTCAGGGGTACCTCGCCGCAGTTTTTGGAACAGCCGCCTTCTGGTCGAGCTGCCTTACCACTTCCGATCAGCTTGGGCCGATCTTCATTGGTTGCCTGGGCTGTTACAGCTCCTGGCTTTTTCGTCACGCTGTCAATCGTTGTCCTTTTTCTCGCCTGTCCGTCATCAGTTATCGTTAATTGTTTTTTTTGTGTTTGTTTTTGTTGTTTTTGTTTTTGTTGTGCCTGTTCTTGTTGTGTTCGTTTTTCAGAATTGTTGTTCATTTTTGGTCCCACGAGTGTAGGGGAATTGAAAGGTCCACCACGTCATAGCCCCCATTAACGTGGTAAGGGCGTGGTCTATTTGCTGAGGTGCCCAGGTATCAGCAAAGCTCCGTACTAATACAGTCGGTAACCCCTGACTGCAAACCAACCGATAGGCACGGGTCGCATAACACCTCGGTTTAGGGGATGGATAACTTTTCGTCGCCAAGGCCTTTAAGTTCCTTGCCTTCGCCTCGGGAGTCACCAGTTGCTGGCAAAATGCCCGGGCCAAGACACGAACCACAGCCAAGACTTAAGCCACCACATCGCTTCAAGATTGTTATCCATAATAGAACATGGATGATCGTCCTTGGACAAATTGTATATACAGTTGGACGCGCCTTAAAACCTTTCTTACGATACCCATTTTGCATATGTTGGTAAGGAAACAGATTCTCAAATGAACAAAACATGCAAAAATATACCCTTTTTCAAACTGGTCCAGCTCACGAGAGTTCAAAGCACGAATTTTGCTTCCATACAACTTGAGTCGCTCTTATGTACATCCTTTTGATTATCCCAAAAATTTTAAGACAGAACGGCTTAGAGTGATTGCAAAAAACTCACACTTGATCAAATGTAATTTTTTTTGCGTTTATAGAATCAAATCTATTCAATCAGGCACATTCGCTGTTGGTTTTAAATCAGTCAAATAATGCGCAACTCGTTTTCTGTGTGATTTAAATCATCGTTAAGCTTCGTGGGTCAATTTAGATGTTTGTGCATTTGGTTCGACATGATTTGGTGAAGAATAAATATGTAAAAAGCTAGAAATTAATGCAGTGATTTATTCTGAATTTTCATCGTTTGTCGAATGCAACTCATAATAGTGAGTTCCTTAAACAAATTTCTATGACGGGAACAGAATTCATAGTTTTTTGTAACAGAATTTTATATTTAAGTATTAAAAACATTTGACATACGTACATATGTACTTAAATTAATATCAATCAGACAAAAAATTCGAATTAACAATACATTTTAAATGGGCAGTTTTACAATAAATTAGGTTCGTCTTCTGACAATAACAGCATTGGCTAACTGAACAATACGATTAAAGTCAGTTTTTGAATGAACACGCCAAAATTTACAACGGTACCACATCACAGCAGGATAGTTGGGACTTGATATGCCATGAAATATTCTAGCAACGTTACGACCACTGAAGTTATTTTCAGGATACATATTAATAAGGGCTATAACATCAGATTCTAATTCTCCATCGGAAGTATTAGATTGCTAAAAATAGTTGAAAAAAAATTTACATACATATGTATTCGCGTTTTTCTTAATTCTACATAAATAATAAGCCGTATACTAACATCTACTTCTAGTTTCAAGTTTTTTGGATAATCATTGCAAAAATAATCACGTATAATGCCTTTTAATTGATCAGAACGATCATTGGAAAAGAATTCATTGCAGCAGGGACCATAGGATCTGTATGCCACAGATGATAAACCTTGGAAAACATATTGGAGCTGAAAAATAATTTTAATGCATTTTGTAGTATTTAAGTTTGGATTAGATATGAATGAAAATCAATAAGTTATACTTGTATTAGTTGTGTTTGTTCCTGCTTAACAGCTCGGTTGTATAGCGTATCAAGGGCATCATCGATTTCTTCGGCAGTAAAATCTCCTGGAGCTTTAATACGAAAACCCAAATCATAAAAACTAACAGTTATAGGCGACCGTTTGGAATTACCATTCACTAAGACGAACAATGTTAGCAAGTTTTTATAGAGCTAAAAGTAATGGTTACCTTGTACCCACTCCAAATTTTTTAACTGATATTTAACGACGCCACTATTCCATCCGATCGCGGCAGCAACATCAACAACTGAAAATTCAATTATGTTAGCTTCTTCCTTAAAAGAACAATTCTTTATTTCCATTGCAATCGCCATTGCTAAAGGTGGACATTCTTTGGCTGCATGTCTAGAAAAAAAAGGTATACTTTATGAGCTGGTTTTTTTAAGTCAATAGCTTTTTGCTTACTTAAGATACTTTGGCCCACCATATGATATTACTTTTGCTTTAATATAGGCATTGCTTAGAACATTTATGCACCACCGATCGTCTAATTCCATATAACACAACAGTGTAGATATGTTCTCTTCTGGTATATCTAAAGCTTCGACTGTCTTTTCTATGGAAAACCCAATTTCATGTCCGGGGCACACATGGGATCTTGCCTTAAAGCTTCCTTTGTTGCCAAAATCGGATGCATCTGTTTTTATTTTGTTTTGAACTTCGTTGTCTATTGCTGAACATTTTAGCACACCACCACCACTAGACGTAATTAAATTTTTTAGACCCATTACAAGTACTTTGATGCCACCAACTTACTCTTTTAGGTTTTTATCACACGAACAAGATACAAAGATATGCTGCAGCAATTTCCGAATAACATGACGGTCTAATGAATTGGCATATATATGCCTTTTTAACTCATTTTTATCGCTGCCATTGGCGTCCAAAAAGAGATGACAATGTGAAATTTTGTTATCACGACCAGCCCGACCAACTTCTTGAACGTAGCTTTCAAAGTTACGAGGCATGTTATAATGTATGACAGCCCGTATGTCAGGCTTGTTTATACCCATACCAAAGGCTATGGTAGCAACCACTATACGCAGTTCATTGCTCATGAATGCATTCTGGATGGTGCGTCTTCTTGATGCTGGCATACCAGCATGATAGGGTTCCGCGTGCCAGTTGACTCGTTTACGCTTCTTTTTGCCACTTTCCGGCTCTGGTACTTTGCGATCTTGTAAGCAGGTACGCAGGTACACCGCTATACGCTCACATTCATCACGACGAGTACAGTAGATTATAATAGATTGACAGATTTCAAATCTTTTGCTGAGTAATAATTGCAACAAAGCCAAATCGCGATTTTCATCCTTCGATACAGAAAGTATTAGATTTTCGGGAAGCGGAATATCGCTAATTACACCTTTCTCACCATCGATTATACCCAAATGATTAATGATACTCATACGGGTGGGAAGAGTTGCCGTGGCAGTAAGACCTAGTACACATTTTACACCCAAGTTTTGCTTGAGTACTTTGCAAATCATTAAATAACTTGGGCGAAAATTGTGACTCCATTGTGAGACACAATGAGCTTCATCTATACAGGCAAAAGCTATAGGGGGCAATTGCCTTAATATGGAACCAAAGCCTGTTGAACGTTCTCCCGCTACAACGGCTTCTGGCGATACCAACAGAACATCAATTTCACCATCTGTAATCATTTGCATGATTTTTAATTTTTGTTGAGGTGTCTGGTTAGTGTGCAAGCAATGTGCACGCAGAAAATGTGGTACACCCGTCACCTGATCCTCCATTAAAGATACCAACGGTGATATGACTAAAGTTATGGATTTCTTATGTTTCGAATATAAATAAGCCGGCAATTGGTAACACAGTGATTTACCACTGCCAGTCGACAGCGTCACCAATGTTGACATTCCGGATAATATACGCATTACTGCACGGTTTTGCCCTTTGCGGAAACTAGTGTGTCCAAACATTTTAAGAGCTTCCAAGACTTCGGTCGTCACTTCTTTAACACTCCCATCAGCATTTAGATCATATAAGGGACCAACACCACGAAATTGGGTTGAATTATTGGCGTTCGGATTGGCTGGGTCGATTCCAGCCGCCTTAAGAAATTCATCTGGTATTTTAGATCCAACATATTTTTTTATAGGCGATATTGTTTTTCGTTTTTCTAAAGTTGCTGAGTCAATATCAAAGTTTTCCAATTCTTCATCAGTTTCCATCAAAATCGTTTTCTCTTCTTTGGGCAGATTTTCACCATCGCTATTATTTTCAATATCGCTGTTGATAGCGCTGACTTTAGCCTAAAATTGAATTTCTTCAATTAAAGAAAATAAATCTCTGCAGGTTTATTGAAACCTATAGTGGTTTATTGTTTTGTTAGAAGGTATGTTGAAAGTGCTAAGGTTCCTAAAGACCCACAGAAGTACAAGTAGGAAAGTTTAACTTGTAGTTATTTATGCCGAATTTCGTTGCATTGACAATACTTGCAGGAGAGTTTTTGCATTGAAGTGGAACGAACTTTTAGGATTTAAAATTGTAAAGGAAGCTTAAGATGTATACAAGTGATATAAGCTGAATTTTATAAAAGATTTGTGTCATTAACGCCCGTTTTCACAACTTACCGATAGCTAAAGTTAGGATTTTGTCGGCCGTATAAAAAGTGTTCCCTTTTTGCAACTTTACTTTAATCTAACAGGTAGGACTTATCGCTCACTTTAGGTTTAAGTAAACTTGAAATAATAGAACATTTTGTATACGGTCGATAAAATCCTACCTTAAGATATCGGTAAGTTGTGAAAACGGGCATAAAAGTGATTATCATATTATGAACTAATCGCCATAAAATTTTGTGAGGTAATTTCTATAGCGTCCAGATGAAAGAATAAATCTATTTTTAAAATTTAAGAAGTCTTTGTTTAGTTAACGTTTTATAAAATTTCATTAAATTTGTGACAATATTTTATTCCTCAAGGTTGGTTTGAATACCCCCAGCTAGCATAGGCTGTTTGTTAGATGATTGTCTTACATACAGCTTCTAAAATAATCTTCTGATGGTAACGAAAACAAAAATATCTACATACTTCTTTATTACTTTTTTATATATTTTTTAACACAATAAAAAAAAATTTTAATGATTACACTAGCCAACAAGGTTTTAGAATGGAGCAACCAAATATCTATCCTAGGGTAATTTGGTGGGCTGAATTCGAATCTGTATTTGGTTTTTCGCCATCACGTCAGGTTTTTGAGATACAAAAAAATGTTTTAATTTGTTTCTTACATAAAAAATCACTAGTTTATTTAAAAATCAATGAATTTTCAAAAGTGAATGGCGTTTTTGAACGTTGTTTGTATTTTGTTGGTTCGGTTTAACGTCCAGCAAAAGTCTCCCAGCATCGTTTTGTCTCAAAATCCTTGATAAATTATTTCAATTTTCATTAAGGTGAGCACGCTCCCCTTGTTCGCGCTCGCTGCACCTAGAATATGCAAAACATTGTCGGTGTCCACGGTTTGACCAAATTTCTGACTGCAAAGCCAAACTAATGTAAATACGCATATTTTAATGACTCTGATATTACATATCCCTTTTTTTCAACCAAATATTCACCACACATAAAGCAAAAAAAGCTTGAATCAGTAACAAACGATCTTCCTAACAGGCTTAAATGCTACTATTATGAAGATTTAGAATTAATATGGGCTTCTGTCAAATAAATAATTGTGAAATTGTAGTGTCAGTATTGACTGTTTTACAGTATAGCCAGCATGCGATAAAAATTTAACAAGACGTGAAAGCCTAATTTGTATGCCAGATTCGAATTCAGCGCACCCAGACTAGTTAAAAAACTTTCTTCGTTTCTGCAGTCAAAAAAATTTTTTTTTTCAAATTTGTAGACCAGTTTTATTTCAAGTGTATAAAAACAACAACGTTACACTTTGTTTATCTTTCGTCAAGCCATTATCAAATGAGCCTTTTGCGGCTCTGTATGAATCATTTAATAATTATACGGCTGGGCATTTCGAAATTTGTAAGATAATTCTTACATGATCATACGATTCTTGAAAGATTCTTTTAAAGACTCGTTAGATAACATTTACACACATTTCAAACGATTGCTCTTACGATTAACATAAGCACCTTTCACTGTGTTGTGGAAGTATCTCAGTACACACGATTAAAAATGCTAGCTGGGTATGATGCCTTGGCAAAAGAAACATCAACACAAAAGCAAATTAAAATTTTATTAAACAATACCTCATCATCGTTATCATTATCATCGCTGTTGTCGCTATTAATTTTATCCATTTGATTATAAATGGCAGCATTAGGGGCTTGAGGCATTTTAGCTATGTTTCGGCTATGCACAGCCACCGCTGATTGGCTAGCCATACGTTCTGCTTCTTCTAAAGTTGGAAATGGTGAGGGATCTTCTTCTAGTTGAGCCGTTAATGGCAATAGAGAATCTCCTTTAATTTTACAATTTTGCGCAAAATGTCCAGCTTGACCACAATTAAAACATTTTATGGTGCCACCATCACAACCACCCATATCCATATTCGGTCCAGTTAGAGCAGCAATGCGCTTTTTATGTTTCCATAATTTTTTTTTATATTTCGAATAGTTGACAGTTTTTTTACCACGCACAAAAGTTTTCTTCTGTATGTTGATAGTAACAAAATTTTCATTGAGTTTACCTGTGGCAATTTTTTGTTCTAGCTTGCGTCTTTCTGCAGCCCTCTTCTCTTCAGCAACCGTAATTGGCATTGGTCTTGTTGATCGACTGCTTCGTATTGGTGCAATAGAACTTATGTATTTCTGGGCTATATTATCGGCGTTATTTAAATCAGCTTGATTTATGCGTGGAACAGAAGTTATATCACCTCTTTCCAAAGCTAAAGTGTATTTCAGATCTTCCGGATTAAGTGGTTGTCCTTCTAAATCTTCTGGCAAGTTTTCACTCTTAGTTACTTTCTTTTTACTAGAAGTTCCAGTACTAGTTTTGGGTTTTTTAATTTTAGCAGATATCTTAGTTCTTCTCTCTTTAGGGGATGTTGTTTTTGCGCTTTTTCCTTCGGTAGTTTTTTTTCTTTTAGCACTGGGTTTTTTTCTTTTTGCTTTGGACTTTTTCTCCGCATAGTCTTCATCATACTCTTCCGCTGAGAAATCATTTTTTAAATTATCGCAAGGTATATTAGTGCCTTTCAAACCGGTTTGAGCTTGTGTTTTATCTACACTGTCTGTTTTTTCCTCAGATTGAAGTGATTCTATCGGCATAACTTTCCTTTTCTTGACAATATGTCGATATTCCTGCGATTCGTTTTCTTCTTCGCTATCATCTACCACAGAATCAGAATCTTGAAATATAGACGTTTTCGTTTGAAATTTCTTGCTCGATTTTAGTGGCATTTCTTGGCACGTTGACAAGTTGTCTGTTTCCACTGGAGTTGGTTCTGCTATCATTTGAAATTTTGACATATTGAGATTCGTTAGACCATAGATAGATTTTCTACTTGTTGATGGAGTACTCCGACCATTATTCACTTCCATTTTTTGCATTATTTTATTTTTTAAGCCATTTTGAGTTGTATTTCGTTCCAACCATTCCTCGTCAACTTGTGTTTTTATGTTCTCCTTCGATTTCTCTACACCTAAAAATGAATTTGTTGCATTCATGGCTGCCGCTTGTTGCTCCTTCGCTTTTTGTAACAAAATAGTTTCCAAATCCGGTAAAATTTCTTTGCTGGAATTCAAACTTTCGTTTAAATTAATTTGACTACCACGCAAAGAATTATCCAAGACAGATTTTGACAACGATTTTCTAGGATTTCGTTTAGAAAACGAAGAGTTCTCAAATAACTTCTCTTTGAAATTCGGCTTAATACTTTTGCGTGCGAGTTCTTTTTTCTGCTTTTTTTCGGACTTAATGCCCACTTTTGGACCCCAAGCATTATTATTTAGTGTCAATTCTTCGACGGGCTCAAATGTCTTCAAATCGACAGTTTCACTACTGTTTACCAGCGCAAAGCCTTCGGGCAATTCTGGTATGTTGGAAAAGCTATTGTAATTTCCACGGGTAGAAGGATCTTCATTACTTTTTTGTTGTTCCACCAACTTTGTTATATCTAAGGGTAACTGCGGGCCACAATTTGTGCTATCGGTAAGACTTACATCCATATCAATATTCTGTTGAGACATTTCCAAAACATCAAAACCATCATCTGATAAAACATCATTAAGCGTATCCTCTAAAAATGAAGTTTTTAATTTATAATACATTTTGTAAGAGTCTCTGATCTCCTGCGAAGCTTCACGTATATCGTACTAAAATAAAATGTAACTAACAAATTAATTCATAATTTTAATTTATTTGAATATACTATTTACTTTAGACGGTATCCTTCCATGTTTTTTTTTAAAGTCTTTTTCCCATAGCTTTACTCGTAGTTTATATTTTTGATACTTTTGTTTAAATACTGGATCTTCCATTTTTTTAATAGTTACTACAACATAAAAGTTGATAATTATATTTTTCTACTTTTTGATAAAATTTGTTAGAAATTGTGTTTACATGAGTTTTATTTTGTAAGGAATTACGCGCAAATTTTAAAATAGAAGAAGCATTGAATTCAGTGTTGCCAGTCCATGTGTGATTACACATATTTTGTGCAATTTGTACACTGAAACAAAAAACGCTTTTTAAAACAAAATTTTGCGTTTTTATTTTAAAATTGCATCAATTTTTTCGAAAAATATTAAAAAAAAAAAAACGTTCAATTTTATTTTAAGAATAAACGGTATGGTTTATAAAATAAGGCAATACAAATTATATTTAAAACAAAAATGTACGTTTTCGTATCAATAAATAATACTTTTTAACTAAAACTTTTAAGAACAAAAAGGTTTCTTTTATATTAAAAGGCAACACTTTTGTTTTTACTATAAAGCGGCTCATACACTTGCAATAAAATTGTTCAGTTTTACGTATTGTACACATATCGCCAATGTGTATGTGATATTCGAAGGTGGCACAATATACATATTGGCAGCAATCAAAAGACTTTTGATTTTTATTGCACAACAACTAGAGAGTGAAATGTGTTGGCAACATTGCACAATGTTGTTTATGTTATTCCTATAGGTTATGTTCACCTTTCTATTGAATGAATGAAACTATTGTGGGACTTATTGAGTAACCCTGTGGCCACACGGTCAAGTTGTTCTTGATAGTCTTTTACATATACTGCTTGCCAAAATTTACATAAATTGAAAGCTGTGACGTAGGCTGCATTCAATTTTTGAGCAATTAACTTTCAAGATGTCATCAAGAAAACAAATTACAAAGATAAACGAAAAATTTGCTTACTAAACTTGAAATGGAAAGAGAATTTTAAAGGCAAGTCCGTATCAATTTTTAAAAGTATGAGTCTATTGGTAAAAAAGTGTGAGTGTATTAAAACTTGATAGGCACAACTTGACCGTGTAACCCTCAAGTAATATAGGACAAAATGAAAAAATACTATGGCGAATATCATATACAATAATATGGCAAGCAGTGTTGCCAGTGAAATTTCGAGAAACATACATTTTACCCTGCGGCCACACGATCAAGTTGTTCTTGATAGTCTTTTACTTGGTGGCCACACGATCAAGTTTTGCCTTTCAATTCCGTTCAATTTGTGCCGGTTCACACACGTCAAGTTTGACTCGTCAAGTCTTGAGTTTTTAGGAGAGAGGGGAAAAGAAATGGCATTCTCTTTACCCTTCTCTCCTAAAAGCTCAAGACTTGAAGAGTCAAAATTGACGTGTGTGAACCGGCACTTTGCAATGCACTCTCACTTTTTTACTAACACATAGGGATGAAACGATACCTCTAAGGTATCGATACTTTTACTCGATGTGGTATCGCTCGTAAAGTATCGATACCTACTTAGTATCGAAAAAAAAGCATCGATACTAAGTTACTTGTATCGGTACTTGTATTGGTTTGTATGATAAAAGAATAGGAAGCAGTATTTAAAAACGTTCTTATTAGTGTTTTATTACTATACAATAAAATAAGAACTTCGACCTATTAGAATTTTTGTGCAAACAATAAGTGTAACGATTGAGACCACTTTTAGTTACCACTTAGTACCAATTTCCTTTCGAAAAATCTTTTTCATCTTAGGAAACAAAATTTTATAGAACGTTCAGGATAACAGCCTTCATTCACCTTTTATTCCAGAAATCAACAATGTCACTTTGAATTTATTTTAAATGTAAATATGTATTTTATTTTTAAATTGATAAATATAACAAGTTAGAGTGCTATATTCGGCAGTGCCGAATCTTTGATACCCTCCACCGATAGTTCGAATGTTTAAAGAGTAATATTTGTATGATGTAATTATAATCTTAAACTGTGACGATTTGTTATTAATTATGGTTTTAGGCGACTAAACTGTTTTCCAGTAGTAGGGTTTATATGGGGCCTAGGGTAAATTATGGACCGACCATCACGAAATTTCACAGCGTCATTTCTAGTCCTTTAAAACTGTGACGTACCAATTTCTGTTATGCTAGCATTAGTAGTTATGGTTTTAGGTGTACTAAACTGTTTTCCGGCAGTAGGGTTTCTATGGGGCCTAGGGTAAATTATGTACCGATCTTCACGAAATTTCACAGTATCATTTATAGTCCTATAAAACTGTGACGAGCCAAAATTTGTTATGATTGCATTATTTTTTACGGTTTTAGGCGTACTAAACTGTTTTCCGGTAGTAGGGTTTATATGGGGCCTAAGGTAAATTATGGACCGATCGTCACGAAATTTTACAGTGTTATTTCTTGTTCTAAAAAACTGTGACGTTCCAAATTTTGTTACGCTGGCGTTATTTTTTACGGTTTTAGGCGTACTAAACTGTTTTCCGGGAGTATTTTTTATATGGGGCTTAGGGTAAATTATGGACGGATCTTCACGAAATTTAACAGCATGATTTCCAGTGAAATAAAACAAATTTTTGCAAAATCTTATCTCATTCCGTGCCTTGTTCCAGCATTTATGTTATTTTTTGTAACAAAATTATCAATTTTTTTAGGTGGTAGTTCCACATTTTGATTCATAGCTCTGGTCCTACAGAACCGATTTTGCTGGATTTCAATCCCAAACTGCTTAGGATAACTACAAGCAATTTGGCACCAAGTTTGTTCATTTGTTTTGAGTTGTTCGAAAGTGAACGTGTTTTCAACAGACGGACAGACGGACATGGCTAAATCGACTTAGAATTACTCAAGGACCCAGAATATATATACTTTATGGGGTCTGAGATGAATAATAAAAAAGTTTCACACGGAATGACAAACTTAATATACCCTCTTCACTACTAATTGTGGTGGAGGGTATAAAAAGCATATAGAAGTAAACGTCGAAAAACTAATCCAAGTATGCCATATTGTTCCTTATGCACTTGTCAATGATAAATACAGTCAAATCTCAATAATTCGTACCCCGATAAATCGTAATTCCCGGTAATTCGTAATAAACTGTCGGTCGCTTGAAAAAATCTCGCTAATTCGTAATTTTTTTTAAATAAAATCTTATTTACCTCTTATAAATCGTAATTTTTTGCTAACTACCACTTATGCTGGGTACACACAGTGCAATCTACATGTAATCTGTTTCAATGCAACCTCAAAATATCAAACAGTTTTGATGTTGATGCAATCTGGAATGAATGAAAATGAATTTAATTCACTAGATTGCGGAAATGCGTTGCATAATGTGTACCCAGCATTATAATCCGTAATAAAAACAAAAGAAACATGAAAAGAATGATTTTTTTACCGCTACTTTTTTTGCGTGGGTTTTTGCTTGTGTGTTTATTTTCTTAAGATCTGTTTGTTATTGTTACAGAAATAATTTTTATATATTTTTTTTAACAATTGTTTTCTATGTTTTTTTTTTTATCGTTTTAGTAAATAAATTGAAAAACCCCGTTAATTCGTATTTATTTTATTTTTACCCCGTTAAATCGAAACCCCGCTAAATCGAAATCCCCTACAATTCGTAAGAAACGTCCGGTCCCTTGTGATTACGAATTATCGGGATTCTACTGTATATTGACTTTTATATTTTGAATCAAACTTAACAGTTATTTTTTGATTTTTATTTTTTTGAACAAAAATAACTGTTATTGCTTTTTATTTTTTCGTACAGTTATTTTTTGATTTTTATTTTTTTGAACAAAAATAACAGTTATTCTCTAAAGAAATGTACGTGATTTGTTATTTTAAGTTTATTAATTATTAATTATGGTTTTAGGTGTACTAAACTGTTTTCCGGGAGTAGGGTTTCTATGGGGCCTAGGGTAAATTATCTACCGATCTTCACGAAATTTAACAGCGTGATTTCCAGTTAAATAAAACAAATTTCCGCAAAATCTTATCTCATTCCGTGCATTGCTCCACCATTTATGTTATTTTTTGTAACAAATTTATAAATTTTTTTAGGTGGTGTTTCCACATTTTGATTCGTAGCTCTGGTCCTACTGAACCGATTTTGCTGGATTTCAATCCCAAACTGCCTAGGATAACTACAAAAAATTTGGCAGCAAGTTTGTTCATTTCTTTTGAGATGTTCGAAAGTGAGCGTGTTTTCTACAGACGGACAGACGGACATGGCTAAATCGACTTAAAATTACTCAAGGACTCATAATATATATACTTTGTGGGGCCTGAGATGAATAATATAAAAGTTTAACACGGAATGACAAACTTAATATACCCTCTTCACAACTAATTGTGGTGGAGGGTATAAAAAAGGACCTATCTTTGTTTCAGTATTTGAAAACTTCTACCATTGAGAGGTACACAATTGAGCAGCGCGTTAAGATTATTAAAGACTTTTACGAAAATGGGCGTTCAATCAAAATGCATTTAATGCACATCGTGATTTTTTTGGTCAGTATAATTCCTTTGAGTGCCTTCTTCAGGGTTTTTTTCTTTTTAACAAAATTAACAATTTTTTAAAAACAAATTTAACAATAAAATGACAAAACTAAAAAATTTTTTGTAATTGAATATAAAAATATTTTTCAATATAAACAAGATCTATTACAATATACACAAATTTTTAACTTCCGTTTTAATTTTTATAAATTAAATGTCTATAATTTTGTGCTACATTTTCAGCATCTGACTTGAAATTAACCCTCGACAAAAGTTCTAAACACGGAAAATAATTACAAACGTAGATTTATGTTGGAAATGTTACAAATTATAAGAGTACCGACAATCTCGAGAATTAATTTCAAGCCAGATACTGAAAATGTAGCACAAAATTATAGACATTTAATTTATAAAAATTAAAACGGAAGTTAAAAATGTATGCATATTGTAATAGATCTATGTAGTTTGTATTGAAAAATATTTTTATATTCAATTACAAACAATTTTTTGGTTTTGTCATTTTATTGTTAATTTTGTTAAAAAGAAAAAAACCTTGAAGAAGGCATTCAAAGGAAGTTCCGAAATATTGGTGTGAATAAATTTAAAAAAAAAAAAATTTTTTATATAAAACAATAAGACCTTAAGCTCCAATATTTTTAATTTAAATATTAAAATAGTAAAGGTCGAATAAAATTCATATTATAAATATTTAATTTATTTTATCTCAAATAAATATGCAAGTATTAATCTAATAAAATAAACTTATATGTGTCAAAAGACCTTTAGTAGAACCCCCTAAAGTTGTTGACACCTTTTTAGACAACTTGCATTTTGCGTGCGCAGTTCTATAATCATCCACTTAGAAAAAGAACCAACCTTCTGATTTTGTTTTCTTGGTACATAATGCATTGCACATAACATTTATTCACTTGTGACTTTTTTTGAAACCAGTTAAAAATTAGATTCATGGCCAGTAAGATTTAATATTGAATTTTTACTAAGCCCAAAATCTCGGGATTTTTATGTCAAACCCCAGGATTCGGGACTTAAATTTTTAGAATTATCCCGGGATTTCGGTATTCGGGATTAGCATCCCTAGTGTTTACTTGTCAAACGGTTTCTTTATACCGTTACTGCTGCTTCAGCTTTGAAAAAAGAATCAAAAATTTAAGATTAATTTCAATACCAAAGTGAACGATTACTTTTGACCGATACCGAGTATTTTTTTACCGATACTACTCGGTTCTAAGTATCGATTACAAAAATACTTGGTACTTGTATAAAAGTATCGAATATGTACTTGAATTTACTCGTATCGTTTCATCCCTACTAACACACTCAAACTTTTTAAATTGACCACGAGATTGCTTTCAATTTCACCTCTCCATTTCTTTGGCAATTTTACTATCAATTTAACAGCTGATTACATGTAAGTCTTTATAAATTGTTTTTTTTACATCTTGAAAGTAAATTGCTTACAAATTGAGTGCAGCCTACGTCACAGCTTATAATTTTTGTAAATTTTGACAAGCAGTATATGTTAAAGAGTATCAATTGAAATTGAAATCTCGTGGTCAATTTAAAAAGTGTGAGTGTGTTAGTAAAAAACTGAGTGTATTGCAAATTGTGTTACGGGTAAAATTCAATGAAATGACAAATGTCTTTAAAAATAAACGAATACAGGGGGTTTTTTAATTTATGCCTCAGGTTAGGAACAAAATTTCGTAATCTTAAGGATGTACCACCGTAAACTTCTAAAACTCACTCTATTCACCACGGAGTATACAGAGGCGTCACGAGACAAAAAATATTGTGTTTTTTCTGTCTTTTTCTTCGAAAGCTGCCCTTTTTGCGTTTTTTGTTTTGATTATGCAATTTGTGTAGATAGTAGCGGCCTGTTTTTACGCATTGTCATTTCACTAACAAAAAACGTTTTCTTTCCCTTTCTTCGAAAGCTGCCCTCGCAAATGATTTAGGCATTTTTCATACGTCACTTTTTTCATCTCTGTATACTTTGTGCTATTCACTTACGATTCCATCGTTATGGTATTTTGGTTTCCTTTAAAAATAAAAGAAATTTCAAATTTAATGAAATTGCATATTTTTTTTGTTAGCTTTTATTTTTGCAGTTTGAGGAAACACAAGAAAATTTATTCATTTTTACAAATTTTTTTTGACAATACAAAGATATGGGCTGACGTAGGTAAACTTTTACGTTGGTACCAACTATGGTGTGCTTTGGTGGTAAATATTACACATAGTCTTGTCCAACGTAACTACGTCATATGCCACTATCGTGATACTGTGCAAATTGGAATTTATATTTATACTCACTGTTGATTATATTTCAGTTGATTGCAAATGTTGGGTGGAAATATGTATGTATGGGATGAAATTAATAATTTACATACACATATATTCCGCCACCTCAGGTGGAAAAGGGTATATATAAGTTTGTCATTCCGTTTGTAATTTCTACAATATTGATCTAAGACCTTATAAAGTATATATATTCAGGGTCCTTATGAGGGGAGAACTTGATTTAACCTCTGCCCCCCCCCCCTTCAATTGCTTCCATATACTAGCATAATGCCCAATATGATTTTCGTTATCACCCTTCTTTATTATTTCATCTATTTAACGAAAATATTTTTACAAATAGAAACTAGGAATTTTTGTGTTTTTGCTACTTAAAAACTCGCCAAAAAAGATAAAAGAAAACAAACAAACACACATGTTTTAAACTATTTTGGTGAATATATTTCCCAACTTTGTGGTGAACAAAAACATCAGAAGTAATTACAACAAAACTTTGTTGAATTTTGTGAACAGTCAACGTGCCATATTTCATTTTAATGATCAGAGCTGCCAGTTTTGGTTATTTCTAACCAAAATTGGTTATATTTCTTTTCGATGTGGAGATGTGAATATTTTTTTCATTTTGGTTACTTTTCTTCTAAAATAAAAATACGTACGAATATAATTTGTACTGCGTACAATGATTTTTCATTATTTGTAACCAATGAATGGAAGTTTTTTATACTTTATCGAAATTAAAAATCCCTTTCAAAACTGCAACCAAATATTTTTTTTAAGATTTTTGCTAACACTGCAGTTATACGCTCAAGTTTTTTTTGATAGTCTTTTACATATACTGTTTGTCAAAATTTCCAAAAATTGATAGTTGTGACGTAGGCTGCATTCAATTTTTGAGCAATTTACTTTCAAGATGCCATCAAGAAAACAATTTATAAAGTGAAACGAGGAATTTGCTCACTTACCTTGAAATCAGCTGTTTTCTTGAACGTTAATTGAAACACTCACTGGCAAGAGAATTTTAAAGGCAAGTTCGGATCAATTTTTAAAAGTATGAGTGTATTGGTAAAAAAGTGTGAGTGTATTCAAACTTCCCTGTCGGACATTCAGTTAACTTTAAATTAACTGAAAGCTAACTATTTCTCAAGTAGTGGTGGTTGACACTTGCATTGCTTTTATATGAAATTAACTATTTTAACATTGCGATGTCCTAGGAAGTAGTCAATTGTCCGACTCTGCTTTACTTTCAGTTTACATAAAAGTTAACTTTTTGTAGCTACCCTGCAAAAACTTTATAAAAATATATAGTTACACAAAGTCAATAAAGTAAATTTTTAGCTCGCTACCAGCTAGTCTACCGGGGCAGTGTAGATTTTGTATTAAAAAACTATGTTTTTTGACTATAATGACGTTTGTTTGTTAATCGACTTGGCTCTCTCTACTTAAAATATACAGTGTTTGTATACACTTTGGTTAATGAAAATTTTCCATTGCTTAGTTGTTGGCTTTAAGTTAGTCTATACAAGCTAACTTAAAGTTGGCTTTTTTTTGTAGTTAGCTACTCATTTGACGGCAGTGTTGATAGGCAAAACTTGATCGTGTAACCCTAAAGTAAGAAAAATATTGGCATATGAAGCATACGAAAGCATATGAAGTTTTTATCAATGGAGATTTTCAATTATATTTTTTAAATGAGCGTAGCTTTTTCCGATTTTAAGAGTACTAAAGATAAGTATCTAGTACTTAAAGTAGAAAGTGCATAAAATCACGCGGAATCGATTTCAGAAAATGACTTAAAAATTACACAAAAGTCGTTTTGGTATTTCTAAAAGCTTGAATACAAGTTTAATGTTCTAAATTTAGGTTATTTCCAGAAGTAGATAAAGTTAAATACATACTTGAAAATACACATAGGAATTTTAAAGATTTTTCAAAATTACATAGATTTATAATATATAATTTTAAAATTTATGGAACTTTATGTAAATTAGAAAATATTTACACAAAATGCATTTCGTCAATAGATTTCGATTTCGCCAAAACTATCGCCACATCGCCAAAGGTAAATTTCCATCGACAAATGGATTTAACAAATCGCCACATTTGACAGTCCTGTCAATGACAGCTAAAAAGTGGGAAACAATTTTGCTTTTTTGTGGTTTATAACTGTGAAGTACAAATAGTTGATTTGAACTGAACTTGGTGAAATTGGTGGTTAATTAAGTTTATCGTTATTTTTTTTTTTAAATGTAACAGAATTTCATTTTTGTTTTGTTTTCTTGGCGTTTAATTATTATACTACTATAAAGTGCAAATATCTAACCTTTATATTACAATGCAACTTAAAATAAATTTTAGTGATTTTCTCATTTAATAAATGGAATTTTAAAATTGGTTATATTTTTTCACATTTGGTAACTTTTTCAAAAATTTTGGTTGTAAAAATTGTATTGGTTGTGGCAGCACTGTTAATGATATTCGATTAACGTTCCTTCATGGTTCAGTTGTCTAGGGGGTTTGTTAGAAACTGAGAGTTCCCGGTTCGATTCTTGGTTTTTTAAAAAGAAAATTTTTTTTTAATATTTTTATTTTTTTTATGTTCTAAAAAAGATTTAAAAAAAATATTTACCAGTTTTCGCTTTTGAAATTTTATTTATAATGAAGTTTGAGGTATTGCAAATATGTATGTATATGTAAAAATTATTTAGTTTTTGTCTAGTTGCTCTGTATTCTGCTCGCACAATGGTGAAGGGTATATAAGATTCGGCACAGCCGAATATAACACTCTTACTTGTTTTTATTTCTAATAGTTTTTTTTTTTTGCTATACACGTGCTCAGCAATATTGTTATTGTTGCGGTTGATTTACATAAACAAAAAAAAAGTTGGTAATTGCGGTTGAAAAAAGTTGTTTTGTTCACAGCGATTAAGCAAACATTTGCATTTCATTGATGTCGGAAGAATGCAGATATTTTCTTGTAATTTCGTATTTGTGCGGATAAATTACTTTCTGTTTGGCTCTTTGCTAGAGCTGCAAGACTATCGATAGTCGGCACAATCGATAGTTTCGATAGTTAGCTTAAAAACTATCGATAGTATCGAAAAGTTTTTATGTGCATTTTCTGTTAACACGGGCATCAATGAATGTGGTAAACAATGAAAAACTTTTAACACTTCATTTGCAGAAAATGTTTTTCAGGTATAAAAGACTAGCATATTCGCTTTAAATTTCAGTGTTATCTGAGTTTATAATAAATATTCAGCCCAATTATTAATACAAATTTCCCGGGAGTTTCTCCCTTCTCTCATTTTTCCTATGTAAATACAATTGTAAAAATGGGGAAAGGCAGAAACTCCCGGGGAATTTTTATTCATAATTGGGCTGATAAATTTTATATACATATATATAGAAATGGTTAATTGGCAGCAGGGTTGTCAGTTTTTTTTACCTTCGACGTCAAAATATGTAAATTACCCTTGTGTTAATACCCGGATATCATGATACCCACCTACGTAACATGAAAAAAATGTATTAAGAATTAAAATTTTTAAACAAGCTTCTGGATCGTCGTTATTTAACATAAAAGAAAGCGAATTCAGATTCTAGATTTATTTCTTTGCTCCTTTAATACTCCAAAACATTTGCTTAAACTTTAACTATCGCAATATGCGCACCCAGGTATGGGAAACAAAAACACGTTTGAACTGCTCAAACAATTCAATAAACTAAATTCTGTATCACACAATTACATAAGTTTAGTTTCCAAAGCGTTAGTTTTATAATACGGGGAAGTTTCATTTACATATCATGTATGACCAAATATGTTCAACTGTTATACTAAAAAATACTGTCCTGTATAAAAAATTTGAAATTTTAGTCGTTATGCAATACACAGTTAAAAAATCATATTTTAACATAAATATAATTTAATACGCTTTTAAAAAGTTTAAAAATTTAATTTTATTTCATAAAAATATGGATTATTAATACATTATAGAATATGGGTACCCGGGTACCCCGGGTGCTAAACTATGTGGATAAAGTTGGGTATTAACACAAGGGTTAAATCTAGAAATTTAAGAGTTTATTTTGTATCCCTTGCGTTAAACATTTGTTCATGGTTGGTACCATTAGCATTATTTTGTTATGTAAATTAGTACACAACTCTGTAGCAATAAGGTAAAAGTGCTTAACTCTATTTTTTTAAGTTTTAAAGGTAATTTTTTTGAAAATTTACTCCTTGTTGTATCTTATGTCTAAATTCTGGCAACCCTTACCTGTTTTTGTTATGTTGACTACTAAAGCTTCGTACAGACGATGGTCAGATCTTACAATATTGTAAGCAGGCGTTGCCAACAGCAATATTTTTCTGACAATGGTTCATTGTCAGACGCATTAATTTTGCACTTCTGCAAATACAAATGATCTTACAATGTTCACACAGTTGTAAGACATTTTAGCCAATTTTAATGCAATTTTAGCAACGCTGCTTACCAATATTGTAAGATCTGACCATCGTCTGTACGAAGCTTAATTGTAAAGCTTCGTACAGACGATGGTCAGATCTTACAATATTGGTAAGCAGCGTTGCTTAAATTGCATTAAAATTGGCTAAAATGTCTTACAACTGTGTGAACATTGTAAGCTCATTTGTATTTGCAGATGTGCAAAATTAATGCTTCTGACAATGGACCATTGTCAGAAAAATTTTGCTGTTGGCAACGCCTGCTTACAATATTGTAAGATCTGACCATCGTCTGTACGAAGCTTAAGTTGTGAGTTATACTTAAGGAAAGAGAATACATACAGAAATTTATAGAAAACCTGTCGGACGTTCAATAAAGCAAATATTTAAAGAATTCAAATATAAGAAATCGTTGTGTTTTCAATTATATGGTATACAACACTCCTATTCTTAAGCTAAGTCTACACGATCTGTTGAATCAGCAAATTTATGTTAAAAAATTTGCTTACAGAGCTAACATATCGTGTAGACACCAAATTTTTTTCAACAAACGTATGCTTACCAACATATAACAGGCATTTGTTAACGATGTCAGCAAACGTTTTTTCACAATTATAGCATATCGTCTAGACACCATATATTTTACTTTTCAACAAATTTGCTACGTATGTTGACAAATATGTTATTTGTTGAAAGGCGTAGTCAAGCTTTTCAGCATACGGAAAGTTTGGTAGCATATTAACTATATAAAAATAGGTATTCTTTCAATTACTTGTTTAATTTTGTAAATAACCCCGGAACATATCAAGATTTTACGCTCATTGGCAAACAAGGAACAAAAAATAGCATTTAGAAGTGCTTTGAAAATAAAAATGTTTGCCAACGAACTTTTTTAGAGTTATAGAACATAAAATTTGATACATTTTTACCAATATCTCTTGAAGTATAAATTGGATCTCAAAAACATGGGTGTCGCTAAAGGGTGTTTTCAAATACCTTTCACATGGTATGTAAAACTTGCCGAACTATTAATTAATTAATAATAATTAATTATTATTAATTATGTAATGGTTGCAATATGGGTATTATTTTACTGTATGGTATGGCAAACACCGATCTTTAAATGGGCAAAGGATTAATTAAAATATACCTGTTTCGCGCAGCTGAGTTAATTTTCCTTATTAAAACCAGAGCCCCTCCAACGCAAAATTAATATGTCTGTTAAAACTCCTAACACAAATTGGTGAGATTGGATATTTGATTTGATTGATATTTAATTTTGCAAGAACTCGTTTTCTATGAATAAATATTTAACTATAAAATTTCGTGCTAATCGATCCATAATTTACCATTGGTCCCATATAAAACTAATTCTCGGAAAATTCCTTAGTATGCCTAATATGTCCGAATTACGCTATGACAGTAAATTTTGGTCTATCATAGTTATACTAGTTATATAAAACTAGAAAACACACAACTAAATTTGGAGAAGATCGGCCCGCAATTTACCATAGGCTCCATATAAAACACTTTAATAAATTCTTCAAGCTTAAGGTCACTTATTTATAAAATTAATTATTAATTTATTAATATTTATTAATTAATTTTATTTTATTTAAAAAAAAAAAAAAAAAAAAAAAAAAATTCCTGAAGAAGATTTCCAACGGAAATCGAAATATTGAAAATAAAAATATTTTAATTAATTTTATAAATAAGTGACCTTAAGCTTGAAGAATTTATTAAAGTATTTAATAAAAAAAAAGGTCGAAGAAATAGGACTATAATCTCCATATAAAACCCATTCTGGGAAATCATTTAACTACGCCTAAAACCGTAACAAATATCGATATTGTGGTGACATTTAGTCCAATTTAGCTTTAAATGACTAGAAAAAGCGGGACTTTAAAACGGTTGAAAAATTGTATAACTGTATTGAAATTTGGTTGAATTTATGTTTTTTAATACTAAAAATTACGCAACCGAATTTGTGATGATCGACCCAAAAATTCTTTTTGATACGGCTAAGCAAATACAAATCATAATAGTTTATTCAAAGACTCTAATCCGGAAAGAAGTTTGTATTGGATCTTTGAGGTATTATGGACCGCTCCTCACCATTTTCAATTACAATAAATAATTATAACCAATGTACCAAATTTCATCAAATAATTGCGATTTTTACTTTGCGCAAAAGGTTTATGTGAACAGTCATCCAGCTGGATGGATGGACATCGTTATATCGACTCTGAAAATTATTGAGTCGATCGGTACACTAAAAGTTGGTAATAGGACCAATATTCGTAGGTGTCACAAACACTATGGTGGTGTAGGTATCAAACCGAAACCATAAAATATTCTGCTGGCCGTCCCTGCAACTTAAAATGTTTCGTTGGCTACATCTAATCAACTTTGTAATGATTTTCAAAATTTTCCGATAGTATCGATAGTGCTTAAAACTATCGATAGTCCACCAAAAATAAAACTATCGATACTATCGATAGTACTATCGATTGTTTTGCAGCTCTACTCTTTGCTAATAACCAGATTTAAATATCACTCACACACAGGTCTGTTTATCTGTTTTATAATTAGCGTAATTCAGCAGAATGCCATGATTTGATTAACCGGATGTGTTTCTATAATTTCACATAGCTCACTTTCAGTGTTTGGTTTTGTTAAGGGCCCATACACTTGCAATATTATTGTAAACGATATTCGCCACATTCGCACAATGGTTGTATTCATTCAATAACACAAATTGTCTGTGTTCAATAATAAGGAGAACATTACCTAACCTAGCATTTACACATGCCACTGCCAGTTCGAAAAACTCAATACACTCACACTTTTTTACTAATTCACTCACATTTTTCGCAATGGCAGCTCCAGTGGCAGCAAAAATTGCATGCGAGTGGAAATTTGGCACTTGCATGCCACTAAATGTCAAAACGATAAGCAATGTTGCCCTATTAAAAATTGAATTCACATTTACTGGATTGTTGTCAAATTGTTATTGAAGTTTTAACTTAATAAAGAATTATTATGATTAATTTTTTAAAAACGCGCATAAATAAAAGCAAGTTTGTTAATAATAGAGCATTAATAACGTTAAAATAATGCTAATATAAATAAATGAAAAAATTTCCCCAAAAATGTGCCACTATGATTAACTCGGTAACTCTTTTTCGTTTTTGGTACTTTTTTTTAATTTGAGAAGTAAACAAATTTGCTCAAGTTGACGCTTCTACGACATTTTGAAAATTAACTCGCAGTGGCATGTGTAATCACAAAAGTTAATGGCATGAGATTCGACTATTTCGAACAAATTTTCTTTGATAATATGTATACAACAGTGGCATGCCACTACTTGCATGTGTAAAGGCAGGGTAACATAGGGTCTTCACCTGACAATTTTTTGTCATAATAAACGTCAAACTTCATATAAAAAAAACGCTGACAAAAATTTTAAAGTTTTTTTTTATATGGACTTTGACGTTTGGTATGACAAATTTCATATTAAAAAAACGCTGTCAAAAATTTTCGAGTTTTTTTTATATAGACTTTGACGTTTGGTATGACAAAAAATTGTCAGGTGAAGACGCTATGTTAGGTTATGTTCACCTAATGTGTAAATATACCTTGTGTATGACGAAGGGTAAAATGAACTATACATGTTGTCTGTGGGTACCATAATAATCATGCTATAAATGGGACCTAGCAAAAGTACCCATTTCTGAAATGCCATCACTCTTTTTTCGTTTAAATACAACTCTGCAAATCATTTGGTTATATTTTTGCGAAGTTAAAAAAAAAAATTTGGTGCATTACAAAAACGACGAAAGAACCACAGGAAAGAACTAAAAGCACACGTATCAGAAGAGAATATTAAATATTATCAGTAATCCTTACAAAAATATATGTTTTAAATAAACAACATTTAAGCTACCTAAAAGAAAAAGTGAAACTAAAAAAGCGGTAAATACATTGTGTTTTAAAGAGTACTAGAAAAAAATTTGACAACTTATGTGTTTACTAGCGTTTCTCAACTGAAAAAATATAATTAAAAATTATTAAACAAATCAATGGAAAATAAAGTGCTTAATGGAAATTCAAATGACAATTAATTAATAAAAAAAATTTGAATATAAATATATATATAAATAATTATATATAAAACAAAATTAAACAATTGTGATCTTAAGTACCTATCAGTATTTCGTTAAAAAAAATTTAAGAAGCAAATACCTACATAACAAAAATAATGAATAGAGGTTAAACACCTTTTCTTTCTTAATTAATTGTACTATGTACATACATATATAAAATATTTTATATAAATTAAAGCTTTTTTAATTGTAAAGTAATGACAATTTTTGGTTCAGTACTTGTCTATTTTTGTTTAATTAAGCAATTTTCTTTACCCTTAACCGCACCCCCTTATAAAACATTTGTAAGTGTCGTTTTTAGTACCTAACTTTTGCTCTTTTGCACTTTGTTACAACTACCTTCTTAATAATCAAACAGTATCATCAAAATTTTTAAAATAGTTTAAAATTTTGATTAGAGTACCCTCAGATGAAAAAAACCTGATTTTAAATTAATTCTCTTGGATAAAGTACCCCCACCAAAAATGCTTTAGGTTTAAAAAAGGTGAATTAAACAATTCTTCGTTAAATATTTTATACCTACCTATCTAAAATTACATATTCTTATAGGTAAAGGTACATAGGTATACATAGTAAATATTAGCGGAATTCAAGGTTTGCTATTATAGATAGACCTTGTACATATGGGCATATCCGTCAAAAGGTCCACCGTGACCGAAAATTTAAAAGTTATTAAAAGCTGATTATTTAACGATATTGTTATAGAGTGCAAAGTTGTGCAAACGTAATTTCTTATTTTTGAGAATGTTATCTTAAATATTATCTTCCTGAAAAGAGGTGATATTTGATAAAAATTATTCCAAAAAATTTTCTTACATGGTCTGTAATCTAAGGAAGAGTTTAAATAGCAATATGTTATTCGAATTACGGGAATCTTTTATTTTGTATTAATCATTATTCAGTTCAATTGTTATGGAAAAAATTTCACGTTCGAAATGTCACGAATCGACCCAGATTTTGGCAAAAAGAAAAAAAAAGATTTTTGGAATCAAACCAAAGACATTTTAATGTCACATGACTACGTAAAATTCTCAAAGTAGTTCGACTAAAAAATTGTGCCAGGTTTCGCTTAATTACGCCTTTTTATACATGGCCACAAAAACTACTTCTATTTTTTTCACGGTCGAACCGCTACTTCTTTCGCCATTATCTTTGGCCTAGAATCGCGCCCTCCATATACTTTAGCATAGATAACAGTGCTTTCTTAGTGCTATTATTTAAGGGTTAAGAGAACGTAAAAATATATGTTGTTTAAAATGTTATTGCATTTTTGATGCGTACGACTGTCACGGTCAACACTTTGGATTTACCCATATTGTAGGTTTTGTAAATCTTGATTTAAAACTCGGCAACAACAAAATGTATATACCTATTTTAAGTATAAGTATTGTAGATGGCTTAAGCAATGTAAATATAAAAAAATATACAATTTGTTGTGTTCTTGTTTAAATTGACCATATGACTGAATCATTTGTGAATCCTTTTTCAATCGCTCTAGTAATAAATCCGTTTTAAATTCAAAACATTTAGAAATCCTTATTTGAACAAATATATGATTCCTATTGCATTGAATCATGAAGAGTCATCTGAAAGGACTCATTCGGTGATTTTTACAAAAAATGATCACTCAAAAGCTAGCTGGGGACGGTCGTGTAAAAAAGAGCAAATCACAATTTAATTTCGAAAAATTTGTTAGATCGAATGTAAAGGGTGAGAAATTATGTTGAAAACAACAATAAAATACGAAAATTAGTTTTTGTTTTCAATATAATTTTACACACGAAACTTTGTTTTCATTTTCTAAAAATGGACAGATAAAGTCTTAAAATCAAAGTGGCATAACAAAAAAATAAAACAATTTAATTGAATTAATTTTCCCTAGTTTTAACAAGGTCGTCTGGAATCTTAATGCAAGTGTAATAAAAATAAAAACTAATATTGCATTTCCCTTTGTCAAAATTTGCATTTAACGTTGTCAGATATTGCTGCTGCATTTCATCTTCACCTTAACAACTGTTCCTTTCGAGAACAGTAAGTATAGGTATATGTTTATGTACCTCCAGACTTGGAAATATTAACGTTGTTAATACATAACGCACAAAAGGAATTTAAAACAAGGTAAGTAAACATATATTGTACCTACATATTTAAAGTTCTAAAATTATTAATTAGTTTATTTCAAAATATGTACTCCATTAATTTATAAATTATTTTGGGGTGGTCATATTTATTCCATTATTAAGGGCTTATTCAATCTATTATAGAAATGCGGATAATATTTAAATATTCTGAGACATGTCAACAAATGAAATAATATCTAAAGTAATAGTTTTGTTTAGGTTAGTAATTGTTGGTTTTATTTTTACGTTCTTCGAAACACAATAATAATAAAAATACCGGCTCAAACAAATAAACATCTCGTACCTACAGTGTGTTTTAAAAAATACAGATAGTATTTTTTGTTTTGTTGCTGTTTTAAATATTTTTATTTATTAGATCTGTGCGCATGATTGCTGTTTGACTCACGACAACGCACACTCATAAAGAAAGAAAATGTAATGCTCATAAAAAAAAAATTTTGTTATCACTTACGCTCACGAATTATTTTCAAAGTCCGACTATCAGCAGCGCTTACGAAATCTTGTATAAAATGTTATCTTAATAGTTTAAATTAAAGTTTAATAAGTATTATCAAAAAGTAATTTCAATTTTTGGGAATACAAAATTTTAATTTCAAAAGATTTTGCTATTCGTGCTTAATTCCCAGTTTTTATTCTTGACAAAAGCACTTGAAATTTATTGTTGATGGGATAAGCTATTCCTATGCATTTCACTGGTTGCTTAGGCCAGATCATTAGGAAACTTCATCCATAAAGATTTTAGACAAACTAAAGATATTAAACCAAATAAAACTGTTAAACGTATAAGAATTATAGCAACAGTTCTACTTGTAACAATATCAAAGCTTGAACAAAACACATCAACAATAAACAGCAGTGGGTTTATCCCATCTTACATTCCCCACTACAATTAGTTGAAATTCTCTCAACATTAATTGTAGTTGTAAGTAGGTTAAGAAAAACAAAAGAAAAACAACAACAACTTACAAAAGATGTTGTCAATTAAGTGTTTTTTAGGCCGTGCACTTGCCTGTTTATTATCAAAAAGTAATTTCAATTTTTGGGAATACAAAATTTTAATTTCAAAAGATTTTGCTATTCGTGCTTAATTCCCAGTTTTTATTCTTGACAAAAACACTTGAAATTTATTGTTGATGGGATAAGCTATTCCTATGCATTTCACTGGTTGCTTAGGCCAGATCATCAGGAAACTTCATCCATAAAGATTTTAGACAAACTAAAGATATTAAACCAAATAAAACTGTTAAACGTATAAGAATTATAGCAACAGTTCTACTTGTAACAATATCAAAGCTTGAACAAAACACATCAACAATAAACAGTAGTGGGGAATGTAAGATGAGATAAACCCACTGCTGTTTGTTGTTGATGTATTTTATTCAAGCTTTGATATTGTTACAAGTAGAACTGTTGCTATAATTCTTATACGTTTAACAGTTTTATTTGGTTTAATATCTTTAGTTTGTCTAAAATCTTTATGGATGAAGTTTCCTGATGATCTGGCCTAAGCAACCAGTGAAATGCATAGGAATAGCTTATCCCATCAACAATAAATTTCAAGTGTTTTTGTCAAGAATAAAAACTGGGAATTAAGCACGAATAGCAAAATCTTTTGAAGTTTAATAAGTATTTTAACCTCAGCGAGTTTTTGCTAAGTGGTCGAAATTGGACCATAACTATTTATGAAATTATGAAAAAAACACACATTTAAGAGTATAAGAATATAAACGTTTCGAGCATTTGTTTTTTCCGTCTTAGTGGATCGATTTAGCGAGGGCCTAACCTACAGCCCATATGTTATCTTCCACTCAAGTGCATTATTTTGTAAGTTCAATAATATAAAAATTCAGATAGCTAGTACACCTATCAATTGAAAAACAAAAAAGTCTCCTTTTATAGTTTCTCAATCATTCTGGACTCTTCATGTTGAATTTGATATTTCTAGGTTCAGTATTAATAAACATTCAAAAAGTATCAGTTAAAAAACGAAAAAGTACGAAAAAAACCCCTCTTACAGATTCTTATTTACTCATGAAAAATGTTTTTTTTTTTTTTTAAAAGATAGTCATATGCAAACAAATTACATTTGAATAAATGAGCTTTAAGGCAAACTTTGAGGGGCTGACGCACAATACTTTGATGTAGAACAAAATTGTGCAAAAATAGAAGGAGTTTACCTGGACTAATAATATTTTGCATAGAGGTATACATGATTTATGAAAAAATTCCGTCAAAGGATTCATGTGCCTCCCATATATCCTTTTTTCAAAAAATTTAAATTGGCAACACTTTTTATGTTGAATTGTTGAAAATAACGAAATCTATCTTAATATAATGTTAAAATTGATGTACTTAATTTTTTATAAATTCTAGCAAGGATTTTTGTATGATACAAACAATTTAAATATTTCATAATTAAAATATTTCATACAAAAATATAAAAAACAAGTACAATTTGGTGTTCCGGAAAAGCACAAAAAAATGACACTTAATCTCTAAATGTGGTGAATTTTTTTCTTTACACCAAAAGAAAGGGCAACGGAGCATATCGTTACTTTAATATAGAAAAGCCCTAACTAACATTTCCCTTACTTTATAGGAGAAGAAAAAACTTAATAAAAATTGTAGTATTGTAGTTGCGATTTTTTTAAACGCAGTTTTTTATTAAATTGTTTAAAGAATTCGTGACTACAAGACTATAATTTTTATTAAGTTCTTTCCTTCTCCTGTAAAGTAAGGAAAATATTAGTTAGGGCTTTTCTATATTAAAGTAGCGATTTATTCTTTACGGTGCACCTAGTTTTTTTATATTCGAAGTAAATATTGACAATTTTCATATTTTTTGCAAAAACAACCTGCATTTTTGTACGGCTATAAAATAATGTCTAATAACGGTAGAGATTTTCTTGAAGTTAATTTCTTTAGAACGTTCATTTTTAAACACACTACAAAGAAAATAGGATAATTTTATCGTACAGAAAAATATTTATAAAATAATAAATGCGTTTCGGGACTCTAAAAAACATCATATATCGCTATCTAAGAACTAAAATGTGTTTAGTTTCCTTTTTTATTCTTAATAGCGGACACTTGGTTTATTAAACGGCAGGGAAAATTGGAAAAAGTATTCACCTAGTTTTTTTATTTGTCCATCAAAAATTGTTTTACTTTTTTTTTAGTTACGGCAACACTTTTTTAAGATTTATCCAAACAAACTTTAACAGCCCAATTATCAATAAAAATTCCCCGGGAGTTTTCTCCCTTCTCCCATTTTTCCTGTGTAAATTCAATTGTAAAAATGTGAAAAGGGAAAAAACTCCCGGGGAATTTGTATTCATAATTGGGCTGTAAATAAAATGTGGCCTCATAACAAAGAAAAATTTCTTTTTTACCAAATACTAACTTAAAAATTGTGGTACTTCTGTAAAATAAATTTAAATAATTTTTTTCCTAGTACATGAAATAAGTTTAATTTTTCTTGTAAAAATTTATTAAAAATTAGGACAAGTTTAGCGACCTCTAGCAGCGGCGATACGCATTTAATATAAAAAAATGTTCTTCCTACATGTAATTTATTTAGATACGAATACAGTACAGTAATTTTTTTAAACATTGGAACAACATTGTTTCTTCTTATTTTTGTATATGGAACAAGTTACTATGGGACGACCAGTAAAACACAACTTATCGCTATGAAATTTTTTGTATTTTTTTTACATAAAACTGATCAGATTTAGGGGATAGAATATAACAAATAAAAAAAAACGCCCACGCTAATGCAGATATATAATATGTACATACAAATATTTTTTTTTTTATTTTTATGTGTTCCATAGTTTCTTAAAAAAGGATTTGTAAGTGCATTAAAATTCGTGAGCGATTTTAAAATTTTTATCACGCACCCAAATCATATACATAAGGGCAAATCCTGCGTGACGAACGCTACATTCGTACGCGTTTTCTGATTGAAATATAAACATTTTTTGGTCTTTCAAAAACGATAGCTTCAACTTATATATAGTATTTAGTGACATTAATATGTACTTACGAATGGCATATATCATAATTTCTTAGCAAGTATTTGTTGCGAAATAATTGATCACAAAGTTTTGTGACGCACGCTACAAAAAGTGGAAGTAACTTCAAAGGTTGAAGTGCGTTTTCCTAATTTTTAGCGAATTTGGCATGTTAAGGTATACAAAATCTAATTCCTAAAAGAAAGATGACTATAAGAGAATTCTAAACGCACTTATTCGCAGCTAAAAAATTTTGTGAATTTTTGACAAAAGCCGTGAACCCTTTGTGACGCACGCTACGTAACGCACGTAACAGTTTTTCCAGTAGTATTTTATTATTATATTTTATTTATTTTAACAAAACAAATTATATTTTTATTAATTGCATTTCTTAAACTAACTTCTTAACTAATGAATATCAAGTTTTTTTTAACGAAATTTATATTTTGATAAGTCTGCTGTAAGTGCTATTTTAAGCACAAAAATCACCTAAAATAATGCTAAATTCACGTATAACATTAAGAAATCAGCAGTGGGGTAGGATTTGGTAAAAATTATTGCACTAATGATCATTAAAATACATATTTTTTAATATAAAAATGAAATTAAACATCTAGTCTTATATTTCATTAAAAAAAAAAATCATTTAAAAAATTTTTGGTTGGTGGACTGTTTTTGGGATTTGCCCATATTGCAAACAAGCTTGTTTTCTTACGCGTGATTAATAAAAATTTCGTCACGTTCACATCTCTAGTTTTATTCTGCCTGTTAAATAAACTTTTTAGTCATCGAAAGGTACTTTTCAGGTTTATGAGTAATTAATAAGTGAATCATTTATAGCTATTTTTTTTAGATCTTGGCTGCGAGATGAGTTATTAAACTCATTGTTAATACATATAAATATGTTTAACTTCTTTATAAGGAAGAAAAAAAATATACCCTAAAGAATCATCTAGAACAAAGTAATTAAATAAATATGGCATTTTTAGGTTAATGATACGCAATTTTTGGGATTACATTTTTATAAGTTTTATTATAATTTATATTAGTTCGTATTATATGTATATATGTACATTCATAAGTTTGGCACTCAGTACAAGAAATTATGGGGACAAGGTTTTTATATATTTATGTTATATGTAACATACTTCTTTAAAGTTTAGTAATCAAATTTACCAATTCGGTCCACAAATGGATATGAGCAAAAAACCACGACTGTTTTTTTTTTCTATTTTTCCAAATTAGGTATAACACGGAAAAAATTATTTTTCCAATTCAAACAAAAAATTTGTAGAATCAAAAAATTTTTTGTCTGAAATCGGTCCTATAAACAAATTCGCATATTCAAACAATTTATTTGCATTTGGTTTATTGAAAAAAAAACACTGATTTTTTCAAACAAATAATTTAACTGAATCAAACAAAAAGTTTACTGAAATTCATATACTAAATTTCAAAATCAAAAAAAAAAAAAAAACAGGTTTTTGCACAAGCAATGATGCGCACACAAGCAGGCACTGTATTAGAAGATGATGGCAGAGAGAGCAGAGCGGCCGGCTGGCTTTGAGACACATTTTTTTGTTGGAATAATTTTTGAACGAAGTTCTTTTTTTATACACACAATGTTTTTCGTCATCACTCACTGTTGCTGTATCCTTTCCTTTGCTAATGAAGAAGAAATGTAACCCAAAAACGGCGACAGACCGACTCGATATGTTTTTCGTCATCATTATATTTTTGTATTTGATGAATTTAAGCAAACAGTTTGAAAAAATTGAATACGGGATTTTGGTTTTTTTTAACCAACTTTGAAACCAACCAAAAATTTATTTTGTTTCTTATAATGTTGTTGTTGTTTCTGTTGTTTAAAAAGAGTGAAACGTTTTTTTACCTGTTATTTTTTTTTTCTTTTTTACTTCAAACCTCTTCATCTTTCTTACTGTTGTACTTTTTTAAAGTGTCCAAAAATAGACTGTATGTGTTTTTTGTTGTAGTTCTTAAATTTCGCATTAGGAAGTGTTGCTTACGATCAAATAAAAAAATGCAAAAAGGCGACAACATTAAAAAGCGTTAAATATTTCATACAAAATTATGAAAACTTGAAACCAATAACGCGTGTATTATATTTTTGAATGGTTGTCAACATTTTTGTTGGTTAAATAAAAATCAAACAAAAATTTTAATTGAATCAGTAAAAAAATTTGTAGAAATTGAAAAAATTTTCAAACAAGCGTTTGTTTGAAAATAATTCGGCAATAATTTTTTCTGTGTAAGGGCCGGATTGGTGAAGTGGCCAAGTTACAAAATATATTTATAGGTGTACAAACATATATGTAAAAGAACGGTATTTATATAACTTTCTGTTCTTATCGAACCATTTTGAAGGGTATATAAGATCAAGCATAGTCGCATATGTGACAGCGCATAGAGAAAGGGACCAGTAAGGTAAAGGGGAAAACCAACTACACTAAACAAGAGGTAAATACGACCTACGCGCGTTTTCAAGGTTGATCAACAAGGTTGAGATGTGTCGCTTTCAAATGAGACCAACACCAACACGCTCAGTGATGGTACACCAAAGATACAAAGATAAAATGCCTCTCCTCATCACATATAGAACTCTTGTTTGTCTTTTGGCCTATATATGTATATATATTAGGGAAATAACTTTTTAACAATTTGTTAAAATATCAAAATTGGCATAGCACAGTCTGATAGAGCATACAAAACTATTAGGGTACGTATATGGGCATTTCCTGGGGTCACGAACGTACGTTCGTACGCTTTTGATGTACAAATAATATAGACAACAAAACTTTTCCTAGCAATTTTTTTTGCGATTCGATTGCATTTGGGTAGCTCTATGTTTAGTACAAAATATGGATTTCATCGAGTTTAAGTTTTCATAATAAGAGTTATAAACGGGTGGTCACGAACGTACGCAAAATAGAAGTCAACTTCGGCTGACAGTAGTGAAATGTAAAAATCTGCTTAATGAAACGGAATTTTCAAAAGTGGTTAAATTAATTTAAAAGTGTTTTAATGTAGGTCTCCATCCAGTATTTACAAAATAAAATAACTATCTTGGTTTTTGTTTAATTGGCTTATGTACCGGTCGCGAACGTACGGATCGCGAACGTACGATTTTTCCATATGTTTTTTTTATTATTATCACCATGCATTTTACCATAAATGTCTTCAAATTTCCTTAACAAAAAAACTTAATACTCCTTTTACAATTGATTGTAATGGAGAGATTAGGAACAACTAGTGTAAACATAACATATTTTTTGCATGTAAAATAAGTGTATAAAAATGTCTTTAGAAGTAGAAAATACAGAAAAATATAAAATTTTCCAGTTTCCAGCCCAATTTCCTCAAGTAAAACAGCTGATATATGCTATGAAACCATTCTTTTATAAGATCAAAGACTTTTTTATAATAATAAACAATAAAAGACGATGATAATCAATATTTTATTTTTTCATCCTGGTAGACCATTCTGGGGAAATGCCCATATTTATTTTTTCGCTATCTCACTACCAGAATCCTCTTTAGCACTCTTTTCTCCCCCATTCCTATATGGTGTTATTTTGTTACCCACCACCATTTCTCCAAATTGTCCAATGTCCATAAAGTCCACTTTTAACATTTTTCAAAATAGCACTTTTTCAAAATTAAATTTTCCTAATTTTCAATTATTTCAGATATACCACTAATAGGGTCCTAAAGAGGACCCCTTGGAGCACCATTTCCATATAGTTTGTTTCTGTTACCATTCCATATTTTTCCAAAATGGTCACTAATCTTCGCCAGAAATTTTCGTAAGAAACTAAATTTTTCAAATCCGAATTTCTGAAATTCCAATATTATTTCAGATATCCCACTACCAGAATCCTCTTCAGGACTCTTTTCTCCCCCATTCCTATATGGTGTTATTTTGTTACCCATCACCATTTCTCCAAATTGTCCAATGTCCATAAAGTCCACTTTTAACATTTTTCAAAATAGCACTTTTTCAAAATTAAATTTTCCTAATTTTCAGAATTATTTCAGATATACCACTAATAGGGTCCTAAAGAGGACCCCTTGGAGCACCATTTCCATATAGTTTGTTTCTGTTACCATCCCATATTCCATTTCCATTTCCCTCAATATCTATATATATAAAAGAAAGTCGTGTTAGTTACACCACTTATAACTCAAGAACGGCAGAACAGATTTGGCTGAAAATTGGTAGGGAGGTAGCTTAGAGCCAGGAGACGGACATAGGATACTTTTGCCCCGCCCACTTTTACGCCCACTTTTTTCGATTTACCTAAAATCAGAAAACGGCTCCATCGAGTTGACTATTTTTTCTTTCAAATCTTCGTATTAATCCATTTTAAGTTTTCAACGATAGGAAAATTTACCACGCCTACTTTTACGCCCACTTTTTCTATTAAGCGCATAAATTGAGAACGGCTTGACCGATTTGGACGATTTTTTCTTTAAAATAATCGCCATGGTCCACCTTAGGGTTTTACGGAAAGAAAATTTTGCCCCGCCCACTTTTACGCCCACTTTTTTTGATTTACCTAAAATCAAAAAACTGCTCCATCGATTTGACTAATTTATCTTTCAAATGTTCGTATTAATCCATTTTAAGTTTTCATCGATAGAAAAATTTACCACGCCTACTTTTACGCCCACTTTTTCTATTAAGCGCATAACTGGAGAACGACTTGACCGATTTGGACGATTTTGATTTGACTAATTTATCTTTCAAATGTTCGTATTAATCCATTTTAAGTTTTCATCGATAGAAAAATTTACCACGCCTACTTTTACGCCCACTTTTTCTATTAAGCGCATAACTGGAGAACGACCTGACCGATTTGGACGATTTTTTCTTCAAAATGATCGCCATGGTTTAACTTAGGTTTTTACGGAAAGAAAATTTTGCCCCGCCCACTTTTACGCCCACTTTTTTCGATTTACCTAAAATCAAAAAACTGCTCCATCGATTTGACTAATTTTTCTTTTAACTGTTCGTATTAATTTATTTTACGTTTTCATCGAAAGAAAAAATTACCACGCCTACTTTTACGCCCACTTTTTCTAATAAGAGCATGATTTGAGAACGGCTTGACCGATTTGGACGATTTTTTCTTTAAAATTATCGCCATGGTCCAACTTATTCTTTTTTGATTGAGCCAATATCCACACCATATGTTAGTTATTTAAAAAAAAAAATTTATGATGGGTATTCCATGGATTTTTATTTTAAAGGCCGTAAATTTCGTTAAATGCTCAATTTAAATCGTGTGGTAATACAAAACTAATGTTTACTTAGGGCCAGCAACGTAGACCGGGTCAGCTAGTATAAGTATATATGTTCCTTTAACTCCCACTGGAGCATAGGGCGCCAATAATAGCGATTCGTTAGCAATTTAAGTTCAGAAACGTAGGTTGCTAGCCTTCGTTCCCTAGTTTGGTGATAGGGCTGCTATCTAAGCAAAGTGGAGGCAGTGTTTCAGAGGCTCCAGCATTCGCGATCTCCTACTTCCTGATACGCACTTTTGCCATTCAGGGTTCGCTGACACTCCAGGTTGGCAACAGAATTTCCTCTGTGCGGTTGTAAAGGTTATACCGCCTAAGATCGGTTGACAGGGCCTCGTTTGTCAAAAACAGGGGTCACCAAGTCCTTTCTGGACAGATCAAATCGTCCTAAATTCACTTTATTCTATTACAGCAGCACTGTTAAGTGCAATGTTAACTGCAAAGAGTTGCTGCTAAGAAAATGTGGTGGATGTCTCCGCTAGTTAAATACGTATTTATCTTCACACACATTATACAAACTTACATTTTTACATATGTATTTGATTTGTTAGAAATAATAAGCAAATTTAAAATTGTTTTTATGAATGATGAGTATCAATAGAACAACCCTGCAAGCAACTCAGTTAACTTTAAGCTAACTTTAAGTAAACTTTTTTTAAGCTAGTTCTGGTTGATGCCTGGATTATTTTTAATGGAGCCATCTGACTATTTTAACATTGGCATGTCATAGGAAGTAGTCAATTGTCCGACTGTGCATAACTTTTCAACTAACTTAAAGTTAGCTACTTATTAGTTAGCATAAAGTGAGTCAGGTAGTAGTTAGCTAAAAGTTGGTAAGGTATTTTAAAGGCATTTCTAATGTCCGTATCTTCCTCATTTGAGACAAATGATCGGCAGGCGTTACTGCGACACTAAAATTTTCCATATACAAAACAATAAACAGTTATAAAAATCAAAATTCGAAATAACAAAAGAAAACGATGACAAGAAACAAACGAAAATAAAACAAGTTAGAGTGCTATATTCGGCTGTGCCGAATCTTTGATACCCTCCACCGACACCTCGAATGCTTTAGGAGTAATATCTGTATGATGTCTATTTATTATTATAATCTTTGTAAAAACAGACATCTGCATTAAAATTTGTTGCGGTTTAGACCTACATAAATTTATTGATCGACAATCAGAATCAATTTTAAAAAGTTTGAGTAGAATATCAGTTTAAGCTGAACTTAAATGATTTTCAAGAGAACAAATTATATAAAAGCCATGGTAAGCTATGAACCAATCATCCCAAATTCTGCAGAACGATTTCTGGTATTAAAAAACATAAATTTCAATACAGCGATGCAATTAGTTTAAGCGTTTGCAGTAAATTTCAGAAGGCTGCTAAAATGGAATCTAAGGAAAATTATGGACCGTATATCACAAAATTGCATAACATTTTTTCTGGTCATATGAAGCTAAACTGGAAGAAAGTTTACCGCGAATTTAATTATTTTACCAGAGTGGGCTTTATATGAGGCCTATGGTAAGTTATGCACCGATCTTCACCAAATTTCACAGTGTCATTTCTAGTTCTATAAAACTGTGATGTATCAAATTTTGTTATGATAGCGTTATTTTTTACGTTTTTAGGCGTACTAAGCTGTTTTCCGGGAGTAAGGTTTATATGGGGCCTATGGTAAATGATGGACCGTTCTTCACAAAATTTTAAAGTCTTATTTCTCGTTCAATAAAACTGTGATGTACCAAATTTTGTTATGATAGCATTCTTTTTTACGTTTTTAGGCTTACTAAGCTGATTTGCGGGAGTAAGGTTTATATGGGGCTAATGGTAAATTATACACCGATCTTCACGAAATTTCAGTCTTATTTTTAGTTCTAAAAAATTTTGATGTACCAAATTTTGTTATGATAGCATTATTTTTTACGGATTTAGGCGTACTAAACTGTTTTCCGGAAGGAGGTTTTATATGGGGCCTATGGTAAATTATGGACCGATCTTCATGAAACTTAATAGTTTAATTTCTAGTCCTATTTAACTGTGACGTGCCAAAATTTGTTATGATAGCATTGTTAGTTAGGGTTTTCCGGGAGTAGGGCTTATATGGGCCCTAGGATAAATCATGGACGGATCTTCAAGAAATGTTACAGCGTGATTTCCTGTTAAATAAAACGAACTGTTGCGAAATCTTATATCATTCTGTGCATTTTTCCACCATTTATGTTAGTTTTTGTAACAAAATTATCAATTTTTTTAGGTGGTGGTTCCACATTTTGATTCATAGCTCAGATCCTATTGAACCGATTTTGCTGGATTTCAATCCCAAACTGCTTAGGATAACTACAAGCAATTTGACAACAAGTTTGTTTATTTCTTTTGAGTTTTTCGAAAGTGAGCGTGTTTTCAACAGACGGACAGACAGACGGACATGGCTAAATCGACTTAAAATTACTAAAGAACCCAGAATATATATACTTTATAGGGTCTGAGATGAATAATAAAAAAGTTTCACACGGAATGACAAACTTAATATACCCTCTTCACAACTAATTGTGGTGGAGGGTATAACAAATTGCCGCACAGAATTCACTCGCATTGATTTCGGGGAATTTCCGCATTAATTTATAGTTAGCTTGTTAAAAAGTTAATTATAAATTCGTTATTTTTGTAGTCGACTACCAAATTGCTTGCAGGGAATATACATATGTATGTAAGTATGGACATTTTCACAGAAAAGGGTTCTAATTGTCACGCTACGTCAGCAAGCAATTAAATGGTTTCTCAAAGAAAAACTTAAAAGACATACATACTTACAAGCTTAAATGCTTGCTGGCGTAACGTAACAAAAAGTAGACTTCTGTGAAATGCATATACATATGTATGTATTTCAATAAGAGAAAACAAACAATCGTATACAAAAAGCTTTTTTGTTATTAATTTTTTTGTTAAGTTTCCAAAAATGGTTAAGCCTTTAATGCGTGATATGAATATCGTATTGCACACCTCTTTAATGACTTTAATAAAGTCATACAATTTTATTTCTTTTTTTTTATTTTTAATATTATGTATGTGCATTAGGGGTATAACCAATTTTTTGGCATAGCACCATGAGGTCAACCATGTCCTAGTTACCACGAAAATCATAATCTTTTGTAATTTTTCTCAAAAAAGTTCACGCACCAATTGGTTTTTCTTAACCAATGCAATATTGAATATTCATAATTTTATACGTTGTTTTTTATTCTTTTTTAATTTTTTTTTTTGTTATTAAAGGTTAAAAATACGTTTTAGTTTGCGGAAAAATCTTCTACCATCTCTAAATATTATTGAAATTTTACACTTGAGCTATTTTTTGTTTTAAATAAACATATTATGAATTTTTCTTAACCAAAAAGAAAATTAAAAATGTACAAAACTTCATCGCGGTTGGTGCGTGAACTTTTTTGAACTTAGCGAAAAAATAAATATACGTTCCCTTATAGTTTTTTATGCTCTATCGGACTGTGATATGCCAATTTTGATACTTTAAAAAATTGTTAAAAAGTTATATCCCTAATGTGCATACATATGTAAATACTATCACATTCGAACATTTTACTAAATGATAATTGTCGTACATTACAATTTTGTCTACATAAAATAGAGCTAAAGAAATCTGGGCTTTTTAATTACTTTGCAATAGGGGTGCATTTGCGAACTAATCGCTTTTTTATCTGTTTAAACTCTCAAAACTTTTTTAAAAAATAAATTGTAACAAACGTCAAAAGTACGAAAATATGTAAATATGTATAACCGAAAAGCTAATTGAATATACGAATTTAATATTCTTAACATGCTTTGTACTCTTAAGAGTGATAAAACATCAAAACTTATGTTTATAATATACTAGCCGTTCCCGCGTCGTTGGCCGCCCAGAATGAATTTTTGATTTACTATGAAGAAATATAAAGCCTGAGTGTTTTATTGTGTGTAGATCGATCGATATACATAAGTTTTAAATTTCATCAATATCGAAATTGCCTATCTGTCTCCTCATATTCGTAGCTTTGAAAAACATAAAAAACTAAAAAAATAAATAAATAGAGTAGAGGCGGAATAAAGGGTGAACAGCGTACTCATGTTAAAACGGCTTTCTTTTTCTTTTGAGTACGGAAACTTTTGCTTTAATATATCTCTTCTAAAAAGATATCTTAAGTTAGTACCGGTTAGATAATTACAAAGTACCAAAACAATCGTTCTCACGGATTCTTATCCACTCAGGGACTTGCATGTTTAATTAGATGTTTCTAGGTCCAATATTAACAGAAATTCAATAAGTACAAATTGGAGAACAAAAAAGTACCAAAAAGTCTCTCTAGCAGATTCTAATTCAGGACATTGCATGTTTAATTTTATGTTTCTTGGTACAATACTAATGACAATTAAAAAAGTACCGGTTAAAAAAGAAATCACTACCAAAAAGCCCTGTTACAGATTCTCATCCACTCAGAAAGTTGCATGTTTAATATAAAGTTAAAGAACAAAAAAAATACCAAACAAAAGATAATACCAAACCTTACATGTTTAATTTTATTTTTTAAGTCCAATACTAAATAAAATTCAAAAAGTACCAGTTCAAGACCAAAAAAGCAAAAAAAGTTCCCTCATAGAGTCTTATCACTCAGGATATTGTATGTTGAATTTTATGTTTCTAGGTCCAATATTAAAGGTAATTAAAAAAAGTTCCAGTTGTAGAAAGAAATTAAATTTTCCGTATTTCCCCTTTTTGGTACTTTTTTCTCCCCATTGAAGTATCAAAAATTTCAATATTGTAGTGGGAGCCCATTTAATACGAATGTAGAAAACTTCTTTGTAAAAAAAGTAACAACAATAGTTACGAATTCCTCCCCTTAAACTTTTAAATTTCCAAAACGAATTCGTATTCGTATTTTTTAGAATAGTTTTGAACGTGAAATTATGTTTATTTTTGTCTCTTTTTTTTGTCTGTCTGTCTCTTTTAGTTTTGGAGATATGAGTGAGTTAAGAATAGGAGGTTAAGCGCCCCTCGACTCTATCCTAAGCACTTAAGTGGAACCTTAAAATAGGACCGGCAGTCCCGGGATAACCTCCTTCAAACATACAAAAATAGACACTTACAAACTTTTCAGCTTAATAATATTAGAATTCAATTGAACTTTAATTACACTACGTGACAAAATTTCAACAATTTCAATCTTTATGTAAAATTGAATCCGAATATGAATTCAAAATTGTCAAAAGTAGAACAGTTTTTAAGATAGTCCAAAATAACCGTTATTGTGTTTTTAAAAACTGTTCTACTTTTGACAATTCTGATTCATGTTCGGATTCAGCGGAAAATTTTACACAAAGATTAGATGTCAAATTCATTTGGTCAAAAAATTGTCACGTAGTGTTATTAGAGATACGTGTTTTTGACTTACATACATATAAAAACTATTATAAATCTCACACTAAGGGCTATTATAACAACTTGCCGTTAGTTAAAGGTAGGATTTATTCGGACGTGAAACAAGTTTTTGACTATTTCAACTTAACTTTTATCTACACGGAAGGATGAACTGGCCTTTAATATATTCCTCACTTTAGATTAATGCAAAGTTGTAAAAGAGAAAAACGTTTTATACGTGCGACAAAATCCTGCATTTAAGTATCGGCAAGTTGTAGTAAACATGATACTGGCAAAAAAAAAAAAAAAAAACTGACTCGTTATTTTATTTTTTACTAGCTGGGGCGGCCTCGCTTGGTAGCTGATTACTAATGATTGATGGAGCCGTTTTCTGATTTTAGGTAAATCGAAGAAGTGGGCGGAGCAAAATTTTCTTTCCGTAAAAACCTAAGTTGGACCATGGCGCTCGTTTTAATAAAAAAATCGTCCAAATCGGTGAAATAAATAGAAAAAGTGGGCGTAAAAGTAGGCGTGGTAAATTTTTCTTTCGATGAAAACTTAAAATAGTTTAATACGAACATTTGAAAAAAAAAATTAGTCAAATCGATGGAGCAGTTTTCGGATTTTAGGTAAATCGAAAATAGTTGGCGGGGCAAAATTTTCTTTCCGTAAAAAGCGAAGTTGGACCATGGCGATCATTTTAAAGAAAAAAGTTATGCGATCAGCAACAGACAACATTTCATTTTTATTATATAGATTAATTAAAAAAAAAAATAAAATGTTAAAAAATTATTTTTCTTTTTTAAACGTTTACGATATTTCTGAAACTACTATGCAGATGTGTGCACGTCTTAAAGATCAAATTTGTCGAATTTTGTATTTTATTAAATAGCGCAAAGCCTTTCCAAGTGCAAGTGCTTTTATTTTTGATAAACCGCTGGATCGCAAAAACTAGAGCTGATAAATTGAATTATACATTGAAAATCTGTTTATTATAAGAAGGCAGCGACGTCTAAAATCTTTCCGGAACGAAATTAACTGTAAGCTTGTGTAATCAATGGCAATTACATACATATATGCAATGAATCGTGATCTATCAATTTAAACTGAATCGTTGGCATCGTTTGGAATATATTTTAGACATTAGTGTTCAGAAAAAGTCGCTCAGCTTGTCTTTTGTTCCAAAATGCTTGACTTAGTCTTCGAATATCTTTAAGGCGTCACAAAAAATTTTAGAAAACAAATCGCTATTAAAAGTACTGAAATTAATTTTAAGAAACATTGAGCTTCCACCATTTTCTTAAAATTCAAAAATTTTACATTACTTTTTCATAATGCGCATCGATTTGGCGAGGGTTTAATTTTGTAAGCTTTAAAATATAAAAAAAAAATCAGATAGTACCAATTGTTGCATGTTGAATTTTATGTTTCTAGGTTAAGTATTATTTTAATAAAAAAATTATCAGTTGTAGAAAGAAAAAGTACTAAAAAGCTTCCCCTTACATACTCTTATTCAGTCAGGACAATTCATGTTTAATTCCATGTTTCTAGGTCAAATATAATGAAAATTCAAGAAGTATCAGTTGAAGAACAAAAGAGTATCAACATTTTTCATATTAAAGGTTCTCATTTGCTCAGGACCCTGCACCTATAATTTAGTGTTTCTAAGTTCAATATAATAGAAATAGGGAATGGTAAATTGATTTCGATTCCAATCGAAAATCGATTTTGGGGTAAAAAAAATCGATTTTTTGCAATCGAATTTACGTATGCGATTTTATACTGAAATCGATTATTGTGCTTTTAAAATCGGGTTTTTTATTTTTTATCAAAATTTGGGCATGCACAGTAAAACTTGAAATTTTTTCCCAGGTTTAAAGTAAAAAAACCGTTGTAGTTTAACGTATTTACCTATTAGTACCCTTGGTATACTTCCGACTTTAATTAATATAGGTCCTCTTGTTCTTCAGAAATTGAAATCATCAATGGACATTGAACAAAACAGTCCTAAGCTTATCGCACCAAACCAAACACTGAAAGTGAGCTTTGTGAAAATCAACATATTCACCCTTATTGTGTTTGGCGTATTTTAAATACGCCTACGACTGTAATAGTAATAGTAATAGATTAAATAGATTAAAGAGAACGCTTACTTTTTTCCTTTAATCTATTACCAAACAGTCGTAGGCGTATTTTAAATACGCCAAACACAATAAGGGTGATTATAGCAACACAACAGGTGAATTAAACCATGACATTCCTGTGGGAATACGCTAATATTGAAACAGACCAGTGTGTAAGCGATATTAAAATCTAGTTATCAGCAGAGTGAAAAAAACAAAAAGTATGTTATTTATCCTAACAAATTCAAAATTATAAGGAAATAAATCTGCATCTTTCCGACATGCAAACGTTTCTTTTCTAAAACTAACTTAATAGTAACTTAGCAAAGAAACAGTCGCCACCGAACAAGAACTATTGTCATAATCATTTGAAATACTATCCATACACTCAGGCCTGAATTGATTTCTGTGACAGGCCTGACTCACTACACAAGAATTTTAATATGCGAAATATTGCACTTGTTCCTGTAAACTTCATCTAAAAATTAACACATTTTCACTTTTTGCAGGAAAGTTATAAACAGTAGTAATATCTGTCCACTGTAAAAATCTTAGTTCAATTTCTTTAGTATTTTGCCAAAACAAAAAAAAAAAAAAAAATGCAGGTATCCCCCTTTATTATATAAGGGGATTTTAAAATCGATTTTGTGACTCGATTAATCGATTTCAAAAACCGAAATAAAAAAAGTCGATCGAAAAATCGAAAATCGATTTTTGAATCCATTTACCATTCCCTAAATAGAAACTTCCAAAATTACCACTTGCACCATGGAAAAGTTAAATAAATTTAATTTCCCATATTTTCCCTTTTTGATACTTTTTTTCCACATTAAAGTACCAAAATTTTCAATATTGTATTTTTTTTAATATGTAAGTATATATCAATGAATGAAATATTTTGTAAAAAAAGTACCAAAAATAGGTATGATTTTCACCCTTTAAAGTTCGAATACCGAAAACGTATCAAATTCATTTTTAGATAATTTACGAATTTCGTATAATCTTTATTTCTATGTTTATTGGTTTAAAAGAAAGATGGGATGTTAAAGAAGTTCCAACATACTGCTTATACCCGTTTACTCTCTCAAAGCACCGAACTTCATAAAAGTACAAGACACCTGTCCGCTTATTTTACTAATGAAAAACGATAAGTATTTAATTTTTTTTTTGCACCTGTTTCAGTTTTGTTGATATAATGTTACCGAATTTAGCCATTTCTTCCCTTTTTACCCTCTCAGATTTTAATAAATAATATAGTGCACTTCTGTAAGTTAAAACCTTTTAAGTGGGGAAGAAAGAGTTCTTAACTGTTTTGCCGTTGCCGATTTATGTATAAAATAAGCAATATACATATCACACATGATCATAGAGGGTATTAACTTATAATTTTTTTTTCACTTTTTTGAAAAAATCAACACGTTATATTCATATGTATATACCTGCTGTCAAAATATCATGCTATTTTGTCTACTTTTTGATAAGAAAACGTTTGGATAACAAATTCTTTTTTATATGGCTTAAATATTAAATTGTTTTGCTTCTACTGGAAATTTTTAAAATTTGAGTTAATACCCTCTTTATGTTCAAGTGCGACAAACACTAAAGTTCTATTACATACTCTCCAATTCATTGAGTTTATATTTCAAAATATCAATTTTGTCATGTTTTAAAAAACATATTTGCATATTGTATTTATCGATACATACATATACTGGAGGATAATACAATTTCAACTTCCATTAAATCGTAGTTGTATTATAGAAAGAGAAAAAATGAAATTATTAAATCAAACCTCGTGCTATTCTGTGCACGTGTTTAACCTTCATGTCATTTTGTTATATTTAATTGGAAATTACTACATGTCTATTTTTAATTTTTGTTTTATTGTTTAAATAATAATTATAAGAATTATTAACTTGAACAACGATTGAAATAGTTGAATTAAACCTTAGTATATGCTTGAAATAGATTCATGCATATTTTTAAGGGTTATAAATTTAGGAAGTGCAAAGTAGTATTCTTAATGGCCCTCAATAATGAAAAATTAATTTTTTTTAATTCCTATAGGTGTTAAACGGCAAATATCGCATGCTTTACTCATGTCTCATGAACGTCATTTTTTAAAATTAACAGTTTACGTTTACCAAAGCTTCTAAATTGAGATGTACAAAACATATTTATTTATTGAAAAAAGCAAAAGGTAAATTTTTGGACTTAAAGTTTAAGGTCATGTAACACGATAATAAAAAATAATTTTTCAACTGTTTTCATACTATAGCTCTATAGACTATAGAGGATGATTAACCTCTTGTTAAGTTCACCTATTTCCCTTTTCAAGATCAACATAGAATACAACCAAGGCGAATTGACTAGAAGGTGGGGTCAAGTCAACATATGGTGTTTTTTTATGTAAACAAACCTATTTTTTTACTAGCAATATTTTTGACAACCCGACCACAGAAGCAGTGTTGTTGTAGAGTTGACCTCACCTTCTAGTCAATTCGCCTTGAATCCAACACTTAATCTATAAATTTAAAAAGATATCATTCTTGAAAAACAGTTCTAAACCAAGGTTGGATACCGAATCGAATTTCGGTATCGGTATTAAACTTTTTTTTATTTCGGTATCGGTATTTTAGTTATATCGGTGTAGGTATTCCAACTTTTATAACGGTATATATCGTTATTATAATTAAATAAACCAAACCAAAAAAAAATGTTAAAAAAAGAAAAATATATACCTAGTATATACATACTAGTGCTGAGAAACTATCGATAGACTATCGATATTATCGATGGTCTTAAAATATCGATAGGAAAAATATAAATATAGATATTTTTATTATTTTAAATACAGCTATGAAGACATCTAACAGCAGCTATATACACACAGTTTTTTGCCGCAAATTTTTACTTGCTATTATTAATTCGCGATGAACTACAGCAATGAATACAATAATACTGCTAATAAAAGGTCTTTAAGTCGAAATTTTTACATGTTTATATATAGTGGCTGAAATGTCAAATATTTTTGTGATGTAAAAAAAATGCAAATCCAAATGCAATTGCAAGCATAGGACAAAACAATGAACGACCATTAGAGGATAAGTCCGCTAGATTGATTACCTTTTTGGGTTTAGAATTTAGAAAATTTTTTAAAGTTGCAATGGAATATCTTATAGTCCCTATTACTTCGGTTCCTCCAGAAAGGTAGGTATATACGTGCGTATATACATATGTCTCATACATTCAATAAAGTGATAAAAACAACGAACTGTTGTAGCCTTAAAAAAAAATAATTAAAGTTTTTCTGCACAAGTACAACCATTCAGTCGATAGTAATATCGATATATCGATAGTGAAATCTGAACTATCGATAAATATCGATAGTAGAAAATATCAATAGTATCCCAGCACTAATACATACCCAGGAAAAACTTTTTGATTTTTAGTAATATATATTATGATCAATTTGTTTGCAGGTTGGAAAATAGCAAAAAACTTAATTGGGATAACAAATTTTCTTAATTAAAGTCAGTTTTCCATTTTTTCTGTGTAGGTGGTAGTTATTTCATACGTTACCTGGTAAGCAGTTGCCATTACAATTGTCATTATTCTGAAAACTTCAATAAGTACTTACTAGCAATGACCTTAGCAAATAGTTATTACTTCTATTATTTTCACTACTGAACATTTGCTTACTAATAATCAGCTCAATAACTACTTATTAGTTGGTAACGTACTCCATAACGGCTGACGGTTGAAAACCCAAGCCGTAAATATCTTTATTTTAAATATAATTATAATTTTTATATCAAAGTTTTATATTAAAACAAATATTGTTGTACTTAATATTGTATATTTCAATAAAGAAAATATCTATATATCTCTATCTATCTATCATGTAATATTTTGTAGATGGACTTTTGTTTTTTTTGGTTAAAAAATCGCTAACTTTTGTCAAACTACCGAATTGTTTTTATTAAATAAATCTATGTATGTAATAAATCTAAAATAGGTTCCAAATATATAAAAAAAAAAATTCGTACCGATTTGCAGGTCCTTATTTTGAAATTATCCCGGCCCCCACGACAGTCAAAGTTTTAAGTGTGATTAACGTGGAAAAAGTTATGTTATTATTTTGGAATTTTGTAAGTTTTTCACTAATGAACGGATCATGTCGACACATAATTCATTCTTGTAGCAAATTTAACGTTCTACAAAAAAGGTCCATTTTGATTTTTTGCTAACTGCTGTCAAAACCAAAGTTCTAGTCAATTCTATGGATTTTTTCATTTTAATCGTAGTTTAAATTTGAGTTACAAACTGAATTTTTGTAAATTCATCCCTCTCAATGGGCTGAAAATGGAAGGTATAAGACTGCATTATAGTTTGCAAAAAAAAAAATATCGGTTGTGAATTGTCTTTGCTGAGAGAGGAGTTAAACTAATGCAAGATTTTTGTAAACATTATACTTCTACGCAAAGCTTTTTAACTAAAACAATAACCGCAAATTTCAAATGTGTTTTAAGAAAAATTTGCATGGACAATAATAAATCGCTTTAAATTTCGATTTGTACAGATGGGCCAACTTTTGAGACTTGTTTAATTAAACTTTAATTTAACTTTTGTGCAATTTTAAATAACCCTGCAGATAACGAGAATAGTCCATACATGCATGTAAAGAGTAGTCCATAAAGGAGTAGGAGTACTCCAAACCTACTCCAAATATATGGTTAAAAGGTGGTCGATTTAACATTACGATATCCTAGGAGTGGACCATATAACCCAGTTTTGCATTACAACGGAGTAGTCTTAAGACTACTCCATATTCATACATACTCCTAGTGGATTAGTTTTGAAACTACTCCATGGTATACTCCAGAGGATAAGTTTTAACATCTTTTAAAAACGAAAACATTTCGTTTAAAAACAAAGACATGTCGTTCGACTACAAACTCCTTTTAACAATAACATTAACATGCTCGCATAACATTGGACCAGTCCAGGAAGTAGTTCATTTAATCAAAATGGATCAAGTAGTCCAATATTATCTGCAGGGAATTAATGCCATTTTATAAGAAACGTCAATACAAAAATAAATTTAAATAAATAAAAAACGAAAAGTTTAAATTTGTATATGAATAGTGAAATTTATTTTGAAAAATAACTAAAGAAAGCTTAAAGACTAAATTGCTCAAATCTATATGCGTTAACTAATTAGAAAAAAGTTCACGTTACAACACAATTAATGCAGCAATTATAACATTTTCTGGTCTAAAAATTTTAAAAACTTGAAGGAAATTTGGCTTAATTGATTTTTTTATAGCTAAACGAGGTTAAAAATGGCTAAATCTAGCCACTAAATGGCTAAATTGGCAACGCTGATTAGCACTTGATTTTTTTTTGGTGGAAAAATGACGCTGATGGATTTTTGTTTGTAATTGGGGATAACGTTTTCGTGAAAACCACTATGGCAATTTTTTTTTGGGGAAAAGCACTTTTTTCGCTGGGGATTTTTGGGGATAATATATTATTATAATTTTCATTTTTGCAATCGCAAGACCGATTTGGTCAAGATGTGGGTACAAATTTAAGTCTTTTTTCCGGTTTAAATCCTTTTCAAGAGCTTGGTAAAAAAGTTTTAAATATGCTTTTTGTACCAACAAGCGTTACTTCTGTCGAACGAGTCTTTTTCTATATGTAATGAATACAACAAAAATCAATATTTGCAACAGAATGCAGTATGAGTTTTGGAAGCTCTTCTTAGAATAAAAAAACACTTTAAAATAATGCAGCTTGTTGTGACAAATTTATTCAATCTAGGGATGGGCAAATTAAAAAAATATATCAATATATATTGAATCGATATTTTTTAAGAGAATTGATATTTATTATTTCAAAAATATCGATGTATCGATATATCGAACGTATTACCAAATTCAAAAATTTAATATATTTATATATATATGCACAATTTTTTTTATTATTCCAAATAAATATCTTTTCAAGTTCGTTTGACTTTACTGTTTTAATTAGAAATCTGCAAGGTGAAACCCCCGCTTTTTTCTTAATTCTTCTTCTTATGCATGCTAAAAAACAGTCTAAAACTGACATGAAATGCTTAACATTAACACTAATATGATGTAAGTGTTAAGTATAACGTGTGTGAAGATAAATATGAAAAGTTAAATTCGTTTTTAAAAAATATCGCATGCGATAAAAAATATTAAAAAAAAATATCGCATGCGTATTATAAAGAAAATACGACTATTTATACGAACTTTTACAGTTTTTATCAAAAAGCGGGCCCGTTGCCTGCTTCGCACGGCAAAACAAAATAAGAAAAGAAACACACTTGTTTTTAATAAAGTTGGTTTTCCTGCGGCAAAAACACACTCACTTCACATACGCACCGCACACACATGCGTTATCGGATTTCAATCATAAGCACGACGCGCTTATGAGTAGTTCGGCGACGTACATATACGGACTTATTTTTATATATATAGATTTAAAACTACATAATTAGATATTTTGTAAGTCTTTTTATGTTAAAATTTATGATTTTTGAAAAAATGCGACTTAGAATGAAATTCTCATGAAAGTGCTGTGTGAGGGATATGGCCACTTTGTCCAAACCCTTCGATCTCAGGGAATCAAATCTAATGGAAAATGAAGACTATGGACAGGGCTACAATAACCTATAAGCAATTTATCCAAATTTTTATACATTTTTGAAAATTTGACTTAGCGTTAAATTCTCATGAAATTTTAATAAAAATTATTAATTTTTCATAAAAACTGTAAAATTTCGTATAAATAGTCGTATTTTCTTTATAATACGCATGCGATATTTTTTTAAAATATTTTTTATCGCTTGCGATATTTTTTAAAAATGAATTTAACATTTCATATTTATCTTCACACACGTTTAAGTATAGACTCATCATGTTAGAGGTTTTCTCATGTTATAACACGGTTGTTTATGCAAATGTTTTAACAACGCTTTTATAACCATGTTATAATAGCAAATCATGTCAGTTGTAGACGGGGAGTTATATATCTTCATATTAGTTTAAAAAAACATATGATGCTACAGTGTTGTCAATTTTTAAATACATAATGTTTGGAAAACGGCTAAAATTTTGAGTTTTTAATGAAAACTGATTTTAAAAAATATCGAATTCGATAGTCGTATTTCAATATCGATACATCGATATATCGGTATTTTAAATATCGGCGATATATATCGATTATTTTTTTAAAAATATCGATATTTTTTGCCCATTCCTAATTCAATCATCTCAAATGTACTTTTTAAACAAACAACATGTAAAACAAAATTACATTGGCTGATGAATCAGAAGATTTTGATTCCCTAGATTGTGAAATGATAAATAGTGACGCATAGTTATTTTCTTTTGCGTTTGTTATATACTATACATAAGAGCGACTCAAGTTGTATGGAAGCAAAAAAAAAAAAAAACCTTAGACTTTTTTAAGATGACATTTTAAATATTTCGGCTCCAGCTTTGACCTCTCGTGAGCTGGACCAGTTTGAAAAAGGGTCTATTTTTGCGTGTTTTGTTAAATTGAGAATCTGTTTCCTTACCAACATATACCAATTGGGTATCATAAGAAAGGTTTTTTAAGGCGCGTCGAACTGTATATACAATTTATCCAAGCACGATCATCCATGTCCTTTTTTTAAGGACTTTCTGTAAAAAAAAAACGGTTTTTGAATTTTTTGTTCGGGGTTGTTTGTAATAAAAATGCCAAATTAACATATTTTAATCTTTAGTCGATTTAATTAAATACGTGTCTCAGCTTTTTTTGAAATTCGTGATAGTTGGCGTTTTGAATCATTTTTTTTTTTCTTTCTTTAGTCCTATTTTCATCCATACATGATCTAGAAACTAAATCCGCTATCATATTAGAGTTACTAAAAAATTGCATTTATATATATTCTAGAGCACGGTGTAAAATGCATCTAATATGCAAAAATCTATATTATTTACATGCAAAGATGATGTACTTGGCAAAAGAAAAAGTTTGAAAGGTTACCACCCCATTGCATTTTTGTCAAAACGCGAACTAGCACGAATTTCAAAAAAAGCTGAGACATGTATTTAATTAAATCGACTAAAGATTAAAATATGTTAATTTTGCATTTTTATTACAAACAACCCCGAACAAAAAGTTCAAAAACCGTGTTTTTTACAGAAAATCCTTAAAAAAAGGACATGGATGATCGTCCTTGGACAAATTGTATATATAGTTGGACACGCCTTAAAAACCTTTCTTATGATACCCAATTTGTATATGTCAGTAAGGAAACAGATTCTCAAATTAACAAAACATGCAAAAATAGACCCTTTTCAAACTGGTCCAGCTCACGAGAGGACAAAGCTGGAGCCGAAATATTTAAAATGTCATCTTAAAAAAGTCCAAGGTATATTTTTAGGAGGGTACATCGAGCACTTTTTTTGGTGAGTCGCTCTACTTAACATGTGTTTTAACAATATGTATTACACAAATGGATTTATTTAAATAAATCAATGCATGCATATTTTTCATTGACATAATCAGCCATGTCACATAGTACAATTTCGTTCGAAAACGGAATTCATTTCGTATTTTGGTGCTTCAGAAAATGACAAAAAAAAAATTTCGGAATGAAACCATTTTTGTTTTCAAGAACGGAAGTATTTGAAAGGCAAAAAAACTATCACTTTCCATCAATAAACAAATATGTTTTCTTTGGCTCCGAATGATATTGTACTTTGTGACATGGGGATAAGAAAATAGCTATTTGGGGAATTTCGCAAGTTGGGGATAAGGCTTAAAATAAAACTGGGAACCCTGGAGTGCATAAAAATATCTGTTTTAATAAATGCGCAATTCAACAGTGCAAGTTTCCGAGACAAAATTTTTTGGCAAATTTACGAAGTTTGAATGAATTCTCATACAATTTTTGCCAGTTCATTTGCGAGGGCGATCAGAGACTTTCAAGCAATATCATGATCCCCCTGGAAAGCGGGATTTATTTTTTAATTTTCTGGGAATTCCCGGGATTTAGGATAATATGAAACGGTACACAATAAAATAATTTTTAATTTGTTGGAATAAAAAATAAATAACAATTCATGAGATATTATAAATAAGTTTTTTCTATGCAACTGCTCTGCATTTTATGCAGCTGCTCTCCATATCAAATCATAAATTTTTTTGACTATTGACGTCAGCAGGCGTCGATGGCTGCGAGTGTAAGATGTCATGGTAACCTGCCTGCCAGGGTTCGTTCGAGCCCCGGCCACGTTCAAGAATGAAAGATTATCAGTAACAATTTTAATTAATTTTCATGTTGTAAAATTCCTTTCTTCATAAAAATAATTTAATAAAATTTAAATTTGATGAAAATATTAAAAATTTGGATTAAAAACCATTCAACAAAACGACCACAACATTATTATTGTTTTTTTCGTTTTTATAAAATAAATCTGGGTCTATACAAAACATTTTAAATTGTGTTAACCTCTTCTTTTACTAGTTCGAAATTTCAGAGCATCAAACATTGTCTTACCTATCGGATTTCAATTGTTATCTATTTAATGACATAACTTCTTTACAATTATATCAGCATTAAAGATGCCATAAGTAAATCCCGGATTTCGGGATTTTTGTCCCGAAAAATCCCGTACGAAAACACTAATATTCAGTCAATTCAACTTACTTCTTTTTATATTCTGTTTTGCACATATCAGTGTTACTAAAACATTTGCAGAAAAAAAAGCATACGTGATTTTTGGTTTAACGATTAGCTATTTCTACACTTGACGTTTAAAATCATCTCTCAAAGGATAAAATCATAAGACCTTTAATAAAATTACGTTTTTTACTGTACAGTTAATCTCACTGAGACATACAGACTTCGTTAAATTAACTTCGCTACTCATAAGGACCCAGGATATATATACAGCCATGTCACAGAGTACAATACCGTTTTTTGGTGCAGTTAATGACGAAAAAATTTTTCGGAATGAAACCATTTTTGTTTTCAAGAACGGAAGTATTTGAAAGGCCAAAAAACTATCAAAATACACTTTCCATCAATAAACAAATATGTTTTCTTTGGCTCCGAATGATATTGTACTTTGTGACATGGGGATAAGAAAATAGCTATTTGGGGGATTTCGCAAGTTGGGGATAAGGCTTAAAATAAAACTGGGAACCCTGGAGTGCTTAAAAATATCTGTTTTAATAAATGCGCAATTCAACAGTGCAAGTTTCCGAGACAAAATTTTTTGGCAAATTTACGAAGTTTGAATGAATTCTCATACAATTTTTGCCAGTTCATTTGCGAGGGCGATCAGAGACTTTCAAGCAATATCATGAAAACCCTTATACTTTTCATAAATACCGTATACATATGCCTATTCAGTAGAGTTTTTCTTTTCCTGGACTTTTTCATTTCCCTGGAAAGCGGGATTTATTTTTTAATTTTCTGGGAATTCCCGGGATTTAGGATAATATGAAACGGTACACAATAAAGTAATTTTTAATTTGTTGGAATAAAAAATAAATAACAATTCATGAGATATTATAAATAAGTTTTTTCTATGCAACTGCTCTGCATTTTATGCAGCTGCTCTCCATATCAAATCATAAATTTTTTTGACTATTGACGTCAGCAGGCGTCGATGGCTGCGAGTGTAAGATGTCATGGTAACCTGCCGGCCAGGGTTCGTTCGAGCCCCGGCCACGTTCAATAATGAAAGATTATCAGTAACAATTTTAATTAATTTTCATGTTGTAAAATTCCTTTCTTCATAAAAATAATTTAATAAAATTTAAATTTGATGAAAATATTAAAAATTTGGATTAAAAACCATTCAACAAAATGACCACAACATTATTATTGTTTTTTTTCGTTTTTATAAAATAAATCTGGGTCTATACAAAACATTTTAAATTGTGTTAACCTCTTCTTTTACTAGTTCGAAATTTCAGAGCATCAAACATTGTCTTACCTATCGGATTTCAATTGTTATCTATTTAATGACATAACTTCTTTATAATTATACCAGCATTAAAGATGCCATATGTAAATCCCGGATTTCGGGATTTTTGTCCCGAAAAATCCCGTACGAAAACACTAATATTCAGTCAATTCAACTTACTTCTTTTTATATTCTGTTTTGCACATATCAGTGTTACTAAAACATTTGCAGAAAAAAAAGCATACGTGATTTTTGGTTTAACGATTAGCTATTTCTACACTTGACGTTTAAAATCATCTCTCAAAAGATAAAATCATAAGACCTTTAATAAAATTACGTTTACATACAGACTTCGTTAAATTAACTTCGCTACTCATAAGGACCCAGGATATATATACAGCCATGTCACAGAGTACAATTCCGTTTTTTGGTGCAGTTAATGACGAAAAAATTTTTCGGAATGTAACCATTTTTGTTTTCATGAACGGAATGGGAGTTTTCCGTATCTGAAAGTCCAATAACTATCAAAATACACTTTCTATCAATAAACTCTGTGAAATGGCTGATAGTTTAAATGTCCAATTTTAAGGACAGTATTTATCTATATATTGTAAATTTTCATATAAACTTAAATCGTTTTTAATAATAGTTTGGTAAAATAAAAAAAAAACTTAAAATTGCAGTCTTCAGTAAGTTTTTACTGATTACAAAAAAAAAAAAAAAAATTAGTACATACATACATATTTCCTTTTTAAGATAATGTTAATTACAAAATTAATGTTTAAATATCAGTTGATTTTTAGATAATTTTCAGGTAAAATATAGTTTTTTCCATTTGTTTAAGCAATTATTAAAATTACACGGATTACTGCAATATTTCAGTAATCAGTACAAATGTTTTGAATTTTGCATTTTTTTTTATTGGTTACTAAATTTTTCAGTAAGCAGTAAATTCCAAAATTTTAGTGCATTTTTTTTAGTGCAATATGCCCTTGTATGAGTTAAACATTGATTAGTCTTAAATTGTTTTGTTATTAATAAGTAATTGCCTTTTTAAATCGCATGTTAGAAAAAAACCCTCTCTTATTTGCATTAACGATTCACATATATACATTTAAAAATACAACTTTGAAAACATAATACATATTGAGCTGCATATGAATGTTATCGTGGCGGTTCATAAGAAATTGTGAAACATTTTTATAAGTGAGAATAAAAGCATCGGCTCTTATTTTAATAACCTCCACTATTACTAGTGGTGAATGAGGGTATACTAAGTTTGTCATTCCGTGTGAAACCTTCTTGTTTATACGTCCAATACCCCATAAAGTGCATATATCGTCAGCTCAGAATTGGTTTGGCGCATATGCCAAAAAGTCGGAGTGAAAAAAAACGACAAAAAGGATTTACATGAAGATTACTCAAATTGCATTTTTGAAGAAAAATGCAAATTTGAAATGAAAAATATTGTTTTGTGCCGCTACGCCACTTTTCTAAAAAAAAAAAATTAAAAAAGTGGCTTTTTGTGCTGCATACGTATACTTTTTGCTGTGTATTGAGTAATTTTTGAGAATTTTTTTTTTATAGTTTTTTTATTTGATTTTACTTTACAAAAACAGAAAAAACAGTTCTACTGTTATGAAAAGTTACATAAAAAGCCACAAATTAAACAACTTAAATAATGCAAAAGTAAAAAGAAAATTTAAAACTTAATATTGAGTAAATTTTTTAATAAGCTTTATCAACACGTGGAAGAAATATAAGTAAGTCTTTTATGTCTCTATTTTTATCGCTGGAAATAAATGATGGTTTCGATATTTTCAAAACATTCGTCAACAAATTTTCAGGAGTTTTCAAACAATTTTTTGGTGCAGACTTAACCAAAATTGCATTTTAATATCTTTCCTCTCTGATAGAAGTTTTATAATATATACATAAATCATTATTTTAACTGTATAGAAGTACTTTAATTAAGCAAAAGGGACTTTTCGAAAGTCCATTTTATTTGCTTCCAACGAGTATGTGCGAAAATTTTCCGAAAGCATATCCATAACTTTAAGTTTTGTTTTATTATTTGGCATTGTTTTAAGCAAATTTAGTAAATGAAGAGGACTATGAATTTCAATATTCTTTAAGTACCGGTCAATAACACCATGGACACAGTCCACTTCTTGAATTAAAGAATGTTCTGGTTCTGAAGACTTTTGTATTACGGCATCAATATTATTTTGTTTAAAGAACATTTTGATTGCGGTTGCATTAATTTGATTTTTATTTTGAGGTACGCAAGAATCGCTCCATAATGTCAACGTTTTAATAAGTGGATAATCTTTTATTAATTCATTTAAAATTTTAATTTAAGCACTAGCAATATTGTTACCACTCCAACCACTATGAGCTTCCGTCAAAAAGGCACAATAAGTAAAAGTTGCTATATATGACATAATAATGGTTGCTGTAAGATTAAACATATTTAATTTTCGTTTGTAGTAAAATTTTGAAGCATTTCCCTTAGGTAGGCTAAAAACTAATAGCAAACCGTACACTTGGTTGGGTCCATTATAAAACTATTTTTCACAAATTTATTTTCTTGTTGTCATTTTACTTTGCTTTTGCTTTTACTACTTTTTTTTCTTACGGTAATGCAGCAAAGCAACAGTAAAATTTATTTTGTACGTTTTTGTATGAAGAATTTGCTGCAATCGCCAAACAGTGGCTTGTAGAGCCAAACAAAACTTAAAAAATTTTAAAACAGTTGATATGCAGCAAAATGAATGCTTTATATCTCAGAAACCACAAAAAATTTCGCTAAACTGGGTTTGGATTCAAAAAGGGGGTATTCAAAATATATATACCCCATACCTAACTCAATTTTTTTTAAAATGGTCGGTAGGTCAAACCATTTCTGAGCTGACGATATGTTGGCTCTTTGAGTAATTCTAAGTCGGGTTTAGCCATGACCGTCTGTCTGTCCGTCTGTTCGTCTGTTGAAAACACGCTCACTTTCTAAAAACTCAACAGAAAATAACAAACTTGGTCTCAAATTGCTTGCCGTTATCCTAAGCAGTTTGGAATTGAAATCTAACAAAATCGGTTCAGTAGTATCAGAGCTTTGAATCAAAATGTGAAACCATCATATTGATAATTTTGTTACAAAAACTAAAATAAATGGTGGAATAATACACGGAATGATATAAGATTTTGCAAAAATTCGTTTTATACAGATGGAAATCATACAGTTAAATTCATGAAGATCGGTCCATAATTTACCAAAGGCCCCTTATAAAGCCTACTACTGTGAAACAGTGTGGTACGTGACAGTTTTAAAAGACTAGAAATCACACTGTCAAATTAAGTGAAGATCGGTCCTTATTTTACCCTAAGCCCCATATAAACCCTACTCACGGAAAACAGTTTAGTACGCCTTAAACCGTAATAAACAGTGCTAAAATAATAAAATTTAGTTCTTCACTGTTTTATATGACTAGAAATCACACTATCAAATTTCGTGAAAATCGGTCCATTATTTACTTAAGCCCCATATAAACCCTTTTCTCGGGAATTCATCAAATACGCCTAAAACCGCAGCAGATATTGATATTGCGGTAAAGTTTGTTCCATCGTAGCTAGGGATTGCTGTTCGGTTTTAACTGAAATCGGAACCGCGGTTTTCATTCCTAAAAACCGAAACCGAAAACCGACCAAAAAACCTCGGTTTTAGCTTTTACTTTATAACTTCAATACATTTTATTAAAAGTATAATAATATTAGAAATCATAATATATGTATATCATACATATTTACATACATACAAACATATGTTTAAATGCTTTTATGATACTTCTGAATACAATGTTGAATACAATGTTAGAGGTAATGACATGGTATCGTTAACTTTTTGCCCGTACGAATCCTTTATCAATGAAAATATTAATTTTTCAATATATAGCATACATATTTACATACATACATACATATGTTAAAATGCTTTTATAATACTTCTTTGAATACAATGTTAGTGGTAATGACATGATCATCGTTAACTTTTTGCCCGTACGAATCCGTTATCAATGAAAATATTATTTTTTCAATTTCTAATTATTTTTCGTCATTAGTGTTAGAAATAAGCTTTAAAATGAGATATCATTCATTAAATTTGATGCGGTGGTATGGGAGATATTTGCAACCGACAAAAAAAAGTGCTTTAGAAATAATATATATGATGATGCTAAGAGAAATTGCAAATTATACATAATATTATTACTTCATGTAAAAAACCTTCATACATAACAGCCTGGAACAATGGCAAGGTATTTCAAAAATCTTTAAATTTAAAATAAGTACTAAGAAGAACAAATGTTTCTTTTTTTACAAATTTTGCATGCCGTGGCTAAGGAGCATGTACACAGCATGTTTTTTACATCTGACTTTTCAAGTCACATGTAATTGTACATGTCTGTCAAAATTGCTTTTTTACATAAGGCTTATAATGTTCGGTTACAAGCTTATAATTTGCTTCTGACATTGTCGTCGACCCATTCGTGAAATATTAAGAGAATAATACAAAAAATGGTGATGCCATCTTAATCAGCACTCTTAATTTCACCAAAAACAATGGACAAAAGTCACATATCCGTTGGTGTGTTGCGGATTGAAATAGGATTTTAGTAAATAATAAGCATTTACGGAATCGTTTGACATTATTAAAGAAGAGTCCTTGAGAATGAGGAAAACCTTCACTTGGCCTTATATTCAAAAGAGCACATTAAAATTTCTGGACCTCCAAAACTTCATTCAAAAACTTGTTATTCTTTTTTTAAAGATAATGATATTCTTTGAATCAAATCAACGGTTTCTTTACTAGTTGCTGCATTCAAAATTTCCTCAACATCTTTTACGTAAATAATATTTACTACATTTTCAGAATCTAATGCAAAAAGTGTTTTATGCAGCTGCCACAATTAAGAAAAAAAAAATGCCGAGAACTCGCGCATAAGTTTCCCAAGATTTATTTTCCGAAAAATGTGCGGGATCCCGGGAAATACCTTATGAAAATTTTTTAAATAACAAAATCTTTTAAAATTAAAATTTTGTATTCCCAAAAATTATTTTGATAATTTGCAGAATAATTTTTTTTTTCAAAATTTATAAAAAAGCTATCACTGTAGTAAGTTATGTTAGGATTTTTATCTTATCACCTAAAATTTGTTTATAAACATACATACGTGAAATTATATAGACAAATTATTGTTATTTTTTAAGTTTATTTTAATTACTAACTAACAACAAATTGTCTTGTCTGTGTATTTAAGAGCAATCCAAACAAAAACAGTAACCTTAACCCAGCGTTGCCACTTTTTTAATAATTATTCATAAAATGTACTATTTTTGAATAATTGGACAGTTTTTTAATCTCAATATTTTTGTGTAACTTTTTTGTAAATTTAAAAAAAAATCAATAACAACCGTTTTTTTTTAAGATTCTGAAATCTTTTATTTTATGGTTATATTAAACAAAATTTGGTAAGTTCATTAACGATAACGAAAAATAAGAATATACATATTCCAAAAACCATTTACGTCAGGATTTCTTTGGAAAACTGCATGAAATTATGCACAGATAGTCTTTGATGCAAATCTATATACATATATAAAATACAAAAAATTTTTGTATGTCCTCTATAGACTCCGGAACCAACCAACCGATATGCTTCAAACCGGTTTCATTAGAAAGATAATTTCCTAGGGATGGTTTTAGGCTTCAACCGCCCGAAATTTCCTCATAGATTTTAATGAAATTAATTTAAAACATAAATAGATCCCTACATAAGCAATACAATTAAAAAAAAAAGGATCACAAGGGGAAGTGAAAATGGTTTTAGGCTATACATTTTACCAAAATTTGGACCACGAGTGGAGTTTGGGGGCAATTCCTGCCCCTCCGGAGCTATCGAAAAGATTTTAATGAAATTGGAAACATAGATTTTTTTTTAAATTGGCGTACGAGGGGAGGTGGGGAAATTTCTTCCCCTCTGGAACTAACTCACAGATTTTAAGGACAATTTTCGCATGGCTGGATGCCTACTTAAATCGACAAATAAGTAAGATATTTTTGAAAAATAGGACCACGAGGGTAGGTGGGGAAAAAATTTTGCCGCTTTGGAACTACCTCAGAGATTTTAATGAAATTTTAAACATAGATAGATTCCTACTAATACCATAAACAAAACGTATCTTTTTTTTAGGAGTAGTAACACATGCCGGGCCATCCGCTAGTATGCAACTAAATCTGTGGATCAAAATAAAACCGATGTACTATTCTTTTAATTATAAAATTTAATTAGACATAATGAAAACTTAGATTAATATAATTTGATCGGACTAGAAAGTGATTTGTGTTCTTTTGTTATCTCTATACTTTTGTAGGAATAATTATTTCTGGATCTTACTTATCATTTTAAGTCAACGTAAGTATCTTCGTTCAGAAACATTATATGTAATCCAAGGTTGTTAACGTTGGCCCAGAACAGACGGTGAAACGCAAATGGAACAAAGCTGCAACTTATAGTTAGCTTTGAGTATCATTTGAGTTTATGCCACAGACTCCTTTGAGAGACCGCACCGGTTTTAAATGCATTGGAAATCAGTAGCGTTGCAACCGGCGTGAAGGAAACTCGTGCTTGCGTTTCATATGTTCTCAAAGAAAATGATTATGATAATTTAATTACATTCTGGTACAATTTAGGTTGCAGGGTGTGTTGAAAACGATTGAAACTGATTTCAAAGCAAACACAAGTTTCCTGCACGCTGGTTTCAATGCAACTGATTTCCAATGCATTTCAAACCAATCTCAAAATGGTCGCGTCGTGTGTGGTCCCTCACAGGAGTCTATGGCATAAACTCAAATGAAACTCGAAAATAACAAGAAGTTGCAGTTTCGTTGCAGTTGCGTTTCACCGTCTGTTTTGGGCCTTAGTGACAGCTGCATCAGCTGGATTTTGTTCTTTAAATGGAAGAACTTTTTGCAGCAGACCAATAGTAGGAACAACTTTTTTTAATATTTTGTGTGCGATTTCATATGGATTTGCATAATTTTGGCCCAATAGCTGAGTCAATTTTGGTTTTTTCGTTGCAACACTGCCTAAAACTTGCTTATCTTTCCCCTGCTTATTGTTTTATTTTTAAACTATGAGGCGGTTAGTCGCCTGAGTCAATTTTGGTTTTTTTTCTTGGCAACACTGCCTAAAACTTGCTTATCTTTCCCCTGCTTATTGTTTTATTTTGAACCTATGAGGCGGTTAGTCGCATAATACTATTATACTTTGTTATATTTCTCCATTCAAGGTTATAATTCTCACGCATCACATATGTACATATAAATGCACATATAAAAATACAATTTGCTCTTAATTTAACTAGGTTACACAAATATGATTTTGTAGAGATTTGTGTTCATTCTCCATAGAAAACAAGAGAAATAAAATTGGTTAAAAAAACTTAAAGTATGCCATGTATTTTGTAAAACTTTATATTGTAGTAGAAATGAGATAAATACAAAACAAAACAAATTAGAATAAATACAAATATTCCAAAGATCACTTTAATGAAATTATACACAGAATTGTGTAATTGGTTTTCAATAAAAATTGAATTAGTTTAACTTTCACCTAAAAACAGAAAAAGTTTTTTAAAATAACTATGCAAAAAATATGAACTTAAATTTGTTTTTTATTTTGAACAATTATTTTTCACAGTTTAAAATTTTTAAAACTATTTTTTATTACAACCTAATTTCTTAATTAAAGTCAAATTCACAATGCAAGCAACATACATATGTATTTAAAGGGTGTACATTGTTCACAAACAACTCGTAAACTATGTACATTAGACCGGACTTAATTTTTTTTTTTTGCAAAAAAAGCGTACCGCCCCCTCAAATTGTTCCTTTTTACGCCAATAGTGAAATTCCAAAATCTTAGACTGATTGCTCTAGGTAAAGGCGTGGCACATGCCCACTAAAGTCGCCTTAACTGGTTTATATGGACTTTTCAAGAGACAAGGCACGAAAATATAAGTAAAATGTTTCATATATGTTTGTAATATATTATACTAGATGACCCGTGCGAATATTTCGCACCGTAATTTTTATCAATGAAAATATTAATTTTTCAATTTCTAATTATTTTTCGTCATTAGTGTTAGAAATAAGCTTTAAAATGAGATATCATTCATTAAATTTGATGCGGTGGTATGGGAGATATTTGCAACCGACAAAAAAAAGTGCTTTAGAAATAATATATATATGATTATTGAAATTAACTTACGTTTAATGATAACTATTCTTGATCAACTTTAAACTTAATCGCAAAAGTCTGATAATTATTAATCCTACCGTACTTTTTCCTATAATCAGTTACTGTTTGCAAGATATATTGTTTCTCTTCTTCGTTTTTTGTTAAAGCTGCATTATATTCTTCCATTAGTTTTACAACATGTAAGTTTTGTACAATATTCATTCCCTTTTGAAATTTGGATTCATTGTGCCACTTGGAAGGGTCAAGTTTTAGAACGTTAGTTTCAATATTAAATCTAAATACTTGGAATTGTTCTTCGCCCTGCTTTTCTTTTCGCATTTCCTCTTTTTCAATACGAATATTTCTTCGCTTTTCTTTTTCAAATAATGAACGATCGCATCCCACCATTGCACCCAGGTCTACCTTCTTTACGTTGATTCTTCAAAAACTCTTTATCTTCTTCTATTTTAATTAACTCTAATGCATTTCCGTGCGAAATGTCAAATAAGTTTTCCATACTTTTAATAAACTCATCTTCTCGCCTTTTTTGAAGTGGTGTGCTACGTTTGCACTTTTTTTTGCAGATTTTTCCATTGGTGATATAAAGATTCAACTTTTTGAACACTTCTATCAATTTGACGAAATGGAACACTGGCTTTATTCCAAAAAATTTCGGCCTCTTTGATAACCAGATATGCACTTGAACGAAGATCCAATTTTACTTTGCGCATGTTATAAAACAAAACTTTTAAAACTTGTCCATTGAAAGGCAGCTTAGATCCAACAATTTGGCTTTCGTCATATCCTAATAAATGAATTTTTTTACTAGCTCTTGTGTCCATTTTGCAAATACGATCTCTTAATAGCAACAATGTTTCTATGATTCAAAGCTCAAAATACAAACACTTCACTTTTTACACACTTTTAATTGCCACGTGGTGGTTGACTTTACTATGTTGCTGCCAGCATTTTATTTAGCAATCACATATTTGTTTACAGCATACATGTTAAATTTCAATTAGAATTAGCAATTGATGCAATTAGTTTATATTCTCTAATTCATCAAACAATTAGAATAAGTTCAACTAATTCCCATTAGATAATTGAAATTTTTATGCCAATGGTAAAACTAATTGCAATTAGTTGCCATTAGCAAAAAAAATTGGTTTACCTTTACAATTAGAAATCTTATTGACTTCTGATAATGCAATTAGATATTCAATTAGGATATTTAATTGATTCTAATTCGAGCTAATTGAATTTCTAATTGCATTAGCAGAAGTCAATTAGATTTCTAATTGTAAAGGTAAACCAATTTTTTTTTGCTAATGGCAACTAATTGCAATTAGTTTAAAAACTACTCCTTAGTTGTCCAAAGTTGCATTATATGGTATTGCCCTAGGAAATCGTAATGTTAAATAGATCATGTTTTTTCCATACGTTTGGGCTACTTTTGGACTAGTCCTTGTCCCTTGTGGGCTACTCTTTACATTAGTGTTTGGACTGGTCCTATTATTTGCAGGGCCGTAATCAACGTAAACAATAACAAATCGTGAGCATACCAAAACAAATCGATAGAATTTGCAGAAGAATAGTTATCATTAAACGTAAGTTAATTTCAATAAAATAATATATTACAAACATATATGAAACATTTTACTTATATTTTCGTGCCTTTTCTCTTGAAAAGTCCATATAAACCAGTTTTAGCCACTTTAGTAGGCATGTGCCACGCCACAACCTAGAGCAATCAGGCAAAGATTTTGGAATTTCACTATTAGCGTAAAAAGGAACAATATGAGGGGGCGGTACGCTTTTTTTGCAAAAAAAAAATTCCCATACAAAAAAAGTTCGGTCTAATGTACATACATATAACATTCACCCTTATCGTGTTTGGCGTATTTAAAATACGCCTACGACTGTTATAGATTAAAGAGAACGTGAACTAATTTCCTTTAATCTATTACCAAACAGTCGTAGGCGTATTTTAAATACGCCAACCACGATAAGGGTGAATATTATTAATATATCGCTCATTTGCTGCAACAACGTCATAACTACAAAAAATACATTTCGAAAAAAAACGTGTTCTACGTTTCTTTTTTGCTTGCACAACTTAAAAAAATTAACGACAAAGTGTAAAAACGGGGAAAGTGTAAAAGATAGGAATGGGCAAAAAATATCGATATATCACAATATCGATTTTTTTTTAAAAAATAATCGATGTATCTTTATTGAAATACGACTATCAAATTAGATATTTTTTAAAGTCAGTCTTCATTAAAAACTCAAAGTTTTAGCCATTTTTTAAACAATATGTTTCTTTAAGAATTGGCATCACTGCATGGATCATATGTTTTTTTAACTAATATAAAGATCTATAACTCCCCGTCTACAACTGACATGATTTGCTGTTATAACATGTTGTCATAAAAGCGTTGTTAAAACATTTGCATTAACAACCGTATACATGATAAAACCACTAACATGATGAGTCTATACTTAACACTAACATCATATTAGTGTTATGCATTTCATGTCAGTTGGAGACTGCATGTAAAGATTAGCATTAATATTACATTTTTTAATAGCTTCAGCAAAATACGTTCGATATATCGATACATCGATATTTTTGAAATAATAAATATCGATATTCTTAAAAAATATCGATTCGATATATATTTTTTCAATTTGCCTATCCCTAGTTAAAGATATGAAGATGAATTTTATACACAACATATAGAAAAACATAGCGGACAACGCATTACAGAGAAATTCGTTTCTTGGTCGAACTAGCCGTATGTGGAATAGACTCCCGGCAGAAGTCTTCCTAGTCGGCTACAATTTGGAAAAATTCAAATTGAATGTCCACACTACTCCCTCTTTCTTTCTCCCCACAACCTATTTTCCTAATTCCAATACAATGCATTGCATTAGTAGGGGGCATCCCCTGAGTGTTGGCTCAAAGTAAAAAAAAAAATTCTGCATCACTTACTCCAAAATTTAATTTTATGCCACTATGCCACAAAAAAAATTAACCTCAAAAATTAGATATATTCTAAGATAAATTGGGGCTGCTGATCACGAGTATGGCATTTATTTATTTTTCACAAGAAGCGTTTTCGAGATATACGCGAAAATCGTGTTTTTCTGCAGTTGGTTTAAGTATTTCGAAAAATCTCGATCTGTTCAACTGAATTGTACAAGATTTAACATTTTGCATAGATGTCTCTTTTCTCTTTCAGACCATATCCAAACTGTGTCGATCGGATAAAGATTAACTGAGTAACAGGACTTTTAACTGATTTTTGAAATCTTGTACAATTCAGTTGAACAGTTCTCGAGATTTTTCGAAATACAACCGTCGGCTATACCAAATAATGTAAAGTACGACTTTAATGTTTGTTGTTTGCAAACGAGCTTTGAAAAACTTCGTATATTTTATAAAAATGTTTTAATCGTTTTTTAGTACATATTAAAATTGTTTCTCGCCCCATTTTTTTTCCTGAGTTTATTTGACAGTTCAAAGCGGAAACTTTTCTCACAAAAATGTTACAGACACACTTTTTCTGTAAATTGGCGAGAAACTTCCTTACGTGACAGCTAGTACTCGCCAAATGTTTGTTTCAATATTTTGCATTTTTGTTTCATATCACACATTTCAATCGAAAAGCTTCACGACGCGAGAGTTACACAACATGGGCGCAGGCGTATCTTTATCTACCACACGGTATCAAAATCTCAATTTACTTCTTTATATGTCCCAATTTTTTATTGTGAGTACTAAACTAATTATAAACTAAATTTTCTGTCAAAAGTAAAAAAAAAGTTTGTAAGACAGAGAAACATTTGATAAAATAAGTTTTAATTTCATATTTAAAAAATATTTGGTCTAGATCAACATCGTACATGTGGGCTAACTCTTCAGCACGTTCTATAGACTCCAATGGATCACTAGTCCCGTCAAAGCCTATATTCCACCTTATAAACTTATCCATCAAATCCATTTTGAACTCGGAGGCTGTAGATGCTATCGAGGGTTGTGTCATCTTAGTACTATCCTCCTCTACCGGTGATTTTACCATTATATTTAGCTCCGGGGTCACTAGGAATTTGGGCGAGGATAGGTCACTTATTCCTTCGTTTCGATTACTTAATGGTGCTGTGTTTCAAGCTCGTCATGTTCGCTACTTATGAATTTAGCCCACTATTTTCTCGGTTCCTAAACACTGCCCGCTTAGTCTAATTGGAACTTTTTTAGGTGCGATAACAATTCTTTCCGTTTAAGGGAGTAGGCCCCCGATGTTCTCAACATTGTTTGTGTAGGTCGGGTAAATAATGTATGTATGTATGTGCTTTATAACATTAAATAATCACCTTTATCGTGGTTGGCGAGTTGAAAATACGCCTGCGACTGTTTGGTGATAGATTTAAGGACAATCGCAGGCTTATTTTAAATTCGCCAAACACGATAAGGGTGAATGTTTAAACGATACATAAAATATCTTAATAAATATACTAACAAAAAAATGGAGGTTATTGAAATTATTTTGGTTTTCTATCTAATAAATCAGGAAAAAGCTTTATGCAACCGGTGGAAAAAATAAATTGTTAAAGTCAATCAAATCTTTTCTTATAAATACCAATTATGTGGTTATTCCGTTGCATCTATCATATATTCGCGTATAAGCATATTTTTGTTTTCTAATAATCATACTAGCAACTAACAATTTCTGTGGTTATATACTAACTGACGGTGTACTAAAATTCAAATGCTGCTATCAAAAATATTATGCTAACCGACGAAATTTTCAGTAATTGTAACCGAATTGCGTGAATAAAACATGCAACTGACGAAATTCGATTGGTGACGAATTTGATTGTGATCACGAATCTGTTTTCTCTGTGTAGTTGCATGTACTATCACACAATTCGGTTGCAATTATTGAAAATTGCATGGCTTAGCATAATATTTTTGATAGCAACATTGTAATTTTAGTACACTATCAGTCATAACCACAGATAGGCTGACTTCCAAAATGTACTAATACAAAGCTTGTATACAGTTTAACTACTGTATTTTAACGATGCACATGTACAAAGTACCGAAACAATGCAACTATGTGTTCTGTTTATTTAAATGTTTTGATAAAAATATTATTAAATGCATAATATTAAAATAAATCTGTATTGCTTGCATATTAAATGTCAAATATCACAAAGCATCAACTTTGAAACCGATGCTCTGATTGCTTTTTTGCTGTGTTACTAATACTTACCATTGATGTTTTGGAAGGGTTTGCATTGCATATATATTGTATGCGGCGTAATGAAACATTATACGTTGTTCTTATAAAAAGCATTTGACGTTTTGGAAGTCAGCCATATTATAAGTTGGTATTATGATTATTAGAAAACCAAAAAATATGGTTTTACCCAAATATGTATATGATAGATGCAACTGAATCACCACATAATTGGTGTTCATAACAAAAGATTTGATTGACTTTATCAATATATTTTTTCAACCGGTTGCATTTACCATTTTCCCGATTTATTAGATTGAAAATCAAAATAATTCCAATAACATCCATATTTTGTTTTTATTTTTATTAGGTTATTTTTATCTATCCTTTATACATTCACCCATTCACCCGCCAAAACTCATAGTGACCCCGAATATGAATATAGTGATTAAATCACGGGTAAAGGAGGAGATTACTAAGATGACTCACATCTCGATAGCAACCAAAGCCACCAAGTCCAAAATAAATTTTAATGATAAGCTCAGAAGGTGGAATATAGCCTTTGACGGGACTAGTGATCCATTTGAGTTTATAAAGAGTGCTGAAGAGTTAGCCAATGTGTATGGTGTTGATATGGACCAAATATTTTTTTATATAAAATTGAAACTTATTTTGTTAAATGTTCTTTTACCTCAAAATTTTTTATTTACTTTTGACAGTTTTATTTGAAAATAATTAGTTTGGTACTCACAGTAAACAATTGGGACCAGTGATGCCAATTTAGTGCTTTTGGCACTATTTATGGTGCTTTTTGATGGCTCAAAACGCCAAAATTTTATCCATAGTGCCAAACTAAGGAAAAGCCCTAACTTGGTGCTTTTGCAATTTTTCGTTAGTGCCTTTAGTGCTTTTTACAATTTTTATTTTTTTTCTACCACTTTTTTAAAATATCGATTATATAGAGGATGATTTAGATGAGATTTGCTATTTGGGGTACAATTTTGAGAAGGCCTGTAAAGATTTTACGATTTCAAAGGATAAAAGAAAGTTGCATTGGTTTTACTAAAAACTTTATTAACGAGGTTAGAGCTAGGCTTCCTAGCAATTTGGAAATTTTACGAAACGTTGCACTTTTTAGCGCTGACAACATATTGAGTAATCGTAATAAAAACGATGTATATGTTTTCGGTAAACATTTTTTTAAAGATGTAGACACTGTTTCAAAAATTGAAAATGGATTGAAAAATATTGGCAATTGTGAATTGAAAAATGAACGACGATTTTGAGTCATATAGAAAAAACCTTTTGAAGAGTAAAAAATCATGCAGTCGGAAACCGTATAAAAGAATGCAAAGACTTTAAAAACAAAAAAGAGCGGTAACTTGGTAAGCAAAGTGTTAAATAAATTACAACAGCTGACAGAAAATGCTTTTATAACGAGCGTTGTGTAACCTGCCATTTTAATGCGCTTTAGTTTTCAAACGCACGACCCTAGTCTCCTCGTAACCGCGTTTCGTGCACTTCTACCTCTAGAGCTATTGTAAAAAGGTTTGACTAAGTATCAGAATGCAAACATACATGTTTTTTCTATCTTACACCTTATGTGTGTTCTTATTTCAGAAGCGTACATATGTTAAAATAATTGGATAATATCATACGCCAACTGTTTTATTAAACTTTGCACGATTTTAATTTAGATTTATTTTAACGCTTAGCTATAAAGTTTTTTACTAAAATATGGGTTGTTATTAAGTTTGTCATCGCAAATTTTCAGGTGATTCAAATGATTTGGATGATATTATAGATAATAATAACAAAACATTTAAAAATGTTTATATACAATAGTTAATATATTTATTATTTAATTTTAAATGAAAATGGTCACCCACCAACGCTGTCGCCTTTTTTTAAATTTTGGAGGTATATAATATTCGGAATGCAACTTGTTTTGTGTTTAATTATATTGTAAAAATGGCTTAGTGCTTTTTTATGCTTTTTTCGTTCAAAATAGTGCTTTTTAGTGCTTTTTTTAAAATTTAAAGTGCTTTTTGCTCTCAAAAAGTTGGCATCACTGATTGGGACACATATCTTTTTTTTGGTTGTGAATTCCAAATAATTATATTTTGACTGGTTGTACACGAATTGAAACTATACTAGCAACCAATAATTGAATAAACAATTTATATTATAAAATTTATTGACAAAAGCTTATTCAGTATTGCACTGCATTCCAGGGGGAATTCCCGGGAATTTCACTTATTATATTTCCCGTTTTCCCGGGATTTTTGTTGCGGGATCCCGGGAAATAAAAAGTTCTTCATAGTTTCAGAAAACAGCTATTTTTACTCTGAAACTTAGTTTTCTTTTCTCTTAAAATTAGCATCTGTGGATGGGTTGTCGATTTGATCAATTATAAGAAATGTGTACAAACGTAAATCAATGTCTCCTGCGGCAATAAATCTATTAAAAGCAGAATGGGCAGTGCAACAGTTGATAATTAACAAATTTAGTGAAGTGATGAATTGATAAAGAACATAAATTCAAAATAAGATGCAGGCAGTAAATTCTCATTGACCATGGACAAGTCTTAAAAATAGGATATACATAAACATATCGCTCCGTTATTGCAACATAGTCGTATCTACAAAAATAAAAATCGAGCTTGGTAATATATCCGGGAAGTGCGGGGAAACCGAAATAAAAAAATAATGAAACTCGTGTAAGTTACTAAAACATACAATTTGAAAAACACATTGTCCTAAAGATTACAGATGGACCTAATGAAAATAAATAGTTTGTAAGAAGTAGTCCGGATGATGCTATTTTTTGCATCAACCTTGACATTAGAAGCATGCAACAACGGTGCACTTTTAATTATTTGTCCAACCTCGGTAAAAAAGTAAACGAAATTTTTCGGAAACATGGTAATCAGTAAACAAAATCAGAAATATACTCTTTGGCGACTCACTAAACGCTTTGAGTGTGTCAGAAAGTAATTTCCTACGCCGTTAAAAAATGTTAATATATTTATTAAAATATTTTATATATTTTATGATTTTACTTTTTGATCTCATATCTTGAGTACCTCAATTGTTATGTTTATTTTATCTTGAACTAGATCATCATAATAAGGAATTTACTTATAATAGCCAAAGGTAATAATAATTCAAGTTCCGCTTTCAATCTTCAATTAATTTTTGTAGTATTTAAGCATTTATTTTACTTACTTTGTAAACAAGTTCCCTCACGTTTGTTTATAAAAGTTTTTTTCATTAATAAAACCAAGTTTACTTTGTATTATATGTATGGAGCGGGATCCCGGGATCCCGGGATCCCGGGATCCCGGGAAATTTAAAAATTTTTCCCGCTTTCCCGGGAATCGAAAAACTCCGGGAAAAAAAAACTCTAGTTGTGATTGACACCATTTGAACTAATTTTTAGTATTAAATGAAATTAACTATCATAACTAATAAAAGAATTGAAAGAATCATATTTCAGTAAGTATTACGTTTAAATATTCATTAGTAGTAAAAATCAGTAAGAGTTTCACATTTTTAATAGTATATCAATAATATATCAAGTTATGATCAATATTTTATTACTGCAACCGTTTTCCAACCAACTTGTTTTCTGTGTGTAGGTTTTAAAATCGAATCATTTCTTGTCAAAATATTTTGGGCCTTTAATTTTAATATTTTGCCTAAATTAGTTTCCAACCTTTATTTATCGCTTTAACACTTGCGATAACACAAAGATAGCATGGTTGAGTGTGTGTGATTATATTAAATTTAAACTTGTCAAAATGAATTTGTATTTATATTATTGGTAAAAAATATATGTATGTATGTGTAAGTTTTGATAAAAATTTAAATATTGATTGTGATTAAATTATAGTATACAGCTGCGGTCGAAAAAAGCACTATAAGCGGACTTTGTCTCCATAAATGAATTTTATATAACTTCTGATTGGTCATAACAAATATGAATGGAATAAAAGAAACGAATTTTTTTGCCAAAAATATCGTTTGAATTAAAATTATCTGTTAAATACGATTGAAATTAAAAATATAAACGGAGGACAAATATATTTTAATAACAAAAATATATGAATATATAGAAGTGTGCACGGGAAGTGAATTTATCGGGTCACGCGTAAATGACTAGCGATTGTAATTACCAGGGAAAACAGAAATATGCTCTAAAAAACACGTTTTATGCGCATTAAATATGCAGCAAAAACTGGAAAATATGCCCTGTAAAATGTAAAAAATATGCCCTAAAAATTAAAATTGCTCATTTGAAGACACAATATTCAACAATTTAATAACAAAATCTAAAAAAGATTTAAAATAATATCGAGCCCTTAGCGCCAAATTATCGTAAGCGACAAAATACAAATTTTACAGGAGAAGAGTTTTTTAGATTATATTGAAATGTATACCCAAACTTAAAAATGTTTTGATGCGATATATTATTATTTCGTCCAAGCTATTTACCGAGTACAAAAAAAATTATAGCTTGCTTACGTTGTGCATTGATTATGGCGTTTACGATATATTTTTTTACATTAGGCTACTTTTGTGGGCAAAACTCTGTCGCTTACAATATTTTTATTTTTCTTTTTTATTTTGATTTAAAGCTATAAATAAGTTTAATTCGATATATATTAATGTTTTGTATTTGTGTTTTTTTTTTCATTTTTAATTAAATTAATTATTGTTCAGTTTAAAAAATAAAACAAATTTATGTAAATATGTCATAGATTTAAATAAGAAAGAAAAATTAAATTTCAATTGTCATATTTTAGCATCTATCAGCATCTTCGTCGCTTTCTGCCAGTGTATCCTCTATTTTATCATCGCATTTCATACTGGTATACTCCTGATGATATCTTTGAGGGATTATATCCTTTTCACACAAATTTTTTAAGTCTTTAAATTTTTGTATTGAAATTTTAAGTTGTTGTGCATAAAGACGCTCTGGTCCATTCTTAACGATATTAGAATTCTTTTTCGAACGCATTATTTGGCTCAAATTCAATTCTTCCACTCTACTATTCTCGCTGTATCCATAAATAAACTGAGCTCTAAATCTCTGTTTATGGAAATTCACAGACCTCAAACTATTAAATTTTATTTTAATATTATTAGGAAGAAATGCTTTAGAATACGACTTCCAATTCATAAAATCAGTATGTTTTAATACAATGCATTCATAGCATTTTGGAGATGTGCGCGAGTTTGAAATTAGTGAAGGCCACTCAGAAGGTGCCCAAATTGTTCTTCCCTTAATAAAAGATTCAATTGTTGCATGTATAGAATCAACGGGCATCATTGTATGTCCTGGCAGCAAAAATGTTAGTTTTATGTTCTGAACGAAAACCGAAGTCCTCAAAAAGAAGGGTATCACTGACAAAATTGCTCTATTGCGGTTTTGGCCCGAACAACTGTCACAAAATAAACTTAATTTACTTTGTTGCTTCCTGCTATCCACTATGGTCAAATATTTTAAAAGCACAGAACAAATCTCATTAGATCCTCTTTTACCATCGCACTCACCCCATAAAAAACAGTACCCATTTCTGGTTCGGCTCTCATAAATACTTTCGTTGTAGCAAGCATATTTTCGAGAGTAAAATAGGTTCATACTTTTACCGTAAGGCGTGTTGAGTACCTTCTGTAGATCAAAACTGGCACATAATAAATCTGTGTTTTTTTCCTTACTTTTTGCTTGTTCAAGCAAAAAAAATTCTTTTGACTTGTCTTTATTAAAAAGATGCTTTTTGTACATATTGGAATCTTTTAATCTGTTTTGGGCATCCCGATCCATATTCTTAAATTTTTCACATATTTTACATTTATCTTTTTTTGGCTTATGAAAACCCAAATGATAATCATTATTATAAATTTTGCGGAAACTATACAAAGAGACGACTAATGTTTCCTGCTGAGTTGTCTTCAAATTCTCAACATACAGCTTATACAAATTTGAAACATCACGTAGTTCTTCCGGCAAGTATAACTTATTGCTTTTGTTGCGGCAATAGTGAGATGGAACCGCAGGCAACTTCTCAATAAACTGTTTAACTAAGTTTGTCTTCGACTCACAGCATTTGTTATGTGCTATTTTTTTATTTTTGTTATTGAGATTTTTATTTAAATTGGAATTTAATACATTATGGCGCAACGTCATTTGAGAAATACCAAGGGTTGCTAATAAAAATTGTTGACAAACTTTGACCTGCCCTCCACGTATATTAATAATGTAGTCAAAAGACGCTTTTCTATTACCACACGTCCCCCGCTTCCGTCCTATTTCTTTTTTCCTAACACATGACATCAGCCAACTCACTTGGAGAGATTTACATTCTGTCAACTTCTTTAAGTTTATCTGAACAATTGTTTCCACATTTTTTTCCTAGACAAGGATTTGGCTTCAATTTTTTTGAAGAAATAGATATTGGTTTACTTTTACGATTTTTTGTTCTTCCTTTTCTCCCAACGTAGTTTTCTTCTAAATCATCGTTAGAGTTAGAATCTTCATGTTCAGAATCCGTATAATCTACCAATTTTACGATTGCCGTAGAAGTTTGAGGCTGGTTTATATCCTAAAATCAACATTCAAAATATATATTACACTTTATAAATACTATTTATTTTAAAGTTTTACCTCAGTTGTATTGAAATCCATAACTATTTAATAAAATATGTGTATACTTAGTAATTTCCTAATCTTTATATCAAGTAAGAAGGGAAACCTGAAATAAGTTACCGTTATTTTTTTTAAATTCAGTATGTTCAGTCAGAACAAGAATATAAAAAACAACACAAAAATAATGTAAAAATGTCACATTAAATAATGTCGCTTACGATAAAAGTTATTTATTGTAAAATGTGCGCATTGACTTACGATAAAATCGTACTCCCTATATTTATAAAATTATTAACTATTTTTGTATTCTGACAATTGTAAAATATCAGTAGGCCCGTAAAATTTTAATTTTAGCAATAAAAAAAATTTTGAGAAAATGTCGCTTACGATATTTTGGCGCTAAGGGCTCGATATAAGAGATGTTTGCGCCAAATATTATCTCGATATTAACATCCATATGTCATTGTCTTAAACGGATTTTAGGTACGGTCGCTAAATTGTTAACAAATGTTAACATTTAAAAGGAATTTAATGCTAGTAAAGGACGGGAGCTTTGAGCAAACGTGAACCGATTCGAAAATAATTTAGTTTGAAGTAAAATATTTTTGGTACGAATTTAATTTAAATACCATCCTAATAAGATAGCTTGCGGACACAAAGACTCAAATATGGATGTGAAATTATAGACCGATTCTCACCATTTGCATAGACTTCGTCCATATTTGATCAAATTATCTACAAAATTGGAACTTGTACTCTGCGCACAAGGCTAACATTTACAGACAACCAGCCAGGCGGATGGATGGACATCGATAGATCACTTTAAAAAGTGATTCTGAGTCAATCGGAATAATAAAATATTGGTCTAGATACAAATCGCATAACATTTATTCTTAATGACAACCTGCTTTGTCTTACAATTTAAGAGTAAAAATTAAATGTAGATGTCGAAATTAAAGTAACAGATTTTCGAAAAAAAAATTTTTTTTATTTGCTGCGAAAGCTATAGTAGGCATCTAAAAAAATTAAATATGTATCAAAATATGCATTAAAAAGGCAAAATATGCGCTATAAACCTAAAAAATGCTGGAAAAGGCTCTTTTTACTAAAATATGCTGCAAATGGTAAAATATGCAAAAATATGCACTAACAAATCGATGCCAAAATTCATAAAAAGCTCTAAAACGGATAAATATATTGTTTCTGCCTTCATTAGTCGCACAAGGAAAAACATGCAATTGCATATTTCTGGTTTCCCTGGTAATTACGTTCAACATTTATAACGCCTAACAGAGTGAGCGTGATTGCAATATTATATTTGCGTGTGTAATCGTGCACAATTTCTCACGCACTCACGAAGACTTTCTTAACAAGCAATTGAGTACATAATTAAAAAAAAAAAATACACTATTAAAGCTGTGCGTTAATCGATTGACCAAAAATATTGATTAACCAAAATTATGATAAATCATAAATCGAATTCTTAATTAACCGATTTGATGAATAAATTTCATGTTAAATTAAGAACAATTAAATTATTAATTTTTTCTGTTTCTTTTGCTGATTTCTTTGTATTATGTTTTTAACATAATTATGACAGTGTGCAATTAGCGAGTCCTAAGATGAGATTATAATGACTCACTACAATAGTTTTATTCGCCACAATCGCGGAAAAAAAAATTCCCCTAAATTTGCTGACTTTTCCTTAAAAAATGAAAAAAGCAAAATTTCGAGGAAAAAAACTGCCCAGTTTTTTTTGTTCACGATAGACGTAATTGTGTTAATTGTAGTAACCACATCATATGTGAAGAGGATAATAAGCGCTTGTGTTGATATGTGTAACACTTAAAAATATTGGTCATAGACCCATCTTAGTGTACCGTTCGTATCAGAATAATTTTAATATATGGGGGATTTCGTGTCAAGTGACCCAATTTTTAAACCGATGTCTTCCGATTTGGATGAAACCAAGGTTAGTCCTATTGGATATTTGCTTAGACGCAAATTTTCAACAAGATCTGTCAAAAAGTTTCTGAGTTAGAGAGGGTCAAAGTTTGACATTTTGGCCATACAGGTGTTCTATCTCATCCATGTCACTTATTACTTATTGGTGTAAGCAAAATTTGTTCCAAGTAGCTTCGATAGCTATTTGATCAAACTTTTGAAAAAAATTTTTTTTTTAAATTTAAAATTTTTTTTTTTATCCGGAATGTTTTTTTTTTTTGCTTAAAATAAAGCTTATGTCTTTTCATTTAGGGTAGTTTTGGTCGCTTTTTGGGATGCGAGTGGGATATGTTAAAAAAAAAACAAGTAAGAAAGTTTAGTCGGTCAAGCCCGACCAGATGATACCCTACACCACAGTATTTAAAAACACATCATGCTTATGTGTCCATGTAAATATGGATTTTTCTATGTTTATAAACTTCATGAAAATCGGTTTGAAAGTTTGTGAGAAGCAGAAATTGCCCCCTGCCTCACCTAGTGGTCCTCTTTTTTTTTTTTAAACTGTATAGCTAATGTGTCCCTATAGATATGGATCTATCTATGTTTTAAATTTCATTAAAATCGGTTTGATAGTTTCTGAGAGGAAGAAATTCCCCCTATCTTCCCTCGTGGTCCTACGATTCGGCCCATTTTCAATAGGCTTGGTCCTTGTGCCAATAAGAACCTATGACCCAAATCTTATCAAATTATCTCCAAAATTGCGACCTGTACTTTGCGCACAATGTTACATGGACAGCCAGCCGGACGGACATCGTTAGTTCGACTCAGAAAATGATTCTGAGTAGATCGGTATACTTTAAGGTGGAGGTAGGACCACTATTTTAAGGCGTTACACACATTAGCACAAATGCATAATACCCTCTCCACTATTGTGGTGTGGGCATAATAATTTCTAACTCAAGACGAGGTTTTTTCAATTTTTAGCATATGAAGTACTATTTTGAATTTTTTCCTAAAACACTAGTACTAACTTAAAGGAAAAGATATAAGCTTGTTTTCGAGCAAAAAAAAAAAAAAAAAAACATTCCTGATAAAAAAAAATAAAAAAAGTTTTAAATTCAAAAAAAAAAATTTTAAAAAAATTTTTAAAACAACAAATTTTGCTGGACAAATTTTGCTAACACCAATAGGTAATAAGTAAGATGGATGAGAAAGAACACTGCATATGCTAAAAATTGAAAAACCCTCGTCTTGAGTTAGAAATTATTTTTTTTATACATATTGCATCCAAAAAAGCGACCAAAACTACCTTAAAGGAAAATATATGAGCTTTCTTTTAAGCAAAAAATAAAAAAAACATTCCGGATAAAAAAAAAATTTTAAATTTAAAAAAAAATATTAAAAAAAAAATCAAAAGTTTGATCAAATAGCTATCGAAGCTACTTGGGCAGATTTTGCTAATACCAATAGGTAATAAGTTACATGGATGAGAAAGAATACCTGTTTGGCCAAAATGTCAAACTTTGGCCCTCTCTAACCCAGAAACTTTTTGACCGATATTGTGAAAAATTTGCGTCTAAACTGCTCTTGACATGAAATCCCCCATATAAATTTAATAAAATAATAAATTTGATTTTGATCGTTTTGCTGGGCAATTTTGGAGATAATTTTATAAAATTTGGAATAAACATTTTGATTGTCATCGGTCCATTCTTTCAGATATCCCACATACAACCTTATATATATACTTGTTTTTAAAAATATATAAATATCCAAAAAACCTATTTACCTAAGAACGCAACCAAAATTTACTATGGTACATATGGTACATTACATATGTATATTTATATATTTTTGTTTGTTTTTTAATTCCCTAAGCTAATCCTGCGAAGCTCTACGCTTGTATGCAGGAGAGAAACCAGAGTATCTGGCGGGAATCGAACCAGCAACTCCGGCGCTTATAGACTAGCTCACTACCAGCTAGCAAAGCCGGGCACTCCTTTTATAACAGATACCCGGCGTGAGCTACTACACTCCTTTCCCCTCGGTGTCCTATTTTTGAACCAATACGTAGCTTATCTGTAATAAAAGCATTTTATGACAAATATTTCTCTATTAAAAGGAATTTTTTAAAAAAATTAATTAAAATTGTATTAAAAACAACTTCCAAATTCTTGTATTTTCGATTTCCACAACACCCCCGTATGTGTCTATCTAAATAGGGATCCATTCATGCTTAAATTTCATTAAAATCTGTTAGATAGCTTTGGAGAGGCAGAAATCGCCTCCTACCTCCCATCGTGGCGCTAGTTTTTCGTTGTTTTTTCAAATCAGTGAAAGAAGGTAGATCTTGCCATCTCATGTATTTGTAAATTGTTCGAGTGTTTATCGAGTTATAAAACATCAGGAGATGTTTATAAGATCCATTGAAATAAACATTTTTCATTTACCAATTGGAATTATTGTTTTTAATAATGGCGGCTTTGAAATTAAGTCATTAAGTGAAAACTTAAATATTCAAATATATACCAGTTGTCTTACGTTTAATGAAAAACATAAAATGGTTTTGTAAAATAATAATGATAATAATAAAATTTGTTTAATTATTTAATAAGATTTTGTTTGTCGTGCTTAATTCCTAATTTTTTGCGCATTTCACTGGTTGCTTAGGCCAGATCATCAGGAAACATTCTCCCAAAAAATTTTAGAAAAGCCAAAGATATTATTAAACAAACCTGTAGATTGAATGCGAATTGCAAACACTCAATTTACATGATGAATTTTGTGACGTCCAATAAACACACTGTTTATTGTTGGTATTTTGTTTAAGCTTTGATATCGTTGCAAATAGACTCTAACACTCAATTTACATGATGAATTGTATGACGTCCAATTTTAGACGTCATTTTTTTGTTTGGTAGCAAGCGGTGTAGAGAAGAAAGAGGGGTAGAAAAATAGACATGATTTCTGTTTTCTCTTCCTCTTTCTTATCTACACCGCTTGCTCCCAAACAAAAAATGACGTCTAAAATTGGACGTCATAAAATTCATCATGTAAATTGAGTGTTAGAGTCTATTTGCAACGATATCAAAGCTTAAACAAAATACCAACAATAAACAGTGTGTTTATCTTTTACATTCATCACTACAATGGCTTGGAATTCTCCCAACATTAATTGTAGTTGTAAGTGGGCTTAGAAAACACAAAATAAAAACAAATTGCTTTATTGTTTTCGCAAGAAACCCAAAATAAAGCAACTTGCCAGTTCAGTTTTTAAAGCTGTGCACTTGCAAATTCACTATCAATGTAATTTTTGGGAATACAAAATTTTTAATAAATAAGATTTTGTTTGTCGTGCTTAATTTCAAATTTTTATTCTTGATAAACACTCTGAAATTTATTGTATTTCATTATAGATCCATAATTGAGTTCACAAAAACTAGCATAATTCAGAAGAAAACATGTTATTACTCTACAATAACAGTGTACATAAATTCTATCAACACAACACTTCTTCGGGAGATAGGAGGGAAAAAGAAACGAGTACACATTTGCATGTGTACGAGTACATTTTCATTCGGTATTTGTTTTGCATTCTTATTCGGATTTAAAGACTAAAAAAAAATGTTGTCAACAAGACATAAATTGTCAATAAGACATGAGTCGTCTGAACACAGACAGAAATTGAAACAATCTCAATAAAAAAAAAAAAAATGATGTCTGGCAAGTCTTAAACTTTTTGTTCTTAATAAGTGTAAATGTCGACTCAAAATGAACAATGTTATTCAATTTCGGCACAAGTCTTTAGGATATTCAAAAAAACGTTTGTAAAAATGCCTGAATTTTTCAGAACACAAAGTGCAAGTATAAATAGTTTTAATAATATAACACAAATAGATTTAATTAAAAAAACAAAAGTATGCATATGATTCCTTTAACATAATATTGATGTTGAGGATCTGGGGGGAATTTTGGTGATAAGAAAATAGCTATTTTGGGGATTTTGGGAAAAATCGGAAATGGGGAATAATGTATAAATTAAAACTGGGAACCCTGGATTGTACTCATCAGCACGCTTTGTTCTTTTATTCGCCGGTATATGCACAAAGATGGATGCAAGTTAATTGTTTTCTTTTCATTTGCTCTGCGATTCACTGAATAAATTGTTGTTGTTTTGAAGCATTTATGTATAATAAAAATAGGTTTGAATAGATTGCTTCGTGTAATTATTTCATAAGGAATTAAAGGCAGGGATTCAATATCCTACACAATCGTACGATTTATGCACACGAATTCTAACGTACTACTATTCGACATAAAAAAATGTCTGCAAAATCCTTTGTCAGTGCCAGATTATCACACAAAATAGATGCAAAATCATTTGACTCAGCTACTTTGCAGAAAACGCAACTCTGATTGGATATATAATTTCTTAGTATGTCAGGATGTTTGCGTGTATGTCCTATTCTTTCCGCAACTTTCTGAAGCCATCTGATGACATAGGAAGCTGAAATTTGGCACACTTGAAGTTCTTTCTCTGTGGAAGATCGTAACGAAGCCATATTTTTGATTTTCGGCTTTTCAACTAGTATAACTATAAAGATCTGATAGAAAATATGTTTTTTTTATAATATGGGGAACTTTGGGTCCTACCCGGCAAAACTAGGCACCGTCGGATTGACCTGAAAAATTAGGTCATGATTTCTTACACCAAACCTCATATTTTAAGCAGCGCAAACAATTAAATAAAAAAAAAAACATTGCGACCAGTCTAATGTATAATTTAAAAAAAAATTATCATAAACTTAGGCCACAATATCATACTTTATCAGCACACACGATTTTTATGACAAATCATACAAACGACTGAATAGGAAAGTGATTCACCGGCTTAAGCGATAAATACTGTATTCAAAAACCTACTTAGCTGCTATTCTTCGAATTACAATAAAAAGAATTCGGCAAAAAAGATATTTGATAAAACCATTAAATACACATTTTTATCTTTAGAAATTACATTAATTAAGTGCAATGCACTAATAAATAAATTTTTTCATGTTAATTATAATTATATGAGAATAATAATTGTTGTTCTTTTTATACAAATAAAAAATGAAAAGAATTATCAAAATTCAATCGAATAATGCTCACAGTTTGCCGACAATAAGAATGAAATAAAAAGCAGAAAACATAGTGTGGTGCTGTCGGCATAAATAATAACAAAACGTGATATACTGACTCTGATTGTATATACATACATATTATAATTAAGTGACAAGCGCAAAAAAAAAGTAAAAAAAAAATTAAATAAATATACCTACTTGTGCATATTTATGTACATAATAACAAAACTATAACTAAGTCAAGAAGTGCTGTTTTTGATATTGAAGAATGAATAAAATACCAAACAAAATAGTAAAGCCGTGTGAAAACTTCACACCTTAGGGTGGGTTTTTAACATGGAGATTAGAGATTTAGTCATGTTAAACCTGTGTTTTTAGTTTTTAAGATGAGGATTAATTACTTTTATTTGCCAGTTTCAGCGGCCAATGTTAGTGGCTTAAACTTAATCAACAAATGTCAACACATACACATGTATAACAAAAGTAGCTGTTAAAATACATAGAAAGAATATACCTACCTACATAAAAATTTTTTATTTTAGAAAACAGGTAAATTGATTATTTGAGCAAAGATAAAGACTTCAGTGATTCTGAAACATATTTAAACCTAAATAAAAAAAAATTAAGAATTTATTTTCTTTTTATAAGAATTAAAAGGGCGAAATTTTGCCATTTGTTGGTATTCAGTATGGCAATGCTGCGAGGTTTAAACTACCTCTTAAAAACGACAAACACAATTAGTACACAATTCAATTTATTCTCAGATTAATTAATTATAGTTTGCCGCTAAGATTAAACTCGATGTTAAAAATTGGTCAGTTATGTTAATGTTAATAGTGCTATAACGAAAGGTGGTTTAAGTTCTGTTAATATTATTCAACTTCCTTAAATCTTATTCAATACTTCAATAATTTATAAAGTTTCTAGATTTGGTTTACCTGCACAAAGAATAATTTCAATGAAATAAAAGCAAACAGTCCTACTCCAAATATGTCTGGTTCCAAAGTTCTTTAACGAAATTTATCTTCAGATGCAGAAAACGTGTGCTCAAATTTAGAAAATAAGTTAGATGGCGTAACTCGCTGATAAATTACGCAAATAAAACTAAGAATAGTTGTCTGGAACGCACAGTGGTCCCAATGGAAAATTTAGAGCGAAAAAACTCATAACTCTTTTTTATAAGTACATATAAGGATAAAAATTTGTACGAACAATTGACATGGTATGGCACGATCTTACGCCAAAAATTGACGGATTCGATTGCGTTGGTGCGACGCTATCCATATAAAATTAACTGACATAAAACCTACAAAATCATAATACAAGGGAACAAGGTTTTTGATGATTAAGAACTGCATGTTGTTTTTATGGTTATTTGAGGCGCTAAATCCAAATCTGCACTTTCTATCAGCTCGACTTTTCGAGATATACCATTATGTCCAAAATTAAGGCACTTCCGCTCAGTGTTGCCAGTGGATTTTTCGAAAAAATACCTACACTTGCTAAAAAAATCCGATTATTCCCTACACGTTCAAAAATACAAAAATCCCTATGCATTATTGTCATTAAAATGGAAGAAAAAAATTTAGTTATAAAAAATAAATTTTATTCGAATATGTATTATATAAAATCTTTGACAAAAAACAAGTACAAAGCAAAAAAAAAAAAATTATACATATGTATGTACTTTTAATGAATTCAATTAAATCTTTCAACATTGAATAATAATCCAAATTTATAAGAAAGAACCATTGCCATTAGTGACTAGCGAAATGGGTGGCATTTTCACTCTACACACCAATGGCTTAAGTGGTAGTGTATACGACACTGTACCCTACGGATTGCTGTTCGGTTTTAACCGAAATCGAAACCGCGGTTTTAAATGCCTAGAAACCGAAACCAAAAACCAACAAAAAAGTCTCGGTTTTAGCTTTTACTTCAACAATATATTGATGCTTAAAGAAATTGCAAATTATACATAATACTCGAACTTCATATACAAAAATTTTATACATAACAGCCTGCAACAATGGCAAGGTGTTTCAAAATTCTTTAAATTCAAAATAAGTACTAAGAAGAACATATGTTACCTTTTAAACTCTTAAGTATACACCTAATTTGTGTGGCACAAACTAACACCTGGGCATGGCTGGGACCACTAGTATTTTGTAAGGCTGGGACTACTTTTATATGTATGGAGTTTTATGGCTATAGCAGAAACATTTTGCTGGGAAATATAATAATTCTTCGAAAAAACAGTTAAGAAAGAGTTCTTACGTGTTGCGTATACTTTTTGATACGTTTCATTTTGATTTTTTTACTGGCCAGGCTCAGGTGGATACAATATGCGCAAAATTGTATTTGGCCAACTGCGAGGCCCACGGTATTTAAACTTCTTTTCACATTTTCTTGTAAAAAAACACTTTGATTGAGGAATACATAAAGTTTTGTTCTAATATACTTAATTGTTATATAAAAAAAACTGGAAAAAATGCCTGCCAGGCCGAGGAACATATACACTTAAGGGATAATAAAAGTACATCAATTGAAACAAATAAGAAATTGTATTACATACATACATACAAAAAAATATATATGTTTATGTATGAAGCTTAACTTTAGTATTTTCAAAACCGAACTGAAACCGACCGGTTTTAATCATTTTAGAACCGAAACCTCGGTTTCACATTTTTACGGTTTTTAGCAAACTGTACTGTACACACATATCTCTTTCTCCAGACACCAGAAACTTATAGCTGTAACAATTGGTATCTACTAAGTAACCCTAAGTAATGTAGGAAACATATTTTTTTTTAAATAAATTTTTTAGTTTTGGACAAGAAAATATTTTTAAAAATACTTTTTTTTTCTGCATTTTTTTTCTTAAATAATCCGATATGACGAAAAATCCCTACATAATGGAGATTATAAAAAATCTGTCCGATTTTCCCAACGCTTTATTTTGGTATCAAAAATACCTACATGTAGGGATTTCCCCCTACTTCTGGCAACACTGATTCCGCTACATAAATAACTTGAAAACGGGTCACCATTTTCGATTCAAAATTCGTCAACAATATTATCTTAAGGCCTTGCTTACATTGGTTTTAAATTTGACCAGTAGTTTCAGAGATATCGTTGAAGTTAAAAAAAAAAAAAAATTAAAAAAAAATTTGTTTTTTCAAAATTCATAAAAAATAAAATTTCAGCGTCCCAAATAACCTTAAAAACAACATTTAATTCTTAATCAACACAACAAAAGTTAAATTTTGTTCCGCTGTGTAATTTTATAAGATACATGTCAGCATTACGTTTTTTGGCGCCTGCACGCGTTGAAACATACGACCTTTTTGAGTATTTACCATCAATGTAAATTGCCAGCGCTTCTTCACATATGGCGTATTTAACCACTTTTTTATTTTTAGTGCTCTTTCTGGAGAAACATCTATGGTTCTAACAACGTCTGCAGCAATTCTTTTGACTACGTTATGAAGCCTTCTTTCAGCAGCAAATGTTAACTCTTCTTGGGAACAAGTGTTCACATTTAAAAGTCTATTGGCCATTTTCTCATTAGGTGATTATCTTTTTTCCCAACGAAAAACTGCACATTAAAGAAATTTGGTTTTCTCAATGTCTTATTTGCTTCGATTTTATAACAAAGCTAACCGGCACTCATCCGCCAATTATTTATTTTCCTTTTATTTGCCGTACAGATAAATTCAATCAGCTGACTCCCAACTTTTACATGTATTTTGAGTGGTGTTGCCAACTGAAAACAATGTTTTTTGTCGGTATATTGAGACACCCAAAATCGTTAACGGATAGTTTATCGGCCCAATAAATCAAGTAACATTAAGTAACAGACAGTTTGTCGATACATTGAGAAAATGGGCATATCACAATTTGCAATAATACTAAATTCCAAAATTAATGAATACATTTTAATTTGCATACATATTTTCTAAACGGAATGCCAAATCAGCGGAAAATTCTTAATTTAAAAAATATATACAGTAGTTTTCCGGTTTAACGAACCAGTACTTTGTCAGGCCTGTTCGTTAAATTGAAAAGTTCGTTATATGCCATACTCATGTGTAGTACCCATGTTATGAATAAATAAATAACTAGAACTGTTTTATTTGTGGCTTATTTTGAAATATGTTTTGAGATCTGTATAATATATTAAAAAAAATTAAAAAGGTACAATTCATTACTCTGGTAGCGTAAAACCTAAAATAATTTTAATGAAAAATAAGTTCAAATTCAATTTGTCGAGTAATGTTTGTTTTTTTTTAGAACAATGCATTTAAATAAAACCAACAAATATTACATAAAACGTTTTCACTTTATTTCAATTATCAACTAATCTGTTATTAAAAATTAAACATAGCAATTACTGATGTTGAAATCAATGGAGCAGTGATAATATTGCAAATATTGCAAAAAAATATATACTGTTGTGCAAGGTGGGGTCCTGTCATTAAAAAATCAACAAAATTTTTTACTCTGGCACCTTTCGGAAAAATTCGTTTTTTTCGCTCTGAATTTGTCATTGGGACCACTGTGGAATGCCAACAGTGTGGCAAGTAATACATTTTTATCAGAACTGAACATACTGATATAATTCTACTATCTGAAACGCATTTTAATAGTAGATAACATGTATAGCCACACCACAATAGTGGAGAGGGTATTATGCGATTGTTCTAATGTTTATAACACCATAAAATATACCGATTGACTCAGAATCAGATTTTATAAAACTGCAGCCAAAGAAGAAAAACTGGCATTTCTTCCACTTCTTCATTTGTCATTGGCAAAAGAAAAATCTGTTGTTATTATTTCTGACTCATTAAATGTATACAGTCGCTCGATAGCAGTTTTTTAAACCCTGCTTAGAATCAATTTCTGATGTTGCAATTTTTGAGAAAATTGGATGAAATTTTGCACATATTTAGGACCAAGCCTATTGAAAATAGTGGGAATCGAACTATAAATTCACATAGTCCCCATACATGCTTCTATCCGAAATAGAGTCTTTGTCCCAATAAACCATCTTATTGTGTTGGTACCTATTTAGATTACATTTGGTTTAAACTATTTTAGTGCAATATATCTCACTAAATTTTACTGGAATCGCTCCAAATTTAACCATAGCTCCCATACAAGTGCTACCCCCGAAAAAGATTTTAATGTTATAACCTCCTTGTAAATAGTGGTATTGTCATAAAAATTGGCGACAATAGCTTAAACGATAGCTACTTTGTCATAAATGTTGTGCTGGTAGATCCAAAATTATTAAAAGGCAACAAATCCCATATAGATGATGATATTTAAATAATATACGGCACAAGGAACTTTTACATTTATCTTTACCTCATGACCAGGGCTGCCAGATTTGACGATTTATCGTCATTTTGACAATTTTTTGTTCTGAAATTAGCAAAGTGCCGATTTGCTGATTTTTTTTAAAAAAGTGACGATTTTTTTCAGTCTCTAAAGACTGAATAAAATATTTAAATTTTCTGACAATTTCGTTTTTTAATCTTGGAATATTTAACAGCCCTACATTAACAAGAGCGGGAGGCGGAACGTTTTCTTTCGCTTAGCTTTTACTCTGATATGTAGTAGTGATAGTTTTCTTGTTTAATAAAACCCACAAAAAAATCTAAATAAAAATGGAGATAAAAACGCTTGATTGACCAAAAAAATAGCTAATTGCCATTATTAATTAACAATAGCGGCAAACTTCTGTTTTAAACGAGCTGTCAAAATCGGTTTTTCCAATTACAAAGCGTTCAGGCCGCTCTATTCAAAAACTAGGACGCGCATGCCGCTTTTTTAAGGTACGGCTGTAATGATATTTTCAGAGTACAAAAACAACAATGTTACACTTTGTTTATCTTTCGTCAAACCATCATCGAAAGAACCTTTTACGACTCCCTGTACAAATCATATTTTCAACAATTATACGGCGAGCATTTCACGAGTTGTAAGAGAATATCTACATGAAACTCATACGATTCTTGGCATGAAAGTCTCGTTAGATTATCATTACCCACGTCTTAAACGATATCCACAAAGTTTGAAGAAGCGTCTTCGCTGTGTTACGGAAGAATCTTACTCTAGGATTAAAAAATGCGGCCATCGACGATCAAAGATGCTTTTCATGAGACTCCCAGTAGCTCTTACACGATTGAAAATGCTAGCTGGGTATGAAGTAATTATGTTTTTCTTTGAATGTTTTTTTTTTTATAAAAATCAAACAAATTGTTTAAAAAAGGCAAATTTTAAATTGTCCGATTTTTTTGAGGTTTTTTCAAAACGATAAAGACGATTTTTTTATTTTTTCTCAGGAAACTGACGATTTCCTCACAAATTTATCTGGCAGCGCTGCTCATGAAATAATTTTATTCTGGCGAGTCCATGATTGGCCATTTGTCCCAAATAGGCTACACTCTTGAAAATTTGGTTTAAAATACTGCGGAGTAGGGTATCATTTCAATTAAGTGGTTATGATTTCACTACTGCAAATCAACCAAAAACAGAAAATTAGAAAATGCGGTGGAGTTGTTTACTCATCGTATTTATGAGTCTGCTTATCTATCAGAACCACAAAATAAACCTTCAGTATAATTTTCTGATTCTAATCTGTGAATATCTGCTGAAATATGGAAGTTTATTAGAACGAAAAAAAAAGACTTCTAAGATATATTCCCCCTGAAACCATAACGGTACTTGGTGTAAAGTCATAAAGACAAAGACAATACTTTGGAGCAATCTTTACGAGTATTTTATTTTAATACAGATGATTTTGATATTTCAAATTAAAAATGTTAAATGCATTTGCCAATAAGAAAGTGAAAATAAAAAAAAAAATGCTTTTTTATTGCATAGCCCCCGTACATGTTAAAACTGACGAAATGGTTATAAAACTTTTGCCCAGAAAGGGTATATTATTTCTTACAAAAATTATCTATACCATACTTACATTGTAAAATTTCCTTTTGCAATGGAAATACATATGTATAAAGAAATATTTAAGGCCCCTAACCAAAACCCAGATAATTGTGTTAATACTACATTTACATTAGGCCGAAATCTTGTAGATTTGATTTAAAATCTTCTTCAAAATCTATAGCGTTTACTTTTTTGACATTAGCGAGATTTTGTTTTTATAACAAAACAACTGACTAAAAGTTTTTTCGTTACACATACAAGCACAAAAATAAATTCATATACATTAAAATATTTGCATTACCCTGTGGGAAGTCAAACACATTTATAACTAACTTCAAGCTGGTTTTTTTATAACCACATCTAGTTGATTAAGTGACTTTTTTCCTTGTCGACGACTCATTATTTTAACATAGGCATGTCATAGGCAGTAGTCAATTGGCCATCTTTGCATGACTTTTTAACTGACTACTAACTACTTATTTTTCAACCTATTTGTAATTACTTTTAATTAATTGTCAATTTATAATAAATTATTTAAATTTTAAATAATTTTTGTCAAAAAAATATATGTGCATATGAACATGCACATAGAAATAATTATTTATGAAAACTTTGCATTAAACTGCCCTAAATGATGATGTATAATAGTCCTGAAATAAATACGCCACATAATTGTTAGTACATAAACAGATTTGTATTGATTTAATTTTTAATTATTTTAAAATGTTTGTATATATTTTTTTCATTTGACTTCATGGCATGCTTGTTTTACTTATTTTGCTTTTAGTTGTGTTTTACGTGTGCCTTTTCGGTTGATATCTGCATGAGATTTAAACCAATTTGTAGTCATTTAAAAAAAAGTTAATTTATAGTTAGTGTTTTTTGCTACTGACTATTTTATTTACTACAGGGTACCTTTTATTAATAATCAACGATATTTATTTTATCAATATTATTCGTCATTTTTATTTTTTTTACAATTATTATAAAACTTTTTAATTTTTTTTTTTTAACAATTTTTGTTTTGTTTTTTTTTTTTTTTTTTAAATGTCATTTTTTCTTGTGCAGGGAAGTATTTTTTGTGCTATATTTTGCGTAGGTGTAAATGTAGTATAAGTGTAAAAAAAATTAACTTTAAAGAATTGTGCCAAAATTCGAAAAGAAAAACATTAGTTCGAAATAACAATTTGGATTTCGAAACAAACATGGCACACCATAGCAATGTCATCGTATTGTTTATGTACAGTATAATCCCTAAATTCGTAATCACAAGGGACCGGCCATTTCTTACAAATTATAGGGGTTTTCGTTATAGGGGGGTTTTGATTTAACGGGGTTAAAATAAAATAAATACGATTTAAGGGGGTTTTTCAATTTCTTTACAAAAACGGTAAAAAAACATAAAAAACAATTGTTAAAAAAAATATATATGTACAAATTATTCATCTAACAAACTGATCTTAAGAAAATAAACACACGCACAAGCAAAAACACAAGCAAAAAAAATTGCGGTAAAAAAAATCATTCTTTCCATGTTTCTGTTGTTTTTATTACGAATTATAAGTGGTAGTTAGCAAATATGTAATTACAATTTATAAGAGGTAAAGATTTTATTTGAAAAAAAAAATTTGGAATTAGCGAGGGGACCAAAATGTATTGAAATTTTACGAATAAACGAGATTTTCTCAAGGGACCGAATGTTTATTACGAATCATCGGGAATTACGATTTATCGGGGTACGAATTATCGGAATTTGACTGTATTAACTAGCACTTTTGTACGCAAACAATATTGTTCAGCTATATACATATTTATATTCCAGCAAGCATTTGATCGCGTCTGGCATGATGCTATGTTAACTTAAAAATCTTCAATTTGGCCAAACTTTAAAGTGTTTTCATTCCACTTTGGCTTTATATTAAAGCAGTAAAATTTATATCGGATCGGATAACGTCTAGAGGACTCGGAATCGACAAAAATACACTAAATACTATTTATTTTCACATTTTCTTTAAGAAAAGAAAATTTTTAATTAGCTGAAATACAATAAAAAGCGAATTGAAATATAAATTAGTTTCTAATTTGTTGTTGTCAACGATTTAGATTATGACAGATGAAACCAAAAACGTACGTGTGAAAGCTAAAATTAAAAATCGTTTGTATTTGTTTATTTTAACATATGGATAATACTTCTGACAAAGCTACTGGAAAATAAATTTCTGGTAAAAGTACCTTTAGCTAGAAGGCTTGAATGAAAAGGCCATGTTAATAAAAGCAAGGGACCGAAGCTTAATTTAAAATAAAATAATAAAAAATATACAAAATTATTTAACTATCCGTATGAAATCCAATTATAGGGCACACCAAGTGCATCAAATGTATGCATGTAGAAAGTAAAAAAAAAAAAAAAAAAAAAAAAATAAAAAACGTGACCACAGAATTTATCTACTTTTAACTTTCTCTCTTACAATTTTTGTTGATTTATTTAATTAACTTTTTTTTTGAAAACCATCGAAGTAAAATGTTTTTTTAATAAACTGTTGAAAGTTGTGCAAAATCAAACAAAAGTTTAATAAAAATAGTGGTTACGTATTTGGCATCAAATGTTTGTTAAGTGTGACCAAAATTTTATGGTTTTTAAAAAGTTTTGGTGAACACTAAGAAACATCTGAATCTATTTATGAAATCCAATAAGATAGCAATTTTGTTGACCCCGAGGCCTGCACGCAAAGAATTATGATTGTTGTCACCATATTAAGATTATTATTGAATCATATTATGACTAAATATACTCGTACTATTACATCATAATATTTTTCCCTTAATCATATTATTATTCTTTTAATCATAATAAGTTAAGAAGTAATCAAATTATTGTCATGTTAATCATAATAAGCTAAGAAATTAATCATATTATTGTCATGTTAATCATAATAAGTTAAGAAGTAATCATATTATCATCATGTTAATCATAATAAATTTTGAAGCAATCATATTATGATACAGCACCTTTCATAGCTGTCATAAAAATACAAAATAAATTAAAATATTTTTGCATCGATTTTTTATTTTGTGGCTTTTTACAATTTTTCCTAATGTTAATCAAAAAGCGGAGTTCAATATAAGGCTTCCAAAAGAGCAAATGAAAATTCTGTGGTTTTCATGGGCAACCGCGTGTGTCCATTTTTTCGATTTTATGATGTTGATGAAATATCGTAGCACTTTTATAAAATATAACGAAATCTCTGTGTGTTTTGTTGTTGGATTTTACTAAAAAACTATGATATTTTGCATTTGCACTGTTACATCACTAATACTTGAATGAAATCCGCTAATATTTTAATTTTTAAATTTCTTTAAACTTATTTTTTTATGAAATTTTATCTTTTAATTGTTTAACCGCTCACAAATAAAAAAACCACACAACTGCTTCAAAATTATTTTACAAATGGCGCTAACATAATATGATTTGAGTAAAAATAGTTTGATTGCATCTTTAACATAATATGATAAATGTATAGAAAGTTATCATGTTATGACTATTAAATATCATGATATGGTTGTGAGAAATATAATTTGTTTAGAAAGTTATTATAATTAAGTTGTTAGAAAAATAATTATTTTTCGGTCAACAATACTCAAATTCATAATTGCGATAAACATTGATATGTTTACAGTAACTATAATTTTGTTTTGTAAAAATAACAATTATTTGTGTACGACAACAATATATTGTTACATTAAACATAGTGTTGTTGCCGTAACCATGCCCAACCATATTTTTTCTCTGCGTGTGTATTGTATTATTTATCTATTTTCGATATTTCGATATCCTTCGAATATCATTCTCAAGAAAAATGAGTAACAATAATTATAATAGGATGTCACAATTCCATCACATTCAATATTGCACTGATATTGCAATATCTCATTTTTCTTGATAATGAAATATCGAAAATAAATAAATAATATAATACTGGCCTAGAAATTAACAAAATTGGTTTATTATTGAAATATATATCCTTTCTTTCTCTTCCGTTTGTTCTCATTGTTTTTTTTTTGTTCTTATTGTTCCTCCTAAATTTGTAAACTTTGTAGGTTTGTTTCTGTACTATAGTTTGGATGCCTCGGGTAACCAACTTGCACGCAAAGCTTTCCCGTATTATTTGTTATTTGTGTAAATGAGAGCAGTTCGTCTTCGTGCACTAAACGGTCCAGGCTTCATTAGTGCAAATTACACTGTGCTAGAATTTACCACTTTTTTGTGACAAGCGGGGCACCTTGAGTTTTAACCAAATTCGGGTACGCTGAATCCTAAAAAAACGGTAAGCACCACTGGATTCAGCGTGTCCGAATTTGGTTTTTTTATTAACCAAGCGTTATCAAACGGCTGTTGAAGCATAAACAAAATATAAAAAATGCAAACAAAACGGTGGGGTTTATTATAAGAATTTTAAAAGGTTTTTGTATTAAAAAGCATATCAAAATACTTTGACGTTTTTTGTGTTTCCGTACTTTTGTCTATTTATTAAATTTACTCTTACTCTAATTATTTCGAACTTTAACCAAAAAGGAAAGAAACAGAGCTAATGTAATTAGAAACCTTAAAAAACTGAAAACTGTTTAATAACAAATAAAAACATTTAAATTGTACAACACAATTGCAGCTTTTTTAACTCTATTGAATATCGCATAGCTCAGATAAACCTTTGTAATAAAAATATTTTTAAGTATCTTAGATACGAATACATACATACCCATCACTCATTACCTTTAATAGTGACATAACTCAAAAATAAAATTTTGGAGTTAGTGATGCAGAATTGTTCGCTTTGTTTTTTATTATATTGTGTATAAAATGCATCTCTTATCTCGAAATGAATTTTTTTGAATTATGTCACTATTGAAGTAAATGAGCGATATGTTTTTAAAACAAACACCAACCACTATAGAAGTAACATTCAATTATCAGTTACATATGTACAAATAAATTTATTCCTAAATAGGATATCATTTATTATATTTATACTTAAATTATTTTTTTGAGCTAAAGGTGCTTTTGTTGGTTTTAATATAATTAAACTATTATTTAATTTTCGATATTTCGATTACCTTTGGAAATCTTGTTCAGGATGTTCTTAATATAAAATAAAATTTTTTTGCCAATTGATGGAACAAATAATTTTAACATTTGGATAAAACAATAAATTGGATGGAAAAATAAATTTAACATTTGATCCAACAAACTTAACATAAAATTAAAAATAGAAAATGAAGAAAATTTTAAATATTTAAAGACATATACATTTTTAATTTCCCTTTCCGCCAACTGATTTATAACAATATTTATCTGTAAAATTTCTAACATTTACTATCTTCGTTTTTTATAACCTTCCGTCTTCAAAATAGACGTTTCCTCAAAATCCGGATAATGATTAAAATACCTACAATGGGTTGATAACGCAATTCCATGTGTCATTTGATATTATTTATTACAACTTAAAATCGCGTTATCTTAAAAATTATGCTGTCCTTTCTAAAACAAACATCGTTAAATTATGTTTCTCTTAAACTGTAGCGATACTTACATATCGCACTTGATCATAAAGAGAGTATTAACTCAACATTTTTATTTTTTCACTTTTTTGGAAAAAATCGGCACGTAATATCCATATCTAACCCTTGTAAAAATACCGTGCTATTTTGTCTACTTTTTCGAAGGTTGGTTTAAAAGTTTTTTTATTTTGAGTTAATACCCTCTTTATGATTAAATGCGATATGTATGTACATATACAATCTAAACTTTGAACACTTAAAAAAAATTCAAGATGTGGTCGCGATATTTTTGTTTTTGCTTATTAGTTAATAAGTTTTATTCCCTACTGTAAATTATGTTGAAAAATAATCTGTTTTGGTTACAATTTATAATGAACGGTGCGGCGTTATCGCATAGAAATAAAAATAAATGGGTTGTCAACACTACGTAGGTAAAAGGTTTGCTGTTGTGTTTAAAAGAAATAATAAATTGTTCTTGTATCTATGTATTTTTTATACCCTCCAACACTAGTGGTGAAGAGGGTATACTAGGCTTGTCATCTCGTCTGAAACTTTTTTCATATTCAAAAAGACCCCATTCCTTATGGGCATTAAATTTTGCTCGAATTCATTTCAAATGACTAGAAATCATACTACTTTAGTTCGTCAAGCTCGGTCTTAAATTTACTATAGGCCCCATGTAAAACCAACTCTCAGAATACACTTTAGTACGCCTAAACTCGTAACAAATAATGATATTCTGGTGAAAGTTGGTCTGAATTAGCTTTATGTGGCTAGAAATAACACTATCAAACTTTTTGATAATCGGTCAACAATTTACCATAGGGTTATATAAAGCTCACTATCGAAAAACACTTAGGACATTATTCCGTAAAACACAACGCAACGCCTAAAATTTCATTGAAAGCAAAAACAAATTCAAAAATATTTTATAGTTTTGTTGTTGATTCCTATAGAAATTCAAGTTGAATTTATAAATTTCAAATACTTCATATATTGTGGCATTGAAAATTTTAAAACAAAATATGAATTTCTGTAGAAAGCAACAACAAAATTATAAAATATTTTTGAATTTGTTTTTGCTTTCCATGAAATTTTTGTGCCTTGCGTTGTGTTTTACGGAATAAGGCCCTTTAAAACGTCTATAACAGTGACCAATCATAATGTTGTGGTGAAATTGGTTTAACTTTAGTTTTGTGAGACCAAAAATCATAATAAAAGGCTTGTGATGATCGGTCCACAATTTACCATAGGTCCCATATAAAGCCACCTTCCGAAAAGCACTATAAAATGCCTAAACGTCTAGAATATTACATAACAGTTATGAAATTTGGTCAAATTAAGCTTTTTACCGCATTTTGTTATGATCGGTCCATAAGTTACCATAGGTCCAATGTAAACCCCCCCTCCTAAAATCATTTTAATATTACACCCAAAAACGTAACGAATTATAACACTTTGAGGTCAGGATTTATAAAGAATGGTTCATGATTTCCTGAAATATACTAACTCTAGGTGAAGGGCATCAAAGATTCGGCTAAGCCGAATATAGCTCTTTTACTTGTTTTTTTTTTTTGCTTAATTTGTATTTTTGGTTTCCTTTGTAATTTTTCATTATTTACATAATATTTTCATTTTGTTTTTATTTCATTTGCATTACTCATACAGCGATTTAGTGTGAATTTCTTAATTGCAGTGTTTAATTCGTTCTGATTTTATTTTTGTATTTATCCATTTTGTATACAATTTTGCGGTAGTATTTAAATACTACGTCATAAAAAATTTCTTCATTAATGAAATTTTTTTTGTAAGTTTATCAAAAGTTTTTGTTTAAAAATTTCTTTATTTTCATAAAAATTTATATTTTATTGCAAATAGTGTTTTATGCAGTTTGAATTTATGTTATACAGAAAAAAGTTAATAATAATTATTTTAAATAGTTCTCGTTGATTAAAATTGAAAATATTTATAAACAATTTCTTAAATCTTTTGAAATTACAATTTCTTAAATTGTAAAAAAATGTTGATGCTTTTCTAATAGTCCGTTTGCAATTCAGACATAAACGGGTTATAAGTGGTTCGCATTGATAATTTTCTTCTTGTTTATAATTTGTTCTTTTTTAGCAAAAATCAAAAAAACAGTTATAAACTAGTTGACAACAATATGTCTTTTATCAATTTCGCTTATTGCAAGTACAAATAGTATTTATAATGATAAACTTTAGTTAAATTCTAACTAAAATTCTAAACATCTCACAGGCTTAGGTAAGTAAACTAATTTTTTTTATAAGATAAAACAAATTTGAAATAATTAATTAAAATTATGTGTGTGAGGATCAGTGATGTTAACTTATATTTTTTCATTACCTTACGGCCCTCTAAAAATTACCGTTTTTGAGAAGAAATTACCGTACGCAAAGGTTTTTAATCAAAACATTACTGTGCTGTTTTCAAATGACTGGCGATTGATTGTGTACACAGAAAAATTTTTTTCACTAATTAAAGCATTAATCAAAATAAAAATCCGTTTTAATTAAAAATTTAATCAAGTGAATTAACGTTTAATCAAGTGAATTAAACGTTTAATCAAATGTATTAAACGTTTAATTGATAATAATAATTTGTACCAGTAAAGAAATTAATAATATAAATTAAACATTTAATTCATTTAAATAAACGGTTATTTCACTTGATTAAACGTTTAATTCAATTGATTAAATTTTTAATAAAAACTGATTTTATTTTTGATTAATGCTTTAATTGGTGAAATATTTTTTTCTGTGTAGTAAAATTTTTATGAAAAGCACTCAGTTTATTGCCTGTCATTTGAAAATAGCACATAAGAGCAGTATTCATAAAAAATTTACATATATAAATTTAAAATGATAATTAGTATTGTGGTAATTTTGTTGAACTATTTATAGTTATAATCCATAAAAATAACAATTTTAATTAAATTTCATGTTGTAAAATTCCTTTCTTCATAAAAATAATTTAATGAAAATTAAATTTTATTAACTTAAGCCTGATTAAAAATATTGAAAATTTCGATTAAATTTAAAATGTGTTTTATGAAAATTTTTGTCTTAAAATACATTTTTAACAAAAATTATTGTATTTTTATGAATAAGGCAGTAAAATAATTTTCAATAAAATCAATCCATCTGTACTTAACTTTAGCCACATTTAAGCGCGGCTATTTTATGTTTAAGAAATGATGATTTTAAAACAAACAAAAAGTTAAATATAAAATTAATAATGTACAAGAGTAATTTAATTTTTCGTATCTTGCACTTATAGGTTTTACGAAAACATTTGGAGAAACTTAATGTTCTTAAATTTTTGTATAACATTTATCCATTTTTTAATCTAAAATGGTCGTTAAAATTATAAAACCTACAAAAATTCAAATTTCTTTAAATTACCGTATTTTAAATAAAATTACCTTGCTACCTTTTGCGGCCCAAAATTACCCTAAAAAAGGGTAATTACCGTACGGTTAACATCACTGGTGAGGATGAATACGAAAAGTAAAATTCATATTTTTAAAATATCGCATGCGAAAAAAAAAATATTATAAAGAAAATACGATTATGTATATCATATGTATTTGTAGGAGACACAATTTAATGGATAAAATCAAATAAAGTTGAGTTGCCAGCAGCGAAATCAAGCAACGCGGATCATGCTAAAATATATTTACAAACATTTTTTTTGCTTTGAATGGGTTCTAACCTCATATAATGTAAATCGGCACTTATTTGCAAATTGTTTTCGTGATCTATTAAGTTACCGCCTTAAACTTTTATTTGCAAAAAAGAAATGCGTATTAACGGGTAAGTTATTACATTCATAACAAAAAGTTAGCCACAGTTTGCACATTACGTACAACGAGCTGCTAACTAGAATGCCGATTAAATTCCCATGTACATTATTCGATTTTTGTCGTTGCGTTTCTAACCTTATTGTCGAGAGGGAGAGAGGAATTAAAAGGGGTACACAAGCGAGTGTACTCTTTGATTCGTTTTGCTTCTTATTCGTTCTCTCATTGTTCACCCATTTAACGAAAAATTTATTTAAGTTCGGTGACACAGAAAAAGATGTAACCAACGTTGCCGTTTTGGTTACTTTTAACCAAAATTGGTTTCTTGTTTTCCAATGTGTACTTGTGTACTTTTTTCCATTTTGGTTATTTTTTTTTTTAACACAAAAATAACCGATTTCTTGTTTTGGAACAAGAATTACCCGCTCCGCTTATTTGACCCTTAAAGTGTTGTGTGGTATTTGCGCATCCAAAACCAATAAAATTTTCGTCTACTTAATAATTTTTTTTAGAAGCCACATTGTATTACTCAAAAATGCAACACGTTTTGCATTAATAATCGCTGCTAACTATATGGATGCGTAACAAGTTAAAAGGCCTTTTTACACTGATCAACATCTACCGTCAATTTGCGAAAATGTTAACATCTTTCCATAGGAAATACATAGGGCTTAAAACCAACATCTTTAAAGATGTTGCTATCTCATCTATTCCATTCAACATCTTTCGATTATTTTAGTGTCATCACTAGAAAAGTGGCAATAAGTTCTATTATTATTGTGGCATCACTGACAAAAAAAAAATTTTTTTTAAACACCGTAACCATTTGTCAAGTTTTCTCTATTATTGCAATGTTTTTTTGTTAATTATTTTTAAACAAATGAAACTTCAAATACATTTTTGTGTTTTCTTTTTAAATTTTGGCACTGTTGTAGAGAAAAAAAAAAAAAAATTTTTTTTATTTTCAAAAATCATTTCTTTTTTTCAAAAATGGTAACATTTTCAAAGTTATTTTCGGGAATACAAAGTTTATTTTCAATACGATTTCCGTATGACGTGCTAAATTCCCAATTTTTCATACTTGATAAATACACTGAAATTTATTGTTGAAGGAAAGCTAGCTTCTATGCGCATTTCACTGGTTGCTAAGGCCAGCTCATCAGGAAACCTTTTCCAAAGATTTTAGAAAAGCCAAAAATATTAAACAAATAAAACCCTAAAGCGAATAAGAAATATAAACACTCTAAGTCGTACTTGCAACAATATCAAAGCTTAAACAAAACATCAACAATAAACATTTTTGTTTGATGATAGATAGATGTTAGATGTGAGCAATGTTAACGAGTGCTTCACATTTTGTACATCTTTGATGATAGATGTTAGATGTTGATCAGTGCAAAAAGCCTAAAGCCCTCTTTTCGAAAATTTCTCAATTTTGTTGTAGCATCTTAAATTTTGGATATCAATTTTTCAAATAATACTAATTTACTCTACTTTTTTTTATGGAGTTAGGCGTTTAAGCATCTGACACATTCATATTATGATGTATTTAACAATTTTTTTTTTTTTTTCTTTAACTTGTATCGCTATTTTTTATGTTTTGCTTGCCCCACTTAATACATTTCTGGCAATATACCAGTAAGATATTTTTTGAACAACAAAACTATTGGTCATTGTAAAATTTAAAAATGTTTGTTTACTGTGTAAATATGTAAGTATGTAGATGACTATGATTGTGCCGTTACTTGAATTTTAAAAAGGAATATCGAAAATTTGAATTTTTTTAAGTTTGGAACATAAAACTTGATAAAAACAAAGAATATATAAAAAAGCCTACATGCATATGTACAGTTTTAGAACCAAATGAAATTTTGCACCTTTCCTACATTCCACTGTCGATGTTGAGTAGGCCGCCAAAATCGTTTGTCGAATGCAACTCATATAAACCGTGTTTTACGAAAATGATCCACAATTCTTTAAACGTTTCTCTTCAAAATTAAAATAATTTGTTTTTAATTTGCATATTTTTTAGATGAGAAGTATTTTTAAAATTAGCTAAAAAAAATATTATCTTATTGCCATGTAGACAATAAACCGATATGAAATAATTGTAGAAAAATATTTTTTTTTTTTTTATGTAATTGTTTTCCGATTTAGTGTTTAAGTCACTGTACATAATTTGCTAAGTTAAGTGTTTAATGCAACTGGTCTTGCAAAGGATCCAAATATCAAAGCTCATGTTAAATTCGACAACAAAATACACAGAGTTTTCGATCGACTTTATAAAATAGCTTTGATTTTTTTCATTTGCTCTTTCGAAAGACCTTTCGCACTAACCATTCGACTTGGCTAATATTTATTATTCACTTTCGCATTAGCCAATTTTCCATTCGCTACACCCTAATATAAAATACACAATTTAAAATTTTCAACGGGAATTCATGCTTAGTAGTACATTCACAACGCTTCAAGAGGTATGAACTAGGATTTTAAACCACAAACTGTGATCATCTATTTTGTGGGTATTAAAAACAAATCGAAAAATCTTGTCGGTCTTGTTTTTTCTAAAACAAGACAGTTTTTTTTTTGCTTATTTGTACTGCATAGCAAATTTTTGCTTTTAATTAGTAAGCTGTATTAATTTTTTACCTGTATATGTATTTATAAAATTTTTTCACAAAACGAGATATTTGATTCCAGAACTCATTTTTTTTAACACAGAATATGTCCTAGGATTGTAATAAATTATTTTAATGTATCCTGCGAATAAATTAAATAATTCATCCTTGATAATAAAAATTGGTTCACGACATAAAAACAGCAAGAAATAACGGATTTTTATTAAGAAAATATGTGATAGAAAAATACGAATAATACTCACGAACAAAAACATATGTTTAATTTAGCCATATTATTGTCACCGACAACCATATTTTATTATTCATTATTTTTTAATTATGTAATCAATAATCAATTCCTCATTTTCCCGCTGGGGTACTTTAACAACAATGTGGTAAAAACAGTTTGATACATTTTGTTGTTGTGGTCTTTTAAGCCGTGGTATGTAGCAGAGTACCGAAACGTTCACTCATTTTTCAGTCATGAGCAAGCGTGAAAAATTTAAAATTTTACTGCTTTTTCACATTCATGAGAGTGAGAAAAAATATATTATGAATTTCGTCATTCATGAAAAATGAGCAAATAAAAAAATTCATGTGTGAATTTGTCAGATATGAAAAATTTAAAAAAATTCAAATTCAAATTCCTCATAATGAAAAAAACTCTATTTGCCCGACCATTAACAGCGGGAAAATGAAGAAGTAAAGAGGCCTTATAGAAGGCCTTTTTGCCGATGTAAAGTTTTCCAGTCGCATTCCAACTGTATTTCTAATTCACACAGAGTGTCATTTAAGACCATAGCCTTGTCTTCTCGCATCTACTGAAAGGCCTTCAAAAAATAATTTAGAATTAAGAATAAAGTTGTATCCAGTGTATTTCGCGACCTTAGGACAACAAGGTTCTATCTTACATGCTGTTTAGGCGCATATAGAACCTTGTTGTCCTAAGGTTGCAAATTGTTGTGGCTACTAATGCGAAGTTAGTAAATTAATAACTTAACTTGCTACACATTCTAACATAACTGCTAATAAAACTATTTCGACAGGCCTTACCTCAGAAAAGATAATTTGAATTTGTAAAATATTTCATAAAACCCATTCTAAAAGACATTTTCGAAGAAGGCAGAGCAGAATAAGTAAAAGTGTATTAAATCTCTAGTTGTAAACCTTCTTTAAGGCCTGAAAAGTCAAAGTGCTCGCAATTTTTCCCGCTATGCAGCACGATAGCCTGTGTGTGCTTTGTAAAATTATTTGTTGGCTGGTAAACTAAAATGTGTTTTGATTTTGTAAAAAATTTGTTGATGCCTCTAAAAGGGTCTGTTTTTTTTTTTTAAAGACATAAAGGCAAAAATAATTGGAAAAAAATTACTACCTGCATGAACTGAAGATGAAGTCTTGTGAAAAAAATTTTGTTTCTGGACCAAGCGCAACGGTGTTTAAAACACTACATTGAACTTTCAAAAACTGGAATAATTTGGCACGAAACAATAAAATTACATTATTCCAACAATAAAAAAAAATTTCTTACCCATCAACTTTACTTACTGTCGCTTTGTTTGTGGCGAAACAAGATTTTGTTAGTGTTTTCCAAATAACTTTACCTACGTAAGAAAAGTGTTTTTAGCAATAAAAACCCATCGTTGCGATTGGAACAGAAACCAAAATATTAGGTGCGTTTGAGTACTTTTACAGTAAAATGCAGTAAATGAGTAAACTCAAAAATTTGCTCTCACAAAAAGCTGTTGTCCAAAAAAGTACGCGAACGCAAAATTTATAAAAATTCGTAAAATAAAGGCAACAGCAGACGGCAAATAATTGAAGTGTTGGAAAATATTGACACTTTTGACTACTTAACTCGTTTTCTTATCGGTACTCGATTAAATACTTTTTATAGCACGAACATTTTTGGAAAATACAAACAAACTATTTTATGTAATCTTTCATATTTGTTTGTTTTTTATTTTTTTGATTTTACTAATTTGTAGCGGGTTAAATTATTTAAAAGAACATGAATAATTTTTTTGCTATTGATTACTTAAGTACCCAAATACTTCACACTTTTACAACTCTAAGAAATTAACATAACAAAAAAAAATTTCAAAAGTTTGTATTTAGCCAAATAAATGCTTCACAAACAAGTTTAATTAATTAATATTTATTCCCTTTTTGTTTTGGTTTAATTTTTATTTCAACTTTTCTTTTATTTAACAATTTTTTCACAATTTGTATGCTTTTTATTTGTTAATTTTGTTTGTTTACCTTTTGAAACATATGTTTTTTTTATTTACTAAATTACTGCAAAAATTTCTGCAGTAAAAATTTGTAAATACTCAGACAAGAACTGTCACTTTTCGCTCTCAATTTATGTTCTAATTTACTGCATTTTGTGTAATCGAACGCAATTTCGTAAAATGCAGTAAAGTTAAGTAAAAAATAGTAAAAACTTTTGTGTTCTCGAACGCAACTATTTTTACAAACATTAAATACCAACAACTTCTTGTGTCTACACAAAAAAAAAAACATATCGTTAGCTTATATGCAAAACATTTTAAATTGATTTGTTTTGTTAATTACGATTCACATTACATATTTTTATAAAATTTTAAACTGCAACCTAAAAAAATATCCAAGTTATTTACAAAATTAAAAATTACTGTTCATAAAAAATATAATGCGACCACAAAATTTCTTCATCATATAAAAAGTTTATAATACAAAAGAAATATTTTAAAGAGAGTAAAATACTTTTAAATTAGAATGAAAAAGATAGCTTTTTAAAATCAATTCATAGCTAAATTTAAGGAAGTACATTTTTTAGTTTAAACCACTACTTATTAGTAATTAAAATCAAAAATTAAAAAAAAAAATTATACGTAATAGGTATATCATAATATCTATAATAATATAAATTCTCCACATTGTTAAATGCAGTACTGCCTGCGCTGCATCAGAAAAGCAAACTATTTTTACCATGTCGACGCAAACCTAATGATGATACATATTAATCGTGTGATTATCATATACATATATTCTATTTTTCCGGTAATTTAACACAAATATTTAATTATTTAATATTTTAAATGTTAGTTTCACTTAGTACTAATAGGTATACATTCGTTGATGATACGTATTTTTGTTTCTGAAAATTACAAATTTATATAACGTAACACACTCAACTTAAAAAAAATAATAAAAATATTTTTTTTTCTCAAGAATATATCGGTAAACGCATTTTTAGCCGAAATATTCAAAATTGCTTTTAAATCTCAAATAATTACCATTTTACAAAGTTGTTTGCTTTGCATGTAAACTTATGAAATGTGATGTTACATTATTCTGCGTTTAAGATAACGGACGATATGTGCATTTCTTTTAATTTTTTTTTAATAATTTGTTCCTACAAAAAATCCAACAGACACTTTGGCTGCCCTGCAAATAATAGGACCAGTCCAAACACGCGTGTAAAGAGTAGTCCACAAGGGACCAGGACTAGTCCAAAACTAACCCAAACGTATGGAAAAAACCTGGTCTATTTAACATTACGTTGTCCTAGGAGAGGACCATATAACCGACCTTTGGACCACTTAGGAGTAGTTTTAAAACTACTCCATGGTGTACACAAGAGGATTAGTTTTGAAGTCGTTTAAAAACGAAAGCATGTCGTTAAAAAACGAAGACATGTCGTCTCACTACAAACACTTTTTAACAATGACATGGTCCATGCTTGCATTACATCGGACCAGTCCATGGAGTAGTCCATTTTATTAAAATGGATCAGGTGGTCCAATTTTATTTGCAGGGTAGGCATTTCGAGCTGTGGTCATGCAAACTGTCGAGCAACAAAAACACTACTAGTGAGGATCGTTTTTAAAACTTTTTTTCCTCATTCTTCATGACTAAAGAAAGGCAAAATTGGATTTTTCCTCAAAAACATGAATGAATTTGGCGAAATATTAACAATTCATTTATGACTGTGAAAAAAGTTATACCTATATTTTACATTTTTCATTTATGAAAAAAATTCAATAATGGTTGAATATGAGCGATCACATATGAATTTCTCTGAACTCTGGTATATAGTACATTTACCACCACATCCACAAGATTTTCCAGGTCTATAATGCTAGTTTACTTCTAAGCGTGATATCCTTTAATATAAATTTAAATAAACTGTTAATTCAATTGGATTAGATTTACAAATGCAAAATATCCTTTTTTTTATATTTATAGTATGTATCGTCGGTCTCATCTAGAAAGGTCCTAACTCGATTTTTTTCGAAATTGAGTTTTTAGTGATTCCAATACATTTCCCACAAATACACCTCGTCTCAAAAATTTTATACAATAGCATCAAAAATATCAGTTTAACAAGCAATTGAAGAAGCCATTTAACATTATGATACATACAGTTTCTATTATGTTTTTGCCTTCTCCTGTAAAGTTGCATTTATGTGAGTTAGGGCCTTTCTACATGAGACCAATGGTACCTATGTAAGTTTTTGTTTGAATTTGTATTCGATAGCAAATAATCATAAATTTTGTTTTTGTTGAAAATAAGTTTAAAAAAAATATTATATTTTATATATTTTACAGATTTTCTAAAATGTCCAAATACTCAGGTAAAAAATGTCGCCTGCTTTCAATGATGGTGTTGACTATATTCTTCTTTTTTGTCGAAATTGTGGTCGGCTATGTAACAAATTCAATGGCTTTGGTAGCTGACAGTTTTCACATGTTGGGCGATATAGCTGCCTTAGTGATATCATTTTTATCGGTTAAGGTATGTATACTTATTTAAAGACCTATTATTTGTTAAATTTATTTAACGTTAAGATTTTCTTTAGATGTCACCGAAAAAATGGTCAAAAAACACATTCGGTTGGGCACGTGCCGAGGTATTGGGAGCTTTAGTCAACGCAGTATTTTTGGTTGCATTGTGCTTTAGTATTACAATAGAAGCTTTTAAAAGGTATTTTGTTTGTAATTGTTTTATGTTAAAAAAGACAAGTAAAAGTGCTGTATTCGGATTTGCCGAATCGATTTCAAAATTTTAATAAAAATGAACAAGAGTGTAACGCTACGGTCACACTTGTCAAATATTTGACGAAAAAACCGGACCAACAAGCAAAATAAATGTTTTATGTTAAAAAAGACAAGTAAAAGTGCTGTATTCGGATTTACCGAATCGACTTCAAAATTTTAATAAAAATGAACAAGAGTGTAAAGCTACGGTCACACTTGTCAAATATTTGACGAAAAAACCGGACCAACAAGCAAAATAAATGTTTTATGTTAAAAAAGACAAGTAAAAGTGCTGTATTCGGATTTGCCGAATCGATTTCAAAATTTTAATAAAAATGAACAAGAGTGTAAAGCTACGGTAACACTTGTCAAATATTTGACGAAAAAACGGGACCAACAAGCAAAATAAATGTTTTATGTTAAAAAAGACAAGTAAAAGTGCTGTATTCGGATTTGCCGAATCGATTTCAAAATTTTAATAAAAATGAACAAGAGTGTAAAGCTACGGTCACACTTGTCAAATATTTGATGAAAAAACCGGACCAACAAGCAAAATAAATGTTTTATGTTAAAAAAGACAAGTAAAAGTGCTGTATTCGGATTTGCCGAATCGATTTCAAAATTTTAATAAAAATGAACAAGAGTGTAAAGCTACGGTCACACTTGTCAAATATTTGACGAAAAAACCGGACCAACAAGCAATAAGCATATTCTTAAATCCTATATTTATTTTGATTATAATACCACATCTTACAAAAAACAGTATTTTGCTATGTCTAGTAGTATAATTAGTTGGAGCTGCAGTTTACTGTCGGGAACTTGGTATTCGGGAACCTTACAAGTTTCCCAATTACTGCAGTATATTCCAGGCGGAAATATTTGCGACCAAATGATTTGGCACGTGCTTCTAATACTAGGAACTCATATGTAAACATCTTCATGGATAGCCAGGCGGCGATCAAGGCAATATCCGCTAAATATACGTACTCCTCGATCGTCCAGGAGTGTAGGCACTCAACAGACAGACTTGCGAACTGTCAGGGAGATCATTATTTCCAAGATCTAGAGGAAATCTCTGGAATTGGACTTTTGAGACTAGAGGGTGTGGAGTACTCTAGATACCATCACATTGAACTAACCAGCACGGGCAAGGTCTTTATGACCGGCCACCTTACCTAACCTAACATGGCAAGAATCAAAAATTTTAAGCACAGCTTGTATGACCCAATGTGTTTATAATAATTGTGCAATAGGAATATTGAAACCCGTGCTTGGCAGCTATTATATTTCAAAACAAAAAAAATAATTTTAGGGATTTTCGGCTGTTTTTTGGGAATTGTGGGATTCGTTTCGTAAGTTTAAAGAAAGTTTTAACTGGTTTGTATTTAGCACAACAAAATCAATTTACTTGTAAATTTTCAGTAAAGACTATTAGCTAGTAAAGGTTTTTTTTTTTATTTTTATTTTTAAAACTCATCTTTATTAAATTATTTGATTACAAACATATTTACATTTTTCGAGATTTTATCTATAGATGTTACAGCGAATTACATTTTTAATCACAGATATTGAGTATGTAATTTTATCTACTAAAATGATAAAAAAGGTTTTATTGCATAAACTTGCCAAAAACTCATAAATACTTTTTTTTGCACGATTTTGAAAAGTTTCTTCAACAAATTTTAAAACTTTATTAGTTTTGAAATCTAGACACAATTCACAACGCTTTGATGCTTAATATGTCTACTTTGTTGTAAACATTTTTTTCATTTGAATGTATACACTAATATATTTTATGTAGATATCACTTTTTTTATTACAAAAAACAACGTGTGTGTTAGTTAGCACAATACAACATGTCTGGAAAAAAAAAACGTTTTTGGAACAAATTTTTTTCATATTTAAATGACACATGACCTTCAGTCAGTGAACACGTTTCTATAAAAAACACATTTTCGGAAAATTGCAGAAAGCAGTATTTGAATATAAGCTCACGATATAAAAAATATTCGAGCTGAATTATATTATTCTAAATTGTTTCGTACGATCGCTATTGTACCTAAATTCTCATTTCGTTTGTTTTTACTACCTTAGTTTAAAGTTATTTGGTTAAAAGCATATTTTGGTCAAACTTTATTCTCCAAAATGATAGGTATAGACGCTATTACGTTAAATCTTTTATGTCTGTAGGAAAAAGGGAGTAATTTGTCCATATCTCAGGTATTTATGAACCGTTTTCGATGTCCAAAAATTCAGGTTTTTATACAATTTTTGATATTTTTTGTATGGGAGGTACCACGCCCACTTCTCCAATCTCGCCCACATTTTGTGGGATTCTGCGTATTGATAACCTAAATGTGTGAACCTAATTTCTTAAAAAACAAAATATGCATATAATTTTAAAGGGTGCACTTTCACCTTCAAAACGATACCAAAAAAACTAAATTATCCTGCATAGTTCAAAAGTTCTAGCCCCTTTTGTAAGGAGACTTTTGTTATTTTTTAAACCTTTTTTACAATTTTTATGACGTCATAAATCGGAACCCAAAAGAATCTGGGATTTTTTTTTTTTTGCTTTTTGTTTAATTATACTCCTATAGTGTATGACATTTGTGTTGAATTTCACTGAAATCGGAGATAATGATGCCGAAAATGCCATTTTTTGTGATGGTTTGACGTGTTTTAACTCTTTTATAACATGAAACAAGTAAGAAAGTATAATGAAAATGATAATATGCTTTTAATATTTGAATACAGTGGGGGCAAAAGTGCAAAAATAAAACAACAGCCACACAGACAATTAGTTGTGCGTAAATAATTGTCTTTGTTGTTGTTGTTATATTTTTGCACTTTTGCTTTTTTGCAACGGTGCAACTTGTGACGTGAATACCCTTAGTATGTTAAATTTTTATTTAATAGAAACTTAAACAAAAAAAATTTCTTTTCTAGATTTATAGAAGAAGAGACCATACATGAACCTGAATTGTTGGTCACAGTAGGTGTATTGGGTTTAGTTGTAAATGCTGTAGGCTTGTGTTTACTTTATGGTAAGTTCTAAACAAAAAGGATCTACATCTTTCTTTATAACATGACAATAAAATATTTTCCCATTTCTTTACGTTATAAAGAGCATGGTGGTCATCATGGTCATTCACATGGTGGGGGCTTAAGACGAAATCATAGTCGACTTACAGAATTAGCAGACGTAGACGAAGGTGAAAATCCAGACGATTTTGTTTATGAAAAACCGGTAAACTTAAATTTATTTTACACTTTTACACAAAACACAAATAAAAAATATTTTTTTTAAGAAGGAGAAACCAATTAAGAAATCAAGTCATGGTCATAGTCACGACCCCGGTTCCATGAATATGCGTGGTGCATTTTTGCATGTGTTAAGTGATGCTTTGGGAAGTGTAATTGTTGTAATAAGTGCTTTGGTAAGTCTTATACAGTAGTTTGTGTTTAAGATATACTTACAAAAGATTTTGTTATTCGTGCTTAATTCCCATTTTTTATTATTGATAAAAACACTTGAAATTTATTGTTGATGGGATAAGCTATTCCTATGCGCATTTCACTGGTTGCTTAGGCCAGATCATCAGGAAACTTCATCCATAAATATTTTAGAAAAACTAAAGATAAAAACAAAACACATCAACAATAAACAGTGGGTTTATCTCATTTTAATTCTTTTGAAATTAAAATTTTGTATTCCCAAAAATTGAAATTACTTTTTGATATACTTACATATGTATTGTAATTAAGTAATTGTTTCTTATTATCAGAGAGGTACACGAATGCAATCGATCTAATTGCAATCAAACAATTGCGAAATCGAAAAATTGATTGTGTTAAATTTTAAATCATACAATTAATTTTTCGATTTTGAATGCAATCAATTTAAATCAATTCATGTAATTAATTGAAATCAAAATTGATTGATGCAATACTATAATTGCAATCAAAAAGAGGTTTCATAGAATCCAAGTCGGTTTTGCAAACCAATATTGGTTTATTTGGTGTCATGAAAACAAGTCGGGTTTGTTATTTTCGAATACAAATAAAATCAATACTCGAATCAGCTGCTTAATGTTTTGGCTCATGTGTTTACAGCTTAAAATGCAATTTTTGTTTCACAATTTTGTAAATTATGATTTTTTCGATAAAATATTGGTAAAACCAGTGTTTTTATTAAAGAAAAATTATAGAAAAGAAAATACTCGAATCAGCTGTTTAATGTTTTGACTCATGTGTTTACAGCTTAAAATGCAATTTTTGTTTCACAATTTTGTAAATTATGATTTTTTTGATAAAATATTGGTAAAACCAGTGTTTTTTATAAAAGAAAAATTATAGAAAAGAAAATAAGAAGTGGTAATATATTATATAATAGTTAAAATTATTATAATAATTTTAGTTCGAACAAAAAACCGACAACATTGGATTTCATGACACCAACATATTTTTTTAACGGTTTATAATCCAATACTGATAAGATAGGTTTCTATGACAACCCTGATTATTATATTATAAATACATATTATTATAATCTTAATTTTTCTTTTTAGGTTGTTTGGTTAACCGAATGGAAATATCGTTTTTATATGGATCCTGCTTTATCAATTGTTTTAGTTGTTTTAATATTGCATTCAGTCTGGCCTTTATTGCGCGAATCCGCATTAATTTTACTACAAACAGTGCCAACACATATACAAGTAAGTTAATTTTAGTTGTTATTTAAAATAACGGGTTTTCCAATAAGGACTTGACAACTTTTTGATATATTTCCAAAAGTTTATGATCGACTTGAAATACAATCAAAACATTTATGAATGGAACTCAACTTCGTGAATATGGCCACCACGGGCACGTCGGTGGCGGTCGATTCGTTGGACCTAATTTTTAATGCCTCGGTCACACATTTCGGCCGTAACGGACGCTATTTCGAGTTCAATGTTGGCTTTGAGTTCTTCCAACGTCGGCGGCTTGTTGGCATAGACCAATCATTTGACGTAGCTCCAAAGAAAAAAGTCTAGAGGCGTTAAATCGCACGAACGAGGCGGCCAATTGACTGGCCCATTTCTTGAAATAACACGCTCACCAAACTTACCCTTCAAAAAATCGACTGAACCGTGTGCTGTGTGGCTTATGGCACCGTCCTGTTAAAACCACATGTCGTCTAAGTCAATGTTTTCCAATTCGGACCAAAAATAATCGGTAATCATGGCGCGATAGCAATCGCTATTTAAAGTAACGCGACGATCGTTGTTGTCGACGAAAAAATATGGCCCAATGAAGCCGCCGGCATGCAAACCGCACCAAACAGTTATTCTTGATCTTAACGCAAAATTCGCCATAAAGTGGTCATAGCGATACCCAGTTTTTAAGAACGCCGCGGAATCGACTGATTTGGACCGTTTTCTATGGACGCCTGAACGGCAGCGATATTTTCGTCACTTCGACCAACTTGTCTTACTGGCACGACAGCATCATACAATGAATATGTAGACTCAAATTTTTGCACTAAACTTGTAATTGATTGTCTACTAGGTCGAGAATATCGACCGAATATTGGAGTTAACGCTCTTAATGTTGCGGTCACCGACTTAGAATTTTGGTAGTACATTTTTATAATTTGCATACGTTGTTCGTTCGTGTACTTTACCATGATGAAAATGTTGAGTTTACTGAAAAAAAGGAAAGTAAAAGTATTGATAAAGGAGTAATATAATAAGCCTCATTGACCAAAAACAATTTTAAATTACAAAGTATATATTGTGATGTAGATATTAAGCTTTTGTTTTATATTAGTAATACGTAGTAACAGGTGAAATTATGGGACTTAGTCTGTGTAATTACACCTAAACGACTACCACTGAGCGTCATCTGTAAACGAAAAAATTAAATAAAAATAATAAAAAATTCGTGCCCTCTTGTATTTTTTATTTTAAAATTGTTTTTGTATTATTATTTTGAATTTTTTTTAGGTTGATGCCATACAAAAACGTCTATTAGAAAAGGTTGATGGTGTTTTGGCAGTCCATGAATTTCACGTCTGGCAATTGGCAGGTGATCGCATCATAGCTTCAGCTCATATAAGGTAATATTTAGTTGTTACATTCCACAGGTTTCTCTAAAGGGGCTTAACTAAGAGTTTATAAATTTTCAGTAGAGACAAAAACCTTTTTTTAGATGTATGAACTCTTATATCTTATATTTTTTTTTTTTTTTTTTTGCAAAATAGTACTTAAGAAATTAATCTTAGAGTTTTTTTTTATAATTGGTAGATATGACTACTGTTTATCGATATTGTATGGATAACCAAGATATTTGTATCTAATTTGAAAACTTTGGCTCTTGCTGTTCTCCAAATATACAAAAATCAATAATGACCTGAATTAGAGGTGCTACGCCTACTTCTTCAAACCTGCGCATTTTTTTAGAAAGGTTTGGAATAAATAATGGGTACCATATTAGGACAATTAACCTCCTACCGTTCTTTAGATATTAATACATTTATTTTGCCGCGCCCGCTTCTCCCATCATGCCCACATTTTGTCGCACGTTGTGTATTGATAACCCATCTATTTATATGCTCCAAATTTCGACCATTTTTCTCTTGCCGTTCTTTTACCAAATTTGTAAACTTTAGCTCATGCCGTTCTCCAGACATACAGAAATCTAAGCCGTTGTTGTATGGGATGTGCCACGCCTACATAAAATTTCAAAAATATATATAAAGCGATGTCCGTTCTTTTGACTAGCTGGCTGAACATGTAAAACTTGTGCGCAAAGTACAGGTTACAATTTTGGAGACTATTTGATGAAATTTGGTACATAGGCTTTAATGGGCAAAAGTACCAAGTCCATTGAAAATCGATCTATAATTTAACTATCGCCCATACAAGCTTCTTTCTGGAATAGGGGTTTGTGTCCATAAACCATCTTATTATGTTGGTATTAAAGAGATGCACAAGCACAAGAAATATTGCTTACAAGCAATTTCATTGAATTTAGATAGTGTGTGTTTATTACTCTCTCATTACAAAACACATACTTCCAAAAACAATTGTTTTGTTTTACGATCAAAATATAGAAGAATAGAACAAAACTGCACTAGAACAATGCTGAACTAAAATAAAGCTAAATTAGAACAAAGATGAAGTAGAACATTAAAACAGAAATAGAACATTCCAAGCATGTTTGAATGTTTTGATTGTAAACATATACCAAAGAGAATTGCAAAGTGAGAAACATTTTCGTTTTGTAATGAATATGAAAAAAACTTAAAAAAGTTTATATGTAATATTAATTTTTATTTGCAAAAATTTATTGTTTATTATTTACATACATATAAAGGTACTTAGGTCTAATATTTAAATAAAATTAAGAAGAATTCATTATTTTCATAGAAATAAAAAATAAAATCTAATGGTGTGTTTCACAATTTTTTGGGAAAATTGATAGCAACTAAATATTAATAATTATTTAACTAGAATTAGAAATATTGGTTAAATAAACGTTTAAAGTTTTATATAAAAATAAAACAAGACCTCAAGCTTGATAATTTAGTTATACATAATATAATAATAAAGGTCGACTAAAATAAAATATATGTACATTTAGGAAATAATTCAAAAATATCAATTTTTTTATTTTTTTTTTAATGTTCTAGTGCACTCGATGCTTTTACTATAATTTACCGTTTCTTTATTTCATTGTCTGTTTTTGTGTTGATATTCTGTTTGTTTTGATAATACAAGCACTAACAAAGCAGAAGAGAAAAACTTTTCAAGTTATGCTTGTTTTGTTTTGGTGGAAGTAATGTGTTGTTATGTTTGTTTTGCTGTGTATGTTTACAGTGAAATAATATAATTGATAGTTGTGTGAAGTAGAACATAGAACATTAAGAATATTTTGCGCAGCCCTTTAGTTGGTATTGAGATTAAGTTTTCCAAACTTATTTACTAGCAATTAAAACAAAAAGAATTATTGGAATTGTTCCATATTTGACCATAGCATCCATACAAATACTACACGAAAAGAATTATTTACTTAATCACCAGACTCAAAAAATAAAAACCCTTGAAACTTTTTTCAAACATGGTAGAAAGCAAAAAAACATTCAAATTTTAGTATGCAGAATTACTTAAAGCTTATTACAATTTTTAAAAAGCAACAAAAGTTTATACTGACTATCTCTTTGATTTATTTTTAGTAACTGCAATCAACAATTTGCACTATTCTGCCGATTAAACTCAGATATTGGTAAAATTGAAATTATACTTTAACATTCATGTTACAACAACAATGAACAATTCCATGAGAAAATACCAACTATATAGTCCGTTTAGCGGTATATTTTTAGGTTTGTTTTGGATGCTATGTTTATGTCACGTTCGTGGTGCAAAAACATCATTTGTTTCTGTCATTTGTATTTGATGAGTCGCAGGTTTTTCAAAATAAATTTTTAAAGCAAGATATTTGTTGCTAAAACATATTGATCGGAATTTTTTCAAATTGGTTTAATAAAAATTTTAAATTCGTTCAAATGTCGTCACGTACGATATTGTAAGTACTACAAATGCAACTAACTGTATCATCTTATTATGTTTGTTGTTTGCTAAATTATTTTTAAACTTATTTAATTGCAATCTAAATCATCTTACCAAATATTATTGGAAACTTAACTTCCTTATAAATGTTGGTGTTAACATAAAAATTGGCAACATTAGCATTTACGATAGGTTCTATGTCAAAAAAAAAAAAAATATTGTGCTGGTAGGTCCAAAATTAACCATATGTCCCATATAAACCCCCTTCCTTAAATCGGTTAGAGGGAAACAAATCTCATATAGATGAAGATATCTAAATAATATTCGACACAAATACCTTGTTTGTATATAATTCTTAACCTCATATCATAATTCTGTTCTGGCGACCATGACGGCCATGGGTTCCAAACAGGGACACTCTCGAATTTTTTTTTAATATTATGGTGTTGGGTATTATATGGTTGGGCTTGACTGACTATACCTTCATACGTGTCTGTTTTAAGTGTTTACAAAAAATATATTTCATACCTTATAAATAAGAGAAAAATCTGTCACGTACGGTATGTCACGTACGATATGCACCTATTTTGCTTGATATTTTGGACAGCAAGGTTCCGAAAGTGATAATTTTTTTTTCTGAAAGTAAAATCTCTACCTCTCTGAAGGCATACAAATGTCACGTACGATGGCATGTAAATCCTCATATGTGTGGTTTGATTTAAGCAAAAAGCGAACTCAAAGCGAACAGAATTTACTTAAATACATACATACTACAAAAAAAAAATTATTTTAATTCTATAGTTACTTAAATCAAGTTTTCCTCTCTTATGGCCAATTTCACCAATTCTATTTACATAAATATCAATTCATATTTAAATATAGTTTTTCATATAATTTCATTTTTATTTGACATGAAAAACGAATTTTAAACAAAAATTTATATATATTTATTTTAAATTACGAAGAAAAGCCTAGATTTTTCAGATAAAAACGTGTAGCATTTGTCAGTTCAAGAAAGCTTAATATGAAAATAAGAAATTTTTATTGATTTGCTCAACATGCGATTCAAATAAATATTAATTGAATTTAACCAAGTTTTCTTGAGCATTTTCTGAAAATCTATCATTGTTACCACCAGAAAAATTCAAAATTACACTTGAGATGAAGCAAAATAACCCGATTTTAATGAAATTACACCATATATAAAACTGCAGTTTTATTTAATACAAAGACATTTGCAAAGAAGCAAAAACACAACAAACTCATTGAAAGAATAACAATATTAGTCAAACTGTTAAGATTCTTGTTGTAATTTAAAATAAATTAACAATAATAACATTAAAAACTTAAAAACAATTAATAAGACATAAAATTAAACTCCTAAGATAATGAGTTCAACTTCCACATTTGGTTGCATATATCTACGGAAGGTTCAAAATGCTAATGGGTGTTTTTTAAGCCCGATAGAGCTTATAAAAGGTTAACTGCCAAACTAACTGTCGAACTGCCCTAACTTTTTGCTCAGGCACAACATCATGCAATGATTAATGCTTAAACAACACCACCAAATCATCCACGCTGACTTTGAAAATCAGCCTTCGATTTTCGTAACTTATAGGCGACTTCATGATTTAAATGACGCAACTTAATTTTTTACAAATGAAGGCGATGTGTTGATTAAGAGAAAATAAACTGTCAATTATACTTCAAGGCCGTGCGATGTGACACCTCTTGATTGTTTTTCGAAGGGCTATGAAGTCACTGGCTTGTGCTGATAAAACAGCATCAATTAACGTCTTAAAGGTCAACATTGTTCATTTAAGTCCTGACATGCTGCCTATTTTTTTGAAACCAGTTTCAAATGGTCATGCTGTGTATTAATCTGCGATTAAAATTAATTTTTTTGTTGTCTACCTTTATACCTTATTTAGTAAACAAAATGCCTGCAGGGTTTAATGCAACTGTCCCTTTCGTAATTCAGTTTTACAACTGTTAAGGGCCCTAAATAATCTTTAAACTAAAGCATTTTAAAGTTGCCAGATAAAAATAAAATTAATTATATGTTGAAATATTGGAAACATGTCTTCCCCCAGGCCAGTTTTTAGTTTGAATAACTTTTTTCAATAAACTTCAGGTTCTAAATCACTATAATACGCACCTTTATCCAATTCTAAGGATCCCTCTTGCGACATTCATTACCAATCTTTTGAAAATATATATTTATGGTTGAGGACTTTTCCTTAAAAGACAGCGAGACTTTGGTTCAGAAGACTGTGCATTTTTTATCAACAATATTTAAAAAGTAATGACTTGATTTTATTTGGGTATCTAAAGTATGAATTTCAATTTACACCAGAATTACACCTAAGAGAAATTACATACGCTCAACCCACGACAATAAAAATTATACCAAATTCGGGTAATTACCCACAAAGTGGCAACACTGAAATCTATATATAAATCGTCAAAGGCAAAACAGTTAAGAACAGTTTCCTCCTCTGTATGTCAATCGATTTGAACAAAACATACACCATTTGAAAGATATTTACTCACAGAAGTGCACAATATATATTTTATTAAAATCTGTTCAGAGTTATAAGCGTTAAAATTTGCTACTTACACATATGCTGGACAAACAAATTTTTTTTTAATTATCAAATAATAAAAAAATAGGGTGGACATTTTTCAGAAACCGGTTTTCGAATATTTCGACTATATAAATCTTATGTATAAATCGGCACAGGCGAAACAGGCGGCAAATTATGGTTCGAAAGCAATTTTATTTCTAATTCTTTCTGTCCATACTAAACGGATCGAAATTATTTTTTTAGTGGTGTAAAGCATTTGTTTGAGTTTTTACAACACTGAAAAAATAATTACGATTCGTTCAGTATCGATTGAAATAAAATTGCTTTCGAATCGAAAAAGTATTCGATCACGACTGCCATAATTTGCCCCCAGTTTATAACGCTTTCTTCCTTTGTTTGTCAACGAAAATACGGAAAATTAAATTTCTTTCTTTTGCTTTTTCGCGCATAATGTAAAAATGTTTAAATTTTTTATAATATTGAACTTAGAAACATATATTTAGGGGCAAGTAACTGAATGAATGGGAACCTATAAGATGAAAATAAACATGATTTGTCCTGAGTAGGGCTTCCAATCGGGAAATCCCGGGATTTTCGGGATTAGGTTAAGATTCGTTTAAAAGTTCTTTCTGCCGAATATTATATAGATATCTTCAGCTACATACATGAGTTTTTTGGATGAGGGTTTATATGGAACCTTTGGTTTATTTTGGACCTACCTGGACAACATTTTGTCATTACATAGTAGCTATCGTAAAAGTCATTGTCGCTAATTTGTATGTAAATACTAATATTTTTAAGGAAGCTGGCATTAAAAGCTATTTTCGGGAGAATGATTTGTATGGGAGCTATGTTCAAAAATAGAAAGATTCCAATAAAATTTGATAAGCAATAATATTAGTTTGGTTTGGACCAAATTTAATCTTGCGATGTAATAAGATGGTTTTTGTAAAATTATGGACCGATTCGTTCCATTTTCAATAGGCTTGGTCCTTGTACCAGTCAGAGCCTCTGGGACAAATTTCATCAAATTGTCTCCGAATTCGCGATCTGAATACACAAGGTTGCATGAACAGCCGGCCGACCGGACGGACATCGTTAGATCGACTCAGAAAGTGATTCTGAGCCGATCTAAAGAATTATTTGGAATTATTTCTTATTATATTCCTTATTTTTTTCTTTAAACTAATTTATTTATTATTTACATATGTTCATATTTTTTAATTACAATAAATCATCTTCAGTACTGGATTCTTCCAAAAAAAATATTGCCGCTCAACGAAACATTTGTTTCGTCATCTTAACTGGGTCATCAACATTTTCTCTCAGTATATATTTCTCAATTTCTTCAAAAAATATATTTTTTTTAGTTTTTGGATTCCTTTTTGAAGACAACAACGGATCTGAGGAAAGCATTAAATGAGTCATTAAATCTTTATGAGTGTATCTTCGTGACGTTTTTCTCGTATGGGGCAGTCTTGTTTTTCTCACGATTTTGTGGTTGGCTTCCAATGCTTCTTCGGACAAGCACCCTGATATTTATTTAGTTATTAGTTACGTTTCATTATAATTACATCAAGCCACTTTAATACCTTAATATTTCTTATTATGTACCTAGTTTATTTTTTTTTAACTAATTCAATCTATGAAAATTTGAGCAAAAATCACGAAAATATCATTTTTTTAAATACATTTTTTTCAAGTTGTGGTAAAATTTTTTAAAATGTTTTTCTTGTAGTTATTAGAAAACAGTCTAAATATTCGAAATCAGAAAAAACCCATTGTCGATATTTTTCTTTTTTTTAATATTCCATCAAAGTTAAGAAATTTTTAGAGCTTAAGTAAATAATAAGCATTTTTCAAACCACTAAAAAATATGTATAGGAGAATAATTCACAAAAAAATTTTTTACAGTTGGTTTAGAATACAGTTAGCTGCTACAGAATTTCAATCTCGTAATCCAGAAAATGAATTTTTTACAATTATTTTCTTGAAACAATAAAAAGCCAAGGGCATTTGTGATTTCAGCGCCCTCTTATGCCGTAAAATGCAGACAAACACAAACAATTTTTAATACATATTTTGATTTTTGTTGTTTTTTATTAAACGGTATTAGTTTAAATTTATATTTCACAGTATTTGTAGTTTATTGTTTTTTAAACTCCTGAAAACTATGAAAATTTGAGCAAAAATCATGAAAATAGCCATTTGGAAAAAAATTTTTTTTTCAAGTTGTGGTAACATTTTTTCAATTGTATTTCTTGTAGTTATTAGAAAATAGTCTAAATATTTGAAATCAGAAAAAAACTCATAGACGGTATTTTTCTTTTTATTTTAATATTCCATCAAAGTTAAGAAATTTTTAGAGCTTAAGTAAATAAAAAGCATTTTTCAAACCAATAAAAAAAACACTTATGAGAAAATAATTCAATAAAATTTTTTTACAGTTAGTTCTAAATATGGGCATTTCTCCAGAATGGTCTACCAGGATGAAAAAAAAAAATGTTGATTATCATCGTCTTTTATTGTTTATTATTAGAAAAAAAGTCTATGTTCTTATTAAAGAATGGTTTCCTAGCATATCTGAGCTGTTTTACTTGAGGAAATTGGGCTGGAAACTGGAAAATTTTATAATTTTCTGTATTTTCTACTTTTAAAGACATTTTTATATACTTATTTTACATGCAAGAAATATGTTATGTTTACACTCCTTCTTCATAATCTCTCCATTACAATCAATTGTAAAACGAGTATTAAGTTTTTTTGTTAAGCAAATTTTAAGATATTTATGGGAAAATGCGTGGAGATAATATTAAAAAAACATATGGAAAAAGTGTCACGTGCGTAATGTCACGTGCGTAATTTACAATTTATTTTTTTCTTCGCCAACCCATGCATAGTTGCTTTTGAACAAAACATGATTATAAAGGCCCATTACTAACCTTTATAAAAACATTTTTTCCGAAATAAAAACCTCCTACAATTCACTTACTTTCGCACTTTTTCTTACGGTCCTAAAAGGCACTTCTATTTTTGTCACGTGAGTAAGTCAACTTTTATTGCATGGCATTTGGGTACCCAGTGCTCAATTTACCATTATATATACTTTTTAGAAAGAACTCATCACAAACAATGTAACGATTCTAGAATTCATCCTAAAATTCCAATCCACTTCTATTTTTTTAATATTCAAACACAATAAAACGCGTACAAATGTCGCGTGCATAACCAGAGAAACACCCATATAGTAAACTACTACAGAAAAAATTAAATTTCAATCTCGTGCTTTAAAAAACAACAGTTTTACAACAGTTTTCCTGAAGCATGTAAAACTCAAGTAGTTGTTTAGCCATTTTTACTTTAAATTCTCAAACTTTGGCGCCCTCTAGCGCCGCAAAAAAGAGTTAAATCTTAAAAATTCTTCAAAATTCATTTGAATTATTTTGTTATCTATCGATCTGTACATTTTTAAGTACAATATAAGACTTGTTTTTTTTTATTTATGTCTATGGGCCAAATCACTGTGTCCCCTGTTGTTCAAAAATAAACAAAACATACTTAAACAAAAACTATGCTACCTTTCATTTGAGAAAACAATAATTACAATATGTACAATTTATAAATAACAAAAAATTTTTTTTAAAATATATCGATTAAATAATTAAATTTTCCAATTTTTTTTTGTTGAAACTGTGCAATTGTATTTTAAAATTGTCCAAATGTTTTCGTGTACACAATTTTTTTAAATACATTTGGAAATGGTGTAATTTTTATATCAATAATCAAATATTGATAAAAATTTTATGTTTTTTTGTTACGTTTTTATTACATGATCTTTATGAATTGTGAGTAATTATTATTTTAAGTTTGTTTTTATTATACTTTTTACAAATAATTAATACCCATATGTTCATGAAATTTTTCAAAAATCCCGTGAATCCCGGGATTCAAAATATCCCAAAAATCCCGGGATCCCGAAATCAGGATCCCGAAATATTTTCTTCATTCCCGAATCCCGGGATTCAAAAAAACCAATCCCGATTGGAAGCCCTAGTCCTGAGTGAATAAGAATTACAATACGTTTACATTTGACAGTACTGGCAAGACAGTAAGAAAATACATATTAGTTTCAAAAAACACTACTAACTGTCTTCGTGACGTAGGCGTCCAGACAGTAGTTAAGACAGTTCACTTTTAAAAATAAGTCAAACGTGAATGTTGCTGTTCAAGTCCAGCTAAACGTGTTTTACATGAACTAAACAAACTTAAAAACAGCTTAAAATAACTATATTGTGTTAACAATCATAACACTAAACTAAAATATAAAAAATCAAAGCAAAATATGTTTAATTTTTTTTTACACTTTGATTTTTTCCCCTTTTACTAACAAAACTTCAGATTACTGTTAGCAAATGTCAAATCACTGTCCAATTTTACTGTCTGCAAAATTTGCTAGACAGTAGACAAGACAGTAGGAAAAGTGTGCATGTATTGGTGAAAAAGTTTGCATGTATTGCTACTGTCTTGCCAGTACTGGCAAATGTAAACGCCAAGTTATTAAGAGGGAGCTTTTTGGTACTTTTTCGTTCTACATCTGGTACTTTGATAAATTTTCGATAATGTTAGATATGTATATAAACGTAAAATTAAACATGCAATATCCTTAGTGGATGACAATCTATAAAGGAGACTCTTTGATACTTTTTTTGTTTTTTAATTTATATTTTTTGATATTTTTATATTGAACTTACAAAATTAAATTAACTCGCGTAAAAGATAAAATATGAACCGGAGGTTGGTTCCTCGCCAAATCGATATACTAAGACGGAAAAAATAATTGCTCGAAACATCTAAATTCATATACAAATACTTAGATGAACTATGTTTCCTTCATATTTATGTACCTTAAAATTTATGGTCGATTTTTGACCATTAGGCAAACACTAGTTTAAAGATGTCTCTTGCATTTGTTTTAAATCAAGAAAACCAGACTAATACTAAATAAATGCAGCTTGATTTCAGAAATATCTTTCATATTTTTAATAAGAACTAGCAAATTTTGTATTACTTGTTTTAAGCAGTTTTTGATCATATCGTCAACCAATAGTGAGGTTTGGTGCATATGCCAAAAAGTCGTAGTGGAGATAAACAACAATGAAGGTTAACATGAAGTTTTCTGAAAATATTATTTTTTTGTTTTTTCACTATTGCTTCTGGCATATGTTTTGAAGAAAATTAACAGTTTTTTAAACGATCATTAACGAACATGGAAGTTAATAGCATTTTATTAAAAGTGAAAATTATTGTTTTGTGCCGCATACGCTAATTTTCTAAATTTATTTTAAAAAAGTAGCTTTTTGTGCTGCATACATACGTATACTTACTGCTGTGTATTGATTCTTGACATTTTGTTTTGATTCCGCTTTAACTACTTTTTTTCTCATGACAATGAAGCAACCAAAGAGTTAAATTTATTTTGTACGTTTTTGTATGAGGAATTTTCTGCATTGCGAAACAGTTAAAAAACTTGGTTAATATGGACAATTAATGCAGAAACCATAAAACATTTGGTTTTGGATTCAGAAAGGGGGTATTTAAAATATATATACCCCATACCTAACAAAATTTTTTTTTAAATGGTCGGTAGGTCAAACCAATAATGAGCTGACGATATAAAAAAACGTGAATTTTTTGATCATGAGAAAATGTTTCTTTATTTAAGAAAATTTTAGAAAATACGAACAAAATAAGTTAAAATCAAGAAATTATTTTTGGATTTCTTTGTTTTTGAAAATAGCTTTTAATGCCAAAACTTCCTTTTAAATGTTGTTATTAATATAAACATTTTCGATAATAATTTTTACGATAGCTCATTTGTCATGACAAAATGTTGTCCTGGTAGGTCCAAAATTAACCATATGTCCCATATAAACCCCCATCCAAAAATCTTATATAGATGAAGATGTGTAAATAATATTCGGCACAAAGAACTTTTACATGAATCTTAACCTCATAACACAATTTTGTTGAGGTGGGTCCATGATTGCCTATGGGTCCCAAATAGGGAACACTCGAAAAAATTGTTTTAATATACTGTAGTATTGGGTTCCTCTTATCTTTAAAGTCTAAAGGGACTTTCTGATAAAAGAGTACAATTAAAAGAAAATACAGTTTTTTGTCTCTACTGAAATTTATAAATTTTAATATGTATAAGGAAATATATACACAGAGGAAAAAAATTATTTGCATGTTTTCCTTTCAAAATTTACTGATTTTATTTGTGCATTTTTTTTTTAATTTTTACATAATGGGAACCTTTATAAATAAAATACTAGCTAGAGGTATAAGAATAAAAAAAATATGTATATGTGAGCAAGCGAAAACGTGAACTAATTTTTACCAAGGGTGCATACGTTTTCAAATTTGTTCATGTTTTCGATTGTGAAAATTTTAAAACAAAAAACGGTTTACACCAAATATTAACTTTTAACAAATAAATTAAAGCTCCATATCAAATTTTATTTCTTATTATGATGTTTTTTTTTGACGTGGAGCAATGTAAGTCTCCTATAAGCCCCGAACTGCAGATGCAACCTAATATGGAAAGAAAATATATTATGGTTTTTAAATTTTGCAATATTTATATTTTATTAGCAATATAACACAAAAACAGTTCTAATGTGTAATTTAAAAAAAAAAATGGCTAATAAATAATAGATTTTGTGCTTAAGTCTAAAACGACAGCCTTTTTTGAGTTAACGATAATAATTATATATAAATACTAGCTGGCCCGGCAAGCGTTGTTTTGCCACATAACTTATTTCTTTCAGATGTAACAGTGCCTGAAAAAATTATAGGCTATAGTTCTTTCCAGATGTTACACTATTTGCTTGCTCAATTCCAAGAAAATTAATTGATTAGTTAAGAAGATATAGGTAGGCGGAGCATTTACCCCTCTTGCCCTATTCAATGCCCTGTCCTCTTTCCGATGTTACAGTGTACGTATGCCAAATTTTAAGAAAACCGGTTGATTAGTTAAGAAGATAGAGGGAGGGGGAGCTTTTAACCCTCTTGCTATATTTCACTCCCTAAATAATAAAAACTAGACTATAGTTCTTTCCAACTGTAACACTATTTGCCTGCGAAATTTCAAAAAAAGCTGTTGATTAGTTACGAAGATATAGGGAGGGGGAGCTTTTAGCCCTCTTACCCTATTTCACATCCTATTCCCTATTCTCTTTCAGATGTTACATTTTCTGCATGCCAAATTTTAAGAAAACCGGTTGATTAGTTTAGAAGATTGGGTAGTGGGAGTTTTTACCCCTATTCCAATATTTTGCGCCCTCTAGCGATGTAAAATATATGTACTCTACGCCCTATTCTCATACCTAACAAATACACATACAAAATTTCATAAAAATCGGTGAAGACGTATCGGAGGAGTTCAAAATATAAGGCATTTTGTTCATATTTGTATGGGAATATAAATAAATACATGTTTCGGAATAAACTCATGAACCAATACACATTTGAAGACCGTTGATACATAAAATTTATCTTCAGATGGAAGGAATATTAGCAAATCTTTGATATCTTTTTTCTTATCATTGGAAAATTGGATAATTGTGACGGTTTATTTTGACCTACGTTGTTCATTATGCGAATGGCGCAAAGCAATAGTAAAGTATAATTTTGTTATGTTTGTATGCAAAATTTGCTCCATATGCAAAAAATTTTCGTACATATGCAATAAAATGTTCAATGAACATAAAAAATGTGGATGTTGACCAAAGTCGATGCTAAATATCTCGTTTCTATGCGAGATATCAAAAATGGATTTTGGAATATAAAAGAGAACATTGATGCCATAAATAATCCATTCCTAACTTTTTTTTTCAAAAATGGCATATAGGCTAAAACAATTATCACCTGATGAAATTTCAATCATTAGTTTTGTTAAAGTTTAATTTATGTCTGCATATTATCGTATTAGTAACAACTTTAATAGAGGCGAGAAGTAAATGCTAAAAAATGATTATGCACCTTTTCTAATTGTAAAAACTCTATTTTGTCTTAAGTCGATTTGAGCTACTCTTCTATATGACTACATTTTTATTCACTTTACTAAAAAAACATACATAAACAATTCAAACAAATCTGGGGGGCTACCGCGCATTTCAATTTGAAAGAAAAAATGTACGAGTTCGAACAATTTGTACTGTGTATATTATATTGGCCTTGAACGCTATGTATTACTCAAATTAATTTAATTAAATTAAAACTAGTGTTGGTCAATGAACCTCTAGTGCATCTAATTTTTTTTACCACATTTACTTTACTTAATATACAGCCAGAGAATTATTATAATTAATGTTTTTTTTTTTGCATTACTAGATGTCACAACTTATCCGAATATATGAAAATTGCTGAAAAAGTTAAAGAATTCTTTCACAATGAAGGCATACATTCAACAACCATACAACCGGAATTTGTTGATATGGATGGCGCTTGCATAGTATCGGAAGGAACATCAAGTCTTAATATGAGCAGCTCAGACTGTTGTGCGTTAGATTGCCCGCCGTCGACGGACAACGGTTGCGTCAAGGCGACATGTTGTCAAAATAATAACAAAGTGGTAAGTTTAAAAGCTTTTAGTACAAAATTTTTTGCAAATTTAAAAATATAAATTTTCAACAACAGAACCAACTGCCATCACCGACTAATTCACCGTATATGTGTCGTCAGCGAAATTCAACCAGAAATACCAACGATGTGGAATCCGGATCACTACTCGATCCTGTGACGAGTACAGGTGGTGGTGGTTCTCTTGGCACTGTCGCAAGTGGTGGATCAACAAGCAAAGATAGTAACGGAGAAGTAGTCTGACAACATTCTTTTCACACAACACGAAGTAAAATACCAATAACGACGCAGGAAAGCAACCACTTACATAAAACATCTTCAATAAAAAATATACATCACCAACACCAACAGTTGCAAGAAGCAACTAGAAAGAATCAGTATAATCACAAACAACATTTTCAAATGCAACAACAGTCACAAGAACAACAATCAGCGACAGCAGGAATGACAACAAACTTACTTACTTTAGAGGTTAACAAAGTAGATGGTTTTACAACCAGATGCAATAGCCAGACTGGTGAGAATTTAATAAACCAAACAGAATGTCAATCACATAAAAATAAAGACAAAAATAAGGAAAATAAAGAAATCATTGATGATTACATTAAACTGTCTCCTAAATCCATGTTATCTCCTATTACAACAAGTGATATTTATGAAAAAAGACTAAAGCCAACATCTTCTATTAATTACCAACAGTCAGTTTCACCATCACAAACAAAGTCAGTCTCATCACCTGTTGCAACAACCACCGTAACAGCTCAAAGATGTCGTGATTTAAAGCTTAAAGCCGAGCAACAAAGTCACGAACAAATTGAGCTTAGTAAAGCCTCTTTAAGACAAGGGGATGAAGTGGCATTGTAATTTAATCCTTTAGTCGTCCTTAATTAGTTGTATATAAAACAAATGCATAAATACACACACTTAAATTCTATTTTATTGTGTTTTTTGTTTGTGTTTAGACACTATTTTTGTCATTTGGACTATCCTTCCACATAGAAGTTCTTTTAGACAAATTGACCAATAAAAATATAATAAATTTATTTTAATTTTATTTATTTTATTTTGTATTACCAAAACATAAATAAACAATTTATACATACATAAATAAAATTAAATATTAAATTTTGTGTAGTGTAAAATTTATTAATATTTAAATAAAAAAAAAGATTTAAACAAATTGTTTTGTTTAATCTAGTTATTATAGTTAAAATCAAAAACTATTTAAAAAGCCAATATTACGTTACTATAAACTAAAATTGTTTTTTGTATTTATAATAATTATACGTTAAATCAACAACAAAGTTGTATACTTACTGTATGCAACTTCGGTCTTGTTTTTGTAATTATTTTCTAGTTTAAATTTACATCCATTTCATTGTATTTAAATAATAAGGTGGGTGTGTTTTATACACCATTCGTTTACAAAATGCTGTGTGTTTAAAATTATTTTTACTTTAATATAAATAAGTATAAAATATTTGTAAAATTTATATAAATTCTTATTTTTTGTTGTTTTATTTAACTACATATACAAATATCTTCCTATGTTAAACATATTCTTCTTTATTTTTTTTTTTTTTTTTTTGTTTAAAATGCATTATAACACATATACTACATATGTATTTATTGTATAGGAACACCATGGGAACTCCATGTTTTAAATTTGTGAAACAAGAAGACGCTTTTTTGCAAAAACACAAATATAACAAAAAAAAAAAAAATGAATTAATTTAAAAAAAAAATGGTGTTTTTTAATTATTTGGATATTAAAAATTAATGTTGTTTTATCCGAACATATGTTGAGCTATTTTAATTTTTTCAATTTAACCTCAAGCGTTTCGTACATTCATATACATACATATATTTTTTTTTTTAGTTTTTGATAATTGTTCACTTATGCAAAATTATCAAAACCGCCGTAGAAATCAAAATTGCAGCCAACCATAACGTAAAATTTTTAAAACACGACACAAAGCAGCATAAGACAACACTAAAAATGCCGACGACAAAATCAAGGGCAATGTAAGGCAACGGCAACGCCAATTTTTCTTAGAAAATATTAGGGTATTCATTTAATCGACCTTTTGCTTTAATCGGTTAATCGCTCGATTAATTAACCGAGGTTTTGGTTTAATCGGTTAATTTTGTTTTTGATCGGTTAACCGATTAATAAAGTTTTTTTTATAAATAAAGTAATTTCAATATATAAAAATGCCTTAATTGTTTATTATTTGGAGTTTATTAGTAAAAAAAATCATTACAGACCAAACATAACATTTCTTGAACTAAAACGAGCAAACAAAAAAACAATTCATAAATATGTAATATGCATTTCTTTCAATTAATACACAAGGTGTGCTATGAAGTCATATCGTCATAATTTCCTAAATAATATTTAACAATTGTTTAAAATAAATAAAAATTATAAATTTTAATGCTGTGTGTTCATTGATTTGTCATAACCAGGGACCGTAACAGTTATGCCTTTTTTCATAAAAGTCAGATGAAAACAGTTATTTTTTATTTTTTTGAGCAAAAATAACAGTTATTTTTTGATTTTTATTTTTTTGAACAAAAATAACAGTTATTTTTTGATTTTTATTTTTTCGATCAAAACTAACAGTTATTTTTTGATTTTTATTTTTTTTGAACAAATTTAACAGTTATTTTTTGATTTTTTTTTCGACCAAAAATAAAAGTTATTCTTTTAATAAATTTACGTGTTTTAATAATTTAGATGAATTTAAAACTTATTTTAATGTGCATAAGGAATTCCAATGATAATTTAACACTAAAATAAAAATTTCAAGTCAACTAAATTATTAAATCACGTACATTTATTTAGAGAATAACTTTTATTTTTGCTCGAAATCAATATGGTATACTTGAATAAGTTTTTCGACATTTACTTCTATGTGCTTTTTTTGTTTTAAAATTCCAATATAACTGTTATTTGCGGTTCCTGGTCATAACTGTACAGTAAAAATCTAAATTATAAGCGGTAGCCCACAACAGTAATATCGTCGGCTTATGATGTAAACTTGCTAACTCACTTTCAGCACATTTTACAGGAGAGACAAAAAACTTTTTATTTTCCCTATTTGCAGCTTGATAGAAAATTAAAAATAGAGATAGTTTTACAATCTTCAAAAATTCAAACAAGGCATCAACATCTCAATTTACATAAAAAGTGGATTTAGCCAGTTTGCATATTATGCTGACGATATATATTTCTTGTAATTATTTTAAGACATAAGACTTTATGACTACCTTGTGAATCCCCCAAATATGTATTTATAAAAAAATAAACTGAAATAATTTGATTAGTTTAATGTGTTGTATAAGTTAGGTTGATGAGGATTTTCCTGCTACCTTTTAAAATAAAAGACACTTTTCCTCTTTAGGATTCAATACAGAATGTTTTATTTAAAGTAATTTAAAGTTCTTAATAAAATAAATGCTGATAAAGTAATTTTGCCCATTTAAAAATTATTCATGAATTTGCCAATCAGAATTTATCAATAATTACAAAAGTTAAAACTTAATAAAATAAATGCTGATAAAGTAATGCCCATTTAAAATTTATTCATGAATTTACCAATCAGAATTTATCAATAATTACAAAAGTTAAAAACACAAAAAAATATTAAACCTAGAATGCAAGATTGCATTATAAGTATTTGGCAATAGTGCTATCATATTACTTGCACGCGCAACCGAGAAATAATTCGGAACTGCATTATGGGTGTTCACTTAGCGTCGTTAACTTGCATTATGGGTGTTCACTTAGCGTCGTTAACTTATATTATATCTAGTAATATATAAAAAATTAAGGCAAAAGTGCACTTTACGGGGCGTACGAAAAAAAATATGCTACCCGATTCAGAATAAAAAAAGAAAAAAACCATAATTAAAATTTAAGGGGGCTGAGGCCTGTTGGGCCCTCTGGACCCAAAAAACCGCCCCGCCCACTTAGTTGAATGTGTGGGTACTCAAATTAAAGGTAATTGTACAAGAAAAACGAAAATAATAAAATTTAGGGCGGGCGGGACTTTTGGGGCCCTCTGGGTAAAAAAAAGTGCACCCATCCACTTACATCTATGTGTAGGTACTCAAATTAAAGGTTGTTTGCTCACGATTGTAAATATTTTGTTATATTTTGTATTTTTTAATGTTTTATGTTCGATTTAACTAAAGCTTCGGCCGGTCTCAAGGATTTTCTCCTCTATGGTATAACAAACACCGGCTTCGCTTTTCTGCACCTAAAAGACACTTAAATTAACCTAGAGAGGAAATTAATATGCGAACACAAAAACAAAATACATATTTGCAATCGTGAGCAAATTACCTTTAATTTGAGTGTCCACACATATCACAAAGTGTGCGGGGAAGTTTTTTGGGTCCAGAGGGCACCACGGGCCTCAGCCCCCTTAAATTTTAATTATGGTTTTTTTCTTTTTTATTCTGAATCGGATTGCATATTTTTTTTCGTACGCCCCGTAAAGTGCACTTCATCCAAAATTAAGAAGCATTCAAGTCAATAATAACCTTCAAAATTAAGAAACTTAAAATATTATTTAATAAGTTTAAAAATCGAGTCCTTGAGTATTAAGCTACGTTCACAATCAAAAAAACATTTTCATTTGGTGTTCATAATAGAGCAACAATTTCTTTTGCAACCACACACATTTTGCATCAAGAAACCTTTTGCAAATTTTAGCCACAACAATATTATGCATTTATTTTTATTTTTGTAAACATTTTGTTTAAATTTTCATTCAACACTAAATAAAATTATTTTAAACGTCAGAAACAATTTCATACAAATTGTTGCTGAAGTTCTAGTTGACTCAACTTTAGTTACATTTTTAAAAAAATTTTAGTTACATTTTTGTTCTAAAAATTAAAGGAAAATATGTGAAATACTTTGGGAAGAAAAAAGATAGAAGAAAAAACGAAATTGTTTTTTGATTGTGAACGTAGCTTTAAGAAATTATATTCTCAAAATAATAAAACTTTTAATTACATATTTTAATTTACAATCAGGAAAAAAATTACTCATTTTTGTATTTGAAACTATGTAATTGCTTTTTTTTATATTTTTTCAATGCAATAAGCCTTTTCAACAAAAGTGTGTTAATACCGCTGTATAAATATCGTTCTATTTTTCTACTTTTTGGTAATGAAACGGTTGGTTTAAAACTTATTTGTACTTTAACTTTAATGTAAATTTAAAAATTTTTTTCTTTTTATAAGAATACGTAGTTGTGGTGGTCGTTGCAGTTGATGCGCAAAATTTTAAATTTTGAACTTCATTGCGCTACAGAGCATTTGTCAGCTTCAGCTATTACTACAACTTCTTTATTCTGTTCCAGGCCTAAGAGTAGCCGAAAAAGAACGACTGCACGCACACAACTATATGATTGATGTATTAATTTGATAGTCTCCAGCAGGTCTGTGGAATCAGAGTTTTTTGTACCGGAGTCGAAGTAACCACAAAAACTCGCGATTCCGACTCCAAACTTTTTTTGGAAAAGAATTTTCAAACATTTTTCAAAATAAAAAAAAATTTAAGTATACTGAACATATGTAAATAACTATATTTAAGCTCAATGCGGCACGTTTTTAAATTAAAATATCGATTTAACATTTTTACAGAATCAATTTCCTGCTATATTTAACCATTTATAAGGAGTCGTACTAAAAAATTTCAGCCGATGGAGTCGGAGTTATAACCATTTCTTGACGAATCCACAGCACTGGTCTCCAGGGCGCTAAGATGTTTTCTCAAAATGCCACAGATATAAAACAATCCTTTAATGGAAACGTGACAACTTATATTTATGATATGTACATTAATTTGTTTGTAGTTTACAATAATTTACAGTTTTTCAACTTGTGTAGTATTACAACAAAATTTACAAGCAATTTAATGAATGCTATAATTTAATATCTATGTTGTCATCGGTGGTCTCTTCGACAATTGCCTCATCCCAGGGTCCATGAATATTTTGTTTATGTCTTTGCTGTATAACAAAAATACAAGGACATACGATATTAACAAACAACGTCACGGAAACATAAATCCACAACACATTAGCTGATATAAAAAAAAGGCAGTAGCAACATGTTCCAAATATGGGCAGCAACATGCAAGAACGCCAATATTCCTTGGTGACTATAGGATATAGGACAAAAAATATTGCAGCCTCAACCAACAAAACAAAAGCATTATATGATGTTGATAAACGGGATGCTAAGCATATAGATCCAAAGATTGCAGCATTTAAAGATATTGTTTTTGAGACCATTGCAACTGAAAGGCCATAATCATAAAATATTAAGTTCAAAAACATCACTATAAATGTCATCGAGAATATCGTATCTGTCGATACAGCATCGGTGAGAGTATGCAATATGGGTGCAAACAAATAGCCAAACAACAATACCGCTAACAAGGTCTTTGAATCCTCCACAGCCATTACAAGGGTCAAGAGCTTTCGGCGAAAATATACGTAGCCTAAAATTGTCACAATGAAACTTGGCCAAAGTATGCTTGTAGGTGATATTCTTTCGCTATACAACGCATAAAAAATTATAAGGAATCCCGTAATGCATGATATTTGATTGTTGAGCACTGTTACGCCCTGGATAACTTCCTTGAGGGTGTAAAATTGTACATGTAGATTAGTTTTTAAATCTTTTAAAAATGTTGGATCGGTATAGTTATCTGGGTAATTTTCATTATCGTATAAGTTTTTACGCCAAGATTTTCGGTTTATATGCATTTATAAATGAGTAATTTATATTTTTATGCAGATGTACATTTATACACATATGTATGTATGTATGTGCTGTTTCTAATTGTTTACATAAAATTTTACGTGGGCCAAGATAACGTCGACGAAATAGCGTCGAATTTGGGAATTTAAAAACCGGGAAAACAAAATATCCAAATTATGGTGATTTGCAGAAAACGAACAAAAAGTTGGCGTCGAATTTAGGAATTTAAAAAGGGGAAGTAAAAATAACTAATATTTTTAATAAAAATACAACAAATAGTTAACACAAATTAAAAAATACACTTTTAGGAACAAAATGAGCGATGTGTGCAAAAAATCGTTTGGTCTGTTACCGAGATAAATGGGTTCATCCAAAATGGTCAGTAAAAAGCGATGCTGATTTATCCCATGGAACACAGGCTTTTGCACGGCATAAACTGTATTTAATCTGAAAGATAATAGTTTTCCAGACAAAAAGAGCGATTCGTGCAAAAAATCGCCCGTACCGTTCCTGAGAAATCTGGGTTCATCCAAAATGGTCAGTAAAATGCTTTGCTGATTTATCCCATGGAACAAAGGCTTTTGCACGGTATAAACTGTATATAATATGAAAGATAATAGTTTTCCAGACAAAAAGAGCGATTCGTGCAAAAAATCGCCCGTGCCGTTCTTGAGAAATCTGGGTTCATCCAAAATGGTCAGTAAAATGCTTTGCTGATTTATCCCATGGAACACAGGCTTTTGCACGGTATAAACTGTATAAAATCTGAAAGATAATAGTTTTCCAGACAAAAAGAGCGATTCGTGCAAAAAATCGCCCGTACCGTTTCTGAGAAATCTGGGTTCATCCAAAATGGTCAGTAAAATGCTTTGCTGATTTATCCCATGGAACACAGGCTTTTGCACGGCATAAACTGTATATAATATGAAAGATAATAGTTTTCCAGACAAAAAGAGCGATTCGTGCAAAAAATCGCCCGTACCGTTCCTGAGAAATCTGGAAAATCTTTCAGATTATATACAGTTTATACCGTGCAAAAGCCTGTGTTCCATGGGATAAATCAGCAAAGCATTTTACTGACCATTTTGGATGAACCCAGATTTCTCAGGAACGGTACGGGTGATTTTTTGCACGAATCGCTCTTTTTGTCTTGAAAACTATTATCTTTCATATTATATACAGTTTATGCCGTGCAAAAGCCTGTGTTCCATGGGATAAATCAGCAAAGCATTTTACTGACCATTTTGGATGAACCCAGATTTCTCAGAAACGGTACGGGCGATTTTTTGCACGAATCGCTCTTTTTGTCTGGAAAACTATTATCTTTCAGATTTTATACAGTTTATACCGTGCAAAAGCCTGTGTTCCATGGGATAAATCAGCAAAGCATTTTACTGACCATTTTGGATGAACCCAGATTTCTCAAGAACGGTACGGGCGATTTTTTGCACGAATCGCTCTTTTTGTCTGGAAAACTATTATCTTTCATATTATATACAGTTTATACCGTGCAAAAGCCTGTGTTCCATGGGATAAATCAGCAAAGCATTTTACTGACCATTTTGGATGAACCCAGATTTCTCAGGAACGGTACGGGCGATTTTTTGCACGAATCGCTCTTTTTGTCTGGAAAACTATTATCTTTCAGATTAAATACAGTTTATGCCGTGCAAAAGCCTGTGTTCCATAGGATAAATCAGCAAAGCATTTTACTGACCATTTTGGATGAACCCAGATTTCTCAGGAACGGTACGGGCGATTTTTTGCACGAATCGCTCTTTTTGTCTGGAAAACTATTATCTTTGAGATTATATACAGTTTATACCGTGCAAAAGCCTGTGTTCCATGGGATAAATGAGCAAAGCATTTTACTGACCATTTTGGATGAACCCAGATTTCTCAGGAACGGTACGGGCGATTTTTTGCACGAATCGCTCTTTTTGTCTGGAAAACTATTATCTTTCATATTATATACAGTTTATACCGTGCAAAAGCCTGTGTTCCATGGGATAAATCAGCAAAGCATTTTACTGACCATTTTGGATGAACCCAGATTTCTCAGGAACGGTACGGACGATTTTTTGCACGAATCGCTCTTTTTGTCTGGAAAACTATTATCTTTCATATTATATACAGTTTATACCGTGCAAAAGCCTGTGTTCCATGGGATAAATCAGCAAAGCATTTTACTGACCATTTTGGATGAACCCAGATTTCTCAGGAACGGTACGGGCGATTTTTTGTACGAATCGCTCTTTTTGTCTGGAAAACTATTATCTTTCAGATTATATACAGTTTATACCGTACAAAAGCCTGTGTTCCATGGGATAAATCAGCAAAGCATTTTACTGACGATTTTGGATGAACCCAGATTTCTCAGGAACGGTACGGGCGATTTTTTGCACGAATCGCTCTTTTTGTCTGGAAAACTATTATCTTTCAAATTATATACAGTTTATACCGTGCAAAAGCCTGTGTTCCATGAGATAAATCAGCAAAGCATTTTACTGACCATTTTGGATGAACCCATATTTCTCAGGAACGGTAAGGGCGATTTTTTGCACGAATCGCTCTTTTTGTCTGGAAAACTATTATCTTTCAGATTATATACAGTTTATACCGTACAAAAGCCTGTGTTCCATGGGATAAATCAGCAAAGCATTTTACTGACCATTATGGATGAACACATATTTCTCAGGAACGGTACGGGCGATTTTTTGCACGAATCGCTCTTTTTGTCTGGAAAACTATTAACTTTTAGATTATATACAGTTTATACCGTGCAAAAGCCTGTGTTCCATGGGATAAATCAGCAACGCTTTTTACTGATAATTTTGGATGAACCCAAATATCTCGGGAGCAGACCAAACGATTTTTTGCACACATCGCTCATTTTGTTCCTAAAAGTGTATTTTTTAATTTGTGTTAACTATTTGTTGTATTTTTATTAAAAATATTAGTTATTTTTACTTCCCCTTTTTAAATTCCTAAATTCGACGCTAACTTATTGTTCTTATTCTGAAAATCACCATAATTTGGGTATTTTGTTATCCCGGTTTTTAAATTCCCAAATTCGACGCTATTTCGTCGACGCTAACTTGGCTCACGTACGAAAAAGACACTCACACATTGTAGTATAAAATCGTATTAAGTAGACCAGAGTCGTAAAATTAATACAAAGGGTGAAAACCGCTAAAGACTTTTTTTGATTTTAATGTGTAAATATTTTTATATTTTGTTTTAAAACAATTTTTTTACAAAATTATGAGCGGTATGAATTATGACAAACAAAATAAAACATTTGTTGTACAAACAAAGTAGTAAGTACCAAGGTTGAAGAACGGGGCAGTATGAACACCTTAAGTTAAAGTAAGGGTAAGATATGCAACATGTTTTGCACGTTTTTCATCAACTTATTCACAAAAGAACTTGAAAATTTGTCCCACAGTTGTATTTTTTGTACAAACGAACACACAAATGTAGAACATGTTACATTAATGCAACATTTTTCTCAGAAAAGAAATCGCCATTAATGTTTTCTTTTAAAATGCAAATAAAGACTTTCAATAAAAAACGAATAAATGAAAATATCAAATGTGTACGAAAGGAAAAAAAAATTACCAACGTTGAACTTTGTTTTGCAAGCTTAGAATAAATGTAAATTTTAGGGTATGAATAATCAACAGAAATTGTTGATTTTGAGTTTCTCTGATTCATATTACCTTTATATGCATATACATTTGCCTCGTATATGCCACTATACCTTAAAAAAAAAATGATGTATAGGCATGTAATAATACCTATGATCATTTTGTGAATAGGTTTCTACATTATCAACTCTACAACAGGTTCAACTGGAACCAGTTCCATTAGAAAACTTTTTAGATTAAAAAGATAAATAACTGTAAATTTTAATTTTTTTTTTCTTTTTTTATTTAAATAACAATAAGGACAAAAACATATTTTTTGCTTAAATAACAATAAAATTTATTATATCTACTATTGATTCGGTTGGAAAATTGCCTCCAAATATTCCATATTTGGTTTTGTATTATCTTTGTCCTGTAGCAGCCCTTTTGCTTCTTCATCTAAATCCCGATGTTCTACTTTCCATTGACTTCGAATGCTAGAGATGAGCGGATCTGACGTTGCCAACAATATATTAAACAGATCTTCGTTCGTAAAATCTCGTGAAATTTTTCTGGTATTGTGCTCCCTATAAAATCTGTAATCTTTATTCCTTTTTTCCTGGGCTTCTTCTGACAGATCTCCTAGTGGTACTAAATGATGCCTAATGACATCCTCTGCATGATCAAGGATTTTATGAACCGTTGCAGACATATTTCTCCATGGATATTTGATAGTATATATTCGAGCTGTTTCTTTGGCATAATCCCCAAATTTTCTATAATCAATTTGTTCATTGCATGCAATTACATCAATGATTGTTTTAAATCTTGATATAAGACTTACATATATCAACACCTGTTATTTCAGATGCTTTTTTGGGATCAGAAAAGAACCTTCTTGCTGTATTCCCATCATTCGTATTGCCTGATCCTTGTTTTGGTTGGTCTATAATCAACTTATACTTCTTAAATCCTTGTTGGTTTCATTGTTTCTTATTGATCCTGTAGGTCCAAAATCCAAATCATTACTGATTTTTAGTATGTGCTCCATAATTCGTATTCTTGTATGTAGCGGCGATAATCCAAATTCATATGCATTAGTATTATCTAATGATTTTCCCGGGACTTGGTTTAATTTGCTTGATGTGGTTTGGCATATAATGCAGCTGGATGAAGCCTTTGTGTCAGTCAAAGCCTGGCCTACTTTTCCGTCTATCATCGTTAGCACTAATTGATAGTTAACTTCAATTATATGGCCATCTATTTCTAATTCTAATGGCCATAGTGTTGCAATTTGGGCTATTATATAACTGGTTTCATTTTTAATGGTAACAGCAGTTTCCTTTTAAAATTCAAATTTAATTGGTCTGCAGTATTTTGTAGAAGATGGTGTGAGATTTTTCCAAATATCCTTTGTTTGCATCGTACTGGTCGAAGGCTCCGAGGGTTCCAAATTCTTTACCAATCGCAATGGAACAAATGATACCATGAACATATCTGTATCTGAAGTATTTTCACATATAGATTGCTTGTATTGTTTCTGTCCAGAAGAACCATCACATCCCCATTTGCAAAAGAGAGTTAACTTGCAGTTCCCATATTTTTTCAAATCATCTCCTTTAAGTGATTGTAGTAAACGCTGAGCTGTATGATTAAGAAGACCTTGAAGTTTTACCTCTGCCGAAATTGGTGTGATTTTTATAGTGTCCCTTGGTGGGAAACACTTCTTCTTAGCAGCAGTTATGTGATGATAAGCAGGATACAGATTTGAACCTTTTTCAATTGCACGCACTCTGAGCTGAATATATTGCTCTTTTGTTAACTTCAAATCTAAAAATAATGCTAATGCCTCTTCATTTGAAAACTGTTTTTCATCGCTTGGCGTTGGAATACTCTTAAGAATCCGTTTTGTTCTCTTGGGACTAGCGATAAAAACTTTTTCAATAATATCGACTTTTGTGAGTTCTTTTTGTGATCGCAGTTGATATAGCAAAGCTTCTTGAATACTTGTATCTCCGATTTCTTCGTTGATATCCTTAAGCTTCCGCCTTTTAGATCTAACGCTACAGTTCTCAAGTGATTTCTTTGGCCTCCTAAGGTTCTTTTCATTTGTACCTTCTGAAGATATCTGGACACTGAGTTCGCCATCTAACCAGTTTGCAAAACTGTTGTAAAATCTAGGTTTACTCCATCCAACTTGTTTGAACCGCTTTTTTAAGTTTTTGACGAAATCGATTATTTTATTTTGCAGTTCCGATCGTATTTCAGTGCTGCAGGAATATAAATTGAGTTTTCCTTCAATGTTACTTAAAACATCTTCCTCCTTTTTATTTTTAAAATACTCTTCGGATAATTCTTTATAGCTGAAGCTCTCCATTTTTATAGATATTTAAAAATTAGATTGTTATTGCTTAGATATATTTTAACAACTGAGATTTTATTCGAATACCACTGGCTCTTATACATAGCTTGCGTTATACTGTGTTCCTAGGTAGCATAATTAAGTAGAATAAAAAACTAAATTGGGCTAAAGTAGGATACGTTTAAAATCTCACAGGTATTGGTAATCTATATATATAAAAGAAAGTCGTGTTAGTTACACCACTTATAACTCAAGAACGGCAGAACAGATTTGGCTGAAAATTGGTAGGGAGGTAGCTTAGAGCCAGGAGACGGACATAGGATACTTTTGCCCCGCCCACTTTTACGCCCACTTTTTTCGATTTACCTAAAATCAGAAAACGGCTCCATCGAGTTGACTAATTTTTCTTTCAAATCTTCGTATTAATCCATTTTAAGTTTTCATCGATAGAAAAATTTACCACGCCTACTTTTACGCCCACTTTTTCTATTAAGCGCATAAATTGAGAACGGCTTGACCGATTTGGACGATTTTTTCTTTAAAATGATCGCCATGGTCCACCTTAGGGTTTTACGGAAAGAAAATTTTGCCCCGCCCACTTTTTTCGATTTACCTCAAATCAAAAAACTGCTCCATCGATTTGACTAATTTATCTTTCAAATGTTCGTATTAATCCATTTTAAGTTTTCATCGATAGAAAAATTTACCACGCCTACTTTTACGCCCACTTTTTCTATTAAGCGCATAACTGGAGAACGACTTGACCGATTTGGACGATTTTGATTTGACTAATTTATCTTTCAAATGTTCGTATTAATCCATTTTAAGTTTTCATCGATAGAAAAATTTACCACGCCTACTTTTACGCCCACTTTTTCTATTAAGCGCATAACTGGAGAACGACTTGACCGATTTGGACGATTTTTTCTTCAAAATGATCGCCATGGTTTAACTTAGGTTTTTACGGAAAGAAAATTTTGCCCCGCCCACTTTTACGCCCACTTTTTTCGATTTACCTAAAATCAAAAAACTGCTCCATCGATTTGACTAATTTTTCTTTTAACTGTTCGTATTAATTTATTTTACGTTTTCATCGAAAGAAAAAATTACCACGCCTACTTTTACGCCCACTTTTTCTATTAAGAGCATGATTTGAGAACGGCTTGACCGATTTGGACGATTTTTTCTTTAAAATTATCGCCATGGTCCAACTTATTCTTTTTTGATTGAGCCCATATCCACACCATATGTAAGTTATTTTTTAAAAAAAATTTATGATAGGTATTCCATGGATTTTTATTTTAAAGGCCGTAAATTTCGTTAAATGCTCAATTTAAATCGTGTGGTAATACAAAACTTATGTTTACTTAGGGCCAGCAACGTAGACCGGGTCAGCTAGTTATATAATATAAAATACCTAGCACAACTTGGCTTGGTACATTTATATTCCAGTCATATGAATAGGTAAAATAAAAAGAGCAAAATAAATGTTGCGAATAATTTTACACAAACTAAAAAAGTGTTCTATAGGCTGGTCCAAACAGGTACAAAAGTGCATTTGGGTTTAAAGTAGATACTTTCACCTTTCTACGGCTAGTAAAATCTCTCTAAGCCCTTTTGACCCTCATAAATTCTATACTTCTGAATTTCAATTTGACTACAATATAGAACCTGAAAAAATATTCAATAACACAGCAGGTATAATCGGTACAGTAATTCAACATAACATTGTTTGTATTATGTTAATCAAAATGACTTTATTCATTGACTGTCTATATTATAATAAAACAAATATAATTGCTTATAGTAGAACTTATGGTTACTTATAATACTATAAATACATTTAAGGGTTACCATATAGGACTTAATAAATACTATAAGGGTAGTTACCATAACATCCCCCTTTTTTTATAAAGATAAATATAATACAAAAATTACTAAATTTAAGATACATATATTTTTCTGCCATATTTTGATGTATATATATCGTTATCGTTCCTATTAGTATTAATTTCGTCGTTTACATTTTCATAGCTTCTAACATTAACATTTTCATTACTACAATTTGCACTTGCATTTTCACCATTGTGATCAGTATTAACATTATCATTATTCATTACCAAGTTACTGTTAGGGTTATCACCCCCTACAACAAAATCATAATAAACATTCTCATCACTATCAGATTCCTGTCCTCCCTTTTTTCCCTTTGCCAAATTGTCCGATTTCCGTCCTATTTTCAAAATGTGTTGTCTGTTTCTTCTATAAACCACACCATTTTTATCCCTTACTAAAAATGATCTAGGCTCCTTACATTTTCCAATGATTTTGCCTCTGAACCATATTGATGTTGGATTTTTCTTTAAATAAACCTGTTCATCCACCTCAACTGGTTTCAGATTAACTGAATTCTTATTGTAATTCCGAGAGGCCTTTAATTGTCTTTGTCTAAACTGCTCGCTAACCTCTTTCGGATTTACTAATTTTGGCTTTAAATCATTCGAAAACGAAGGCAACTTCGTACGTAATTTTCTGCTCATTAGCAATTCAGAAGGACTTGGAATACCATTTTTTCATGTTGTTCGATGCTGTAAAAAAGCCATATATGGATCTGTACCAGAATCCCTGCATTTATACAAAATATTCTTAATTGTTTGAATAGATCTTTCCGCAATACCATTTGAACGAGATAAATATGGACTCGATGTAATACTGTCAATACCCCAGTCGATACAAAATTGTCTAAAATCCTTTGAATTGAAAGGCGGCCCGTTATCCGAAATTAAAATAGTAGGAATACCATGTCTAGCAAAAATTGATTTAAGTTTCGTTATCACCTGTATAGAAGAATAACCAGAATTCAAAACTTCGACTTCAAAAAACTTTGAATAATAGTCTACGACTATCAAATACATTTTCCTATCAAATTCAAATAAATCACATCCGACTTTGTACCAAGGTATGTTAAATATATCATGATGTTTTAAATCCTCCTTAGGATTAGCATTTCTGTATTTTAAGCAAATGCCGCAATTGGAAACCATGTTATAAATATCATTATTTATGTTGGCCCAATAAATTGAAGCTCTTGCCAAAGTCTGGCAACCTTGAATTCCCATATGCCCCTCATGTACATACTGTAACATTTTCGATCTTAAACTTTTTGGCACTAAAATACGTTTGTTTTTGAATAAAATACCCTTTACCACAGTTATCTCACCTTTAATTGGATAAAATTGTTTTACCTCTACATCTAACTGTTTCTTATTAACCGGCCAACCGTCTCTCACATAGTCCATAATATTCTTAAAAACTGGATCGTTCCCAGTTTCCAGTTTAATCCTCTCAATTTGATCTTGCGGTAGTGCCAATTGGCACAATAACGAGTTGCATTGTAAATCAATGTCTTTGTCCAAATCAGAAAGAATTTTCTCCTTAAGTGGTGCCCTAGACAAGGTATCGGCAATAAAAAGATCCTTACCTGGTTTATACACTACAGTTAAATTATACGATAACAATCTTAACATGAATCTTTGAAGGCGCGTTGGAATATTATATAGAGGTTTATTGAACAGTGGGACAAGAGGTTTGTGATCTGTCTCAACAGTCACATTTCTACCATAAATATATTGATGGAAACGTGTACACCCAAACAATATAGCGAACAGTTCCTTTTCAATTTGTGCGTAATTCCTCTGACAGTCAGTCAGGGATGCAGATGCATACGATACAGGGTTTTTACCATGCATTATAACCGCGCCCACAGCAAACTTTGAAGCATCCACTGATAGTGTAATTGGTTTATTTACATCGTAGTACGTTAAAACCGGAGCTTTTGTAATCTCCTTTTTTAAATTTTCGAATTCAATCTGCTGCTCACTGTTCCACCTCCATACAGAATCATTTTTCAAAAGATCCCTCAAATGTTTGTTCTTATGTGACAAATTGTCAATAAAAGATCCCAAATAAGTAATCATTCCTAAAAATCGTTGTAATTCTTGTTTATTTTCTGGTACGGGCATTGCTAAAATCGATTCTTTTCTCATCGGGTCTTACACCCATCTCACTAAAAATATGACCAATAAACTTTATTTCATTTCTGAAAATTATTGACTTTGTTCTATTAAATCTTAGACCCACTTTCTTTCCCCTTTCCAGGACTTGCTTTAAAATTTCGTTATGCCTCTCCACACTTGATGCATGTATTAAAAAATCGTCCATATATATTACTAAACCTGAAATATCACCAAAAAGTCTTATCATTTCACCATGAAATATCTCAGGTGCTGAGGTTATGCCAAATGGCAAACGTAAAAAACGATATCTTCCAAATGGGGTGTTAAAAGTACATAGCCTAGATGATTCATCATCAAGACGAATCATGCAAAAACCAGAATTAGCATCTACCAAACTAAAAATTTTAGAACCACTCATACGAGATTTACATTCATCTATTGTAGGCAAATCAAATCTAGGTCGCACAATTACCTTATTTAAATTCCGCGGATCCAAACACAATTACAAATTACCATTTGATTTTGTTACTAGTACGATCGAATTAACCCAATCTGTAGGTTCTTTAACCTCAGTGATAACATTTAATTTAACCATTCTTTCAATTTCATTCCTTAATGGTTCATGAAGGCTAAACGGTACACGACGCGGTGGATCTATAACCGGTTGACAATTTGCTTTAATTTGCAAATGACACTCTTTCTTAAGCTGACCTAAACCATGAAAAATCCCTTTGTACTTTTCCATAATTGCTTCACAATTTATTTTGTTGACTCTTTTAACTAAATTCATTGTAGTGGCCATTTCAAGACCAATAATATTGTTACATTTCATGTTCACAATATAGAAAGATGCAGCATAAGCTACGTGACTATATAAAAAATTGACAAAAATCTTCCCAACTACGGGTAACTTTTCCCCACTAAACGTAAATATATTATTATATACCTTATTATCTACCTTACTGATACCTAAGGCATTGAAAGTGTTGATTGACATCAGATTTGTTTGGGCCCCCGTATCCACCTGGCAAACTACTGCTTTCCCATTTATTTCTACGCTGACGTTCCAAATATTTTTACTAAGCTTCTCACCAATGGTTCCAACAAATAGACTTTCTTCATATTCTTCCTCTTCTTCTTCAGTATTATCAAAAACATTCTTTATATATTTGTTCCTGGTTAAATCACCAGAAGTTCTTGAAAAACACATCCTCGCATAGTGATTTAATCTTCCACATGCATTGCATGTAACGCCTTCAGCCGGGCACTTCTTGTTGTGTTTTTGACCACATTTTTTACAAATGGTCGACACTTGTTGCTTTTGCTGCTGTTGATACGATAGCTTTTGATATCTTTGTTTTTGATACTGCTGCTTCTGATCTTGCTGATGTTGTTGTTGATATGTTTGCTTCTCATGTAAATGTTGTATTGCTGCTACCACTGGCTCTTCCTCTTTTTGTTCATTTTGTATACTGGCTAAATTTTCCTTCGCCATCTCTATACTTTTAGCAATCTCCAAAGCTTTCTTCCAATCGATATTTCCTTCACTCAACAAACGTTCTTTGATATTTTTATTATTTTGTGACAGCCCGCAAATAAAAATATCTTTTACCAAGCTTTCACGCAACGAACCAAACTCACAAGAATTACTCAAATTTTCTAAAGTTGTCGCATATTGCCCAATGGATTCTTCAATTTTTTGCTGTCGCGTAAAAAACGCATGTCGTTCCATGGCAATGTTTATTTTAGGAATAAAATAAGCTTCAAATAAGCAAGTCATTATATTTTATTGTGTCCATATTGACGTTAAACGAATTAAAAATATGCAGGCACGCCGGCCCCATATGATGCAACAGTAGCGCAACTTTTCTTTGTTCAGATTCCTTTTCCAAATTCGAAGCCAATAGAAATATCTTAAACTGCTTACTCCAGTTGGCCCATTCCGTAGCAAAATTTCGAGCTTTCACATTAAAAAATGGCGTCGTTGACACATATGACGGTGTATTTTCCACCACTTGTTATTATTATATTTTTGTTCTATACAAAAACCACCAAATTATTGTTGTTCTGTTTGGTTTTTTCGTTTTTGTTATAATCAATATATTTTTTGTAATATTTTATAACGACTTAATTTTCAATCCAATTTAAATTTTCAATTTTTTCAATTTTTTTTTTCACCTGACACCATATTATGTTAATCAAAATGACTTTATTCATTGACTGTCTATATTATAATAAAACAAGTATAATTGCTTATAGTAGAACTTATGGTTACGTATAATACTATAAATACATTTAAGGGATACCATATAGGACTTAATAAATACTATAAGGGTAGTTACCATAACAGTTTGAAGACTGCTTTACTACCAATATAAAATATGTTGAACCCACTATTGATAAGAGTTTGACATAAAACATAATCCATCCGATTAAAAAACTAGAAAACCGTTATAAAATCAAGCCAAAAAATACGTTTTATCCGAATGTCTCCAAAGGCAAAGGAGATAACCTAAAAATTTAAGCATATTTTTTGTAGCACACCTTAAATTTAATTTTTTTTGAAATCCATAAAATATTTTTGGTGAATTTTTTAAAAGTTTAAATTTCCGAGGTTACCAATTTTAGAGGTCCGTAAGTCACACTCCCGACCCTCCATTCTTTCAATTCAACTCAAAAGCTATCCGGCAATGACAGTTTAAAATTTCATTCAAATATGTTCAGCCGTTCATAAGAAGCAAAATAATTTTTCAAAACAAAACGTTCGTAAACCCTTGTGTTATATTTCAGTCATATGAGCAGCTTAAATAAAAATAGCAAAAAAAAAATGTTGCGAGTAATTTCATTAAAATGGAAAAAGTGTTCAACAGACAGTTCCAAACAGTTGAACAAGTATATATGGGGTTAAAGAGGACACTTTCAGCTTTCTGATGGTACTAAAATCTCTTTAACCCATTTTGACCCTAACATGTTCTACTCCTCTAAAATTCGGATTTAACTAAAATATAGAACCTGGGGAAACATTTAATAACACATCAGGTATAAATGATACAGTGATGTAATGAACCACTTTTTAAAGACTACTATCCCACTAATATAACAAAAAAAATTTCGACCCATTATTGATAACGGTTTGCGAGAAATCATAATTTAGTTCTGATCAAATTTACAAAAATTTATTTTTTTCTAAAACAACATAAAATATTTGTTTCCAGCAGCATGCCACAGCCACAATTATCAATATTTTAATCTAATTTTTTGGATACCTTAGTTCTAATATGTTTGCTATCGAATGGCATTAAAATTTTTGAAATCGGCGATGAAAAAATTGGACTTTTGGCCGATAAAATTCAATTTTCAGCCACAGTGCGACGCAAATACAAATTAGTATTAGTTGTAGTAGCCCTGCAAATAATAGGACCAGTCCAAACACGCGTGTAAAGAGTAGTCCACAAGGGACCAGGACTAGTCCAAAACTAACCCAAACGTATGGAAAAAACCTGGTCTATTTAACATTACGATGTCCCACCTTTGGACCACTAAGGAGTAGTTTTAAAACTACTCCATGGTATACTCAAGAGGATTAGTTTTGAAGTCGTTTAAAAACGAAAGCATGTCGTTAAAAAACGAAGACATGTCGTCTCACTACAAACACTTTTTAACAATGACATGGTCCATGCTTGCATTACATCGGACCAGTCCATAGAGTAGTCCATTTTATCAAAATGGATCAGGTGGTCCAATTTTATTTGCAGGGATAGGACCAGTCCAAACACGCGTGTAAAGAGTAGTCCACAAGGGACCAGGACTAGTCCAAAAGTAACCCAAACGTATGGAAAAAACCTGGTCTAATTAACATTACGATGTCTTAGGAGAGGACCATATAACCCACCTTTGGACCACTAAGGAGTAGTTTTAAAACTACTCCATAGTATACTCAAGAGGATTAGTTTTGAAGTCGTTTAAAAACGAAAGCATGTCGTTAAAAAACGAAAACATGTCGTCTCACTACAAAAACTTTTTAACAATGACATGGTCCATGCTTGCATTACATCGGACCAGTCCATGGAGTAGTCCATTTTATCAAAATGGATCAGGTGGTCCAATTGTATTTGCCGGGAGGACATAAATACCTTTTTATAAAAATAAAGACAGTAAGGATATTCACAAATTTGCTAAAATACCTATTATGAATCTCGGAAAAATTTTGTCTTATAGGTATTTTATATTAAAAATTTATATGGGCTTAATTACAATTTCATTCATTGGTTATCTGTAATTATTTATTTATTCACAAAATATATACATAAAAAAAAAATTATGGTTTTATATTTACTAGTGTTCGCCTTATGGTCAAAATTCGACCATAAATTTTTAAGTAAATACGAGGAAAACATAATTCATCTGAGTATATATGAATTTATTTATTTCGAGCATTTAGTTTTTCCTTTAAAATGGAGGTTGGTAAAAAAGTCTCTTTTATATATTGTCATCCACTCAGACCGTTTCACGTTTAATTTTATATTTCTTTGTCTAATATTAACGAAATTCATCAAAGTACCAGATGTTGAACGAAAAAGTATCATAAAGCTCCCCTTAAATGTTTTTATTCACCCAGTTTAATGGATAAGTTTATCTTTATAAGTCGAATATTAACGAAAATTCAAAAAGTTCCAGATGAAAAACAGAAAGTACCAACATTTTTTATCTTATAGGTTATCATTCACTCAGGACCCTCCACCTTTAATATTATGTTTCTAAGTTCAATATTCTAGAAAATTATCACATGAAGCACAGAAAAGTAAAAAAAAGAAATTTAGTTTCCCGTATTTCCCCTTTTTTCTCCCAAAAGAGGTTCGGTTGACAAACAAAGGAAGAAAGCGTTTTTAACTGTTTTGCCTGGTCCGATTTATACATAAGATTTATATAGTCGAAATATTCGAAAACCGGTTTCAGAAAAATGTCGAATAATCGATCACCCTAATTTTTTTATTATTTGATAATTGAAAAAAATTTTTATTTGTGTATTTTGTATTTGTGGTAGTAGCAATTTTTAATGCTTATAACTCTGAAATTATTGAACAGATTTTAATAAAATATATATTGTGCACAACTTTGAGTAAATACCTCTCAAATGGCGTATATTTTGTTCAAATCGGTTGACATACAGAGGAGGAAAGTGTTCTTAACTGTTTTGCCTTAGCCGATTTATATATAGATTTTTATTATTTTTTTGTGACGTTTGCAATAATTTATCATATTTTAACAGTGCTACACTCAAAAGAAAAATCAATTCATCCGTACTCAAATCAATCCGAAGCGGTATTAATATAACGGTGAGTACGGATTTTATGGAGTCAAGTATAGAAAGATTGATTCAAGTACGGATTTACAATTGAAAATACTTAAATTATCCATATTCAATATTGATTTCGTACTTGAAATAATCAGAAAATGAGATTAATTTAAGTTAAACTAAGATTGAATCAAGCACATTTTGCGATTATAAAGTTTATTTTATTTTGAATTCGTGCTTTAAAAAACCAAAAAATAAATTAGAAAAATAAATTATAACGATTGATTTACTTACCCGAATTACACCTTATTTAATGATAAAACACTAAGATCATGCCCGATATGGTTTTTACTTTAAAAATCTTATGTACATTTTCAACAATCTTATGTACATATTTTCAACAATTATACGTCAAGCATTTCACGAGTTGTAAGAGAATATCTATGAGTATCAGACGATTCTTGACATGAAAGTCTAGCTAGATTTCACTACTTGACAGTTTTTTGACCAAATGAATCTGACACCTAATCTTTATGTAAAATTGTCCGCTGAAGCAGATTTGTCAAAGGTAGAACAGTTTTTGAGATATTCCAAAATAACCGTTATTTGTGTTTAAAAAAAAAAAGTGTGAATAAAATGCAAATATCTTCAAAAGTTTATGTATTTCTTTCTTTTTCGTGAAAGGCTATAAAATTTCTAAAAATAACCATGGGTCGTTTGTGAAGATGAGGCAATAAATGGCAGAGCTATAGTGGACAAACTTCATTATAAATTTGATGATTTTTTGCAATTTTGCTCTTTTTTCATATTCGGATTCAGCGGACAATTTTACATCAAGATTAGGTGTCATTTGGTCACTACTTTGCTGGAAATTTGTGGCGCAGTTTTATCTTTACCCACCTCTTCAACGATTTCCACAACGGTTGAAGAAGCTTCTTTCACTGTGCTATGGAAGAATCTCACTCGTGGTACAGTTTTTCCCGTGTGAGAAATATTCTACGACTAAAAAATGCGGTCATCGACGATCAAAGTCTAGGTTCACACTATGAAAGTTTTCTTTCAGAAAGTCTGAGTTTATTGGTGAGAGGGGAAGAGAACATGCTTTTTTCTCTCCTCTCTCACCCATAAACTTAGACTTTCTGAAAGAAAACTTTCATAGTGTGATCACAGACAAAGACGCTCTTCATGAGACTCCCAGTAGCACTTACATGAAGAAGTTTCCCTACAAGAAATGAATGAGCGAGTAGTCACATTTTTCATTTTGGTGTTAAGAAAATGATAGAAAGAAATGATGGTCATTTATTTCTATCATTTTCTTAACACCAAAATGAAAAATGCGACTACTCGCTCATTCAATTCTTGCAGGGTTATAGTGTCGACGTCGCACAAACAGCATTTTTATTCCTATGCACGCGTACATAGGATTTGCAAATGTGCCCGCCACTGCTTTAAACAGAAATAATAGCAAGGTACATTAACACAAGGTAAACTCATTGGGGAGTGTAGACATGCTGCTCTATAAAAATAACCGAGTGGAACTGAGTTGTCACAATTGTATTCATATAAAACAAAAACAATTTAATGCACACATGTACAAATTTTGGCTCATATACACGAAATTTGACGTTAGGGTTCCACCTGGGGTAAACAGCTGACAAACATATGGGCTAACGAGTTTACCTTGTGTAAATATACCTTGGATAATAGTGAGAAAGTACGCTCTCACCAATATCTTCAACCATGGTGGAATAAGCAGGTGGCATCGTTACGGCAACAAATACAACATTACAACAAAAATGGAAATTACATCACAATTTGCGTCAAAAAATACATTCAACAAAAATTAAAGCGTGCCGCTGAACGTGATGAAATAAATAAATTTTTAGCAAATTTTTATTTAATTATGGTCAATATCTTATTTATTTAAATTTAAAATTATTAAAAACTTTAATAAAATACAATAATCACAGCACTAAACGTGGACTTTTTGTAAACATAAACAAAACTTTGACATAAACCTAGACAAACAATGCAAGAGCAAAAAATCGTCATCTGGCCTAGTGCTACCACCTGTTTATTTCACCATGTCTTCAACTAAGCGAATGTATTATCCGTCACTGATGGGATTTGTGGTACAATTGTACCAAATTTGGTACAATTGAAACTTATGTATATAAAACTTAACGTAACTATCTTACAAACTATAAAGAAAACTTAAGTTACATGGTTAAATCAAGTTCTCTCCTCATAAGGACCCAGAATATATATACTTTATAGGGTCTAAGATCAATATTGTAGAAATTACAAACGGAATGACAAACTTATATATACCCTTTTCCACCTTTGGTGAAGGGTATAAAAAAGAGTAATTTTTGGGATTTCAGTATTTTGGTCATAACTCTGCTATTTCTTAACCGATTTGACAGATTTATATACCGACGTGTTAAAGAAGAAATTTGCCAGTTATTTTGGCTATAAAACGTGGGCTCGGGAAGATCTATGGTTTCTTAAAATGGGTATTTTTCAACAAAAAAAATTAATATTTTGGCCATAACTTTTTCGTATCTGAACCGATTTTCCCGAGTTTTTCAGAAAATATATATGTATAAATATATAAGATATATAAGGCGTAACCATAGGTCATATCACAGTCAAAAAATTCAGGTTTTTACAATTTTTAATACTAATTAGTATTGTGGTTATTTTGTTGAACTATTTATGGTTTTTAATCCAAATTTTTAATATTTTTAATTAGGCTTAAGTTCATCAAATTTAATTTTCATTAAATTATTTTTATGAAGAAAGGAATTTTACAACATGAAAATTAATTAAAATTTACTGATAATTTTTCATTCTTGACTCAATCTGGGCTCGAACCCAGGCGTTTTTACGGACAGGTTACCCTGACATGTTTCGATTGCAACCACTCAATCTCCTCAGAGGGCTTGCCGTTTAACACTCGCAGCCATCGACGACTGCTGACGTCATTAGTCAAACATCAATCCTTAAACCAAATTGTATTTAACCTTTGGTAGATCGAAATTTGCTTTGAATGATTATCCATTTTAATTTATTTTACATGTTCTTCCTTTACTTCTGTTTTTTCGTACTTTTATCAAGATGAAAGCGGCACATTTTAAGGCGGCAAATGTTGAATAAGCTGTTAAAAAATGTTCAATCTATAAAAAAAAGGATTTATTTGAACATAATAACAATTTACTTATCAAATTGGATTTTTTTCCACTTCATTTGTAATGTTTTTTAAATTTCTTTTGTTAAATGATTATGTGTATGTATGGCAACGTCTACTTCACGCGGCTTAAAATAAAAGTTGAAAAAATTCAACTTTGCCGCGCGGCATCTTTTCCAAGTAATACCAAGTCTTAATATTTGTGATGTGTATGAACATTTTTGTCAACAATGCTAACATTTTTACAATGGCAATGCTATTATCGCCCGCAGCCGCATGCCGCGTACTATAAGGCACGAGCTCTATGTTTGCATTTGTCCTTCAAGTTGTGCTGAAAAGGTCAGCAAGAAAAAGAAAGACAAAAAAATGAAAAAACAAAACAAAATATGTACTTTGAACTTCAAGAAGAATTCTTGACAAAAGTACGAAAAAACAGAAGTAAAGGAAGAACATGTAAAATAAATTAAAATGGATAATCATTCAAAGCAAATTTCGATCTACCAAAGGTTAAATACAATTTGGTTTAAGGATTGATGTTTGACTAATGACATCAGCAGTCGTCGATGGCTGCCAGTGTTAAACGGCAAGCTCTCTGAGGACATTGAGTGGTTGCAATCGAAACATGTCAGGGTAACCTGTCCGTAAAAACGCCTGGGTTCGAGCCCAGATTGAGTCAAGAATGAAAAATTATCAGTAAATTTTAATTAATTTTCATGTTGTAAAATTCCTTTCTTCATAAAAATAATTTAATGAAAATTAAATTTGATGAACTTAAGCCTAATTAAAAATATTAAAAATTTGGATTAAAAACCATAAATAGTTCAACAAAATAACCACAACACTAATTATTGTTAAAGCTAAGGCACGAGCTCTATGTTTGCATTTGTCATTCAAGTTGTGCTGAAAAGGTCAGCAAGAAAAAGAAAGACAAAAAAAATGAAAAAACAAAACAAAATATGTACTTTGAACTTCAAGAAGAATTCTTGACAAAAGTACGAAAAAACAGAAGTAAAGGAAGAACATGTAAAATAAATTAAAATGGATAATCATTCAAAGCAAATTTCGATCTACCAAAGGTTAAATACAATTTGGTTTAAGGATTGATGTTTGACTAATGACGTCAGCAGTCGTCGATGGCTGCGAGTGTTAAACGGCAAGCCCTCTGAGGAGATTGAGTGGTTGCAATCGAAACATGTCAGGGTAACCTGCCCGTAAAAACGCCTGGGTTCGAGCCCAGATTGAGTCAAGAATGAAAAATTATCAGTAAATTTTAATTAATTTTCATGTTGTAAAATTCCTTTCTTCATAAAAATAATTTAATGAAAATTAAATTTGATGAACTTAAGCCTAATTAAAAATATTAAAAATTTGGATTAAAAACCATAAATAGTTCAACAAAATAACCACAATACTAATTATTGTTAAAGCTAAGGCACGAGCTCTATGTTTTTATTTGTCATTCAAGTTGTGCTGAAAAGGTCAGCAAGAAAAAGAAAGACAAAAAAAATGAAAAAACAAAACAAAATATGTACTTTGAACTTCAAGAAGAATTCTTGACAAAAGTACGAAAAAACAGAAGTAAAGGAAGAACATGTAAAATAAATTAAAATGGATAATCATTCAAAGCAAATTTCGATCTACCAAAGGTTAAATACAATTTGGTTTAAGGATTGATGTTTGACTAATGACGTCAGCAGTCGTCGATGGCTGCGAGTGTTAAACGGCAAGCCCTCTGAGGAGATTGAGTGGTTGCAATCGAAACATGTCAGGGTAACCTGCCCGTAAAAACGCCTGGGTTCGAGCCCAGATTGAGTCAAGAATAAAAAATTATCAGTAAATTTTAATTAATTTTCATGTTGTAAAATTCCTTTCTTCATAAAAATAATTTAATGAAAATTAAATTTGATGAACTTAAGCCTAATTAAAAATATTAAAAATTTGGATTAAAAACCATAAATAGTTCAACAAAATAACCACTATACTAATTATTGTTAAAGCTAAGGCACGAGCTCTATGTTTGCATTTGTCCTTCAAGTTGTGCTGAAAAGGTCAGCAAGAAAAAGAAAGACAAAAAAATGAAAAAACAAAACAAAATATGTACTTTGCACTTCAAGAAGAATTCTTGACAAAAGTACGAAAAAACAGAAGTAAAGGAAGAACATGTAAAATAAATTAAAATGGATAATCATTCAAAGCTAATTTCGATCTACCAAAGGTTAAATACAATTTGGTTTAAGGATTGATGTTTGACTAATGACGTCAGCAGTCGTCGATGGCTGCGAGTGTTAAACGGCAAGCCCTCTGAGGAGATTGAGTGGTTGCAATCGAAACATGTCAGGGTAACCTGTCCGTAAAAACGCCTGGGTTCGAGACCAGATTGAGTCAAGAATGAAAAATTATCAGTAAATTTTAATTAATGTTCATGTTGTAAAATTCCTTTCTTCATAAAAATAATTTAATGAAAATTAAATTTGATGAACTTAAGCCTAATTAAAAATATTAAAAATTTTTAATACTTTTTGTATGAGAGGTACCACGCCTACTTCTCCAATCCCAACCACATTTTGTAGGATGGTGTATATTTATAACCTAAATGTTTGTACCTAATTTTAAAGCTTTGGCTCTTGCCGTTCTCCAGATATACAGAAAAAAGTAATAAAAAAACAACAACATGAAATTTTTTGGAAAAATTAGAGGCAGTCGTGGTTTTTTGGTCATATCTCAGCCATTGTTGGACCGATCTGGCTGAATTTCAATAGCAAGAAATGGTGGACTATATGTGACATAAATGTAAAACAACGTAGCCGCTATCATGTCTGGAGTCTCCGGAAAACACATATCAAACGTAAGACGGACGGACGGATATGGTTAAATCAAGTTCTCTCCTCATAAGGACCTAGAATATATATACTTTATAGGGTCTAAGATCAATATTGTAGAAATTACAAACGGAATGACAAACTTATATATACCCTTTTCCACCTGTGGTGAAGGGTATAAAAATATAAACTTAAAGAGAAGCAGTAGTTAAAATTTACTTTTTATCCCTTCGTGGTACACATGAGACTGGCCAGACCTTTTTTCAATGTGTATAGAAAATCAAAACATGCGTAAGATAAAATTTTTTCTTTTATTTCACTGTTCATTTTTTAAGCACAAATTTTAGCAAAAATTATTAAATTTACCAGCGAACCGACAATTACAACTGTTGCAACCTAAAACGCACCAAACACTGAATAGCGCTATTAAAATTCGTTGTATGGGAAAAGCGCAATTTGCAGTACCATTTACAGCGGGATAATAAAGTAGTATAGATGTCTTATAAAAAGGCCTTTTTGCATATATAAAGCCTCCAAGCTGCATTCTAACTTTATTTCTAATTTATGCGGTGTTTCATTGCAGACAAAGGCCTTGCCTCCTCGCATCTAATTTAAAGGCCTTCTAAGAATAACCAAAAATTAAGCTTAATCTCAGTATAATTGTTGCTGCTAAGGCCGAGGCCACGCAATGAGCGTCTAAGCGTCAAGCGGTTAAGCGACGAGTTTGAGCGGCAAGTGGCTTATTCTGAGCTGTTAGTTGTAAAAATGACATTTTAAAGAATGGCTTGTTTAATATTATTGCGCGAAAATCGTATTCATAAAGATTTAATGCGTTTTTTAAGAAAAAAAATTTGCTGCTTTTGCGTCGATTTCGAGCGAAGACTTCGTTAACTTAACTTACATTTAAAACAAATTATAAAATAAATATACAAATATATCGAAATCGACAAACAGGCCTTGGTGTTCATCCTATAATTCAAGCAAGGCGACATTAATGGGAATTTATGTGTTGTTTGCAGGTGACAAGCAATTGATTGTGTAGAAAAATGTATATAAAAAGCACTCAAAAAACTGAGTGATTTTCGTATAAATATTTCTACACAATCAATTGTTTGTCACCTGGAAACACTACATTAACCATTTATGCACAAATCTACGCAATACAATAATGCCGTATGTCTGTGAAATGCTTTGATTTGCTGTTGCAAAAAGATAAAACCAGTTTGACAAAATAAAAAAAGAATTTCTCGGCTTTATTTTTAAAATTTGGTAATCTGTCTTGCTATAATAGCGGTCGGCTTTGTACAGATGAAATTATAAGTTCCATATTCACTTTTACCATGTTTATTTTTTGCCGCTTAGAAAACTACTAAAAATTAGAACAAGTTGTATTCCTGAGCGACGCCGCCTAGCCGCTCAAAAATTTCGCTCACATGCCGCTCATTGCGTGGCCACTTTAGTAGTATTTCATATGTTTTAATTTTTTGACGCTCATTGCTTAGCCGCTCACCGCTAAGCCGCTCATTGCGTGGCCTCGCCCTAATAATGCGAATTGAATAAATTAATAACTGTTATTACGATTATCGTAATAAAAGTTAGTGAATTTCACTGCAGGTTATTTTTTAACCCAGGAAGTTTTTTGCTTCTCCTATAAAATATTGTTACGTTTTTCCTTTAATAAACGCGTTCGGTTTACTCCCTTTATAATAAACCGTTGAGTTCTTTTAATTGCAAATAAAAATAAATACACACACTTATTCAACTTTACAAACTTTATTATTTTGTTCACAATTGTTAGTTACGAACAGAACCGTTTCTCAAAACAAACTAACTAATTTTACATGAGTCACCCCTTTTTATATTTCATAATTATTTCTAGATTTTTCCTGAACCTTCCCGTAAAAACTATTTATTATGTTCTATAACCATTTCGAGAAATTACTGGGAAATTTATATAGGAATTATTTTTAAAATAACAGTTGTGTTGAAAATTATACATGACAATTTTAAGTAACATAAAACTATAACTTACAAGATAACTTATAACTATAACTATAAATAATTCTTAGATAATTTAACTTTCGTAACACTGCCCTCCACTTAAGCCTGTTCGTCCCGAATAGGCTCAGATTCTCCTTTTCCATAATGGGCTAGTCGTTCTAGATGTACCACTTTCATTTTTGATCTTGGGCTCTTATATTTCTGGATCCGATACACCACGTCATTCAATTTCTTTATTACTTTATATGGGCCATCCCAATGAGTCTGCAGCTTTGGAGATAGTCCTTTCTTTCGTTGCGGATTAAAAAGTAAAACCAACTGGCCTTCTTTGAAGCCTTCCGAATTTGCCGCTCGATCATATCTGGCTTTCATCTGGTCATTTGATGAATTAACACGCCTTCGTCTTAACTCGTTTTTCTGCTCTTGGGTAGAGTCATTATTATTCGCTGGTACGGATAGTTCACCAAAGTTGTACTGCTGGGCCGGATTTCTATTTTCTCCAATCAGACCATTGTCTGCAACGCACTGTGGGCATGTAATTGCGCAATCAATCACGGCTTGCTTGCAACCGACCCAATAGTAGCTTGCTTTTAACTTCTTTATGGTTCTCGTAACGCTAAGATGCCCACCACCAGTACCTTCGTGGAATTTCTTCACAACTTCACATACTTTAGAAGTCGGTACTACAATAAGGTTTTTAACAGTTTTGCCATCAGTACTTTCCCATGTACGGTATAGGCAACCATTTATCATCCGCAGACTATTCCACTGCGCCCAATACGCTTTCATTAGTGGACCGTTCAATTTAATTTCTTCACGAGTCGGCCTTTCACCTTCTTTCTTAGCCATCATAATTTGCGCTAATAAGGGGTCACTTTTCTGCGCCGTTGACCAGTTTTCGCTGGGTTCCACATTTAATAAGCGAATCTCATTTATGCGTTTCTTGTTTTTAGACTCTATACCGTGCTTGCTTTTATGTTCACTGGGCCGTCTTGAATATGTGGTCGCTTTCCCACGTTTTTCATCGTTTCTTTGGGAGGACAATTTCTTACGATCACTAGTGACTAGTTGTCTTACAAGGGCTTCACTTCCATTCCCAACGTTAAGGGGTACTTCTAGACCATGCCAATTCATAATTTGTCGTCCCATGTCTAGACTAATGCCTTGACGAATCATAAAATCTGCTCCAATTATGACCTCGTCCATAATTCAGCCACAATAAACTCATCAAAAACGATCATATCAGCCATTCTTATTTCCACTCTTGCTTTACCATAGACAATAACAGGCTCTCCCGTAGCTGTTCGCAAGTTTACACCACTTAGCGGCTCGACAGCTCTCTTTATCAAATCAGCTCTTATAATGGAATGTCCTGCACCAGTGTCGATAGTCAAAATGCGGATTTCACCATTTATGTAACCACAGGTCGTAATATTTCTGTTACTCGTTTTCACTACTAAATTTATCGTAGGACCTTCAGTTTCCTCTGCACTGCCAGCTCTTCTCAACTTTAGCGGTGGCTCCCGCGATGATTGTTGACTCGCTCTTCGTTTGTCCCTTTGCGGCGAAGCAGATCTTGATCGTTGTTTGGGTGCTTTGCAGTTTCGCTGAATATGGCCAATCTTACCGCAATTATAACATTTTACTTTGTTTTTACCTTGCTTCTCGCTTAAAGCTTGCATAACTGCCTCCTTCATACTTCTCATTTCCTTTAAAATATCTCTTCCTTCTTCAGCAGCAAAATCAAGTTTTCGCACCATATACGTTTGTGTCCTTGAAATTATCCTTGCGGTTTCTTGTGCTAGGGCAAATGATACCGTTTCTGCAAATGATGGCTTCTGTGATGCACATACCGCTAGTTTTACATCAGCATCCCGTATACCGTTTACAAATGAATCGATCTTAAAATGATCCAGCAATGGATGACTTTCACCTGGATAAGTAAGCTGCACCAAGCGCTCAATCTCTAATGCAAAATCCGTAGTGTTTCGTTTGCCTTTTGTACTCTTCCCCGAAATTGCATTCTGAATATTTCCTTTCTGTGTTCACCACCATACTTGCGCTGCAATGCTACCATAATGTCATCATAATTGTTTCTGCAACTTACTGGTACACTTTCTAGAATTTCAGCCGCAGTTCCTTTTAAAACCAGAATCAGCTCTATGGCTTTTTCTTCATTGTTCCAAGCATTTTTATTGGCAACTGTGTCAAACTGGAACTTAAACACATTCAATGGTGAGCTGCCGTCAAAACTTGGAGCTCTTATTCTATTCGAGACTTCTGGAAAAACTCGCACCAATCCCTCTTGGCACTGAAGACTATTTACTCTTTCTTCCAGATGATGAAGTTTTCCATCAAAAACCGTGACTTGTGTTTTCACATTAGTGACTTGAGTTTTTACATCAGTGACTTGTGTTTTTACATCAGACAATTCTATTTCCATATCGTCTACTCTTTCGTTTATAACAGTAGAAATCTCTTGAAGCTTCTCAAGTTTTTCATTAGTAGCCTGAAATTTCTCGTTTGTCACTTTAGAATTTTCTTGAATTTCGGCTAAGATGGTGCTTGAATTTTCCTTAACCATTTTCTCCATGTTTTTAGAATTTTCTTTCATTTTTCTAGAATTTTCTTCCATTTTTCTAGAAGTGTCTGCCGACATTTTTTCCATTTTCTCCATCATAGCAGCCAACATTGTACCAAGATCCATGTTGCTTGTTACTGCACGGGTAGCAACTTCTATTTCTTCTTTTTCTTCAAATTCATAAATTGCGATGTCAATATTGCGTCGCTTAAATTCATCGATTAATCTTTTCTGCAGCTCAGCTTTATTTCCTGCAGTAGGCAGATCCAACTTGCCCAACTCTTTCTTGACCTGTTCAACTTTTAGCTCCTCGAATTTCATTGTTGTGTGTATAGTTTTTTTTATCCTTTTTTTTATTTGTTTATTTTTTTTTTTTTATTGCAATCCCACTTCTGACACCAATTGTTACGTTTTTCCTTTAATAAACGCGTTCGGTTTACTCCCTTTATAATAAACCGTTGTTCTTTTAATTGCAAATAAAAATAAATACACACACTTATTCAACTTTACAAACTTTATTATTTTGTTCACAATTGTTAGTTACGAACAGAACCGTTTCTCAAAACAAACTAACTAATTTTACATGAGTCACCCCTTTTTATATTTCATAATTATTTCTAGATTTTTCCTGAACCTTCCCGTAAAAACTATTTATTATGTTCTATAACCATTTCTAGAAATTACTGGGAAATTTATATAGGAATTATTTTTAAAATAACAGTTGTATTGAAAATTATACATGACAATTTTAAGTAACATAAAACTATAACTTACAAGATAACTTATAACTATAACTATAAATAATTCATAGATAATTTAACTTTCGTAACAATATGTTCAATGTAACTTATGTGCTGTTTTCACAACACAAGTGATTGAACGTGTAGTAAAATTTGTATGAAATGCACTCAGTTTTTTGAGTGTTTTTCATATAAATTTTACTGCACGTTCAATTACTTGTGTTGTGAAAACAGCACATTAGGACCTTTTGAAATCAATTGTAAATATTCTTGAAGGCCTGAAAAGTGGAAGCGCTTTCATTTTAGCCTTTGTGTCTGCTGTGTACATGATTTGTTCTTGTAAGGTTTAAGGATTGATGTTTGACTAATGACGTCAGCAGTCGTCGATGGCTGCGAGTGTTAAACGGCAAGCCCTCTGAGGAGATTGAGTGGTTGCAATCGAAACATGTCAGGGTAACCTGTCCGTAAAAACGCCTGGGTTCGAGCCCATGTCATTGTTAAAAAGTGTTTGTAGTGAGACGACATGTCTTCGTTTTTTAACGACATGCTTTCGTTTTTAAACGACTTCAAAACTAATCCTCTTGAGTATACCATGGAGTAGTTTTAAAACTACTCCTAAGTGGTCCAAAGGTGGGTTATATGGTCCTCTCCTAGGACATCGTAATGTTAAATAGACCAGGTTTTTTCCATACGTTTGGGTTAGTTTTGGACTAGTCCTGGTCCCTTGTGGATTACTCTTTACACGCGTGTTTGGACTGGTCCTATTATTTGCAGGGCATGTATGTATTTTGTTTTTGTTAAAAAAATTTTGGGTTTACAAACCAAAACTGTGTTTTTTTTTCGTTTAAAGCACTTTTCTTAAAAAGGTAAACATATTTGAAAACATTAAAGAAGAAGTATGCTACATTTTATGTGGAAATAACCTACACACATACATAAAAGCAAATGTGACTTTGTGCAAACCCACCTGACCTGAGATTCGAAAAAATTTAAAGCTCACTAAGGCGAAGAGTTTTCGAAACAAAAATGTTCGATAAATAGTCGATGATATTTTATATAGCGAATGCTCTTTTATTTGAACAATTCTCGAAACTTTACCGACAGTCAACATTTGAATATGTGTTATTTTTCATTAACTAAAACATTCGAGGTTTTTTCTTTTTTGATAAAATCTCGAAACAAAAATGAATTCTATATTTTTTTATTTTAGACAAATCCTCGAACATTTATTTTGTTTACCGTTAAATTATTTTTTTACTATTTTTTATTTTTCACATTATCACCAAAGGTTCGATAAACCTACTTTGATCGAATTTTTCGCGAAAAGAAGTTACGAAGTTTTTTTTATGTTGAAACATAAAAACAGAAAAACATTTTATTTGTGATTTAGACTTTATAAAGTGTGGATAAAGAAAATAAAAATTTTTAAAAAGTGATAAAAAAATAAAGTGAAAATTCGTTATTTAATTTAATTAACAAGGTGAGTTAAATGGGGGATAGAAAAAAAAATATATATGTGAAAGCAGACATGTTATAACCCAGTGTAACTAACACTTTAAATAGAAACTTCCGTCCAAGAGATACTCCTGATGGCGTTGGGGGTAATGAAAATGTTGAAATTGTTGTTTTAAATAATACTGAGCCAGACCAGTCAGATGTTCAATTGTTAAAAGAAGTGAAAGAAGGTATTATTGATTTTAACACAAGGTTGGCGTTATGACGTTGTTTCAGTTACTGTGCGATATATATGTATGTAAAATATTTTTTCAATTCCCATTCAGATAAAAGAACTGTGCCAGTCCGGTGAAAAAGCTTTACACAAGTTTATACGAGCATGCTGGAAAAAAATATTAGCTGACACTTTAGCGGAACAATTTTCATGGAGGGGAACAAGTACAAAAAAAATTTATAAGGGGATTCAGATTGACACAAGCTATTCGAAGTAAGAAAGTTTTAAAAGAAAATTTTTACGTTTTTGCACCTTTATAATTTAACTCTTTCATTCTTTTTATGTACCTAGATTCGTTCAAAAACAAATTTGCGCTTTGTGACGATGACTTCGACAAAATATCGCAGAATCATTTTCAATATGCTCATGACAGGCTGTCGAAAACATCAGTATACCATATAAAAAAGCAAAAACTTGGGGGAGAGGTGACGACCTCTTAACCAAAAAAAAAAAAAAATAAACAACATAATTTCATTTATTTATACATATATTTTTTAAGAGGTTATTTGAGTTAAAAACTGTCTTTATTCATGTTGAACTAATTCTTTTTTTTTTGCATTTATATTTATCTAACACTGATTAATTATTATACATGCATATAAATATATTAACATACACAATTTAAATATACAGAATTTTTCTTTATGTATTTTCTTTGGCGATTCAAATTTTTCTATTTTATTTTTTTCATTAAAATAAAAATTTTTTAGTATGTAGCATTGTACATGTTAATATAATTAATTTGAAAAAATAATATTAATAAAATATTAATTTTAAAAAAATTAATTAAATATTAAAACGATAAAAATTGTTTGATTTGGACCAAAAGGAAATTGAAACATAACAATAATCATTCGATATCGAAGTATTACTAACGATAGTAATGACGAATATTTAGCGATATCGAATTTGACTAATAACAATATCTCCAGATAAGGTTTCTCGATATCGTCAAAGTTATCTTTTGTAAACATTTCATAATATTGAATAAGATGTTTTGGCAAACATTTTTCGATACCACTATCGAAATATTAGCAAAGGAATTTTCAAACAGCAATTGATATTGCTAAATCTTCGTTTCTAATTCTTTATCGAACCTTCGAATTCGATAGCTTTTTTGGATCAAACTGAGCGACATGTAAACAATTTTCAATTCGTTTTTGAGTGTCGATCTCGAAAGATTAACAGAGTAAATGTTCGAGATATATTCGATGGCAATATCATTAACGAAAGTCTTGGTCAGGTGGGAATGTTTTACTCATAACATGAATACATTAATATTATTACTAGCAACTTTTGTTATGGAAATCGAAAACGTAAAACGCAAGAATTTTAAAGTCCTTTTTAATATACTTTTAATCCAATTTTTATAATTTTTGTTGCAAAATTCTGTTTGATAGAGATATATTTGTAATGAGAATAAACATAAGTACTAATTTTACTATGTAGTATTTCTTGCACACAGGTAACTGTTACCATATACTTGTGTGTGTTTGCATTTTCAAATTGAGTAAATAAATATTCAAAGAAAAAGAGTAAATATAATGTGTGCCTTTGTTGTGATAAAGTAAAACACAGACTACACTCTCTTTTATGTTTTAACTCTTAAACTCTGTAAACCAGTACTTAACTATTTAAATATTTGAATGAATATTGGAATGGTTGTGTGTAATAAACAAATGAATGTATTCTTGCAGCCCTTTAGTGCAAATGTGTTTGTCTAACAGTCATTTTCGATTTTCCTTTTTTTTAAATTAATGACTTTATTGGCAACTGCATCATCTCCTAAAATGTCATGGTCACATAAGGTACCATTAAGGTAGAAGTACATGAAACGCGTTAGTGCGCGCGCTCTGGAGACATCTGTCAAAAGAAGTTATACTTTTTAACGCGTTGTGTGTATTTTTGACAAGTAATCAGCTGACAATAAAAAGAATAATTTAACAAATTTGTGAATCATGGAAGAAAAACTTATTGATGAGCTTAAAAAACATCAATATTTATATAAAAAGAATAAGTTCAATAAAATAATAAAACCTTGATATACTTTCGAACCCGTTTTTAATGCACAAATAAGTAAACCAATAAAAAACAGCTGACAGGAATGGCTTTTGTAACGCTTTTGTTACGCGCTAAAGTTTTTAAAAGCAAGATACTCGTCGACGAACTAACGCCTGTTATGTACTTCCACCTTTACGCTTTTATAGCAAGAACAATTTTATCCAGAGACCCAAGGCGAATTCATTTTTCAGCTGTTGTTGAGAGAGGAATGTCAAAAGTTACTTGTGTTTTTGACTTATCGGCCAACGAAAGTAGCAACAAAATAAATTGTTGTGTTTTTGGTGTTGTTAATTGTTGTAGTATCGACACCACCGTTTACACGAATTCGCCTTGCAGAGACCCTAACAGTTATAAGAGAAACGACAAAAAATCATATAGGTACATATAACCATTAATATTGATGAATTATAGGTAAAGGTTAAAAATAACAATTAACATTTAATATGTATACATATATATTTTATTCTGGTTGTCGTAACCAATTAAAGCAAAAAATATTTTTTTGGTTATAAATAACCATTTTAACAAAATTTAATAATAAATAATACCTATAATAATAAAATATTAATTTGAATAAAATAAATTGAAATAATAGTGAAATAAACTTCCAAAAGAAGAAATGAAATTTGAAAGACATTATCGTAAACTATTTGAAACTGATATACATACATATGTACATATATTGAATTTAAACCCCGGGTCTCCACGTAGCAATATTTATTGCGGCAAACGTCAAATTTGATTGCTCCATTAAATTTGCGACGTATAGACCGCAAATTGCCATGAGTGGCAATCCATTGCGCAATGATTGCTCTTCTCTGTACGGTTGTTTATTTATAAGTGTGTTTATTTATTAAAAAAACAATCAAGAAAAAGCCGCCAAGTGAAAAAATACTTCAACAAAATACAGAAAAAGTTTTTATATACATATTATATTTCTAAATAAACGTCAATATCAACAAAAGCAAACGCAAATAAACAAAAAAGTTATACAAAACACAGCTACGACAATTACAATTAATTATTTTATTAATATTATTTATTAATTTAAAAAAAAAATTAACAACCACTTCAAAACACAACATAAAACATTTGTCATAAATACAGCCACAAAACTTTATACAACTACTCGCGGTGAAAATTGCAAATTTATGACAAAGCAATTTCAAGCAGTGTTCGAAAATAAACACTAAATATCGTTCTTTAATGTTCGGTTCGGTAGATTTGTGAAAAACACAAACGCTAAAAGTGTTTGTGCAGAAATTCATTAAAAAAAATAACGTTTCCCTGTTTGTCATCTTTCGAACACAAAAATAATGCTGTTTTCATCATACTCAACAAATGATGAGAACATTAAATTCCGTTCGGTTTTTTTTGAAAATCCACGGACTTCAATGTGTTCGGTTCGGCTCGTTAATGTTAGTCGCTTTTTGCTGATAAAAAAAAACCAAACATTTTTTACAAAAACAAAATACACACACGAAAAAAACATTATAGAACATTAAAATATAATGTTTTTCTACAGTATCACTACAATTGTTCAGTTTTTTAACGAAGAACCGAACATTATATAATGTTCGGTTCTTTCTTGAAAATAGTTACGAACGGTATTAAGGTTTGTGTATGTTTACACAAACACTAAAAAAATAGATATCGTTCTTCGGTGTGTGAGCCGAACGCTAAATAATGTACTGTTTATTTTCGAACACTGATTTCAAGTGTTCTCCAGCAATATAATTAGCAATTATTGCTCCATTGTTCTGCCGACGTTATTGCTTGTGCTTAGCAATAAAAATTGCTACGTGGAGACCCAGGGAAAGAAGAATTAAATAAATTTAACAAATAATGTACAATGAACAGCTGGGCGATTCTATTCTGACGGGTGCATCATTTAGACGCTTTAAACGTCTTTTACTAATAGAAAGAAACACATTTGCAATTTAGTTATTTCTAGAAGGGGTAACATTTTTTTATATACTATTGTTATCTATATACAAGAATTTATATAAAACGATCAAATAGCCACGAGAGAGCTTTAAAGTGCATGACAGGTGCAACCAAATTGGCCCACTTTCATAAGATCATACCACAAAAACACAAAACTCTGTTAATTTTTAAACTTTTATTGTGTTATTCTTTTTTATTGTGAAAGATGAGATATTAGACGATGATTATCAAATTAAACATCTTAGAGAAATATAATTCAATAATAAGAAATTTGCTCTTTAAGCCATGACGGGTGCAACATGCATTGAATTTTCTGTTCGCGCCAAATCTATTTATCTTAATGATTCGAAGTGCACAACAAATTTATATTTAAGCTAACGTCTAAAAAAATTATATTATTTTTAAATAGACAATAGGTTTTTGGAAGCATGTTCAAAAGAGAATGTCAGAAACAGACATGTCTGAAAGGACACCGTGTAAACTCCCTCTATGTAATTTTTTTCGAAATTGTCAATCACTAATAATGGATAAACAAAAGTTGTATTCATGAATTTCGACATGTTTTGGAGCAAAACTAGTTTTTGTTTGAGTTTTTCGAACATGAAAAATGTATGGGAAAACAATTAGCAAAACACTTGTTTTGCTGCAAAACTAGTTTTGTGGCCCAAATCATGTAAGTGGAAGCGTATATAATGCTTAAAAATAACCTAATGAAAATAAAAGGAATTTTGCCGTATCCTTAAAAAAATAATAACCATTATTTGTTCCCTGATTTTATCGTGAGCGACAAATTTAATACAAAATTTATATGAATTAAAAAAAAGCTCTCTCCTGTAAAATTTAATTTGGTGCTTACGTTATTTTCGCGGTTAAAGGCTCAGTTAGGCGAACGTTGCTGTACCGTATATGTACTGTATCAATCAGCTGTTCGCTTTTTGTTATATGAAAACCAATACAAAAGCTTAGTCCCAATTTATACTAGGGACATTTCTTGCCGGACATTTTTTGAATTCTCTTTTAATCTTACCCGAAGCGTTTACATATGAAACATTAGAAGTCAGACAGAAATTAATACTTGTATGTAAACTACGAAAAGTAAGAAAGAGAAATGAAAAAATGTCCAGTACAGATAGTCATGTACTACACACTCTACCTTTTCAACCCCTCGCCATCAAACTTCGTCTGTCCGGCAAGAAATGTCCCTAGTGTAAATTGGGACTTACCGAAATGCAATGTACCGTAGTTGCAACGTACCAATCTGTATAAAATAGAATTTCATGCCGTTGTTACTTGACATTTGTAAGACAGTGATGGGCGGCTTGTATGTTACATTGAATGCGGGTTATTTTGCTCTTTTTTTTTTGGTACTTTTTTTAGTATATCTATGGAATTGCGACAAAACAACTTACAATACAACATATTTCCAAATATACAAATATACATATGTTTAGATGTTTAAAATAAACAAATGCATATACACATACAATGGAAATGTGAAACATATACAAGACTTTAAATGGTATCAAAACCTTGTTTGGTGTATGCACATTTACAATATTGTATGTATGCTAAAAATTTATACATGCTAAAATACAAATTTATTTATTGTAAATCTATAATAAAAATATTAAATTATTAAAATTTTTTACATACCCAAAATACTGTTTTAACACCATTTAAATCTCGTGGTACCTTTTCTGCACAACGGTCACCATTTGAGCAAAGACTATAGATTTATAAAGATATTGCACGACCATACAAAGTTCATACATTTTTCTCTCTATATTAATTTTTCTGGTGGATTTAGCCGCTAAATCCACTTGTGAGAGTAAATTACAGTCTTTATTATTACTCTCAGAGAACTTTTCTCACTTATCAGCGTATATGTATGTGCACGCGAGTGTGTGTGTTTGTATGTGTATACATTGCATTAAAAAAATAAAAACAAACTAAAAGAAGTCTGGTTTTCTCGTTGAAAACACATTTAAATAATAAAAGATGTTTTGTTTGCATTCCATTTCTGTGCAAATAACCTACGTTAAACCAAATGTGACAGATTTAATTGTAGGGCAATAATATGTGTTTTATTGTTGTACAAATGAAATTATATCGATTCGCACCGAGGTTCAAATGCTGTTATTTTCTAAATTTAAACAACTGTAGGCATATAAAAAATAATTTTTCTGAAAGAATAAACTGCTTTGTTCATAAAAGATATTTTATATTTTCTAAAGCGACATGGCCACACATTAACATGCCTCATCAAACTCACAATTTTGTAATTGTTTTAGTAATAAAAAACTTATAAGTATGGTTCAATGTGAATTTGATGATAATCAAAATACTTTTAATTTTCATAAAAATTTACCACCAGTTTGATGTGTATGAACGTAATTTCTTTCAATTTTTTTTTTTATTAAAATTGTATTATTTGAAAAATTATTAAATCGTTTCCGCAGAAAAATCCAATTTTATTTATTATTACAACAAATTATTATCACAAATTATGCAACAGGTTCAGGCTTTGGAAGTTTGTGTGCTCCTTCCGTCTTACTTTTTGAAGTTTGTAAAATTCTTTTAAGGTTCTGCAAAAATGGGGGTTGGATTATAAGGTGATACACTGTCATTAACTTTTAAAATGTTTTGAAAGTCAAGTGGAAAAAATATTGCGTCGTCTTCTGTACAATTTTTTGAGGAACAAAATTGCATTACAGTACTTTTCGTTTATAGTCTGTTTATTTTGCCCCTATAAGTAAAATAATATAAAGTATTTACGTTATAGTACATTTAGCGATATAAGCACATTTGCCATATATGCCATCCATCAACAGTCATCAAAGGGATAAGTAAAGCAAATTAATGGCGTTATAGTCACATTAGCAAAATTTACTAAGTTCTTTTTAGTTTTCGAATCAAAAAGCTGTCCAAAGAAAGAATGAATTAAATCATTTAATTTTTGTCATCAACTCTCTACTCGTAAAAAATTAGTTTTTGCCGTTCTTATCACCTATGAAATATCTTGTTATTATTTTAATTAGTTTTTATACAGTACTAGCTTAACCCGGTGTGCTTCGCTACCCCCATCGTTATAAAATAAAACTGAAAGTATGTATTTACAATATATATAAACAAAAATTTATTTATGAAATCATTAGCTGCTTCGTAGTAAGAGAATTCCGTGGCATTTCGTTTTATGGGGGTATTGCTCTCCCTCCGTCAACCCCGCCCATTTTTCTTTTAAAATTTACATTAAAATGGATTTTACCACGTTTGAAGACTCCAGCTATCATAGCTCTTCAGTAACGCGATAATTAATATTTGCATGTTATGGGAGGTATTGCTCCCCCTGCGCCTACCCGCTTTATTTTTATTTTCAAAAGTGTAGTATACCATTAGAATGACTTCTACAAAGTTTGAATATTCTCACTATAACAGTTCTTAAGATATGCGATATTAAACATTGGCGTCCTATGGGGGTACCACTTCCCCCGCTGCCATTTGATTTCAATTTTGGGGCTCAGAAGATCCAACTACCAAAAGTTCAACAAAATGCTTGCAGCGGCTCCTAAAATATGCGATATTTAATATTGGCATCCACGAAAAAATATGGCACCGCCCCTTTGTCCAATCACACCTTTTTGAACCCTACGACACATTAATTCAGAACAGAATAGCCTTCTGTTAAAATTTGATACAATCGGTTCAGTAGTTTATTAGCTATAACGTTTTTTACTTTTTCTATAAAGGGGCGGGTCCACGCCCACTTTTTTAATTAAACGTATTTCTATTCATGCCAACAACATATATACCAAATATTATCGCCATAGGTCAAAAAATATCATAGATAACACGATTTAAAATTTTTTGTTGTATGGGCGTGGCATCGCCCCTTTGCCCAGTCACAATTGTATATAGCCTAATGTCTCTTCCAGGGTCACTGTAACATGGTGTGAAAATTTCAAGGCCATCGGTCAAGTGGTTTGGCCTGCTATAAGGCACAAATATATATATATATATACAAATATACATACATTCACTTTTATATATATAGATGCAACTCTGTTATAAAACCATAAGCCTGATTTCAGTGTAATTTATATGAATTTTTTATTGCCTTTATTCACATTCGTCATAGTGGCATATATGTGAATTAGCCTTATAGTCACATTAGCGATATAGTCCATGTTATGGTTGCAACTAAAGGATGTGACTATAAGCGAAAAGTACTGTATTTTTAAAATAAAAGCTTGGCCATTGCGATGTTGAATTCGTGAACAGAAGGGTTTTTACAATGGCCACCTTTGGCGCGTACATATGAAAATACGTTTTCTAATGGGTCTTGGTTAAAACGGCTGGTTAAAATGGTAAGTAAACTAGAATTTTCTTGTTACATTTCCTCGGTTAACGATAATATACCACTGGTGGTTTCGATTAGTCCACTGATGCAGAATATTTTGTTACCGAAATATTCAACTTTCCGTATGTACGAAACTAGCTCTTGCAGTACTTCCCAAGTTTTATTAGTAAGCCTTAACCCACGCATCAGTGGGTTGGGATCATTGAAATTTTTACTATTAAAACAGTCAAAGTAGCTATCGAGTTTTTTTAGAAGATACTCAAAGTACTGGCAGTACATCAGAGAGTACTCACAACCCTGAAATAGAAATCGCAGATATGTATATACAATGGAAATGAAGAATATTTTAATGAAGATGCTGATTCTTTTACATCCAACAATGTGCCATCGAATTAACATCGAGTCGATATTTTGTTGGTTACTTAGCACAACGAATATCATGCGTTGTATGGATATACAGTCAAATCCCGATAATTCGTACCCCGATAAATCGTAATTCCCGATAATTCGTAATAAACTGTCGGTCCCTTGAAAAAATCTCGTTAATTCGTAAAATTTCCATACATTTTGGTCCCCTCGCTAATTCGTAATTTTTTTTCAAATAAAATCTTCTTTACCTCTTATAAATCGTAATTTTTTGGTAACTACCACTTATAATTCGTAATAAAAACAACAAAAACATGGAAAGAATGATTTTTTTGTTTACCACTTTTTTATTTTTGCGTGGGTTTTTGCTTGTGATTTTTTGCATGAATAATTTTTATGTATAATTTTTATATATTTTATTTTTAACAGTTGTTTTTTATGTGTTTTTTTTATCGTTTTGTAAATAAATTGAAAACCCCCGTTAATTCGTATTTAATTTATTTTATCCCCGTTAAATCGAAACCCCGCTAAATCGAAAACCCCTATAATTCGTAAGAAATGGCCGGTCCCTTGCGATTACGAATTATCGGGACTCTACTGTAATAAAACCAGCGCAAATTTTGTCATATCCTTCAGAAAAGTTTATTCATGCAAAAAATTATCAAAAAGAATCCGACTTTGGAGGTTTGTGTGCCCCCTCTGACTTATTTTTTGAAGTTTGTAAAATTCATATACATAAAGGTCTTTGAAAAAATATGTTTACAAAATAAAGAAATGAAAGGCATACAAAAATTTATTGTTGAGCAATGCGTGAGTTGTACCAAAAATTCAATTTATTCTTTTTGGTTTGAGGAGAATGACGTATGTTATAAACACAGGATGGAGACGCTTAATTTACTAGTTCTTATTATTATTACGGAAGCATTCCACATGGGAAACTTACAAATACAAATTATTAAGTACTGAAAAAGTTAAAATTTTAAACCATTAAACTTGTAAAGAGCTCATACGTAAAATTAATAAATACTCATAGTAAATAGTAAGAAAAAAACTCTCTTTTTATTTTTAAATTCGTTTGATATATGTATACTAGGGCGGGTCGATTTTTTTTTAATCGTATAGCAAAAACGTAATCTACATACATAAAATTTTGAGAAAATTCTTCGAAGAAACCATGGGTCTAAAATAAAATCCTAATCCGCGCCTCTTGACTTGAAAATTGCAAAAAAAAATTTTTTTTAAAAAATAGTTTTTTTTAAAAAGAAATCGAATTTTTTTTATTTTTTCACACTCAAAATTTTTTTTACATTAAAAAAATTTTCAGCCAAGTAAAATAATGTTCAAGTCGAGAGGCTCGGATTAGGATTTTATTTTAGACCCATGGTTTCTTCGGAGAATTTTCTTAGAATTTTATGTATATTACGTTTTTGCTATACGATTTTTAATTTTTTTTTTCATCCATACAAATCGACCCGCCCTAATGTATACATACACACATGGTAAGTACGTAATTAAATAATCTAAAAAATGGAATTATAATTCGGTGCAAATCGATATAGTTTAATTTTTACAAAAATAAAACATATACTGCTGCCCTACAATTACGCAATTGGTCGCATTCCCTCTTACGTAGGTTATTTGCACATAAATTGTTTGAAAACAAAACGAAATCATTAAAAAAAATACCAAAAACCGGTTTCAACGAAAAAAAAAAAAACACAAACACACACACACACACTTTGGCTGGCAAAAACAGCAAACATGTGTATGTATTAATGCATGTGGTTTCCCAACAAACACGAAGGTTTGATTTCAAATTGAAAATGATTTGAAATCAAACGTTTTCTCAAACGACAAACGTTTGATAATGATTTGAAAATCATTTGAAAATCATAGCGTTCTCAACAAAAAGGGGAAATTATTTTCAAATTGAAAAATGCCTTTATTTTCAACTTGCTTTCAAACGTAATTCTCAAATGTTTTTCAAATGTGGATTATAATACAATGTGGAATATAAATAAAAATATTTTATTTTTTTTAATATAAATTTATTATTTATTTAAATAAACTGTGAGAAAAACATTCGGCACCATAGCTTAAAGATTAAATAATGTCCTCTAATTCTTGGAAAGACAAACTACTTGGCTCCCTTTTATTTTGAGGATTGTAGCACCGCGATCGTTCAACAAACTTTCTTCACTATCCCGTTTTATTTTCCTTTTTTTCGTAATTTTAATCATTGAAATTACTCACAAATAATTTTTATTTTTCACAAGAAATAAGCTGTTCACTTTATATTAAAATTTATTTTTAATAGAAAAACACATGTAACCGCAAAGTAAAAAATTTAACTTTAATCGCCATTTTTAATGATTACATTTATTTTTCGCTTTAGTATTGCCAAGTTTATTTTTGATTTGATTTAACATTTGACAAACATTTGACATCAAATTGATAAAACATTTGATATCAAATGTTTATTTTCAAATCATTATCAATTTGAATTTAAATGTTAAATCAAACAATTGAAAAACGTTTGAGAATTGTGTTTGATGTCAAATGACAAAGTCATTTCATATCAAAGGTTTGACTTCGTGTTTGTTGGGTTCTTGCTCTCTTTAGTTCTCTGAATGTGAGCACGAAGTTTTTGCTTTCTTGTTACTTCCCCCCCTCATCTTTAAGAAGCACAACATTTTTGAAAATTTCAAATGTACTAAGTGCAACATCTTTATATATTTATAGTCTTTGATTTGAGCATTGTTGATTCCCATCACTGTGTGTTTTGTTTTATGTATACTATTGCTTTTTGTTTATGTATGGGAAAACATATGACACGTTTTTAAACGTTCTATAAGTGCACCAACGTGCTTACAGTACGGTGCGATACATTACGGGTACAGCAACGTTCGCCTAACTGAGCCTTTAAGGCCCAAATACACTTGTCAAATGCTTGTCCAGCCGGCGAATTCATCGTGTACGTGTGCTTGACGTAATATTCGCCGTCATATCTAAATTTTTTGATTTTTCATCCAGCATCGTCGGTGTGACACATACAAACACATTTCCACTAATACTACCACAATGCTTGATGAGAATTTTGATCAATGTATTTGGGCCTTTAGGCTCGAATAATAAAAAAGTTTCACACGGAATGACAAACTAAGTATACCCAGCTAGTTGTGACAGAGGGTATAGAAAGAGCAATTCCATATGAAAACGATCAAAATTGGCAAATTTTTGGACGACCCCTCTCCGATTTTAAAATAAATAGTCTCAATCGATTGCCCAGCAAAAAATAATGTACCTTCATATTTTTTTTTTTTTTTTATAGTGACTGGTTTAGTGGTGGTGTACACCACTGTCATGTGAAAAATTGAAGAATTCTTCATAAGGGACCTCATTGAAAGTTGTTTTAAAAAAAACTACTAAAGCGATCGCAACGAGTGATAGCTCGTTGGAAAGGTATTGAATCAGGCTTTAATTGAAAAATAAAATTTTCCTAATTTTTCTTAGAAATTTACCTTTAAATTTTCCCATGAAAATTAAATTTTCCGATTTTCCACAGAAGCTCCTAAATTTTCCGGCTAATTTTTTTTTTTGGATTCCTCATAATTTTTGCTTTAAGAATCAGCAATAAAAAAATGGGCCCCGACTCCCTGTTTGGACAGGAGAAGAGCATTTAAGAGACCACCTTGTTAAAAATACATTTTAAAAATTATTTTACAGTTAAAAATACATTTATGAAGAAAAAATCAATTTTTTTTTTAAGAGCCCCAAGTTGAGTGTGTAGTGAATATGGTCTGCCTGCCTTCACAAGATCGGCCATAAATCCATGGATAATAGCAGCAGTGGCATGTAATGGCACACCAAACCCGACTGAGGCTACAGGTCATAAAATGTTTTGTAAATTTTTTAAATTACCAGGTAATAAATATTTCGCCTAAAATGACACGTGCAGAAACAAGTCATAAAACACGGATTTTCCATAAATATGGCGAAATATTTATTACCTGGTAATTTAAAAAATTTGCAAAACATTTTATGACCTGTGGTCGGCTTATTGGCAGTAACCAATTAAGTCCCTCTTTAAAAAACATTTTATGACCAGTAGTTCACGCAAATTTTCCTATTAAAGAAAAGCAAATATCGCTTATTTTTTTACCTATTTTTTACCAAAAAATAAATATAAATACTTCACACACTCTGAGTCAAATTTCAGTTGAATACTAAACGTGAAAGTGTTAAAGTGTTTTTTTTTTTTTGTAAAGTAAAGAGTGAAGCTGTAAAGACAGTTTAAAGTAAAATGAATAAATTTTGCTGCAATCCGTTTAACAAGAGTGGACATCGTTCGAAAAAGATAAAAGTATTAAAATTAACTGGTGTTTCGAAGCGATACATGAATGAATTAAATATACAATACGATGAAGAAGCAGAATTCATTTGCCCCAAGTGTAAAATCGATTTGTCTCAACAAGCAAATGCATTGAAACAAATGCAGCCACAATCCGAGAGTGAAATGACAAGTGAACAAAATGTTTCATCTGATAGTGCGGCAGACATTCCGATGGTCAATATGTCTTTGAGTCCTTTGAATGAGGCTATTACCACTTTAGGTGAAACGCCTATTAGAAAAAGAAGGTTGCGAAGTGAAACATACAGGAAAGAGAAAAAATGCAAGGTTATGAGTGCAATCGCGACAATATTTGATGAAGGCTCTGATAATGAATGCAGTCAAGCAGATGACGTTGATGACGGCAAACAAATGATTGAGCAGTTGAAAAGAAAATTCAATTTAGCGACCACTTTTCCGGAGAAATATCTCATTTTATCTGTGCTGCCTCAATCATGGTCTATACGCAAGATTTCTGAACAGTTTCAAACATCTTTTTACATCGCGAGAAGAAGCAAAGAATTAGTTCGACAGAAGGGCATATTGGCGACTCCCACCAAGAAATTTGGCTCAAGGACCCTCAGCGAAGCAACGGTGAAATTGATTCAAGATTTTTACTGCAATGATGACAACAGCCGCGCCTGCCCAGGTACACGTGACTATGTTATCACACGTGAAGATGGAGAAAAAGTACACAAGCAGCGCAGATTATTATTATGTAATCTATCCGAAGCATACCATCAGTTCAATGAGAAATACCCAGCAGAAAAAATGGGATTTTCTAAGTTTGCCATCCTACGACCAAAAGAATGCGTGCTGGCATTAGACAGGCACGGAACGCATTCAGTCTGCGTTTGCATGTTTCATCAAAACATCAAATTAATTTTCTTTCCATGCAAGAAATTGAAAGTATTTCACGGTGAAATTGAAACATATAGGGACCTCCTGTCGAAGTCGTTGTGCGCATACCCCACGGAAAATTGTCATCTGTCCAAATGCGACAATTGTCCGAAGATTGACGAGCTAGAGCAATATTTGGCGGAAAAGTTTGAACAGCTGTTAATTCAGGAGGTGCATTTCAAACAGTGGATAATTAGCAGCGGCAGATGTTCCCTTGAGACCGTGGTAAAGCAGATTCCGGAATTCATCGAGGAATTCGGATTCAAGTTGAATGAGCTGAAGGCGCACCATTTCATATCCGAGATGCAATCGAAATTTCTAAAGGAAAGTAAGGAGAAATTAGCCCAAAATGAATTCATTGTGATAAGCGACTTTGCCGAAAATTACACTTTTCTCGTTCAGGATGAAACACAGGCTTATCACTGGGCAAACGACCAGTGCACGGTGCATCCTTTTTGCATTTATTTCAAAAACGAAGATAACGAACTACAGACCGTAAGCCTTGTTGTTGTCGCGGAGAGTTTAGCTCATAATTATGTGTCCGTTTATTTATTTCAAATGAAACTGTTTGAATTCTTAAGATCAAAATTCGTTGCAATCGAAAAAGTAACGTTTTTCTCAGACGGCGCGGCTTCTCAGTACAAGAATAAAAAAAAATTTTACAATCTTTGCATAATTGAAGAAGAACAAAACTGCAAGGACGAGTGGCACTTTTTCGCGACGTCCCACGGTAAGGGCCCATGCGATGCGTTAGGGGGAACCCTAAAACGCATGGCGACTAAGGCAAGTTTGCAAAGGCCATATGCTGACCAGATCTTAAATGTACAACATTTGTTTTCGTGGATTCAAAGCAAGAAAATTGCCATTAACACAGTTTTATGCACTCAAAAAGAACACGATGCCATGGAGCGACGAATTCAAAACAGATATAATAATGTCAAAACTATAACTGGAACGCAAAAGTTTCATTGCTTCATACCAAATATTTCTGATATGTCAATTAATGTAAAGCGGTACTCTTCGTCTGCCGACGTGCTAAATTTAAAGTTACTTTAATTTTATAATGATGCCAAGACAATTGAAATTTTTAATAAATATTGTAATTAAGTATAAGCAGCAAAATAAGAAAGATTTTTTCTTCATAAATGTATTTTTAACTGTAAAATAATTTTTAAAATGTATTTTTAACAAGGTGGTCTCTTAAATGCTCTTCTCCTGTCCAAACAGGGAGTCGGGGCCCATTTTTTTATTGCTGATTCTTAAAGCAAAAATTATGAGGAATCCAAAAAAAAAAATTAGCCGGAAAATTTAGGAGCTTCTGTGGAAAATCGGAAAATTTAATTTTCATGGGAAAATTTAAAGGTAAATTTCTAAGAAAAATTAGGAAAATTTTATTTTTCAATTAAAGCCTGATTCAATACCTTTCCAACGAGCTATCACTCGTACCGATCGCTTTAGTAGTTTTTTTTTAAAACAACTTTCAATGAGGTCCCTTATGAAGAATTCTTCAATTTTTCACATGACAGTGGTGTACACCACCACTAAACCAGTCACTATAAAAAAAAAAAAATATGTAGGTACATTATTTTTTGCTGGGCAATCGATTGAGACTATTTATTTTAAAATCGGAGAGGGGTCGTCCAAAAGGTGATCGCTTTCATATGGAATTGCTCGAAAACAAAAACCCAAGAAAAAACCAGACATTTCACAAGCACACACTGTGTGTTGATGCTGTGGCAGTACAAATTGTCGAGTAACAACAACAACACAAGCGAGAATCATTGTGATCAGGCCTGCCATATTTAACGATTTATCGGCATTTGGACGGTTTTTGCCTCTAAATTATCGAAGTGCCTATTTTTTGAGAAACACTTACAATGCGGTAATTTTTGGTTTATTTTATATAAACTAATCTTTATGTAAAATTTTCCGCTGAATCCGAATATGGGCACTTCCCCAGAAAAGCTCTCTTTTTGTCACGTCACGTCACCTAGCAATTTTTCTTGTATTTTAGAACCACGTTGTTCAAATTTTTCCTCTCTTTCACTAAATAAAATACTAGTTGCGCTCTACACCAAAATGCAAAAAAGTAAATGATATTTTCAATATTCTTTGAGAAACAATTAAAAATGGTTGGTGACGTTACGTGACAAAAAGTAGACATTTCTGTGGAAATACCAATATGAAGTCAGAATTTTCAAAAGTAGAACAGTTTTTGAGATATTCCAAAATAACCGTTATTTGTGTTTTAAAAAAAGATGCTGTGACTGAAATGCAAATATCCAAAAAATAAAATTTTAGTCTATTTCAATACGAACATTATGTGCCCAATAGGATCCTGATCGGTGCAAAAATGACAAAGTCTTGTTGGACGCAAAATGTTCATTTTAAAATAATCTAACGTCGCATGCAATGAAACATTAGGATTTTAAATCATTGGTTAAAAAAAAATAACTTGAAAAGAGCAAAATTAAACAAAATCATAAAATTTTCAATGAAGCTTGGACTTTTGTCCCCTGTAACTGTGTCATTTCTTGACCAATCTTCACTAGCAATCCATGGTTATTTTAAAAATTGTATAACCTTTCACTAGAAAGAAAGAATTATATAATCCGTTTAAAATTTTTGAAGATATTTGCATTTCAGTCACATCATCTTTTTTAAAAACACAAATAACGGTTATTTTGAAAAATCTGTTCTACTTTTGACAATTCTGACTTCATATTCGGATTCAGCGGACAATTTTACATAATGATTAGCTGTCAGATTCATTTGGTCACGACTTTGTTGAAATTTTGTCACGTAGTGTTATTAATTTTGGGTAAATTAGGGGAAAAAATGGTTGTACATATTGTTATGCACACTTCGAGTGTAAAAATCAATGTACAGATGTAATGTTAAAATTGTTGTGCATAATTGTACTTCAACCCCAATGTAAACTAGAATGTTCTTTATAAAGTTATCTCAATCTATGACAACGCCTAAAAGTATGCCTTAGTTTATGATGCTTAATAACTCAATTAATTCAGCCATATAGATAGTAATAGCAGAATAAGTTTAATTAACGAAATAGCCGTTATTAGGCGAACTTTATAGAGCCTTCTAGACTTTAGAACTCGAACGTTCTATGGTCATTTGCCCGAGTATAAATTGAATCGCAAGAGATGGCATGATTCATTCTAAGTTCTGACTTTGGCAAAAACGTATCACGCTGAGAAGATTATAAATTACGGTTGTTAAAGTGACTAAGTACTAAATAAAGTTGTGTAAATTGTAAACAGTAGAAAAAGTGTTGTGTTTATTTGTTTTATTTGAATTGCAATAAAAGAACTCGAAACGGTTTATTATAAAGGAAATAAACCAAAACGTTATTGAAAGGCAGTAACGTAACAATATATATTCCATATTTGCAGTATTTGTATGGTATGTCTAACACAACAAACACATTTTGAAAAATATACAACTTCATATAAGGGACTTAAAGCACAAGGGGAATCGATCTAAAGAAATTCAAACGTCCGGCTGGCTGTAAACCAGGGTTTAAAATGCTATCGCCATATTAGCAAAAGCAGCCAAATTTTGCCATTTTCTTAATAAAAAAAATCAAAATTGAAAAGTTCTACTGCTAAAATAGCCCACACTTTTCAAAAGCAGCTACAACTTGCTTTTTTAACAATGGCAAACATTTTTTATTTAAAAAAGCTCAAAAAGCAACGGCAATCACTTTTATGTTGTAGGAAAAAGAATGAAACAAACAGCTTCTATCTGTTAGCCTTCAAATCAATGTATGCTAATAGACGCAAAATCGGAGATAATAGCAGCACAAAAGGTTGCTAAAAGGCACACGATTGCTGAGAAATAATTTACGACGACAAATGACATTTTTCATGCCAGACAAACACAACAAGAATTTTTTTTTTTTTGTTTTCTATACAATGAAAGAATCAAATCAACGTCACAATTTGTGTGTTTAACCTTTTCCAAGCGGGAACGGTATTTGTATGGGAAGTAAAACAAATTTTTGTACAAGCTGTCAAGTACACTGATCAGTATTTTATCGTTGTTATCTGCCTTTCGTCTGCTTTTTTTTATTGAACCGGCTTTTTGTTATTACCAGTCAGAGAAGATTTTTTTTTCTTTGAGCTTTAAATTGTTTTTGTTTTGTCATTTTTAACTAGCTCTTCTTTTAGGAAAAAGGAAAAAAGCAAAAGGCGAAATAATCATATTTAACTTCTGCTATAAATAAATATAAATAAATAAATAATTTTTTCCAAAAGATATTTGTAACCAAAAAATTACTAAGTCTGGGTTCACACTATGAAAGTTTTCTTTCAGAAAGTCTGAGTTTATAGGTGAGAGAGGAGAAAGGAAAAGCATGTTCTCTTCCCCTCTCACCAATAAAATCAGACTTTCTGAAAGAAAACTTTCAGTGTGATCCCAGACTAAGGTTATCAATAACCCAAAAAATAAATTTTACTTTAATTGATTACCACAACCAAAATAAAATATATATAACGATAATGGTTAAAGATTCGCAATTGAAAATTGAGTTCATCCGAACTTACTACTACTTTTATACATAATACCTACTTTTATTTTTTCGTTGAAAAATGATTTTAAACTTTGGAGTTAAGATCGTTTATTCTAGTTCATCATAATTTCTTAAAGAGACGAACCTATTGGTAAAAGACAGTATACGTCTCCGCTGACTCTAATATGGAGAGTTTTCAAGCAAAAATTATATGAATCACTCTTATTAACGGTCCCTGCAATTTACCCTTAAGTAAAATCTATTCATATAAAGGGTGTCTGGTGGCAAAATTATATTTTTAATGGATTTGTCAGTCACAGTAGTCGATTGAGCATCGCGTGTTAGCTGAGGAGACATTTTTTAAGGGTAATGATTCTTACGTAATTGCTCGTCGACAATTTTCACTTAAATAGCAACGTCAACAAACAAATCTACCGTTACTGGTCTCCAAGAACCTCCAACCCTCGATTGAAACATCAAATACCTTTACATTTCCCCAGGGTAAATGTTTGGTGTGCCTTATCCACGCATGAGAAAATCGGGTAATTTTTTTTAAATTCTCGAAAAACAAGGCTCCGTTTTGAACAGTGTGTTCAAGTCGACAAATGACATGTGGATGACATACTCTTTAAAAAATAAAATCCATTTCTATTGCATTTCCATTTTACCGTTCAATGCTTTAAATAAAACTTTGTTTCACGAAGGCCTCCGTACTCCTTCTTTTTCCCGCTGGGTAGGTCTGCGCACAACTACAACAAAAGAAAAAAACACGCATTTTGTTTGTGTAAAAAATTATAAAGATGTCAAGATGTGTAAAAATCGTAGAAAGAAGACCTACTAATTGGACCATGCCCGCTTATTAATGGGCTAGTAAAGCTTTAAAGTTATACTAATATTGGCCATATGCGTTGAGAAATGTAGTGGAAAATCCCATACATATGTATATATGTATGTATATGCAAACTTATGAGGTCAATAACTTGAAAACTATGTGTTTGAGCCACTTTTTATTTTTTTCTTATTTTCCCAAGTTTTCTATCACCCTAGGTACTTGTTTTTTTTAATGGAGCTGCATCGTTAAACAAGATTTAAGGCCCAACCACAATATGCTTAAGTTGGCTTAAGCAGATGAGCGAATACATGTAAATTATATGCGGCAAACCATATTGAACTTAAGGAAACTTTTTGCTAAGTTTAATGAAACTGTCATTTGCTTAAGCAAGGTGCGAATCTAATCGCACATTCCGTACGGAATCAAATGTTTTTTTATTTTGTTTTTGTTTTCTTAAATACATTTGAGAGACTTTTTTTTAATTTTTGACAGTAGGTTAAGCAAGACTATGCATATTATGGTTGAGCCTTTAATCCAAAAATTCAACTATCTATGTACTTTATATCGTTTAATACTCTAGGTACTTGTTCTTTTAATGTTTTGTATATGTATGTATATAGTAAAAGCAATATAAAGTGACAAGAAGAGCAGTAAAAGTATATAGGGTGACCCTAATGTCGGCATGTACCAGTAGTCGGCACGGTTGGGATCTAACAGTTCTTAAATTGTACCGTTGTTATTCATAACACTTTTTATTCGATCAAAACAAAATAAGTAAAAAGTATACTCAGTCAAGTCCGACTATTTGATACCCAACATAACAGTATATAAAGACAAATTTTCGAGAGTGTACCCTATTTGGGAACCATAAACAATCATGGACCCGCCAAAACAAAATTTGTTATAATGTTAAGATTCATGTAAAAGTCATTTGTTTTGAATATTACTTAGATATAGAAAGAGGGCTTATATTGGATCATGTTTATTTTTATACCTACCCGCACAACATTTTGTCATGACATAGTAGCTATCGTAAAAGTTAATGTAGCCAATTTTATGTCAAAGCCAGCAGATACAAGGAAGTTATGGCATCGAATCTTTTTTCGGGAGTAGTATTTGTATGACAGCTATCTTCAAATACGGATCGATTCCAAAAAAGTTTGGCAAGTAAATTTAATCAAAATACCAACATAATAAGATGGTTAATGGGCACAAACACTATTCCGGAAACAAGTTTGTTTGGGGGCCATGTGAAATTATGGATCGATTCCTACCATTTTTAGTAGGCTTCGTACTTACGAATCGAAAGCTATGTACAAAATTTCATCAAATTTGCGACCTGTACTTTACGCACAAGGTAAAATGAATAGACAACCAACCAGCCAGACGGAGGGCCCTTAAATCGAATCAGAAAGCGATATTGAGTCGATCGGTATACTTAATGTTTTGTCTAAGAGCAATATTTTTTAGTGTTGCACACATCAGCATAAACGCCATAATAAGTGGAACGGGTCACTATTGCGGTGTGGGTATTCTACATAAAGAAGAAGCAAAAATGTATATTTTTCTCTTTTTTTGTCCAAAGCAGACAAAAGCGTAGACTTGATCCATGGCTTCCTAAAGGGATACGAATACACAAACTAATATCTGTACATACTTAGCATCATGAACATAAATTAAAAAAAAATTATGTAAGTTTTGGTAGTTCTAGCCAGGTCTGGATATGTCATTAAAAATTTTATTATTGAAAAGAAAAGTGTGTTATCTACTTGACAGAAATTATAAGCTTCGTAGGTATTTGTTTTTTTTTTTTTTTTTTTTTTGTAGTGGTACCAAACAATTATGAATTGTACCAGGAAATTCCGGCCAAAAATCCATAACTTCTTTATTTCTTTAGACACGTACATACAGGGGTTGGCCAGATCATTGACGACCCAAAAGTATCGAACAAAATTAAAAAAGGCTTTGGAGGTGTAATAAAATATGATCATTTGTAGCGACTATATAAGTAGTTTGTTGAATATCTATATATGCTCATCTCCTGTCCCCATCTTTTTGCCTACCTGAGCAAATAAAAGTAGATATGATCATATATGGTTATAATATAATATGTCAACTTATGTGATTATATAAATACATAAACATATGTATATATATATATATCTTAACATAACTCAGACGTGGATTCGACTTGAGCTCCTGTGGGATGGGTGACGGGGGGATTGTTTAGGAACCTTCAACTGAAACGTACCTTTCCAACGAGCTATCACTCGTACCGATCGCTTTAGTAGTTTTTTTTTAAAACAACTTTCAATCAGGTCCCTTATGAAGAATTCTTCAATTTTTCACATGACAGTGGTGTACACCACCACTAAACCAGTCACTATAAAAAAAAAAAAAATATGTAGGTACATTATTTTTTGCTGGGCAATCGATTGAGACTATTTATTTTAAAATCGGAGAGAAGTCGTCCAAAAGGTGATCGCTTTCATATGGAATTGCTCGAAAACAAAAACCCAAGAAAAAACCAGACATTTCACAAGCACACACTGTGTGTTGATGCTGTGGCAGTACAAATTGTCGAGTAACAACAACAACACAAGCGAGAATCATTGTGATCAGGCCTGCCATATTTAACGATTTATCGGCATTTGGACGATTTTTGCCTCTAAATTATCGAAGTGCCTATTTTTTGAGAAACACTTACAATGCGGTAATTTTTGGTTTATTTTATATAAACTACACTACGTGACAATTTTTTGACCTAATGAATTTGACGCCTAATCTTTATGTAAAATTTTCCGCTGAATCCGAATATGGGCACTTCCCCAGAAAAGCTCTCTTTTTGTCACGTCACGTCACCTAGCAATTTTTCTTGTATTTTAGAACCACGTTGTTCAAATTTTTCCTCTCTTTCACTAAATAAAATACTAGTTGCGCTCTACACCAAAATGCAAAAAAGTAAATGATATTTTCATTATTCTTTGAGAAACAATTAAAAATGGTTGGTGACGTTACGTGACAAAAAGTAGACATTTCTGTGGAAATACCAATATGAAGTCAGAATTTTCAAAAGTAGAACAGTTTTTGAGATATTCCAAAATAACCGTTATTTGTGTTTTAAAAAAAGATGCTGTGACTGAAATGCAAATATCCAAAAAATAAAATTTTAGTCTATTTCAATACGAACATTATGTGCCCAATAGGATCCTGATCGGTGCAAAAATGACAAAGTCTTGTTGGACGCAAAATGTTCATTTTAAAATAATCTAACGTCGCATGCAATGAAACATTAGGATTTTAAATCATTGGTTTAAAAAAATAACTTGAAAAGAGCAAAATTAAACAAAATCATAAAATTTTCAATGAAGCTTGGACTTTTGTCCCCTGTAACTGTGTCATTTCTTGACCAATCTTCACTAGCAATCCATGGTTATTTTAAAAATTGTATAACCTTTCACTAGAAAGAAAGAATTATATAATCCGTTTAAAATTTTTGAAGATATTTGCATTTCAGTCACATCATCTTTTTTAAAAACACAAATAACGGTTATTTTGAAAAATCTGTTCTACTTTTGACAATTCTGACTTCATATTCGGATTCAGCGGACAATTTTACATAATGATTAGCTGTCAGATTCATTTGGTCACGACTTTGTTGAAATTTTGTCACGTAGTGTTATTAATTTTGGGTAAATTAGGGGAAAAAATGGTTGTACATATTGTTACGAAAGTAACTTTAGTTAAGAATTATTTGTAACTATTGGTTAAGAATTAGATTAATTTACGTGTTATCTTGTATTGATTAGTTATTAAGTATTTGTTAGTTATTTTATTAGTTAAAATTGTTATTGTATAAGTTATGCACACTTCGAGTGTAAAAATCAATGTACAGATGTAATGTTAAAATTGTTGTGCATAATTGTACTTCAACCCCACTGTAAACTAGAATGTTCTTTATAAAGTTATCTCAATCTATGACAACGCCTAAAAGTATGCCTTAGTTTATGATGCTTAATAACTCAATTAATTCAGCCATATAGATAGTAATAGCAGAATAAGTTTAATTAACGAAATAGCCGTTATTAGGCGAACTTTATAGAGCCTTCTAGACTTTAGAACTCGAACGTTCTATGGTCATTTGCCCGAGTATAAATTGAATCGCAAGAGATGGCATGATTCATTCTAAGTTCTGACTTTGGCAAAAACGTATCACGCTGAGAAGATTATAAATTACGGTTGTTAAAGTGACTAAGTACTAAATAAAGTTGTGTAAATTGTAAACAGTAGCAAAAGTGTTGTGTTTATTTGTTTTATTTGAATTGCAATAAAAGAACTCGAAATGGTTTATTATAAAGGAAATAAACCAAAACGTTATTGAAAGGCAGTAACGTAACAATATATATTCCATATTTGCAGTATTTGTATGGTATGTCTAACACAACAAACACATTTTGAAAAATATACAACTTCATATAAGGGACTTAAAGCACAAGGGGAATCGATCTAAAGAAATTCAAACGTCCGGCTGGCTGTAAACCAGGGTTTAAAATGCTATCGCCATATTAGCAAAAGCAGCCAAATTTTGCTATTTTCTTAATAAAAAAAATCAAAATTGAAAAGTTCTTCTGCTAAAATAGCCCACACTTTTCAAAAGCAGCTACAACTTGCTTTTTTAACAATGGCAAACATTTTTTATTTAAAAAAGCTCAAAAAGCAACGGCAATCACTTTTATGTTGTAGGAAAAAGAATGAAACAAACAGCTTCTATCTGTTAGCCTTCAAATCAATGTATGCTAATAGACGCAAAATCGGAGATAATAGCAGCACAAAAGGTTGCTAAAAGGCACACGATTGCTGAGAAATAATTTACGACGACAAATGACATTTTTCATGCCAGACAAACACAACAAGAATTTTTTTTTTTGTTTTCTATACAATGAAAGAATCAAATCAACGTCACAATTTGTGTGTTTAACCTTTTCCAAGCGGGAACGGTATTTGTATGGGAAGTAAAACAAATTTTTGTACAAGCTGTCAAGTACACTGATCAGTATTTTATCGTTGTTATCTGCCTTTCGTCTGCTTTTTTTTATTGAACCGGCTTTTTGTTATTACCAGTCAGAGAAGATTTTTTTTTCTTTGAGCTTTAAATTGTTTTTGTTTTGTCATTTTTAACTAGCTCTTCTTTTAGGAAAAAGGAAAAAAGCAAAAGGCGAAATAATCATATTTAACTTCTGCTATAAATAAATATAAATAAATAAATAATTTTTTCCAAAAGATATTTGTAACCAAAAAATTACTAAGTCTGGGTTCACACTATGAAAGTTTTCTTTCAGAAAGTCTGAGTTTATAGGTGAGAGAGGAGAAAGGAAAAGCATGTTCTCTTCCCCTCTCACCAATAAAATCAGACTTTCTGAAAGAAAACTTTCAGTGTGATCCCAGACTAAGGTTATCAATAACCCAAAAAATAAATTTTACTTTAATTGATTACCACAACCAAAATAAAATATATATAACGATAATGGTTAAAGATTCGCAATTGAAAATTGAGTTCATCCGAACTTACTACTACTTTTATACATAATACCTACTTTTATTTTTTCGTTGAAAAATGATTTTAAACTTTGGAGTTAAGATCGTTTATTCTAGTTCATCATAATTTCTTAAAGAGACGAACCTATTGGTAAAAGACAGTATACGTCTCCGCTGACTCTAATATGGAGAGTTTTCAAGCAAAAATTATATGAATCACTCTTATTAACGGTCCCTGCAATTTACCCTTAAGTAAAATCTATTCATATAAAGGGTGTCTGGTGGCAAAATTATATTTTTAATGGATTTGTCAGTCACAGTAGTCGATTGAGCATCGCGTGTTAGCTGAGGAGACATTTTTTAAGGGTAATTCTTACGTAATTGCTCGTCGACAATTTTCACTTAAATAGCAACGTCAACAAACAAATCTACCGTTACTGGTCTCCAAGAACCTCCAACCCTCGATTGAAACATCAAATACCTTTACATTTCCCCAGGGTAAATGTTTGGTGTGCCTTATCCACGCATGAGAAAATCGGGTAATTTTTTTTAAATTCTCGAAAAACAAGGCTCCGTTTTGAACAGTGTGTTCAAGTCGACAAATGACATGTGGATGACATACTCTTTAAAAAATAAAATCCATTTCTATTGCATTTCCATTTTACCGTTCAATGCTTTAAATAAAACTTTGTTTCACGAAGGCCTCCGTACTCCTTCTTTTTCCCGCTGGGTAGGTCTGCGCACAACTACAACAAAAGAAAAAAACACGCATTTTGTTTGTGTAAAAAATTATAAAGATGTCAAGAACAAAAGCATTTGTTTGTGTAAAAATCGTAGAAAGAAGACCTACTAATTGGACCATGCCCGCTTATTAATGGGCTAGTAAAGCTTTAAAGTTATACTAATATTGGCCATATGCGTTGAGAAATGTAGTGGAAAATCCCATACATATGTATATATGTATGTATATGCAAACTTATGAGGTCAATAACTTCAAAACTATGTGTTTGAGCCACTTTTTATTTTTTTCTTATTTTCCCAAGTTTTCTATCACCCTAGGTACTTGTTTTTTTTTAATGGAGCTGCATCGTTAAGCAAGATTTAAGGCCCAACCACAATATGCTTAAGTTGGCTTAAGCGGATGAGCGAATACATGTAAATTATATGCGGCAAACCATATTGAACTTAAGGAAACTTTTTGCTAAGTTTAATGAAACTGTTATTTGCTTAAGCAAGGTGCGAATCTAATCGCACATTCCGTACGGAATCAAATGTTTTTTTATTTTGTTTTTGTTTTCTTAAATACATTTGAGAGACTTTTTTTTAATTTTTGACAGTAGGTTAAGCAAGACTATGCATATTATGGTTGAGCCTTTAATCCAAAAATTCAACTATCTATGTACTTTATATCGTTTAATACTCTAGGTACTTGTTCTTTTAATGTTTTGTATATGTATGTATATAGTAAAAGCAATATAAAGTGACAAGAAGAGCAGTAAAAGTATATAGGGTGACCCTAATGTCGGCATGTACCAGTAGTCGGCACGGTTGGGATCTAACAGTTCTTAAATTGTACCGTTGTTATTCATAACACTTTTTATTCGATCAAAACAAAATAAGTAAAAAGTATACTCAGTCAAGTCCGACTATTTGATACCCAACATAACAGTATATAAAGACAAATTTTCGAGAGTGTACCCTATTTGGGAACCATAAACAATCATGGACCCGCCAAAACAAAATTTGTTATAATGTTAAGATTCATGTAAAAGTCATTTGTTTTGACTATTACTTAGATATAGAAAGAGGGCTTATATTGGATCATGTTTATTTTTATACCTACCCGCACAACATTTTGTCATGACATAGTAGCTATCGTAAAAGTTAATGTAGCCAATTTTATGTCAAAGCCAGCAGATACAAGGAAGTTATGGCATCGAATCTTTTTTCGGGAGAAGTATTTGTATGACAGCTATCTTCAAATACGGATCGATTCCAAAAAAGTTTGGCAAGTAAATTTAATCAAAATACCAACATAATAAGATGGTTAATGGGCACAAACACTATTCCGGAAACAAGTTTGTTTGGGGGCCATGTGAAATTATGGATCGATTCCTACCATTTTTAGTAGGCTTCGTACTTACGAATCGAAAGCTATGTACAAAATTTCATCAAATTTGCGACCTGTACTTTACGCACAAGGTAAAATGAATAGACAACCAACCAGCCAGACGGAGGGCCCTTAAATCGAATCAGAAAGCGATATTGAGTCGATCGGTATACTTAATGTTTTGTCTAAGAGCAATATTTTTTAGTGTTGCACACATCAGCATAAACGCCATAATAAGTGGAACGGGTCACTATTGCGGTGTGGGTATTCTACATAAAGAAGAAGCAAAAATGTATATTTTTCTCTTTTTTTGTCCAAAGCAGACAAAAGCGTAGACTTGATCCATGGCTTCCTAAAGGGATACGAATACACAAACTAATATCTGTACATACTTAACATCATGAACATAAATTAAAAAAAAATAATGTAAGTTTTGGTAGTTCTAGCCAGGTCTGGATATGTCATTAAAAATTTTATTATTGAAAAGAAAAGTGTGTTATCTACTTGACAGAAATTATAAGCTTCGTAGGTATTTGTTTTTTTTTTTTTTTTTTTTGTAGTGGTACCAAACAATTATGAATTGTACCAGTGCACACTGGGAAATTCCGGCCAAAAATCCATAACTTCTTTATTTCTTTAGACACGTACATACAGGGGTTGGCCAGATCATTGACGACCCAAAAGTATCGAACAAAATTAAAAAAGGCTTTGGAGGTGTAATAAAATATGATCATTTGTAGCGACTATATAAGTAGTTTGTTGAATATCTATATATGCTCATCTCCTATATGGTTATAATATAATATGTCAACTTATGTGATTATATAAATACATAAACATATGTATATATATATCTTAACATAACTCAGACGTGGATTCGACTTGAGCTCCTGTGGGATGGGTGACGGGGGGATTGTTTAGGAACCTTCAACTGAAACGTACCATTTTGCAAAATTTCATTAGGAAAGATCATAGAAATGGTATATATTTTTCCGTTTAAGGTGGGTGGGGGTTGAGATGGGTTAGGATGTGTACACAAGACAAATAAAAAAATAAAAAATATAATAAAAACTTTCTACAGACATGGCGTGGGCCACAAAACCCATATGACCCCAGGTCCGCATATATCAGCAAAACATAGAGGGCATTAGCAAAGCTAAGTCCGACTATCTGTCAAGATTTCTGATAGATGAAAAAGTGGACGTAGTCCTAATCCAGGAAACTCATGCTTCCTCACTAGAAATTTTAAACAGAAGGGGTAATATACCCGGTTTTAAACTTCTAGCTGCAATTTACCACCCCAGATATGGCATTGCAACTTATATCGAGAACGATATCCTAGGTGCTGAAGTCCTTACCTGCGACGAAACTGACGACATCTTCCTTATTACAGTAAATGTTCAATGCTTACATATAATGAGTGTTTATAAACCCCCCGCTACAAAGTGGCCAGCTCACGTACTGCCTTCTTACCCCCATCCGCGGTCTATTGCGGCAATTTTAACAGCCACCAAAGCACGTGGAGGTACGCAACCGATGATGAAAATGGCGATTCTCTTCTTGAGTGGTCGGAAAACCACGGATTGCATCTTCTGTTCGACGCCAAAGACCGCGGAAGTTTTCACTCTGCCAGATGGAGAAGCGACACAAACCCGGATAGAAAGGCTGACTGGCCAAAATACACCACCAAACTCGACAACGACATCCGCTTTATACCACCAACCGTCTATAATTTTGAGCGTTTCGTAGGCCTAGTCATTGCCATAGCTAAAAAGTGCATTCCCAGGGGATTCCGAAAAGAATACATTCCGTGCTGGAATGAAGACAGCGAGAGACTTTACGAAGAGTTTCTATCCAACCAAAACCCGGAAACCGCTGACGAACTTATATCCAGCCTGTGCCCATGTTCTGTAACTCTCGCGTCGAGAAAGTTTTCGATTGAAATGTGTGAAATGAAACAAAAATGCCATAAATTGAATCAAACAGCTGTTTTTCTCACTTAACTGTGTCTGTAACTTTTTTAGCGAGTACAAGCTGTCACGTAAGGAAATTACTCGCTAATTAACAGAAAAAGTGTGTCTGTAACATTTTGGTGAGAAAAGTTCCCGCTTTGAACTGTCAAATAAACTCACGAATAAAAATGGGGCGAGAAAAAATTTTAACACTAAAAAACAATTAAAAATGCAAAATGCAAAGAATAATAATAATAATATTTTATTCTTGGCACATTTTTCATTGTTTTATTATTTTGCTTTTAACATTTTTATAAAATATACGAATGCCTTCAAAGCTCGTTTGCAAACAACAAACATTAAAGTCGCTCTTTATACAATTTGGCGTAGCCGACGGTTGTGTTTTCGCCGCCGTCGTTGAAAAACTTTCAATTTAAGTAAATTTTGGTCGCCGTCAACGATATGTGTTACTGGCGTTCTGAACGTCTTCAATGTCACATCGGCTTCGAGTGCAATATTATGACATTTATAACGTAACGACGTAATCTCTTTTGATAGTTTTCGACATGAGTTACAGACACACATTTTTCTCACTTTTCGAGAAACGATGGAATATTTTGTTTCACTCTTTTCGATGCAAGAAGTTCTCACTAAAGTTACAGAACATGGGCACTGGATAAAGCAAGAAAATCTGAGTGGTCCAACTCCGTTTCTAACATGGACTTCAAACACTCCAGCCGCAAAGCTTGGAGTCTGCTCAGAAAGCTAGGAGCAGCCAACCCTCCCATCAATCGAAGACCTCAAATTGACCCAAACATCATCGCCCGTCACATGATAAGCGTATCTAAGGCAGATCCCGACAAACGATTTACACGAAAGATCAACTCGGAACTTAAGGTACTAAGAAGCAACACATTTCCGAACGACTCTTACTCCTATCCATTCTCGGATATCGAAGTTTCCGAAGGGCTATCCAAAATTAAAAACGGCACAGCAGCAGGAGTAGATTGTATCTACCCTGAGTTTATAAAACACAGTGGACCCCGCACTAAGATATGGCTTGCTAGATTTTACTCAGAAATATTACACTCCGGAAACCTTCCTGGCATGTTCAAGAAATCGAAAATCATAGCCCTGCTAAAGCCTGGCAAGAACCCAGAAGACCCATCCAGAGCACATTGAAAGGGTGATTCCACCTGAGCAGACAGGTTTTAGAAAGGGTCGCAGTTGCACTGACCAAATCCTAGCCCTAACGAATTTCATTGAAAACGGTTTTGACCATTACATTTGTGGACCTAACAGCTGCTTATGATACCGTATGGAAAAAGGGCCTCATCCTCAAACTGACCAAAGTTATCCCATGCAGTAGAATTTGCAACATTATCCTGAACATGCTCAACGATCGGCTTTTTAACGTATTCCTAAACGACAGCCAAAGTACCACCCGAAAGCTCAATAATGGCTTACCACAGGGTTCCGTTCTAGCCCCGGTTCTCTTTAACCTCTACATCAGCGATCTTCCGAATTCTATATCCCGCAAATTTAATTATGCAGACGACCTGGCTTTTGCTTATCAAGATGAGAGCTTTGAAAATCTAGAGAGAGTACTAGAAACCGACCTACTTAAAATAGCATCATACTGCAGCAAATGGAGACTTAAGCCAAGTCCTACGAAGACCGAAGTATGCTGCTTCCTCCTCACCCATAGAGATGCTGATAGGAAGCTATCAATACGTTTTAATAGTACCACCCTTTAACACAAGTTTTACCCGAAATATCTTGGTATAACCCTAGACAGAACGTTAACGTATAGAAGTCACCAAGATAAAACCGCTCAGAAAATAAAGTCGAGAAATAACATCATGCAGAAACTCACAGGAACGAGATGGGGTGCTTCCGCAAATTGTCTATGAACTTCTGCAATAGCGTTAGTCTACTCGACTGCCGAATACGGCGCTACAATATGGTTGAACAGCCACCACGTAAAAAGAATAGACACGCAGTTAAACACGACGATGCGAATAATATCTGGCACACTAAAAGCTACACCTGTCGAATGGATGCCAATGTTAACAAACCTCTGCCCCCCAGACCTAAGACGAAAGCAACCACTTCTTCGGGAGTACACCAAGATCAGCACAAACCCGCACATCCCACTCAACTCTGACCTTTCCACTCAATACGATGCAACATTAATATCTAGAAATCCACCCCTGCTCATGGCTAAAAAACTACGTGACGAAAACTTTGATTTAAACTCCGGATGGTCATCGCAGTGAAACGACTCGGGACGAAGCAGTCCCTTATTCAACCCAGACGATAGGACCACCGATTTTGATCTTCCACGCAAAACCTGGTGTAATTTAAACCGCTTACGCACATCTACTGCCAAAACTATTGATTCCCTAACCAAGTGGGGACTTGCTAATGACGCCAGCTGTCCATGCGGCCATCCTTTACATACAGTCGACCACATAATTCGAAATTGCCCACTCCTGTCATTTCCAGGAAACACTGAAGAAATCAAGAACCTTACACCCGCAGTCATATCCTGGCAAAATTCTTTAAACTTGTAAAATAAATTTGTTATCTATAAAAAAAAAATTTATACAAATACATACTTATATTTTCTCTGAATTTAAATCCATACGCTAATTAAAATAAACAGAAAAAAGTACCAACGATATTTATATATTCGAATTTCCAAAAGGTACCAAAATTTGTATAAGAGCTTTTTGAGAGAAGAGAACACAATTAAAGTTTATTTTTATCTTTATAACCAAGTATGGGCACCACTACATTGAAAGCTTTGCATGTGTGGCATTGTATTGGTTTGTTTACGTTTGCATTTGTTGGTTTTATGCTCTTTTGCTCTTTGTGTTTTGTGTATGTATACACATCGTTCGCTCTTTTTGCATTTTCATTTTGCATTTGCCCATAGCTGTTTATAACTTAAGAACTTAAGTACCAAAAAAGTACCAACATTTTATTGTTGCCCTTTTTTATACCCAAAATGTGCAAATTTTAAAAAAGTACACAACACAAGATAATTCAATTTTCGATTCAATAATGGTATTTTTTGAATTTTACGTCTACCTAGTATGTTAGATCACGAGATAAAATATTGCTGATTTTACCCGTTTTTACCCATTTCTAACCCCTTATGAATTTAATTACCAAAAGTCTCTACTTTTTTTATTGACACATTGGGAGGGGAGTCTACATACAAAATTTCAAGTGTCTGACTTAAGTTGTTTGGGCTGGTCGATGATCACCCAGTCAGTCACGCTAATCTTATACAAATATAGGAAATTGTGCAGGAAGTGTGCAGTGTACCAATAAAGTTTCGATTGTACCAAATTTAGTACAATTGTACCACAAATCCCATCAGTGATAGTCTGCATTTTTTGCCTATACTATTACATTTTGCAATTGTATGCGTTGTATGAATTTTACATATGTTGTTGTTAATGTTGTAAAATTCTCTTCTATGAGTAGAAAATAGAGAAAAGACAAAACGCGGCGCCCTGATTTTGCCGATCGCAGATTTAAACGTTAATAAATAAGAAATGCGGTTTTTACATTCATAAATAGCATCAAGTTTGTCAAGAAAATTTACTCATCTTTCCATTAGTAATAATTAAATTGGAGTAAGATGAGTATCTTACTCAAATTTTGAAGTCTTGAGTGACAAGCTCTTAAACTTGTGCGGTGACCCTTGTTTTTCAAAAAAAAAAATAGTGTTAGAGCAAACTTAAAAAGGCAAATAGGCATATTATTTATGGAAAGTATATTACCAATAAAGTTTGAAAAGTTAAAAAGTCTATTAAATTTTGTCTTTAAAGTAAAAAAATTTACAAAAAGTAAATATTTTATTAATTTTGTTGGGTGCCGACATTAGAAACAAAAATTTTCAACATTTCCTTTGGTCGGCATTGGATGCCGACTTCTGGCAAATCAGTATTTTCAACCAAATTTGAGTAAATTGTTTATCAATCGTGCCTCTGAGATAACAGAAAATGAGTTTAAAACGAGTTTACCCAGTAGTCGGCATGATTTCTTTTGAGTATCTCATGACCTGCCGACTATAGGATAAGTGTAGTCCTAAATCGGCAGCAATTTTATTTCTAGTTTAACTGTATATGGGGTCCCAAAACAATATAATTTTCAAAATTTGTAAGGACTATTAAATATTTGCATTTCATTTACATACTTATTTCAGTAAAGTTAAATATGAAAAGTAAGAAAACAATGTGAATGTTTATATTTATTTAAGTGGCCCTACAAATAAAAGGTTTGATGTCTAAGCTAGGTGCCAGCCAGAAATGTAGCTTTCCAAGCTCCATTTTACAGGACAGAATACAAGTTTAGTCAAATGGTAAAGAGGAAAAGTTAGTTAAATAGTGGCACGTCCTCGTTAAATGTAAATTTCCGGTAAAAATTGATTACATTCTGAACACAGTGTAAGCGATTATAAAAATGATCGTCCTTGAATCGGCATTTAAGCTTAGCTGTTAAGAAAGCAGAGGCAATTAGTAAAGGACGAGCTGTAGTCCCTGAAGAAAAACCATCTTATCGAACAAAATGTTGTTGTTATTTTGGATGATCCGTCCAGAATATTTAATGGCAATAAGACAAGTCCCAATGGTTGAATTTCCATATGTAAGATTTTAATTTGAAATAAAACAATCAATTTTCCTAAGTTGAAAGTAATAATTTTTTTTTATTCAATTTATGTAAGTATATTTTACCAATAATATATTACATTCAAATCAGAGAACGGCTTTCTGCGATTGCAAAATAATCGCAGTAAATGAACACCAACAAAAACACTTGCTTGCGGTCATACAATCAAACTTGCGCAACCGCAAACATTCGCTGCTGGTTTGCAGTCATTCAAATAATGCACATCGTGCTTTATTTATTCCATCGTTAAGCTTCGTTTGCCAATGAAGATGGTTGTGTGCTTGGTCCGACAATGATTGTTTTGGCAAAGAAAAAAAAATACAAACAAAAAAGCCAGAAATCAAGCAATTATTACTCATGTAGACATTCAGCAGTTACTATGTACATAGTACAAAAAAAAAAATTTAAATGAAACTAAACGCACATACATATGTTGTACCTACAACTTCCATAGAAACAGAAGACTTTTTTTTATCATCTTAAAAAGTACAGTAGTCCTGTATGTACAATGTATTCTTGTAATCGTTGTTTTTATTGTTGTTAATTTTAACAAAGCGTCGCATCGAGTGGTTTATTGTTGTTATTGTTGTTAATGTAAACAAAGCGTCTCATCGAGCGGACAATGACTACTTGAATGCAAAAGTATAAGAATGTGTGCCTTTTGAATTTACACAATTGTGTTATATTGCGTGAGTTACAGAAACAACTGCAACCACAACAACAACAACAACAACAGACTCACCAATAAAGCCACCCAGATTAAATAGCTGCATCAGCATACATTAAACATTCAAAAGAAATAAAACTAAACCATTACAAATTTTATTGATCAGCAAATAAATGTTAACAAGTAATAAATTTCCAAAGAAATTAAGTTAATAAGCATTATTGTGAAATTATTGAAATAAGAAGTTATTGAACTTTAAAATAAAACTAAACTATTACAAACATTATTAATCAGCAAATAAATTTTAACAAGTAATAAATTTCCAAATAAATAAAATAAGAAATTATTGAACTGTAGTTGTGTAAGCACTTTTGTATTTAGAAAGTAAGTTTCATTTTAAACAAAAAGAATAAATAAAATGATTATTATTTTGAAAGTGAAAGAAAGAAGTTGTGTTTTTTTTCGAAGTGCAATTAGACTTTCACTTAACTGGCGCAGTCGGGTAGTTCCAGCAGTTCCTGTACAAATTAAAAGTTAAAAGCGAAGGATTATCGCTATCAACACTATAATAAATTGTGCAAGGATCAACATTGCGAAGGATTATCGCAACAAATTGGAACAGGACCATTACCACTACGAAGGATTATCGTAAAGGAAAAATTTTGTTAACAGCCCATAAGCTACAATGCAGGTTGCAATTATTTTTGCGTAAGTCAAAATCGAATATTGAATAAATAAAATAGATAAACGAAATAAAAATAATAAAAAGGATACAAATTAAAATATACAAATTGTGAAATAAGTAACAGTAGATTGTAAGAAGAAAAGTAATAATAATTAAGTGTGATTAAAATAAATATTTCGATATATATAAAATAAATACCTTTTTTAAAAAAAAAAAAAAAAAAAAGATTATTTGTTTTATAATACGAATCAAACGAATTTATATGTTTTTAAAGACCAGCGATTCTTAAGAGACCCTCCTGTAATCTTTCTAAACATATTCTTTTGTTCATATGCCCAGATTCCGTCCTTACATTATAAAAACCCTTACACCTATTCCGGAAAGTGATACAAGTGTAGACGAAAATAGTGAAAATAATATTATAATGAACCTCGACAGTTAGGAATGTTCTGGAAACTTTAAGAATCCCAGACGCTGTCAAGGATCTTCCCAAATTTGACAGTAACCCCAGATTATTATACGATTTTATAAACAACGTGGAGGAAATACTTTCAGTGTTGTCGCCTATCGATGGTACCCCTTTTACCAAAGTAATTTTAAGAGCTATTCGTAACAAAGTCGAAGGAGAGGCAAACGAAATACTAAATATGTACAGCACAAGTTTGAGCTGGCAAGATATTAAAGATAATTTAATTTTGCACTACTCCGACAAACGTAACGAAACCTCATTGATCAGGGACTTGCATCTTTTAAAACAAAATAACAGAACTTTAGAAGAATTTTATAGTGCAGTAGTAGAAATTCAGGCTACAATAAATAACCACTTAATGATTCATGAGGTAGATTCCAATATAATCACCGCTAAAAGAGAATTGTTTGCGAAAATGTGCCTCAACACATTCTTGTCCGGGTTAAGAGAACCTTTAGGATCATCAATTAGGGCTATGAAACCAGAATCATTGGCAACAGCCTTTTCATATTGTGTGTCGGAACAAAATATGTTTTACATTAGACAAGAAAACAGAAACTTAGTAAGAAAACAAGAAACTCAAAAGAATTACATTCCACAAAATGTATCCCCTCATTATCAAAAACCATTTATCCCAAAAACCACTGCAGTACATGAATTATAACCCTAACGCAAATATTAATAGACCACAATATTTTAATCAACCTACACAGTTCAATAATCCACAATATTCAAGACCAATAAACAATCAAGTGTACCTCAGACCTCAGTTTCCACATAATTTTAACACACAAACACCAAGACCAACTCACACACTCCCAAACAACCAAACCCAATTTAATAACATAAAACAACCTCAAACAAATCCCACTATAAATTATCAGACACCAGAACCAATGGACACTAGCTCAGGTTACACACACCTCAGGAACACAAGCGGACAAACACGAAGATTCCCAAGAGAATTGCATCACATTGATCACATCCCCGAAAACACTTTTACCGAAGACTATAACATCCCCAACTATTTACCAAACATGGACAGTTACAACGAAATAGAAGAACCTGAAAATTTTCAATCCAATGCCTCCATGAATCAAAGGGATACCTAGATATTAACAAACACGGCACTTATCTCCCTTACATAAATATTTCGTCCCCATTCGGACGTCCACTTCGATTCTTAATAGACACAGGTGCATCCGCATCATTTATTAATCCGGAATACACCAAACAATTAAAGACAGAGAAATGCACACCAATAACGATAATGACAGTTCTGAACAAACATCAACTTAATTTAAAAGTAAACGTCCCCTCTTTTGTAGAATTTCAGGAAAACAAAAATTTCGAATTTTTTATATTTAAATTTCACAATTACTTTGATGGTCTTATCGGATTAGATATTCTCAGTGAACTAAACGCAAAAATCGACCTTGAAGACAAACAATTAATAACAAGAAACACGGTTATTCCGTTGCTTTTCAAACCCAATTTAACTTCAGGAAAATTCCTAATAACTCCGAGAACAAAAGCTATTATTAAAGTGCCTGTTGACATCGAAAATGGTAATTTCTTTATTCCCACTATCCTCATTCAACCAGAAGTTACAATCTCTACTGGAATATACAACGCGGAAAACTGGTACAGCATTGTAGAAGTTAACAACATGTCTAATACGGACAAAGTTATTTTAATCGAAGATCCAATAAAAGTACAACCACTTACTAATTCGTACTGTATAGAATTTAATAATATTAACGCAAAATATTCTTCTGATTACGATTTTAACTTAATAGAAAATCTTAGAGTGAATCATTTAAATTCGGAAGAAAAGAAAATTATAACAAAGTTATGTAAAGAATTTGAGGACATTTTCTTTCAAGAAAATCAAACTCTTACATTCACTAATAAAATTAAACATAGTTTAGTCACAAAAGATGACATTCCTGTTTACACAAAATCTTACAGATATCCACACGTCCACAAAGCGGAAGTGAAAAAGCAAATTTCAGATATGTTAAACCAAGGTATCATAAGAGAAAGCTATTCACCCTAGAGCGCACCAGTTTGGATAGTTCCCAAAAAATTAGATGCTAGTGGAAAACGTAAATGGCGTCTAGTAATTGACTATAGGAAATTAAACGAGAAGACAATATCGGACAGATACCCAATACCAACGAGATTCTGGACAAATTAGGGAAGAGTATGTACTTTACTACATTAGACTTAGCGAGTGGTTTTCACCAAATAGAGATGAACCCAAAAGATATACCCAAAACTGCCTTCACAGTAGAAGGAGGCCACTACGAATTCGTTAGAATGCCATTTGGCCTTAAAAACGCACCATCAACGTTTCAGAGGGTAATGGATTATATTCTTAAAGACTTAATTGGAACAGTGTGTTAAGTATACTTGGATGACATCATTGTCTATTCAACTTCACTTCAAGAACATGCCGAAAATTTGAAAAAAGTTTTCGAAGCTCTAAGGGAAGCCAACTTCAAAGTGCAGCTAGAAAAGTCAGAATTCCTACACAAGGAATGTGCATTTTTAGGTCATATCGTGACCACTGAAGGGGTAAAACCCAACCCTGATAAAATATCAGCTATTCAAAATTTTCCAATTCCCACTAATCAGAAGGAAATTAAGTCATTTCTGGGCTTACTAGGCTATTATCGTAAATTTATAAAAGATTTTGCCAAAATAACAAAACCATTCACAGCATGTCTTAAGAAGGATAAAACTGTTATAGTTGACGACAAATATAAAACAACTTTTGAAATTTGTAAGAGCCTCCTTACTAATGACCCAATCTTACAGTATCCAGATTTTTCTAAGCCTTTCAACCTTACAACAGACGCAAGTAATTTTGCGATAGGAGCCATTCTGTCACAAGGTCCCATAGGAAACGATAAACCAATTTGCTACGCAAGTCGCACACTAACATCATCAGAAATCAATTATTCAACAATAGAGAAAGAGCTGCTAGCCATAGTATGGGCTACCAAATATTTTCGACCATATTTATTCGGTCACCGGTTCAGAATCTTAACGGATCATAAGCCCTTAACATGGATTATGAGTCTCAAAGAACCAAACTCAAAACTTATCCGTTGGCGACTAAAATTAGAAGAATTTGACTACGAAATAATTTACAAAAAAGGAAAATTAAACACTAACGCAGACGCACTTAGCCGTATAAAAACCGACCCTCCATGTAATCAAAACATAAATACATTCGATACAGTATCTATTCAAGGCACTTCAGGAAGTACTATTCACTCAGCAGAGGAGAACAACGATGATGGTATACCTATTTCAGAAAAACCAATTAACGACTTTAATTTACAAGCTCTTTTTAAGAAAGGAAACTCTAATTCCCATATGAAACTCGAAACTATATTCAAAAACAAACATAGGAAAACTTTTACATACCCTCATTACACAGAAGAAATTATAACAGAAATTCTAAAAAATCACCTTGCTCCTAATAAAACTACCGCAATATTTACTGAAGACGAAATTTTTTATTTGATCCAAAACGTATATGAAAAACATTTTGCCCAAAGCAAGATTTTTCGGTTAGTAAGATGCACTGACTTAGTACAGGATGTAAAAGAAAATGACAGTCAGGACAAATTAATTCAGGACTATCATGAAAACAGCAATCATAGAGGTATACAGGAAACATTAGACCATTTAAAACGTGAATATTATTTTCCATACATGAAGTCAAAAATAACGCAAACAATAAATAATTGTGATGCATGCCAAAGACGCAAGTACGACAGGAACCCTCCCAAAATTAAGTTCGAGAAACCGCCAACACCCACTAAACCACTAGACATAATCCACATAGACATTTACACAATCAACGCTAAAAACATTCTTACAATTATAGATAAATTCTCTAAATTCGCTGCCGCATATACTTTAACAGCGAGAAATAGTCTTTGTGTAATTAAATCTTTAAAACATTTTCTGAGTATGCATGGCATACCCAACAAAATTGTTTGTGACCAAGGCACCGAATTTAATTCAAACATATTTAAAGATTTTTGTAAGCAATACCAAATTAGTTTACATTTCACTTCATTTCAACAATCAAACAGTAATGCACCTGTTGAAAGACTTCACTCAACATTAACAGAAATATACAGGTTAATAACAGAAAAAATTAAAAACAAAAAATTAGAAATGCATCATAACGATATATTAAATGAAACTCTTATAACATACAATAATGCGATTCACTCTTCTACAAAACTAACACCTTTCGAACTTTTTTATGGTAGAACACACAAATTCGATCGTGAGATCACATATAATAACGAACACGAATACCTTTCCAAAATTAATCAATTTCAAACTCAATTATATGACTGCATCAAAAATAAACTGCAAACTGACACGGACAAACGAATAGAAAAACTTAACGTAAATAGGCAAGACCCAATAAATTACGACGAAAATGACAATATTTACAGGAAAGAATGTAGAAGAAATAAATTAACACCAAGATTTTCTAAGCACAAAGTACAGAAAAACAACAAAGTAACATTACTAACTACACAAAACAAAAAATTACACAAATCAAAGATTAGGAAAAGAAAATAAAAAAAAAAAAAAAAAAAAAAAAAAAAAACATCTAAAAGTTTACATATGTATGCCATTTCAGATTAATAGCCATTGTGCACTCACAAACACTGAAAATACAGAATCTGACCGATACTCATGGGTTATTACGAATTAAACTAGGAACAGCCAGGACAATAACAGATTACACTAACCTCATACATATTATAAAACTCGAACCATATAATAATAACATCATGAAGATTGAGGTATCACTAAAACATTTCACACCCTCACATTATAACAAAGGTTCTCTGGGAACCACGAAACACAAGTTAACGGACCTCAAAAACAAATTAAATTCAATAACGCCCAAATACCGCAACAAAAGAGGATTATTTAATGGTATTGGCTCAGCAGTAAAATTCATTACAGGAAATATGGATAGCAATGATGCTTCTCGTATTAACGATTTAATATTTAACTTGACATCGAAGCAACAGATTGAAACCAATAACCAAAGTATACTTAACAATAAAATTATTGAAAGAATGGAAAATATTACCAATTATATAAATAGAGAGCAAGATATTATAGTACGGTCGTTACAATACTCACAAAATAGTATTTTGTCAAATTATAGGCTTATCAGTGATATTCAATACCTTAACCAAATTAATTATCATATCGATTTATTGGCAAATCACATTTCAAGTATTTCCGAAGCAATGACCCTATCCAAACTTGGGATCGTACCAAAAATGATCTTAAACACGGACGAACTAAAAGACATCGAAAATAATCTGGGAGATCAATCTGTCAAAGTCAGTACCATAGAACACTTGTATGAACTTTTGGAATTACAAGCCTACTATAATGATACAAATATTATCTTTAATATTCTTATACCTCACATACCTCATGATCAGTACACAATTTCACACACAATCCCCATACCCATTAACAAAACAAAAGAAATAATAACGAAACCTTATATAATATATAACAATGATAAAATTCAATATTTCGATGAGATATGCAAAAAGATTGAAAACCTGTATTACTGCAAAGAAAGCTTACAACAAGAAACAATAGAAAAATCTTCATGCTTTGGGAAAATCATACGAAACTTGGAAGCCAAGTGTAAACTTAACGATATTGGCCAGATAACTAGAGTCTCACAACTCGAACAAGGACTTTTATTAACAACCAATTTACCACCAACGAAAATAAAGGCGTCATGCGACCCGAAAGAATATGTCATTGAAGGAAACCTTTTAATACATTTTCAAAACTGTAACCTTATCATAAATGAGATAACATATCAAGATAGTTCAAACATACATTGGGACGATTTTATTCTAAACCCACCGACACAAGCAAACATAAAACCTTTATCGACAATTGAAAGCTTGAGCATACCCAAACTTAAAGAGTACCATTTAAAAAATAAACTAGCCATTAAATCCTTAGCAAACAATACCGAATTACACAGATACATAAACTATGGTCTCATAACTACAATAATTAGTGTAACAATTATCATTCTAATAACCAACAGAAAAATAAAATATGGTGTACAAGAACTCCCTACCACGTATATAGTCGCTCCTGACCAGCAATACTTTTGGCCATCGCTCCACTCTAAGGGGGGAGGAGTTACAGAAACAACTGCAACCACAACAACAACAACAACAACAGACTCACCAATAAAGCCACCCAGATTAAATAGCTGCATCAGCATACATTAAACATTCAAAAGAAATAAAACTAAACCATTACAAATTTTATTGATCAGCAAATAAATGTTAACAAGTAATAAATTTCCAAAGAAATTAAGTTAATAAGCATTATTGTGAAATTATTGAAATAAGAAGTTATTGAACTTTAAAATAAAACTAAACTATTACAAACATTATTAATCAGCAAATAAATTTTAACAAGTAATAAATTTCCAAATAAATAAAATAAGAAATTATTGAACTGTAGTTGTGTAAGCACTTTTGTATTTAGAAAGTAAGTTTCATTTTAAACAAAAAGAATAAATAAAATGATTATTATTTTGAAAGTGAAAGAAAGAAGTTGTGTTTTTTTTCGAAGTGCAATTAGACTTTCACTTAACTCGTGCGCAACAAAAATGCAAACAAAACACTTTCAATAAAAAACGAACACATGCAGAAATCAAATGTGTACGAAACGATGTAAAAATTACCAACGTTGAACTTTGTTTTGCAGGCAAAGAGTGAATGTAAATTTGAGCATATGAAAAAATAAAGAAAAATATTGATTTTGCAATTCTCTGGTACAGATGTAATGTTAAAATTGTTGTGCGTAATTGTACTTCAACCCCACTGTAAATACTAGAATGTTCGTTATTAACGCCTAACAGTATGCTTAGTTTATGATGCCTAATAACTCAATTAATTCAGCCATATAGATAGAAACTATAGCTGAATAAGTTTAATTAACAAAACAGCTGTTTTCAGGCGAACTTTCTAGAACCCCCTAGACGTTACTAGCAGTGTGACCATAATAGCTTTTTTCGAGCTAAATTTAACTTTATTTTTTTCCTTTTTAGCTTGAAATATTTCATTTAGCTTAAAGTTTTTTTTTCAGCTTTTTTCAACGATGCATTTAGCTTTTCCTAGCCTTTTTTTAGTTTCAATTTCGTGTTTATTTATATTTTAAAATAAATAAAACAGTTTATCCGATTAAACTTATGTGTGATTTAGTTAAAAGGGTAATAGTCTGGCAGCGCAGAAGAAATCGCTGTTGCAGACAGGGCTGCCAGATAAATTTATGAGAAAATCGTCAGTTTGCTGAGAAAAAATAAAAAAATCGTCTTTATCGTTTCGAAAAATCGTCAAAAAATCGGACAACTTAAAATTTAGTTGGTTTTAAACAATTTTTGTTCGAATTTTATAAAAAAAAACATTCAAACAAAAACATAATTACTTCAAACACAGCTAGCATTTTCAAACGTGTAAGAGCTACTGGGAGTCACATAAAGAGCGTCTTTGATCGTACCACGAGTGAGATTCTTCCATAGCACAGCGAAAGATGCTTCTTCAATCGTTGTGGGAATCGTTGAAGAGGTGGGTAAAGCTAACACTGCGTTATAAATTTCCACCAAAGTCGTGACCAAATGAATCTGACACCTAATCTTGATGTAAAATGGTCCGCTGGATCCGAATAACAAAAAAAAAAAAAAAATTGAAAAAAATCAACAAATTTATAATGAAGTTTGAAATTTTTTCCACTATAACTCTGCCATTTATTGACTCATCTTCACAAACGGCCCATGGTTATTTTAGAAATATTATAGCCTTTCACGAAATAGAAAGAAAGACATAAACTTTTGAAGATATTTGCATTTCAGTCACATAATCTTCTTTTAAAAACACAAAAAACGGTTATTTTGGAATATCTCAAACAGTTCTACTTTTGACTCATTCGATGATGGTGTTGACGAAAGATAAGCAAGGCGTAACATTGTTGTTCTTGTATTCTGAAAATAATCAAAGATTTTCTTAAGACTTGCATATTACAGCCGTACCTAAACAAAAGCGGTACGAGTTTTCTAGTTTTTGAATAGAGCGGCCTGAACACTTTGCAATTGGAAACACCGATTTTGACAGCTCGTTTAGTAGTGGAGTTTTCCGATATTGTTAATTAAAAATGGCAATTTAGCTATTTTTTGGTCAATCTAGCGTTTTTATCTCTATTTTTATTTATAATTTGTGGGTTTTATTAAACAAGAAAGCTATCACTACTGTTCGTGATACAACGTTGACGCACTCGCTTTGGTATGACATATCAGTTCCGCCTTCCGCTCTTATTAAGATACGGCTGTTAAAAATTCCAAGATTAAAAAACGAAATTGTCAGAAAATTAGCTGTTTTTGAAGACTGAGAAAATCGTCACTTTTTAGACAAAAATCAGCAAATCGGCACTTTGCTAGTTTCGGAACAAAAAATCGTCAAAATGACGATAAATCGTCAAATCTGGCAGCCCTGGTTGCAGATTTGATTTACATCAGGCATTTCCAAAAATTTTTTGGTTGTGTATTAGTGAGTACCAGCCCTGCAAATAATAGGACCAGTCCAAACACGCGTGTAAAGAGTAGTCCGCAAGGGACCATGACTAGTCCAAAACTAACCCAAACGTATGGAAAAAACCTGGTCTATTTAACATTACGATGTCCTATGAGAGGACCATATAACCCACCTTTGGACCACTAAGGAGTAGTTTTAAAACTACTCCATACTCAAGAGGATTAGTTTTGAAGTCGTTTAAAAACGAAAGTATGTCGTTAAAAAACGAAGACATGTCGTCTCACTACAAACACTTTTTAACAATGACATGGTCCATGCTTGCATTACATCGGACTAGTCCATGGAGTAGTCCATTTTATCAAAATGGATTAGGTGGTCCAATTTTATTTGCAGGGAGAGAGTAAAAAAATTGAGAGAATGCATTCATTTACAGCCGAAATAAAATGTTAGTAATATATTTTATAAGTTGTATAACACAAAGGTACAACATAAAAATTTTTTGTGTTGATAAAATATTTGTAGCAATTCTTTACCAATTCAATGTCACTGATTTTAAAACTGCACTTTTTTTTATTCGGAAGCTTTTTGACTCTAAATCAGTTTCAAATATCTTATCAAACAATTGTAAAAAAATTTTAGTTTTTTATGTTTTAAATATTCATAAAAAATAAATATTGCACGCAAATCACAGCTGATAGAAAAAAAGTGCAGTTTTAAAATCAGCGATATTTAATTGGTAAAGAACTGCTACACATTTTCTAGCAACACAATTTTGTTCCCTTGTGTTATACAACTTATAAAATAAAATCTTCTTAATTTATACTGTTATGGCAGTTTCGTAATAGCAGAACGCTTTTCAAATGGGATGAACTTAATTTACGTTGCTTGGAACAAATAAATTTTAAATCCGGAAAAATTTGTTCGCATAGGTAAGTAGTGCCGAATAAAGAGAGGCACTTAAATGAATTTTTTTTTCAGTTCAGGATAGAATTCGCCATCCAAATCTTTCCAGAACTCTACAATATTATTTTCGTCTAGAGCATTTACTTCGCTTCGTAGTATGATTAGTTCTGACTGAATATCAAATTCGAAGTTGCTAACATCGCAACGTAAAGGGTTTTCGAAAAGATCTAATAGCGGATGTAAAATTACAAAATCTTGAAACCGGCATATTCATATCTTTTGTCGATTTCGAGATTTCTATAAACAAGTAAAGTTTTGGAAAATTGGAAAAATCACCAGTTTTAATTTTGGAAAAAATTAGAACCTGCTGTCACATTTGCTTTTATCTGTATAAGTTTACACATAAATTGTAGCAAAACAAAACTTTTTTAACTTGCTTTTTAAATATTTTTACTTAGCTAGATCAAACATCATTATTCAGTTTCTTAATAACATTATACAATTCTTACAAATAAAGGTAAGAAAATCCAAAGAAATTGTTAAAAATAAAGCTAAAGTTTGATAAATTTACTGGTCAAGCTTTTTTTGGATTTTGTTTTCGTTAATTTATATAATCATTCTCAGCTATAATTCCATAAGCAATACTTAATCTATGAAAAATATCGAAATAATTAAAAGTTACTACAAGAAGCTATAAAAAAAATTTAGCTTTATTTGTTGGCTTTAAATTTCCTTCTTTAGCTTTTATTTCAAACATGATTTAGCTTTATATTGTTAAAAAATCTGGTCACACTGGTTACTAGTATCATCTACACGTCTGGGCTAGAGTATAAATAGAATCGCAAGATATGACATAAGATGATTCTAAGTTCAGAATGTGAATAAAAGCTGTAAATTACGATTGTTAAAGTGACTAAGTTCTAAATAAAGCTGTGTAAATAATAAATAAGTGTTATAAATTAAAGTGTTGTGTTTATTTAATTTTATTAAAGTGCAATAAAGAACTCAAGAGGTTTATTATAAAGGAAAGAAACCGAAAACGTTATTGAAAAGGCAGTAACGTAACAATATATTGTTACGAAAGTTACTTTAGTTAATTATTAGATTAATTTGTTAGTTATCTTGTATTGATCAGTTGTTTATTAGTTTAAATCGTAATTGTATTAGTTATGCACACTTCTAGTGTACAAATCAATGTTCAAATGTAATTTTAAAATTGTTGTGCATAATTGTACTTCAACACCACTGTAAATACTAGGATGTTCGTTATTAAGTTTTCTTAATTTATTGTAACACCTAAAAGTATGCCTTAAGCTTCGTACAGACGATGGTCAGATCTTACAATATTGGTAAGCAGCGCTGCTTAAATTGCATTAAAATTGGCTAAAATGTCTTACAACTGTGTGAACATTGTAAGCTGATTTGTATTTGCAGATGTGCAAAATTAATGCATCTGACAATGGACCATTGTCAGAAAAATGTTGCTGTTGGCAACGCCTGCTTACAATATTGTAAGATCTGACCATCGTCTGTACGAAGCTTTAGTTTATGATGCATAATAACTCAATTTTATTCAGTTATATAATTAATGCACAATGTTTTTAACTATAGTTGCATAATAAAAAAAATATGTAGATGTTAGGGTTCGTACGTTCTAGAGCCATCTAGACGTCAGAGCTCGAACGTTCTATGGTAATTTGCCCTTTTGGGCTAGAGTTTAAATAGAATCGCAAGAGATGGTATAAGATTATTTTAAGTTCATACTTTGTCAAGTTTATACGCATCACGCGGAGAAAATTATAAACATTGCAGTGTTTTGATTATAATAGTGTTTGTGAATAAAGGCTGTCAGTTACGGTTGTTAAAGTGACTAAGTTCTTATTGTTATACATTAAAATCTTGTGTTTATTTAGTTTTATTTGAATTGCAATCAACGAACTCTAAACGGTTTATTCAAAGGAAATAAACCAAAACGTAATTGAATGCCTTTTCCGTCGCTATGCTACAAATTTCTATCTGATAAGAAATGGCTGAGTTATGGCAATTAAAATTCGGTTGGGCTCCACAAGGGTTTGAGTGGGACCATACATTGAAAAACACAAAAGTACCGTTATGTCAAAAACGGTACCTAGGAAAAAAAATTACAGCGGTTTTCGTGTTCAGGAGGTCCAAAAAAATAAACAGATCAAATGGACAATATCGCTAATGTGACTATAAGCGTAGTGACTATAAACGAAAAGTACTGTATAACAAAAATTAGTGAATCACAGTTTTATAGAACTAGAAATTATATTGTGAAATTTCGTGAAGATCGGTCCATAATTTACCCTAGGCCCAATATAGGCCATTTTGGTAAAATAAACCAGTTATTTTAGTAATGTTTAATTTATATAATTTTCCTTACTTTTGTTATAAATGTACCCGTAGTTAAAGTATATTTTTTTTTTCTAATTGAAAATCAAGGCGAATTCATCCCAGGTAATCTCGGTACTACAACAAGTACAACTCGTACAAAAACCACAAGCAATTTGTTTTTGTAAAATCATTGTACAATGTCAAAAACAGAAATAAAACAAAACAGAAACAAAGATAATAAAAGAGAATAAACAAAATTTTGACATCCAACAGTGATTTTAGCTAATATCAGCAGGGCTTTTAAGACCACCTGTAATAAATTCGCCTTGTTGAAAATAGGTAAAACCAAAGAATATAAATCATATAGAATGCGCATCTCAAGGAAAACTAAAATATTTTTGAAAAAAAATGCATGATGCGGGCGGGAAGACAAAAGGGAAAGAAGCAAAAACAAAGAGCGTAACAATGCATCGTTCTCTCGTTGTTTATGAGAACTTTTAATTCTCATTTATCAGCGTATATGTATGTGCGTGCACGAGTGTGTATGTATGTACATTGCCAAGTCAAAAAAAAAACACATTAAGTAAAAAATAAAACAAAAACCTAACAAAAGAATTTTTGTTTCTTGCAATTTTTGTACAAATAACCTTCGTAAAAGCAAATGTGACCGATTGTGTAATTGTAGGGTAAGAGTATGTGTTTTATTGTTGTACAGATAAAACTATATCGGTTCGCACCGAAATTCAGATGCAGTTTTTCTTTAAAATTAAAGATTTATAGGAATATAAAAATATGTAAAAACATAAACTGCCTTGTTCATAAAAAATATTTTATGTTTATTAAAGCGGCATGGTCACACAATGCTTTTGGGGTCTTTTGTCAAACCATGTTATATATTTATTTCATAGCTGTGCAGTTTTAATATTCTTATTAAAGATATTTAAAAATAGATTAAAATAAAACATATTATTATTCCTTCTTAAGGAATTTTGTTTGGTTTTTATTTAATCATGTTGCTTGGAAATTAAAAAAATTTAGTTCTCATATAGGTATTCGGAATAAATTTAATTTATTTCTAACTTTATGTCTATTCACAAATGTAAAAAAATGATATTTACAAAAATAAAATTATTTCCAATTAAATTTTCAATCAACCAAAGCGATACAAATACATACATATTTAAAAAGAATTTAATGAGGATATCAACCACCCTAATATTTTAATAAATTAAATCATTCGTTTGATAAAACTTGTATTTTTCTTTCCTTGGAACTTCCTTTTTCTAAAGACCAAGAGCAATGTTTTCGGAGGAGTACTAATTTAATAAATGTTCACAAACTGAGCAATATGAAATTTATTTAACAAACAATCAAGGAGAAATACCTATTTATAATTATGCCACTCCTTTATTTATAAATTCCATTAATATCCTACATACACACATGGTAAGTACATAATTAAATAATCTAAAAAATGGAATTATAATTCGGTGCAAATCGATATAGTTTAGTTTTTACAAAAATAAAACACATACTGTTGCCCTACAACTACGCAATTGGTCGCATTCGCTCTTACGTAGGTTATTTGCACATAAATTGTTTTAAAACAAAACGAAATCAATTAAAAAAATACCAAAAACCGGTTTCAACGAAAAAAAACACAAACACACACACACTTTGGCTGGCAAAAACAGCAAACATGTGTATGTGTTAATGCTGCACATTTTGGATGCTCTCTTCAGTTCTCTAAGTGAAAACACAAACCAACAACAAATTGCCTTTGCAAAATTTGTGAGCGAAATTATATGAGACCGGGGCGTAATGATAAACCCCGCCATAAGAAATTTTGCTTCTACATGATGCGCATTCTATAAGATTTATATTCTTTGGTAAAACTTAAACTTTTTATTAAAAATGTCAAAACAAAATGTGACAAAAGTACGCATAAAACCGTAAAAAATTATGCTATCACAACAAAATTTGGTACATCAAAGTTTTATAGGACTAGAAATAAGACTGAAATTTCGTGAAGATCAATCCGTAATTTACCCTACGCCCCAAATAAACCCTACTTCCGAAAAACAGTTTAGTACGCCTAAAACCTAAAAAATAATGCTATCATAACAAAAATTAGTGAATCACAGTTTTATAGAACTAGAAATTAAATTGTAAAATTTCGTGAAGATCGGTCCATAATTTACCCTAGGCCTAATATAGGCCATTTTGGTAAAATAAACCGGTTATTTTAGTAATGTTTAATTTATGTAAGTATTCCTTACTTTTGTTATAAATGTACCCGTATTTAAATTATTTTTTTTTTTTCTAATTAAAATAGGTAAAACCAAGGCCCATCTATCAGGTCTGCTTACTTGTACAAAAACAAAAAACTTTTTCTTTTAAGCTGTCAAAAACTTACTACCACATATACAAAGCAAAAGGAAAAAACGTGTATGTAAATAACTTAAGTTAAAATTTTAAAAGCTCAAAAGAACGAAAACAATGATCATCACGCTTCTTGCACAGACCTTTTCAATGGGCCTTGGGTAAAACTTAAACTTTTTATTAAAAATGTCAAAACAAAATGTAACAAAGTCAAAAAATATAAAAATAAGCGTGTGTTCTTGTAACAAAAACCAATAACAATTCAAAATATGTCCTATAAAAAAATGTTCAGCTTAAAAAGTAAAAAAAAGGTATATTTTTGGCAAATTTGTATATTAATTTATTAGAATACATATTAAATTTTTTACAATACATTAAAACGATTAATCATACTACATATTACTATTCTCTTTGACAAGTTCGATTAAATTTTAATTCACAATACTTATTATTAAAAAGGCAAAGTCGGATTGTTAACTGTTATGCATTTGTTTTGATGCATAAATGTATTTTATATTATTAAATAATCTCCTGTTTGATACTCGTTTCTATTAAATTTTAAAAATTATTTATAATTCCATTAATAAACATAAATATATGATTAGTATTTTTCAACATTAATATTTCACATTGTAAGTTCCATACACGATAATTGTTCAAAATAACAAATTGCAACAAATTGTGTCTGTTGAGAGCATGCATTTCTGTGCTTGGCACTTGAATATTCATTTCTAGTTCTTTAATATATTATGTAGTATAGCTTCTTAATTTAAACCCATCCACCCGTTAGTTTGTGAAACATTTCTTCGTTAAGTGTTTGATTGTTTTCTTTGGAACGCATAGACATAAATATGTAACCACCAATAAATTCATGAACCACTTTGCAGTCAGCAGACTGGACAGAAAAAACGACGTTTTCATCGTGAAACTGAATCATCATGCATTTAATTCCCCAATTTACATTCCATGCTTTCATTGTGTTGTATCGCCAAGTTTTAATGTGATCGCCTGAACTTAAGTCCATGCGCATAATACGATTGTAAGCAACACCTAGGAGTTCTTCCTTCTTATGACCATCAAATTTAATGACAAACAAAGAGACTCCAAAATTGGGCAATGATTGCCATGCCTGAATATACTTTAATTTGGCGTCCATGAGAGATAGTTTTTGAACATTTGCATGGGCTTCCAGAATACGTTGTGCTGCTTTGCTTGATAATTTGCGCAACATTCTAGGTGGCAAATAATCGATGGTTTCTATGGAACGCGGATCGATATTAACAGCTACACCATGAGCGGGTTTTTGCAAATTTAGCAATGTTTGAATATTAGAGACCTCACTTTCATAAGAGCTGTCTGCTAGAGAGCGGCCTTTGGAAGCGAGCCTGCATGCAGCCATCCATTTTGCATATTGTTCTTCGTTCTCGCAGCGAATCCAAACTTCACTGTTAGGTCCATTGCTACCTTCTGGTGGAACTTCCAATCGAATGGCAAACTTTCCTTGGGATAATACAATATCGGGTGTAACTTCACAGCCCCTCAAATTTATAGTAATAGCTGGTGCTGCTTGTCGGGATTCTTCAGCGCTTTTATACAAATGAAGGTGGAGATCGCGATAGGTAAAGAAGTATTGTTTATATCCTTTTAGAGTAAATTTACGCGGTTTCAGGAAGCGCAAATAGTCTGAGAGTTCAGGAATCTTTGTTATATTACCATCAGCATTGGTATTGGGCCCTTCAAGTGATATTTGCAATTCATTGAGGGCAGAATCTATGTCATCATCTGTGCCATTTGTAGCAGTCAAAGAACTAGTGACCGAGTTAATACCTTGATATGTTTCGTTTTGTTGATTAATTTGAAATTGTAATGCTGCAAACATTAGACTTTCTTCTTCGGTACAATCCATTTCCTCATTTAAAATTGCCCACTTGGCTTGTTCATATAATTGATTGATACGAACATGATCGTATTTGGGGTTCAAGTCAAAGAAAGTATAATATTTAAAGCGAAGACATAAAGTGTCGTATTCTCTTATGCCTTGCTCCATAATGGATAGAGATGAATCTAGCCAACCAACATTCATGCGGGCCTTTTCAATTAAGGACTTTGGCCGTATTAACCGAGAACGCACATCCGGACTCGGGGAACGAGGAGAGGCGGCTAAATTTTCTTGAAAATCTCCTAGACTAGATCCAGAATCATAAGTCATATATCCGTTGCTGCTATTTTTCCATGTGCCTGTTGGTGAGCTTATTGGTGTTCCAGGTGCTGTTCCAGCTCTTCTTGGTGTGGTACTATAAGGTGAAACTGGAGCACACAAAAAGTTACCGTTTTGTGTTCTATCCAAGCTACCACTGCTGCCATGATAAGCAGAGTTTATTGGTATAAACGAATTGGTATCTGGAGCAGGTTGCAAATAAACTGTTCCGTATGTTTCGGCAATTGGGATTTTTTTCTGTGGAAACTGGCCAAAGTTTTTTTTTAAATGTTCAGCTTCCAATGGTTTGCACAACGATAATTCTTCAGGATGTCGTATATCCAAATCTTTGCATAAGTTCACAACGGCAGCAAACGTTTTAATAGAAAAGTCTACACGACAATCAAGGTAGCGCAAGTCTGGTAATTGAACACGTAGAGTTTTATGCATTGGTGTAAAATGCAACAAACAATTAGCTTGAACGCCTACTTGATCCAAAGTGGATCGAGTGCGTGTTAACCACATATTTTTTTCTGGCCACCACAGGGCATGATCTGACCAATCTTTAGGATTTTCAGGGTCGACCAATTGAAGCATTATACCGCCAATGTGTTGATCTCCCTTGACTCTCAGGTGTTTTTCTACCTGCAGATCTGTTATGAAAATCCTCAGATTCCATGAGTTGTCCCCCACATGAATCATTTTTTGAGTTTCAATCAGACCCTTTTTTATCCGAACTCGAAACCTTTAGAATACGTATCCGTTATATATGATAACTAAAATGAAAATCACAGATGTTTCCCTAGAAATTTTTAAAATTGATGACGTAATATTTAATACTTACAAAAATTACATACATACATACATACAGTTAGTATGTTTGTACGTTGAGTTACTACACAGACAACGTTTTCGCAATTCAAGCAAATACTGTTCTTATCATTTCAAAGACTGAGTGGTTTACTCAACAATTTGACGGTGAGGGTGTGGAAACTGTTGCAATTATTTGATTATGGTGGCTAAACTGGAGCGTTATATACATACATATTATGAATATAAATTGTTTGTTTACGATTGTTGTTATTGAGCTGTTGACTACTTCGTTCAATCTGTTCCCTTTTAGACATATGTATACTAACACATCCAAGGTTATCTCGTTTCCATTCACGTACATACAAGCTGTCCGTTGAGAGAAAAATGCGACAGCGGTCAGCGTTAAATACCGCAGAAAATTAAAAAAAAAAACTAAAATACAAAGTTTATAGAATGTGTTTATACGAGACTGCGACGACAACGTATACGACGGCGTGCACGTTCTACGCTAGAACTTCTGGCATATATGTAGATAGTATTAAGATTATACTAAACGCAAATAATGTATGTATGTAAGTATGTATATATTGATCGCCCTTAGAATATTTTTTTCAATTTATGGTGGATCGTTGTTTGTACAAGACAATTGGTGGTGATTGCTGCATTCTGCTTTCACTTCAAATTAATTTATATTACACGCTGGATGATGACGCAGGAAAATATGGTCTGCTTAGCCCGACTACTTTTGTTTACATATGTACATATATCTATAGTACACAAACAATGATGGTATTAAATTTCTATTTTTAGAAGAGAAACCTGCACAAAGCAAGCGAACGAATAAACCATTAAATGATTTTTACAATATATTGTATTAGTCGCAAAACAATATTATAAATCTTCCAATTAAAAACTCGCGTTCACACGACCCACCAATTTAAATATTACTACCACTCTCTTTCGATTTCGATCAACAACTAACGAAAAGCAGACGAATTATCGATCTCTAAGCATAGTTGCCAGATAGCATTGGATTAAAATCGTCTAGTTTTGAGGAAAAAAAATCGTCGTATTGATATACCTAAATCGCCACAGCAAAAAACACAAATTTTTTTTATGCAAGTGCCGGTTCACACACGTCAAGCCTTGACGAAAGAAAGTTTTTGTTTTTATCAGTGTTTCTAATGAATATAATAAAAACTTTACATTTGAAATTTTTTTAAATATTCATTTTGTTTAATAGAAAAACTATTTTTTATGTTACAATATAATATAAGTGAGCTTCTCCGAGAAAATTGAGCTAGTGTGAGAAAATGAAGCTTTAAGAAAAACACTCTTTGGTGACGTCATGCCTATGTGGTTATGTATTTTTTTCGCTTTTAATGTGACAATACCTTTGCTATTGTTGCTGTCAAGGTAAATTTATAGCAGGTAGCCGCGATATAACAACAATTGTGCAATAAAACAAACAACAGGGCTTTTTATTGTTGTTATGTGATACGAACTGTCAAACAGCAAAGGGGTTGATAACCCTACAGATAATATTGGACAACGTGGTCCATTGTGGCTTAAATGGACTACTTACAACATGGTCCAATGTACTGTAGTATGGACCATGTTATAGGAAATTAACATGCAGTGCTGCCAACAACTGTATGATGTATACTTTTCTATAGTTACCAGTATTACACATTGGTAACCCTGATGGTGTCCATTGTTAATTGTTTATTTAAAAGTGAAAGTTTGTGAAATTTGTTGAAATACCAAGTTAATAAATTTAATAATAGCAATAATAGACTACAGTACACTCCATAAAAGGCAATTAGTAAAAAATGCAAAAGAAAAATGTTTAAACTACCCCTTAAGTGTAATGTAGTAACATAACTAACCCACTTTAGTACTCCATGGACTAGTTTAGGGACTACTTCGGTGGGTTATATGGTCCCCTCCTAGGACATCGTAATGTTAAATTGTATACCTTTTACCCATATATTTGGAGTAGTTTTGGAGTACTCCTACTCCTTTATGGAATACTCTTTACATGCATGTATGGACTAGCCTCGTTATCTGCAGGGAAGAGACAAAAAAGACAAACGATAAAGACAAAAAACTTGTTTACTAAAGGCCAGTTTACACGGTAATACAATGTATTACGACATTGCAAAAAATGATGTAGAATGAGAAAAATCTTATCATGTAAAAGCAAAATGTATTGAGTAAGAGAGAATAGAATGTAATAAAGGCTGCGGGCACTGGAACGCCGATCATAATCTGTGCCGATGCTAATGCGCACCACACTATATGGGGTAGTACGGACACAAATGTAAGAGGTGAGTCGCTTTTCTCCTTTATTATTAATTATAATTTAGGAGTAGTAAATAGGGGCTGTGAGCCTACGTTTGTGGTTGCAAATAGGTGTGAGGTTCTTGATGTCACGCTAGTTAGTACAAACCACATCAATTTGATCGAGAGTTGGATGGTATCGAATGACTGTTCACTCTCTGATCACAGATATGTGGAATTTAGTCTAGGGCTTAGGTCTTCGGGATCGATGGCTATATTGAATAGGAGACGGACGAACTGGGGGATTCAACACTCCTCTCTGATCCGGTCTCTATCTGACCCTCCTAGGGTTGATGATATCGGGGGGATCGATGCGGCAGTGGATGTGCTTTCGAACTCACTGCAGTTGGCGACGTCCTTGGCGTGTAAGCCAAGGGTGCGTAGGGGTAGGAACCGGCCACCATGGTGGGATCCTGACATTGCGCAGGCGAGAACTGACTGTCGTAGGCTGTTCAATGTGGCGAAGCGCCAAGGCAACTGGGCGGACTATAAGTCATCATTGAATAAGTTTAAAAACTTGGTAAGATCAGCGAAAAGGACTGCTTGGAGGAACTTCTGTAGCGGCGTGGAAGGATCCTCTGAGACGAACCGTTTACGTAAGATAATGGCTTCGAGCCCGATGGTTCCGACCTACGTCCGGAAATCGGATGGTAGTTGGACTACAAATAGTCAAGAAACACTGGAGGTGTTAATTGATACTCACTTTCCTGGAAACTCCCAATGGGGTATGCGGGATCAAGCGTGGGAGGCGACTCCCATTCCATTGGACTATGACAGGATTAAATGGGCTATCGATAGCTTTAGCCCATATAAATCTCCGGGTATGGATGGTATAATTCCGGCGGACCTGCAGAGGAATTCGGCCCTGATAATACCCTGGTTGCTGGCCATATACAAGGGATGCGCTAGATTTTCGTATCTTCCTGTGAAATGGACCCTGTGTAGAGTGGTCTTTATACCCAAAGGGGGTAAGGCTTCTCACACCGAGCCGAAGGACTACAGACCGATCAGTCTTGCATCCTTTCTTCTAAAGACTCTTGAGAGGGTTATCGATGTGCACTTGAGGATGACTATCCCAAGAGGTCTACTCTCTGCCTCTCAACATGCCTATACAAAGGGCAAGTCTGTTGAGACGGCTCTTCACTCTCTGGTAGGAACTATTGAGAGATCGCTCGAATTCAAGGAGTACACACTAGTGGCCTTTCTCGATATTGAGGGAGCCTTCAACAATGTCAACCCGGACTCTATCGTGACGTCCATGAGGAGTCTGGGGATCGATGTTGGCATATGTAGATTTGTGGACAATCTATTGAGGAATAGGGTCATTTGCTCTACGATAGGCGAAACCAGTGTTCAGAGGCTGGTGAGCAGGGGCACTCCCCAAGGGGGAGTTCTATCCCCACTATTGTGGAACCTGACTATGAACACCATGTTGACAAAGATGGACAACATGAGGATCAAAGTAGTGGCGTATGCTGATGATGTTTCAGTGGCCATCACAGGGAGGCATTTGGGAGTTATGTCCCAGTGTATGGAGGCTGCCTTGAAGGTACTCAGCATCTGGAGTGCATCGTGAGGACTGGGTGTAAATCCGTCTAAGACGGAACTGGTACTCTTTACGAGGAAGTATAGGACCGAGGACTTTAGACTTCCAAGGTTAAATGGAACTGAGCTTCAGATATCTCACAGTGCCAAGTATCTGGGCGTGGTTCTGGATAGCAGGCTGTCATGGGGACTTAATGTCCGGATGAGAGTGGAAAAGGCAATAGTTGCCATTTATGCGTGTAGGGGTGCAATTGGCAGAAACTGGGGTATGAACCCGAGGTGTGTCAACTGGATCTTTGAAGCTGTGGTAAAGCCGACCCTGTACTATGGAGTCGTTGTATGGTGGACTGCATTGGATAAGAGCACACACCGCGCGATGCTTGAGAAAGTAAACAGACTTGTCGCGTTGATGATCACGGGATCAATGCGATCTACTCCCACGAAGGCGCTGTTTACGTTATTGAACTGGCTCCCTGTGGACATAACGGCCAAACAGTTGGCTCTTTGCTCGGCGACACGGCTGCACGCAACGAACGGCTGGTCGACCCGTGACTATGGACACGCCAGAATAATCGGAAGTACGATTGTCCCTGACGGTGTGGATTACTGCACCCCGGTGCCGTTCTTTGGTGCGGGGTTCGTGACACAAGCGGCGCACGGCAACGTGCTGTCGGATTCCTTCCGGGAACCTACCCTAGGGGTTTATACTGATGGTTCGAGGAAGGGTGAGAGAGTTGGCGGAGGTTTCTTCATAGAGGAACTGGATGTGAAGGTTTCCTTTCGTCTGCCGGACGGATGCAGTGTCCTGCAGGCGGAAATCTCGGCTATAAGGCGGGCGGCAAACTGGCTGAGGTATCATCGCATATCGGGGGATATACGTATATTTACTGACAGCAAGGCTGCCCTTGCCTCCCTAGCGGGTGTCTACACGACATCTAGGTTAACTGTAGAATGTCGGATGTCTTTGAATGAGATTGCGAAACATTCAAGGGTAACGCTTATATGGATACCGGGTCACTCGGAGTGCCCGGGTAATCTAATGGCAGATGGGCTGGCCAGACAAGGTGGTCGCATGGATGACGCATTCATCGATCAATTTGTTGGTCTTCCAATGGCTCACTGTAAATTACTCATCAGGCGCGAGTCGTACAGAGTTGCACAGATGCGGTGGACCTGTGAGTCCACCTGCTTAATATCCAGGATCCTTTGGCCTGGATATGATGAACGGAGAACTAGCTCTCTACTTGGTTTCAACAGGAACCAGATTAGGACGGTGATATCGGTTTTAACTGGACACTGGCCGGTGGGGACTCATGCTGCGAGGATGGGTCTGGAATTTAATGACTACTGTAGGAGTTGTCAGAACGAGGAGGAAGAGGAGACTGTTCTTCACTTCCTTTGTCATTGCCCTGGATTGCGGGGCATCAGGGAAAAATACCTTGGGGAACCGGTGTTTTCCTGTCTGGGGGATCTGTCCATGACAGAACTAAAAACGCTCCTTCTCTTCATTAGGAAGACGAAGTGGTTGGAACCTGCAGTGACGCCATCTGAGTGACTGATCTAGGGGATGGGCATTGGCGCCGGGTATCACAAAGGGACCACTGAAGGACCCAAGTGAGCTGTCTTTTGATGGCTGCCCATGGAACCTAACCTAACCTAAGAGAGAATACGAATACAAAATCTGACAAGCGGTCGGTAAATGGTTTTTTTCTAAACCATTTGAGAAACTTCTGTATTCTCATCACACCAGAGGTGTATTTTAACAGAGTATATCGAAGGTGGTAGCATTTTTATACAATTACAAAAACAACTAAAATCAACTCAGGAAATTTTCATGTTGTTTTTGTAAAAATTTAAAACTGCAACCATCTGTTTTTTTGGTATTATTTTTGATTTTACTTGTACCATCCGTGTAAACATGAATTATACTTACAAAAGATTTTTATTTTTTTCTTTTAAACACGGAGAGAATTTCATATTATTTTGATTCTACAAAGTCTTAATGCATTGTATTACGGCATTGCAAAAAATGATGTAGAATGAGAAAAATCTTATCATGTAAATGCAAAATGTATTGAGTAAGAGAGAATACGAATACAAAATCTGACAAGCGGTCGGTAAATGGTTTTTTTCTAAACCATTTTAGAAACTTATGTATTCTCATCACACCAGAGGTGTATTTTAACAGAGCATATCGAAGGTGGTAGCATTTTTATACAATTACAAAAACAACTAAATTCAACTCAGGAAATTTTCATCTTGTTTTTGTAAAAATTTAAAACTGCAACCATCTGCTTTTTTGTTATTATTTTTGATTTTACTTGTACCATCCGTGTAAACATGAATAATACTTACAAAAGATTTTTCTTTTTTTTTCTTTTAAGCACGGAGAGAATTTCATAATATTTTGATTCTACAAAGTCGTCATACATTGTATTACCGTGTAAACTGGCCTCAAGCAACATTTGACAGTACGTATCACAAAACAAGCAAATAAAAAATAAACAGCTTGCTTTCCGAGCACAAAGTATACAGAGATGAAAAAAGTGACGTATGAAAAATGCCTAAATCATTTGCGAGGGCAGCTTTCGAAGAAAGAGAAAGAAAACGTTTTTTGTTAGTGAAGTGACAATGCGTAAAAACAGGCCTCTACTATCTATACAAATTGCATAATCAAAACAAAAAACGGAAAAAGGGCAGCTTTCGAAGAAAAAGACAGAAAAAAATACAATATTTTCTGTCTCCTGACGCCTCTGTATACTCTGTGGCAGCACTTAATTAGTATTGTGGTTATTTTGTTGAACTATTTATGGTTTTTAATCCAAATTTTTAATATTTTTAATAAGGCTTAAGTTCATCAAATTTAATTTTCATTAAATTATTTTTATGTAAAAAGGAATTTTACAACATGAAAATTAATTAAAATTGTTATTGATAATCTTTCATTCTTGAGCGTGGACGGGGCTCGAACCCTGGCCGGCAGGTTACCATGACATGTTTCGATCGCAACCACTCGATCTCTTCAAATGGATTTGCCGTCTTACACTCGCAGCCATCGATGACTGCTTACGTCAATAGTCAAACATCAATCCTTAAACCAAACTGTATTTTAACCTTTGGTAGATCGAAATTTGCTTTTCTGAATGATTATCCATTTTAATTGATCTTACATGTTTTTCACTTACTTCTGTTTTCTCGTACTTTTTGTCAAGAATTCTTCTTGAAGACCAAAGTACATTTTTTGCTTTCATTTTTGTCTTTCTTTTTTATTTATTTTTAAACTTTTTTCGTAAAAAAATATTTTTATGTATTCTTGTGTATAGTTGACCTGTTGTTTATGTTGTTTTATTATTTGGCTATCGTAGAGCAAATGACCCTATTCCTGAGTAGATTGTCCACAAATCTACGTATGCCAACGTCGATCCCCAGGCTCCTCATGGACGACACAATAGAGTCCGGGTTGACATTGTTTAAAGCCCCCTCAATATCGAGAAAGGCCACTAGTGTGTACTCCTTAAATTTGAGCGATATCTCAATAGTTCCCACTAGAGAGTGAAGAGCCGTCTCAACAGATCTGCCCTTTGTGTAGGCATGTTGGGAGGCAGAGAGTAAACTTCTTGGGATGGTCATCCTAAGATGTATATCAATAACTCTTTCAAGAGTCTTAAGAAGAAAGGATGCAAGACTAATCGGTCTGTAGTCCTTCGGTTCAGTGTGAGAAGCCTTACCCCCTTTGGGTATAAAGACCACTCTGCACAAGGTCCAACTTACCGGGAGATACGAAAATCTAGCGCACCCCCTGTATATGGCCATCAGCCAGGGTATGATCAGGGTCGAATTCCTCTGCAGGTCCGCCGGAATTATACCATCCATACCCGGAGATTTATATGGGCTGAAGCTATCGACAGCCCACTTGATCATATCATAGTCCAAAGGAATGGACATAGGAATGGGTGACGACTCCCACACCCGATCCCACAAGCTCCCTTGGGAGTTTCCATGAAAGTGAGTGTCAATCACCACCTCAAGTGTTTCCCGACTATTTGTAGTCCAACAACCATCCGATTTTCGGACATAGGTTGGGACAACCGGGCTCGAAGCCATAATTTTACGTAAACGGTTCGTCTCAGAGGATCCCTCCACGCCGCTACAGAAGTTCCTCCAAGCGTTCCTTTTCGCCGATCTAACCAAATTTCTGAACCTATTCAATGATGACTTGTAGTCCACCCAGTTACCAAGGCGCTTAGCCTCATTGAACAACCTACGACAGGCACTTCTTGCCTGCGCAATTTCAGGATCCCACCACGGTGGCCGATCCCTACCCCTGCGAATCATTGGCTTACACGCCAAGGAATTCGCTAACTGCAGTGAGTTCGAAAGCATATCCACTGCCGCGTCGATCCCACTGATATCATTTACATCAGGAGGATCAGATAGAGTCCGAACTAGAGAGGACTGTTGAATCCCCCAGTTCGTACGTCTCCTGTTTACCACAGCCATCGGTCCTAGGGACCTAAGCCCTAAATCAAATTCCACATACCTATGATCAGAGAGCGAACAGTCATTAGACACCATCCAATTCTCAATCATATGAACGTGGTTTATACTAACCAGCGTGACATCAAGAACCTCACACCTATTCGCAACAACAAACGTAGGCTCACAGCCCCTGTTAACTACTCCTAGATTATAATTAATAATAAAGGAGAATAGTGACTCACCTCTTACATTTGTATCGGTACTACCCCAGATAGTATGGTGCGCATTAGCATCGGCACAGATTACAATTGGCGTTCCAGTGCCCGCAGCCTTTGTTACAGCATCACGGATGAGCCTATTGGGTGGGTCATGTCCGTGATCGTGCGCCATATAGCCCGAGACCATCCAGACTATTCCGTCTAGTGTCTCCAGAGCGACCGTTGTTGTGTCTTCATCACTGTAATCAGAAAGAATGAAGATATTCAACGAGTTTTTAGCTAAGACACAAGATCTTATGTTACCTGTACCTTTCGCATATAATAGCTTGTAGCCTTTTAGTTTCAGTCCGCAAACCCGATTCTTGTGAATCCATGGTTCTTGGACCGTTACGAGCTCCTCCCCTCTTTCCGCCAGTCGGAGGAGCAGTGCAGCGGATGCTGCTTTAGAGTGGTGTAGGTTGATTTGTGTCACCCTCACCATGATCCATGTTGGCGATTACTGTGACGTTGACGTCCTCATGGTCGGATTCCAGGAGTACGTCCTCGTCAACCATTTCGCCCAAGTGGTCAAAGAAGTCACCCACCAGTTCGGAGACCGACTGAGGGTCATCTTTGTCGCTTGAGCTAACGGCATCACCACAAGCCATACTGTCATCAGTATGTGCAGCCTCATTTACCGAAGGAGCTGGATTGCCCTTGTTATCACTTCGGTAGACACGGAGCAAGATCGTACTAAAACCATAGTAGATCTTACCCTGTTTCTCCCTCAGTGATTCCAAGGATTGCTGGTTTATTACCACAATCGTCGTCCTTGATGACCCTTCAATAGCTGAAACCTTCACTACCTTCCAATCATGTGTGGGTAGTTGGGGATTACAGCACTGAATGATCTTCAAGATCTCCTCAGGTTTCGATGGTTCGGCAGGAATGGTTGCAATCGACCTAGGCCTACGCGGTATCTCGCTCACCAACACCACATCGAGCCTTGCACCTTCCCAAACCTCTCCTATTGATTGGATGGCAAGCTTAAGTAACGACGCTGAGCGCTCATCCACACAAGCCATCAACTTCACATGGCCTTGATACCAGCCAGCATCATCACATTGAGGGGGAGGACCTGGATTCTCCTTGAGGATCGTCCAGAACACGCCCATCAATTTCTGTTTAACCAGATCCCACTTGGTATGGGAAATGGCACCGTTTTCAGCACCTCTGTCAATGACAGCCCTCACTAGGTGACCTTTGGCCACCTCACTGAAGGACCTGTTCATCGGCTTCGGTGCTAATTTAGGACGCTTAGTCCCTGGTTTTACGGCTGATGCTTCTTCCTCAGAACGTTGCCGTTTAGGCATTGTCACCTTTCCAGTGACAGGAGGTGAAACACTTTGCAGCCCAGCTATGTGGGCCTTAGCCCGTTCCAATTTAGCTTTCTGCTCATTGGAAAGCTCTTCAGCTTTTTTGGAGCCAAGTAGCTCAATGAAGCGCAAGGCGGCGCGTCTTGTATTTGATGCCCTCTTGGTAGGGTTTTTATGCCTTGGGGACTTTTTACGGTCGCCGTTTTTGGCGGGGGGAGGTGCAGGTTTGGGATATGATGTTCTCATCACCATCCCTCCTTGCACAATGGGCACATGGGAAGCTGCATTGTTGGACGACTTTGTCATTCCCAACTTGGCAGCACCCGAAGCAGGGGTTTTTTCCGTCCCACCGACGGAAAGGGCTTTTGCGGCTTTGGAGGTACTTGGAGAGAAGTTCAGGGGTACCTCGCCACCGTTTTTGGAGCAGCTGCCTTCCGGTCGAGCTGCCTTACCACTTCCGATCAGCCTAGGCTGATCTTCCATGGTGGCCTGGACTGTTACAGTCCCTGGCTTTGTCGTCTTACTGTCAATCGTTGTCCTTATTCTCGCCTGTTCGTCATCAGTTTCAGTTAATTGTTTTTGTTGTTGTTGTTGTTGTTGTTGTTTTTGTTTGTTTTTTGGAGTGTTCCTTTTGCCTGTTGGTCCCACGAGTGTAGGGGAATTGAAAAGGTCCACCACGTCATAGCCCCCATTAACGTGGTAAGGGCGTGGTCTATTTGCTGAGGTGCCCAGGTATCAGCAAAGCTCCGTAATAATACAGTCGGACACCCCTGACTGCAAACCAACCGATAGGCACGGGTCGCATGACACCCCGGCTTAGGGGATGGATAACCTTTAGTTGCCAAGGCCTTTAAGTTCACTGCCTTCACCTCGGGAATCACCAGTTGCTGGCAAAATACCCGGGCCAAGACACGAACCACAGCCAGGGCTTACGCCACCACATCGCTTTAAGATTGTTATCCATAAATAGTGGTGCAGCACATAAGTCAGATGAAAAGGCTACTTACAAGCCATTAGAACAGAAAACTGCATTAGCAGCCCACTGTACTGTAACTGGACATAAACCAAATTTTAATAATGTAGACATATTGGTGGGAGAGCACAACTACAAGAAGAGATTTACTCTTGAGATGCTACACATTATTGATCAAGAGACAGAAAAGACATTAAATTTTAAGAAAGACACAGAAAGATGTGCAAAAATTTATAAACATGCAATAGACAAACACAAATCAAAGAAAGCTTTATCAGTGAAGAGTTAAATTCGTCCGAGTTTTTAAACTTTTATTGTTTATTTATTTAAATGTAAATATTAAATTTGTTTTGTGTAAAATATTTTGTATTTTTAATGGTATTTTTGTTTTTTGTATTTTTAAAAAGATTCCCCTGATGATGGTCAGAGATTTTGACCGAAATATTGGAAAAATATAAAAATAAAATAAAAAGTTTTTTGAATTTTATTTATTATTTATATAGGACCTCAAGCCAAAATAATAAAACAACAAATATTTTTATTTTATAAGATTTAAACCAGTAAAATTTCCATACAAAATTCAGTATATTGAAAATTAATAAAGTAATTATTTTTTAAAATGGCAGTTATAAATAACAAAAACGGAAAATTGTTTTCCGCTTTTTATCTGTTATTGGCAGGACTGTCAATGTGGCGATTTCTTAATCCTTTTGTCGAAATTTATGTTTGGCGATTGGGGATATGCGAAATGCATGTTATGCTAATATTTTCTAATCTACATATATCTGAAATATTATAAAAACTTTTTTCTCTTGTTTGTAAATTTTATATCAAAATTATAATTCTTATTATAAATAACTGTTTCAAAATTGTTCTATTTAAAATATTTTGTGAATCATTGTAAAATATTATGGCGAATATAAACAAATTTGCCTTTCGTAACGTTCATTCAAAGGGAAAAAGTATATGACTGACAGTTAAAATTTTTTTTTACCAAATAATTATCTTAAAAACATTAAATAATTATATATACCGACAAGTTATAAACAGTAAAATTTAAAATTTCTTAAACTTACAGCCATTTCTTAAAGAAAATTCCATAAATTTTAAAATTATATTGATAAATCTATGTATTTTTGAAAAATATGATCGTTTAAAAAGTTATCTGAAAGTGTCGGTTGTAATACTTCGGGACTAACTGAAAATCAAAGTTTTTTGTATGATGTTTTATAATATTATATTCGAATTGGAGGAATCCGTTGAATATAAAAAGAGTCAATGAAAATCGATTTGATGTACGGAGAAAAATCATAAAAATCTCGTTCGAAAGAATGTAATAACATAATTCCAGAAAATGTTGCTGTAAAACGCCGGCAAATTTTCCAAGAATTAAGTAAACCAGGACAACATTTAGTCCATTTGAGCCATTTGGAATTTCATCGACAACATTTATCGCTCGAAAACCTTTATAATACTGAAAGTCGGAAGAAGAATGACCAAAGGGTAAAAAAATACAGAGTTGATACGGTGTACTTATTTCGTAGCATTCATATTTGTAGAAAGATGTTTTGTTTTATTTTCGATGTTGGTTAAAAACGTTATTAAAATTTGATTCGACATAGTGATAATGTTGGCTTTTCTGAACGAAAACATGAACTAAGTGGCAAGTCTTCAAAACGGCAATCGTGTGTGTTATCACCGGAATCACTTACTCGTATCGTTCAATTTATTTAAAATTTTGCTCAAAAATTCGCAATACCTCTTCCTGGTAGAATGCCAAACTACAAAGACTGTATGTAGTTTAATGCTGCTACCATCCAGTGAAACAAGAATAGCTGTTTATCGTCGTTTTGAAAAAGTTTGTCTTACTGAAGATAAAATCGCAATTAAAACTTTTCACAAAATTTGGATTCACAGAAACGGGATTTTGTAGCTCCTTAGCCGAGTGAACCCAAAGCGAAAAAAAATCGAAAAATAAATCTGAATCTGCCAGCAAGAAAAAAAAATCGAAGCACCGGATCACGAGAAAATGAAAGCTGAAGTCAAAGCGCCGAAAAAAAAACTGAAGTTGTCAAACGGAAGAAAATCGAAGTACCAGATGACGAAACACCTGACGGATGACTTTTTATATGAAACACTTTGGTTTCAATGACCAGATTCGACTGTCTTTATTTTATTTTAAAATCCTCCTTAAATAAACTTATATAAACTAAATAATGCAATATTATATTCCTTATTTACTAAAATGGTACAATATTTACAGAGAAATTCTTAAAAACTAAAAATCGTTACACAGTAATAAAACTATATGAAAAACAATAAGTCGTTACAAAAACAAAAGAGAACAAACAGACGTTACAAACAGGGTTGTCAGATGTGGCGATTTCTCGCCAAACGTGGCGATTTTCAAAGTTGATTGGCGACCTAATTTTCGATTTGGCGACATGGCGATTTTTTGGCGATATTTTGAAATAGTTGGCGATTTTGTTGGCTATTTTTAGTGAGCCATTCATTTGTTTTAAAACTCGTTATATTCAATACGAAAAAATTATATTTTTTTTATTCTAGTATTTTTATGTATGACATTTTAGGCTTTTATAGTCAGCATGTATTTAAACCAAATTATGTTATGTTGAAATGGCTAATGAATATATTGGAGATCCAGGCGAAAATTATTTTTCATATTTAAAAAAGAACTAATAAAGCATGAATATACCGATTTCAAGTTTACAAATATTTCTCCATTACAAAATGTGGCAAATTATTATCACAAACAAAATTCGTTGTTATTAAAGATACATATTAATGATTCGTAACGCACTTTTGGATGTTTATAAAACACAATGGACAAAATGACCGTTTGTAATTGGATGATATTCCATCTTATTTAAATCAGTTTTATCCAAAAGGTTATAGCTTTTAGAACACGTCTATAAATTAGGACACCATTTTAAAGAACTTGCTTTGGCTGTTCATTATGTGGTGCTAAATCCAACTAGTAATGCCTGTGTAAAAAATGTAATTTCAATAATGAACTTCACTAAAACTCTCCTTCTAACTAGAATGCAGTTCTTGACGCTGTGTTACGAGTTATAAATTACAGTAGACGATCGGTTATATGAATACCCAGTTATATGAACATCCAGAGGTTCTAAAGAGTGAACACGACCTATCTCTACTATATGAACAACTTGCAACCGTTGATTTGGAACTATTATTTGTAAAGGGTGTTTTTTAGAGTATCACAACTTTGAGTTGGCATCACTTCTATATTTGAGCACCCAATAAACAGCTGATAGTTGCTTTTTGTTAGTTTGCTTTAAAATTTCATTATGAATCGACTTATCGAGCAACGCGCAAATATTTGACATTTTTAATGAAAATAATTCGGCGAATGGGCTGAAGCACAAATTGATATTGATTTTGAATCTCCACTCAAAATTGTATTTTCCGATTAACCCAATTTCTGGTAGAGTGGGTACCTTAATAAGCAGAATTGGCGCATTTGGAGTGAGAAGAATCCACAAGCTTTTGTCGAAACACCATTACATCCACAAATATTACTGTTTGGTGTGCTTTATGGGCTGGCGGAGTCATTGACTCACATGTGATCAAAATGCGAAAAATTTTTGAAAATTGGCGCCGTCTACACGCCAGCCACATGACAGAAATCATATTTTAATTTCATAAAATTTTCTTTCCAATAAAGCCCGTTTCATTGATATTAAAAATATATTTCCTTGTTTTATTATGATTTAAACTTGTGTCACTCTATAAAAAACACTCTTTATTGTAATCTGTTTTTCCCCGAAATAAGCTAGTAAATGTGTATATACGTGAAAAAAAATGAATTTAGTGGAAGAAAAGCGAAATAAGTTATTTTTGAAAGTCTTTCTTGCTTTCAAGTCTTGGGCTTTCTGATCACAGAGTATACAGAGGCGTCACGAGACAGAAAATATTGTGTTTTTTCTGTCTTTTTCTTCGAAAGCTGCGCTTTTTGCGTTTTCTGTTTTGATTATGCAATTTGTGCAGATTGTCACTTCACTAACAAAAAACGTTTTCTTTCTCTTTCTTCGAAAGCTGCCCCGCAAATGATTTAGGCATTTTTCATACGTCACTTTTTTCATCTCTGTATACTTTGTGTTTCTGATGTGACGCTAGCCAGCAATTGATAATGCCTTTCCGTTGCTTGTATGTGTTCGCTTTTCTTCCACAAAAATCATTTTTTTTTACACATGTTCTTATTTTTTAGGTTGAATTTCTGTTGAAAAAAATAAAATAAAGATCAATTTTACCGGAAAATTTTTCTCGCAAAATTGACGAAAAATAGTTAAAATATGCATGAAACGCCCTCTGGTGGTGGTCATATGGTAAAAATAAAGATCAAAAATTAATTTCTCGACCCCAAAAACCCCCCATATACGCCTAAAAAAGATAATAAAACGACGAATAAAAAATCGAATTTTGAATCAAAATGATGTTATGGGAAAAAATCATTTTTTTTAAAAGTGGGAGACTCATAAATCGAGATAGACCTATGGTTCCTTCACCAAAGTTGCTTAGAATTGTCCATAGAATCATCCTAGGGGGCGGCTCTAATTGAATTTTTCGGCTCCATACAAATTGGCCCGCCCTAATGTACACATATTAAAATTGGTTTGAAATACTTATTTTATATTGTCTCGATTATGTGAACTTTCCATTGAGTGAACAGGCCCTGTCTTAATTAGTTCATTTAAGCGAGTGTCTACTTTATATGAATGTTAATACAACATGATGCACTTCTTTTGTACCTTCGTTGAAAAAATTTAATTCACTTACAATGTATTTCAAAACAGACGATAGAACACCAGCTACATACATACATAAATCCAATATTTGTTTAATACTAACCATACAAATTTTTTCTTTGCTGCTTTTAGTATACTACTATTAATTATTTAATAGTGCAATTTTCCTTTTTTGTCTTCACAAATCATTTTTACTTGGTTCTTAATAAAAACTAAAAGGAATATATATTATGGCGACTTTTTTTAAATTTTTGGCGGATTTTAGCGACTTGGAACAAATTTATTTTTTAAGATTTATAAAAAATATTTTTAATAATATAAATCATCTATATTTTATTGTCAAAAAGTTTAAAATAAAGGCTTTGGCGATTTTGGCGATTTTTGACATTGAATTTGGCGAAAAAGGTCCCAATCGATCTGACAGCCCTGGTTATAAATAGTACATAACATGGTGGAATAAGCAGGTGGCATCGTTACGGCAACAAATACAACAGTACAACTAGTCTTGGGCTTAATCCAAGGTATATTTATAGCAGGTAGTCTCGGAAAGCCAGCTGGTTATTTTTTATTTGCTTGTTTTGCGATACAAACTGTCAAATGTTGTATAGTAAACAAGTAAACAAGTTTTTTTGTCTCTTTTCAACCCCTTTGCTGTTTGATAGTTCGTATCGCAAAACAACAATAAAAAGCCCTGTTGTTTGTTTTATTGTACAATTGTTGTAATCTCGCGGCTACCTGCTATAAATATACCTTGGCTTAATCGTTCATTTAGGTGACCGGTCATTAACGTTCAATTCAAAACAGTGAACGAGTTCGTTCACTTCGTTCAGTCGTTCATTTCGGGTCACTTGTCTTTTGGGTCAGTTTATCTTTTGTGTTAGTCGGTCTTTTGTGGATTTCGTTCATTCATTCACAATTGATTGAATACGGCAATGTGTTAAAAGAAACAAGTATAGCATATTTGTTTGATGTTACACTCAAAATATTATGTAGGTAAATTCAAAATAATATTAAGTTTGAAAAACTGAAATTTCATTTAAAATAAAGGAATTTTGCGTCTTTTTTTTAATGTTAATTTTAAAACGGAGAAATTCTTTAAAAATTAATAAATTTTTCTGTTATTTCAATGTACAAACTACAAAAAATACATTCAAAGGTTTTTTCAATTAATTTTAACTCAATTTAAATTACATACTAAAACAGCTAAAACAGTATTTATACCTGTCATTATTACCTACCAAATCAGCGAAAAATTTGTGTTTTTTAATTTATGTGCACATGTTCCTATAAGTATGTAAATAATAAAATTATTTAAAATATCTTTGCAGTTAAGTATTTCAGTTTTATTTTATGCATAAGAAATAACTGAACATAAATTTTTTGGAGAAACATATAGAAATAGTTAAAGAATTAGTTTAATTATAAAATAACAAATTTTATTAAGTTTTAACTCTACGGAAAATGATTTTAGTAAATTACATTCAGTTACTGTACAACTTTTTGAGTGTACCCAAAAATAGAAAACAATAAACGAAAAATTCTGAGTTGTTTTTTGGTTTACCCAACAACTGATTGAAAAGAAACAATACTATTAAAATGTTTATGTTGTACCAGTATACTATATTTGTTTCTTTTAACACATTGCCAGTGGCAATTTGCCACATTGTTTAGAAAATTTCATAGTACAATCTGGGCTGCCATATGTAGTGATTTCTCGCTAAACGTGGCGGTTTTCATACTTGTTTGGTGTTCTCATATTCTAACAGCCGTATTCATAAAAAAATCATAATTCAGGTTTTAGATGAATTTTAGTTAAAAAACATTTTAAGCCTAAAAAAGCTTTTTTTTAAATTCGTATTCATAATCAGTTTTACCGTATTTTTTAATTTGATGGTGGCAACGCTATCTCTTTTATTTGTCACATGAATCATAATGATGTAAAACAGTGGTTATTAATTCATACTCGCATTCGTATCTAAAATTTTTTTTGTCGTGTGTGGGAAAAAAATTGTTTTTTATATATGAATAGTTGTCTCTTACTGAGCTACCGAAATAAGTGCGGAAGCGTTTTTTGTATGTCAAAACTTCTTATTTGCATACAATTTATACGAAACAAACCATTAAAATGCGAATTAGAAACCACCCGGCTGATAAATCTTATTTTACAGATCGCTATGTCGGTTTGTTTTATTGAAATTGTATTTAAATAAAATTTTAATTTTTAAAAAAACGCTTGCCGCTTTTGTTTAGGTTGTTCAGTTATATTTAAAAAAATAAAGAGTTCTAACAAAACAAAACAAAGTGCAATTTAGATGATGATTTTATTGCTGATATCAAAAAGTATTCAAATAACGAGTTTTATTTTATTTATTTTGATCGTTTACACATCACTAGTTCATAATGTACAATTAATAATTTTTTGAGCTTTAATTTGTGAAATTGAAAAATATATTAATAATATACATTTTTCATACATACATATTTTTGAATTTCATTTTATTTTTAATGTTTAAATACATAATAATATATTGTCTTAAAATTTCTCGCAAAAATGTTCAAAATGACCATAAACACACAGCAAAAAGCAAAAATGTCATTTAAAAACAGGTTTAAACAAGGGTCGAACCAATTTTAAAATTCGCTTATTTACACAAGGTTTAAAATAGGGTTTTTAAGGTAATATTCGTTTATGAATACAATTTTAACGATTTATGCTTAAAACAGATTTGAAATGGAGTTTAAAATGTTTATGAATACGGCTGTAAATGTTTAGGTAACTTTATTTAAAGAGAAATAATTACTTAAAAAATTTTACTGCCTGTTTTTCGAACTTATAATGTCATTAATCAATTTATATGATATAAAAGCATGTTGCTTGTCAATACATGTTAGATGTATAATAACTTTACACAGTTAACCATGCATTGTCATCCAAACTGAACATATGTTACAAAATGTCAGCTAAATCGGTTCGAGTAATCTGCTTTAAATTTGAGTTGCAAGATTTTACCCACAAACATACATTGCAAGTTAAAAAAAAGCAATTTAAATGCATAAGTAGATTCTTATAAACTAATATTTTTTTTTATTTTACCAGTCTTTTGCCTGTAATTTCTACAAAAAGAAATCTAGCAGTGCATAGTAATTAATAGTATAAAAGCTGTCATTTTTTAATGAAAACTGAAGGATAAAACATATATGCTAAATGATTATTGAAATAGGTAAAGATAAGTGCGGGTTCCCACACGTCAAGTTTGACTCGTCAAGTCTTGAGTTTTTTGGAGAGAGGGGAAATGAAATGGCATTCTCTTTTCCCTTCTCTCATAAAAGCTCAAGACTTGACGAGTAAAACTTGACGTGTGTGAACCGGCACTAACTGTTAGGTATGAACACGACCAGCTTTCTTTTTTAAAAATTAGGGTAATCATTAATAAACGAATGCTTTAGTTATATCTACATTAAAAATGGGCTTTCCGTAATAATTTCGTGCTCTAAAACTTGACTAAGCTTTAATTAATAAAGTTGTCGAATATTGAATTTGGTTATTTATTTTAAGGTCTAATTTAAAAAATAAATGAAATAAATATGTATAAAATTTTTTGCTCAAATAAAAAATTTGCATTTGGCGGGTTTTATATTAAGAACGGCAACGCTCATGTAAAATTGTAAATAGCAGCCAGGGTTGTCGGATTAATTTTGATCTTTTTTGACAAATTTATTGTTCAAAATCGCCAAAGCCTTTTTTTGCGTTTTTGACAATATAAAATATATCTTTAACAGTTTTAAAAATATTTTTTATAAATCCTAAAAAATAAATATCTTCCTATTTGCTAAAATTTGCCAAAATGGGAAAAAGTCGCGTTGATACATAAATTGTTTAATTAAAATGTTTGGTGAACACAAAAAAGGTACAATAGTTTACAATAGTCTAACTAAAGCAGCAAAACGATTTCTTGTGGTTAGTATTAAATAAATATTGGATATATATCTAAAATGCTATACATTTCACCGATAAGGCATTCTTACTGTTGTTTTGGAAAACAATGTGTACGATTCAGTTATCATGTGAAGGTATTAACGTGCTATTTACATTCATATAATTTATAGCTCGTAATAATGTGCCAAGAAGTTTATACTGCACTCAATTTTGAAAGCGAGTTTTAGTGGAGTTAATTATTAAAAATAACTCTTTCAACACAGACATTAACAATTGGAATAACATGCACATAAAGAGTTCTTTAAAATGGTACGTACCGGACGTATCCTTATAGCTATATACATTGAAATAGTATTTCCAAATAACAAACGGTAAATTTGTATACGAGTCTCAAAACAAATTCATGGCTTATACTATGCTCACACTTGGGTTCTTTAACTCTGCTTAACGTTTTTTTTTTTTTTTTTTTTCTTAAATAATTCATAAATTTTTACAATTTTATCATTAATATGTTTAAAATAATCTTCTGATAACCTTATAAAGTATTTTTTATCCATTTTTAATACTTAAAAGAAATATTAATTTGTTTGTTGGGTTTTTTTCTTAATAATCTGTCATCTTAATCATCTCTAATGTAATAACATTTAGCTTAAACGCGTTTTAAAACCCATTAGACCCAATTTACACTAGGGACATTTCTTGCAGAGTGTTTAGTACATGACTATCTGTACTGGACATTTTTTTCATTTCTCTTTCTTACTTTTTGTAGTTTACATACAAGTATTAATTTCCGTCTGACTTCTAATGTTTCATATGTAAACGCTTCAGGTAAAATTAAAAGAAAATTCAAAAAATATCCGGCAAGAAATGTCCCTAGTGTAAATTGGGACTAACTGCCTATTTCACGATGTCACTCGAACGTATACGTTCGCAAAAATAACATATAAATCAAAAACAAAATTAAAAAATTTGTTTTTGGTTTACATGTAAACGTTCGATTGACATCGTGAAATAGGCAGTTAGTATTATCAAATTTACAACAAAATCGCCATATATTTTAAAATCAGCCAAAAATAAATCGCATGTCGCCAAATTGAAAATTAAGTCGCCAAGAAACTTGACAACCCTGATCGTATTATGAAAATGTGTAAAAGAATGTGGCAATGAGTAAATGAAATAAGAATATTATTCTGGCATCACATATACATCACAATAGTATTGTTGTTTCTTTTCAACCAGTTGTTTGGTCAACAAGTGACCGACTGACTAAAAAGCACAGAGTATACAGAGGCGTCACGAGACAGAAAATATTGTGTTTTTTTCTGTCTTTTTCTTCGAAAGCTGCCCTTTTTGCGTTTTTTGTTTTGATTATGCAATTTGTGTAGATAGTAGCGGCCTGTTTTTACGCATTGTCACTTCACTAACAAAAAACGTTTTCTTTCTCTTTCTTCGAAAGCTGCCCTCGCGAATGATTTAGGCATTTTTCATACGTCACTTTTTTCATCTCTGTGTACTTTGTGCTAAAAAGACCTAAGTGATCCATGCAAGTGACCGATTGAACGGAATTGAAGATGAAACTGAACGGCCGTTCATCGTTCATCTGACTGACCCGTTCAATTGAACTAGTTCGTTCATGACCGACACAACTCTACTATAAATCGCTGAAAACCACCCTTTTTGAAATAAAATTATTGAAATATTATAAAACAAACAAGTAAAAATAGCTAAATTTTTTTAATAATAGGTAAATTTAGCTATAAATCGCTGAAAACCACCCTTTTTGAAATAAAATTATTGAAATATTAAAAACCAAACAAGTAAAAATAGCTACATTTTTTAAATAATTGGTAAATTTAGCTATAAATCGTTAAAAACCACCCTTTTTGAAATAAAAATATTGAAATATTATAAAACAAACAAGCAAAAATAGCTAAATTTTTTTAATAATAGGTAAATTTAGCTATAAATCGCTGAAAACCACCCTTTTTGAAATAAAATTATTGAAATATTATAAAACAAACAAGCAAAAATAGCTAAATTTTTAAAATAATTGGTAAATTTAGCTATAAATCGCTGGAAACCAACCTTTTTGAAATAAAATTATTGAAATATTAAAAACCAAACAAGTAAAAATAGCTAAATTTTTTAAATTATTGGTAAATTTAGCTATAAATCGTTAAAAACCACCCTTTTTGAAATAAAAATATGGAAATATTATAAAACAAACAAGCAAAAATAGCTAAATTTTTAAAATAATTGGTAAATTTAGCTATAAATCGCTGAAAACCACCCTTTTTGAAATAAAATTATTGAAATATTATAAAACAAACAAGCAAAAATAGCTAAATTTTTTAAATAATAGGTAAATTTAGCTATAAATCGCTGAAAACCACCCTTTTTGAAATAAAATTATTGAAATATTTAAAACCAAACAAGTAAAAATAGCTAAATTTTTTTAATAATAGGTAAATTTGGCTATAAATCGCTGAAAACCACCCTTTTTAAAATAAAATTATTGAAATATTATAAAACAAACAAGCAAAAATAGCTACATTTTTTTAATAATAGGTAAATTTAGCTAAAAATCGCTGAAAAACACCACCCTTTTTTAAATAAAAATATTGAAATATTATAAAACAAATAAGCTAAAATAGCTAAATTTTTTAAATAATAGGTAAATTTAGCTATAAATCTTTAAAAACCACCCTTTTTGAAATAAAATTATTGGAATATTATAAAACAAACAAGCAAAAATAGCTAAATTTTTTTAAATAATAGGTAAATTTAGCCATGAATCCCTGAAAACCAACCTTTTTGAAATAAAATTATTGGAATATTATAAAACAAACAAGCAAAAATAGCTAAATTTTTTAAATAAAAGTTAAATTTAGCTATAAATCTCTAAAAACCACCCTTTTTGAAATAAAATTATTGAAATATTATAAAACAAAGACAATTAAAATAGCAAAATTTTTTAAATAATAAGTTAATTAAGCTATAAATTGCTAAAAACCATCTTTTTTTAAATAAAATTATTTATTCCAGTAAAATTTTATTAAAAATCGCTGGATTTGACGAGAAAATAGCTGAATTAGCAGCAGTGTAGAAAGAACACACAGAGTTGCATATTACCAGCGTTACCATTTGTCATGTTATTTTTTTTTATAAGTATTTTTAGACGTAAAAATGTTTAAAATTTTTATTAAGATTTTCATATAAAATTATAAACTAAAATTTGCAGTATATTAGATGAAAGGATGCAATCTTAGATAGTATCTGTCCTTTATTTTTTTTTAATTTTGTTTAATTTTGTTTACTCCATATATACTTCATACCTTAAAGATCCCAATTACTTATATTCTTTTAGGTGCTAAAGTATCTAAAGATGATGAAATCGATTTTAGAGTTAACTCTTCAAAGTCTTATGTTGAATTATGTAATGTTCTGTTCAAATGTTCGATTTTGATAACGCCCTTATGAAACACGTTATAGTTTTACTTTTAACTACTTTAAGCACTTTTTATTCAATAATAAATTTTGGTTCTAACAATTTTTTTATTATATTTTATATAATATACCCTTCACCTCGAAAACCAATTAGAAACTTTGTTTTTTTGTCTTCGCCATAATCTTAGCTATAAACTAGGAGAAGGAAAGCTTTAAAAAAAAATGGCCCTGAAAAACTGTAGTTAGTGCATTAAAATTGCTAAAATATAAAATTTTTATAAATATTTCACAATTTTTGGTCAATTGTCCAAATATTTAAGGATATCGACTTCAAACTCTTTCTCGTGTGGAATTTCTCGAAGCACTTATCGCAACCAACGAAACCCTTTTGCGTTTTGCTAGTTTTTGTGTTTTTTTTCTCATGTCAAAATCTCGGCTAGAAATTATTTTTGCTACAATTGTTGCCTACAGAATATAAGGAGAAAAAAGTAGAACAAAATAATCCGAAAAATTGCATCTAATGCCTCAAAAATGCTAAAATGTAGAAAAATTTTAATTTATATATTTTTTTGCACCATTTTTGGCCTTTAGCTGCCACACGGTAATCTTCAGAAAAAATAGTCTCTAATGCATAATTCCTCATATATCATTCCTAGAAAATGCATTTTTTCACATTTTTCAGTTGTATTTTTTATCGGAAATTCGTGAAATTTATGAAAAACATATGTTGCAAACAAACAAATAAGCAAATAAACAAATAAGCAAATAAACAAATCAACAAATAAACAAATAAGCAAATAAACAAAAAAACAAACAAGCAAATAAACAAACAAACAAACTAACAAAAAAACAAATAAACAGATAAGCAACTAAGCAAATAAACAAATAAGCAAATTAACAAATTAACAAATCAACAAATAAACCAATTAACAAATACACGAACAAACGAATAAACAAATTAAAAAATAAGCAAATAAACAAATTAACAAATTAACAAATAAACAAATAAACAAATTAACAATTTAAAAAATTAACAAATAAACAAATAAACAAAAAAGCAAATTAACAAATAAACGAACAAACGAATAAACAAATTAACAAACAAACAAACAAATTAACAAATAAACGAACAAACAAATTAACAAATAAAAAAATAAACAAATAAGCAAATTAACAAATTACTTAATAAACAAATACCCAAATAAACAAATTAACAAATTTAAAAATAAACAAATTAACAAATAAACAAATACCCAAATAAACAAATACACAAATAAACAAATACCCAAATAAACAAATTAACAAATAAACAAATACCCAAATAAACAAATTAACAAATACACAAATAAACAAATACCCAAATAAACAAATTAACAAATAAACAAAAAAACATATAAACAAACAAACAAATAAACAAATTAACAAACAAACAAATAAACAAATTAACCAATTAACATATAAACGAACAAACTAATAAACAAATTAATAAATAAACAAATAAACAAATAAGCAAATTAACAAATAAACAAATAAACAAATAAACAAATTAACAAATAAACGAATAAAAAAATAAACAAATTAACAAATAAACGAATAAAAAAATAAACAAATTAACAAATAAACAAATAAACAAATTAACAAATAAACGAATAAACAAATTAAAAAATAAACAAATAAACAAATACCCAAATAAACAAATTAACAAATAAACAAAAACACATATAAACAAACAAACAAATAAACAAATTAACAAACAAACAAATAAACAAATTAACCAATTAACATATAAACGAACAAACTAATAAACAAATTAATAAATAAACAAATAAACAAATAAGCAAATTAACAAATAAACAAATAAACAAATTAACAAATAAACGAATAAACAAATTAAAAAATAAACAAATTTACAAATAAACAAACAAACAAATAAACAAAAAAGCAAATAAAAAAACTAACAAATTAACAAATTAACAAATAAACAAATTAACAAATAAAAAAATAACAAATTAACAAATTAACAAATTAACAAATAAAAAAATAAACAAATTAACAAATAAACAAATAAACAAATTAACAAATAAACGAATAAACAAATTAAAAAATAAACAAATAAACAAATTTACAAATAAACAAACAAACAAACTAACAAATAAACAAAAAAGCAAATAAAAAAAATAACAAATTAACAAATTAACAAATAAACAAATTAACAAATAAAAAAATAACAAATTAACAAATTAACAAATAAAAAAATAAACAAATTAACAAATTACTAAATAAACAAATAAACAAATACCCAAATAAACAAATTAACAAATAAACAAATAAACAAATACCCAAATAAAGAAATTAACAAATAAACAAACAAACAAATAAACAATTACCCAAATAAAGAAATTAACAAATAAACAAACAAACAAATTAACAAATAAACAAACAAACAAATTAACAAATAAACCAATAAACAAATAGGCAAAAAAACAAATAAATAAACAAATCAACAAATAAACAAAAAAACCAATAAACAAATTAACATATTAAGAAATTAACAAAAAAACAGAAATTGATACTTTAGTATCACAACGGTAACATTGTTTTCCAATAATCACAGCGGTAGCACTGTTTTTCAATAATGAAAAACATGATGGCGGATTAAAAAACGCAGTTTTTTATGAAATATGTGGCAACAAAAATGTTCATATGCATAGTGTACAGATTCGGCACTTTTCCTTTAAATGTACACAATGTACACTGTTGCCAACTTTTTTTGAATATTTCCCGCCAAATCCGACGTCAAAACCGCTAGAAACCGCTAAATATTTTATTTAGCGGGAATTTTTTTAAAAATACCGCTAAAACCTAAACATTTTTTAAAGTTTTATATAAATCAAATGACGCACAGACAGACGGACATGGCTTAATCGAATTGATTTACGCAATTTTTGGTAATTATTTGCCGTTTTAAGGCCTTAGATAAAATTAGTTACATTAAAGTAAGTGCTTGGGTTCTGTCGAGACAATTAGGATCAATAGCTTACCTTACCTTACCAAGCTTAAAGTTGTGGATTGTTACATACAGCCCTAACAAAATACTAACTGAAAATCGAAAAAAAATGGCATATACAATCTTCAGTTCACTAACGGCCATTTTCACCAAGTTCGGTTAAAACTAAATTTCAATTAAAGTTCCGGTTACCAATATGTTTTGACAGCTATAACCGATAGTTAATTGTAACCGAACTTGGTGAAAATGGCCGTAAAGCAATAAAAGAAATTAAAACCGTGAACCTAAACAAATAGTTTTTAGCCAGAAAAACGAAAAGAAAAAGTAAAAAATATGTAAATTTTAAATTTGAGAAAGGTTTTTGTAGCGAAATTGAGCCGGTGAGAGTTGTTTGAAAACCGCTAGATTTCCCGCTTACCGCTAAAACGTATTTTTTCCCGCGATTGACATTCAAAAACGCTAGATTTAGCGGGAAAATCTCTAAATTGGCAACAGTGACAATGTAGAGCAATGTACCCTAAAAATACGCTTTATGCTAAAAACGATTTTCCTCCGATTTTTCTAAGAATAAGGGCAAAATATTTGAATCTATATGCCCGATTTTCAAAAATTTTGTAGATTCCGTTAAAAAAAGTGAAAAAATTTCACGTTCCCGAAATACACTCTGTGAATATATATATATATATATATATATATATATATATATATATATATATATATATATCTATATATATAAAAATGAAAAATGTTTGTATGTTTGTGTGTTTGTGTGTTTGTTTGTTTGTTTGTTGGCTTATAGACTCCGAAACTACTGAACCGATTTTCCTGAAATTTTTACAGTAACATCACGTGAGCCCTAAAAATAAAATAGGCTACTTATTTTTTCGATAGGGGCAGGGGAATTGGTACCCCCCATAGGATGCCAATATTTATTATCGCATATCTTAAGAGCCGCTGGACGCATTTTGCTGTACTTTTTGTAGTAGGATCTTCTGAGCCCCGAAATTGAAATAAAATGAAAGCGGGGGTATTTGAATCCCCCATAGGACGCCAATGTTTAACATCGCATATCTTAAGAACTGTTATAGTGAGAATGTTCAAACTTTCTAGAAGTCACTCTTATGGTATACTACACTTTTGAAAATAAAAATAAAGCGGGTAGGCGCAGGGGGGGAAATACCTCCCATAGGATGCATACATTAAATATCGCTCAACTGAAGAACTATTAAAGGGAGAGTCTTCAAACGTGGTTTAAGCTACTATTATAGTAAACTATAAATTTTCAATATAAAAATGGGCGGGGTAGACAGAGGAGGAGCAGTTCCCCTCATAGATAGAAATGTAATGAAGAGCCGCTGCAAGCAATTTGTTGAACTTTTGGTAGTAGGATCTTCTGAGCCCCAAAATTGAAGCAAAATAGCAGCGGGGGAAGTGTTAACCCCCATAGGACGCCAATGTTTAATATCGGATATCTTAAAAACTGTTATAGTGAGAATGTTCAAACTTTGTAGAAGTCACAGTTATGGTATACTACACTTTTGAAAACAGAAATAAAGCGGGTATGCGCAGGGGGAAATATCTTCCATAGGATGCATATATTCAATATCGCTCAACTTGAGAACTATTGAAGGCAGAGTCTTCAAACGTGGTTAAAGCTTCTATTATGGTAAACTATAAATGTCAATATAGAAATGGGCGGGGTAGCCAGAGGAGGAGCAGTACCACTCATAGATAGCATTATTAATAAGAGCCGCTGCAAGCAATTTGTTGAACTTTTGGTAGTAGGATCATCTGAGCCCCAAAATTGAAACCCCCATAGGACGCCAATGTTAAATATCGCATATCTTAAGAACTGTTAAAGTAAGAATGTTCAAACTTAGTAGAAGTCACTCCTATGGTATACTACACTTTTGAAAATAAAAATAAAGCGGGAATGCGCAGGGGAAAAAACATTCCATAGGATGCATATATTAAATATCTCTCAACTGAAGAAGTGGTTAAAGCAGTGTAGCGAAGCGCACCGGGTTAAGCTAGTATATATATAAAAATGAAAAATGTTTGTATGTTTGTTTGTTTGTTTGTATGTTGGCTTATAGACTCCTAAACTGCTGAACCGATTTTCCTGAAATTTTTACAGTAGCATCACGTGAGCCCTAAAAATAAAATAGGCTACTTATTATTTTCGATAGGGGCAGGGGAATTGGTACACCCCATTGGATGCCAATATTAAATATAGCATATCTTAGGAGCCGCTTCACGCATTTTGTTGAACTTTTGGTAGTAAAATCTTCTGAGCCCCAAAATTGAAATAAAGTAGCAGCGGGGGGGAAGTGGTTTCCCCCATAGGACACCAATGTTTAATATCGCAAATTTTAAGAACTTTTATAGTGAGAATGTTCAAACTTTGTAGAAGTCACTCTTATGGTATACTACACTATTGAAAATAAAAATAAAGCGGGAAGGCGCAGGGGGGAAATACCTCCCATAGGACGCATATATTAAATATCGCTCAACTGAAGAACTATTAAAGGGAGAGTCTTCAAACGTGGTTAAAGCTACTATTATGCTAAACTATAAATATCAATATAAAAATGGGCGGGGTTGACAGAGGAGGAGCAGTACCCCTCATAGATAGAAATATAATTAAGAGCCGCTGCACGCATTTTGTTGAACTTTTGGTAGTAGGATATTCTGAGCTCAAAAGTTCAAATAAAATAGCAGCGGGGGAAGTGGTACCCACCATAGGACGCCAATGTTTAATTTCGCATATCTTAAGAACTGTTATAGGGATAATGTTCACACTTTGTAGAAATAACTCTTATGGTATACTACACTATTGAAAATAAAAATAAAGCGGGAAGGCGCAGGGGGGAAATACCTCCCATAGGACGCATATATTAAATATCGCTCAACTGAAGAACTATTAAAGGGATAGTCTTCAAACGTGGTTAAAGCTACTATTATGGTAAACTATAAATTTCAATATAGAAATGGGTGGGGTAGCCAGAGCAGTACCCCTCATAGATAGAAATATTAATGAAAGCCGCTGCAAGCAGTTTGTTGAACTCATTGTAGTATGATCTTCTGAACCCCAAAATTTAAATAAAATAGCAGCGGAGAAATGTTAGACCCCATAGGACGCCAATGTTTAATTTCGCATATCTTAAGAACTGTTATAGTAAGAATGTTCAAACTTAGTAGAAGTCACTCCTATCAAAGACTATAAATATATAAAGATGTTGCACTTAGTACATTTGAAATTTTCAAAAATGTTGTGCTTCTTAATGATGAAAGCAAAAACTTCGTGCTCACATTCAGAGAACTAAAGAGAGCAAGAAACCACATGCATTAATACATACACATGTTTGCTGTTTTTTCCAGCCAAAGTGTGTGTGTGTTTTTTTTTTTCGTTGAAACCGGTTTTTGGTATTTTTTTAATTGATTTCGTTTTGTTTTCAAACAATTTATGTGCAAATAACCTACGTAAGAGCGAATGAGACCAATTGCGTAATTGTAGGGCAGCAGTATGTGTTTTATTTTTGTAAAAATTAAACTACATATATCGATTTGCACGAGGGTTTTTTCCCGGGATTTCCCGTCCCGGGAATTTCAATAATTATATTTCCCGCTTTCCCGGGATTTTTCATGCGGGATCCCGGGAAATAAAAAATTCCTCATAGTTTAAGAAAACAGCTATTTATACTTTGAAATTTAGTTGTCTATTCTCTTAAAATAAGCATCTGTGGATGGGTTGTCGATTAGATCAATTACAAGAAGTGAGTACATATGTAAATCAATGTCTCCAGCTGCCGTATTCTGTAATTCGCTTAGCTAAAGCTAAATCTCGATCGCTAAAATTCCTTAGAGAAAACAAAATTAAAAAATTTTAGCGATGACATTAAAAGCTAAAATTGCGGCAAATTAAATTTGTATTACATTGCCAAATTTAGCAATGCACGTTACTGAATTACATTTGTAGCCAAAAATTGCTAAATCAACTTTATAGATTTTAAGCGATAGAGATTTAGCTTTAGCGAATTACGGCTGCTGATGCAATAAATCTACTTAAAGCAGAATAGTCAGTGCAACAGTTGATAATTAATAAATTTAGTGAAGTGAAAAGTTAATAAAGAACATTAACTCAAACTAAGATGCAGGTAGTAAAGTTTAATTGTCCATGGACAAGTCTTAAAAATAGCAGATACCTAAACATATAGCTCCTTTATTGTAACATAGTCATATCTACAAAAACAAATGAACTTGGGCAAAATGCGATTAAAGTTTTCCAAATGTACCGATTTAAAGATATATTTTGCTATAACTTCGGTTCAGTTTGAGATAAAATACTAGAAGGCATAAAGGAACACTTTGCTTAAATAACTTACAATTTTTGATTTTTTGAGATATGACTATGTTGCAATGGTGATTAATATGTTTATTAGGTGATAAACACAAATTGTTTTCAATTTGTGTTGGTTTATATAACCTTGAAGTGCGGGGAAACCGAAATAAAAAAAAATTTGGAAACTCGTGTAAGATATTACAACATACAATTTGAAAAACACATTGTCCTAAAGATTACAGATAGACCTAATGAAATGAAAAGGTTTGTAAGAGGTTGATTCTATTTTCTGCATGAACCTTGACATATGTACATTTGACTGATATAGACGTTGTTTATAAAAAAATGCTTCTTATTGTGAATCAATAGGCTTCTACAACGGTGCACTTTTAACTATTAATCCAACCTCGGTAAAAAAATGAACGAAATTTTTCGGAAACATGGTAATTAGTAAATAAAATAATCAATATACTTTTTGACGACTTACTAAGCGCTTTGAGTGTGTCAGAAAGTTATTTCCTAAGCCGTTAAAAAATGTTAACATATTTATTTAAAATATTTTATCTATTTTATGAATTAACTTTTTGATCTCATATCTTGAGTACCTCAATTTGTGTTTGTTTTTATTATTGTTTTATGAATTAAATTGTTATGTTTATCTTAATTTTTTATCTTGTATCTATAGCATAATAATAATACGGAATTTACATATAAAACCGTAAGGTAATAATAATTCAAGTTCCTCTTTTAATCTTCATTTAATTTTGTAGTATTTAAGGATTTCTTTTACTTACTTTGTAAACAAGTTACCTTACGTTTTTTTATAAAAGTTTTTTTCATTATTTAAAAACAAATTTACTGTGTATTATTTATATGGAGCGGGATCCCGGGATCCCGGGAAATTCAAAAAAATTTCCCGCTTTCCCGGGAATCGAAAAACTCCGGGAAAAAAAACTCTAATTTGCACCGAATTATAATTCCATTTTTTAGATTATTTAATTACGTACTTACCATGTGTGTATGTATACATTAGGGCGGGTTGATTTGTATGGAAGAAAAAAAATTAAAAATCGTATAGCAAAAATGTAATATACATAAAATTCTAAGAAAATTCTCCGAAGAAACCATGGGTCTAAAATAAAATCCTAATCCGCGCCTCTCGACTTGAAAATTTTTTTACTTGGCTGAAAATTTGTTTTAATGTAAAAAAAATTTTTAGTGTAAATAAATAAAAAGTGCAAAAGAACTACGTTACTAAACAATTTTATTCTAAAAATTCGATTTCTTTTTGGAAAAAACTATTTTTTAAAAAATTTTTTTTTTTTTGCAAAGCCGGGCATATAAATTTTCAAGTCAAGAGGCGCGGATTAGGATTTTATTTTAGACCCATGGTTTCTTCGGAGAATTTTCTTAAAATTTTATGTAGATTATGCATCTAATTTGCACAAAGCTAAATTATTTACATACAAAGATGATATACTTGGCAAAAGATGAAATTTGATACCCATATTGCCCTATTTAAAACAAAGGGTTACCACCCCATTGCATTTTTGTCAAAACACGAACTAGCACGAATTTCAAAAAAAGCTGAGACACGTATTTAATTAAATCGACTAAAGATTAAAATATGTTAATTTGGCACTATTATTACAAACAACCACGAACCAAAAATTCAAAAACCGTTTTTTTTTCAGAAAGTCCTTAAAAAAAAACGACATGGATGATCGTCCTTGGACAAATTTTATATACAGTTAGACGCGCCTTAAAAAAACCTTTCTTACGATACCCTTGTATATGTTGGTAAGGACACAGATTCTTAAAGTAACAAAACATGAAAAAATAGACACTTTTTCAAACTCACTCACGAGAGGTCAACCCTGGAGCCGAAACATTTAATATGTAATCTTAAAAAAGTCCAAGGTTCATTTTTAGGAGGGTACATCGAGCACTTTTTTGGTGAGTCGCTCTAATGTACGTCATTCACCTCAAACCAAAGAGAATAAATTGAATTTTTGGTACTACTCACGCATTGCTCAACAATAAACTTTTTTATGCCTTTCATTTCTTTATTTTGTAAACATATTTTTTCAAAGACCTTTATGTATGTATATGAATTTTACAAACTTCAAAAAATAAGTCAGAGGGGGCACACAAACCTCCAAAGTCGGATTCTTTTTGATAATTTTTTGCATGAATAAACTTTTCTGAAGGATATGACAAAATTTGCGCTGGTTTTATTATATCCATACGACATTTAACGCATGATATTCGTTGTACTAAGTAACCAACAAAATATCGACTCGATGTTAATTCTATTGGCACATTGTTGGATGTAAAAGAATCAGCATCTTCATTAAAATATTTTTCATTTTCATTGTATATACATATCTGCGATTTCTATTTCAGGGGTGTGAGTACTCTCTGATGTAGTGCCAGTACTTTGAGTATCTTCTAAAAAAACTCGATTACTACTTTGACTGTTTTAATAGTTAAAATTTCAATGATCCCAACCCGCTGAAGCGTGGGTTAAGGCTTAATAATAAAACTTGGGAAGTACTGCAAGAGCTAGTTTCGTACATACAGCAAGTTGAATATCTCGGTAACAAAATATTCTGCATCAGTGGACTAATCGAAACCACCAGTGGTATATTATCGTTCATATGTACGCGCCAAAGGTGGCCATTGCAAAAACCCTTCTGTTCACGAATTCAACATCGCAATGGCCAAGCTTTTATTTTTAAAAATAATGCAATTTAGTTCCTCAAATTGTGCAGAAGACTACGTAATATTCGGGGCTAGTTGGTAGTGCTTCTTGCTTTATCTTGTAAAAACATTTTTGCAGACCTTTAAAAGAATTTTACAAACTTCAAAAAGTAAGACGGAGGGAGCACACAAACTTCCAAAGCCTGAATCTGTTGCATAATTTGTGATAATAATTTGTTGTAATAATAAATAAAATTGGATTTTTATTATTGCCCTACAATTAAAATCTGTCACATTTGTTCCCGACGTTTCGTCGATTGTTTGTCGACTTTTTCAAGGGATTGTAAAATGAAAATTTAATCACATTAAAAAGTTTTAGTTGTACTCAGGATCATACAAATATAAACATTAATTTTAATATTTAAAAAATACATATTACTTTAAACTTTAAATATATCACAGCTTAAGTAAGAATTTAATAATCTCTTTTATTACCCAAACAAAAATTTTTTTTTTGTTTTTTAATCAATTTTTGCTTTGTCAGCATTTTTGACAGCCGCCTATTAAATTACAAAAAAATACATGGGACTTTTTGTAGTTATAGATTTGCACTTACCTTGTTAAATTCGCCTTGGCTACTTTCGAACCTAGGCCCCAAGGCGAATTCAACAAGGTAAACTCAACTCGTCAGCCGTTCATCAGCTGTATCCACAAAAATCATGAAACGTCAAAATATTGTTTTGTTTTTATACTGAAATTTGACAACAAGTAAGAAAATTGCAAAAACAAAATACATGGAGCTAATTCGCCTTGCTTTGTAGTTGTAGAGTTGCACTTACCTTGTATAAATTCGCCTTGCTAGGCCCATTGAAAAGGTCTGCGCAAGAAGCCTGATGATCATTGTTAATGTTCTTTTAAGTTGTCAAAAGTTGTTTACATTTTGCTTACATGTGCATGTATACGTTTGTTTACGGCGGATTTTAGCGACTTGGAACATATTTATTTTTTAAGATTTGTAAAAAATATTTTTAATAATTTAAATCATCTATATTTTATTGTCAAAAAGTTTAAAATAAAGTCTTTGGCGATTTTGGCGATTTTTGACATTGAATTTGGCGAAAAAGGTCGCAATCGACATGACAGCCCTGGTTACAAATAGTACATAACATGGTGGAATAAGCAGGTGGCATCGTTACGGCAACAAATACAACATTACAACAAAAATGGAAATTATATCACCGTTTACGTCAAAAAATAGTTTAAACCATGGTAGAATAATACAAGGTATAGTCATTAGAAATTTTGTTCTCAATTAGAAAACCCATAGAATGTCAAATTAATTTCAAACAAAAGAAAATGCCAAAAAGTAAAATAAATTAAAAAAAATTCAAACAAAAATTTAAAAATTAAAATAAAAAATGTTACTAATAGAATTTTTTAAATCAGACAAACAAATTTATAAAAAATGTTGCATATGCAATTGTTCTTTTGAACAAAAAAAGATCAATTTTATACATGTCCCGAAATAGAACGAAATTGTGGAGTGATTCATGCATGTTTCCTTTTGAAAACAGATTTTTTTTATCTGAATCAAAAACCAAAACGTGCTCGTTTGATGCGCAGTGCTATACCATCTATCATTGATGTAAAAGGAATAGACGAATTTCTGATGTATGCTAATAAATTCTCCGGTAACATTTTTTTTATTCATTTGTGTCCTTTATAATATTAATTTTTTTTACATAAATAAACAAAATTTTTTTCTATATCATTCGGTAATTTGTTTTATTTTTTATTCTATTTCTCTTGTTTGACATTACATGGGTAAAAAAATTGACAACTCTCTCTAATGAACCTACCTGGTACTTATTATACTATGGGTGCGTTCGTAAATGCATCACTGCGCTGTATCAGTGATTTCAAATCGTTATATATTTATCAGTGAAGTAAATGTGGACCAAAAAATTGTGAAATACTCCACAAAAATAATAGACATACAATAAAAAAAAAATATAATTATTTTTTATCGGCTTTATAAAAAGTTTGCTTTTCTGATGCAGCGCAGTGATGCATTTACGAACGCACCCTATGGTTTAAACAAAAATCAAAGCGTGCCGCTAAACGTGATGAAATAAATACATTTTTAGCCAATTTTTATTTAATTATGGGCAATACCTTATTCATTTTAATTTAAAATTATCAAAAACTTTAATAAAATACAATAATAACAGCATAATTCGTGGACTTTTTTTAAAGATAAACAAAACTTTGACATAAACCTACCCAAACAATGCAAGATCCAAGGTATATTTATAGCAGGTAGTCTCGGAAAGCCAGCTGGTTATTTTTTATTTGCTTGTTTTGCGATAAAAACTGTCAAATGTTGTATAGTAAACAAGTAAACAAGTTTTTTTTGTCTCTTTTCAACCCCTTTGCTGTTCGTATCGCAAAACAACAATAAAAAGCCCTGTTGTTTGTTTTATTGTACAATTGTTGTAATCTCGCGGCTACCTGCTATAAATATACCTTGGCAACAGGGTTGTCAGATGTGGCGATTTCTCGCCAAACGTGGCGATTTTCAAACTTGATTGGCGATCTAATATTCGATTTGGCGACATGGCGATTTTTTGGCGATATTTTAAAATAGTTGGCGATTTTGTTGGCTATTTTTGGTGAGCCATGCATTTGTTTTGAAACTCGTTAAATTCAATACGAAAAAATTATATTATTTTTATTCTAGTATTTTTATGTATGAAATTTAAGGCTTTTATAGTCAGTATGTATTTGAAACTAAATTGTGTTATTGCTTTAGTTGTTTCTTTGGCCAGAGTGATGAATGAATGTTATTTTTGTCAAGCTAATAGGGCCTACATTTCTTCAATGTAAATAAAATTAAATTTTTAATTACAATATTTTGTTCCCGACGTTTCGTCGATTGTTTGTCGACTTTTTCAAGGGATTGTTGTCTATTTAAAAATTATAAAACAATAAAATATGTACAATAATGTAACACATAAACAATAAAGACTTACAATATGGGATTTAATCACATTAAAAAGTTCCTAATGTACTCAGGAGCATACAAATATAATTTTAATAATTTTTATGTTATGTTGAAATGTTTGACGAATGTATTGAAAATCCAGGAGAAAATTATTTTTCATATTAAAAAAAAAAAAATTAATAAAGCGTGAATATACCTATTTCAAGTTTACGAACAATTCTCCATTATAAAATGTGGCAAATTATTATCACAAACAAAATTCGTTGTTATTAAAGATATTAATGAATCGTAACGTACTTTTGGATGTTTATGAAACACAATGGACAAAATGACCGTTTGTAATTGGATGATATTCCATCTTATTTTAATCAGTTTTCGCCAAAAGTCTATAGCTTTTAGGACACGTCAGGTACGTACCATTTTTAAGTACTTGCTTTGGCTGTTCATTGTATGGTGCTTAATCCAACTAGTAATGACTGTGTTCAAAATGTATTTTCAATAACGAACTTCACTAAAACTCTCCTTCTAAATAGAATGCAGTTCTTGAAGCGGTGTTACGAGTTATAAATTACTTTATGAATGTTAAATCTACATGATGCACTTCTTTTGTACCTTCGTTGAAAAAAATTTATTCACTTACAATGTATTTCAAAAAAGAAGACAAAAGGGAGTTTTGGCGCTGAAGTGTTTAGCGTTTTAGAAATATAATAGAACTCCACTACATACATACATAAATCCAATATTTGTTTAATACTAACCACAAAAATTCTTTCTTTGCTGCTTTTAGTAGACTTCTATTAAGTTTTTAATAGTGCAATGTTCCTTTTTTGTCTTCACTAATCATTTTTACTTGGTTCTAAATAAAAACTAAACATAAATATATATTATGGCGACTTTTTTAAAATTTTTGGCGGATTTTAGCGACTTGGAACAAATTTATTTTTTAAGATTTATAAAAAATATTTGTAATAATTTAAATCATCTATATTTTATTGTCAAAAAGTTAAAAATAAAGTCTTTGGCGATTTTGGCGATTTTTGACATTGAATTTGGCGAAAAAGGTCAAAATCGATCTGACAACCCTGCTTGGCAAGAGCATATAATCGTCATCTGGCGTAGTGCTGCCACCTGTTTATTCCACCATGGATGGGCCTTGTTTTGAACAATTTAGCACTTTTAATTTGAATACTTCTGGCAAGCCTGCTTGACAATTTCTTCTCAAATGAAAATAAATGTTGGAGAAAATTTCTTGATGTTTTATTCTAACTTGTAAAAACAAAACGAATACTCTTTATTTTGTATTGAAATTCGCGGAGGTGTGCAAAAACATCTAAATAAAAAAACAAACTAGAAAAACATTCAGAACTTACGTCATCAAAATAGCTTTTATAAGACAAGAATTGTGGGTTTAGGCCAGCAAAAGTAATAAAGAAACTTTAATTTTATCTGTTTATATGTATGTAGATAATAAACACATATGCCACACATTAACTAAGTGATTCTATTTTCTGTCTATACTTTTGTTTGTAATCCTAATAGATTGAAGACTTATTTCCATAAATTTTTGCACAGACGAATCAAGTTGGCACTTAATCAAAAGCATTAAGATGATTCATGTCGGCGAGAACACTTGGATATTGCGAATTTTTATAAGCGATCTACAAGTGGAGAAACAGTTGAGGGTGAAGGGGGATCAACATATTGGTGGAATTATGCTTCAATTGGTAGATCCGGAAAATCCCAAAGATTGGTCAGATCATGCCCTTTGGTGGCCAGAACGTAACATTTGGTTGACTAGAACTCGTTCTACTTTAGATCAAGTGGGCGTACAAGCTGATTGTTTATTGCATTTTACACCTATGCATAAAATTTTACGAGTACAAATGCCAGATTTGCGTTTCATTGATTGTAGGGTAGATTATTCTATTAAAACTTTTGCGGCGGTAGTGAATTTATGTAAAGATTTGGACATTAGACATCCTGAAGAGTTGTCACTGTGTAAACCTCTGGAACAGGAACATTTAAAAAAGAACTATGGAAAATATCCACAGAAAAAAGCTGCAATACCAGAAGCTAATGGTATGGTCTATTTACAACCCGCACCCGATACAAATTCTTTTATACCAATTAATTCTGCTTTCAAAGAAGGAAGCAACGGAAGCTTAGACAGAACTCATAATGGTAATTTATTATGTGCCCCTGTCTCTCCATATAACACAACTCCTAAAAAACCAGAAACTACACCCGGATCCCCAATTTCGTCACCAACTGGTACGTGGAAAAATAGTAGCAATGGCTACACAACCTATGATTCGTCTTCAAGTTTGAGCGATTACCAGGAGAATTTAGCAGCTTCACCAATATCCCCTAGTCCCGAGGTTAGGTCTCGACTAGTACGTCCCAAATCATTAATAGAAAAAGCCCGCATGAATGTAGGGTGGCTAGATTCTTCCCTATCAATAATGGAACAGGGAATAAGAGAATACGACACCTTGTTCTTACGGTTTAAATATTACACCTTTTTTGACCTGAATCCTAAATACGATCTTGTTCGTGTGAATCAGTTGTACGAGCAGGCTAAATGGTCTATTTTAAATGAAGAAATCGATTGCACTGAAGAAGAAAGTTTAATGTTTGCTGCCCTTCAATTTCAAATAAATCAACTTAATGAGTTTCAACCCTACCAAAATTCTGAATTAGAATCAACACTCAACGATAACGGAACCGATGATGATATTGATTCTGCGTTAAATGAATTGCAAATAACCTTAGAGGGTCCTAGTTCTAATGGTGATGGTAACATAACAAAAATTCCAGAACTATCAGATTATTTAAAATTTTTAAAACCCCGAAAATTTACCATGAAAGGTTATAGACGATATTTCTTCGCATATAGGGATTTGCATTTGCATCTTTATAAATCAGCCGATGATTCCCGCAGAGGAGCCCCAGTCATAACGATAAATTTAAGAGGTTGTGAAGTGACCCCGGATGTCAATTTATCACAACAAAAATTTTCAATACGTCTAGAGGTGCCGCCAGAAGGCAAAAGTGGTCCTAATACCGAAGTATGGATCCGATGTGAAACAGAAAATCAATATGCAAAATGGATGGCAGCATGTCGTTTAGCTGCTAAAGGTCGTTCTTTAGCCGACAGTTCATACGACAGCGAAGTTTCCAATATAAAAACCCTACTTAATCTTCAGAAGCCGGCACAAGGAGCAGCTGTAAATGTTGATCCACGTTCAATCGAAGTCTTGGATTACCTTCCATCAAAAATGTTAAGAAAACTATCAAGTAAGGCGGCCATCAAAATTTTGGAAGCACATGCCAATGTAAGCAAGCTGTCACTGATTGACGCAAAGTTAAAGTATATTCAAGCTTGGCAGTCATTACCTGACTTTGGAGTCTCTTTGTTTGTTATCAAATTTGATGGTCACAAAAAAGAAGAACTTTTGGGTGTGGCCCACAATCGTATTATGCGTATGGACTTAAATACCGGCGACCATATTAAAACCTGGCGATACAACACAATGAAAGCTTGGAATGTCAATTGGGGAATTAAATGTATGATGATTCAATTCAATGACGAAAATGTTGTATTTTCCTGTTTGTCAGCCGATTGCAAAGTTGTTCATGAATTCATTGGTGGTTACATTTTCATGTCAATGCGCTCAAAGGAAAACAATCAGACTTTAAATGAAGAAATGTTTCACAAACTAACCGGTGGATGGGTATAAATTTATTTTTATATTTATTGTTTTTACTAACAAAATATGACGCACATTAAATACTAAACCAGGTGTTCCTTTTTAATAACTTTTTAAAAGTTATAACAAGCAAACATTTATAATTGCCAAGGTGCCTAAAACTTTTTTTATATAGTATTTGCTTTAATCATGGGCTCTATATTGCCCAATAATATATTATCTTTTAAAGCATCCTTGCAGAAGTACACTGATTGTTCCGACTATAATAGATACAATTGACATAGGATATATTAATATACCACTAACACAAAGAACTACAGCAAATATTACTACGACTATAAGTGGTAAACGTGCTACTACAAACGCTGCTGTGGGCTTTGAAATCGTAGCGACCCTTCGCCTATTTTTGTAAATATTAAGGCAGGCCACTCGGTTAGTTATCAGTCTACAGTGTTCTTTATGAGATTTTTTAAGTTCTTGTGTACACTTCTTTTCATAAATGTTACAAATTGAACTGAGCGAAGTGTTTGGTTATTAACGTGTAACATAAAAAAGCATGTATGCTAGATGCGAAAATCATTGTAATATGCCTGCCCCACGCTTCACGAATTTTGCAATATAATATTCCCGTTACTTCCCTTCCTGTAATTGACCCTTCTTTGTTTTTCTGGTCTATGTCAATGTTACGTTTTTTGAATAAACATGTTTAAAACAGACGGATTTGTCAAGTTTACGTCTGTCTGGCCGTCACTTTTTTTATTTATTTTTCAAGAGAATGCTGAGTTTCAATTGATCATAGTACCTGGCGTTTACGATAATTTTAATGATGTCACTTACGATATAATCGTATCGAGCCCTATTTGCGATTATATTCAAAGCGAGAAAAAGCCAAACTTTACAGGAGAGGGTTTTTATTATTATTTTTTTTAAGTAGTGCAGCAGCATTTTATTTGGTTTCATGTTATGCATTTATTTATTTTTAAAATTATAATGGTGCATTCGATAGTTTTCAAGAGAATGCTGAGTTTCAATTGATCATAGTACCTGGCGTTTACGATAATTTTAATGATGTCACTTACGATATAATCGCTAATAGGTCTCGATAAAGGTATATTTATAGCTATAAATATATAAATATAGCTATAAATATACCTTGGTCTCGATATGTTATTCTTTTTGTTTTATTATATACAGGTAGTTTTCTTCAAGTTGTAGAGTTGTTTCTTGATAGTTGAAGCTACACGTTATGTGTGGATAACAGTTAGAGTACTCTTTGTCAGTTTCGCACTATTACGCTTGCCGATTCCACAGATACTATCGTTGCTACGAAGCCTATATGGCCTATATATTTTTATAACGTGAACTTGAAATTGTAATTTGATCATTATAAACTTGTGATCTTACGTATCCCCACAGGAAATAATCCAGAGGTGTCAAATAGTCGATTTCCGCCAGCAATTTAGTTTTTTACCAAACCCGTTAAGCCAAAAATGAGCCTCATCGCTAAACACAATTTTGCGATAAAACATGGGGTCAGTTTCAGCGTTGTTCAAGCGTGATGATATGCCAGAAGTGTTTTATCACTTTGTATGTATAAGCAGTTGCACAGTTGTGTGATACTTTAGCTAGAAAGAAGTGCTGTACCATAAAAACCATTTCTTAAATTTCATGGATATCTTTTTTCTGATGTGTACACTGACCTGTTGTGCCCTACACAAACCCATATAAAATTAAACTAGAACCATGCACAAAAAAAAAAAATATTTTTACCTTCCTTATCAATGGCTCAATACCTTTTTATATAAGGATTCCACTTTTTCCTACAGCAGGTGCTAAATGCATTCCAGTGTTAAAATCAAATTCCATAGTGTGTATAAAGACGAGATTTGGGTCCGGTTCAGCTTGCTCAACGACAATATTTTAATACCACTATTTAAAAAATTAATGGGAATTCAAAAATTAAACTCTGCTTATAATTAATTTGAGTGCAAAAACTATTTAGTAAAAAAAATATCTTTGTAATATAAGTTAATTGATCTTATAAGGTTTTTTTATTATTGTTTAAATTAATAAATAAAGTTTATTTTGAATAACATCTTGCTTTTATCTTGTCTTCGAAGAATGTGTGTATTCTTATCCAATAAGTAATAGTAGGGTGGCTTCATAAACGAAGTGTTGCAAAGCATGACTAAAAACAAATCCGTTGATAAAAACAATGCTAAAAATGCTTACACACTCGGCAAGTTACTTGCCGACAACAACAAAGTCTGTACAAAATTGTTTTTCCTACAAACCAAGAGTTGCGCAACACAACTTTTATCTAGAAATTTAAGCATTGTTTTTATTTGTGAAAGATTTTCATCACAAACCTGAATAGTTTTCTTTTTCTAAAAACAATTATTTCCTAATTAGTGATTTTTGATATTTAAATTGCAATTAAAAAAAAATACATATGTACATTAGGGGTTACAAGGTATATGGTAAATTTTTTTAGAGGCTATCTTTTGGGGCACCCCTCTAAAATGCCTTGAAAATCCGATTGATAAAGTTCAAGCCCAATCGGATAACGCCAACACCTGCCTCATTGAGCATAAGTTAATTTTTCACTAAAATTCGTGATTTTTTGTCCTTAATTAATGCTTAATATCTCTGTATCTATTGGTATAAGGAAAAAAACTATCAAGATCAAAATTAATAAGATTAACATCTATATATATAAAAGAAAGTCGTGTTAGTTACACCACTTATAACTCAAGAACGGCAGAACAGATTTGGCTGAAAATTGGTAGGGAGGTAGCTTAGAGCCAAGAGACGGACATAGGATACTTTTGCCCCGCCCACTTTTTTCGATTTACCTAAAATCAGAAAACGGCTCCATCGAGTTGACTAATTTTTCTTTCAAATCTTCGTATTAATCCATTTTAAGTTTTCATCGATAGAAAAATTTACCACGCCTACTTTTACGCCCACTTTTTCTATTAAGCGCATAAATTGAGAACGGCTTGACCGAATTGGACGATTTTGATTTGACTAATTTATCTTTCAAATGTTCGTATTAATCCATTTTAAGTTTTCATCGATAGAAAAAATTACCACGCCTACTTTTACGCCCACTTTTTCTATTAAGCGCATAACTGGAGAACGACTTGACCGATTTGGACGATTTTTTCTTCAAAATGATCGCCATGGTTTAACTTAGGTTTTTACGGAAAGAAAATTTTGACCCGCCCACTTTTACGCCCACTTTTTTCGATTTACCTAAAATCAAAAAACTGCTCCATCGATTTGAATAATTTTTCTTTTAACTTTTCGTATTAATTTATTTTACGTTTTCATCGAAAGAAAAAATTACCACGCCTACTTTTACGCCCACTTTTTCTATTAAGAGCATGATTTGAGAACGGCTTGACCGATTTGGACGATTTTTTCTTTAAAATTATCGCCATGGTCCAACTTATTCTTTTTTGATTGAGCCCATATCCACACCATATGTAAGTTATTTTTTAAAAAAAATTTATGATAGGTATTCCATGGATTTTTATTTTAAAGGCCGTAAATTTCGTTAAATGCTCAATTTAAATCGTGTGGTAATACAAAACTAATGTTTACTTAGGGCCAGCAACGTAGACCGGGTCAGCTAGTACATATATAAAAGTGAATGTATGTATATATATTTCGTCAGGTGATTATTGTTTTAGCCTACACGCCATTTTTGAAAAAAAAAATAGTTAGGAATGGATTATATATGGCTGCAATGTTCTCTTTCATATTCCAAAATCCATTTTTTGATATCTCGTATAGAATCTGAGATATTTAGTATCGACTTTGGTCTACATCAACATTTTTTAGGTTTATTGAATATTATATTGCTACATATTACAATTTTTTGCATATGGAGCAAATTTTGCATACAAGCATAACAAAATTATACTTTACTTTTGCTTTGCGCCATTTGAATAATGAACAACGTAGGTCAAAATAAAACGTCACAAAAGTTAAAATTTATTGAACACAATGTGAAACTTGAGGTGAATATGGAGCCCACAACAAAACTAATTGTTGAATATTGATTTGCGCTATCTAACATATATTTTCTTTCCAAATTATGTTGGATCTGTAGTTCGGGGCTTATAGGAATGAGTTAAGCAATTATCACCATTCTTAAACATACCAGCCTTTCCTTGTAAATCTCTATTAATTATCAAATTCATTGTTTTTGCCATTAACTTACTTTGCTCCACGTCAAAGAAAACGTCATAATACGAAATAAAATTTGATATGGAGCACAAAACGACAAAATGTTATTTTAGAAACACCATTAAAACTTTGGATTTTTTGCATGTAAATTCATGAAAATGTAAAGTTTTGTTAAAAACATATGTACGTAGCAATCAAATAAAAGCGTTTAAAAAAATCTATCGGGTAGTTTTTGAGAAAATTTACTGTAAACCTGTTTTTCTCAAAACCGACTTGATGGCTTATAGGCTAAAACAATAATCACCTGACGATTTGTATATATATATATATATATATATATATATATATATATATATATATATATATATATATATATATATATATATATTTGTGCCTTATAGGAGGCCAAACCACTTGACCGATGGCCTTGAAATTTTCACAGCATGTAACTGTGACCCTAATGTTTCTAGGCTATTTAAAATTGTGTCTGGGCAAAGGGGCGATGCCACGCCCATACAACCCAAAATTTTAAATCGTGTTATCTATGATATTTTTTGACCGTTTTATCTAATAAACTACTGAACCGATCGTCATCAAATTTTCACAGAAGGCTATTGTTCTGAATTAATGTGTCGTAGGGTTCAAAAAGGTGTGATTGGACAAAGGGGAAGTGCCATATTTTTTCGTGGATGCCAATATTAAATATCGCATATTTTAAGAGCCGCTGCAAGCATTTTGTTGAACTTTTGGAAGTTGATCTTCTGAGCCCCAAAATTTAAATAAAATAGCAGCGGGGGAAGTGGTACCCCCCATAGGACGCCAATGCTAAATATCGCATATCTTAAGAACTGTTATAGTGAGAATATTCATACTTTGTAGAAGTCATTCTAATGGTATACCACACTTTTGAAAATAAAAACAACTAAGAAAGTACAGTCGGTCAAGCCCAACCATATGATACCCTACACCACAGTATTTAAAAACACATCATGCTTATGTGTCCATATAAATATGGATTTATCTATGTTTATAAGCTTCATGAAAATTGGTTTGAAAGTTTGTGAGAGGCAGAAATTGCCCCCTACCTCTCCTTGTGGTCCTATTTTTGAAAAATTGTATAGCTAATGTGTCCCTATAGATATGGATCTATCTATGTTTTAAATTTCATTAAAATCGGTTTGAGAGGCAGAAATTGCCCCTATCTCCCTTCGTGGTCCTATTTTTAAAAAAATGCATACATTCTGTGTCCATATAGATATGGTTCTATCTATGTTTTAAATTTCGTTGAAATGGGTTTGATAGTTTCTGAGAGGAAGAAATTTCCCCCTATCTTGCTTCGTGGTCCTACGATTCGGCCCATTTTCAATAGGCTTGGTCCTTGTGCCAATAAGAACCTATGACCCAAATTTCATCAAATTATCTCCAAAACAGCCAGCCAGCCTGCCAGCCAGCCGGACGGACATCGTTAGTTCGACTCAGAAAGTGATTCTAAGACGATCGGTATACTTTAAGGTGGGTCTAAAACCAATATTTTAAGGCGTTACATACATCAGCACAAATGCATAATACCCTCTCCACTATTGTGGTGTGGGTATAATAAAGCGGGTCGCAGGGGGAGCAATACCTCCTATAAGATGCAAATATTAATTATCGCGTTACTGAAGAATTATGATAGCTAGAGTCTTCAAACGTAGTAAAATCCACTATTATGATAAATTTTAAAAGTAAAATGGGCGTGGTTGACGGAGGGAGAGCAATACCATCCATAAAACGAAACTATGTATGAATGTATGAATGCCACGGAATTCTCTTACTACAAAGCAGCTAATAATTTAATAAATAAATTTTTGTTTATATATATTGTAAATACTTTCAGTTTTATTTTATAACGATGGGGGCAGCGAAGCACACCGGTTAAGCTAGTACTTCTATATAAAAAGAAAACTAACTGGCTGCTTTTAGAACGTGATCGAAAAAGTGACTTGTTTAACTAACATTTAAAATAAAAACAAAATTTCATAATTTAATTGGGACAGGAAGTCTTTGTTTCAAACATAAAATAACTGCATACATTTTTAACACTACTAATTTTCAACTTCGACAATAAATCATTGAACATATTTTACGATTTCCTAGCTAATTTTTTTCTTAAAAACTACTCAAATTTTTTATGTTTTTGTAAATTGAATCACGAACTATCTTTTTTGTAAAGTAATGAAAACATTTTTTTTAAACTGAGCTGCAATGTATATGCATTAGGGTGGTTACAAGAAATCAATGTTAGATTTTCCATCGGGTCAACCCCCTAATATGTGCCAATAGGATAGAAAATGTGATTTAAGTTTAAGCCCAATCCGATAACGCCAACACGTGTCTCATTGAGCATAAATTAACGAAAAACAGCGATTTTTCACTAAAATTCGTATTTCTTTGCCTTTATAACCGCAACCATTCATTCTAGGAACCTGAGTCGAGTCTTGTTTTATAGGAAACTAGTGTACCCGCCCCGGCGTCGCACGGGTACCGCTTATTATCTGTAAGCAGATGACAGCACATGGGGGCGAACTTTGTAACTAACACGACTTTCTTTTATATATATAGATAGCTGACCCGGTCCACGTTGCTGACCCTAAGCAAACAGTAGTGCTGTATTATCACACGATTTAAATTAAACATTTAACGAAATTTACGGCCTTTAAAATAAAAATCCATGGAATACCTATCATTAAGTTTTTTTTACAAAATAACTTACATATGGTGTAGATATGGGCTCAATCAAAAAAGAAACGCATGTATTTAAGGCAAATTGGAAATTATATTTATTTATTACTTCATCTTAAGGCCAGCGCATAGACAATGTTTTTTGTTTTTTTTTTATTTGGTGAAAGAGCCGTTTTCTGATTTTAGGTAAATCGGAAAAAGCGGGCGATGCAAAATTTTCTTTCCGTAAAAACCTAAGTTAAACCATGGCGATCATTTTGAAGAAAAAATCGTCCAAATCGGTCAAGTCGTTCTCCAGTTATGCGCTTAATAGAAAAAGTGGGCGTAAAAGTAGGCGTGGTAAATTTTTCTATCGATGAAAACTTAAAATAGATTAATACGAACATTTGAAAGATAAATTAGTCAAATCGATGGAGCAGTTTTTTGATTTTAGGTAAATCGAAAAAAGTGGGCGTAAAAGTGGGCGGGGCAAAATTTTCTTTCCGTAAAACCCTAAGTTGGACCATGGCGATCATTTTAAAGAAAAAATCGTCCAAATCGGTCAAGCCGTCCTCAATTTATGCGCTTAATAGAAAAAGTGGGCGTAAAAGTAGGCGTGGTAAATTTTTCTATCGATGAAAACTTAAAATGGATTAATACGAAGATTTGAAAGAAAAATTAGTCAACTCGATGGAGCCTTTTTCTGATTTTAGGTAAATCGAAAAAAGTGGGCGTAAAAGTGGGCGGGGCAAAAGTATCCTATGTCCGTCTCCTGGCTCTAAGCTACCTCCCTACCAATTTTCAGCCAAATCTGTTCTGCCGTTCTTGAGTTATAAGTGGTGTAACTAACACGACTTTATTTTATATATATAGATATATATATATAAATTAAAGATTTAATAAAACAAGTTGTTAATTTTTGTTTTTTTATGAGTTTAATTGACAGCACTATGTGCTTTTATTATTTATTTAAAACTAATTTTAAGCTTACTGGGCTATGCCCATAACTTTTACTTATTAATACGCGAGTTGAAAAAGAACTGTCTAAAAACTAAAAACTTATTTCTATTAAACCTATACTTTTACCATTTGCCCGTTTACAATTTGCCAGCTATGCAAAAATGTGATTGCGCGTGCAGCGCGAACCTGACACTTTTGTTTTTAACAAAAGTGCTGTGGGAAACGATTTTAAAATAAAAATTTAAATGCAACGTAATGAAAAAGATTAAGAAGTAGAAATAGTAAGGGGGTTAACTTTAAGAAGTAGAAATAGTAAGGGGTTAACTCCTCCCTCCGAAATTCCAATCGTCCCGGATTGGCTCAAAAATATGGAATGTCGTTTAGACTTATGTGCTTCGAAGCAATTTTAATCGGTGTCTTGAAGGATTCATCGTTTTTTATAATAATTTCTTTTGTTTTAGGTTTCCTAAACTTAAAAATTAGGACCAAGATTATGAAGAGGGCTAATAACCCGAAATGTGTAACCATACTGGACTTGACTAACAAATTCAGAGAACTAATTTTTTTTATGTTTTTAATATTTAACTCCTTCATAAGTTCTAACGAAAGTACCTCTTCGTACTTAGAACGAGAGTTTGCATGTTTAAGTAATGCAGGCAAAGGTTTTAGGGTTTGTGTTTCTATAGCTACGAAAGTTAAGTTATTTATTTTTAACGTATCATTTATAATTTTTATTAGATAATTTCCATTTAGTTTTTTTGTATTATTTTTTATTATGACATTTCCGTTAAAATCATTTAATAAGATTAATCCGTCACTTATTTCGTCTATTTTGTTTACATGTTCTGTGTTTGTTACGGTGCAATCATATGGTTTATTTTCTATTAAATTTTGAATACAATCGTCTTTTTCCAAATCAACAATTTCATTTTGTTTGCAAAATTTAATTTCGTTTCTTTGTTTACAATCCGTTTTAATACCATAATATTTCTTATTACATTTTAATACTTTTTCAAACATTATTTTTAAGATTGAATTATTATTACTTAAAGGTTTGATTAAAATAGAGTTACATTTTCCTGTTTATGTTTTTGGTATTTTTATAATATAAAATAATACATTTCCTTTGAAGGCTATTTGACTATCGGCAAAATTTAATGACTCTTCTAACGAATGAAACGGTATATTATCTCCTACAAAAATATCATTAATCTTGTGAGCCTCTTGGTTTGAAATGATGAATGTGTTAATAATGTTAGCTTTTGTGAGGTGAATTGCTTTATCAATGTTTTCTATTTCTTCTTTTATCAAATCGATTTTAAATTTATATGGTAGTATAGTGCAGTTAGATATTCATTACTATTTTTTAATGATTTTATAATAGTATTGCTTATCTGGGTTATGTTGTTAATTCTTTCGAAAATGTTTTTGTTAATTACTAATTGTTGATTTCTTCTGCTACAAATGGATAAAGGGGATGAGATGAAGGTATGTTTTTGATGAAGTTATGCTTTAGGTCCTCTGTGATATCCAGGTACTCTGTTAGATTTATCACATGAATGATCCTGTATGTTCCGGTCTGAATTTTCCCAAGGCCATCTTCAATGGTAACGATTTCAGATCGGGAATAGTCAAGTATTTCGACTGAACCGTAGCAGAGAAGAAATTTCAGTGAAAGAATGGATATTATAAAGATCATTTTTCTTCTGGTGATTTTCTCGTTCCTTGGTGAGTCACTTGTTCCCTTCTCGGTTGTTTACTTCCTTCGCAATTCTATAGATTTAATCTTCGGCTTAGGTTTTATTGGTGTAGGTTCCTTTTGTTAACTTCACTTTGTTCAATTTGTGCTTAATATCAATATCTTCAATTTATTTACTTAAAGTTTATTAGTCACGATTATTTTTATTAGTCACGATTATTTTTATTAGTCACGATTATTTTTACTGATTCTAAGTTTATAAAAGAATTTTTTTTAATTTTCTTTAATTTATTTGAGTTCTTAGTTTATTTGTCACTATTGTTGATAAGTCTGAATCTTTTTAATAAATCTTACTTTAAGTTTCTTTGATTTATTTTCAGTTTGTATTTTATTTATTTTTAATTATTCGTCACTTTATATTAGGAAATAATTTCGTATTTTAGGCTTATTTATTTTTTTAAAAAAATCTCCACTTTGATTTTGCTAAATTTATTCGTATTTTCTTCTTAAGTTTTAATTAATTTAGGTTTATTTTACTTTATGTTCATATTCTAATTTCGTAATTTCAGCTTATTAAATTTTTTTCCACCTTTATTCCGCTATTTCTAAGTTTATTATACTTTCCCACTTAAGCTATTTTTTTTTAGTTTCATATTTTATTTTCGTATTTAAAATACTTTTAGCTTTATTTCTGGTAATTTTTAGTTTATTATTATTTTTCACTTAAATTTATATTTTTCAATTGTAACGATTCCTTTGTTTAATTTAAATTTTTTGAGATTAGTTTTTTTACTTGTTTCGCTTATTACACTTTGTTCACTTAATTACGTTTTCTTAGTCTACTGTACCGTATTACCGGGCTTTTCAAGCTGCGACTTTACGTTCACTCCCTTTTGTCCTTGTGGACTACTAAGGCGCTTGAGAAGGCTTGACTTTGTTTTTTTGCTAAATTTAAGTTTTACTTTTTCACTTATAAAGCGCTGCTTAGTAGGCTCTGCTCCCGTTTGCTTTTGCTACTAGGGCACCGATTCCTAAGACTTATGTTCAAAAGATTTTTTATATTTTAAGGACACTTTGTATTTCAGGGTCCCTGGTGCTCGGGCGCCAATTAAAGATTTAATAAAACAAGTTGTTAATTTTTGTTTTTTTATGAGTTTAATTGACAGCACTATGTGCTTTTATTATTTATTTAAAACTAATTTTAAGCTTACTGGGCTATGCCCATAACTTTTACTTATTAATACGCGAGTTGAAAAAGAACTGTCTAAAAACTAAAAACTTATTTCTATTAAACCTATACTTTTATCATTTGCCCGTTTACAATTTGCCAGCTATGCAAAAATGTGATTGCGCGTGCAGCGCGAACCTGACACTTTTGTTTTTAACAAAAGTGCTGTGGGAAACGATTTTAAAATAAAAATTTAAATGCAACGTAATGAAAAAGATTAAGAAGTAGAAATAGTAAGGGTGTTAACTTTAAGAAGTAGAAATAGTAAGGGTGTTAACTCCTCCCTCCGAAATTCCAATCGTCCCCGATTGGCTCAAAAATATGGATTGTCGTTTAGACTTATGTGCTTCGAAGCAATTTTAATCGGTGTCTTGAGGGATTCATCGTTTTTTATAATAATTTCTTTTGTTTTAGGTTTCCTTAACTTAAAAATTAGGACCAAGATTATGAAGAGGGCTAATAACCCGAAATGTGTAACCATACTGGACTTGACTAACAAATTCAGAGAACTAATTTTTTTTATGTTTTTAATATTTAACTCCTTTATAAGTTCTAACGAAAGTACCTCTTCGTACTTAGAACGAGAGTTTGCATGTTTAAGTAATGCAGGCAAAGGTTTTAGGGTTTGTGTTTCTATAGCTACGAAAGTTAAGTTATTTATTTTTAACGTATCATTTATAATTTTTATTAGATAATTTCCATTTAGTTTTTTTGTATTATTTTTTATTATGACATTTCCGTTAAAATCATTTAATAAGATTAATCCGTCACTTATTTCGTCTATTTTGTTTACATGTTCTGTGTTTGTTACGGTGCAATCATATGGTTTATTTTCTATTAAATTTTGAATACAATCGTCTTTTTCCAAATCAACAATTTCATTTTGTTTGCAAAATTTAATTTCGTTTCTTTGTTTACAATCCGTTTTAATACCATAATATTTCTTATTACATTTTAATACTTTTTCAAACATTATTTTTAAGATTGAATTATTATTACTTAAAGGTTTGATTAAAATAGAGTTACATTTTCCTGTTTATGTTTTTGGTATTTTTATAATATAAAATAATACATTTCCTTTGAAGGCTTTTTGACTATCGGCAAAATTTAAGGACTCTTCTAACGAATGAAACGGTATATTATCTCCTACAAAAATATCATTAATCTTGTGAGCCTCTTGGTTTGAAATGATGAATGTGTTAATAATGTTAGCTTTTGTGAGGTGAATTGCTTTATCAATGTTTTCTATTTCTTCTTTTATCAAATCGATTTTAAATTTATATTGTAGTATTAGTGCAGTTAGATATTCATTACTATTTTTTAATGATTTTATAATAGTATTGCTTATCTGGGTTATGTTGTTAATTCTTTCGAAAATGTTTTTGTTAATTACTAATTGTTGATTTCTTCTGCTACAAATGGATAAAGGGGATGAGATGAAGGTATGTTTTTGATGAAGTTATGCTTTAGGTCCTCTGTGATATCCAGGTACTCTGTTAGATTTATCACATGAATGATCCTGTATGTTCCGGTCTGAATTTTCCCAAGGCCATCTTCAATGGTAACGATTTCAGATCGGGAATAGTCAAGTATTTCGACTGAACCGTAGCAGAGAAGAAATTTCAGTGAAAGAATGGATATTATAAAGATCATTTTTCTTCTGGTGATTTTCTCGTTCCTTGGTGAGTCACTTGTTCCCTTCTCGGTTGTTTACTTCCTTCGCAGTTCTATAGATTTAATCTTCGGCTTAGGTTTTATTGGTGTAGGTTCCTTTTGTTAACTTCACTTTGTTAAATTTGTGCTTAATATCAATATCTTCAATTTATTTACTTTAAGTTTATTAGTCACGATTATTTTTATTAGTCACGATTATTTTTACTGATTCTAAGTTTATAAAAGAATTTTTTTTAATTTTCTTTAATTTATTTGAGTTCTTAGTTTATTTGTCACTATTGTTGATAAGTCTGAATCTTTTTAATAAATCTTACTTTAAGTTTCTTTGATTTATTTTCAGTTTGTATTTTATTTATTTTTAATTATTCGTCACTTTATATTAGGAAATAATTTCGTATTTTAGGCTTATTTATTTTTTTAAAAAAATCTCCACTTTGATTTTGCTAAATTTATTCGTATTTTCTTCTTAAGTTTTAATTAATTTAGGTTTATTTTACTTTATGTTCATATTCTAATTTCGTAATTTCAGCTTATTAAATTTTTTTCCACCTTTATTCCGCTATTTCTAAGTTTATTATACTTTCCCACTTAAGCTATTTTTTTTAGTTTCATATTTTATTTTCGTATTTAAAATTCTTTTAGCTTTATTTCTGGTAATTTTTAGTTTATTATTATTTTTCACTTAAATTTATATTTTTCAATTGTAACGATTCCTTTGTTTAATTTAAATTTTTTGAGATTAGTTTTTTTACTTGTTTCGCTTATTACACTTTGTTCACTTAATTACGTTTTCTTAGTCTACTGTACCGTATTACCGGGCTTTTCAAGCTGCGACTTTACGTTCACTCCCTTTTGTCCTTGTGGACTACTAAGGCGCTTGAGAAGGCTTGACTTTGTTTTTTTGCTAAATTTAAGTTTTACTCTTTCACTTATAAAGCGCTGCTTAGTAGGCTCTGCTCCCGTTTGCTTTTGCTACTAGGGCACCGATTCCTAAGACTTATGTTCAAAAGATTTTTTATATTTTAAGGACACTTTGTATTTCAGGGTCCCTGGTGCTCGGGCGCCAATTAAAGATTTAACAAAACAAGTTGTTAATTTTTGTTTTTTTATGAGTTTAATTGACAGCACTATGTACTTTTATTATTTATTTAAAACTAATTTTAAGCTTACTGGGCTATGCCCATAACTTTTACTTATTAATACGCGAGTTGAAAAAGAACTGCCTAAAAACTAAAAACTTATTTCTATTAAACCTATACTTTTACCATTTGCCCGTTTACAATTTGCCAGCTATGCAAAAATGTGATTGCGCGTGCAGCGCGAACAAAAGTGCTGTGGGAAACGATTTTAAAATAAAAATTTAAATGCAACGTAATGAAAAAGATTAAGAAGTAGAAATAGTAAGGGTGTTAACTTTAAGAAGTAGAAATAGTAAGGGTGTTAACTTATATATATATGTATATATATATGTATATAGAAATACAGGCCTGTTCGGAAAATCACATTTTATGGGCATATTATTTTGTGATTTCAAAACGTTCAGATAAGTAAACAACTTTATGAAATCACTTTGGGTGCGTTCGTAAATGCATCACTGCGCTGCATCAGAAAAGCAAACTTTTTTTTTATTGTATGACTATTATTTTTGTGGAGTATTTCACAATTTTTTGGTCCACATTTACTTCACTGATAAATATATATAACGATTTGACATCACTGATGCAGCGCAGTGATGCATTTACTAACGCACCCTTGTTATTTTTGCGACTATTATAAGATGACCGTCATAATAAATTATTTAAATAAAATATTCAATGTGTTGCTTATTTATTTTTATGCAATAAGCTATTTTATTTACAACAAATCATTTAAAATTTAAAAACGTGGACGACACTACAAAAATGATATTTGCTTTTGTGACTACTGTTGTGATTTCAGGTTTGTTTTTTTAGTTCGCTAATTTGCTAACAGCGCACAGAGGTCCCAATCACTGTTGCCAATTTTAAGATTATCGCGCTAAATCTATCGTTTTTGAAATGTCAATCGCGGGAAAAATACGTTTTAGTGGCAAGCGGGAAATCTAGCGATTTTCAAACATCTCTCAGCGGCTCATTTCCGCTACAAAAACATTTTTTAATTCTTAAATTTACAGACTTTATACTTTTCTTATTGAGATTTTTGTTTTGTTTTTCTGGTTAAAAACCACTTGTTCATGTTCACGGTTTTACTTGCTTTTGTAGTTTTAGTTAACTAAGGATTGTATGTGACATTTTTTTTTCGATGTTCAGTTAAGGCCAGTTTACACGGTAATACAATGTATTACGACATTGCAAAAAATGATGTAGAATGAGAAAAATCTTATCATGTAAAAGCAAAATGTATTGAGTAAGAGAGAATACGAATACAAAATCTGACAAGCGGTCGGCAAATGGTTTTTTTTCTAAACCATTTTAGAAACTTATGTATTCTCATCACACCAGAGGTGTATTTTAACAGAGTATACCGAAGGTGGTAGCATTTTTATACAATTACAAAAACAACTAAAATCAACTCAGGATATTTTAATGTTGTTTTTGTAAAAATTTAAAACTGCAACCATCTGTTTTTTTTTTATTATTTTTGATTTTGATATATAAAAGATTTTTCTTTTAAACACGGAGAGAATTCCATAATATTTTGATTCTACAAAGTCGTAATACATTTTATTACCGTGTAAACTGGCCTTTACCGTTTTAAAGGCTCAGTTAGCCGGGAGTAACATTTACAGCAACCTTACCGTAAAAATGTAAGACCAATCTATTTCTTACAGATTGAGACGTAACATCTTACTGCTAACTGTAATCGTTTTAATTGCTTAACATCAGGGATGTCAGCGCCTTGAACAATTGTGCAAATTAATTCACATGTACGCTTACGCTCTTTTATTTTGCGAGCGTAAAATATAATTGTTTACTGAGAAACACTCTCATTCAGCGGGAAATATCGCAAATATTGCAAGGCCTGTTTTGAGGCCTCTAAATATATTTATGTATATAAATAAATATACAATAACTGTATGTAGGTACATCTTTTTTTTTGTTTTATTATTTTTTTATTTTATTTATTATCTATGTTTTTGTTTTATTTCTGTTTTTGACATTGTACAATGATTTTAAAACAGGGATTTCCATTTCTTTGCACAATTGTGCAATTGTGGTTATTTTTTAAGATAGAATTTTAAAATTTTATAAAAATATATATGTAAAGTGAATCCTAATCAACAAAAATTTCAAATTTTCAAAATAATTGTTTTGCATTTAAGCTAACGATATGTGTTTTGTTCGTGAAAAAAATTCGTTGATGCCTGTAACAAGGTCCCTTTTTCTTTCGTTAAAAAGACGTACCTAAATGCAGAAATTATTAAGAAAAGAAAAAGCCACAAGAATTTGTTGGTATTTTGTGATTGTAAAAATATTTTTGTTTCTGTACCAATCGCGTCGGTGGGTTTTTTTTTTTGAAAACTCTTTTCTTAAGTAGGTAAAAATATTTAAAAAACAAGTTAAAAAAGTCTTGTTTTGCTACAATTTATGTGTAAGCCTATACACATAAAAGCAAATGTGACAGCAGGTAAAATTTTTGGGTAAGAAGATGTGTTTTATTGATGTATTAATGAAACCTTTATTGTTTCGCACTATTTTTATTGCTTACTTTTTTATGCTACAATTATATGACCGAGTCTAAAGAGTAAACCTTACTACTTTATGGTATTTATTTAACGTAACTTTGACCTGTTATAATGACTTTATACATTTTTGCAGGCAAACTCAGGTGCGCATTTGGTATTTTGTAAAAAGTTGTGATATACCATTAGCTAGAATTAAAATGTATGCACAGATGTTTGAAGTATGAGTAACCCAACACCGTGAATACCCTTTCTATTTTACTTACCACTATGAATACCCTAACTTTTTACTAAAATAACTTTTTCACGTTATAATTTTCATGTAATTCATTTTATTTTTGAATAAATAGACCAGGGAAATCCATTTCTATGTACAATTGTGTATACCTGTAAACTTCAAATTAGAATTTCATTTAATAGTCTTGTAGACAGCGATAACGGACGTGCAAGCGGATGAGTTTATTAAAAAAAAGATAAATGATGCCATATAAAAAATATTTTATGATAAAAAATGCATTTAATTATTTTCAATGTATCTTATGTTTTAAAACATTTGAACTTAAGAGATTGTATACTTTGAAAAGGCATTATGATCATTTCCATAATGATATTAAACAATATGGAGTAAAAGAAAGGGAAAACCAATATAAGATTAAAAAAAGGGTTTATTTGGATAGCTTGAAAAGTTGGGTATCACAAGAAGAAGAGCATGAATATAGGATAGAAGAGTTAAAAATAGAAATATCAAATTTACTAACTTTGGAAATAGTAAAACAGGGAAGACCATTTTCCGATGGGGCATTTATAAAAAAGCTTTTCAATGCAGTTTTGGAAAAACTGAAAATCGATTGCAGCGTAAAAAAAACGCTTCCCATGAGCCGAAATAGTGTCGTCAAGCGCACATTTGAGTGCCCCGGTAGGCTAGCTGGTAGTGAGCTAGTCTATCAGCACCGGGGTTGTGGGTTCGATTCCCACCAGAGACTCTGGTTTCTTTCCTGCAGACAAGCGAAAAGCTTCGCGGGATTAGCTTAGGATATTTAAAAAAAAAAAAAAAAAAAATATTAAAAAAAAAAAAAAAAAAAATATAAAAAAAAACATCAATTTTAGCTGCACATATACAATCTGTGATTAGGGAAAAGTTAAAAAATTGTGAATATTTTTCTTTTTGCCTCGACGAAAGCACCGACATTAATGGCCAATTGGTCATTTGTGTTCAATGCATAGATAGTGAGTACAATGTTTTTGAAACTATGTACTCATTTGAAACGTTTTACGGTAATGTAACAGGTAAAGTATTATACGACGTAGTCTTTGAAAACCTGATATATGTTACACAAGCTTCAAAATTAGCAGGAGTTTGCACGGATGGCCGGGAATGGCCATTGCATAATTCATCAGTCCATGCTTGCCTCAAAATTTATAAGTGATCATGCCGCTATTAAGACTGCAGAGCGGATAATCAATAGAATACGGGGGGGTCATCATTCATTAACGCACAGAAAATTTTTAAGTTTTCTTAAAAACGTAAACGCCAATCACCACGACTTAAAAATGTTTACGGAAGTTCGATGGCTTAGTCGGGGTGATTGTCTAAACAGGTTATTCGATCTTAGAAAAGAGGTGTTGCGTTTTTGGGAAACTGAAAATTTAGACGAATGTGAATTAATACAGTTGAATGATTATGAGTTCATTTTAGACCTTGCGTTTCTGGCGGATACAAGCAGTATTTTAAATGAGCTAAATTTGGAACTACAAGGAAAGGGAAACAATTTAAGTGACATATACGATTGTTTTTAATTTTAAAACCAAATTATTTTTATTAACAAATGAAATAAATAATGAAGATTTTTCCAACTTTCCTAAAACTTTGCTTATTTATGACAAGGAGAAATATTTGAAAAAATCTGAGTATTTGGCAATTTTTTAAAACCTTTTTTACAACTTTCAAGATCGTTTTCAAGATTTTGAGGATATAAACCCACTACTTAACATATTCCAAAATCCCTTTAAGTGCGACATTGCGAGTTATGAATTCAGCATCCAGTCGGAACTAATCATACTTAGGAGCGAAATTAATCCTCCAGACAGGGAAAATATTATTGAGTTCTGGAAAAATTTAGACGGGGCGCTATATCCTATATTAAAAAAAAAATTCCTTCAAATGTTTGTCGCTTTTCTCCTCAACATATCTTTGCGAACAAATATTTTCCGATTTGAAATACATTTGCTCAAAACAACGCAATAAATTAACATCCGCAAACCTAAAAAATGTTTTGTTGTTACGAAACTACAATATAAAGTGCGTTGGCGTGAAAAACATGTTCCTATAAAACTTCTTTCAAGAATACTAAAAAATTATATAAATATCAATTTGGTGTTGAGCCGAGTTAATATTCTTGCATCAAGCCGGTTCTTTTCTGTTAAACAAAAAAAATGTAAGCACTCATTCTTTAAATATTTATTTTTATTAGCAACACTTTTTCTGTTTTGTAGTGGACAAAAATAGAAATTAGTTTAATTTGGCTACAACGACAAAATAAGCACAGACAACAACCTGCAGCCATGTCGTCGTGAAAATAATCATTGCCTGAGTTGAGTAGATTCTAAATCAAACACTACAAATGTGTGAGTGAATATGAGTTTGAGTGAATATGAGTTTGAATAAGCCCTGCAAATAAAATTGGACCACCTGACCCATTTTGATAAAATGGACTACTCCATGGACTAGTCCGATGTAATGCAAGCATGGACCATGCCATTGTTAAAAAGTGTTTGTAGTGAGACGACATGTCTTCGTTTTTTAACGACATGCTTTCGTGTTTAAACGACTTCAAAACTAATCCTCTTGAGTATTCCATGGAGTAGTTTTAAAACTACTCCTTACTGGTCCAAAGGTGGGTTATATACCATGGAGTAGTTTTAAAACTACTCCTTAGTGGTCCAAAGGTGGGTTATATGGTCCTCTCCTAGGACATCGTAATGTTAAATAGACCAGGTTTTTTCCATACGTTTGGGTTACTTGTGGACTAGTCCTGGTCCCTTGTGGACTACTCTTTACACGCGTGTTTGGACTGGTCCTATTATTTGCAGGGAGGCTGTAGGAAATATCGCCCAAAAAAATTGCATGCAAAATTGGGCCTGATTTCATATGAAAAATGGCCCAAAATTTTTGGGCTATTTTTCGTTATTGTTGGGTGATTTTTCGTTTTTTAAATTTTTTCATAATGAAAAATCACCCAAAAATGTTGTATGAAAAATAGCCCATTTTTTGGGCCATTTTTCATTTTTAAAATTCTACCATAATCTTACATAGCAGAGAAAACCATGTTTTATTATGGTTGCAAACAACAAAACTATTTTTCAAGAAACTAATTTAACCATAATATGGTTGTCGGCGACAATGATTTGGTTAAATTTAACATAATATGGGTAGAATTTTTTAAAAAATGGTTTTGTAGCTTTTTCTCTGGGTGTATATATTAAATATATGTATATATATCGAAAATAAGGATTTTCTCTTCTATGGTATAACAAATACTGGCTTCGCTAACTAAAGCTTCTCTGTATAGCCGGCCTTCGGCCGGGCGCAAGGATTTTCTCCTCTATGGTATAACAAACACCGGCTTCGCTAACTAAAGCTTCTCTGTATAGCCGGCCTTCGGCCGGGCGCTAGGATTTCCTCCTCTATGGTATAACAAACACCGGCTTCGCTAACTAAAGCTTCTCTGCGTAGTCGGCCTTGTTCGGAAACAAGGCAGTTTTTCGAAGCTTTACTTAGCGAAACCGGTTTTTGTTAGACCATAAAGGAGAAAATCCTTGCGGCCGGCCGAAGGCCGGCTATACAGAGAAGCTTTAGTTAGCGAAGCCGGTCTTTGTTATACCATAGAGGAGAAAATCCTTGCGCCCGGCCGAAGGCCGGCTATACAGAGAAGCTTTAGTTAGCGAAGCCAGTATTTGTTATACCACAGAAGATGAAATCCTTATTTTGGATATATATATTAAATATATACACCCGGATTTCACATTTTTGATTATAAGTTGCGGACGTTATGACACTTTGCAAAGTCGTTATGATAATTCTTCGATGGACATTATGACACTTTTATAAGTGTCATAAAGTCCAAGGACACTACGACACTCGACGTTATGACATGTCACCTAAATTTATATGAATAATAAACACTTTTTGGCAAATTGAGTAATTTTTTTTTTTTTTTTGGGAAAAAATTCGGTTTTGCTTTTTGGGTCATTTTTCATTTTCTTTTTCGTTTTTTTTGGGCAAAATTTCATATCTACCTTTTTGGGTAATTTTTCATGTTCGCTTGGGCGATTCTTCATTTGGGTGATTTTTCATTTTTTTTTTTTTTTGGCCATTTTTCTTTGGGCGATATTTCCTACAGCCTTTGAATAACATTGGAATAAGTATGAGTGCGTATAAGTACAACAATTTATGAGTCATGATTTAGCTCTACTCACTTTTTCACTACTCATTGCTGATCTCTGGTATGTACAGAAAAATTTACAATTATTAGACACCAGCAGAATGTAATGCATTTTCTGGCCCTTTACGGCAGGAGGCTTATTCTGAATTGCGATGCGAAAATCAATGCGATGCGCAAATGAAATGCGATGCGAAAGAAAATTGGTATTCTGTTAGACTTTCGCAATCGCATTCGCAATTTATTTTCAAATCGTGGCAACGCTGCTCAAATATACGTCAGTGTCAATAAACGTCAAATTAAAAATAAAAACATTTTTTGTGTTTGGCTGTGAAAATTGTTTAAACGGCGAAAAAAATGAAAATGTTTTGTGTGTACTTTAAAATCGGCACAAACCTATTAAAATTAAAGTCAAATATTTTTGAACTGGTTTTATATATTTCATACTTTTTCCATCCTGCAGCTTCTCTAATAGGTGGTCCCTTGATATTTAGTTCTTCAGTTAAAGTTTGCCATAAAGTATCTGCCGACTGACGTGCATTTGGTGTTTTCAAATGGCCTCTTGCCAATTGGCTGTGCTTATTCATAAATTCTATCATTATTTCAAATTGACGCGGTTTGGTGGTCTTATTGCTTGCTTCCCTGAATTAAATAATAAATATATGATGAATAAATAAATAAAATATTATCTTTCACTAACATGTTTGTACTTTGCGAATGCTATTTTGTTGTCGAATAAATTTTGCGAATTTGACATTTGTTTTCGCAATGTAGAATACCGACTTGTCACCTTTTCGCATTTGAAATGCGATTAAAAAAAAACTTTGCGAATATCGCAATACAGAATAGCAATTGTTCGCATTTATGCATTTTCGCATCGCATTGATTTTCGCATCGCATTGATTTTCGCATCGCAATTCAGAATAAGCCTCCAGCATTCTTTGTGCCACACTGGATAGTGTTATTTTATAAATTGAATGTATTTAACTTCACAATTTAAAAAAATAGAAACTGGGAATTATTTCCTTCCGAAGGTTACTTTATATTATATTCAATATTTTTCATTTTTCGAATTTATTCTATGAACTAAATTTCAGTTATGTATTTTATAAAGCTTTTTTGTAATAGTTCTATTCCTTCAATTTTTCAGAAATGACTTTATACACTACCAGACTATTATATTGTATTTTCTTTTTATGTAACACTAATATTAAAGTATTAAAAAAATTAAAAAACAAAAGGAAACAGTAATACAAAATATTAGCAATTATTTGGCTTCAACAAAACTTATTTTTCAAAAAAAAAATCTTATGTATATGGATATAAAGAGTCTAGTTAACTGAGATCACTACAACGTTTGCAGAATAAAAGTCTTAAAGGCTCAACCATAATATGCATAGCCTTGCTTAACCTACTGTCAAAAATTAACAAAAAGTCTCTAAAATGTATTTAAGAAAACAAAATAAAAAAAAATTTGATTCCGTACGGAATGTGCGATTAGATTCGCATCTTGCTTAAGCAAATGACAGTTTGATTAAACTTAGCAAAAAGTTTTCTTAAGTTCAATATGGTTTGCCTCGTATAATTTACATGTATTCGCTCATTCGCTTAAGCCAACTGAAGCACATTGTGGTTGGGCCTTTAGATTTGTAGTAGCAAATCTTCCAGTCTTGCACTCAACTGTTTCATTATACCATGATCATTTCAAATCGGTTTTACCAATATACATATTTCTATAACAAGTGGCAGCTTCTTTGAAATGTTTTCAAATGCGTGCATAGTATTAATAATTTTTTTTTTACTTTGCAATTGTTATTAAGTTTTTTATATTGTAAATACCTATTAACTTTTGCCAACTCGCCTCAATAATGCCTTTATGGTGCTGAGGCTTTGAATTTGTAATTTTTTTAAGAATCATTCCTAGGAAGTTCATAAGTTCTAGAAAGTTGTTTATTGAGGTCTTAGGTACATTTTTCTAGGAAGTTCATAAGTTCTAGAAAGTTGTTTATTGAGGTCTTAGGTACATTTTAGTAATTGATTGCTTCCATGAATTTTGAACAATTTGCTAGTTATGGGCCAGAAAAGGGGGGAAAAAAAGGTAAACAAATCGAGTTTTTTTAAAGTTTTTTGCGATTTTTATCTTGTATTTTAATTGTATTCTTTGTAGCAAGAGCTACAACTTTGTCTCAGAGGGTAAATCAAATTTCCGAACGGTTTGCAAGATATGAGCCTGAGAAAATTATCACTTTTCGCAAAAATGACACCGAGGCCCCAAATCTTTGGGGGCCCATAACAAAAAAAGTGCATGACTTTGGGCAAAACTTTTATCACGTAGTGGTTTTGTATATGGTTATTTTTCCATGACTTAAAAAATTACACACAGTGTAATTAATTCGAACAAAACAAGGCCTGTCCCAAGGCGAATTTAAAAAAGTTAAGTGCAACTCTACAACTACAAAAAGCCCATATACAGTGTAACCTCGGTGAACGCAACCAATAGAAATTTTGGGCTGTTGCGATAACTGAGTTGAAAAACTAAATATGTATACATCTAATAAAAAATTAATAAAATACACAGTCAACTGTATGTTAATTTGTACTGCTGGTTGTTATCGAGTTAAAGATTCATGTTTTTAGGGAAAAAAGTCTGAAATTTTCGACTGAGTTTTTGTGCTTGTCATATTTTTTTGAACTGAAATTTAACGAATCTTTTGCAATACCATTATAAAAATAACACTCTTTTATTTTATTGTTAGTTTACAAATTTTGTCACGAAAGGCATTTTTGTTATTTTGATTAAAGAACCACTCATAAACAAAGAAGTTTCTAAACTAAATTGATTTCAAAAACAGAAGTACATAATACGCACAAAATATTTGTCATTCTTAGAACAACGGTAAATCAAAAATACTATTGCACTTAAGCATAAGATTTTACATACACACTTTTTAGTTTTGAATTTATTTATCAAAAACCAAACTAAAAAAGTTGCGTTAATTGAGGCTTTGTTTTTTGAAAAGTTGCGTTTACAGAGTCATCAATGTTACGAAATTGGGTGTTGCGTATATCAAGGGTTGCGTTCAACGAGGCTACACTGTATTTTGTTTTTGCAATTTAATAGATAGCTGTCAAAAATTTTGAATTGCAAATTAAAATGATCACTTTTTTATAAAAGAAATTAATTAATTATTCGCAGTTTTGAAATTTTTTTTATTAAAAAAATAATATTTTTAGAACTTTTCAATCCACTTCTTCTCAAAACAAAATTATATTTTGACAATTACGTATTTTTTTAATTCGCCGTGGAGACAGCTGATGAACGGCTGACGAGTTGAGCTTACCTTTTTAAATTCGCCTTGTCTACAACAATACAACCAAGGCGAATTTAAGAAGGTAAACTCAACTCGTCAGCCGTTCATCAGCTGTTTCCACGGAGAATTTACAAAAAATAGGGAAACGTCAAAATATAATTTTGTTTATGTTTTGCGCCAAAATAACCGAAAAACTGCGAATAATTAAAGTGAATTTAATAATCTTTTTTATAACCCAAACAAAATTTTTATTTTGTATTTCAATCAATTTTTGCCTTGTCAGCATTTTTGACAGCCGCCTATTAAATTGCAAAAAAATACATGGGGGTTTTTGTAGTTTTTAAGTTGCACTTAACTTGTTAAATTAGCCTTGAATACAACAACACAAAAAACAATAGGAATTTTGTGTGGCAAAACACCAACCAATTAGAATTTATTCGCCTTGGCGTCGACGAAATAGCACGAACAAGGCGAATTTAACAAGGCAAGTACAATTCTACAACTACAAAAAGCCCCATGTATTTTTTCGCAATTTAATAGGCGGCTGTTAAAAATGCTGGCAAGGCAAAAATTGATTGAAAAACAAAATAAAAATTTTGTTTGGGTAATAAAAGAGATTATTAAATTCACTTTAATTATTCGCAGTTTTTCTAAGAAATTTTTTCGGTTAAGGCCCAAATACACTTGTCAAATGCTTGTCCAGCCGGCGAATTCATCGTGTACGTGTGCTTGACGTAATATTCGCCGTCATATCTAAATTTTTCCATCCAGCATCGTCGGTGTGACACATACAAACACATTTTCACTAATACTACCACAATGCTTGATGAGTATTTTGATCAATGTATTTGGGCCTTTATTTTGGCGCAAAACATAAACAAAATTATATTTTGACGTTTACCTATTTTTTTTTTAATTCGCTGTGGAGACAGCTAATGAATGGCTGACGAGTTGAGTTTACCTTGTTGAATTCGCCTTGAGCGTGAATTTGGTAATTTAAAAACCGGGAAAACAAAATACCCAACTTGTGGTGATTTGCAGAATAAGAACAAAAAGTTAGCGTCGAATTTAGGAATTTAAAAAGGGGAATTAAAAATAATTAATCTTTTTAATAAAAATACAAAAAATAGTTACCACAAATTAAAAAATACACTTTTAGGAACAAAATGAGCGATGCGTGGTATAAACACAACTGGGACGAACGACGAATAGTCTGCAAGAATTCGTTGTGTAAGTTCGTCAAATGAGACACAATAAGTGCGTAAACTCCAGGTATTTATGTGGCTTAAATTTTTTTTATAAAAACAATTATTATTCTTAACTTCTTTAATTATTTTACTGCATGCAATTTCATCTTTTTTTTATATTGCAATTATTCAAATTTCTTTATAATTTATTTGTATGTTAACATTTATGAAATCATTGGTTGACCATATTTCAACAAAACAAAAAATAAAAAACTATCACTCGGGTGTGTTCTAGAATCTGAATCCACTCGAAAGTAGATTCCTTCAGTATTTTTGGTGTTCTGCATTTCGGTTTAGCGTTCTATAATTAGTTTTTAGCGATTTGCTCCTGTAAGTTTTCTGATTCTTGACAGTTTTAACGATTTATAATAAATAGTAGATTTTGCTATCATATCTGTTAGCAAATTTAGCAATTTTTATAAAATTTTTGCCATTCCTTAACATTTTAGACTTTAATAAATTATATGGCTTGTTTAAAATATTAAAAATTTTAGCCAATTTTTGCAAATTTTTTTATTTTTTTTTATTTTTAGGCATTTTGTTTTTTCACCCATTTAGCGATTTCAAATAAATTTTAGTGTTTGTTTAAGAGTTTGCAAATTTTTGCGAATTTTAGCAAAGTTCGCAATAGAAGCGATTTGTCCCTGTGATTCTTTACAGCTTTCACGATTTTAACAAATATTAGGCTTTTATATCATGCTGCGCTGTCCCTTTCTCAATTTATTCGTCGTTCGTTTGCGTAAGAAAAAGAAATAAACCTATCGCAGAGTTCGTTACGCACGACGAGTTTTGGTCTAAACTACTTTCATATACACCAATGTGTTCATTTTATAAGGACGAATATTCGTTGCGAATAATTCGTCCCAATTGTGTTTCCAGCATAGGTTAGGTTAAGAAGGGTTATGCGCCCAAGGGCACACTTCCACTCGGAGACCAATATGGTCCTTTGTGAATCCCTTCAATTAAGAAAAAAAGAAAAGACGGTAAAGAAAATAAGAATGAGATGGATTGAATCAAGAAAGATAGAAAGTTAGTAAGTTGTAAGATCCCGCGTAGAACTATTGACCCCTCTACAGTCCCCTCAACAGAAACAACCGCACTATTTCCCTGACAACCCCCAGTAGATCCGCCGGACTACATCCGGCGATGCACCCCAGTTCGTCGTGAAACCTATCTCCTAGCCACTTCTGCCTGAGACCCTGCATCCTGGGACAATTGCACAGTACATGCTCGATCGTCTCAAGCTCCTCTGAATCATCGCATAATCTGCAGAAGTCCGGTATGGCGTTGTCCCATCTGCCCGCAAAAGCTCTAACAGGACAATGACCCGTCAAGAACCCCATAAGCGTTCCAAGACTACCCCTATCCAATCCCAGTAGAGCCCTGGTTGCCCCCGCGTCCAATCTTGGCCATAGTGCCCTGGACACCCTGCAATCTGTTCTGTCTCTCCAAGATCGGTTAACGTGATCACGGAATTTCTCCCGTATCACCCCATAGTAGTAACATAGGCGGGGCTTAACCCCCTGTCCCTTACCTCTAAGTCCAGATTCGAACCCCCTCTCGCGAGTTCGTCAACCACCTCATTTCCATCAACCATGCAGTGTCCAGGTACCCAACACAGCCTTACATTGAATGCCTCCATGAGTTCACCAAGAGCATTCCTACACCGAGCGACCAGGCACGATCGCACCGTATAATTTGTCAGTGCCCTCAGCGCCGCCTGACTATCGACGTAAATTGTCACCACAGATCCACCCACGATGTGTTCCAGTATTACCTCCTTAGCCCTCCAGATCGCTAGGATCTCAGCCTGGAAGGCACTGCACTCATCGGGGAGTCTGAACGACCTTCTCACCACGGTGTCCGCGATATATACACCGGCACCAGTGCCGGTTTCCATCTTGGATCCATCCGTAAATACTGCCCACCCCTCAAACAGTCCATTGGATCCACTCCAAATTTCCCTATCCGGGAACTCCACTGGTGGTGTTGCACCGAAGTCCAGGGTCATAGTTTTATGATCCGAAATTCCTTCGAGAATAATACCCTGACCAAGCAGACCCATCTCGTACAAAATTCTCGTGTGATCATCCCACCTAGGTCCAACTAGAGAAGACTCGTAAAGTCTAAGTAAGTTCCTAGCTGCCACACTCCTCACATAATGCTCAATAGGGGATATATATAGTAGGATGTCCAGCGCTGCCTGCGGAGCGCTTCTCCTTGCGCCTGTGATGCCAAGAGATGCACTTCTTTGAACCTTGCTGAGCATCTTCCTATAGCTATCCACTCCCAACGCACCCCACCAAACAGTGCATCCATAGGTAAGTATAGGCCTAAGAACCGATGTGTAAATCCAGTTTGCCATATCAGGGGGGTTACCGCGTATTTCGATTCGAAAAAAATCATTTATGGATTCGAACAATTTGTACTGTGTATTACGATTTTCGTAATATTTGTTTCGAATAAACGGACGTTTTTCATACTTTATTGAAAACAAAAAATCACTTTCTTAAAAGCCACTCTCTATTAAGAACAAAAATTGCTCATCAAATTTCCCATTTTTTAAAAAATACAACCTCTGTCATCGTTTCGAACGATTACGAAAATCGTAATACACAGTACAAATTGTTTGAATCCGTAAATGATTTCTTTCGAATCGAAATACGCGGTAACCCCCCTGGCCTCAGACCCCAGTTCTTACCAATGGAGTTCCTGCATGTGTAGTATGCATTGAGTCCCCTTCTCATCCTCTCCTGAGTATTTCTCTTCCAAGACAGTTTGCAGTGCAGAAAGTTACCCAAGTACTTTGCTTCGTCCGATAGAGGCAACTCGACGCCATCTAGCACTGGCCCCCTAAATCCCTCTATCCTATACCTTCTGGTAAATAGCACCAGCTCAGTCTTCGCAGGAGTTCGCCTAGCATCACCTGCATAATTTCCCCGATCGTGGACAGAAAAAGACAGAACTATGTCGTCCGCATAGGCAACAACTTTCCTGCCCATGGAATCAAATGACCCAAGAATCCCGTTGACCGCAAGCAACCACTATAGACGTGATAGAACCCCCCCCCCCCCCCCTTGTGGTGTCCCCTGGTAACCCTCCTCCTTATCACATGATCCTCCAGGCTCGAGTTTATAATCCTACTGCCAAGCATGCAGATTATCCACTCTACCAGAAAGTCCTCAACTCCCAACTCCAACAAAGAATCTCTAATCGCCTCTATCCTAACACTGTACAACATTTTTCAGGTGATTGATTCGGGACTCAATTCTGATAATTGGTTATGAAAGTAGACCCAAAAAGAAGAACTTCTGCATCATTAGTTTGGTCATGGTACATCGAATAATAGTTTAAAAATTAATTTGAAGTTAGTAATATTGTATAAGGGAATTTGTCACGTTTTAGGCTCTTTTGTTCGATAACTTTGCTCATAACTCGAGAACCACTAGTCCGAATTAGCTGAAACGAATTGGAAAAAACAGTGATGACTTTTTTATTGATTCTTTATTTTGCATGAAAATAAATATTCCGATTCATATTACAGCTATTCTTACACAGAAAATATGCGATTTTTATATCTTATCTATGCATGGAAACAAAATTTTAGAACATTTTCAATTATTGTCACTATCCATCCTCGTTGAAGTTGAAGCTTGTGGTTATGATGACCTTATTTTCTTCGTAGGTTGTTCATATTCATGTACTGAGACTGCATCATCATCCGAGATAGACGTAATATTCAAGGGCATGTTTTGTTCAGTGTGTCCACAAATTTCAAACTGCATAATTTTAGAACTCCACCAACAAACCTCCGCAAGCAATGCATCCAATTTTTTGCCTTTGAAATGCTTTTCCATTGGCATGGTCACCTGGTGGAACCTCTCTCTTTGTTCGTCCGATTCCTGAGGTAATTGTGCCAAAAAGGTTTCAAGGTGGAAATGCAAGAAATGTAATTTTAACGTCATGGATGCATTTATTTTTTTTAAATAATACAGCAAGTTGTCCACTCGTATCTGTATGTCATCTCGATGTACACGGTTCTTTCCTAAAACGCCTTCGGTGACTTGTTTCAATGCGTCCCATGCACATAGGTGGTTATAATGGTTCGAAACTATATTTTTGAAAGATTCGCTTTTCATTAATTTTCGTATATCCGGTCCATTGAGAATACGGGTGCGTTCGTAAATGCATCACTGCGCTGCATCAGAAAAGCAAACTTTTTATAAAGCCGATAAAAAATAATTATAATTTTTTTTTATTGTATTTCTATTATTTTTGTGGAGTATTTCACAATTTTTTGGCCCACATTTACTTCACTGATAAATATATAACGATTTGAAATTACTGATGCAGCGCAGTGATGCATTTACGAACGCACCCTATCTGTTTTAAATATAAAAAAAAAAAAAAACATTTATGAAAAAATTATTGGTAATGCGAATATATCGATATATGTATCAATAAAAAAGTCATCACTGTTTTTTCCAAAGAATTTTGTGGACATCTCGAGCAAATTTTTGAAATTCATACTTTTACTTAATTGTGAATAAAAGCGAAACGCGTTCATCGATTTTCATGATTTATGTGTCATTTTGTTCATAGGTTATGCGACTTTACGTGAAAGTAATAGGACTTGACACTTTTTTACCGTTTTTAGATTTTTTATGAATGAAAAATAAAAAATTTTAATTTTTTGGGCAAAAAACATTTTTTTCTTCATACATTTATTTATAACGGCGAAACTGTTGCTTATGTAGCGAAACGTCGTATGAACAGAATTGTAATTCTTAATTTGTTTCAGCTAATTCGGACTAGTGGTTCTCGAGTTATGAGCAAAGTTATCGAACAAAAGAGCCTAAAACGTGACAGATTCCCCTATACAATATTACTAACTTCAAATTAATTTTTAAACTATTATTTGATGTACTATGACCAAACTAATGATGCAGAATTTCTTCTTTTTGGGTCTACTTTCATAACCAATTATCAGAATTGAGTCCCGAAATCATGTGTTGTACTGTGTAATGTTATTAAAGGCTCCCTCTATATCCAGAAACGCGGCGAGAGTATATTCCTTATGCCTCAGACCGTGCTCAATACAACCCACCACCTCATGTAACGCGCTCTCAACAGATTTACCCTTCAGGTAAGCATGTTGGGCGTTGCTAATAAGGCGGGTCTCAATATTACTCCTGAGATAGAAATCTATTAGCCTCTCAAGAGTCTTCAACAAGAATGAAGACAAACTAATAGGTCTAAAATCCCCGGGTTTCGAGTGGCCTGCCTTACCAGCCTTGGGTATAAAAATCACCCTAACCTCTCTCCACCCCCTAGGCAGATACCTCCTACTGAGGCACTTCTTGAATATATTCACCAGCAGAAATGATGCATCGTCTGGAATGTTGCAGAGCATGGCCGGAAAAATGCCATCCGGACCCGGTGATTTATATGGGTCGAAAGTATTGACCGCCCACGCTAGCTTCTCCCTTGTGACCATTTCCTCGACGCAGGCGGAAGTATAATCCGATGTCATGGACATCACGTCCCATTGACCGTCGTCCGTACCTCCGGTTTCCCTGCACCCGGGAAAGTGCGTCTCCATCAGTAAGGTTAGGGTCTCAGAGCTAGACTCAGTCCATGAGCCGTCAATCCTTTGGAAGTAACCAAGGGCCTTAGGGTCCTTGGATAAAATCCGTCGGAATCTTGGCAATTCGTTGACATTATCAATGGATGCACAAAATTGCCTTCATGATATTCGCTTTGCCATCTTCAGATCCGCCTTATACCTGTTGAACTGCACCCTCTGGTGCTCTGGTAAGCTTGGCCCTGTTAAACAGTTTCCTAACCGTAGACCTTTGAACGTGAAGTTCCCTGGTCCACCGTTTGGGCTGTTCACGCCTACACGGAAATGTAACCGGGCAGGACTGCTCATAGCTTTCCCTTAGAAGATGAGTAAACTTGTTCGCAACACCCTCCAGATCAGTCGGCAGCAAGTCGCCCAAGGCCCTTTGCGCCAACCCAATTCGGACTCTTTCCTTAAAGGAGTCCCATTTTGTACCCCTCGGGTTCCTAAATGGAGCAACCCCAGGTGGGTCAAAATTCAATGTGAAGGTAATACGGCTATGGTCTAAAAATGTACAGTCCGTTGCCACCCTCCAATCAACAACAAGTTGCTCGTCACGGTTCACTAATGTCAGATCTATCACTGCCTGCCTATCTTTTTTTCTGAACGTCGGCGTGTTACCCATATTACAGATAATAAGATTGTTAGTAGTTATAAGATCAAACATTAACTCACCCCTTTTGTTTATGTCTGCACTCCTCCATTGGCTATGATGAGCATTGGCATCGCAGCCCAATACTAGGATTGCACCCCTCCTTCTTGCATATGCCGTCAGTTCCCGCACCTCCGTGCCAGGTGGGTCCAACGCCTCGTACGGCATATACACCGAAGCCAGTATAAGAGTGCGCTTACCTTTGGCTTCTCCATTTACTACGGTCAAGTCACCGAACCTGAAAGAATGAGAGATGAGAAAATTCAATTAATTCCTCGCTAATATACACGTTCTTACCTTGTCCTCTGTGGACGGAACAGAGTGTATCCCGCAACCCCTAAACCGCAAACCTTATTTTTATTAATCCAAGGTTCTTGGATTAGGGCTACGTCCGTCCGGGTGCTGGTGAGGCTGCTTCACAATGGTGCAGGTTTATTTGCACCACTAACAACCTCTTTGGTCCTGTCACGTTTCGGATACCGGAACCTGACGTTACCTAAACCAAACTTAACTACCCCCCTATCCCACCTCCTCCAAGAATTAAACCCATCGCAGAGTTCGTTACGCACGACGAATTTTGGTCTAAAATACTTTCATATACACCAATGTGTTCATTTTATAAGTACAAATATTCGTTGAGAATAATTCGTCCCAGTTGTGTTTCCAGCATAAAACGTAGTTTTTATTTTGTTTCATTGTAATTTAGAAAAATGTTTCACTTTGTAAGGGTGTGTGAAACTTGAAAAATATGTTACACAAATAGGTAAAATGCATAATTATTTTTTAGAAAAGAAAATACCATAAGTCATATTTCGAAATACATAGTGACAAACTCGATAACAATGAAAAGCAATGAAAGTTTGTTTTCCCTCAAAATTTACGCAAAAATATATAAAATATAAAATAATGGTTTTTAGTAATCTTTTAATTGGTTCTTCTTTTATAATAATCTTTACATACATACATTCGTTTATATAATTGAATTTAAATCGAATTAATTAATAAGTATTTTACAAATTTCCTAATAAAGTTTACAAGAAATAAGAATTAAAATAAAGAAAAAAGTATAATAAACAAACGAAAATATACAAAAAATTAAAATAAAAGTTTAAAGTACAGGATTATACGGTAAAGAAAACTAAATCCATTAGTTTAAAGTGTACTTTAAACAATACAAAAAAAATAATTAATCATTTTAATCGTTCCATTTAATTCATAAGTAAATTCCAAGCATCATCTTCGGCTGTTTTATTGGCTACGGGTTTCCCTTTAGTACTTTTTACATCTAAACTTTCGAAGCCTTCACTCAGTTTTTGCGTAGTTTCTGCTAATTTCTGGTTTTTATTTGTTGCCAATGCAGCTTTTGTTGTTGAGGTTAATGGTGTTGAATTTTGATACGAAGCTGAAGAGTCTTGGTAACTATCGAAACCCGACCAATCGTCATCATCGTTGTTTAAAGCTTTACGGTTGCCAGCACCACCGTTGTTGGAATTGTCAAATTGATTGTGGTACGACTTAGATGTGGGCATTTGCTTTTGAGGACTATCTTTCCATCCCCAATCGTTATTGACATTCGATTGATTGCCCATGCCTGAAGCAATGTTTCCACTTACAGAATGTGAACGTTGGTAAGAACTTTCCTGACTAAAATCACCATAGCTACCTCCTTGCTCTCCAGGTGAAGTAAAGTTACTGCCAGCCAAATTATTCCATCCACGTTTGCTAATGTCAGTTACCTGTACATATTAAAAATAATAAAACGCAATTCGTAGTTATTATTTACTATATAGCTGTAAAATTATAATGCACAATTCGAACTATTTAAAAATTTCTAGATTATTTTTCGAAATAAATGCTTAAGCACCTTACGCCATATAATAAAATTTATTTACAACTACCCACCTTTGATGCCACATCAGTGACTGAATGTTGTAAGGTTTCTATTAAACCACCTTCATTAATCTACGATTACAGAAATTAAAAAAAAAAATCAAAAATTTAAAATATAAACACGACTTAAAAAATTAAAATACAGACAAACAAATTATTATAAAAATTCATTATTGACATTATTAAGTATGAATAAATAAAGAAAGAAGTTTAAGCTGGTAAAAAAAAGAAAAACAACTTTGTTTACAGCAAACATTTTTCTTTGATCCTATGACGTTTAACTAAACTTTTTAATACGATGTTCTACATACATCAACTACATATTTCTTAAGTTATAAAACTTTATATTGTAAAATCTTTTCTAAAACAATGATTCTTTTGCATAGATGGAGCTAATTTTGCAATTTCAACGAATATTTAGTGATTGTAAAAAATTTATTGCAATCAACATCAAACAATGGCGGTGAATTGAAAATTAGCAGTCTCACTAAGCAATTGTGATAGTGATGTTAAATCATTTTGCTCCCAAATTAAATTGATTTCAAAATAATCCCTGGCCGTAGGGAAAAAGAACAGATTTTTTAAAACCATTAAAATATAGGGACTTATTAAAAACGTGGTGAAAATGTTTATATTTGGCAGTCTTTTTCGATTTGTGACAACATACTAATAAAATTGTTGATACGGCAACAAATCAATTTGTTAAATTTATTTGAGTGACTGGCTGCCGCCACTTCAACTTTGATCTCATCTCTTTGAATGAAGATGCTTTAAATTGAATTTTTCAGAGCAATAAATAGATAATTTGCGTAAGATGGGAATCAAAAAATTTTGGAGAAAAGTCACCATTTATAGCGAAAGTTTTTTTTCTATAATTGGTGTTTGCCCTTAGAAAAGAAAAGAATTAGGCTAACCCTACGTTTCCACATGCAAGTAGTGTATACGTATTATCAACGAAAAATTGAGGAAACAGCCGATTGGCTGAAAGTACAAAAATTGTGTGAATGTTAGTGAAAAAGTGTGAGTGTATTGAGTTTTTCGAACTTGCACTTGCATGTGGAAACGGGGGGTAAGTCATAAGATTGGTTCTGCAATTTGCAATGATTGTGATTTTAAGTGGATATTACTTGTTTTTTTTATTTTTGGTTTATTTAGTTTTTGTTGTATAAAAAGAACCAAAGGCCCAACTATAATATGCTTAAGTTGGCTTTAACAATTGTGCGAATACATGTGATTCATATGTGTAGAACCATATTGAACTTAAGAAAACTTTTTGTTTAATTTTATGAAACCGGCATTTGCTTAAGCAAAGTGCCAAACAGATCGCAATTTCCGTATGGAATAAAATACTTTTTATACCCTCCACCACAATTAGTTGTGAAGAGGGTATACTAAGTTTGTCATTCCGTGTGAAACTTTTTTATTATTCATCTCAGACCCCATAAAGTATATATATTCTGGGTCCTTGAGTAATTCTAAGTCGATTTAGCCATGTCCGTCTGTGAAAGCACGCTCATTTTCGAAAAACTCAATAGAAATAAACAAACTTGGTGTCAAATTGCGTGTAGTTATACTTAGCAGTTTGGGATTAAAAAACAGCAAAGTCGGTTCAGTAGGATCAGAGCTATGAATCAAAATTTGGAACCACCACCTTAAAAAAAATTGATAATTTTGTTACAAAAACTAACATAAATGGTGGAAAAATGAACTGAATGATATAAGATTTTGCAAAAAATTGTTTTATTCGACTGGAAATCAAGCTGTAAAATTTCGTGAAGATCTTCATAGCTTACCCTAGGTCCCATATACGCCCAAATCCCGGAAAACAGTATATATATGTTCCTTTCACTCCTCTAGGGAGCATAGTATAGTTCGCCTGAACCCCTAATAAACAATGCTATCATAACAAATTTTTGCACATCACAGTTTAATAGGACTAGATATGACACTGTAAATTTTCGTGAATATCGGTTCATCATTTACCCTAGACCCCATATAAACCCTACTCCCGGAAAACAGTTTAGTACGCCTAATTAACATTGCTATCATAATAGAACTTGGTACGTCACAGTTTTGTAGGACTAGAAATGACACTGTGAAATTTCGTGAAGATCGGTCCATAATTTAACTTTAAATAAAATGTTTTATCTACATTGATATGCATATCATTTTAGAGTTGTAGGGATCTTTAATGGGATAATTTTTTGAGCGCATATTATAAACTTGTCAAAAAAGTTTAAAACATCACTGGTGCAACAACAAACTTTGCACTCAAATTGAAAACAAAAAATTTTCCAGTAATGGACAAAATTTTATTTTGTTTTATTTCACCTGTATGTCGTCACACAAATCAAAAACCATGTACATACATATGTACTACATAAAAATTATGTACTACATATTATGTACATATTATGTAGTACATAATTTTTTTGTAATTTTATGAGAGTATGTTTTAATACAACTTCTGTTGATTGCAAATTCAAATCTTGCAATAATTGAGTGGGGTATAGATTTATGCATTAAATCTACGTTCAGCAATAGTAAAACAATTATCACTACCTCTTAATTATTTCAATGATAGTGTAAAGAATACCAATAGTACTAAACTAACTAAATACTAAAGCTGTTGGAAAGTAGTGCGAATTAATTTTTTACAATTTTATTCAGTGCCAGTGCAATGTTATTTTTAATCAACATTAGCTCGTTCTCAGGATTCCAATATGCGTTTCCGTATTGTTAATTTGTGTAAATGAGATCATGTTTGTGAGAAAAAATTCTTCTCTTTCTTGCACAGCCAAGACTTTTCTTCGTGCAAATTGATTAATCTTAATTCTTTAAAAAAAATTGGCACTTTTTTAGAAAAAAACTAAAAAAAAAAGATATTTAATAAATAAGTAATAGTGACTTTATTGATTGATAGTACAGGGTATCCGCCGGGAAGGTATACTACGACGGCGTAAATGGCCTTTTGAAAGAAGCTCTTGTGTCAACTGAATCTTAAATGGAAACAAATGCAAATCCTTGTGCAAAATTGTTGCCAAAGTTGTTATTTTAAGACCAAGCTCCTGAGCACGGCAACGAATTGAGGTTGATGGATTGTTTCGTACACTTTCCAAGTTGTGGTCCACGTTTAGGCCTATCAACTACAGACCCTCATCTTCGAAATCCTTCACTACACGATAAATAGTGCGTTTTGTTGGCACGTTGTTTCTCCCAAAAAATTTCACGTTACTTTCACATGGCAGAGTATCGATTATTGATTTTGACAAACTGTTTTAACGATTAAAGGCTCAGTTAGCCGGGAGTAACAGTAACAGCAACCTTACCGTAAAAAAGTAAGACCAATCTATTTCTTACAGATTGAGACGTAACATCTTACTGCTAACTACAATCGTTCTAATTGCTTTACATCCCAGCAAAAAACTTTTGAAGTTGTTCAAGTAGAAGGGATATTTTCATGACTTCTTTAGCATTTAACTACTTGAATGAATTAAAAATGCCTTCCAAAATTCGAATAAATTTTAAATGAGTGAACCCATGAAAAATTACATTCAACTCGTATGTAGGAATTACAATTTTTCACTATAATTAGGTATTCTTTTAGGATTGAAAGGGGACGAATATTATATATTTTTTTATTTTAAATTTGTTAAAAATAGGTCTGCTTACCTCCTCTACAACAATACAAGAAACAAATGGCATTTTCTTTTTGTAAAATTTACCCGCCGTTGTCAAAATCTTACTACTACATAGGGAATACAAAAGGAAAAATGTAATTTATAAGACATTCCCATAATGCATATAAAAACTAATATCGAGCACCAATGAAAGTACGTATTAAAATCATTAAAGATTCATTGCTTTTCATTCACACTCATTTCAGTTAATATTCCAGATCAATGAAAATCCCGATCTAATCACTGAACTTTCATTGGTTCTATGCAATATTTTTAATGACGAGCCGTATACCTAAATGTGAACCCATGCTCACCAATGACACGCTAATGTTTAAATCATGCATGTTTCACCTAAAAAGAACCAGTGCATTATCCGCGGAACCTATGCATTTACTACTTCTTTTGCATGTCTTTTTTTGCTGGGTACATAAGAGTTCAATGGGTGCATTGCATGTAATATTTCATGGGTTCACTTATTTAAAATTTATTCGAATTTTGGAAGGCATTTTAAATTCATTCAAGTAGTTATGTAAGTGCTAAAGAGGTCATAAAAATATCCCTTCTACTTGAACAACTTTCAAAGTTTTTTGCTGGGTAACTATTACTAAACTGGTTGATATTGGGGCAAATGTATTAAATAAATGTAGTAATTGAAAATTTATTATATCATAGAAACAAGGTTTTGTGTAATACATTGTCACGGACATTTTTTTTTCCACATTTTTAAAGCATAACCATAACTGTTCTTTTGCCTCATTTCTGGCAAAAAATATTTAGTTTGCTTTTAATCGTTACATTACAAATGCCAATTACTTAAATTTAAAATTTGTTAATATAAAATCGATTTTCGACTACAATGTATATCGATTTAACATTCCCTGACGGCAATAGGTTTGTCGAATAATTGTAAAGTAAAAAATTAAAAATATGTATACATATGTATATAAAAAAGCAACATCACAAAATCCAATTAATTACATCTATTTGTTAAAATTAAAACACGATAAAATACTAAAATAACACAAATTCAAGGCCAAGCTTAAAAAAAATGTTGCAGTAAACAAACAATGTGTTATTAATGTTAATATATATTGCACAATATTTATGAATGAAAGAAAATAAAACATACCTTTGAAGAAGCCATATTAGCAGTATTCACAGCTTTTTCTTTAGCAATAACAGCAAATTTAGAGGCTCCAGCTGAGAGTAAACTCCATCCCTAAATTAAAAACATTATTACACCTCAACTTCTTTGTATTAACATTTTAATAATAATATGTATCAGTTTTGACTTACTGAAGCTAGAGAAGACAAAGTGGTATCGAAAAGTTCTTGGGATTGAGTTTTAGAAGGTGGGTCTTGAGAATAACCGAAGCCACTGTATTTACCCCCTTGGCTAGGCGGTAAATGACTTTAGAAAATAATGAAAATAGTACATTTAGTAGTAATATATTGTATTAACATTTGTATTTTGCAACCTACTCTGGTCTTGAGGCATTTTCATATTGAATGCGTGAGAAAAACTCTTCTTTCTGATCTTTAAATTCTTGAGTGTTAAATTGTTGATAACCTCCATCATTGTTATAACTACCGCTACCATTTTGATAGCCTCCGCTAGAAGACTGCTGATAGTTCCCACTATTTCGGGAATGTGCCATTGATGAGTTGTTAATTGATGTTGCAGACCCGCCGCTTGAAGTACCATAAGATATCGATGACGATCCTAGACGTTTTTTTGCTTCATTTATATTCCATGGTTTACCCTGAGCCAGAATTGCAATCTTGTCACGATATAAAGCAGCTGCTTTTGAGTTGTACTTTTGATTTATCGGAGCACGATCGTTCCAGTCTTCTTGATCTTCTAAAAATTCCCGAGCATTAAGATTACCACCAACTTTCATTTTTTCCAATTCAATGTCTTTCCATTTGTCCATTGTTACAGAACGTACAAATGAGAGATGAACCCCTAGGCCTCTATGTTTGCCTGAACATTCTAAGCAAATCCATATGCCATAAGTTACAGATACCCATTGCGGATTGTGAGTGCCGCATTCAAAGCATTTCTGAAATAAAGAATTCGATTCTATTTTTGGTATACACTTTTTATTTTGAAACGATTTAGAATTCTAGCACATAAAATCATCAAAAGTCCAAAGATTTAGATATATGAAAATTTGCATTAAAAATATATGTTTGTACCTACAGTGGCTCTCATTAATATTCGTTTTTATATTCCGAGTTATTGAAAGTGATCAAAATTAATAGAAAATAATAAAAAAAAAACGGGGATATTATTATACCCACACCACAATAGTGGAGAGGGTATTATGCATTTGTGCTGATGAGTGTAACGCCTTAAAATAGTGGTCCTAAACACACCTTAAAGTATACCGATCTACTCAGAATCTTTTTCTGAGTCGAACTAACGATGTCCGTCCGGCTGGCTGGCAGGCTGGCTGGCTGTCCATGATTCCTTCTGCGCAAAGTACAGGCCGCAATTTTGGAGATAATTTGATCAAATTTGATTCATAGGTTCGTATTGGCACAAGGACCAAGCCTGTCAGAAACTATTAAACCGATTTTAATGAACTTTAAAACATAGATAGAACCATATCTATATGGACACAAAATGTATAAATTTTTAAAAAAATCGGACCACGAGGGGAGATAGGGGCAATTTCTGCCTCTCAAACCGATTTTAATGAAATTTAAAACATAGATAGATCCATATCTATAGGGACACATTAGCTATACAGTTTTTAAAAAATAGGACCACAAGGGGAGGCAGGTGGCAATTTCTGCCTCTCACAAACTTTCAAACCGATTTTCATGAAGTTTATAAACATAGATAAATCCATATTTACATGGACACATAAGCATGATGTGTTTCTTAATACTGTGGTGTAGGGTATCATATGGTCGCGCTTGACCGACTATACTTTCTTTCTTGTATTTTTGAATTCATAAGATATATTTAGAGATCAAGAAAAACTTATTTCAGAGTTCTGAATATTGAACAAACAATAATAATTAAAACAAAAACAAAAAAAACTTAAGTTATTGACACCTCTTTAATATTCGGTATTTTAGTTTTACGGCAAAATGCAACGCTATAAGTCTGCATGTTTTCATAAATTATAATTAAAATGGGGAAACACATATTAATTTACATCAAACAAATAAATTTAGCTGAATAAACATGCCATTCTCAAGTTTTTTTTTTTATAAAATGCGCGATTGGTCGTAAGGGAAAAAAATTCGTTAAAGTAAAGAAAATTAGTGAATTTTTCATTACTAAAAAGGTAAAAAATATAAAAATATTGCTGATATATTGAATATGAAGCCATATTCATTAAATTGATGGGAGGACGTAATTTTTCTGGTAAAAGCAAATTTAACTTATTTGGAAGTGATAGAAAAACTATGGTGTGGCGAAAGCCGAAAAGTGCTCGGCCCCCGGGGGCATAGCGTGATGATCGTTGTATTAAAGCCATGTTTAATCTCACTGAGCCAATTTAGACAAGACTAATTGTTCTGGCAGAAAACGACAGTTTGTGGGCGAAAGAGGTGAAGAGAGTCGTTTTTGGTCGGCATAATTTTTAATCCAGCTTCCCGCATTAGCAGAACAAAACCAATACATACACACTTATGAAAAAACAGGTTCAGTGTTTTCTTTTTTGCATACAAAAAAAAATACTAACACATACAAACCTGTGTGTACGTATTAAAGGTCTGCATGACTACATTTAAAAGGCATATGAATACATTCATTTCTTTTTTAAGTAAGTAAAGTTAAGTACAACAAACGATTTAAGTACGCAGTGCTTTACATTTTATGTTAAAAAAACAAATGAATAAACACACAAGGCAAAAGAGAAAAGAAAACAACTGTATTTAAACAGAAACAAATACTACCACATTCAAATAAAACAGACATAATAAAATGTGTATAAGTTTCGAATATAATATTATTTGAATGTTTTACTCATAACATGAATACATTAATATTATTACTAGCAACTTTTGTTATGGAAATCGAAAACGTAAAACGCAAGAATTTTAAAGTCCCTTTTAATATACTTTTAATCCAATTTTTATAATTTTTGTTGCAAAATTCTGTTTGATAGAGATATATTTGTAATGAGAATAAACATAAGTACTAATTTTACTATGTAGTATTTCTTGCACACAGGTAACTGTTACCATATACTTGTGTGTGTTTGCATTTTCAAATTGAGTAAATAAATATTCAAAGAAAAAGAGTAAATAGAATGTGTGCCTTTGTTGTGATAAAGTAAAACACAGACTACACTCTCTTTTATATTTTAACTCTTAAACTCTGTAAACCAGTACTTAACTATTTAAATATTTGAATGAATATTGGAATGCTTGTGTGTAATAAACAAATGAATGTATTCTTGCAGCCCTTTAGTACGTATACAATTTTATGCCAGAATAATTAATCCAGTGTAGTTTGGAAAGAACAAAAGTTAATCCGACTAAAAATTAGTCTAGTCTAAATTGGCTCACTAACTACTAACAAAAGTAGTGGTTATGATTATTTGGTCAAATGTTGATAAGTGTGACCGTAGCTAATGATGCCAACAATATTTTATTATCGGTAAACGAGTTTTAAACGTCCACTGTATGAAGAATAGAAAAATAGGAAATAATTTGCTAATGGTTTAATTTTTTTTTTTTATACTGATGCATCCTCTTTTTAATTTTTTTACTTCATTCCTAAGGAATTTTTTAAGCCAATGCTGTGTGTATAGTTAGGAAGAATTTTATATCTAGTTATAGGTATATACAGTTATATATCACAAAGGGACCTATAGAGGACCCAAGTGAGCTGTCTCTCGATGGCTGCCCATGGAACCTAACCTATATATACAGCCCAATTATGTATAAAAATTCTCTGGGAGTTTTCTCCCATTTTTCCTTTGTAAATTCAATTGCAACAATTAGAAAAGGGAAAAACTCTTGGGGAATTTGTATTCATAATTAGGCTGATGTCAGCCGTTATTTTTTTATACGATATAGTTTGGTCGGGCATTCAAATAGAATTTAAGATAGTTTTGAATCTCAAAGTGTAGAGTTATCTATTAACAAAGGCACTATACCAACAAAAAGGTATTGCTTGAACTGTGATATTAAATTGCCTGTAAATAAAATAGAAGTATGTGAGTATGTGATAAAAATGTACAATTGTCTCATAATAAAAACCATAGCCATGTAAAAAACTTTACTCTTTGGACGACATTTTGGCCAACACCCCCAAAAAAAGCTAAATATTGTTTTGGTTTTTGATCCATCTTTTCTTCATACATATCTGGAAGTTTAACAAAAAATGTGTTATAACAACAAACAAATTCAACGTTTGTAAAGCACATATATAACATGTATAAAATTGTCCTCTGTAGCTGATTAATTTGAAAGTAAAAAAATATTTTAAAACAGATATGTTTGTATCTATTTATTTGTATAAGAAAAAAATAATCGTACCGAATTTTCATTTTTTGGCTTAAGCTCTTGTAAAACACGCCTTGTTCTTGGACTGGCCATTTCTGGTTTTTAAAAGCTGTAATTTAAAACTCTGAATGCTGATGCTGGATTGACTCTAACTCAGCGAAGTATTTAGTTACGACGTATTTGATGAAAACAACAAAGCCGACTACACCAAATATAGTAATGCCTAAAACTTGAGCTTGATATCTCCTGGAAACAGTTTCACAATCCCCACTTGATGGCGTAGCAGAGGCAGCAACAGCAGAATTTGGAGTGTTGGCGACAGCAGATAATGCAGTAGCAGTGGTTTGTAGTTTAGAAGTTGACTTCATTAAAATTTTCTACACAAAACACCTCAATTTAAGGTATATCTAAATAATATTAAATAAAATATAAACTTATAAAACTTTTAGTTGTTAAAATTTGTAAAACATGGTTCTTGCATTTAAAAATATTGCAAATATTGAAAATTCTCTATCTTTTCACCCGACACACACTACTTAATGCAAAAAAAACTGTCAAAAGAGTAGAAAAACTGTTGACGTGTGAAAGAGATTTTAATAGAAAATACAACACTGTGCAACCAGGGATGGCATTGAGAAATATAAAATTGTTTCAACTAGCTTAAAAACTTGTACTGTTTTGACCTTAATTGTACCAAAAGTTTTTTTAACTTGGAGGTAGGAATGGGCAAAAATATCGATATACCAAAATATCGATATTAAAAAAAAAAACAACATAACCGATATATATTGCTGAAATTTAAAATACCGATATAGCGATATTGAAATACGACAATCGAATTCGATATTTTTTAAAGTCAGTCTTCATTAAAGGCCCAAATACAATTGTCAAATGCTTGACATCAAGCTCGTATACGTGTGCTTGACATTTGAACATACACTTGCTGGATCAGCTGTCAAGCGTTCATTTTGCATTTTATATTGAATTGATAACAGCAGAAGCAAAAAATATTAAAATATAGAAAAAAGTGTTTAATTGTGACTATATACTTTTAACTGTGTTGCTTTTAAATAAATAAAAAAAAAATTGAAGAAAAGAAGGAGAAAGTTATTAAATAACATTTTTTTCCCCCCTCCCAAGCATTTTTTCATCCGAAATTTTTAGCGTCTGTTCGATTTGAAATCACGTTTAAAGTGAGTAGGTGCTTGAAGAGTAAAGCCAATACATTCATCAAAATCACTCGTCAAGCATGCTTAATATCTACAGCCGTATTCATAAAAAGTTCTTATTTTAAGCTTATTGTATGTAATAACTATCAAACGCTTTTTGTCTTATAAACCTCCTATAAAAATTTGTATTCATAAACGCACATTAACATCTCTTTTACTATTAACTGTTTGGGGAGATTTTGTGTTTAAGTATGGCAACTTTCTTTATGTTTTGCTGCCATTTTATTGCTAGTGGTGCATGAAACTTTTATTCGGTTAACATGATATTCTATTTATTAATATATTTTTTTATAATTTAAGATCTTAAAAATGATTCTTATAATATAAAAATACATATTGGGCCATGTCACAGAGTTCGGAAAGATTCCGTTCGGAATTGAAGAAAACATATTTGTTTGTTGATGGAAAATGTATGTTGATATTTTTATGGCCTTTCAGATACAGACAACTCCCATACAGTTCATGAAAACAAAAATTGGTTCATTCCGAAACATTTGTTCGTCATATTCTGAAGCACTAAAATACGGAATGAATTCCGTTTCCGAACGGAATTGTACTCTGTGACATGGCTGATTATTTTAGTTTCTGAGCAAAATTTTAGCTTATGTTAGGTTAGGTTAAGAAGGGTTGTGTGCCCACAGGCACACCTCCACTCGGAGACCAAATACGATCCATTGTGAATCCCTTCAATGAAAATATGAAATATGAGATAAGAGATAAGAGGTAGTGAAAAGTAGAAAAGAGGAAGTATGAGATAGACAGAAAATTAGAAAGTGGGACCAATACCCCCTTACAGTCCCCTCAACAGAAACAGCCGCGTTATTTCCCTGACAAACCCCAGCAGATCGGCCGGATTACATCCAGCTATGCACCCCAGTTCGTCGTGAAACCTATCTCCCAGCCACTTCCGTCTGAGACCCTGCATCCTAGGACAATGGCACAGTACATGCTCGATCGTCTCTAACTCCTCCGAATCCTCGCATAGCCTGCAGAAGTCTGGTATGGCGTTGTCCCATCTGCCCGCAAAAGCCCTGACAGGACAATGACCCGTCAAGAACCCTATAAGTGTTCTAAGCCTACCCCTATCCAATCCCAGTAGAACCCTGGTTGCCCCCGCGTCCAATCTGGGCCATAGTGCCCTAGACACCCTGCAATCCATTCTGTCCCTCCAGGATCGGTCAACGTCATCACGGAATTTCTCCCGTATCCCCCCATAGTAGTAGCATAGGGGGGTTTTACCCCCTGTCCCCTACCACTAAGTCGAGACCCCTATCGCGAGTTCGTCCGCCACCTCATTCCCATCAACCATGCAGTGTCCTTATACCCAACACAGCCTCACGTTGAATGCCCTCATGAGTTCCCTAAGAGCGTTCCTACACCGCGCGACTAGGCATGATCGCACCGTATGGTTCTTCAATGCCCGAAGCGCCGCCTGACTATCGACGTAAATTGTCACCTCAGATCCACCCACGATGTGATACAGTATCACCTCCATCGCCCTCCAGATCGCTAGGATCTCAGCCTGGAAGACACTGCACTCATCACGGAGTCTGAATGACCTTTTTACCTCGGTGTCCGCGATATATACACCGGCACCAGTGCCGGTTTCCATCTTGGATCCATCCGTAAATACTGCCCACCCCTCAAACAGATTATTGTGTCCACTCCAGATTTCCCCATCCGGGAATTCCACCGGTGGTGTAACACCGAAGTCCAGAGTCGTAGTCCTATGATCCGAAATTTCCTCAAGAATAGTACCACGATCAAGCAGACCCACCTCGTACAAGATTCTCGTATGACCATCCCGCCTAGGTCTAACTAAGGAAGACTCGTAAAGTCTAAGTAAGTTCCTAGCAGCCACACTCCTCATATAATGCTCGATAGGGGATAGATATAGTAGGATGTCCAGCGCTGCCTGTGGAGTGCTTCTCCTTGCACCCGTGATGCCCAGAGATGCACTCCTTTGAACCTTGCTAAGCATCTTCCTATAGCTATCCACACTCAACGCGCCCCACCAAACAATGCATCCATAGGTAAGTATAGGCCTAACCACCGATTTGTAAATCCAATTTACCATATCCGGCCTCAGACCCAGTTCTTGCCGATGGAGTTCCTGCATGTGTAGTAGGCATTGAGTCCCCTTCTCATCCTCTCCTGAGTATTCCTCTTCCAAGACAGTTTGCAGTCCAGAAAGTTACCCAAGTATTTTGCACCGTCCGATAGAGGCAACTCGACGCCATCTAACACTGGCCCCCTAAATCCCTCTATCCTGTACCTTCTGGTAAATAGCATCAGCTCCGTCTTCATAGGGTTAACACACAGCCCCCTGTCCTTTGCCCATGCCGAGAGTTCGCCCAACATCACCTGCATAATTTCCCCGATCGTGGACAGAAATTTTTCCTTGACCAGCAGAACTATGTCATCCGCATAGGCAACAACTTTCCTGCCCATGGAATCAAATGACCTGAGAATCCCGTTGACCGCAAGCAACCACAGTAGAGGCGATAGAACCCCCCCCTGTGGTGTCCCTCTGGTAACCCTCCTCCTTATCACCTGATCCCCAAGGCTTGAGTTTATAATCCTACTGCTAAGCATGCAGACTATCCACTCCACCAGAAAGTCCTTTAATCCCAGCTCCATCAATGAATCCCTAATCGCCTCAATCCTAATGTTATTAAAGGCTCCTTCTATATCCAAAAACGCGGCGAGAGTATATTCCTTACTCCTCAGACCGTGCTCAATACAACCCAACACCTCATGTAACGCGCTCTCAACAGATTTACCCTTCAGGTAGGCGTTTTGAGCGTTGCTAATAAGGCGGGTCTCAATATTACTCCTGAGATAGAAATCTACTAGTCTCTCGAGAGTCTTCAACTGGAATGAAGACAGACTAATAGGTCTAAAATCCCCCGGTTTCGAGTGGCCCGCTTTACCGGCCTTGGGTATGAAAATCACCCTGACCTCTCTCCACCCCCTAGGCAGATACCTCCTACTGAGGCATTTCCTGAATATATCCACCAGCAGAAATGATGCATCGTCCAGGATGTTGCAAAGCATAGCCGGAAAAATACCATCCGGACCCGGTGATTTATATAGGTCGAAAGTATTGACCGCCCACGCCAGCTTCTCCCTTGTGACCATTTCATCGACGCAAGCGGAAGTATGATCCGATGTCACGGAGATGACGTCCCACTGACCGTCCTCCATACCACCGGTTTCCCTGTACCCGGGAAAGTGCGTCTCCATAAGTAAGAGCTAGACTCAGTCCATGAGCCGTCATTCCTTTGGATGTAACCCAGGGCCTTAGGGTCCTTAGATAAAATCCGTCGGAATCTTGACAACTCGTTGACATTATCGATGGCTGCACAAAATTGCATCCATGATAGTCGCTTTGCTCTTTTCAGATCCGCCTGATACCTGTTGAACTGCACCCTGTGATTGTTCCAATCATCTGGTGCTCTCGTAAGCTTGGCCCTATTAAACAGTCTCCTCACCGTAGACCTTTGAACATGAAGTTCCCTGGTCCACCATTTAGGCTGTTTTCGCCCACCCGGAAACGTAACCGGGCAGGACTGCTCATAGCTTTCCCTTAGAAGATGAGTGAACCTGTTCACCACCCCCTCCAGATCCGTCGACAGCAAGTCGCCCAAGGCCTGATGCGCCAACCCAGTTCGGACCCCTTCCTTGAAGGAGTCCCATTTTGTCCCCCTCGGGTTCCTGAATGGAGCAGCCCTAGGTAGGTCAAAATTCAGTGTGAAGGTAATACGACTATGGTTTGAAAAAGTACAGTCCGTTGCCACCCTCCAATCAACAACAATTTGCTCGTCACGGTTTACTAATGTCAGATCTATCACTGCCTGCCTATCTTTATTTCTGAACGTCGGCGTGTTACCCATATTACAGATAATAAGATTGTTAGTAGTTATAAAATCAAACATTAACTCACCTCTTTTGTTAATATCGGCACTCCCTCATTGGCTGTGATGAGCATTGGCATCGCAGCCCAACACAAGGATTGCACCTCTCCTCCTTGCATATGCCGTGAGTTGCCGCACCTCTGTACCCGGTGGGTCCAACCCCTCGTATGGCATATACACCGAGGCCAGTGTAAGCGTACGCTTCCCTTTGGCCTCTCCATTTATTACGGTCAAGTCACCGCACCTGAAAGAATGAGATATGAGAAAATTCAATTCACTTCTCGCTAGTATACACGTTCTTACCTTGTCCTCTGTGGACGGGACAAGCAGAGTGTATCCCGTAACCCTTAAACCGCAAACCTTATTTTTATTTATCCAAGGTTCTTGGATAAGGGCTACGTCCGTCCGAGTACTGGAGAGGAAGGTTACAAGTTCGGCTGAGGCTGATTCACAATGGTGCAGGTTTATTTGCACCACTAACAGTCTCTTTGGTCCTGTCATGCTTCGGATACCGAAACCTGACGTTACCTAAACCGAACCTAATTTTTTTTATATATGCCGATTTTTTATCAAAATTATCTGGCACCCCTGTTGGCAATCTAGTTTCAGAGAGCGAAACCACGCGTGAGAACAAATCAATATTTGAAATCAACCGCAAGAGCAATATTTTTTTTGTGTTGAACACGTGCTATTGTTATTGTTTTGAAAACAACAACACGTGCGTGACAAACAATAACAATACAACCAAAAATATATCAGGAAACATTACGAGTGCTATATTAACCATAAAAAGTCAAGAACTTAATAAAAATATGAAAAAAATCTTAAAACTTTGCGGCTTAAAATGTTTGAAAAATTTTCCAAAAAGTTGTTATGTGAATAAAATCCGTAAATTTGTGTGCTTCTAAAATCTGATAAGTGAATTCGAAAGCCCTCAACCAGGGCTATTAAAGCCACCAGCTGTTACTTTCGGGAAATTAAAAGTTTAAGGGGCGTTCTGTATTAAAGTCAAAAAATTAAAAAAAATTTCCAAAAAGTTGTTAGTTGAAAAAAATCTATAAATTTGTGTGTTTCTAAAATCTGATAAGTGCATTCGAAAGCCCTTAACCAGGGCTATTAAAGCCACCAGCTGTCACTTTCGGGAAATTAAAAGTTTAGGGGCGTTCTGTATTAAAATAAAAAAATTCAAAAATTTTCCAAAAAGTTGTTGGTTGAATAAAATCTGTAAATTTGGGTGTTTATAAAATCTGATAAACGATTTCGAAAGCCCTCAACCAGGGCTATTAAAGCCACCAGCTGTCACTTTCGGGAAATTAAAAGTTTAGGGGGCGTTCTGTATTAAAGTCAAAAAATTCAAAAATTTTCCAAAAAGTTGTTGGTTGAATAAAATCTTTAAATTTGGGTGTTTATAAAATCTGATAATTGATTTCAAAAGCCCTCAACCAGAGCTATTAAGGCCCGCAGATGTCACTTTCGGAAAATTGGGGTGGGTACCAGATTTAAAAAGTTTTAAAAAAAGAACATTACAATTTTTTATATATATAGGTTTGTCATAAAAGTTTTAAAATTATGTAACAGCTTAAAGCTACGTTCACACCTATTAAATATTTGACGTCCTACACGTAACCCCTAGCTTTATTAAAGAGTTATTTGCTTTTGCTAAACGTTTGGCTTGATTAAAATCCATTAAAGAGTTTTTAAATTACACTAAACAATTCTCTTCTTACAAATAAGGATGAGTAAGTGAATAGAACTTGTCAAAAATATAGGTTAAGTTTGTTCAATTTATTGGTCACGCTTTCTGAGGTCTGAACATACCTTTAGAGTTATGAATAGTAACAACCGTATTCATAAACATTTAAAACAGCATTTCAAATTTGTTTTAAGCATAAATCGTTAAAATTGTATTCATAAGCGAATATTACCTTAAAAGCCCTATTTTAAACCTTGTGTAAATAAACGAATTTTCAAATTGGTTTGACCCTTGTTTAAACCTCTTTTAAAATTCCATTTTTTGCTTTGTGTTTATGGTAATTTTGAACATTTTTGCGAGAAATTTTCAGTCAATATATTATTATGTATTTATTCATTAAAAATAAAATGAAATTCAAAAATGTTTATGTGTGTAAAATGTATATTATTAATATATTTCTTAATTTCACAAATTAAAGCTCAACAAATTATTAATTGCACATTATGATCTAGTGATGTGTAAACGATCAAAACAGATAAAATAAAACTCGTTATTTGAATACTTTTTTTTCAGTAATAAAATCGTTATCTAAATTGCACTTTTACTAAAAAATGTTTGAAATCTTTTTATTTTTTTACATACATATAAGAGAAACTATCGTACAACTATTCATTTATAAAAAAATTTTTTTTTCTCACACACGACAAAAAAATGTTAAATACGAGTATGAATTAATAACCACTGTTTTGCATCATTATGATTCAAGTAACAAATAAAAAAGATAGCATTGCCACCATCCAATTAAAAAAATACGCTAAAACGTTTTTTTAGTTTAAATGCTGATTATGAATACGAATTTAAAAAAAAGCTTTTTTAGGCTTAAAATGTTTTTTAACTAAAATTCATCTAAAACCCGAATTATGATTTTTTTATGAATACGGCTGTAAATGTTTACGGTCTTATTCAAAAAAAAATTTAGTTTAGATTTAAGGTCTACAAAAGTTATAAAACAGTTTTTGATTAATAAACCTCTAATTAGAAACCATATTTATAAACGTTTAATAACACCGCATTAGTTATTAAGCTATTTTCTTCTTTTTGTTTTGTCATGCTGGAAACTATTAGCGTTTTGATTGTCATTTTAAGTTTAGAAAAAAAACATCGGCAATTTTTAAGAATTGCCTTTTATTTAATATTATAACTTTTTAGTTGATAAAAAAAATTCTTAAATCTTTAAACCAGCTTTATAAGAGGTTAATAATGAAAAAATTTTGGGTTTTGCTTTTAATTTTGTGTAATTTAATTGACCTTTTAATTAAAATTGATTATGAAAATGTTACTTATATTATTTAAATTTTGTTTTCTATAAATTATTTTTTTGTTGCAATGTACTATGTACTAATTTATTTTTAAATTTTTAATTGTTTAAAAAAATTTTTTTCTATTATTATAGCCAATTTATTTTTTTCTTATTAACCTCTTATAAAGCTGGTTTTAGATGAGTTTTAGTTAAAAAACATTTTAAGCCTAAAAAAGCTTTTTTTTTAATTCGTATTCATAATCAGCATTTAAACTAAAAAAACGTTTTAGCGTATTTATACCCACACCACAATAGTGGAGATGGTATTATGCATTTGTGCTGATGTGTGTAACGCCTTAAAATATTGGTCCCACCTTAAAGTATACCGATCGTCTTACATAGCGTTTACATTTGCCAGTACTGGCAAGACAGTAGCAATTCATTCAAACTTTTTCACTAATACATAAACACTTTTACAGCTATTTTGTTTTTGCATTGTTTTGCCAACTAATAATGTATATGCTTACTGTCTTGCCAGTACTGGCAAATGTAAACGCTGTGTTAGAATCACTTTCTGAGTCGAACTAACGATGTCCGTCCGGCAGGCTGGCTGGCTGTCCATTTAACCTTGTGCGCAAAGTACAGGTCGCAATTTTGGAGATAATTTGATGAAATTTGGGTTATAGGTTCTTATTGGCACAAGGACCAAGCCTATTGAAAATTGCCCGAATCCTAGGACCACGAGGGAAGATATGGGGAAATTTCTTCCTCTCAGAAACTATCAAACCGATTTCAATGAAATTTAAAACATAGATATAACCATATCTATATAGACACAAAATGTATGCATTTTTAAAAAATAGGACCACGAGGGGAGATAGGGGCAATTTCTGCCTCTCAAACCGATTTTAATGAAATTTAAAACAGATAGATCCATATCTATATGGACACATCAGCTATACAGTTTTCAAAAATAGGACCACAAGGGGAGGTAGGGGGTAATTTCTGCCTCTCACAAACTTTCAAACCGATTTTTAGTTTATAAACATAGAAAAATCCATATTTATATGTACACATAAGCATGATGTGTTTTTAAATACTGTGGTGTAGGGTATCATATGGTCGGGCTTGACCGACTATACTTTCTTACTTGTTTTTTAATTGGATGGTGGCAACGCTATCTTTTTTATTTGTCACTTGTATCATAATGATGCAAAACAGTGGTTATTAATTCATATTCGTAGTTTACATTTTTTTGGTCGTGTGTGAGAAAAAAAATGGTTTTTTATAAATGAATAGTTGTACGATAGTTTCTCTTATATGTATATAAAAAAATAAAAAGATTTCAAACAATTTTTAGTAAAAGTGCAATTTAGATGATGATTTTATTGCTGATAAAAAAGTATTCAAATAACGAGTTTTATTTTATCTGTTTTGATCGTTTACACATCACTAGTTCATAATGTGCAATTAATAATTTGTTGAGGTTAAATTTGTGAAATTAAGAAATATATTAATAATATACATTTTACACACATAAATATTTTTGAATTTCATTTTATTTTTAATGAATAAATACATATAATATATTGACTGAAAATTTCTCGCAAAAATGTTCAAAATGCCCATAAACACAAAGCAAAAATGGAATTTTAAAATAGGTTTAAACAAGGGTCGACCCAATTTTAAAATTCGTTTATTTACACAAGGTTTGAAATAGGGCTTTTAAGGTAATATTCGCTTATGAATACAATTTTAACTATTTATGTTTAAAACAGATTTGAAATGTTGTTTTAAATGTTTATGAATACGGTTGTTACTATTCATAACTGTTAAGCTGTTACATAATTTTAAAACTTTTATGACAAACCTATTATATAAAAAATTGTAATGTTATTTTTTTAAAACTTTTTAAATCTGGTACCCACCCCAATTTTCCGAAAGTGACATCTGTGGGCCTTAATAGCCCTGATTGAGGGCTTTCGAAATCATTTATCAGATTTTATAAACACCCAAATTTAAAGATTTTATTCAACCAACAACTTTTTGGAAAATTTTTGAATTTTTTGACTTTAATACAGAACGCCCCCTAAACTTTTAATTTCCCGAAAGTGACAGCTGGTGGCTTTAATAGCCCTGGTTGAGGGCTTTCGAATTTACTTATCAGATTTTAGAAACACACAAATTTACAGATGTTATTCAACTAACAACTTTTTGGAAATTTTTTTAATTTTTTCACTTTAATACAGAACGCCCCCTAAACTTTTAATTTCCCGAAAGTGACAGCTGGTGGCTTTAATAGCCCTGGTTGAGGGCTTTCGAATTCACTTATCAGATTTTAGAAACACACAAATTTACAGATTTTATTCAAAACTTTTTGGAAAATTTTTGAATTTTTTGACTTTAATACAGAACGCCCCCTCAACTTTTGATTTCCCGAAAATGACAGCTGGTGGCTTTAATAGCCCTGGTTGAGGGCTTTCGAATTCACTTATCAGATTTTAGAAACACACAAATTTACAGATTTTATTCAAAACTTTCTGGAAAATTTTTGAATTTTTTGACTTTAATACAGAACGCCCCCTAAACTTTTAATTTCCCGAAAGTGACAGCTGGTGGCTTTAATAGCCCTGGTTGAGGGCTTTCGAATTCACTTATCAGATTTTAGAAACACACAAATTTACAGATTTTATTCAACTAACAACTTTTTGGAACATTTTTAGTATATTGTATATATGGAGTAACTCTCTAAATAATAAAATATATTTCGAATGTTGTAAAATAAACCGTTTTTGACTTTAAATTCGATACAATATCTTACACTATCATAATTTTTCTGTTTGTTTTTATTTCTAATAGTTTTTTTTTGCTATACATTTGCTCAGCAATGTTGTTATTGTTGCGGTTGATTTACATAAACAAAAAAAAGTTGTCAATTGCGGTTGAAAAAAGTTGGTTTGTTCACAGCGATGCAAGCAAGTATTTTTTTTCTTGTGTTTGCGGGCAATTTGCGTTATATTGTGATTTTTAGTTATATTGTGATGGATATAAAAACTTTTTGTTTTTCGTTTGTTTTACTTTTATTATATTTTTTGTCTCAAAATTGTTAACAACAGCTGCCATTAATTATTGAAAATCAGTGCTGTTAACGTTTATTGGAATTGTAAGAAAATTTAATGTTGAAAATTGCTACAAGCGTGGTGAATATCGCTTTTAGTACAAACTTTGCGTTGAATATTTTACATGCTAAATACACATTAGCGTTGAGTGTAAAACGTAGCTATTATTTTGTTCAATTGTAATTTAGAACAAGTAAGAGTCAAGGTATATTTACACAAGGTAAACTCGTTGGCCCATATGTTTGTCAGCTGATTACCCCTAGTTGGAACCTTAACGTCAAATTTCGTGTATATGAGAAAAAAATTTTACATGTGTGCGTTAAATTGTTTTTGTTTTATATGAAGACAATTTTGACAATTCGGTTCCTTTTATAGAGCAGCATGTATACACTCCCAAATGAGTCTACCTTGTGTAAATATACCTTGGTAAGAGTGCTATATTCGGCTGTGCCGAATCTTATACACCCTTCACCATTGTGCGAGCAGAAAACAGAGCAACAAGACAACAACTAAATAAATTTTACATACCTATACATACATATTTACAATACTTAAAACTTCATTATAAATAAAATTTAAAAAGCGAAAACTGATAAATATTTTTTTAAATCGTTTTTAGAACATTAAAAAAAATAAAAATATTAAAAAAAAAATTTTGTTTTTAAAAAACCAATATTCAAACCAGGGAACTCTCAGTTTCTAACACCCCTCTAGACAACTGAACCATGAAGGAACGTTAATCGAATCTCATTGAAATGAAATATGGCACGTTTACTGTTCACAAAATTCAACAAAGTTGAGTTGTAATTACTTCTGATGTTTTTGTTCACCACAATATCAAAGTTGGGAAATATATTCACCAAAATAAGTTATGCCATGTATGTGTGTTTGTTTGTTTTTTTTTATATTTTTTGGCGAGTTTTTAAGACATCACATGGTTAAATAAAGTTCTCTCGTCATAAGGACCCAGAATATATATACTTTATAGGGTCTTAGATCAATATTGCAGAAATTACAAACGGAATGACAAACTTATATATACCCTTTTCCACCTGAGGTGAAGGGTATAAAAATGTATCACTTTGTAAGGGTTCGTGTAACCTAATAAATATATTACACAACTATAACCCCACGTCTCCGTACGCTTTCGATTAGAACATGACATGACCATAACGCCGGCAGAGCAACGGTATTAATTTGTTCATGTTCTTGTATGTGGCGAATACGTGTTGATGTTCAAGTTATAATTGACCACAATTTTTGTTGTTGTGCGTTCGGTTGTATACAGAAAATACATTGTATGGCCAACATCATGGCGCACATGGATGCTAACACGAATGTTTAGGCAACGATGGCAGCACATGAACGAAACATGAACACGAACAGTCTACACGAGTATAATTCATGTGCGACATGCTGTTCTTACCAAGTTTATGGATGGTGGAGACGGGTAGTAATGCATCATTATTTTTTAGAAAAGAAAACACCATAAGTAACTTAAATTATAATGCTTCTTTAAAAACAACATTTTTTGAAAATACTGAGGAGCAACCCTGTTTTAACATACCCTGTTTTCCATCTATATCAGGGATGTCAGCGCCATACACAATTGTGGAAATTAATTCACATGTACGCTTACGCTCTTTTATTTTGCGAGCGTAAAATATAATTGTTTACTGAGAAACCTTCTCATTCAGCGGGAAATATCGCAAGGCCTGTTTTGAGGCCTCTAAACATAAATAATATATTAATTGTTTTGCAAGGCGAATTTATTACAGGTGGTCTTAAAAGCCCTGCTGATAACTTTTTTTGTTAGCTTTATCATTGTTGGATGTCAAAATTTTGTTTATTATCTTGTTTCTGTTTTGTTTTATTTCTGTTTTCTTTAGAAAAGATCAGTAATTAGGCCTCACAATAGGCCTCGCAACCGCACATTTCACCCGCTGGGAATGTAAGAGATAAAAGTAATCTCACCAACACAATCATAATTGACACCACTGATCTACATACATGCATCACTTTTACCTTAACATAATTTTTTTCACTCTTGAGAAAGCACCCTGCAGATAACGAGACTAGTCCATGCATGCATGTAAAGAGTAGTCCATAAAGGAGTAGGAGTACTCCAAAACTACTCCAAATATATGGGTAAAAGGTGGTCCATTTAACTTTACGATGTCCTAGTAGGGGACCATATAACCCACTGAACTAGTCCTTAAACTACTCCATGGAGTACTAAAGTGGGTTAGTTTTAAAAGTACTCCATGTTACTACAGTGTGGAGTACACTCAAGGTGTAGTTTAATCATATTTCTTTTTAATTTTTTACTAATCGCCTTTTATGGTGTGAACTGTAGTCTATTATTGATATTATTAAATATATTTACTCGGTACATATTTTAAATTTTTTTACCTTTTTTCCACAAATTTCACAAACTTTCACTTTTAAATAAACAATTAATAATGGACACCATCAGGGCTACCAATGTGTAATACTGTAAACTATAGAAAAGTATACATCATGCAGTTGTTGGCAGCACTGCATGTTAATTTCTTATAACATGGTCCATACTACAGTACATTGGACCATGTTGTAAGTAGTCCATTTAAGCCACAATGGACCATGTAGACCAATATTATCTGTAGGGCAACGTACAATTGTTCATGACTAAAAACTGGTTTGGGTAAATATATCCCCCTCTCTAACGTTTGACCATGAGCTTTATTGATGGTGATGGAAAACGCTAATCTTATAGGAAACTGTCTCCTACGCAGAATAAATGGTAGGTCGGTATTCATGGGAGCCAAATCAATCTTTGGAATAAATGCAGGATTGCCTTTTGCAGTTCCGGTTAATAAAGTTGCGCATATTAGATTCTGTGACAATTGTGTAAGTTGCAGTCTCGTGCCATTGCATAGCCCGAAACAAATATTACGAAAATCGTAATACACAGTACAAATTGTTCGAATCCGTAAATTATTTCTTTCGAATCGAAATACGCGGTAACCCCCCTGTTCTACATCAGACGGCTTAAAACATTCACCGAAGATATTTTTAACGATTGAGTTTTCAGCTAGCATTTCGTTTGGTAATGCAATAATGTCCTCTCCAAATTCCGAACTGAGTTCACCATTCCCCAATTTTAAAAGCCAATCTCTGTAAATATTAACCACTGCACGAATATTGACTTTAAGTTGTAAAATTTTAAAGTTGGACCAAAGATTAAAAAACTTAATACATGATTCCGTCCTGTGAGCATGTGGTACCACTGGTAAGCATTGGCGAAAATCTCTTCCAAGAAGAACAACTTTACCTCCAAAAGGCTTGTTATTTTTCAACGTTTTAAGCAACTTGTCAATAGCATTAAATGCATAGGTAGGTGCCATTGTTGTCTCATCCCAAATGATTAACCTAGCCTTTCTTATCTGCTTTGCATCCACTGAATTTGCTCTCATACTTGAAGTTGATGTTTCTGTCAATGGTACTGGTAGCTTGAACTGAGAATGATATGTGCGGCCCCCTCTAAATAATTCAATAATGCTATTGCATCAGCCTTTCGCTGCCGGCATTAAACTGTAGGTCCCTTCATTGAGTTTAAAAATAGAATTGGGTGCAGATCATTCACTGGGAGAGGTCTTTCCATGCCCTTAACGGAATTTGTTTTTTTATACGAAAATGTTGAAAAAAATAACGAACAATTGAATTGTCTTATATATTTAATCCTCGGCGTTTTACATATTGCTGGTTATAAACCATCCACCAAAACGAAGTATAGTAAAATGTAAACGTATGAAACAGTTGATACCAAACACCGAAAAAATCTCTACTTATTTATACGAAAACTGACACACATCGTACGAAATATTCGTAAAAACGTGTTTCAAAATACTAGACAATGAAAGTTTTTCGTAAACTTCGCATAAAATGTTTTGGATGTACATAACAAAATATAACCTACCTTGAAGAGGACTTTGAGTAGCTTTCAAAATTATTAATGACAAGTTATATAATTAGTTGATTTTTGTAGTAAAAAGAACTTTAACTTTATATTTATAACATTATATAAATTCACTTCAAATAGGTAGTTATAATTTCTTCCTTTAATGATTATTTAAAAAACGCGCAACGCACCGTAAATATGTAGTTCAATCCAATTCGAATGGGCACAATGAAGAATAAATTCCAATAACTCAATATTATTATTTTTTAAATTAGATGAATGTAAATACAGTTACTTTCTCTTAGAATATGATTGTTCTTTAAATCACTTTACAAACAAATCTTGAAAATCAAAACAAAAACCCAATATATTTGTTAGTCATTATAGGTGCGTTTGAGTACTTTTAGAGTAAAATGTAGTAAATGAGTAAACTGAAAAATTTGCTCTCACAAAAAGCTGTTGTCCAAAACAGTACGCGAACGCAAAATTTTTAAAAATTCGTAAAATAAAGGCAACAGCTGACGGCAAATAATCCATGGTGTCAATGAATTTATGTGCTGCACCAGGTGACAAACAATTGATTGTGTAGAAAAATTTATATGAAAATCACTCAGTTTTTTCACTAAATTTTTCTACACAATCAATTGTTTGTCAATCCAATCTTTAACGCTCTCAATTGCTATCATTTGATTTTTGAAAATACATCAATTAAATAAGGCAAATTTATAATTTTCAATTCAACAATACGAAACACTACAGTTTCTGACTTAAGAGTTTTTTTTTTCAAACTTCAGAGATAGGTATAAAAAGTTATTTTTCTACATAAAGTGCGAGTAAAATTGTAGAAAATTCATCAGGGTCAGAAAATGAAGATCTTTCCAATTATAATAATCATTAAAGTTATTTTGGATTTATAGAATATTTTAAAAAACTTCTGCAATAAAGAAGCATAAGGCTCAACCATAATATGCATAGACTTGCTTAACCTACTATCAAAAATTATCAAAAACTCTCTCAAATGTACTTAAAAAAACAAAAACCAAATAAAAAAAACATTTGATTCCGTACGGAATGTGCGATTAGATTCGCACCTTGCTTAAGCAAATGACAATTTCATTAAACTTAGCAAAAAGTTTCCTTAAATTCAATATGGTTTGCCTCATATCATTTGCATGTATTCGCACATTTGATTAAGCCAACTTAAGCACATTATGGTTGGGCCTTTATGTAGAAAAAAAGGCAAAGCACATGTGATTTCTCAAATTGCGGATATTTTTTGTGAGATTCTTAAATTGGCAAGAGACAGATACTCGAAAAATATAAATTCAGTAAGATATGTTTTAAGCAAATAAATAGATATTATTTTTGTATACCCATCAACGAAGGTAAAAAGGTTTGTTTAAAAATTTAAGAAATTAATTATTTTAACATCGGCTTGAGCCGGCTTAAAGCCGCCGCCGGCTAGTTTTCTTCAAGCCGACGCCGCCGAAAATTATATATCGGCTTGGACCTCTGGTTATTGACAGTATTTAGGAAAAATTTTTAACTTTGAAACAATTTTGATTTTATTTTTAATAACAAAATTTCGTAGAATGGAATATGACAAAGAAAAAGACGATATTATAGAAGAGGTAAGGTATGATTTATTTATTTTAAAGCATATGTACATATGTATATTTATAATCTTTAGATACCGGTGTTTTTATCTAAAAACCTTCAGAACAATTTATATCTCTTTCAATACCCCACGAAAACTCAAGTTTCGAATTTTCAAACTGCTGCAGTTGTAAATTGTTGTGTGAAACCTTTGAATCATGAAGTAAAAGTTGACTTCGCTTTAGATACAGAATCCCAATTTTATGATCGCTTTAAAGGAGAACAAATGGCTTTAGCTGCTGATGGCAAATCGCAGGTGAAGGGCGAAAGGCCAACTTTTAAAAGAGGCATTATGGATAAACAAGCATTTGTCAGTTCTGCATCCTTGGACGATGTCAGCAAATATATTGTAGGGATATATACAGATAAAGAGGTTCATTTGTCGCCATTGACTTCCATATTGCAGTTGAGACCATCGTTTTCCTATTTTGACAAAGAAGATAAACGCAACAAGGCCGAGCAGAAAGCTCTTAATGAAGAGGACGACGATGAGGAACTTCAGCAGGTCACAGTTAAATTCGCAAGAATTGGAGGCAAAAAAGTCAAAGAACGCCAAGGCTACGATACATTTATAAAGAAAAGCGTCGATGAACCTTGGTGCGAAACGTATTGGCATTCGCGCACTTCTCCCACAGCAGAACTGGAACGTCAAAAATTGTTTGCTACCAATAGACAAGGAAGTCATGCTTTGGTTTTAGATACTGCAAAATATGTAGAAAAACTACTTCCAGCCGAGGGTCAAGATCAAGGTATTGATGCTGTTTTACCAGCTAGAGTCATAAGTAAGGCAAAGTTAAAGTCTATGAACTTAATGGAACAACTCAAAGTTATACTAAAAGATGCAAAAATGTTATCGTTTGACGATATAATGAGCATTTTACAAGAAAGTATAGATCCAAAAATTACCGCCGAACGGGTATTGAGAACGCTGCCGCAAGTTGGAATTTTAATTCATGGCAATTGGGTGCCCCAATCTGAAATTTTGTATCCAAATGAGACACTATCTAATGAAAATGGGGTTAAATCCGAGCTAATGATAAGAGCACGAGATTATGTGGTATTTATTCCTTAATTTTAAAACATGCTATTTCTTTTGAAAAATTTAACTTTTGCAGCTATTTCGTTTTTCCCGTACAACTACTTTATATCGACGTCAGGTTATTTTTGCAACCCAACTTCCACCCGAAGAAGCTTTGGAAGTTTTACAATCTGTAGCTAAATTAAACTCAGACAAAAAGTGGGAACTTATTCTTAAACCCGACACACAGTTTGAACAACGGTATACTGATTTGGTACAAAGGCAAGAAATGGTGTGGCGGGCTACCGAACAGACTTATAATGAAATGGATTACGAAAAATCTCCAAAAAGAGCCAGAAAAAGATCACAGCGGGATTCAAAAACCTATACGAATACATCTAATATTATGACAGACCCAAATACAAGTTCGGCAACTTAGGCAATAAAAATGATTTATTAAAATCAGGGACTGTAAATAATTATTTATGAATTTTCAAAAAAGCACAACTTAATCATTCGATAGTTATGGACTAGATTTTTATAAATAAAATGATCAAATTTGTGTTATAAAGTCAAAAGAGAATAGCTTAAAATAAAAGTTAAATTTAGGAATAATGGGATTATTCTTTAACAATTGTTAAGAAAACTAAAAAAAAAAAAAAAAAAAATATATATCGATACCTTCCCGTAATAATGTATTAAGCGACATTTCTAAAATTGTGTAGGAAACGAAAAAAACGTTTCATTTAGTTATTTATTTTTCGGATTTTATTGGAAGAAACATATTTGGAAATCGATTTTCAGAATACAAAACATATTTAAAAATGTGGCTTAGCATAGTTTCTTTGGAGGATAATACAAATTACAGGGTGCCACATTATTCCAGTGAGAAAACTTGACGGTTGATACAATTTTATTTTCACCCTAGTTTCCTTTGCATCCATGATAGGGCAGCGAAACCCAGGCCAAAATGTGGCGCTTAATTTCTAGTATAGTTCCACATCAAAAAGTCATTTTCGAAAAAAGTGTCGCTTAATACATTCTTACGGGAAAGTATCGATATTTTTCTTTAAAAAAGTAAAAATCGGAAAAGAACAGTAATTCTTGCATAAAGAGTAAAAATTAAAAATATTTTGAATTAAAAAAATAATTTAATTTAAAGAAAACTAAAAATAATTTTTTTTTATAAAAAACTTAAAATCAAAAAATGTCCTAAATTCTTAATAACATTATACGTCAATTTTTAGGTAGCTATAAAATAAAATCTTTAATAAGTCGATCTATGTGCATATGGGCAAATCCTGCGTGACGAACGCTACATTCGTACGCGTTTTCTGATTAAAATATAAAAATTTTTTGGTCTTTCAAAAAATATAGCTTCAACTTATATATAGTATTTAGTGACATTAATATGTACTTACGAATGGCATACATCATAATTTCTTAGCAAGTATTTGTTGCGAAATAATCGATCACACAGTTTTGTGACGCACGCTATAAAAAGTGGAAGTAACTTCAAAGGTTGAAGTGCTTTTCCTAATTTTTAGCGAATTTGGCATGATAAGGTATACAAAATCTAATTCCTAAAAGAAAGATGACTATAAGAGAATTCTAAACGCACTTATTCGCAGCGAAAAAATGCTGTGATTTTTTGACAAAAGCCGTGGACCCTTTGTGACGCACGCTACAGTTTTTCCAGTAGTATTTTATTATTATATTTTATTTATTTTAACAAAACAAATTTTATATTTATGAATTGCATTTCTTAAACTAATTTCTTAACTAATGAATACCAACTTTTTTTTTAACGAAATTTATATTTTGATAAGTGCTGTAAGTGCTATTTTAAGCAAAAAATCACATAATAATGCTAAATTCACGTATGCCTGAGTAGACCGCGTTTTTTTACTCTGCTATCATAAAACATAAAAAACTAAAATTTATATATCTTAAATATACATTTTATCTATTATTCGGCTAATTAATTATTTCTGTACAATAACTTAATGAAACATAATAAGAACTGGTGTATTTATATCAAATTTGTATTCATTAATTTGTGGTTATTGCCTTTGCTGCTGTTGAGCCTTGCACATACATACATACATAGCTGAAAAGTTAACTGTGTTCTTTTTTTTGTTGTTGCTGCTGCTGCTTTTTAACCTTAACCTTATTCCCGCTGTTATTTGGTAGACTTATTTATTATGCCTGCGACTAAAGTGTTCAAATGCTCGTTATGTAAAGATACTATTGGAAAGACTCAGGGAAGTATCCAATGTAGGGCCTGCAAACTATGGCTCCATCTACAATGTGCCAATGTAACTGAAAAACATCTTGCTATTTTTAAAGAAAGGCCAAAATCTTTTTTCTTTACTTGTTCTGTCTGTGCTGATACAGTTTTGGAAGATCAGTCTGCTCGTGATGATGCTAAGGCATTGAAAAGCAACTTTGATGATTTTGTAAATGCTTGCAAAGAGGATAATACTGCTTTTAAAAACACTATGGCTCAGATATTAGCTGACTTTAAAAATGAAGTATTATCGTGTATTAAAGATATGAGGTCCGAAATAGAGACATGTAACAAATTGATAAGGAATATTGATGTTTCGACTTCATCCAAAATATCAACATTAGAAAATGAAAATAACATGTTGCACCGGCGTCTTAATCGTGGGGATATTGTAATTAATGGGTTACCGTCTGGATTAAATGAACTTCAATCAATTGTTATTTCTTTGGGTAATCACTACAGTATTAATATTTCTGAACACAACCTAAACCATGTCTGTTATATGAACGACGGAAAGCTTTTATTGGTAAAATTTAATAATATTGGTCTTCGTGATCGGATGATGAAGGAGTATTTCAAAACACGTTCCCTTAAAGTTAAAGATGTTCTTGGTGGTGATATTGATAGCCGGGTTTACTTAAATGACCATTATTCTCCAGCAGCATCGAATCTAAATTCTATTTGCCGGAAAATGCTACGTATGAAGATTATCACTAAATTTAAAGTTTTAAATAAAGATAAACCGAAGGCGGTGTTGACTTTGTGTAATGGAAAGGAAGTAGTACACGATTTAGCCGAATGTGCTGACCTTTTAACCAATAATGATAGATCTATTCTATGAAAATGTATTATTTCTACTAAATTTTTTTTGCTATAACTAAATTTAACGAAGATGTATTTCTGTTTCATATGAGTTAATTGTCTACGTTTAAGACATATTTTTTAATACGTTTTGTTAAGTTTCGTTATTGCAAAATATTATATATTTGTTCCTATTTTTAATTTAATTTTTCTTCTTGATCTCTTTTGTTTATGATAGCGAGTGTTAATTAAATTGTTTTTGTATATATTAATTAACAATATTTATTTTTAATTTTTAGAATGTTATTTACCTACAGAATTTGTTACCCGTGGTCCCCAACCAACATTTGCAGTTATACTTTTAATGTCAGTTAACAATGAAAATATTGGTCCCATTGTAAGCAACGGATCGTTGATTAAATCATCTTTGAATTCGTTTTCTCAACATTTAAAAATTGCACATATAAATTGTCAAAGTATTAAACCGTTTCAGAATGTTGTTAAATTTGATGAGTTTAAAAATATTGTCAGAGATAGCTTTGATTTAATTGCAATTTCAGAGACGTGGCTGAAACCATATGTGTCTAACTTATCAATACGTTTAGAAAACTGCAAAGTGATTAGGAATGACCGTTTGCATCGTCGGGGTGGTGGCGTTTGCATATATTTAAAGAGTAACCTGCGACATAAACTTGCGTTTCAAATTTCTACTGATTGTTGTGAATCGATCTTTATCGAAGTAAATTTTAATAATGTTAATACTCTTTTTGGAGTCGTGTATTTGCCACATGGGGACATTAGTGCATTTGAAACTTTACATTATGATCTGCTTTTAAAAAACAGTAACATAATAATTGTTGGTGACTTTAATTGTAATATGTTTAACCCGGTCAAATCTAGTCAAATGCGTTCTATGTGTGTCCGTTTTGGTATCTCAGTTCATCATAATTCTCGCCCAACTCACTTTGACATAGTACATCGTTCTACATCCTTATTGGATTATTGGTTAGTAAGTGACCAATCCATGATTTCATATTCTAGCCAGGTACAGTGTCCTGCTATTTCTCACCACTCATTAATTTATGCAGCTTTTCGATTTAAAGTTGAACGGTCCTGTGAAGTTATTGAATACCGAAATTTTAATTCTATTGACTGGAATGGTCTTTTAGAGTTTCTATCGGGATTTGACTCGTATTGTTTTTTTAATTCCGCCGATGTAAATTTTCAGAATTCTATTATCGATTCATTGGTTGCCTCACTTTACTGTTTTGTTCCGATTGTCAGAAGAAAAGTAAGACGTGACAATAATACTTGGATGAAGTCAAGGGCTATTTTATTGGCTACATCCCTTAGAGACTTGGCGTATTCAGCTTTTTTATCTAGCAGATCTACCGAAAACTGGGCTATTTTTTGCAGATACCGAAACAGGGCCAAAAATATAATTCGTAAGGAGAAAAGAAAATTTTATGCTAGTTTGTTCTCTGATCTAGATGGGTCTGGAGTGTGGAAGGTGTTGAAAGGATCTGGTTGTATTGGGACTAGTGAATGGTCATGTAATTTTAATGTCAACGATATTAACCAGTCTTTTGTTAATAACTCTTATGTAGTAGATGATAATTTTATTGATTTTGGGTCTTTTGACGCTGTGGATGGATTGTTTTCTTTCAATCGTATTAGTGAAAATGATGTATATGAAGCCATATGTAAAGTTAAATCTAAGTCTTTAGGTGTCGATAAGATTCCTATTCGTTTTTTCAAAACTATTTATCCTTATATTTCACTTATTTTAACCCATCATGTTAACACAATTTTCCTATCGTCAGCGTTTCCGTCTTCGTGGAAGACGGCTCGTGTGGTACCTATCCCTAAGTCAAAAAATATTCGTGATTTTGAAGACTTGAGACCTAAATCAATTCTTCCTGCTCTGTCAAAAGCGGTTGAACATATTATGAAGGATCAGATATTGTCATTTGTTCGCAATAGTATTGTTTCTTCGCAATATGCTTTTCGCCGTGGTCATAGTACTACATCTCTTTTACTTAGCCTAACTGATGACATCAGATGTCATTTGAATGATAATAGGGTAGCGACCTTAGTATCACTTGACTTGACTAAAGCATTTAATTCTGTTAACTTCCGAATTTTGATAAGGAAATTAAGAGAAATATTTAATTTTTCCGCCACGGCTTGCAAGTTGATTTATTCGTATTTGACGGGTCGTGTTCAGTTTGTAGATGTTAACAATGTATACTCTAATCTACTACATCTGACATCTGGTGTACCCCAAGGCTCAGTTTTGGGACCCATTCTCTTCACGTTATACGTTAATGACCTATCAAGTTATATTGATAACCATATATGTAAATCATTTTTGTTCGCTGATGACGTATTACTTTTGTTTAATGGCGGGAAATCGGAAATTAATAGATTATGTTTAAATATCAATGATATTCTTCAACGTTTTCTATATTGGTCTAATGAAAATTGCCTATCTATAAATTCGTCAAAGACTAAAGCTCTTGCTTTTGGTATTAATGAGCAGCATTTACTTGATTTGAACATACATGTTGGTGAAACATGCGTGAACTTCGTGGATCGGTTGAAGTGTCTAGGAATTTATTTAGATAAATGTTTAAACTTTGAGACTCATATTGATAACATTAGCTGGAAAGTTTCAGGGTTAGTGCGGCAACTTTACTCTACGAATATTTATTTGCCACAACGAATTAAATTGCGTTTGGCTCATGCAGTTTTAATGCCACAGATCTTATATGGTCTTGAAGTTTTTTCTGGTTCAATGAATTATATAACCTCTAAGTTAGGTCGTATCGTTAACACGGTTGTACGGTACGTTTATGGTGTTCGTAGAAATGATCACATATCTGAATATGTTAAACGCTTCATGGGCTGTTCTTTCGGTAATTTAGTAACTTTACGTAACTTGGTGTTTTTCTATAAAATTATAAAAAGCGGGTTTCCCACGCAACTTTATTCCAAATTTCTTTTTTCCCATTCAACAAGGAACCCTCAAATTATATTGCCTAGAATTAACAATGCTTTATTTGAAAGGTCTTTTATTGTAAGAATTGCACGTCGTTGGAACACATTACCCATTGAGCTTCGTGTGTTTTCACACTCAAATAATGCCTTTCGTGTGAAAATTTTGGCTGTTCTTACGAACTTATAGTGAACAATTCTTCATACTTAATTTAAACGTGATGTTGCTTATATATTTATGGGATCAATTGTCTTTTGATATTTTCTATTTAATTCTACTTTTAAATATATATATATATGTGCATGTATATGTGTACATATGTATATATTGATATTTATTTTGGTTTGGGACCTAGGGATTTAAGTCAAATTCTAAATTTAAGTAATTTAAATATTTTAATTATTAACTCAGGTATATTTCTTTGTAATATAGTTTATTGGCCTAATGAGGCTTTTATATTACCTGCAATAAATTGAAATTGAAATTGAAATTGAAATCAGCAGTGTAGTAGGATTTGGTAAAAATTATTGCATTAATGATCATTGAAAAACATATTTTTTAATATAAAAATGAAATTATACATCTAGTTTTATATTACATTAAAAAAAAATTCATTTGAAAAATTTTTGGTTGGTGGACTGTTTCTGGGATTTGCCCATATGTCTTAAATTTCATCAAAATCGGTAAGATAGTTTCGGATTAACGGAAATTGCCCATATTTCCCTTGATATTGCTAGCTTTCAAAAACACATAAACCGCGTGTTTTATTTACGCTGATCTTTGTATTCATCAAAATTGGTTAGATATTTTCGGAAAGGGAGTAACTGTCCCTATGTCCCCCTCTTGGTCCTAGTTATAAAAATATAAAAAGCCTATATTTCCAATTTTATCAAAATTGATTTAACTATTTTGCCGATAAAGCGTAGCAAATGCAAGTCACTTTCGCATTCGGTCAGAGGACGGTCGAGCGGATAGATAGACTGGAAGCAGAATGGAGGGTGAACAGCGAACTCACGTTGAAATGGAATTAATAGATCCCTTCTAAACGAAAAATAATCACCCTTATTGTTCTCTTAAATCTATTACCAAACAGTCGTAGGCGTATTTTAAATACGCCAAACACAATAAGGGTGAATATTTTATTCATCGCCCCTGGACCGTATCTTAAGCACTTTAGTGGAACCTTATATAGCCTATGTCTGTTTGGAGGTTCCACTCTTCATGTTGTTGAAAAAGTTTTTAAAATCGTGCCTGCAGTTCCGCAGATTACCTCTTACAAAGTTTGTAACACAAACATAGAAACATGCAACCTTTTCAGCTTTATAATAATCCTTATTGTGGTCGTTGTCGTATACGACTGTGTAGTTTTTTGTAAAAGATTTAAGAAAACAGGTTGTTTGTTACTTTAAAAAAACGACACGGTCGTCAACGACAACGAAATCTTCGAAACATATTTATTACATTTTTAATGTAGTTTATTTAGAAAAATATATAACAAGTAATTGCAAAATAGCTATTCGGCATGTTCTGGAATTTGAAATCGATGGCAATTTTAAAAGTAATTCTGGTAAATATCTATAAGAGGTCCTTCGATTTTAATATCTCCCTAACTTAAGCTTCTCTGAATAGACGGCCTTTGGCCTTGCGTAAAAATTTTTTCCTCTATGGTATAACAAACATTGGCTTCGCTAACTTCGCATAGCCGGCCTTCGGCCAGGCGGCCCTATATAAGCGAAGTCAACAGAAAAAATTGAATTGATTTTGCAAATGAATATAAGACAAAGCCAACTGAGTTTTGGGATAAGGTTATTTTCTCGGATAAGTCAAAGTTAAACATTTGTGGCTCAGACGGACGTACTTTAATATGTTGACTTCGCTTATATAGGGCTTTTTGGGTGCTGAACAAGCGTTGTACCCAGCTCTTTTGATTGATCTTGGTACTGTATCCGCGAAAACACTTTTGTCCATGGATTTTTTTAACTCGGCAGCAATCTTTGGTGCACTTTTAAAGGGGTCATTCCTAATTAAAGACACTATTTTTCTTTTTTCTCGGATACTAAGCTTGCAATGACGCCCAGACCTGGTCTTATTTGCAACTCGTTTTTCTTTTTGAAAGCGATTTATTACCTTTCGTATTGTTGACTTACTTTCTCAATCTTTGATTATTAATAATAATATTGCGCTCCTCAATCGATAGCCCCTTGCGAGTCATTTTATTTGACATTGCTACTGATATCAACAAGAAATAACTCTGAATACGTTCTAAATGTACCCTTATTAATGTAGAAAAAAAAAAACATTTAAAATAATAGCTATGCCAATACTTAAACATAGATTACTTAAGAGAGTACCAAGACGTTATGGAGTTGCCAGGTACTTAAGGATATTTTATGGTTGTTTCTTAGAATAAGAGTGCATAATTTTGCTGGACTGTAGTATCTTTATATAAATCGGCTAAGGCAAAACAGTTAAGAACACTTTCCTCCTCTGTAAGTCAACCAATTTGAACAAAATATACACCATTTGAGAGGTATTTCCTCAAAGAAGTGCACAATATATATTTTATTGAAATCTGTTCAATAATTTCAGAGTTATAAGCGTTTAAAATTGCTACTAACACAAATGCAAAATAAATAAAATTTTTTTTCAATTATCAAATAATAAAAAATTAGGGTGATCAATTATCGCCATTTTTCAGAAACCGGTTTTCGAATATTTTGACTATATAAATCTTATGTATAAATCGGACCAGACAAAACAGTTAAAAATGCTTTCTTCCTTTGTTTGCCAACCGAACCTCTATGCGGAGGAAAAAAGGGGAAATACGGGAAACTAAATTTTTTTTTACTTTTCAGTGCTTCATGTGATAATTTTTAAATTTTCTAAAATATTAAAATTAGAAACATAATATTATAGGTGTAGGGTCCTGAGTGAATAACAACCAATAAGATAAACAATTTTGGTACTTTTTGTTTTTCATTTGGAACTTTTTGAATTTTCGTTCGTTTCGTTTTTTTTTAATTTCGTTGTAAAATTAAGTTTTTTTGGCCTATGAGGCTAATTATATAACTTCTTTGTGAATTAATAAATAAATACATAAATAAAAATATTCGCCTATAAAGATAAAATTATACATTAAACTGCGTGAATAAGAACATCCAAGGGGAGCTTTTTGGAACTTTTTTGTTCAACAGCTGGTACTTTGATTAATTTTCGTTAATATTAGACATAGAAACATAAAATTAAACGTGCAACGTCCTGAGTGGATGAAGGAGACTTTTTGATACTTTTTTGTTTTTCAATTGGTATTTTTTATATTGAGCTTACAAAATTAAATTACTCACGTAGAAGATTATATATGAACCGGATTTTGGTCCCTCGCCAAATCGATCCACTTCGAAGGAACAAATAAATGCTCGAAACAAATAAATTCATATATGGGCAAGTCCCAGAAACAGTCCACCAAGCAAAAATTTTTCAAAATAATTTTTTTTTAATGGAATATAAGACTAGATGTATAATTTCATTTTTATATTAAAAAATATGTATTTCAATGATCATTAATGCAATATTTTTTTTCCAAATCCTACACCACTGCTGATTTCTTAATGTTATACGTGAATTTAGCATTATTTGAGGTGATTTTTGTGCTTAAAATAGCACTTTCAGAAGACTTATCAAAATATAAATTTCGTTAAAAAAAGTTGATATTCATATGTAAGTTAAGAAATTAGTTAAAGAAATGCAATTCATAAAAATATAATTTGTTTTGTAAAAAAAAAAAAAAAAAATATAATAATAAAATACTACTGGTAAAACTGTAGCGTGCGTCACAAAGGGTTCACTGCTTTTGTCAAAAAATCACAGCATTTTTTTGCTGCGAATAAGTGCGTTTAGAATTCTTTTATATGCATCTTTCTTTTAGGAATTAAATTTTGTGTACCTTATCATGTCAAATTTGCTAAAAATTAGGAAAACGCCCTTTAACCTTTGAAGTTACTTACACTTTTTGTAGCGTGCGTCACAACACTTTGTGATCAATTATTTCGCAACAAATACTTGCTAAGAAATATGATATATGCCATTCGTAAGAATATATTAATGTCACTAAATACTATGTATGTATAAGTTGAGGCTATCTTTTTTGAAAGACCAAAAAATGTTTATATTTCAATCAGAAAACGCGTGCGAATGTAGCGTTCGTCACGCAGGATTTGCCCATATACTTAGATGAATTATGTCTTCTTCACATTTACGTAAACATTTTTGGTCGAATTTTGACCATTAGGCGAACACTAGTATGAATAATTTTACAAAATAGGATGAAAAAATTTTAGATATTGTTTTATTTCAAAAGAGGTACCTTGATTTATGCTTCACACTGTATATGAAAACTTTAGAGGTCCATAACTCAAAAACTATGCGTTTGCGCCACCCTAGGTACTTTTTATTTTATTTGGAGTTGCGTCAGTAAACTAGATTTAAGCCTATAATAAATACATATGTACATATTCAATGCATACATATGCATTCTAATTCAAACTTTTATTAATTTCAAAATGTTATTAATAACTTGACCATGTAACTGACTGCGATTCTCTTTTGTAACTAAAATTAATTGTGCCTTTGCGTGGTTTTTTAGTTTTTCTACGAAAGGTAGAGGTTGGCGTAAATTATATGGAACTGTTGCCAGCAAAACACTTTTCATTATACAATTTTCCACAGCCTTTTCAAACTTCTGACTTTTTAACTCCATTTTTCCTACCTCATCAACAACTAATAATTTTTCCCCGGCATTTGGATGTATTACAGGCAGAGCAATATCTTCAAAACCTTTTACATTTACACAGTATTTGCCAACAAAAGGTCCTTTACGAGTACGATCCAACCTGGAATACATCAATTGCTTAAATATTGAATGCATGTCCAAAACCATTTTTTCTACCTTGCTAAAACTCCTCTTTTTTTACTTAAAGTAACGACATCAAATCCTAAGCGCACTTTAGAATTTGGATCACGTACTTCTTCCGTATAAAATCCATTACAAATAATTTTATGTTTGTTCACAAGGTCTTCACATACCTTTCGAACTAATGTTGTCTTTCCAACACCCGGCGGACCCGTTATCAATATTAGGCCAAATTGATCACTCATTTCCAATAAGTGAATGTAACCCAAGGGAAATTCATAACAGGTTAAGGCGAATTTGTTATTTGTTTACATTACGTACTGGTCAACCATCGCGTTTACCAAGACGAATTTGAATAATTTAATACCATGTTCACACGGACAGCAATATACGTGTTTCGCTTTCCATTCTTGTTTCGCGTCTCAAAAACATGATTGAATATTTTTTAATTCATTTATTATTTAAATCTTTGCAATTTAGAGCTTCAGCGCCTTTTAGGTTTGTTGAAGCAGGTTGGCAAATACAATATTTTTATAAATAAAGTTACTATATGTATATGAATTATAAAAAAAATAATCTTTTATTTATGACCATATTTACATTATATGCCGGTTCACAGTGTGAACTTCACACACCTCAAGTTTGACTCGTCAAGTCTTGAGTTTTTAGGAGAGAGGGGAAAAGAAATGGCATTCTCTTTTCCCTTCTCCCCTAAAAGATCAAGACTTGACGATTCAAACTTGACGTGTGGGAACCGGCACTATGCAATTAACCCTGGGTCTCCACGTAGCCATTTTTATTACTAAGTACAAGCAATAACGTCGGCAGAACAATGACAGAACAATGGAGCAATAATTGCTAATTATATTGCTGGAGAACACTTGAAATTGCTTTGCCATAAATTTGCAATTTTCACCGCGAGTATTTGTATAAAGTTTTGTGGCTGTATTTATAACAAATGTTTTATGTTGAGATTTGAAGTGGTTGTTTAATTTTTTTTTTAAATTAATAAATTATATTAATAAAAAAATTAATTGTAATTGTCGTAGCTGTGTTTTGTATTACTTTTTTGTTTATTTGCGTTTGCTTTTATTGATATTGACGTTTATTTAAAAATATAATATATAAACACTTTTTCTGTATTTTGTTGATGTATTTTTCACTTGGCGCCTTTTTCTTGATTGTTTTTTTTAATAAAAAAACACACTTATAAATAAACAACCGTACAGAGATATGAAATTTCAGATAAATTACAACTGATTTGACAGCAGATTGTTAAGCAATAATTGCTCAAGCAATAAGAAGAGCAATCATTGCGCAATGGATTGCCACTCATGGCAATTTGCGGTCTATACGTCGCAAATTTATTGGAGCAATCAAATTTGACGTTTGCCGCAATAAATATTGATACGTGGAGACCCGGGGTAACGCCGCAACTTTCGCACGCAACTTAGCAAGAGGTGTAGGAAGAAAACGGGGTTGATAAAGTTAAAAAATGCTTGAAAAAAATGTAAATGTGAAAACAGCTTCGTAGTAACTACTTTAAAAGAAAATAGAAAAAAACAAGTAAATTTATAAAAAACAAGTAAGAGTCCGCTGTGCCGAATCTTATATACCCTTCACCATTGTGCGAGTAGATTAGAAAGCAACTAAATAATTTTTACATATACATATACATACATATTTACAATATAAATGAAATTTAAAAAGCGAAAACTGGTAAATATTTTTTTAAAATCGTTTTTAGTTTCGATTTGTTAAAATTATTTCGTTAAATATATGAAATAATAAAGAAGGTTGATAACGAACATCATATTGGGCATTATGCTAGTATATGTAAACAAATACGAAGGGGGGTGAGAGGATTGGAAGAAGAGACGACAACCGGATTTGAACTTCGCTTTGCATAAGGACCCAGAATATACATATATACTTTATAGGGTGTAGGACCTTCGATGAAGGGTATAAAAAACAAACTTTATTATAAAAAGAGTAATTTTTGGGATTTCAGTATTTTGGTAATTACTCTGATATTTCTTAACCGATTTGACAGACTTATATACCGACGTGTTAAAGAAGTTATTTGCAAGTTATTTTGGCTATAAAACTTGGACTCGGGAAGATCTATGGTTCCTGAAAATTAATATTTTGGTCATAACTTTTTCGTATCTGAACCGATTTTCCCGAGTTTTTCAGAAAATATTTTCTATTAAAAATTTCCGATCTTCTGATATACATATAAGGCGTAACCATAGGTCATATTACAGTCAAAAAATTCAGGTTTTTATACAATTTTTACTTCTCCAATCCCGCCCACATTTTGTAGAATGGTGTGTATTTATAACCTAAATGTTTGTACCTAATTTTAAAGCTTTGGCTCTTGCTGTTCTCCAGATATACAGAAAAAAAGTAATAAAAATACAACAACCACAAGGGATTTTTTGGAAAAATTAGAGGCAGTCGTGGTTTTTTGGTCATATCTCAGCCATTGTTGGACCGATCTGGCTGAATTTTAATAGCAAGAAATTGTGGACTATATGTGCCATAAATGTAAAACAACGTAGCCGCTATCATGTCTGGTGTCTCCGGAAAACACATATCAAACGTAAGACGGACAAACGGACGGATTGACGGATATCGTTAAATCAACTTCTTTCCTCATAAGGACCCAGAATATATATACTTTATAGGGTCTAAGATCAATATTGTAGAAATTACAAACGGAATGACAAACTTATATACCTCTTTCCACCTGTGGTGAAGGGTATAAAAACTCGGCGTTAATTGCATAGTCTAAATGCGGTATATATATATAAAAGAAAGTGGCGTTAGTTACTACGTTTATAACTAAAGAACGGCTGGACCGGTTTCGATGATTCGTACCAATTCGGAATAGTCTCTGACCAAGTAAGAATAGCAAAAAAAATCTAAAATAGGTGGTGCCATTAAAAATTACTCAGTATGAATTAAATCGTAAACTCTGCATTTGACGATGCTATGATCTTTAGCAAAGTTGTTGAGCATGAGCCGGCGAAGGTTTATAAGTTGATATGACCAATTTTAGATTGGTGGCGCCACTGAAAATGACTCGAAATGAGTTAAATCATAAACTGTGCATTTGATCATGCTATGATCTTTAGCACAGCTGTTGAGCATTACCATACAAAGGTTTCTAGGTTGGTATGACCAATTTCCGATAGGCGGCACCATTGAAAATTACTCAAAATAAATTATATCATTTGATCATGCTATGGTCTTTAGTAAAGTTGTTGCGCATGAGCCGGCAAAGGTTTCTATGTTGGTATAAACAATTTCCGACAAGAAGTGCCATTGAAAATGAATCAAATCGTTAGCTTTGCAAATGATCATGCTTTGATCTGTTAGCAAAACAATTTCTAAAATATTCCAGAAAAAAGAAATTATAAAGAAAATTAATTTTCTCATACATTTTGTATGGAGTGCTAAAAGGAAAGTTTAAAGGAGAGGAAGTTCTCATTCCGAGAATTCCAATGATCCTAACCGATATGCCATTCGAGTTTAAACGAATCCAATTTCAAATTCGTCTCGCATTCGCCATGACAATCAACAAATCCAAGGGCAATCATTGAGTGTTTGTGGCCTAAATTTGGAGAACGGCTGTTTTTAACACGGTTAACTCTATGTCGCAAGTTCCCGTGTCGGAAAGCAAACAAAACAAAACGAAAAATATTGTTTATCACAAAGTGCTTCAATAATATTCTCTTAACTTATTCAATAGTTTACTTATAATTCACATTTTCATATTCTTTTTTTCTTGTAAATAAAGATAAATTATCTGCACCGAATATTACCTGTATCTGTATTTCAAATATACACAAAAACAATACTTTTCTAGGCAAAACAACGTTTGCCGGGTCAGCTAGTAATGCTGGGTACACACTATGCAACGCATTTACGCAATCTAGGGAATTAAATTCATTTTCATTCATTCTAGATTGCATCAACATCAAAACGCTTTGATATTTTGAGGTTGCATTGAAACAGATTGCATGTAGGTTGCACTGTGTGTACCCAGCATAATGCTGGGTACACACTATGCAACGCATTTACGCAATCTAGTGAATTAAATTCATTTTCATTCATTCTAGATTGCATCAACATCAAAACGCTTTGATATTTTGAGGTTGCATTGAAACAGATTGCATGTAGGTTGCACTGTGTACCCAGCATAATATACATATAAAAAATATTTATAATTAAAAAAAAAAAACAAAAGAAGGGAAGGGAAACAAATAAAACAAATTGAGAGCGAAACAGGTCGTTTCATTTTCAAACCATTGTAGAATACATACAAGGTATAGTCATTAGAAATCTTGTTCTCAATCTTAAAACCCATATAACGTCAAACGAAAGAAATTTATTTATAATTAAAACAAACATTAAAAAATCCAAAAAAATTATTTGACATTACATGAGTAAATAATGACAACATGGGGTTTTCACCTTAGATAATATCTGATATAATCTGTGAGAGAACACCGGCAGAATGAGAGATCACATTTCTTCATGTAAATCGTAATCTTAAACAAGGGGAACACGTATCTTATAAGATTTCATAATCGAATGATTGTGCTCTGTGCGAATGATTCTCGTACAGTTAACATGTGTCGCTTTTACTCTTTTTATTAGTTTTTTCTTGTTTTGATTTTTAGTTAAAAATATTGTTTTTTTAAACACTTATCACAAGATTTTTACTGTTTGCACTAAAAAATTTAACAATTTAAGGAATGCGTCCTATTATTGTTTTACTAGCTAGCCCGGCAAACGTTGTTTTGCCATATACATAACTTATTTCTTTCAGATGTTACAGTGTCTGCATGCCACAGGCACACCTCCACTCGGAGACCGAATACGATCCATTGTGATTCCCTTCAATGAAAATATGAAGTAAGAGAGAGAGATAAGACGAAGTGAAGAAATAGAGAAAAGGAAGTAAGATAAAGACAGAAAATTAGAAAGTAGGACCAATACCCCCCTTACAGTCCCCTCAACAGAAACAGCCGCGTTATTTCCCTGACAAACCCCAGTATATTGGCCGGATTACATCCAGCTATGCACCCCAGTTCGTCGTGAAACCTATCTCCTAGCCACTTCAGTCTGAGACCCTGCATCCTAGGACAATGGCACAGTACATGCTCGATCGTCTCTAGCTCCTCTGAATCCTCGCATAGCCTGCAGAAGTCCGGTATGGCATTGTCCCATCTGCTCGCAAAAGCCCTGACAGGACAATGACCCGTCAAGAACCCTATAAGTGTTCTGAGACTACCCCTATCCAATCCCAGTAGAACCGTGGTTGCCCCCGCGTCCAATTTGGGCCATAGTGCCCTAGACACCCTGCAATCCATTCTGCCCCTCCAGGATCGGTCAACGTCATCACGGAATTTCTCCCGTATCACCCCATAGTAGTAGCATAGGGGGGGTTTTACCCCCCTGTCCCCCACCACTAAGTCGAGACCCGAACCCTCTCTCGCGAGTTCGTCCGCCACCTCATTCCCCTCAACCATGCAGTGTCCTGGTACCCAACACAGCCTCACGTTGAATGCACCCATGAGTTCCCTAAGAGCGCTCCTACACCGCGCAACCAGGCATGATCGCACCGTATGGTTCTTCAATGCCCGAAGCGCCGCCTGACTATCGACGTAAATTGTCACCTCAGATCCACCCACGATGTGGTCCAGTATCACCTCCGTCGCCCTCCAGATCGCTAGGATCTCAGCCTGGAAGACACTGCACTCATCAGGGAGTCTGAATGACCTTTTTACCTCGGTGTCCGCGATATAAGCACCGGCACCAGTGCCGGTTTCCATCTTGGATCCATCCGTAAACACTGCCCACCCCTCAAACAGCCCATTGGATCCACTCCAAATTTCCCTATCTGGGAACTCCACTGGTGGTGTTGCACCGAAGTCCAGGGTCATAGTCCTATGATCCGAAATTCCCTCGAGAATAATACCCTGATCTAGCAGACCCATCTCGTACAAAATTCTCGTGTGATCATCCCGCCTAGGTCTAACTAAAGAAGACTCGTAAAGTCTAAGTAAGTTCCTAGCTGCCACACTCCTCACATAATGCTCGATAGGGGATAGATATAGTAGGATGTCCAGCGCTGCCTGCGGAGTGCTTCTCCTTGCGCCTGTGATGCCAAGAGATGCACTTCTTTGAACCTTGCTGAGCATCTTCCTATAGCTATCCACTCCCAACGCACCCCACCAAACAGTGCATCCATAGGTAAGTATAGGCCTAACAACCGATGTGTAAATCCAGTTTACCATATCAGGCCTAAGACCCCAGTTCTTACCAATGGAGTTCCTGCATGTGTAGTATGCATTGAGTCCCCTTCTCATCCTCTCCTGAGTATTTCTCTTCCAAGACAGTTTACAGTCCAGAAAGTTACCCAAGTACTTTGCTCCGTCCGATAGAGGCAACTCGACGCCATCTAGCACTGGCCCCCTAAATCCCTCTATCCTATACCTTCTGGTGAATAGCACCAGCTCAGTCTTCGCAGGGTTAACACCCAGTCCCCTATCCTTTGCCCATGCCGAGAGTTCGCTTAGCATCACCTGCATAATTTCCCCGATCGTGGACAGAAATTTTCCCCTGACCAGTAGAACTATGTCGTCCGCATAGGCAACAACTTTCCTGCCCATGGAATCAAATGACCTAAGAATCCCGTTAACCGCAAGCAACCACAGTAGAGGCGATAATACCCCCCCTTGTGGTGTCCCCCTGGTAACCCTCCTCCTTATCACATGATCCCCCAGGCTCGAGTTTATAATCCTACTGCCAAGCATGCAGATTATCCACTCCACCAGAAAGTCCTCAACTCCCAACTCCAACAAAGAATCCCTAATCGCCTCTATCCTAATGTTATTAAAGGCTCCCTCTATATCCAGAAACGCGGCGAGAGTATACTCCTTATGCCTCAGACCGTGCTCAATACAACCCACTACCTCATGTAACGCGCTCTCAACAGATTTACCCTTCAGGTAAGCATGTTGAGTGTTGCTAATAAGGCGGGTCTCAATATTACTCCTGAGATAGAAATCTATTAGCCTCTCAAGAGTCTTCAACAAAAATGAAGACAAACTAATAGGTCTAAAATCCCCCGGTTTCGAGTGGCCTGCTTTACCGGCCTTGGGTATGAAAATCACCCTGACCTCTCTCCACCCCATAGGCAGATACCTCCTACTGAGGCATTTCCTAAATATATCCACCAGCAGAAATGATGCATCGTCCGGGATGTTGCAAAGCATGGCCGGAAAAATACCATCCGGACCCGGTGATTTATATGGGTCGAAAGTATTGACCGCCCACGCCAGCTTCTCCCTTGTGACCATTTCATTGACGCAAGCGGAAGTATGATCCGATGTCACGGACATGACGTCCCACTGACCGTCCTCCATACCACCGGTTTCCCTGCACCCGGGAAAGTGCGTCTCCATAAGTAAGGTTAGGGTCTCAGAGCTAGACTCAGTCCATGAGCCGTCATTCCTTTGGATGTAACCCAGGGCCTTAGGGTCCTTAGATAAAATCCGTCGGAATCTTGACAGCTCGTTGACATTATCGATGGACGCACAAAATTGCATCCACGATAGTCGCTTTGCTCTCTTCAGATCCGCCTTATACCTGTTGAACTGCACCTTGTGATTGTTCCAATCATCTGGTGCTCTCGTAAGCTTGGCCCTATTAAACAGTCTCCTCACCGTAGACCTTTGAACATGAAGTTCCCTGGTCCACCACTTAGGCTGTTTACGACTCGTCACGGTTTACTAATGTCAGATCTATCACTGCCTGCCTATCTTTATTTCTGAACGTCGGCGTGCTACCCATATTACAGATTATAAGATTGTTAGTAGTTATAAAATCAAACATTAACTCACCTCGTTTATTAATATCGGCACTCCCCCATTGGCTGTGATGAGCATTGGCATCGCAGCCCAACACAAGGATTGCACCTCTCCTCCTTGCATATGCCGTGAGTTGCCGCACCTCTGTACCCGGTGGGTCCAACCCCTCGTATGGCATATACACCGAGGCCAGTGTAAGCGTACGCTTCCCTTTGGCCTCTCCATTTATAACGGTCAAGTCACCGCACCTGAAAGAATGAGATATGAGAAAATTCAATTCATTTCTCGCTAGTATACACGTTCTTACCTTGTCCTCTGTGGACGGGACAAAAAGAGAGAAAATCGGTTAATTAGTTAAGAATATAATAAAAATTATAGGCTTTAGTTTTTTTTCAGATGTTACACTATTTGCCCGCCAAATTTCAAGAAAATCAGTTGATTAGTTAAGAAGATATAGAGAGGGGGAGCTTTTACTCCTCCTGCCCTATTTCATACCCTTTCTCTTTCAGATGTTAGTGTCTGCATGCCAAATTTTAAGAAACCCGGTAGGTTAGTTAAGAAGATATAGGGAAGGGAGCTTTTAGCACTCCTGCTTCCCGCACTAAATAATAAAAACTATAGGCTATAGTACTTTCCAGCTGTAACACTATTTGGCTGTGAAATTTCAAGAAGATATTGGGAGGGGGAGCTTTAACCCTTCTTGCCCTATTTCACATCCTATTCCCTATTTCCTTTCAGATGTTACAGTGTCTGCATGCAAAATTTTAAGAAAACCCGCTCATTAGTTTAAAAGATATTGGGAAGGGGAGCTTTTACCGCTATTGCCCTATCTCACGCCCTATTCCTAATTTCCTTTCAGATGTTACAGTGTCTGTATGCCAAATTTTAAGAAACCCGGTTGATTAGTTTAAAAGATTGGGGAGGGTGAGCTTTTACCTCTATTGCCCTATTTCACACCCTAAATAATAAAAATTTGAGGCTATAGTTTTTTCCAGATGTTACACTATTTTTTTGCAAAATTTCAAAAAAATCGGTCGATTTGTTAAGCAGATTTAACTCCTCTTGCCCTATTTCACGCCCTAGTCCCTATTTTCTCTCGGGTGTACCAGTGCCTGCATGCAAAATTTTAAGAAAACAGGTTGATTAGCTAAGAAGATATAGGGAGGGGGAGCTTATGCCCTATTTTGCGCCCTCTAACGTTATAAAATATGCTCTACGACCTATTCTCATGCCTAACAAAAACACATACAAAATTTCATAAAAATCAGTCAAGCCGTTTCGAAGGAGTTCGACATGGAGGGCATTTTGTTGATATTTGTATGGGAATATATAGGAAAATCTAAATGCCATATCTCCGGAACCACTGGGCCAATTTCTATAGACCGATATCTTTAGACTATCCCCAACGTACCCAAACGTTTTTGTTGAAATCGGTCTACCCGTTTTTGCAGTTAGTGGTGCCATCAAAGTGTACACTTCTATTTTTACCCACACCACAATAGTGGAGAGGGTATTATGCATTTGTGCTGATGTGTGTAACGCCTTAAAATATTGGTCCTAGACCCACCTTAAAGTATACCGATCGTCTTAGAATCACTTTCTGAGTCGAACTAACGATGTCCGTCCGGCTGGCTGGCTGTCCATGTAACCTTGTGGCATCGCTGATTTCACTGGTTGCTTAGGCCATATCGTCGGAAACTTCATCCAAAGATTTTAGAAAAACTAAAGATATTAAGCCAAATGAAACTGTTAAGCATTTAAGAATTATATGCAACAGTTCTACTTGTAACCAAGGTATATTTATAGCAGGTAGTCTCGGAAAGCCAGCTGGTTATTTTTTATTTGCTTGTTTTGTGATACAAACTGTCAAATGTTTCATAGTAAACAAGTAAACAACTTTTTTGTCTTTATCTTTTGTCTCTTTTCAACATCTTTGCTGTTTGACTGTTCGTATCACATAACAACAATAAAAAGCCCTGTTGTTTGTTTTATTGTACAATTGTTGTAATCTCGCGGCTACCTGCTATAAATATACCTTGCTTCTACCTCTAGTGCTATTGCAAAATGGTTGACTAAAGATGGGCCTTGAATTAAACTTTGTGTGTCTAAACCAGTGTTGCCAGTGAATTTTCGAGAAAGATACATTTTAGCTTCCAAAAAGATACACTTTTTTTCCCAAAAAGATACATTTTGAAAAAAATACACTTTTTCCCAAAAAGATACATTTTGAAAAAAAATTAAGTCCATTTTTAAAGTTTATTTATTAACATTAGATTTTTACTTCATATTAAATGAATATTGTAAAGAAAATTATATCAAAAATTTAAATTAATTTTTGTATTTATTTAAATCATAAATATTAGGTATGTACCTTTTTAAAAATACAACAAGCAAACATTAAAATTAATTATATTTAACTATCTTTGGATGTTATCGAAACAAATTCATTTTTGTAAAAATTAATAATTTCCATAATACCAAGGGATTATATCAAAAAGTTCATTTTCTGAAAATAAAAGATGTTCATATTTCCTCCGAACAACTTTGCACTACTTGTATTCCACGATTTCGGTGAATCATATGTTAAAACGTCCTTAACGTGTTCTTTCACCATTATGAAAGCTGCTATTGTATACCCAACAAGAAGACTACCGGTCATTTTACTACTTAAGGCTAGATTACACTATTATACTTTGTATTAATACATGTCAAAAACTCAAGTAATATGACAATGTGTGATAGTGTGAATGCAATGTGTTACGAAAATGACAAGTATTAAGAAAAAAGTTTGACATCCCGTACGACTTCATCGTTTTTTGAAACATTTCAAAACAATAATACTTTTCATTGGATCAGGGTTGCATTTTATTTCATGTGTGAGTGTTTATACTTTGTGAGATGGTGTGAACACAAACTGTCATGTTACATTAGATTTTTTGACAGTCGCAACAAAACTCATTAGATTTCCATCTCACAAAGTATTATGGAATACGTAAGACTTGTGAGATAGTGTAATCTAGGCTTTATATGACATGTAGTGTTGACCAATATATTGGTTAAAGTTTCTATTAGTTTATTAATAGGGCCCATACACAATACCATCATGATTGAACAATCAAGTGATTGTGCCAGCTGATGGGCCGTGTATGAGCTTGTGGTGTGATTGTACCAGCTGATGGTGCTTTATCAAAAATAGTTTGATATTTTTTTGATTGTACCAGCATGAAATTGTACCAGCTCATAAATGTTAAATCGTCAAGGCATAAACATCAAAAAATACAAAATTTAAATTAAAACACGTTTTTTTTACTCCTTATTCGTTTTCGTTTTAGGATAATAGCAATATAACAGCAGCACAAATTATACTGTTATTCATTACAACCTTTTCCACAAAATTTTTGGTAAAAATTAATTTTGTACCAGCATGCTGGTGTGTTGTGTGCTTTAAGCTTAATTGCCAATCACTTGATTGTACAATCATGATGGTATTGTGTATGGGCCCTATAAGAGCAAAATGAAAAAACTAACCGAAACTCTTGTGTACATGTGATTTGCCTCTCTTTCTAACTAATGAATTCCACTCGACTGCGGAACATATATCTGTACTGCTTACTCTGCTGCTTTTTATTAGTGAATGATAACCAAAATAGTGGTTAATGCTAACTAGTTAGTCACAACGTAAATATTTATAACGTAAAAATTGGTTAACTAATACTAACCGTTATAAAAAATATTTTTTTTTTAATTTTCATTTTAAATTAAATATTTTTATTAAAAAAAATTAAATGGAATTTCGTTAATACATTACAGTCAGTAAAGTAAATACCACGTACCATTATTTCTGTGGCTGCTCTTTGAGGTTCCACTTCTTGCATTAGTCTGGAAATGTAGGTAAACATAAGTATTTCCAATCAATTAATCGTAGATCTTAACAAGTTAGAGTGCTATATTCGGCTGTGCCGAATCTTTTTTTTTTTTTTTTTTTTTTTATTTTTTTTTTATTTTATTTTAATACCTATCACAACAAGATATAAATCTTATAATTTACAGTGATAGTAAGTTACATGGCAATTTAACATATAAGAATTGAATTAAAAAATTAAGTTATACAATAAAAACAATTAATAATTAAATGGATATACATAGATATATTTAAGCTATATTAAAGATTTTTAGAATACTTTAATAATTCCTTCTTAAAGGCCAAAGTGTTGCTTTGTGTTTGAAAACGTGATGGTAATTTGTTCCAGAGACTAATTGTGTAGTTAAAAAATTGTCTCGAAGAGATAAGATATCTATATTTTTGAGAAATCAAATTTTTACCGCGTGGAGATTTGGCAAAAATTATTCTCTTAAATAAATATTCGGGCTCCTGTATATATATTATTTTATGCATCATGAGGAGGCTTTTAAATTTTAGTAGATTTTTAAAGCTCATGTCATAAAGCTGAAAGAAGTACGACGAAATACTATCAGTTCTCCTACGGTTAAATACATATCTAGCTATATTATTATAGGTTACCTCAAGTCTATGAAAATCGGAGGTGTCGCAATTGGCAAACATTTCACATCCATATAGTAAAACCGGTATTAGATAAGTTTTAGCTAGTAACAATCTTATATTAAATGGAGTGAAAGATTGAATAGCCCATAAGTTCCTAAGCATTCCGTGCACTTTTCCTGCAATAATACAGATATGGTTTGACCAAGAAAGTTCAGAATTAAACGTAATTCCTAAATTTGGTGACGATGGCACAAAGTCGATTTTATCATTGTTGATAAATAATGAAGCATTGTTATTAAGTGCTTTCTTATTATTTTTGGATATGAAAATGCATTTAGATTTCGATGGATTTATGCACAAGCCATTCCTGCACGCCCAGTGATGAACTCTATTAAGATCATGGTTTATGAGATTAATACAAGAACTTACACTGTCTATTTTGGTACTTAAGTACAATTGTACATCGTCAGCATACATTTGTATTCCACAATGGGTTAATACATCTGGCAGATCATTTATATACAACGAAAACAGAACGGGACCCAAAACAGAACCCTGCGGAACCCCTCTGTTAACTTCAAGGCAATTAGACATTAAGCCATTCAAGAAAACGGTTTGCTTCCGATTAAGGAGATACGAAAAAATCAGTTTACTGGCTGTAGGGGAACAATTGAAGAACTTTTGGAGCTTAGATAACAGAATCTCATGTTCAACTGTGTCAAAAGCTTTACTATGATCTAGGAGTACAAGAAAAGAGACCATGTCATTGTCCAGTTTAGACCTAAGTTCTTCCACCACGTCAATGAGAACAGTAATACAGCTCATTCCCTGTCTAAAACCAGATTGATAATCAGTTAATAGCTTTTGTTTACTCAAATATTCACAAATTTGACTTTTCATAATATTTTCCAAAGCTTTTGACAGGAACGTAAGTATTGCAATGGGTCTGAAATCATTGTTATTCTTGGAAATTGGAATAATTTTGGCTTTTTTCCACGCATCAGGAAAAACTGACTTGGTTAATATTGAATTAAACAAATATGTCAAGAACGGCAGGAGTTTATGAACGACAAGCTTAAAAAATCTAGGATTTATGCCATCTAGACCCTCAGCATTTGATTTAATGCCAAATACACTTTTCTGAACTTCCGCTTGATCAACACATCTGAAGCAAAAACTGTGTTCAAAAGGCACGATGTTTAATTGGGCATACTTGTTTACTGTTTGTCTTTTAACTGGGACATTGAAAAATTTGTTGTTTAATTCGTTAACGTCCACATTTGAGACAGAAGTAGTGTTTCTACTCTTTCCAATACCTATTTCACGAATATTTTTCCACTTTTCTTTGCTTCCTAAGGCCGATGAAAATTTCAATTCATAATACGTAGACTTCGCAGTAGTTATGCATTTTACGACATCTTTTCTTGCGGATTTAAAGATCTCATATAATTCTGGAGTTTTAAATTTTTTCCAACGACTGTAAGCTAAGTCCCGAGCATTTATTAAACGTTTTATGGTTGAACTAAACCACAGGGGCTGTTTAGATTTTACAGTTTTTGTTTTTACCGGCACAAATTCATTATATAAGTCAATAAGATTATTTTGAAAGAAATCGGTTTGATCATTTACGTCTTCGATGTTATAGATGAGATGTCATCCGATACAGTCAATACGCTGGTTTAAAATATTATAATTAATGTTCTTTAAATCCCGGTAACTATAACAAAAATCTTCAGTTTGGGTAAGGGCATCATATATAATGAAAATAAGGTCGTGCCTTGAAAAGACTGCAGCAGATACTTGATCATACAACAATATTTTCCTTCTGTTGTTAACGAAAAAAACGTCAAGCAAGCTATTTGCACCATTTGGATAATGTGTGGGAACAACACTGTTCACTGGCAGAAGCCCAAGTGCTTGCATATCAACAGATAACGAATTGTCATTAAGTAAATTGCTGTTTAGATCGCCAGCAATAATAACATCATTGTAAAATAATGATAACGATTCAATTTCAGCCATTAGGTTTGTAATATCTATGCTAACATGAGGTCGATAAATACAGGCCAGAAGAATTTTTTTCCCGTCCCCCATTATTAATTCCAGAAAAATATATTCAATTTGACTAGAGTAATTGGATTTAAGTTTTACACTAGCGTTTATATCATACCTGACATATATTGCCACACCTCCAGCATGAGTCAATCTATCAGCTCGAAATAATTTAAAGCCTGGCAAGTTGAAAATGGAGTCAATTATTTCAGAGTCAAACCAAGTTTCAGACACACAGATAACATCCACAGCAGATGCCATGAAAATGTAGCGAAATTCTTCAATCTTTTTTTTTAAACTTTGTGCGTTAATATGAGCTATTTTAAGTCAAATCGACTTAGAATTACTCAAGGACCCAGAATATATATTTATGGGGTCTGAGATGAATAATAAAAAAGTTTTACACGGAATGACAAACTTAATATACCCTCTTCACAACTAATTGTGGTGGAGGGTATAAAAAAATTATGAGTCAAAGATGTAAAATATCACTAACATTAAGGTTTAAAGTGCTTGCTCCCGGCAAAACATGTTGGAGTAGTAAAAATGAATTGTGCTTAAAAACTAAACTTAAAGCTAAAAATAATAAAAGAAAGCAAAAAAAGAAGGGAAAAATATTTAACCACTGTGGGCACCTGCAATTTTTGAAACGTAAAATTTCGGTAGAAAGTCCCCTTTCACACTCGGCAAGTTACTTGCGCAAGTTACTTGCCGACAACAACAAAGTCTGTAAGGAAAAAACAAATTTCAAAAAAATTTGTACAGACTTTGTTGTTGTCGGCTAGTAACTTGCCGAGTGTGAAAGGGGGCTAAGCTATTTACACATATAATTTCATGTTCGCCATAACCTTATAGCCTTTTCACACTTGTCAACATTGAACATTTAACATCAATTTGCGAAGATGTTGGAATTTTCCCATAAGAAATACATAGGGCTAAAAATCAAAATTTTTCAATATTCGTGTTTCGCTCTCTTATTCCTGTTTCGCGCCCCAAACATGATTGAAACGACTTGTTTCCTCATACAATTAATTTTGAGAGCGAAACAGGAAAAATGTACTGTCATCTCCAAGGAAGAAAGTTCCCATTTACTTGAGTTATAAAGTTTGGACTCGGGAGATCTATGATTTCCGAAAATGGGTATTTTAATAAAAAACATCTTATTTTGGCCATAACTTTTTTGTATCTGAACCGATTTTTGCGAAGTATTCAGAAAATATTTTCCACTAAAGATTTCCGGTCTTTTGATATATAAGGTGTAACCATCCGTCATATAACAGTGCAGAAATTCAGGTTTTTATGAAGTTTTTGATATTTTTTGTACGGGAGGTACCACGCCCACTTCTTCAATCCCGCCCACATTTTGTAGGATGGTGTGTAATGGCGACCTAAATGTGTGTACCTAATTTTAAAACTTTGGCTATTGCCGTTTCCGAGATATACAGCAAAAAGTAATAAAAATACAACAACCACAAGGGATTTTTGGAAAAAATTAGAGGTAGTCGTGGTTTTTTGCTCGTAACTCAGCAACTTGTGGACGGATCTTGCTGAATTTCAATAGCACGAAATGGTGGACTATATGTGACATAAATGTGAAACAACCTAGCAGCTATCATGTCTGGAGTCTCCGGAAAACACATATCAAACGTAAGACGGACAGACGGACGGACGGACAGACGGACGGATATGGTTAAATCAAGTTCTCTCCTCATAAGGACCCAGAATATATACACAATATAGGGTCTTAGATGAATATTGTAGAAATTACAAACGGAATGACAAACTTATATATACCCTTTTCCACCTGAGGTGAAGGGTATAAAAAGACATTTTATTTTGTTAACAGTTTGTGGCAAAAATTATATACATACTTGAAAAGCCATCAGGATTTTGAATAATTCTTTTTGTACCTTTATTATCATCACCAAATCATAAACGATTATCCTGGCCAAAGCCACCACCTGAATGACCGCTACCTGTTGAACGAGCACTCCTTTTAAAAAGACCTTTTCCCACATGACCTCTGTTGTTTCCTGATAATCCAGCACCACGTTCTCTGAAGCCGCCATCAATACGCCCTCCTTTATTACTAGCATTCTGATTACATATTTTTTTCGGTGTCACTCTTTTTATCTCACTACTTAACACGTTCGCCACTCAGCAGTTTTTTGCGTTTTCTGTCCAAACTCAGGAACAAAAAGATATGTGTCGCATATATGTGACATGAGTTTTGCAAAACATTTTCCTCACAGAAACTGTGTGTGACATATTTGGGACATACTTCAAAGTCACTTATAAGTGACATGAGTTTTAGGTTAAATTGGTGTCACATATATGAGTCAATACATATTTAAAATTTTATGTAATAAAACACAAATTGATAATAATTTGTTGGCAATTTATATTTATTTATTTTTTATTTGTATAGTATAAGTACATACGTATTTATTTAAAAACTGTGCCAATTTTTGAAGCAAGAATATGGGCATAATCCAATTACCTCACCATCTTCGTCCCTGCAGACTACACATATATACTTTATTGCTGTCCTCTTTTTATTTTTAGTGCACTCTCGGCAGCACTTTCTTGTGTTGCTTACATCTGGAAAATGAAGAGTATAAGGTGTGATGGGAACAATTTCATTTTATGTTCGATGTGTTAAAGTTTTAGCTAAATATGCTTTTAAAACATGTTCTCTGAATGACAGAACCGTTATAGGACTATCAACATTTAGTTAATTATAGCTCCAGCAGCTATCTCAAAGTGACATGTCGATCATATGGAAAAATAATTTCATATACCAGCGAATTGGTCGCCTAGGGCAAGCATAGTACGACACCATGTGATCAGATCGATCGATACCTGACATATTTTTGTTAAAGTCATCAATTCTCGGTTTCTGTTATTCAATTCCCCTTTTGGAATACGCATAACGATGTCAGAATTATGCTTTGTCAAAATCATCAGTTCATCTCTTTGATCTATCCACTTCTAAACTATAACGCCCTTGGAGTTACGTCTTCCTGATGTAGCTCCTTTAGCGAGCTTACTTTTTATGGCATATGTGGGATTACGCTTTCTGTTCACTCTTAAGGTTCCGCACATAGTAGTTTTATTACATTTTGAATATTCTACCAGGTCTACACTATTGTAATAGTTATCCATGTACAGCTTGTGTCCTTTTTGCAAATAATTACCCATAAATTTCGCGACAAATCGGTATTTTTCCTGTGTAAATAATCATATTTATTAAAAATCCATCGATCGTACATAGTCCATCGAATTTAATTCCGTATTTATGTCTTTGTTCGAAATGTACTGAAGAAACAAGTCTTCCTCTTCACAAAAAGAGAGCTTTATCCAAGGATATATTTTGAGATGGACTGTAAATTTTATTTATATTTTTTATTACAGTACTTTTCGTTTATAGTCACAACGCTTATAGTCACATTAGCGATATAGTCCATTTTATCTGTTTATTTTGCCGCTATAAGTAAATTTACTATAAAGTATTAACGTTATAGTATATTTAGCGATATAAGCCCATTTGCCATATATGCCATTTATAAACAGTAGTCAAAGGGAAGAGTAAAGCAAATTAATGGCGTTATTGTCACACTAGCAAAATTTACTAAGTTCTTTTTAGCTTTCGAATCAAAAATCCATCCAAAGAAAGAATGAATTAAATCATTTAATTTTTGTCATCAACTCTCTACTCGTAAAAAACTAGTTTTTGCCGTTGGTATCAGTTATGAAATATCTTGTTATTATTTTAACTATTTTTTATAGAGTATGCAACTCTGTTGTAAAGCCATAAGACTGATATAAGCGAAAAGTACTGTATATGATAAACTAAATTTTCAATTTTGTGGAGGCGATTAGAATTATCACTTTCTTCAGGGTTATAGAAGAACAAACAACGAAGTATATTCTCAATCTTAATGCGGCTCATAGTTTCTCCAAAACTCCTTTGAAAATAAATGGCATCTTTGCTCCAAAACAATCTCATTTCAGGTTTTTTGTTAAGAGACATTAAATGTTCAACTGTAACATTTTTCTATCTGAGCAGATTAGACTTGGCCCCTAGTTTTTTATTTGAAGATAAAATAGTAGCACGTGTATAAGTCCACAAAACTATTTTGTTTAGTAGTTAATCGTGAAATATATGCATAAAATAATGTTCTGGCTTTGCATTAGGTGGTAAATTTATTGATACTTGTTCTTCCCCTGTGAATTGAATATTACATTCTTCTGGCTCTACATCAATCCAATCATTTTCATTTCTTATGTTTTAATTATGATCTCCCTCTAAATAAATATTTTCTTCGAAAAAATTGCATTCCTCGGACTCTTCGGTTTCACTATCTGGAATAAAGCTACTTCCACAGTCCTCAAAATCTAAATCACTTTCATTGGAGTTTAAAATTGCTTTAGGAATTTCCTCTTTAGATAATATCTGACAGATATAATCTTTGTTTTTCTAGTTTTTTCCATTGTAAAAGATCTAAAAATATGTATATGCATATAACTAATACGTTAAGCATTTACAAGTAGCATAAACCTTACCTCTAACTTATTTATATCAAACTAATAACTAAAAGAATATAATAAAGTTGAACCTTTCTCTTTTAAAAACAACTCCTTAATAAACTGATTGCTACTACTTAAAACAATTGAAAAGTTATGGCGATTTCTTTTCTGAGAAAAATGTTGCATTAATGTTACATGTTCTATATTTTTGTGTTCGTTTGTACAAAAAATACAACTGGGAAAAATTTTAAAGTTCTTTTGTGAATATGTTGATAAAAAACGTGCAAAACATGTTGCATGTTTTACCCTTTCTTTTACTTAAGGTGTTCATACTGCCCTGTCTTACAATTTTGGTACTTACTACTTTCTTTGTACAACCAATGTTTTATTTTGTTTGTCATAATTCATACAGCTCATAATTTTGTAAAAAAATTATTTTAAAACAAAATATAAATATATTTACACATTAAAATGAAAAAAAAAGTCTATTTATATGATAACCATTTAAATTTTTTTAAGCCATTAGTGATGTCAATATTTGTTTCCAAGCCATAATTGCGTGCAGAAACCGCTTAAATAGCTTTAAAAATCGCTCATGAAGTACATTAATGATGAAAGTGTAATAGTTGTAAATAAAAGCAGCTAATTGTGTTCTATTGAAATTGCACAACATGTAACACTTCCAGTGATTATAGGTAACATTAGAAAATGTTACATGTACATACTGTAACATATTTTTTTCAGAAATGAAATCGCCATTAGTTTTTAGATAAATTGAGACATTGTAAAATTTCGTGGAATACCCAAACTAAAAGCTAATTTGTTAAACAACTACTCACCCTAGACACAAACCGCAGCACTTTTAGTTATATCACATTGTAACAGAGACTCAAACGTACAAGAAAAATACTTTCAAGAAACATTCACGAAATTAGAAGCAAATACATTTCAATAAAAATAGGACACTTATATGTGACATGAGTTTCTGTGAAAACTCGCCCGTCACATATATGTGACGCTGAGTGGTGAACGTGTTAAGTCACAAATTATAAATTTAATTAAATTGATTTTTTTCTTTAATACCAATCGCAAATATTAAATTTAAGAAATTCACAAATTTTTACACGCGTATGACAAAAATGTATTAAAATATTGGCATTATTTGGGAAATGTTAGTTGTTCCATTCTTACATATATGTTAGAGTGGAACAACTAATCTAAAATTGTTGCAAGTGTGTTATGGCGATTTCTTTTCTGAAAAAAATATGTTACAGTATATACATGTAACATTTTCTAATGTTACCTATAATCACTTGAAGTGTTACATGTTGTGCAATTTCAATAGAACACAATTAGTTGCTTTTATTTACAACTATTACACTTTCATCATTAATGTACTTCATGAGCGATTTTTAAAGCTATTTGAGCGGTTTCTGTACGCAATTATGGCTTGGACACAAATATTGCCATCACTAATGGCTTACAAAAATTTAAATGATTATCATATAAATAGACTTTTTTTTTATTTTAATGTGTAAATATATTTATATTTTGTTTTAAAATAATTTTTTTACAAAATTATGAGCTGTATGATTTATGACAAGCAGAATAAAACATTGGTTGTACAAACAAAGTAGTAAGTACCAGAGTTGTAAGACAGGGCAGTATAAACACCTTGAGTAAAAGTAAGGGTAAAACATGCAACATGTTTTACACGTTTTTTATCAACATATTCACAAAAGAACTCGAACATTTTTCCCACAGTTGTATTTTTTGTACAAACGAACACAAAAATGTAAAACATGTAACATTAATGCAACATATTTCTCAGAAAAGAAATCGCCATTAGTAATTTTTTAAGTTTTGGTTATGCATTTCTTGTAGGGTAAGTATTTAGTCGGTTACGATGATCAGTCTTAATAAGTTCTCGTACATTTTGCATACAGATTCAAAAGATACGAAAAATGTCAGGATTATACATGGTACGTGAAGCCATCAAAAGATACGAAAAATGTATCTTTCGTATCCTAATGGCAACACTGGTCTAAACACCAAACAAAGTTTAAAAGAGAACTACACAAGACTTTGCAAAGTAAACTTTGCCTGTCTAAACGTGGACTAACACTTCCAGCGATTATAGGTAACATTAGAAAATTTTACATGTATATAATGTAACATATTTTTCTCAGTAAAGAAATCGCCATAAGTGGGAAACACGAATTTCAATATGAAACATTGCTACACACGATGAAACAAGAAGTGAAACGTCTATGGTTCTGCTAATGTTGCATAGTATGTGGGCACTTTGAAAACCGCTCGATATGACAGCAAAATGTTTTTATTAGCAGCACTGGGCTGTAGAAAGCAGAAACAAATTTGGAAGAAGACATAAAATTTTCTTTCATCTTTTGTGCAAAAATCGAACTAAAAAAGAAAGTGTGTAAAAGTTGTGTTGAAAAATCTTTTACTTGATTTATAGAAGTAAAAAAATCTAACAGCAAAGCAATTTAATGACTTAAATAAAATAAGAAAGTGAGACAAAATTTATAGAATAAAAATTAATTTTTATTGTATTTCTTTTGTGAGAAAAGCAAGGCCAAACAAAAAAAATTTGCCAAACTGGCGAAAAATAATTTAAAAAAAGATTGGGTACCTAAATATTTCTAAAAAGTATTTATAAAGTTAAATGCAAATAAAAATAAATATTCTTTTTGGGAGTATTTTGTATTGAATTAAAAGTAAAGGTAAATAAGTTTATAGCAAATTTTCTGCCAATTTAGTAAATTGAGTTGGTATAATAAAATGTGATAAAGTGATTACGATTTAGGTGGAGATGGTGGTGATGAGGTGGTATCAAGTATTAAATTTGAAAATTCTTCATTTATGATGACTACAATGGTGACAAGGTTAGGGAGGAAAGAGGTCTGTAGATTTTTTTTGCGTTTATTTCATAAATAAATTTATGTCATAAAATATATGGTTTTCTAAAATGTATTGTTAATTATTTCGCTAGCTGGCCTGTAACACTATTCTCCTGACATTGCCACAATTAAATTTGTTCATAGGTACATAGTTATGTACATATTTTCATTTTAATTTCTTTTGGTTTTCAGATGTTCATATGTACAAGGTTATTAATAAGCTTTTTAGTTGTTTTAACTTTTTTTTTGTCAATTCTATGAATTTGTTAAGTTAGCTATTCAGTGCGATTTATTTACCGGTCACTTTAAGACGTGTTTGTAAAATTTTATGTTATTTTCCACATTTCCCCTGTATTGCAGTTCATATTTCTTTTTGTTGTTTCCAAGGTTTTGCGGAAGCGCGTGTGCAGCCTTCATGTGGAAAATCAATTTATTTTTTTTTTGCATTTCTCTTTTCGTCATAGATTGTGGTGTTCTTTGGCCAGCTAGAATTGTGTGATGTCACTGTTTAATATGTTGTCCTAGTTATGTATGTATATGTATGTGTGTTTTTTATTTTGAGTTAACGTTAGTTCACAATATTAGCAGGGTTCATTTACTAAAATTTTTTACAAATTTGTCACAATTGTTACTAGTAAAATTGTTTTTTAACGTTTACTTTTAACAATTGTTACAAATTTGTAACAGGTTTTAGTAAATGAATACAGCTATTATCACATTAAACATTGTGAAAATCCCATGATAGGTATTTAAAATATGCTCTTTTTGGATGGATTTTATAAGTTTTTTTTTTTTTAATTTTTGGTTTCATGTTTTTATACCCACACCATAATAGTGGAGAAGGTATTATGCAGTTGTGCTGATGTGTGTAACGTCCTAAAATATTGGTCTTAGACCCACCTTAAGTATACCGATCGAATCAGAATCACTTTCTGAGTCGAACTAACGATATCCGCCCGGCTGGCTGGCAGGCTGTCCATGTATTCTTATGCGCAAAGTACACGTCGCGATTTTGGAGATAAATTGATGAAATTGGGCACATAGGTTGTAATTGGCACAAGGAAGAAGACTATTCAAAATACGCCGAATCGAAGGACCGCGAGGGGAGATAGGCGGCAATTTCCGCTCCTCAGGAAATATCAAACCGATTTTAATGAAATGTAAAACATAGATAGAAACATATTCATATAGGCACATTGCTATGCAGTTCTTAAAAAATAGGACAAAGAATGGGGATAGGGGCAATTTCTGACTCTCAGAAACTATCGAACCGATTTTAATGAAATTTAAAACATAGATAGATCCATATTCATATAGACACAATCTATCCAGTTTTTCAAAACTAGGTCCTAAATAGTTACACTTGCAAAAATTTTTTCTTATACCTATACCGTGGTGTAGGGTATCATATGGTCGGGCTTGACCAACTATACTATCTTACTTGTTTATTTATAAAAAAGACATATAGCCGAATAATACACATGCAAATACATATGAAAAAAAAGGATCTTACATTTTTATAATCACATCAAATACTTATAAGATTTGGCTCCTTAACCAAAAATAGGTATAAAAGCAGTAAAAGAAATGTACAAAAACATTAGATACGCGATTAAATTAAATTTAGAAATATTAAATCAATAAGATATTTAGTTTAGATTTTTTTGGATTGCAAAAAAGAAAATTACACTCGTGTTGATCAGAGCTGTATTTGTCATACATATTTGACGTGTCGAAGTAAAACAACCTGTCAATCAAATGTCATATATTAATGCTTTTCAAGATGCCTACCGAAAGTGTAACAAGTAAATACATTAATTATTTAATTAAAACGTCATTAATGGAAATAGATAATAAATATACTTAGGTACTAGGGAATAGTAAATGGATTCAAAATCGATTTTCGATATTTCGATCGACTTTTTTTATTTCGGCTTTTGAAATCGATTAATAGAGCCTCAAAATCGATTTTAAAATCGATTTTAAAATCGTTTAAGATAAATTTGTAACATTATATCACAAAGGGGGGGATACACCTGTATTTTTTTTTGTTTTGGCAAAATACTAGAGAAATTGAGTTAAGATTTTTACAGTGGATAACTACTGTTTGTAATTTTCCTGCAAAAAGTCAAAATGTGTTAATTTTTAGATGACGTTTACAGGAACAAGTGCAATATTTCGCATATTAAAATTGTGTTCTTGTGCAGTGAGTCAGGCCTGTTACAGAAATCAATTCCGATCGAGAGTGGAAGTGATTTCGTATCTTGCTTCTCATTAAACGAAATCACTTTCGATGGGAATTGATTTCTGTTAGTGTATGGATAGTGTATGTATAGTATTTCAAATGACGATAGTTCTGCCTAATTTTTTGTTTTCGAAACTGTTGCCCAGAAATTACTGATACTTAAATCTTTATTAGATTTTAATATTTCAATATCAGCAAGAGCTCTTAATTGCGAATTTATGTTATCAACATGAATACCACTTTTGAAAACATTTTTACTAATAGTGATACTATAATATTAGCTCTTTTGTGATCCACTCGATAATGGGTCTTTATTAAAAATCAGCTCCGTAGAAAGAGTTGAACTTTTAAATAAAACACATAAATATGTATGTATATGTAGAGTAGCGGTATTAATTTGTTCATGTTCTTGTATGTGGGGAATACGTGTTGATGTTCATGTTCTGATTGACCACAATTTTTGTTGTTGTGCGTTTGGTTGTATACAGAAAATACATTGTATGGCCAACATCATGGCGCACATGGATGCTAAGACGAATGTTTAGGCAACGATGGCAGCACATGGACGAAAGATGAACATGAACAGTCTACACGAGTAGAATTCATGTGCGACATGATGTTCTTACCAAGTTGATGGATGGTGGAGACGGGTAGTTATGCACTTGTCAATGATAAAATATATTGATTTTTATAATTTTGATTTTTATATTTTCGATCAAACTTAACAGTTATTTTTGATTTTTATTTTTTTGAACAAAAATAACAGTTATTTTTGATTTTTATTTTGTCGATCAAAAATAACAGTTATTTTTTGATTTTTATTTTTTTGAACAAAAATAATTGTTATTTTTTGATTTTTATTTTTTCGAGCAAAAATAAAAGTTATTCTCTAAATAAATGTACGTGATTTAATAATTTAGATGACTTTAAATTTTTATTTTAGTGTGTAATTATCATAGGAATTCCTTATGCACATTAAAATAATTATTGAAGTCATCTAAATTATTAAAATACGAACATTTATTTAGAGAATAACTTTTATTTTTGCTCGAAAAAATAAAAATCAAAAAATTACAGTTATTTTTGTTCAAAAAAATAAAAATCAAAAAATAACTGTTATTTTTGATCGAAAAAATAAAAATCAAAAAATAACTGTTATTTTTGTTCAAAAAAATAAAAATCAAAAGTAACTGTTATTTTTGTTCAAAAAAATAAAAATCAAAAAATAACTGTTTTCATCTGACTTTTATGAAAAAGGCATAACTGTTACGGTCCCTGTTTGAAACACATATAAGTAATTCTTGGACTTTTTGATAAAACGACCATAACTTTTGGAAGTTTGTTCTGTTTACTTGTTTGTTTTTTTTTTTCTTTTCTTCAACAACTATTGTTATGTACAACAATTGTGTTTATTTGAATTTACCAGTAATTTTTTAGTTTTCTTTCCATTATATGAAAGTGTTAATGTCAAAAACAAAATCTTTTCAAATTTTAACAAAGAACATTTAACAAATGAAAATAAAATTAGTTTGAAATAAAATTTGCTGTTTCTATTTTTATTGTTATATTTTTGAATCATAAATGTTTTAATAGTTGTACATATTCATATTTAAAGTGTTTTCAAATTACTGGGTTCGGGTGGCTACTATAACTTTCATTAAAAAAATTGCAAATTTAACACATTTGTAAATATTCTAAACAAAATTAATACTATTGATAATACTTTTTTTATTTTTCTTTTAGGTTTTAAATCGTCAAACAATTGTTTTACATTTATTATCAGGTCTGCGACAAGTTTTTTTTTGTTTAATTAGAGGAAATATATCCACACAATTATTAAATTGACAAAATAGAAAATAACGAAGAAAAGGCGCGGAGTTAAAATTATTAAGGTGTTCTTAGTTTGCATAACATATATTAAATGGAACAAAATTGCAAATGAAATTAGTCCATAAGTTTTTTTTTAAATTTGAGTAATCGATAGAGGTGAAAAAGCTACAAACCAGAGGCAGACACAGAGAGTGGGATCGAAAATAATATATTTAACCAATTTCATACAAACGCACAAACTACAGCAGAATAACAAACATATACCAAAGAATTAATACATATTTTTTTTTTTATAAAAAATAGAGTAAATGAAATTTTTTATTTTAGTAATTTATCTCTTAACAAGTATAATTTGAGGAGATTAATTTAATTGGCAATTAACCCATTAGTAGTAAATATATTTAAAAAAAATAAATTTTAGAATGGTCAATACGCAAGAGCGAAGCAACAACAAGAGTGCAAATGTTAATGAAATTGAACAGTTGAAGGGTTCGTCTACGAATACCACAACAACAGCTACAACGGCTGAGAAAAGCACCATTTTAAATACTAGTGTAGGTTCTTCGTCGATCACTACATCCGCTTCATCAAAGCCATCATCAACATTAAACTCATCCTCACAGAATTCACCAACACAATTTCCATCATCAGCAACAACACCTGTAAAGCCTTTGTCGTCTTCTACAAACTTTGCTAAAAATGCTTCAGCACAAGCCGCTACAGCTGGTACACAAACCCATCATAAATTGATACCCATACAAAGTGTACTACATACAGCTGATCATCAGCATTACAATCAGCAGCATCATCATACGCATCATAACTCGTCTTTAAATCACTCATCTGTAAACCTGCAGTTGCAGCAAAGTGGTGCATCTTCTCATCTTAATGCTCAAACCTCCTCTACATTACAACAGTTTCTTGGCGGCAGTACTAACACCAATCCTTCAAGTACCACTCATGCCCAGTTACCGTCCGAATTGCCACAAGAGGACGAGGAACGTTTGGAAAAGCTTTTTAAACAACTTGATAGAGATGGAAATGGCCGCATCGACATTCACGATCTCTCAGAAGCTTTGCGAGAATTTGGTCTATCAAGCGTTTATGCGGAGGTGAGTAAATACCAACAAAATATTTAAATTAGCTTAACATTATGCACCTTAACAAAAAAAAAAAAAAAAAAAACTAAACGAGCCGACAAAAATGTTAAGCGTCTTGTGTTTAGTAAACATACATACATACATATGTAAATCGAAATATTTTAATTAGGACACTTTTGTATAGATATGTTTTTCTAATATAACTAAAAAACGATATGTGCCACAAATATTTCTATTTGTTTTGGTTATTGCTAAATATTACAAACAATACTACAAATACGTACAAATGACTCAATTAAAAATGCACATACATAATTTTAAATGTTTTTTGTTCTTTGTTTACATTTCTTATGCCAAGTAGAACAACTGCTGATGACAGCGTACGTTAAAAAATGTTTTTGCTCAAAAAAGTATTTGCGTTTTTTATTTATACTTTTATATGGGATTTTTATTCTGAATTTGCATTTTATAGGTCTATTATAGTTAAATCTAATTTTCTCTCTAAGAGAGTATGAATGCTCGAACGGGTTCGAAAGGGTAGATTGTAGACTGTCCAAAGCCTTGTTACCATTTAGATTTTATAATTTAGAAATTTTAAAGTTCTATGGCTGTTTTCCTTTTTTATATACCACGATGCGCCAGTTATGGTTCTAAGAATTTTTAATTGTGCTCTCTGCATAAACTCAATACATACTATAATTTCTAGCCGTTATCCATAATTGGATCAGTGATGCCAACTTTTTGAGAGCAAAAAGCACTTTAAAATTTAAAAAAGGACTATTTCGAACAAAAAAAAGCGTTAAAAAGCACTAAGCCATTTTTACAATTTAATTAAACACAAAACAAGTTGCATTCGGCTGTGCAAAATATGCCATACCTCCAAAATTTAAAAAGGGCGACGGCTTTGATGAGCGATTTTCATTTTAAATTTAATAAAAAAAAATATATTTACATTCGTATATAAACATTTTTAAATGTATTATTATTATATTCAATAAAAATATCATCCAAATCACTTGTATCACCACCAGCTGAATTTGAATTGGCCATAAAACAGTTTCAAAGTAATACAGTGCGAACTCGATTTTCGTAACTCGAAAAAATTGCACCTGTTGCAATAACCGAAAATTTGCAATGACCGACCATTCTTAATAAAAAACCTGATATTTCATCGTTTAAATAATTCTATATTAAAATCGTGCAAAGTTTAATAAAACAATTGGCGTATGATATTGTCCAATTATTTTAACCTATGTACGCTTCTGAATGAAGAACACACATAAGGTGCAAAATAGGAAAACATGTATGTTTGTATTCTGATACTTAGTCAACCTTTTTGCAATAGCACTAGAGGTAGAAGTGTACAACACGCGGTTAATCGGAGACGAGTGTCGTGTGTTTGAAAAAAGCTCATGAAAAATGGCAGGTACAACGCTCGTTATAAAAGCATTTTCTGTCAGCTGTTTTTAATTTATTAAACACTTTGCTTATATCAAGTTACGGCCCTTTTTTTGTTTTTAAAATCTTTGCGCCTTTTTTCTATTTTTGAAAAAGTGTCTACATCTTTAAAAAAATGTTTACTGAAAACAAATACATCATTTTTATTACGATTGCTTAATATGTTGTCAACGCTAAAAAGTGTGACGTTTTGTAAAATTTCCAAATTGCTAGGAACCTAGCTCTAACCTCGTAAATAACCTATCTTTTATCACTTTTTTATCATTTGAAATCTTAAAGTCTTTGCAGGCCTTTATAAAATTGTACCCCAAATAGCAAATCTCATCTAAGTCATCCTCTGTATAATCAAAGTTTTAAAAAATTATAGAAAAAAATAAAAATTCTAAAAAGCACTAAAGGCACTAACGAAAAATGTAAAAAGCACCAAGTTAGTGCTTTTTCTTAGTTTGGCACTAAGGATACAATTTTGGCGTTTGGAGGCATCAAAAAGCACTATAAATAGTGCCAAAAGCACTAAGTTGGCATCGCTGAATTGGATACTAATGGGTAATAAATCACTGATGGTTTAAACGCTGGTTTAGATGAACTAAACTTGAATTTATATGTAGTTTAAACTCAACAACTATAAATCAGTGTCCCATGTATTATGTATGTTGTTTAAAAAATTACATGTATCAGCACTACGATAAATCTTACCAAATTCATATGATCTGTATTGGTAGTTTAATGCGTTTACAGATGGTTTATATGTTTAGTGATTTATAGATTTGTTGGTTTAAACACATTTTAAACCAAAAAGAGAGTTTAACTTGCTCTGATTTTTTTGACCTAAAAGTGCTGTTTTGACAGTAATATTTAACCAGGATTAAGAGTTATATTTATAATTGGCTTACAAATTTCTACTTAATAGAAAAAATTTAAAAAAATTTGTACATAGCAGAGTTGGGGGTAGTGCATTAAATATTCAGTGCACTAAGGTTCCCACTAAAACCCACTATAGTGACAACATTTTGATTTCCACTATTTTTCATCACTATAGTGGTAGTGAAAAATATTTTAGCTACCACTAAAAGAAATTAGTGGTAGTGAAACATATTTTAATTATCACTAAAAAAATTAGTGGCAGTGAAAATTTTTCCACTACCACTAAACATTAGAGTTAGTAAAAATTTTGCACTACAATAAAATAGTGCAAATTTTTAACAGTCACTACATGAATGGTTTAATTATATTATATGCACTAAAATCTCAAAAATAGTGTTTATAGAAATATTCCAAACAAATTGAAAATATAGTCAGTATACATATACACATACATACATTGGATACATATCTGTTGGATCCAGATACTTATTTGCATTGTCCTAAAAAATATAACATAATTAGCAAATGTTTCTAAAATTAAATGACCCATTGCCATCTTCTGCTCCAGTAGAGCGACTCTTTTCTTTTAGTGGAATGGTTGACGCTCCTCTCAGAAATAAATTAAGTGACTCTAATTTTGAAAAATTAGTTTTGTTGAAGGCAAATAATTGCTAAGGTTTTTTTTTTGCACCAATATGGGTAATTCCAAAGTGTTGAACGTGACAGTCGTACGCATCAAAAATGCAATAACATTTTAAGCAAAAAATATTTTTACGTTTTCTGAACCCTTAAATTAAAGCACTGTTATCTATGCTAAAGTTTATGGAGTTCGCGATTCTAGGTCAAAGATAATGGCAAAAGAAGTTGCGGTTCGAACGTGAAAAAACAGAAGTAGTTTTTGTGGCCATGTATAAAAAGTCGTAATTCAGCGAAACCTGGCACAATTAAAAAAAAAAAAAAAAAAATTCCAAAATCTTCTGTATTTTCTTTTCTTTAAGCCAAAATCTGGGTCGATACGTGACATTTCGAACCTGAAATTTTTTCCGTAACAATTTAACTGAATAATGATCAAAATAAAATAAAAATTTACCGTTAATCTGAATAACATATTTCTCTTTGAACTCTTCCTTAGATTAAAGACAATGTAAGAAAATTTTTTTGGAATAATTTTTATCAAATATCACCTCTTTTAAGAAAGATAAATATTAAAGAAAACATACAATAAAACATTCTCACAAATAAGAAAATTAGTAAAATCTAAATATTTCATAAATTCACTATTATTCGACCTTTACAAAATTTTATTAGTATTATTATTTAATTAAGCTTGATTCCCAAAAAATTCATAAAATTGATTTTCCATTAAGACCAATATGTTCATGTATAAATTCTCCATCATATGAACTTTGTAAATATGTTACAACAATTCTGAAAAATATAACTGAAAATTCAAAATATAACGTAAGGGACTCTCTTCAATTTAAAGATAAAATAAGGCAAATCCAGTAAAATGATGATGAGAAATTAATATCTCTTGACGTAGTTTCATTATTTCCAAATATACCTATAGATCTTGCTATAGATATAATAGAGGAGCAATGGGATAAAATAGAAGAACACACTAATATAGAAAAGGACTTATTTTAACGTATTCTGAAATTTTGTATAATTGACAATAGATATTTTCAATTGGACAGTAATGTATATGTTCAACTAAGGGGACTTCCTATGGGATCACCAGCATCTCCAATTGTAGCAGATATTGTTATGGAGACTATTAAACCTAAAATTATGACAAACTATGTGGATGATTTATTTTGCTTAATTAAGGAATCAGAGATAGTTAAAATTTTAGATACATTTAATTCCTTTCATGCGGATATAAAATTTACAATGGAAAAAGAGTTTGAATCTAAATTGTCTTATTTAGACACTTTGATAATACGAAAGGGGAAAAGTGTATTAATTGATTGGTATCAAAAACCAACATCATCTGGTAGGATAATTAATTATTTTTCAAAGCATCCTAAAAGGATTATAATTAACACAGCTAAAAATTTTATAGATAGGGTATTGAAAATAAGTGATTCTTGTTTCCATAAGAATAATAAGGAGAAAATTTCTAAAGCATTAAGAGAAAATAGTTTTCCAAAGGAAATTTTATCTAAAAAAGAAGGTGCACTGCTTAATCTTCGAAAGTAAAAATGTTAATGATGTTTGGTCAGTCCTTAAGTCTGAGTTCATACGGCTTATGTCTTATTGACAAGATTCTTCCTTTTTCTTCTTTGAACATGAATTGGCGTTCAAATGATTCATGTCATGTTGACGACATGTGCTTTTTTGATATTGAAAACAATAACAAAATTAAACAATGAATGAAAAAGCAAAACGTAAAGACAGTACATGCATCTGTGTACTCGTTTCTTTTCCCCTCGTCCCTCTCGCCTATAAAGTAACAATCATTTCAATAATACAAGAGTCGTATGAACACAGACTAATAGGCATGGAATTGGTGATAATTATGACAATTTGGATCACGTTGATCCTGACTATTTATATTCTTGTTTTTTTGGCTTCACTGATGAGCTTTTTGGATATTAGTTAAATAAACTGAAATTTTAAAGGATTGCATCGTATACCCACAACCGTAATTTTACGATTATAAAAAAATACGCATACTAGTATTAATATCTCACTGGTGCCCCTTTACAAATCTGAAATATCTCATGAATAATTTTTCTTTGAATTTTTTATTCTTGATTCTTTTTTTTGTAACTATTTTAAAGACAAAATGTATAAAATATTCCAGTAATGCGCTTTGGCCTTGAAGGCTTTTTGTTTTACAAGCAATAATAAAAAAACAATAAATTAATGTTTTCGGCTTTCAACCTAATCAAGTCAAATGACAACGGATTAAATGGTTCATATGCCAATCAATAAACTATTTATTAAAAGCGTTTAAAAAACTGCAGTCAAAGTAGAAAAACTGCCATTTCTTCCACTTCTTCATGTGTCATAGACAAAAAAGAAACTATTCGTTTACTTCGAATTCATTAAATGTAAACCATCCTTGTCAATCCAACTCAAAAAGCGAAAAGTTATACACAAATTTTCGTTTTTTGTTCGACAGTTTTTGGTTTCGACTGCAGTTTTTTAATCCCTGATTAATAACAAAAAAAGTCCATTTTATTTATTTATTAAAATAGTTTTTATTTTTTTACTTATGTACTTTTATTAGTAATACATATTTCCTTTTGAAAGTTCTGTCGCATGTTAAAAGTCCCAACTTTGAAATGAATGAAATATTCCACTACAAAAAAAAACGAATCTCAAAGATTAATTGCTGATTTTTTAGTTAAAAACTGGCTCTAAATGTCTAAACCGGTTCCAAAATAGGTTAATACAGGATTGCTTTATAATCAAGGCTGAGTTTAGATTTTTTACTAACGAATTCAACAAATAAGACGACTTCACTGGCTCCTCTAATTCCTTGAATTTGTTTCCGCCCCGAGTGGAATAACTATTAAAAAATCGAGGAAAGGAAGTGGGCGTGGCACAAAACAGATTATTAATGCACAATATCTGACAAAAAGTAGGTGTATTACAAAAATAGATTTCTTTATATCTGGAGAGTGGTAAGAGCATAATTGCCCTCATTTGATACAAATAGCTTAAATATCAACAACCAACATCCGTCAAAAAGTGTGTGCAATTGCATAAGTGGACGTGACCGCTCCCATACAAACACAAAATATATTTTGTTTATCTCGAAAACAGTATGAGAAAAGTTGTACAAAAGGCTTAGTAGGCCCTAATTGTGTAAAACGCAATGCATTGCCAAAAATAACATTGAAAGCAAAAACAATGTCAAAATTTTGTTGTTGCTTTTTACCAAGGCGAATTTTTTACAGGTGGTCTTAAAATCCCTGCTGATATTAGCTAAAATCACTGTTGGATGTCAAAATTTTGTTTATTCTCTTTGTTTCTGTTTTGTTTTTGACATTGTACAATGATTTTACAAAAACAAATTGCTTGTGGTTTTTGTACGAGTTGTACTTGTTGTAGTACCGAGATTACCTGGGATGAATTCGCCTTGCTTTCTACAGAAATACACATTGCGTTTAAAAATTATCAACGCCACAAGGAATGCAGCGTTTAAAATTTAAAAATTCAATATACATTTCTATAGAAAATAACAACAAAATCATTAAATATTTTCGATTTTGTTTTTGCATTCAATATATTTTTTGGCGTTGCGTTTGAGTTTTACAAAATTAGGGCCTTAAGTACTTATACACAACATCTGACGAAAAGTGGGCCGAATTAGATAAGAGGGTGTGGCAACTTCCAAAAGAAGAAAAAATAGATTTCTGCATATTTGGAAAACGCTAACAGTCGAAAGTTTTAAACTTTTCTACAAATAGCTTCGGTATCAATACACGACATCTGCCAAAACGCCCGCAACAGAAGAATTTAAAATTTTTTAATGAACATAGAAATTTATAATCCTCATTAGAGATATTTTATATCGTAAAATATTTGTCTTTCTTTTACGTATTTGGATTTTTTTATTACTTTGCAAAATTTGAAAAAATTAATAAAAAAAGACCGCATATTTTTCCTCAAAAACAATTTAGTAAATAAATGCCATTTCAAAGTACTCCCGTAGAACTGTTTTGGCAGAATGTTATTATATGCATGAGAATATCTCATTCAGAACGCCAATGGTATAAATATTAGAAAAAAAAATAAATGCGTACAAATTTAACGTCAGCAACAGCGTTGCCAGAAAATTTGGAAAGAAAATCTTCTTTTGGCGAAAAAAAAATCTTATTTTGAAGAGAAAAATCTTGAAATCTTTTATAACAAAGGCAAAAAAGTAAAAACTATTAATTTTTTAAAAGAAACTACTTTTTATTATGGAAACTACACATTTAAATTAAAATACGTAATTGCGGTATTTTTACAAAATCAAATTGTAGGTTTAAAATTGTGTTTTAGTTATATTTTCCAAAAAAAAAAATCTTGAGGGTTCTCAATTTAATATTATATTTTTTGATAGCGTTGTTATATCGAAGGCATTTTGAGAAAATTGCATTTAAAAAAATCACTGAAAACTATGGATTTTCCTAAATATATTCCTAATGAATTTTTATTAAAATAATGTTGGTACACGTTTAAACAGATATTCTTAAGCACTTATGTATAAATACTTTGTTTACAAATTATCATAAACATGGAATGTGGTATTTTCAAACTAAAAGCTGCATAACCCTTAACTGTAACTTTTTACCACTCCTCTTTCTCTAGGCAGACCACAATTAGAACAGCTAAAAAACCCAATTAAATAAAAAGTTAATAAATATATTTTGTTTATTGAACGTATGTTATTTGCTAGATTATACGAATTTATTATATATTTTTATTATTTTATTTTACATGCAAGTCATCGAATATGTAGTCCTTAGTTTTGCACATTGCTTTTTCGCATCTACAACACATTTGATTTAAACTTGATTCATTCAATTTAGAACATATCATTTACAGAATTCACGTTTCTGTTTTTTTGATATTTTTTCCTATTTGAAAAATATTGCAAGAACACAACAATTCGGTCTGGCCAAAAGGGTAATTTCATAGACTTTCATATAAAAATAAAATTTCACCCCACTAGTTTGCTTCAATCGAATCCAAATTAGTTTCATTCGATTCAGCACGTATCATTAAAGAACTCACGCCCCTGTTTTTTTTTTTTTTTTTGTTATATTCGAAAAATATTGCAAGGAAAACACAAATTTGGTCCGGTCCGACCAAGACGGTAATCCTAGGGTTTAGTTCCATTAGTTTTAACTTTTGGTACTAAGACATGGTAATTAAATACATACATGAACTTTTTTGTTCTTTAATACATTAATCTTTAAATATATACAGTAGACGCTCGGTTATATGTATACCCAGTTATATGAATATCCAGAATAGTGAACAACAAAATTTTTACACATGAGGTTCTAAAGAGTGAACACAACGTATCTCTATTATGTGAACAACTTGCACTTTGTAACTATTTGTTGTAAAGGGTGTTTTTTAGAGTATCACAACTTTAAGTTGGCGTCACTGCTTTATTTGAGCACACATTTAACAGCTGATAGTTGCTTTTTGTTTAGTTTGCTTTGAAATTTCATTATGAATCGAATTATAGCTTATAATGAATCGAGCAACGAGCAAATTGTTGAATTTTTTATTCAAGACTTTTCGGCGAATGGGCTGAAGCACAAATTGGTATAGATTTTGAATTTCTACTCCAAATTTTATTTTCGATGAAGCTCATTTCTGGTTGAATGGGTACGTAAATAAGCAGAATTGTTGCATTTGGAGTGAGAAGAATCCACAAGCTTTTGTCGAAACATCATTACATCCACAGAAAATTACTTTTTTGTGCGCTTTATGGGCTTTCTTCAAAAACGGTGATGGTCAGAATGCGACAACAGCCGTGGCGGCCACATGACAGAAATAATATTTAAATTATACAATTTTCTTTCCAATAAAGCCCGTTTCATTGATATCAAAAATATATTTCCTTGTTTTATTATGATTTAAGCTTGTGTCACTCTATAAAAAACACCCTTTATTATAAATCTGTTCTTCCCCGAAATAAGCTAGTAAATGTGTATGTACGAATGCAAAGGAACATTAATAAGATGGTTGGTGTTTGTATAGTTATTGCTTGGAGTTAAAATAATGTATCTGATAATGATATTTGGCATTGCGAAAATGCAGGGACAAGGCATTACAAAAATCCCTTAAAGCAAAAAAATATCTACAATAAAAACTTAATATAGGTTATGTACATATGAACACATATTAAAAATGATTTGAAATACTTGTATTGTATTGTATTGTATTGTATTGTCTCGATTATGTGAACTTTTCCATTTAGTGAACAGGCCTTGTCTGAATTAGTTCATATAACCGAGCGTCTACTGTACTATAAATTTTTTTTCACAAATAATTTTTTTATTAATATTCTAAAAATGAACAACCGCGAATCAATGATGTTTTTTCATGTTTTGTATGCCCAGAAATAATGATGCATGTTAGTACAAAAGTGTGCAAAACCAATAGACAACAAGCTGATATAAAACCTCATTGTTTTAAAAATTTACTGTTTAAAAAACTGTAAGAGAAAATTATGTATGTTGTACAAACTTAAAGTTAAAAATCTAAAACAAAAAATCTTAATTTGAGAAAAAAAATCTTTAAATCTTATTTTGTTCAAAAAATCTTGAAAAATAAGATAAAATCTTAATTCTGGCAACGCTGGTCAGCAATACAGGATTAACCCAGATATACTTATATGTATGTATATCAAGGCTTACTTCTGAATTTCCAGGGAAACACAAAAATATAAGAATTTTGCTATCGTTGCGTTACACAATCTGGGGGTGAATTACGGCATTCGATATCGATCGAAATTTTCCATTTAAATTGTATTTTAATTTCGATTTATATTGAATGCCGTAATTGGCCTCCTGTTATTAATTTTGTCAATTTCTATTTGTTTCAGATTTACAGATTTCCAATAATATTTTTTGTAAAATGATATTTAAAGTATTCTTACATATATTAATAAGATTTCTGTATGACGTGCTAAGTTCCCAATTTTTCATATTTGATAAATACACTGAGATTAATTGTTGAGGGAAAGCTAGCTTCTATGCGCATTTCACTGGTTGCTTAGGCTAGCTCATCAAGAAACATTTTCCAAAGATTTTAGAAAAGCCAAAAATATTATACAAATAAAACCCTAAAAGCGAATAAGTCTTACTTGTACCAATATCAAAGCTTAAACAAAACACCAACAATAAACAGTGAGTTTATCTTTTCTTACATTCCCCTACAATTGGTTGGCTTTTTTCCGACTCGAATTGTAGTTGTAAGTGGATAAAAAGAAAAACAAATTGCGTCATTTTATTGTCTTCATAAGAAAACAACAAAAAAACAATTTGCCAGTTCAGTTTTTTTTTGCACGGGCACATGCAATTATATTATCAAAGTTATTTTTGGGAATACAAAATTTATTATTAATAAGATTTCTGTATGACGTGCTAAGTTCTGAATTTTCCATATTTGATAAATACACTGAGATTTATTGTTGAGGGAAAGCTAGCTTCTATGCGTATTTTTATATATTTGTGGAAAAAATAGAAATAAGTCTGAAATTAAATTTTATCATTTACTATTGCTTTGAATTTTAATTTTTACTACTGAAGGTTTTTCGATTTTTAGAAATTTTTGGAGCACTCTGATCAAACACAAAGTGGTGATGTGGGACTCGCTGAATTCGTTCATTATGTTCGCGAACATGAAAAGAACTTGCGTCTGCAATTTTCTCACCTGGACAAAAATCGAGATGGTATGACCAATATAACAACATATCAATATATTGATCTACTAATATAAAGATTATTTGTTTTTATCAAAACCTTTAGGAAAAGTCGATTTGGAGGAGTTGATATCGGCCTTCAAGGATCTGGGCATTGAAGTAGATATGGAAGAGGCCAAGAATTTATTATCCAGGTTTATACACTTAAATACATATGTTTGCCTCTTTTGTATTATTAAAAGCATTCAATTTCTTTTATACAGAATGGATCAAGATGGCAGTTTAAATATTAGTTTCAGCGAATGGCGTGATTTTTTGTTGTTGGCACCTTCGTCAGACATACACGATTTAATCAAGTTTTGGCGGCATTCTACTGTAAGTACATAAATCTCTGTTTTTTTTTCGATATTCATTATATAATGTTTTATCTGTTATTAGATTTTAAATCTTTTTAAAAAGCTTAGAGTGTTTTAAATTTGGATTTTCTTGTAAATTAAAATATTTTTTAAACATTCTTTTCGTACTTAAAACTTCAAATAGTATTTTGCTAAAAACTACTTATGATTGAGTAAGGAAAGTTTTTTAAAGGTATTCATTAAATAATTTATAGAAAAAGAAAAATAATTTAAGATCAATTTGTTATGTTATGTTGAATGACAGTTTAATTAATAAAAATTTTTCCGTTTGGTTAGTTTTAGTCGTAGTACTTTAATGTATACATTTTATGTACAGAGTAATTTATCTCACATCTTTGTTCTTGATTTAATATACGTATGTACGTAATTTGTTTTTTATTTTATTGTATGCATTTTTATGGGTTTTTAAGTTTATTGACACCCCCTATATTTTGGTTTGTGTGGTTTTCAAAAATACTTTTTTTTTACTCCTCATTTGAACTTTTACGTTCAGTCGTTTGATTTATAAAGCATAATTTGTTTCTTCTTTGTTTAAATAATGGCGAGTTTCAATAGATGAATTGGAGTGAACAAAACGGTAAATTAATATTTTTTAAAAATAAGACATTTTTTTTTATAAAATGTGGTGGTATATTTTAAGGATAATAAAAAGTTATTTTATTCCATAAATTATTTAAAAAAAAAACTTACAAGAGCTATATTCCCATTCAAGCTATTACTCTATAACTGTTTATTCAGCCATTTTCTCGAGTGAAATTAAAATCGAACAATATTTTGAAAACAATCCTGTTTTAAAGGCTCATAAAAATGTTTTCTTTTGTATACTTTTATATATCAGAAATACTCCGAAAATCAGGAAAAATATTGTCTTCGATTTTTAGCACAAGGCCGATTATATATTATTTTTTAACATCAATTTCGAGCAAAATCTAGTTATGTTGATTTTATTAGATTTCCCATACAAAACAAAGTATATTTCGTGACTACATTTTGACGATATACTTATGTATACTCAAAAGCAAGTAATACTCAGTGATGCTACTTTATAATAATAGTAATAAAATTTTAACGTTACTGACTGATTCATCATCGCAGAGCCTAAACGCCTGAAGCTAAAAACTTGAAATTTGGACTGGAGGTGGGTCTCTCCCCAAATCGATCCACTAAGACGGGATTTTTGAAAATTCGAATGTTTAGTGGGTAAAAAAGTGTAAATTCGATAACCTTATATCTACAAAACTAAAACAGATACAAAAAAACTGTAAAACTTATCTTTGTTCTATAGAAAAATAAGCGGACAGGTGTCTGGTACTTTTTTGAAATTCGGAACTTTTAGGGAGAAAATGGGTAAAACCTGAATTTTGACACTTTTTTGTAACCCCATCTATCTTTTGAACCAATAAACCTAGACATAAAGTCTATACCACATTCGAAACTTATCAACAAAATACTAATATAAATTTGGCACTTTTTCGAAATTCGAACGTTTAAGGGGTGAAAATCGTACTTATTTTGGGTACTTTTTTTACAACACATTTTTCTCCATTCGATGAGATATTCGTACTAAATTATGGTCTCCCACTACAATACTGCAATTTTTGATACTTTAATGGGGGGAAAATTAGTACAAAAATGGAAAATACGGGAAATTCTTCAGCTTTTTGGTTCTACAACTGATATTTTTTTAATTATCGTTAATATTGGACCTTAAAACATAAAATTCAACATGCAAAGTCCTGAGTGGATACCAATCTATGAGGGAACTTTTTGGTACTTTGTGATATTTAACTGGTACATTTTGAATTTCTGAAAGTATTGCACCTAGAAACGTACGGTTGAAGATGCAAAAAGGATACTACGAGAAATTAACTTTCATTCATTTGCTTTTGTGTTCTACGAGTGGAACTTTTCGAATTTTCTATAATATTGAACTCAGAAACACAAAATTATAGGTGAATATCAACATATGAGATGAAAAATGTTGGAACTAGGAACACAAACTTTGGCATATAAATGTGTTCATTAAAGAAAAGGCCCGATTACAAAGCAGCGGGTAAATGCTAGAATTTAAACAAGTTAAAACGTAGAAAAATAAACTTTGGCATACAGATATGTCCACGAAGAAAACGGAGACGCTGACGAAGTAGCGGGTTAAATGCTAATGATAGTAATAAAATGGAACAGATAAATATGTAATACATAATGATAAAATAAATAAAATTTATTATAAATAAAAGATAATGCAGGTTTTAAATGCCTTTATCTTCAGCTCATTATTGGTTTGACCTACCGACAGTTAAAAAAAAAATATTTAGTAAAGTATTTTTTTTTTTTTTTTGTCATTATTGTTTTATTGAATCTTCATATATTAAATATGAACTAACAATAATTAATCAAATCTTAACCTAATACGTTATTTTATCTCCTGCCAGTGCCAGACAAAATTTTCTTCATCACGGGTTATGTTCACTTTTATAGGTGTTTATCGCTCATCTAATTGGGTAAGTGCTGCAGTGTCTCTTCTTCTTAAGCGAGTGTGGCCGCCATGATTTAAAATATTTCGAGCTAGTGGATTTGGGTGTTGTTCAAGCCTTTTTAAATATTTTATTGCGTATTTTGTAATCATAGATTTCACTAATGGCACATTGAGATCCTTATGAATGTTTGAGTTTTTAACATACCAGGGAGCGGCTGTGATTATTCGAAGAAGTTTATTTTGGCGCCTTTGAATTTTGTCGATATTAGAGGCCGAGGCAGTGCCCCATAGTTGAATACCGTAGCACCAGATAGGCTTTAAGATAGAGTTGTAAAGTAGAAGCTTGCAATCGAGACTAAGGACAGAATTTCTTCCAATAAGCCAATGAATTTGAATGGCTTTTAGTTTCATTTGAGTTAATTTTGCCTCTATATGGCATTTCCACGTTAATCGCCGATCCAGATGTATACCGAGATATTTAACATGCGAATGTTGAGGAATTATTTGATTATTGATTGTAATAGGGGGGCAAGATTCCCGGCGCAAAGTGAATGTTATATGTACACATTTTTGCTCATTGACCATTATCCTCCATTGTCTTAACCATATTTCTAGTTGAAATATATGATGCTGTAAGTAACGCGATGCTTCATAACGGTTTTCGTGGACGCTTAGAAAATCTGTATCGTCTGCAAATGTTGAAGTTTGTGTGTAGTTGCTTGTTGGCATGTCCGAAGTATAAATTAAGTATAATAGGGGGCCCAGGATGCTGCCTTGTGGGACTCCAGCGGCAATGGGCTGAGGTGAACTTAAGAAATTTCCTTCTTTAATAATAAATTGACGACCGACTAAGTAGCTTTCTAGCAGCTTGTGTGTGTTTGCTGGTAAATTTTGCTTCAATTTGTGTAATAAGCCTTCATGACAGACTTTGTCAAAAGCTTGCGAAACATCGATGAAGAGTGCTGAGCAATATTTCTTTTCTTCAAATGCTTTTCTTATGACATTTACTATTCGATGAGTCTGCTCGATTGTGCTGTGTTTTCTTCTAAATCCGAACTGATGGTTTGGAATACATCTATTTTCACTTAAAATTGGTGTTAATTTTGAAACTAATAATTTCTCAAACAGCTTTGACATATTTGATAATAAGCTAATAGGTCTATAAGACTCAACTTTTGTATGATCTTTACCTGGCTTTGGTATCATGGTAACTAAGGAAACCTTCCATTTTTCAGGATAGTATTCAAGGCGTAAAATAGCATTAAAAATAAAAAGAATAATTTTCTTTGCTATGCGAGGTAGCTCCAAAAGCATTTTATTACTGATTTTATCAATACCAGGTGCCTTCTTAGTGTTTAAGTCACAAATAGCCTTTTCGATTTCTCTTATCTCAAATCTGAGGGGAAAAGCTGCTCTAGCATCAACAGGTGGTAACTCGACCGCAATATTGTGAGATATATTTGGTGTAAATACGTTTTTCAAATGATTTACAAACAGGTTTCCTTTTTCATTATCATTTCTTGCCCAACTACCATTCAAGTTTCTTAATGGTGGCTTAGATATAACTGGCCTTTTTAGATTTCTAGCTGCACGCCATAATGAGTAGTCAGATTGTGGAGTTGCATCAAGTTCCTTAAGATATTTTTCTAGAGAAGCCGTTTTCTGATTCTGTAGCAACTTTCTTAGCCTTTTTGTGCATTCTTTTAATAAAATCTTAAGTTGCGGGGATCTGTAAAGTTGCCACTCTCTTCGAACTCTCCTTTTTTCAGTCAAGAGCCGCTCGACATCTGAAGAACATATTTTATTATTTTTAATTTTTTTGGGGGTAACGCTGGAGTGTTGAACAGCTAGTTTAAGATAACTGTCAAAGTTAACAAGAGAGAGATCCACATTCTCCGGTGTACTAAGCGGAATATTTTCTGTGCAATGGGCACTGAGAAATTTTTTATATTTTAACCAATTTATTTGTGTGGCTGGCGTCGCTAAGTAACCTGACGGAAATACAATTCTATTTGGGTTCGATATAGTAACAATTGTAGGTGTGTGGTCGGATGATAATTCTAAGGAAGCTTCAACATGAATCGTTTCTGTGGGGATGTTTTTAACCACGCCAAAGTCGATAACATCTGGAATTTTTTGCTGATCAGTAGGCCAATATGTTGGTTGCCCGCTCGCGACCACATTTAAACCCATTTTAGAGATTGTGTTAAACAAAACACGACCTTTTGGTGTTATAAGTCGTGACCCCCAGAAGGTATGTTTAGCGTTATAATCGCCAGCGGCCAGAAAACAGGGTCCTAATGATTTAAAATATTTATAATATTGGCCTTCTGATATGGAAAATCTAGGTGGAGAGTATAAAGAAGAAATTACTATGTTTCGATTTAGCTCCTCAACACAAATAGTCGTTGCTTGCAGATAGTCTTCACGGTGATCACACATAATGTAGTGTTTGACTCGAGTTTTTATTAAGATGGCAGAACCTCCACAAGCTCTATCTCGAGGGTCCTTGGTATCATATAGTATATAACCATTGATTTTAAACGTATTTCTTGAGGTCAAATGAGTTTCAGAAATCATCATGACATCAATTTGTTTATTTTTAAGAAAGTATTCTAATTCATTTTTATGTTGGCGGATGCCGTTTGCGTTCCAAAAACAAATTTTTAAACAGTTCATGGTTTGTTAAGTACAGCTTGCAATAACATCGATTGCATTCTAAGCATTTCCTGCATCATATTACCCATTGTGTTCGTAAAATTATTTACTGTTTGCACTAATGTTTCCATGGTTATTTCTAAACGACTTAAATTAGAAACCGGAGTTTCATCATTACTTGGCGAGGCACCTTGCATTGGCTGATGGTTTGATTTTAGGATGTTAGCGTAAGAGGTTCTGTTATTACTAGGCTGGGGGGCTTGAATTGCATTTGTGTTTACCTGATTTGCAACCTGCATTTGAGGGGTATTTGTTTTCGGTCCAACCGTCTGCTTGACAATATTATATACTGGGCATCCTCTATAATTGGCAGTGTGATTACCGCCACAGTTGCTACATTTTTTTACGTTGGGGTCGGTTTTAGACTTATCGCAAGAAACGGTACCGTGTAGTTCACCACATACTACGCAGACAGGGGGTAAGTAGCAGTATGCCTTGGTATGGCCAAATTCTTGGCCTGAACAGGTCCATTTTTTTTGTGTGGCTCTTCTATAGTTATTCTTCTGTAGAGAATATATTTTAAATTGTAAATAGGATGTGTTTCGTTTTTTTTAAGTTTTACGTCGCCGGGTTCAAACTCCACTCGAAAAAGTGGTTGGGGAATTTTTTCTCTATTTTTAATATTTACTACATGTTTTACCTTGAAGCCTTTTTCTTCTAGGAATGTTTTAACCTCTTCTGGGTCCACACATGAGTCAATACCCTTAATCACTACATGTAGACCTTTACTGCTTTTCAGTTGGTAGGTATAAAAGTTTTTTTTAAGCGTTTCGAAGTTGTTTACTATTTTGCGAAAATCATTCTCATTATTGACTTGTATTTTTGTCTCGTTTATACTTCCACGCTTTATAGCCGCTACGTAAAACGAATTTTCACCTATCACCGATATCAAACTCTTTATGAGCTCATTTGAATTTTGCTCCCTTAGATATATCGGGGGAGGCTTGGATGGTTTAATGACGTTTGGTGCTTCAGAGGATTCATCCTCCAGAATTGCAAAACGATTTTGAGTATTTATTTTATCAAAAGATGGTACTTTTGAGGCCGAAGCAACTGCTGCAGAGGTAGGGCTGCGTCCCCGTTTAAGCACTGTTATGTACCTGTCCATACCAACTTGTACTGTAGGCTTTTGACAACTTTTTACAGGGGGGTTTTCCATTGCATTTGTGTTTGAGTTCATGGTATCATTTCCCACTAAATTTGTTTTTGACGTCACGGCAATACTTGCTGGCCTGGCAACACTTGTCACCAAATCTTGTTGTAGTTTTTTTAATGAGTCACTATCCACCGTTTGTGTAAATACCGAGGGTGAGAGGGAACGTGTTCGAGTAATTGGCTTAGCCGTAAAGTATGGGGTATATATATTTTGAATACCCCCTTTTTGAATCCAAAACCTCCCAGGCAGATATTACGACTAATTAAATATTATGTACCCCCACAACCCTGTAAATACAAAATTGTGACTCTACCAAAAATATGGTACCATCACAACACTGTAGATACAAAATTACAACCTCAGTTTTTTAATACCGTTTTTAAATAAGATTCAACACCGGTACAACACCCTAAATACAAATATACGACTTTAGTTTTTTAAAGTCGTATTTACCATAAAACTATACCGCTACAACACTGTACATAAAAGAATTAAACTTTTATTTCCTAATACCGTGCTTATAATAATTCTATACCGCTACAACGCTATATATAATAGTGTCGTATTAAAATGAAAACCCAAAAATTATTTTAGGTTAGAAAGTATAAAAATTTTTCCTTGTTTATTTAGCGAATTTGTATTTGTAACAATATTGAAAATAAGAGTCGGAAGACGGTTGTGACTACGTTGTAAATTCGTGAATCCAACATTGTAAATTTAGATTTACAGTACTGTGACAACACTAAAAAGAAGAGTCGGAAGACGCACATTTGGCGTTATCATTTTAATATTGCGACAACATTGTACATTTGGTAAACAGTACGTTGTATTGATATTGATAGTACCCCCTGCAACGTCGGCACAGGGTCGTCGTGATTGTCTTTTTCTGCCTGGGATGTTTCATGAAATTTGTTATGGTTTCTGAGATATTAAGCATTACTTTTGCTCTATATCAACAATGTATTTTAAAGCTTTGAAAGTATTATTTTGTTCTACATGAAACTGTTTGGCGATTGCAGCAAATTCAAATTTCACTTAATTGCCGTTATAAAAGAATGCAGTACAAAAAGCTACTTTTTAAAAATAAATTTAGAAAAGTGGCGTATGCTACACAAAACAGTTATTTACACTTTCAATAAAATTCTAACTTCTTTCATGAATGCTCACACAAATTTAAATTTTTCTTCCAAACTTATGCAGGAAGAAGTTGTAAAAATACAAAAAATTCTATCGGGTATATTTTCAGAAAACTTCACCCAACCTTGTATAACCATGATAATAACATATCTTTTAGAAGTGGGATATTATATCCAAATGAACGCAAGGAACCCAACCATAATGTGCTTAAGTTGGCTTAAGCAAATGTGCGAATACATGTAAATTATAAGAGGCAAACCATATTGAACTTAAGGAAACTTTTTGCTAAGTTTAATGAAACTGTAATTTGCTTAAGCAAGGTGCGAATCTAACCGCACATTTCGTACGGAATCAAATGTTTTTTTTTATTTTGTTTTTGGCTTCTTAAGTACATATGAGAGACTTTTTGTTAATATTTGACAGTAGGTTAAGCAAGGCTATGCATATTTTGGTTGAGCCTTTATTTGTGAAACTTAAAACCTGGAAAACTTTCATAGTATGACCGTAAGAAATCTACAAGCGAAAAGTAGAAAAGTTGGTCTGTCATCTACGGGAAATAAAAGGCAGTTAATCGAACGCCTTTAACCGAACGAATGGTACAGCTGGAGAAGATATTCTAACCACTATCGCCTATACAAACGTTTGCCTCTTTAAAGGTTCACCAGTGCGTAATGAATCAGAACCCTTGTTGCTACGATACGCAACATGTTTAGTGATGGCCTTACAATGATCACATCCGCAAATAATTACAACGTCGAACGACCAAAAATGTTGCCGCTGGTAATACAACACGTTCGCGCCAAGAATGATAAAGAACAAGATTACGCATTCAACTTGAAATATTTTTTTCGTTCTGCGCATCTACGTCACATGAGACAAAAACAAAAGCAAAATGTAAACAAACAGTGCGGTTATGGTTAATGAAAGAAGAAATAAAGTTGAAATTGTGAAATAAAAATAAATAAAACAATAGAAATTGTGAAATAAAAATAAATTGTGTTGATTTTTTTAAATGTTATACATTTGTCAATATTTATTTCATTTATGTGTTTAACAAAACATTTAAAAATAGTAAAGTGGAGATGTTCTTGTACATATTAAACAGCAAAAAATAAAATTTTAGATTCTGTGTAAATATGTTATTGCGTTGTGTTTTCCTAAAAATAAAAGAAAAGTGAATAATAAAATAAAATCATGATTGTATTTCTGTTTAAGATACTTACGTGTTTTTATTAATTCAATTTATAGTTTTCTTTGTTTTGCGTTTTTTATGCGAAGAAAAATCGGACAAATCATGGTTCAGAGATCTAATTTTAAAATACATGCGAGCTCGAAAGAATATTTTTTTCATTTTTTCGCTGCAATCTATATTTTTGGCCATTTGCATGTGTTTTTCCAAAAAACCTTCAGTAATAAGCAACTCGTCCTTGTTAAGTGACTGAAAGATGTTATGTAGTGCTTGCATTTTACACATAGTCTCATCAGTTGGTTTAGACAAACCTCCTTCACTAAGATGGTCGACCCAAGTGTAGGGCTGAGCTGTTAGTTCATTTCTTGGAACAGAAATATTGGGTTCTTCATCTTTAAGTCTATGACATATGTAGCCAGCGAAGTTTTCTAGACCATCATAGGCAAAATCAACCAGTTCTTCCTCATCAATATTTTCGCTTTCATCATTTTGTAAATTTATTTTGCTTAAAATAATGCCTACAAAATTAAAAAAAAAATAACATTTTCGTATTAAAAAAAAGAAATAATACCTGTGAGCGGTTTTGTCCTTTCTAAATCGAATGTGTCATCGATCTCAACATTTGATGCATTTGAGATAGCTCCATTATTGCGACCAAGCAAATATGACCTTAAGCGGAACCTGAACTCTTCTTGATCGGGGTGGTCATGCAACCCGCCTTTGGATCGAATTATACCGAAAAAGTTTTCGAGAACGTCTTGATTAAGTCGATAAGTAAGGATGTAATCGCAACTATACCGTGTTTTCAAATCCATGTACAGACCCTTTAAGGCATTATTTGATTGAATAATACCTTTAAAAATTTTAAATTTTAAGAGGTTTTGAAATGCAATTTGAAATAATTTTTTACCTTTCTGAAAAGGAAGTAAAGAGTTTCGGCCCAAAACTCGCAAATTTTTCACCAAATCTGTCATTTCATCAATAATTTTGTTTTGCTCTTCTATACTAAGGCCATAAGCATGACATCGAGTTCTGGCATCAGCTCTTGGGACTCTGACATTCATTATATCAAACCAGTCGTTAGTCTTAAAAAATAAACCAATTGATTTATAAATAAAATTTGTAAATTTAATAACTTTACCACTTTTAATAGCTGATGACATTCCATCCAATTAAGCCCATCTAAATACCCATGACTAGCAGCTCTGGTTAAAGCTTGCGCAACTGTGTGCGAAAATAATTTTGTTGCAAACTTAACTTTTTGCCTCTGGGCTCCTGATACATTTAGATTAGCTTCAGATATTTTGTGTGTTATGTTAAGGTCGCCTGAGGTTAACTCCAACAGCTTTGAAATTATGTCCTTTGTAACTGCTTTGTGATGGACCATAAAGCCACTGTCAATAAAGTGGTTACGCAGCAGTTTTATCATATGAGGAACATCCGCAAATGAAAAAACTTTCTCGTTTTTAAACGTAAACCTAAAAGTTAATGTTTGTACATATTTAAATCTGATTTTGTTTAATTTGCTTTTAGGTATATGTATGTATGAATGTAATTTATTTTTTACCATGGATTCTCTTCAGTTACTCCAAGTTCTTTTGCCAGTCCTCTGTTCCCGCCACCAAGATCTGAAACTATTGAAACAACGGTATAGCCACACAAACTTAGCTCCTCTAAAATTTTAAACAATATATCTTTTGTCATTTGGCAATCAAAATCATAGAAGATTGGCTGCTTCCACTTGGAAATAAGTCCTTTAAATAAAATTATCACTAAGTTATTTATTTATTCCCAAATTTTACTTACCTCTCACCATAGCCACTTGAACATAGCTAACGGGAGCCAATGTAGTGTCTGATGTTTTGTTAAAACAGAACGACTTCTTGACCTTCATCTCATCAAAACTTAAAACGCATAGTTTTTGAATTTCTGTCATGTGAGTTGATGCTGATAAAACTTTAAAGACTGGTCTTAGCAGCCCTCTATTTATGTCAACTTTTTGCGCCCAACTTTGAAGTGTCCGAATCGATGGAAGCGGAAAACTTTTCCGGTATAAAAGTTTATATAGTTTGGAGCTTGTGGCGTACAATGTTATGGACTGCGTAATATCTTCTTCCGTCCATACTTGTCTTTTCATACCATTTTTAATTTTTGAAATTTGTCCACGTGTAAAAATTATTAATAGTTTTTGCTCAATGTTTTCCAGCTCGTACTTTGATTTATTGACCTGTTTTTTCATCTCTTCAATGTTGTCTTTGTTGGTTTTTTTTAACGATAAAATTTCTTGTTGCAGACTGCGTATTTCCTTAACATGATTTCTATTTTCTTTTTTTAAAGCATTGTTTTCGTACTGAAGAATTTGCCTATTGAGAAGACACGTTTGTATCAAGAATGATAATTTTATATATAGTTTGCATTAAAAATGAAAATGCTACTTACAAATCGTTCTTTAAATTTTCAACATCTTTAGTGTCTAAACAAGGTTGAATATTTTCAGAAACGCCCATTTCAACATCAACGTCCTCATTTTCTTGAACCTGCTCTGCAAATTTTTCAGAATTATGGTCTTTTAGAATTGAATCAACCAATTTTGTGTTATCCCGTTTTTGCAATCTTAACAATCGTTCGTTATGCAATTTCTCATTTTTTACTGTCGTTAATTTTATGGATGGAACAGCAGCCTTTTTTAAAAGCCTTCTTTTAGCGAATCCTTACAGAAAAAAAAATATGCATATATAACCATTGTTTAAACCCAATCCGTGTACTTACCCATTTTGTATTCCAAACTATTTTCAATATCATTGGGATCAAAATGCAACATGCAAACATGAGAAGTATTTGGGTTAAATGTTCTTCTTCGGCCACAGAATTGTACCCATTTCTTCAAGATGTTGCTGTCTTTTGGGAAGGCATAAAAACTAATTTCACATGCCTTGGATTTGTTGGAGTTTTTGCAATTTGCCACAGCACATCTCATTTTTGTAAATTTTTGTTTTTAATAATTTTTTAATTAGATAAAAATAATTTTTAACACACTTTAAAACGTTTTCAACAAATACAAATCCTCTTTTTTATTTGTTTTATCAACTTCTTCAATTTATGGATATAAAAAGCGGGAAAATGTTCACTACCTTTATTTTTTTTCACTTTTTTTGTTACTTTTTTTCAAATTGCCTACCAAAATGATTGGGCGCGAAAAATTTTATTCTCATGTGACGTCATTTACAAAACAGCTGATTTTTGTAAACAATAAGAAACCTGCGCAATGCGTAATCTTGTTCTCTATTATTCTTGCGTTCGCGCGCACAACACTGTTTAACCTATATATGTGTTATTGATGAGTAAGATCCGTGCTTTTTAACAAGTGCTCATGCGCAGAGCCTACCGTCAAACGTTGTTTCTCAACGACATGACCCATCTTCGGCGTTTAACGTCAATGAACAACAAGAGCATCATTCATAATCTAACAATGGTTTAACTATAGGATGATGTAAGAGAAATGATAGCAATTTTGCCGGAATTCAAACGTTCGGTAGTCTTAATTCGTCTCGATTCGCTTAACGTTTAAGGGTCAGCTTACGGAAGAAATGATCACCATCTTATATTGGGTTGGCTCGTAGCAAATCGTTTTTCGATATGTGAAAAGTACGTGGATAAATTTTTTTAATTTTCCTACTGTCGACAACTCTGCTGACATTCATATAAAAATGTATCATACGAAAAGACGTACGGACGAACAGCGAAGTGAATATTATTTTAAAATTGTAGCTTTATGTACTAGTGGTGGTTTGTCAGAATCAGCAATCGCTAGACATATTATAAAACGGGTTAACGAGCCTGACTTGAAGAAGAAAATATCTGCTTAAAGATATAATTAGTTATTGCACCTGCAATGACGTGAACACAACGGTGCAAAGGCAAGTCAAACCATGGGCGTCAAATGAGAAGTACGTAACAATATGAGAGATGAGAAGAAGAACAAGTAGAATATTCATATAACGGGCAAAGTGAAATGTTAAAACTGTTCGAACTTAGGACATTTTTCCATAAATTGTACTGAGCCGTCTCGAAAACCCCGGTGTTAAAATTGTAAACACACTACACAGACTACGGAAAGGTCCCCGAAAAATCAACACCCAGGAACGTCGTTAACCAGATAGATACGAAAGCAAAAATATTCGAAACTAGTCCCACCAGCAGTGGAGAAAATAGTGAAAATGGTGAGTGTTAACGGACGCGACACTGACTCATATGTAGATAATCGAAGTAACCGGTCTCTGATCCGTTAATGTTGTTTTGGATGGATATGGTGGTAGTTATGGATGATAATTCATTTAAAGTTTAAACGAAAATATTTAACTGGGTAGAATTATATTATGTGGCAAGGGTAAACGTTTGACTATTGAATATTATATTGCCGCCTGGAGAAACTTGAAAGTTACAAGTCACAAAAGCGCTATTGTCACCAGAAGTCAAGTTAAAAGCGTTACTTTTTAAGCATCGTAAGTGTTCAACCGAAGATACGTTAGATCTAGGAGTGTCTAATATTGCTAAAATGGAGATTCGTCTTACAACTGATAAGCCCATTCAAGTATCTTGTCCCGTTTGTAAAGTGCGTGATTTTGACTAACAATACAAATGATCTTCTTAAGCACCGAATAATCTGTTTATCCGAATCATCTTACGTATCGCCTGTCGTCCAAGCCAACAAAAGCAACGCCGAACATCCCATGTGTGTTGACTCGTAGTGGTAAATCTAAATTTCGCTTGCATTATGGTGAAATACAACCTATACCGTTTCAGACCTTCCATATATGTCGATGACCCTTTCGAGAAGTAAGAGGGGCAGTGTTATACATTATCTACATCGATTTTTACTAACGACAACAAATAAGACGACTTCACTGGTTCCTCTGATTTGTTGAATTCGTTTCCGCCCCGAATAGCGGCATAACTATTAACAAACGAGAAAAGGAAGTGGGCATGGCACAAAACAGATTTCTTTATTAATACACAACATCTGACGAAAAGTGCGCCGAATTGGATAAGAGTGTGTGGCAACTCCCAAACGAAGAAACAATAGATTTCTGAATATTTGGAAAACGCCAACAGTCGAAAGTTACAAACTTTTCTACAAATAGCTTCGGTATCAATACACGACATCTGCCAAAACGCCTGCAACAGAAGAATTTAACATTTTTGTATGAACATAGAATTTTATAATCCTCATTAGAGCTATTTTATTTCGTAAAATATTTGTCTTTCTTTTACGTATTTGAAATTTTTGTATTACTTTGCAAAATTTGAAAAAATTAATAAAATAAAGACCGCATATATTTCCTCAAAAACAATTTAGTAAAAATGCCATTTCAAAGTACTCCCGTAGAACTGTTTTCGCAGAATGTTATTATATGCATGAGAATATTTTATTCAGCACGCCAACGGTATTAATATTAAAAAAAAAAAAAATAAATGCGTACAAATTTAACGTCAGCAATACAGGATTAACCCAGATATACTTATATGTATGTATATCAAGGTTTACTTCTGAATTTCCAGGGAAACATACAAAGTTAAGAATTTTGCTATCCCAAAATTGAACTCAATCGGGGCATTCGATATCGATCGAAATTTCTATTTAAATTGTATTTTAATTTCGATTGATTACGAATGCCGTAGTTGGCCACCTGTTATTAATTTTGTCAGTTTCGATTTTCCATATCCGATTCGTTAAGCAAGTAGTCAATTGTAATGGCAGTACGTACAACGAAATCCCCACCCGTAATTAACACCTTAAATGAGATGAAGACGTATTTTGGTCTGCCTAAAGGTGGAAGTACATAACACGCGTTAGTTCGTCGACAAGTATCGTGCGTTTAAAAACTTTAGAGCGTCAAAAATTGCAAGTTACACAACACGCGTTACAAAAGCCATTCCTGTCAGCTGTTTTTTATTTGTGTATTAAAAACGGGTTCGAATGTATATCAAGATTTTGTTATTTTATTGAATTTATTCTTTTTATATAAATACTAGCTGGCCCAGGAAACGTTGTGTCGCCATATAACTTATTACTTTCAGATGTTACAGTGTCTGCACGCCAAATTTTAAGAAAACCCGCTCATTAGCTTAAAAGATATAGGGAAGGGGAGCTTTTACCGCTATTGCCCTATCTCACGCCCTATTCCCTATTTCCTTTCAGATGTTACAGTGTCTGCATGCCAAATTTTAGGAAACCCGCTAAATAATAAAAATTTGAGGATATAGTTCTTTCCAGATGTTACACTTTTTTCCTGCAAAATTTCAAGAAAATCGGTCGATTTATTGAGCAGATATAGGGAGGGGGAGCTTTTACTCCTCTTGCCCTATTTCACGTCCTATTCCCTATTTTCTTTCAGATGTTACAGTGCCTGCACGCCAAATTTTAAGAAAACAGGTGGATTAGCTAAGAAGATATAGGGAGGGGGAGCTTATGCAATATTTTTCGCCCTAACAACAACACATAAAAAATTTCATAAAAATCAGTCAAGCCGTTTCGAAGGAGTTCAAAATGGAGGGCATTTTGTTGATATTTGTATGGGAATATATAGGAAAATTTAATGCCATATCTCCGAAACCACTGGGCCGATTTAATGCAAACTTTACATAAACAATCTACAGACTATCCCCAACGTACCCCAATGTTTTTGTTGAAATCGGTCTACCCGTTTTCACAGTTAGTTGTGACATCAAAGTGTACACTTCTTTTTATATATATAGATTGTATGTTTTTTAAGCTCTTCAATAAGTTTTTCTTTCATGATTCACAAATTTGTTAAATTATTATTTTTATTGTCAGCTGATTACTTGTCAAAAATACACAACGCGTTAAAAAGTTCAAAGTTAACCAACTTTCTGGCGCAAATGCGTCAAAATATTTTGCATGTAGCTTTTTCTATGAAAACACACAAGTTTAACTTTTTTTGACAGAAGACGACAGAGCGCGCGCGCACTAACGCGTGTTATGTAATTCTACCTTTAATGTATGGTCATCGATCAAAGCATCGTTTTTTAGGTCAAAGTCATTTTAAGAATTTTGCAAACCCAATTCAATAAGGCATACATAAACCGTGTTCGGGCCACGAGGGCAAATGGACAGGTCGAACGAGCAAACCAGACCATCCTACAGTTGAATATCCAAAGGACTCGGACCTTACATTACGTTAGATACAATGGGCCGCTAATTCTCAAAGAAACGCTTCATTCGGTTTTACACCCGACGAGTTGGTATTTGATTTTTATCTACGTGATATTACGAACAATCAATTAGTCGCAGCAATACACAAAATATAAAATATACAACGAGAACGAGAAAAATGGGAGAAACGTTTCAATTCGGAACATAATACCCCCAGGCAATATGAAGAAAATTATTTGATATACATATTTAAAAATAAAGCTCCCGCCACGGATGATTCGAGAAAACTTGCGCCGAAATTTCGTGGTCCCTAAGTTTAATTCAGTATACTCATCCGAAAAGATAAAACCTTGTTGCAGTAGTTGTCCATCCCTAGATGAGTAACCGGACGAAATCGAGGAACATTTAGGGTAAGAAGAGGTCGAACTGCCACCCTGTACTCAAATGTAACTGTGTTTAAAGTTTTTTTGTATTAGTATTGCATCATCTTTTTGTTCAAGATGTGTCATTAAATTTGTTTGAGAAGAGTTAGTCGAATTTTCGTTTTGTCACTCGAATTACTCTACGTGGCAGTTTTTTGACCAAATGAATTTGACACCTAAACTTTATGTAAAATTGTCCGCTGAATCCGAATATGAAGTCAGAATTGTCAAAAAAGAACAGTTTTTGAGATATAATATCTGTTATTTGTGTTTTTAAAATAGATGATGTGTCTAAAATGCAAATTACTTAAAACCTTAGCCTATTTCAATACGAACATTTTGTGCCCAATAGCATCCAGATCGGTGCGAAAATGACAAAGTTACAGAAGATTAATTGAATCAACCCACTTTTCGATTTGTATCAAATCAAAGAAAAACACAACAAATAAATATACAAAGCTAACTGTTCATGGATTTCGAACTTCATCGTTCGCATAGAAAATTACATTAAAAACAAAAACAAACTTCGAACAATGTTCGAATTTCATATTAAAATAATCTAATGTCGCATGCAATAAAACATTTTTAAATCATTGGTTTAAAAAAAAACTAACTTGAAAAGAACAAAATTGAACAAAATCATAAAATTTTCAATGAAGCTTGAACTTTTGTCCCCTGTCACTCTGTAATTTTTTTTTACTTTATTAATTTATTATCAAAAAGTTTTATTACAAAATTAAGTTTGCATCAGCGTCATATGACATTGTTGACCAATATTCACTATTCCAATATTCCATGGTTATTTTAGAAATTCTATTACCTTTCACTAAAAAGAAAGAAATACATAATCCGTTTAACATTTTTGAAGATATATGCATTTCAGTTACATCATCTTTTTTGAAAACACAAATAAAGGTTATTTTGGAATATTTAAAAAACTGTTCTTCTTAGGGCCATTATTACAACTTGAAGTTAGCTAAAGTTAAGATTAAATTGACAGATAATAATGTGTTATCTGTCAAAAAGCGTCTGTTAACTGTCGGATAACAGCTAACGCCAAGTTATAATAATGGCCCTTACTGTTCTAAAGATTAGCTGTCAGATTCATTTGGTCACGACTTTGTTGAAATTTTGTGACGTAGTGTTATTAATGAATTATGTATATTAAAAATATATTGAATAAAAAAGTTAATTAAATTATAAAACGATCTTTGCCTACTGTTGTTTATTTCCAATCTTGTTTGTCCACTAGAGCGTACCATCTTACAAGGAAAAAAGTGTACCGTAAACCCTCTACCTAACCCGAACGTTGGGGTCGCCTTTTTACATTTCTCGTTATATCTTAGGCATTTACAGTCCGATCTTATATCAATGTTTTTGTCTCGAGAATACCAATGTTTTGCCCTTAGGAGCCATTGACCTCAAGTATCGCGTTCTAGTACTTATGTACCAGATCTATGTTCGTACCACCCAGTGATGCCAAATGTAGGGAATTTTCCCTTTTTGTAGGGATTTTTTCCAAAAATATCAAGCGTAGGGAAAAAAGGAGAGAATTTTAATTTCAAGGCAAATGTAGAGAATTTTCAAAGTTATAATAATATTCATCTAATTTTCATTTAAAAATTAAAATTTTTCATATACAATAGCATTTAAGTACAAATATGTACTACATTTTAAAAATTTAAAAGGAACCATATACTATGTGTCCTAACAGCCTGGCAATCCATATATTAAAACCATGTAACCGATTATTCTTCGAACCCCCTTATACATATATAATTAAGTGGCAACGTATATTCGCGTTCGCATTGCGAACTATTCTCTAATTTTTGCTATTTGCATTCGCACTCACATTCTCTAAAATGTATGCGAATATTAAAAGCGAATATTTAATAAATGAAATTTCTGCATAGAATTTTATTTGTAAGAAAACAATCACACCTTCAAGCTAAGAGAAATAAAAATTTACAATTTCGAATTTTTAAAAATTTTAAATGAAAACTGTTTAGGATATGAAATTATTTACTTTTAAATGGAACTTTTTTTTATTTTTATGTTCAGGGGAACTGAAGAAAATATTTTTTTTTAAATTTTACAGAGCCCTCTTTTATTTGGTACCAAGTTTGCTAAAAATTATAAGATTCTTATGGTAAAAAAATTATTAAAACTATGTATTCTTGAAAACTATTAAGCTCTTAAAAAATTAGCAAAAGATGAGGCAATGATACATCAAATACGAAGTTTGATTCTGTTTTGTTCTAGATTAAAGAATTTATACAGGCGTTTCTGTCAAAAAGGAAAAAATTAACTGCCTATTTCACGATGTCACTCGAACGTTTACGTTCGCACAAATAACATGTAAACCAAAAACAAAATTAAAAAATTTGTTTTTGGTTTATATGTTATTTGTGCGAACGTAAACGTTCGAGTGACATCGTGAAATAGGCAGTAAATTTGTCACACAGTGTTATTTTTTAAATTTATTGGTTTTTTAATAAATAAATTTTATTATAATAAATATGTGAGTGAATCCATGTCAAACCGTTAAGTCGTTCGGCATCATCACCTCCGATTTGAATGAAATTCAACACAAATGTTGAATGTTATTTGACTTTAACAAAACATAAATTTTCAGACCCCAGATTCTTTCGGCTTCCGAAATATGACGTCATAAAAGATGAGAAAAATGTGAAAAAACCTCAAAAGTCTCCTTACAAAAGGGGATAGAACTCTTGAACTACGCAAGATAATTTAGTTTTATTGGTATCGTTTTAAAGGTGAAAGTGCACCATTTAAAATGATATGCATATTGTGTTTTTCTAAGAAAAGGTCAAAGGTAAATTTTTGGGGTCTTGAGTTCAAAGGTCCATATCTAGAAAAGTATATTTTTTAAAATTCTTAATAAAATATATGTTAAGTATTATACCCTCTTCAACATTTGCAGAAAATTTAATGGTGGAGACTCGATTGGTGTCAGAGTTATATACCAGAACGTGATTCTAAGTATGCTTTGTGTTCAAAAATCCCTTGTTGTTGTTGTATTTTAATTATTTTTTTCAGTATATCTGGAGAACGGCAAGAGCCAAAGTTTCCAAATTTTGTACACAAATTTTAGTTATCAATACACACCATCCCACGAAATGTGGTCGGGATTGGAGAAGTGGGCGTGGTACCTCCCGTACAAGAAATATCAAAAATTGTATAAAAACCTGAATCTTTGGACTGTCATATGATCTATGGTTACGCCGTATATATCAAAAGATCGGAAATCTTTAGTAGGAAATATTCTCTGAAAAACTCGGAAAAATCGGTTCAGATACAAAAATTTTTGATATTTTTTGTACGGGAGGTACCACGCCCACTTCTCCAATCCCGACCACATTTCGTGGGATGGTGTGTATTGATAACTAAAATTTGTGTACAAAATTTGGAAACTTTGGCTCTTGCCGTTCTCCAGATATACTGAAAAAAATAATTAAAATACAACAACAACAAGGGATTTTTGAACACAAAGCATACTTAGAATCACGTTCTGGTATATAACTCTGACACCAATCGAGTCTCCACCATTAAATTTTCTGCAAATGTTGAAGAGGGTATAATACTTAACATATATTTTTTTAAGAATTTTAAAAAATATACTTTTCTAGATATGGACCTTTGAACTCAAGACCCCAAAAATTTACCTTTGACCTTTTCTTAGAAAAACACAATATGCATATCATTTTAAAGGGTGCACTTTCACCTTTAAAACGATACCAAAAAAACTAAATTATCTTGCGTAGTTCAAGAGTTCTATCCCCTTTTGTAAGGAGACTTTTGTGTTTTTTTAAACATTTTTCACATTTTTATGACGTCATATTTCGGATGCCGAAAGAATGTGGGGTCTGAAATTTATGTTTTGTTTAAGTCCAATTACATATAACATTTGTGTTGAATTTCATTCAAATCGGAGGTGCTGATGCCGAAAATGCCATTTTTTCGTGATGGTTTGACGTGTTTTAACTCATGTACAAAATGTTAACAAAATAAATATGTATTTGTTTGCTTTTCGCTAAAAACAATAAATTTTTAACGTATTGAAAAGTGTAGGGAAATTTTTTTTTGGTTGTAGGGAAAAAAGGGATTTTTTTGGACACACGTAGAGATTTTTTTGTACCACCAAAATGCCAGAAAATTAAAGCTCACAAGAAAATAATTAACTTTTGCTAAGAAAGTTATTCGATAATTCCAGCAGAAACATTTTTAAATTAAATTATACAAAAATATATACCGTTATGGAAAATGGAAAAAAATGATAACGCGTACGTATGTCAGAAATAATTGATGAAATGAGAATTTTATTGAACCGTATGTATGGGTTAAATTCTTAAATTTGTCCCCTGCCTCGCGTATGATGGTCCTAGTCGGGTAAAAAATATATATATTTTTATGTACCGTTATTTGAAAAATGGAGGAGGTTGCAAAACATATATTCGCGTAACTCAAAAACGGTGTTTTGAATAAACTAAAACAGAAATGTATAATTTAATTAAAAAATGTTTCTGCTGGAACTATCGAATTACTTCCTTTGCAGAAGTTAATTGATTTCTTGTAAGCTTTAATTTTCTGACATTAGGGTGGTACTAACAGAGATCTGCTGGATAAATACTTGAGGTCAATGGTCCGGTCCCAAAGGGCAAAACATTGGTTTTCTCGAGACAAAAACATTGACATTGATTATACTTTAAGATCGGACAAAAAACAAATCGAAACGTCCTTGCAAAAATACTTTATATTAGAGGGTTTAAGGGGAAATTTTTTCTGAGGTACGGTCCAATGTCCACGTTAGCGCCAATAGGGTCTCAACAAAAGCTTTTCATTAATCAAGCTTTTCATATTTCAAAAGTTAAGAGAGATAAAACGCACATAAAGCTATGATTTCGATGAAACTTTTGTGTCATTATAATGTTTGGATCTTGCCATTACAAACGAAATACAATGTCATTTAAATAGCCGCCTCTAGATTGGTTGCAGCAGTCGATCCTTTTGAGATAGTTTTCGCGATAAGTTCTCGAAACTTTGTAATAAGACCAAAATCGGTCGTGTGGTGTGGCTCGTAGCACCGCCGTGTTGAAACCACAAGTCGTCTAGTTTCCAATTTTCAATTGCAGGTCAAATAAATACGGCCATAGCGCTCTGAGTTGTGGAATCGACAAATTCGGATTTTCCGCCACACTTTCACGAACAGAGCGATATGTTCGACAGTGCGTACATGGCGATGATGCGCAGGCCTGACCACAGCTGAAAAGCTTTTAATTTTTTAATAATCTTGCCAATTGCTTGTACAGTATGTCGATTATGACGACCATAATCACCGAGAAAGCCTTGCCAGACCGGTTTTGAAACCACAACATTTTTGTCTTCTTATTCTTATTTTAATCCTGTGAAGCTCTACGCTTGTATGCAGAAGACCAGAGTCTCTGGCGGGAATCGAACCCGCAACCCTCGCACTGATAGACTAGCTCACTACCAACTAGCCTACCGGGGCAGCCAAATGGACAATTCTGTATTTAATTTTTGAAAAAAATTTAAGATAGAACCTAGTTGTCCTAAGACCGCGATATGCATAAATTTAAAAATTTTTTATGTTTTTGCAGTTTAAGCATATCACATGGTTGAGAATCATACACTGAGAACAGAATAGATTTCCATGTTTATTTTATTTACAATTGAAAAAAATGCGCAAACGCTTTTGTCATAATTTGTATGCCCATTTTTCTTGTTTAAGTTTGGAATTTAATGTTTTGCAGTTAAAAGTAAGACATTTCTTTTTGTGTGTAGGTGGTGGTGTGTTTATGTTTTTTTGCTCTAATTTTTTTCATCATGTTGTTGATTAGCTTTAATCATGTGCTTCTGATTAACTTTCGAAAAACAATACTATTTATATATACTTATATGTATGTGTATATAATATTTGCATAATAAACATAATATATATCAAAACAAAAATATTCCATTATTATTTGTATTATAATAAAATATTCACACTCCTAATGACCTTGATAAGAAATTATATGGGGTGTGTGCTGTTTTATTTAGACATCAAAGTTTTAAGTATTTCTAAAAAGTTATAATTGTGGGGCTTTAAAGTTTTGGCACTTGTATCACTTTGCATTTAAGCCCCGCAATTGTAAGTGGAAAACAAGACTTGTTTAAAGTTTTTAGCTGCAGTTATTAGCGAAACAGAAAAAATATCATGAAAAGAAAGATAATGGTGTTTATAATAATTTAAGCTAAAAACACAATCTGAAAAATGTTTGTGATATCCAAAATCGTTTGTGTTTCACATAACCTATAAAATCGCTGTTTTTTTGACTATACAAAAGCTCTTAAAAAAGTTTTTACCAGTTTTCAGCATTATACTACCAGAAGTTGTCAGTACCGTTTCTTGCGTTTTTCGAGAAAATTAAAAGTTTTTTAAAACTAGTCATTCCGCTAAAAATTTTCAAACATGTTGGAAAGAATAGTTAAAACATCGAAAAAGGAAGCTTTCAAGTGATATAAGTATATTAAAAAACAAACGATCAAGAGGACATTTGGGAGGAATTTTGCTTATATGTAACAGCCATGCCCGGATCCAGGGGTGGGGAAAATATCCTCTGCGCTACATACGAAAAGTCTAAAAATCTTTTACCTATTTATGTTGCGTTGCGTTAAAAACAATTGGTCTCATGCACAACCGACACACCAATGGCAATGCCTTATTTTCTAGTCATAATAATGCATTTTCTTCGGAACTTCATGTGTGTGTAAAATTTCATAAGATTCGGTAAAGTGGAATTTCATGAAAAGAAAAGATTCCTTTGCGTGTCACTTCCCACTTTTTTGGTCAAAATATTGCTTTTTCACCGGAGCCCAATGTGTTTACAAAGTTTTATAAGTATTTATAAAGAATGATTCCTTTGAATGGGCGTGACACTGCTCATTTTTCAATCCTAATATTTATAGCAGAGCTTAATGTATGTGCCAAGTTTCATAAGATTCGGTTAAGTTAAACAAATATTTACTTGGAATGGGCGTGACACTGCCCACTTTTGTAGTCATATTGAGCTGTTACATTTAGCAAATGTTGCTACAAAGTTTCACAAGAATCGGTAAAGAACCTCGCCTTCAATAGAAAGTGGTATTGTACAAAGCTAAAATAAAAACTGATTTCAAATGCGAGTTAAATTGCATATTAAAATGCAGCTCTCTGACTAATTTTTTATATGAATTAGAGAATCTTATTTTATATTACTGCGGTATATTTAATCGCAGTTTCCGTATATTTACTCACATTCTGTCATTTTGTGTGAACATTGCTATTGTAGACCTTTACATCTTGCAGCTTTGGTAAATTAACGTACATTTATAACACTGCAACAACGAAATGCGCTCATCTCTAAGACTAAAAACTGTAGTAAATGTTGGAAGTGCATTTATATACAAGCGTGAAACAGCTGGCATATTTGGCGCCATAATGTATTTCTTTAATTAAAAATGAAAATTATCAAAAATACAGAAAATATTTCTTTACAATACTCAAGAAAAGGTTACTCACTTTTAGATATTTAAAGTCGTTGTAGATATTATTAAATGGGTTTTAAATTTAACATGAACCGTGAATTCCGCTAGTTTAGCTCTTTTTCTGACTTTTTCTTTTCTGACTTTAAATATTTGAATATGGAAAGAAGCACTTACAATTGCCGAATCCAACATTAAATTAATAGTGTAAACAAAGCTTTGTAAAATAGTCAATTCATATAACAATGCCAAATACATGAATACTTTACTGAAAAAAGTAAAAGTGGATTAAACGTAGATTAATTTTATTGTAAGATTAACTAATCTAACTCTTAATCCTGGTTTAATCTTAAAGTCAGATCAGTAAACATATAAACCATATTTAAACCCAGAAAATTGGGCATTTAAACTACCAATACAGACCATATGAATTTGAAAAAATTTATCGTATTTGTTATTATACATGGGACACTGATTTACAGTTGTTGAGTTTAAACTACATAAAAATTTAAGTTTAGTTTAACTAAACCAGCGTTTAAACATTCACTAATTTATTAGCCATTAGTGTTTCGAAAATTCAACAGTTGCGGCAACCATGTTAATGCCATTGTCTATTACAGCACAATTAATTTCCTGCAGTGGAATTTCCTCAGTTTTATACTACACACCAGCATAGGTGGAGAGGATATTATGCGTTAATGCTCATGTATGTAACACATAGAAATATTTGTTATAGACCTTTTAGAATATTGATCGATTTAGAATCAGAATCACTTTCGGAATCGATCTAAATATGTCCGTCCGTCTGGCCAGAAGCATTTATATCTTTCATCTTTTTTGGTATAACATATTTAAACGCTAGATTTAACGGTCCACCATTTAGAAAATTTTATACCCCGTTTGAATTTTTTTTTTTTTAGCTAAAAAACAGCAATTTGTTGCACTTCAAAATTATTTTATAAAATTTTGCCCGATACCTACTTGGTACTTGGTTGCAAAATATCGATACCAAAAGTACTTGGTGTTTATATAATCGAATAAACATTTGTATTTACTCGTATCGTACCATCCCTAGCGACAAGTAATCAGTTTAATAAAATAATTTTTTTTTATAAAACGACCAGACACAAAATATAACACAAATCGAATTTGTTATTGTACATACAGACCAGGGCTGTCAGATATGGCGATTTCTCGCCAAACGTGGGGATTTTGCAACGTGTTTGGCGATGGGATTTCCCATTTGGCGACTGGCGACTTTTATGGCGATTTCTGATATAACTGGCGATTAACTTGGCTATTTTTAGCATTTATATTATTTCGGCGATTTTGTTTAACAACTTGTCATTTTTTGTTATCATTACTAATATAAAAAAACATATTAAGTGAATTTTATATTCAGTCACTATTTAATTCTATAAGTATGTAGGTCAAAACTCCAGTAATGAAATCGGTGAGGCTGAAGTGTACGATATTATAGACTTGTGTACTTAATTTTAAGTTTTTAGCTGAATACATATGAATATAATCTCCATTTTATTTAATTTAAAAAAAAATTACAGAAAGAAAACAAAATTTACTTCGGCGACTTTTTTGTATTTTTTCTTAGTTTTTGGCGATTTTTGACTGAAAAATTATACTAGCGTTTTTTGTATGCAAAATTTAATTAAAAAAAAAGAACATTTTACAAAAACTGAACAAAATCGACGTTTGGCGATTTTTGGCGATTTCTGACATCCGGTTTGGCGATGGAGCTCAAAAAAATCTGACAACCCTGATACAGACAGACGCTTTTTCTGCAGAGAGGAAATGCAAATGTATGTACGCATAAAAGACCAATCATACAACTTGAAACACAAATCGAGCCCCCTGTTATCAATGTGTAAGTACATTGTACTGTTGTGACAGTGTGTGTTCGAATATACCCAGCGGGAAAACTCAGAAGACCTTCTTACTTCAGGCCTTTTTAAAGGCCTGCTTAAAAAATTTTTTGATTTAATTCATATTCTTACGTAACTGCTAAAGAATGCCTCATAGAAGGCCTCGGCTCTTTGGTATGAGAAGCGAGAAAAGAAGGAGTAACATTTTTTGTTTTGTTTTTTTTGCACAAGCAAAAGCAAAAGAATTCAGATCCCTTTACAAAAACAAAGTAAAATATGCTGTAAATCATTTTAGTTGAAGTGGAAAAGAGAAAGAGTAACATATTTTGTTTTGTTTTTTTCAGATCCCGTTATAAAAACAAAGTAACAAAGTAGGTGCATATTAAAATACAAAATAAAAACAATAATGTAAATCATTTTAGTTGAGTTTTGTCCATTAAGGAAGATAGGTACTTGTGCTTAAAAGTTTTTTTTTTATTATAGGTATACTTTTATTTACAATGTTTAGCAAATTTGATTATTTCAATAAAAAAATATGTATCACATGTGTTATTAAACCACAATAAGTTTAATAAAATATATAAACATGCGTTACATGAAGCCTATTCAGTCTTCTAATTTCATTTGTAAGGAAATATTCCTTAATGTTTTAGACTGATAGCCCTTCAATATGACCTTTAATGCATTTGTAGAAGGATGGTCTGAAAGGCCTTTTAAGAGCCATTAATTGAAAGGCCTTTTAACATACCTTTCTTAAAAGCCCTTCAAGATAACCTTTTTGCTAAGGCCTTTTGAAAGTCATTCTCTGGAAAGCCTTCTAAGAGCCATTTATTTGAAGGCCTTTAAGAAGCTCTGGGGAAGAATGGAAAGCGGAAGGCCTTCTCCGCAATGACAACGCGTGTAAAAAAGATATGAGTATGGAATGGAGCGAGAAGGCCTTGTTTATCCAAAAGAAGGGGTACAGAGGCCTTCTGGAAGGCCTCCGTACTCCTTCTTTTTCCCGCTGGGTAAAATACATAGTCGATTTAAAGGCGCGTGTAGTTGTTTAATTTTACCCTGCAAATAAAATTGGACCACCTGACCCATTTTGATAAAATGGACTACTCCATGGACTAGTCCGATGTAATGCAAGCATGGACCATGCCATTGTTAAAAAGTGTTTGTAGTGAGACGACATGTCTTCGTTTTTTAACGACATGCTTTCGTGTTTAAACGACTTCAAAACTAATCCTCTTGAGTATACCATGGAGTAGTTTTAAAACTACTCCTTACTGGTCCAAAGGTGGGTTATATACCATGGAGTAGTTTTAAAACTACTCCTTAGTGGTCCAAAGGTGGGTTATATGGTCCTCTCCTAGGACATCGTAATGTTAAATAGACCAGGTTTTTTCCATACGTTTGGATTACTTGTGGACTAGTCCTGGTCCCTTGTGGACTACTCTTTACACGCGTGTTTGGACTGGTCCTATTATTTGCAGGGTAGTTAGCTTGCGTGTGTTGTTATTAGATTCGTTATGATACCTAGACAGTGTTTCCATTTTAGCATATTTTCTGCTAGATCTAGCAGATTGAGTTGGAAAATTGCATATTGCTTACGGGTTTTTAGCATATTTTCTTTTCCATGAGCTTTTAGGATATTTTTACTTTTTAGAAAAGCAGATTTTTTAGCAAATTTTGTTTCAAACAGACTATACATTAGGGTAAGTCGAAAAAAAAGTTGTGCCAGTCACCCCCTAGAATGAAAGATATGCCAATGAAGTTTCTAAAACAGGAACATTTTTTTTTGCCACGCCCCAAAATACAGCACTTTTGGTTTTTTATATGTAGCGCTGCCATTTAAAGTCCGATCTCATCATATCGCATATCGTTGTTCATGGCTTGATAGTGGCTTCATTTTTGTCTTTGGTAACTTTTCAATCCGACCTGAAATTCTGGGCGCCACTTATGCCATCTCGGATCCTTCCCTCAAATGTCCAATTTTTTTCACGGTCCAAGAAAGTCCTAATAAAACTACGTCTGTATAGATTTTAATATGCTCACTTTTATGACACGCCTCCAAATTAAGCCCCTTTTTTCTTGGTTTAATGTAGTATGTATGTACATTTGGGGGAAGGATCCGAGATGGCATAAGTGGCGCCCAGAATTTCAGGTCGGATTAAAAAGTCACCAAAGACAAAAATGAAGCCACTATCAAGCCATGAACAACGATATGCGATATGATGAGATCGGACTTTAAATGGCAGCGCTACATATAAAAAACCAAAAGTGTTGTATTTTGGAGCGTGGCAAAAAAAAATTTTTCCTATTTTGGAAACTGCATTGACATATCTTTCTTTCTAGGGGGTGACTGGCACAACTTTTTTTTTTGTATGGAGGTCGACCCGGTCTACTATACATATTTTTAAACAATTTCACATTTAAATTATTACTTCTTCTGCGTTTTTTGCATTATTAATATAATACTTTTTTTTTTAAATAAAATTTTTATATATTAAAATTTCTTTTTATTTAACAGACTTTGTATAGTATTTTTTTATAAAATTAAGCAGCTTTTAGCATATTTTTTTTTTGTAACAATTTAACAGATTTCTGTTTCTAGAAAATTTAAAATATTAAAAATTTTATGTTATAATCTTAGCAGATTTGTAGCATATTTTCTTCATTTTAAGATTAATATATATATGGGGGATTTCATGTCAAGTGACCCAATTTTGAAATCGATGTCTTCCGATTTGGGTGAAATTACCACCAAGCTTAGTCTTATTAAATAGTAGTCTAGACACAAATTTTCAACAAGATCGGTCAAAAAGTTTCTGAGATAAGAGGGGGCCAAAGTTTGGCATTTTGTCCATACAAGTGTTCTTTCTCATCCATGTTACTTATTACCTATTGGTGTTAGACAAATTTGTCCCAAGTAGCTTAGATAGCTATTTGATCAATCTTTTTAAAAAAAATATTGTTTATTTTTTTTTTAGCGGGAATGTTTTTTTTGCTCAAAAGAAAGCTTATGTCTTTTCCTTTAAGGTAGTTCTGGTCTTTTAGGAAAAAATTCAAAATAGTGCTGCATATGGGTAATTCCAAAGTGTTGAACGTGACAGTCGTACGCATCGAAAAATTGGGTCACTTGACATGAAATCCCCCATATGTATCTTATTAAATTGTATAAGCTTATATTATAAAAAAAAATTAAAATTAAAAAGCATTTTGTTTAGCATAAAAATTCTTATTTAAGAAAGTACATACATACATATGTACATACAATTTAAAGAATTTTAAAAACTTACATGTAGGGATAATCCCAACTTCTGGCAGCACTGATTTGAATTCATTGACGTTATTAAAGCAATTCTGAGATTCTTGTTTAGGGATGGTCAAGACTCTAGAGCAACATCGATGACAAAAAGCTGGTAAAAAGTTGGCCTTTAATTGATTTATAAAAAATATGTTTGTGGATATTAATTTGATACATGCTTTTTCAATGCTGTATATTTTTTCGAAATGCTTTCCCTTTTCTTATTTTAATAATAAATAGATTCAGTTATTATTACGTTTTTCGTCGAAGTCAGCTTAAATACCTACATATTAGGGATGCCAATCGGAATTAATTTTAGAAAATCCCGGGATTTTTTTTTTAATAAACCACAATTTTTAATTTGTTTATGAATTTTCAAAAGGTAATTTATATATGGGTAATTCCATGTCAAAACGACCAAGAGTGGGACACGACCCCTTCCGATTTTAATGAAATTTGGTGAGAAGTTTCCTTTTATCTTATAAGGAACATATATGAACGAAAAAAAATTTTAAAATTTGTTTTCCGATATTCAAAATGTCATAATTTCGCAGAATTAGCCGAATGTGTTGAGCTTATTTCTTCAATATCTCGAAAACTACTTGACTTACGAAGATGATTTTAATGTCATTTTAAAGAGAATACTTGGGGATACAAACCATATATTGAAAAAATAAAATTTTTTTTGAAAAATGTTATATCTGCAAAATGTTAAATTTTAAAAACGGACTAAGTCAAAAACCTATTTTTTTATATGGCTGATTTTTTTTTGTAAAATACCTCAAAATGTTCTCTAAGAATTCTGAACTGTGAAGGAGGTGTTTTTTTTTAAGATATGATTTTTTTCCTTTCGCAACCTTTAAAAAAATAATATTAAATTAGAATTTTAATATGTATTGTAATTTTGAGCAATAAGTACACTGTGCAAGTTGCAAAAAACAGACCAGCCGCGCACCTGGCATTTGACCCTAATTGAGGACGCTGAATCCAGTGGTGCTAACCGTTTTTTTAGGTTCGCTCTTGTTTTCAAGATATACCGTTATTTCGAAAATGTAAGAGGCTGCACAGCACATATTCGCGTAACTTAAAAACGGTTAAGTTTATTGAAATTACTAAAAAAACTGAAATTCGGCTAACCAAAGGTTAGCGAAATATCGAAATAATAATCAAATAAATTAATATTTTTTATATATAAAAAAAAGACCTGGAGCTTAAAATTAAAAACAATCAAAATTTTATTTTTTCAATATATGGTTTGTATCCCCAAGTATTCTCTTTAAAATGACGTTAAAATCATCTTCGTATGTCAAGTAGTTTTCGAGATATTAAAGAAATAAGCTCAACACATTCGGCTAATTCTGCGAAATTATGACATTTTGAATATGACATAACTTTCGGAAAACCAATTTTAAAATTTTTTTTCGTTCATATATGTTCCTTATAAGATAAAAGGAACCTTCCCACCAAATTTCATTAATATCGGCAGGGGTCGTGTCCCACTCTTGGTCGTTTTGACATGGAATTACCCATATAACATATATATAAAAAAAAGGAAAAATAAGAATTATAAAAATAAAAAATACAACTGAAATACAATTTTAATAAATTTTTTTTTTGCATAGAGTATAAAAATTCAATAAAAACGAAAATTTTTGTACACAAAAGTTGATATATTAAAAATCCCGGGATTAATAAAAATAAATCCCTGGATTCGGGATTTATCTATCCCGAAAAAAAATCGGGATTTCCCGTTTGGCATCCCTGCTACATATATAAAATTATGTATTTTAAATTATTTTTACTGTTATAAAAGCATCATTGTAAAGGCCAGTTTACACGGTAATACAATGTATTACGACATTGCAAAAAATGATGTAGAATGAGAAAAATCTTATCATGTGAAAGTAAAATGTATTGAGTAAGAGAGAATACGAATACAAAATCTGACAAGCGGTCGATAAATACTTTGTTTCTAAACCATTTTAGAAACGTATGTATTCTAATCACACCAGAGGTGTATTTTAATAGAGTATATTGAAGGTGGCAGCATTTTTATACAATTACAAAAACAACTAAAATCAATTTTCATGTTGTTTTTGTAAAAATTTAAAACTCCAACCATCTGCTATTTTGTTATTTTTTTTTTGATTTTACTGATACCATCCGTGTAGACCAGAGATCTGCAAAACACCGCACATGTGCGAATGCTCTCACACAAATAAAGAGAGCATGAGAAAATAATTTGTATTTTTACTCGAAAACACTGAACCAGTGTTACCGTTCGCCCGACTAAAGTCGCAATTTGACCCTTTTTCAGCGGTCTGCGACTTTTTGTGAGACTTTTTTTTATCACCGACTTTTGCGACTATTTTAATTTTTCTGCTACTTTTTACCCTTTTTGTTAAGATTCTTACAAATTTCTGAAATTCCTTTTATATTATGGTCATATTAAAACTAAAATTTCAAGTAAATGAACGCTTGCGATGAAACAAAAGGCGGTGCGCAATATGACCTTAGGAAATATGAACCAAAAAGAAAATGATAAATAGCCCCAAAACTTACATAAAACCAGTGAGGCCAGAATTCCTTTACCAATAATGGCTAAAGATACAAATAAATGGCTTAAAACTACATTAAAAATGGCTAAGCTAAAAAAATCATAAGTATTTAACCAAAATAAGAAGGTAATTCATATATTATTTCTTACAGCAAATCGGGAAGACTTTTAAAATTAAATAGAAATAATAGATTAAAGCTTTGTTCTCAATACAAGCAACAAAAGTTTTTTAAAAAAGTTGCGGCTACTTCTACTTCAGCAACATTTTGTAAGAAACTAAGAATGACGTTTATAATAATTTCATTTAGTTTTAAATGAAAATTTTAACAATACTAAATAAGTAATATTGTTGTGAGCAAAATTTGCAAACGGTTTCTTAATGCAAAATGTGTGGGTTTGTAAAAAAAATTGTTGCTGTATTTTGAACACCAGTAAAAATGTTGACGCCTATTAAGAACGAAGCTTAAAGATATAAATAAAATAATTGTTCTTAAGAAACAAACAAAAAACTTTACATAAAACTTCATAAATAAATCGCTTATTAATTTCAACAATGATATACTAACTCCAAAATATCAATTTCGAGATAAACGCGTTTAAAGTTTTTGATTTGTTCTCTTCAAACGAGGAAAGTGTAAGAGATATAAAGATGAATTTTAGATATAATATAAGAAAAAACATATATGTATTATGTGTATGTAATGCAAAAATATTTGCATTACTAACTCCAAAATTTAATTTTTTGAGTTATGCCACTGTTGAAGTAAATAAGCGATTTATGACATTCCGTCTACGACAACCGCACTCATAATAAGGGCGTATATTTCTGAATACAGCTTCATATTAATTATTATTTTCTAATTAGAATGTTATATTTTTTGATAAAAGACATTTTTTATGCAGAAAAGCCTTAGTTGGCGAAGCTTGTGTTTGGCATATCATACCATGCTATCTATCGCGTGATTCTTTAAAGCAAAACTGTATAATTAATTGTATTACATATATTGGGCTCTTATTTCATTTCAGATATTAGGGTTTTATTTCATATGAAATAAGCCCCCAAAAATTAGGGAATTATTTCATTTATGTTTGGGGCGTTATTTCATTTCGTTGGGGGCTAATTTCATTTTCAAAATTGGGGCTTTCTTGCATATGAAATAAGGCCCCACACTTTGGGGGGTTATTTCATTATTTTTTTGGGGGGTTATATTTTGGGGGGTTATTTCATGCCGCCATTTTGTCAGGTGCTATAAACAGGAAAGAGCATTCCTGAAACAAATGATTTTTATTTGTTTCTAAAAAAAATATTGTCTTATTATGTTCTTAAAAATGGAAAATACTGCTTTTAAAAAACGTGACCCTTTTTTAATTAAAATACACTTTTTGTGATCCTTTTCAAAAATTTCCAACGGCAACCTTGAATATGATAACACTAGTTATCTCTCTCTCTATATATAAGTTTGTCATTCCGTTTGTAACTTCTACAATATTGATGTTAGACCCTTTTAAGTTTATACATATATATTCTGGGTCGTTATAAGTAGCTAAGTTGATTTAACGATGTCAGTCTGTCTGTCTGTTGAAATGGGTTGTCCAAAGACCCCAGATATGATGGGGGCTAGGTTGTTATACATTGAGTGCCCCGGTAGGCTAACTGGTAGTTAGCTAGTCTATCAGCGCCGGGCTTGCGGGTTCGATTCCCGCCATAGAATCTGGAATCTTTCCTGCAGACAAGCGTAGAGCTTTGCGCGATTAAAAAAAAATATGTCCCACATATCCCATAAACTTAAAAAACAAGAATTACAGAAAATATAAGAAATCTGGATCCCACTGCGATTACAGCAATTATTCCGTCCTTCGTGCAAAATACAATTTGCTAAATGCTAAATTATATAACGATTATTTGATTAAAATAAAAAACTACTTAAAATACGATCCAAGATCATTCTATAAATTTGTAAATTCGAAAAGAAAGATCTCTGGCGCACCGAAGGTCATGAAATATATGGGTACTGAAACACACGATGAAAAGGAAATCAGTGATTTATTCGCCGACTTTTTTTCGTCCACATATTCTGATGCACATTGTGCTGAAAATGTCAATTATCCATTTAATATAGTTACTGGTCAAACTATTTCATTTTCACCAATAACCACACTTAATATTATCAATTGCTTAAAATCTTTTAAATATTCAAACTCAATGGGTCCTGATGGTATACCAAGCAGTATTTTAATCAACTGTATGGAAGCTTTAGCAATGCCGTTGTCAATTATTTTTAATATTTCTTTGAAAAATGGATATTTTCCAAAAATATGGAAAGAGTCATATTTAATTCCTTTATTCAAATCTGGAAATAAATCAAATATAATTAATTACAGAGGTATAGCCAAACTTAGCGCAATTCCAAAACTTTTTGAAAAATGCATTTTAGATTCATTGGTTCATCAAGTTTCACCGTTATTAACACCTTTTCAACACGGATTTCGTAAAGAATCATCAACTATGACAAATATTTTAGAACTGACAACTTTGGTAAATGAGGGATTCGTCAACAACCAGCATACCGACGTTATATATACCGACTAAAGTAAGGCATTTGATAAGGTAAATCACAACCTTCTTTTGAGAAAAATTGATATTATGGGTTTCGACAAAACTTATTTAAGCTGGCTAAGGTCATATCTTCTCGGCAGAATACAATGTGTAAAATTTGGGTTTTCAACTTCTAAACCTATATTGGTAAAATCCGGTGTTCCGCAAGGTAGTCACCTTGGCCCACTTTTGTTTCTGCTCTTCATTAAAGACATGCCTGATATTATTAAACATTCACATATACTAATGTTCGCAGATGATGTAAAAATTTTTTTAAACTTCACGAACTATTTAGACCATAATTATCTTCAAGAAGACTTGGATACCTTTTATAATTGGTGTAAACATAACCTAATGGATTTAAACCTAATGAAATGTAAACATATGCGCTTTTCTAGAAAACGTAGTATTTTAAATAACTATAAACTCGGTGACTATAAAATCGAGATAGTTGACACAATTATGGATCTTGGCATCTTACTGGATGCAAAATTGGATTTTATTCAACACATAACAATGACTGTCAACAGGGCTCGTTGTACTCTGGCTTTTATTAAACGTTGGGCGAAGGAATTCCAGGATACTTTCGTCACTAAACAACTTTACACATCTCTCGTTAGACCAATCTTGGAATACGGCTCGATTGTATGGGATCCACATTATATGGTTCATAGTGATCATATTGAATCCATTCAAAAACAATTCTTGCTTTTTTGCCTGAGAGATACATATCGAGGATATGATAATCTCCCCTCATATTCTACAAGATTATCTTTAATACGTTTGCCAACACTGAAAAGTCGCAGAGTTATGCTAAATGTCTCATTTGTAATTAACTTAATAAATGGAAAAGTATGCTCGAATTTTTTATTAAGTAGTTTATCATTTAACATTCCACGACGTACGGTACGGTACTATAATCCCTTATTTATAAAAACTTTCCGAACTAACTATGCTATGGCAGACCCATTTAGAAAACTGTGTTGTTGCTTCAATGAAATGTTTGAATTTATTGATTTTTCTCTGGATTTAAATATTGTTAAACGTAATATTATACTTAAGTTAAATACTCATTTGTATTAGGCTGTAAGGATTTATCCATAGACCTAATTATATATTAAATAAATAAATAAATAAATGTTTGCTTTTGAAATTCAGCACGATCGGTCCACAAATGGCTGAGATATGGCCAAAAAACCGCGACTGCCTCTAATTTTACCAAAAAAGCCCTTGCTGTTGTTATTTTTTTATTATATTTTTATGTATGTCTGAATAACAGCAGGAGCCAAAGTTTCCAAATTAGCTACTTGGTTATTTAAACACAACATCCGACAAAATATGGGCGGAATTCGACAAGTGGGCGTGGCACTCTCCATACAAATAAATTAAAGATTTCCTTAAATCCGGAGAATGGCAAGACCCAAAGTTTCCAAATTGGGTAAAATCCTCTTAGTTATCAATTTTCAACATCCGACAAAAGGTGGACAGGATTGGATAAGTAAGTGGGCGCGGCACAAAGTTATAAATTTATGAAACCGTATTCATATAACTTTCTGTTATTTTCGCACCATGGTAGTTAACAATTTTTTTTTTAATTTCACAAATTTAACACAAAACTTTTTAAAAAGAGATCAACGATGAATAATTCAAGTTCAAAATTAATAATACATAGTCCAGTATTTATCCTTTTATTAAAATATTGTTTAAAAAAAAGTATGTAAAATATTGAGTGAATAAGACTATTGTAAAAGATTTATTTATTAAAATTTAACTCATAGAAGCACATTCGAAGAAATGGTTAATAAAATTATCATTATCTCTCATTTATTAGGGATATAAAGCCTTTTTTGGGTTTTTTCTCATTTGAATGGGAGATAAAGCCATCATGGCCTTAGCTCACATTAGCAATATTAGAAAATGGCTTTATCACTCATTTCAGTTCCGGAGACACTTAAGTTATAAGTATTGAAATATGGCTTCGCATACTAAAGTTTTTCTGCATGACGGCCTGCGGCCGTGCTTAGGGGTTTTTTCCTCCAGTATGACGCGGCAGGTGGCTTCGCTGAATAAAGTTTGCCTGCGTGCGTCACAAGAATAAAAAAATGAAAAAAGGATTTTACCTTTTACAGAATGTTTACACCATGCATAACAATTTTCTGAAAAAATATGGCTTTATCACTCATTTGCGAAAAAAAATTATGGGTATATCTCTCATTTCGCAAAATTTTAAATATGACCTTACCTCTCAATGATTGGGCAATAAGGCTATTATGGCTTTATCTCCCATTCAATTGAGCAATAATGCAATCATGAAATATTGTAATTAAAAATTGAATTTTATTTACATTGAAAAAATTTAGGCCCTATTAGCTTGACACAAATAATATTCATACATTTTTTCTAATTTTGTAAATTTTCTTATCAGCTTAAAATATAACATATGTGCTATGTACATACATTGAACGTAAAAAATACAAAAATTTTGTAAATTACTTCACGCCACCTTAAAAATATTTTAATTTGGAATTTTAAAACAATTCAAAAGGCGTTATATAAACATTTGTATGGATGGTATCAAAATTCCGAACTCTTATACCAAATATGAGATAATCCGGCTATGCAGAAATGCTTTACTTAGCGAAGCCAATGTTCATTTGCCATAGAGGAGAAGATACTTGCGCCCGGCCGAAGGCTCACCTATGCGAATTTTAAAACCAAAACTGTACAATTATTCGGGATAATAAAATTTAGGATTTTGAAATTCCGGGTTTTTAAACTTGGTATTTTGAACTTTGGAGTTTGGAGCCAATTAAATTTTTAATATAACTTTCTTTGTGTTTTTATTTTAAATTTAAATTTTTTTTTTTGGTAAAAATTCATTAAAACATTTATGGTGATTTTAATAAAGAATTGTTCCAAATTTAGGGTCATATTTTATTTTATTTTTAGGGCAATTTTTTATTTGTCAATTTTTTTGGGGATTTCTTTTGAAGGATTTCTTATAAAAACTGCAAGAAATCATGCAAAGGGGGGTGGGGGGTTTAAAATTCACACATAGCTGAATACCAACATTTCTTTGCTAATGTAGAAATTATTTTTTCTGGATTTAACGAATCAACGTATCTTCGCTAAAAAACGTTAAAACTGACACTTTTTTAAAGATTGTTTACTTAAGGGTAGTTTACACGATCACACAAAACGTATGTATTTTGAGAGAAACACAACCCTGTCTAATAAATTATTATTGTTCTTTTAAAAATTTTCAAAGAAAGCCCCCCTTTAGTAACAGCTGTGTCAGCCAGATTTTTCTCGTGATGGAAAAACTTTCGGAAGTAGTGAAATAGTTGCAACAACTTTTTTTTAATATTTATTGTGTAATTTCATATGATTTTCAATGCACTTATAAAATTATTACAGTAACTTTTTGTGGGTTATTAAATTCGTTTTCTGTTCTGTTAAAATTGAATAAAAATATAGTTATTTTTCGAACAATTTATTTTTTAACATTTATGTTTGTTGTTCAAAAAATAATGTTTTTTCGTATTTATTTTGTTATGTAGTTTGATTTTTGCCGGTTAAAATTATTTTTTTAAAGTAAAAACTATTCAATTTTAAGGAATATGCTGTTTAATAAATAAAAAATTTAAAAATGAATGAAAAAATCATTTGTTTTAAATGAAATGTAAACGATCCGTTTTTTTAATGAATTTTAATTTGTTTAAAATGAATTTTCGGTTGAATTTAACTACATAATATTTTGAGTGTAGTTTTGAGCCAAAAGCTGAGTAGTTTTTTTTTCTCCTGTAAAATTTAATTATTGACGCTTACGTTTTTTTCGCGGTTAGGGTTCGATATATTCACATAACTCAAAAACGGTTAAGTTTATTGAATAAATTCAAATATTTCTCAAATTAGTTATTTTTGTTTGTTCTTACATTTCTTGTTCAAGTGACCTGAGACACGTTAATGGCCTGGGGAAATTTAAATAACTTTAACATTTTTTAACCAAATTTTGTCTTTTTTATCTCATTAGAACTATAATTAAGTACACATTTCGATTCCTCTACATTTAGTTGCAAAAACGATTATTAAATTTCAACATTTTTGCAAAAACTGTGAAAAATGTATTTTTCCCCTTGTAAATGCACCTTCAAACTTCAGCGTCGTTGCGGCGCCAGTTAACGATGTAACCTTGTGCGCAAAGCACAGGTCGAAATTTTGGAGATAATTTAATAAAATTTGGTACTTTATTGGCACAAGGGCCAAGCCTATTGAAAATGGGCCGAATCGTAGGACCACGAGGGAAGATAAGGGGAAATTTCTTCATCTCAGAAACTATCAAACCGATCTTAATGAAATTTAAAACATAGGTAGATCTATATCTATATGGACACATAAGCTATACAGTTTTTCAAAAATAGGACCACAAGGGGGGGGGGGGGGTAGGGGGCAATTTTTGCCTCTCACAAACTTTCAAACCGATTTTAAAGAAGTTTATAATCGTAGATAAATCCATATTTATATGGACACATGTGCATAATGTGTTTTCAAATACTGTGGTGCTGGGTATCATATGGTCGGGCTTGACCGAATATACTTTCTTATTTGTTTTGTATGAATTTGTTTTACTTTTTTTTATTTTTTTTATACATTATGTTTGGGTTGAATGCTCTTAAATATATTTTTTTATGTTATCTCAAATGTCTAATTTACTAACGATTTAAATTGCACAGATCTTCTTTTTCTTTTGATAGTACTAAATGAGATTTTTTTTTGGCCCAATGAGTGGGCCGGCTAGCAAAAGTTACTAGATGTATGCAAATTATGTTTGTTTTTCAAAAAATTTAAATTAGTCACAAGACTTTTTTTTATTTATCTGTTAAAAAGTGCCAAAACATATTCGGGCAAATTTTTAAGACAAAAAAAAAAGGAACATGTGATTTTAACTTAATTATTAAAATAGATTAATACTTTAACGTCATTAACGTTAAACGTAAAAACGAAATATTAACGTATTATTTTTGTTTTTGTGGGTCAATATTTTTGTACTTTGTTTTAATGAACAAAAATTAAAATTAAACAATTTATTTTATCTTAAAGTCCATTAATCTAAAAATAAATTGATACATATTTATTTGCGGATATGCATTTTTATTTCAAAGTTTCTTATTCTAGCAATTGATTTTAATGGGTCAATAAATGGGCGTGCCGTTTGTCTTTCTATTTTTTAAGTGAAAACAACAAAACAGAATTAATGATTTTTTGCTCTACAGCGAGATACGAGTAAAGATTTGGCATAAATTTAATTGATTTTTTCTTTATTTTAAATATGTATGTACATTAGGGTGGTAACAAGGTGTATGACAAACAAAATTTGATCCTATGTTTCTGCTCGCCCCTCTAGAGAAAATGGTTTGATCTTATGGACGAAAATCTAGGTTTATTTTAAAAACCGCTGTTTTTCGTAACTTAAATCTCAATGTAAATATTATCAGATTGAACTGAAACTTTGCCAATCACATTTTCGAGCCTATTGGCACATTAATTAGTAGGGTCAGCCGGTGGAAAAAGATAAATTATTTTTTTTTGTAATACCCTAATGTGCATACATATACATTTGTATGTATGTAAGTCGAGTAAACTTATTCATTTAATAGTGGTTGCTAAGTTAGTTATAATCAGGGATGTCATAGAATCCAAGTCGGTTTTGCTCATTGTAGGTTTTGTATACCAATATTGGTTTCATTTGGTGTCATGAAAACAAGTCGGATTTGTTTTTTTTTTACAGCTTTAAATGCAACTTTTGTTTGAAAATTTTGTAAATTATGATTTTTGCGCTAAAAACTTGTTTAAAACCTGTTAATTAAAGGAAAAATTATAGAGAAGAAAATATGAAGTGGTAATACAGTAAACATATGAATTAAATGCCATCGTTGTATGGCTTGCATTGCATTTGTTGTTTACATTTGTGTAATTTTATTGTTTTGTAAAAACGTCAAACAAATTTGTTTAACGTTATAAATAAATAGAATGACCACTGCTATTGTTGCATATTTTATATTTGCAGAAAAAGTGAGAAGAAGAATTCTGTGAATATGCAGCAGCCCGCTGCAGTAGACTACCGGTAACATGCAAAAAATACTATTTTACCAATTTATAATTGTCGAAAAAAATAAAATTAAAAACTAAGCTTTTTATATTTATTTCCAATAAAGAAAAACAAGAGCTGTAAGCTGCTTGGTCTATTTTCAATAAAAAACCGATAACTTTGGTTTCTGTGACACCTAAGACCGACAATAATTTTAGTTCGAACAAAAACCCCTTAAAATGAGCGTTAGAAGGTTAATTAATTTTAAGAAAAGAATCGCCATACGATTCTTCTTAATACATCTGAAATTATTTTTTAGCTCAGAAGTACATTTAGTATATTTTTTTTGACTTATGCCAAACGCCTTTTTAAAAATTCAAAAACTTTAGGGGCCCATATTTCGGGAACCCGAGCTAACTTTTCAAAACCCTTTGACAGATTTGCTCTACTCGTAGTCTACTTTCATTTCGCGTTGCAAGTGTTGAGGCTGGCGGCGATGACCCGAATTTTGTTGCACTGTGTTATTAATGATCAGAAAACCAGACTTCGCTCTAAGCTTCAGATACAAATTTACAAATAGAAAATAATTGCAATTGATATTCCGGAATAAGTATAGGGGAAAAATTAATTTTTAAAGGTACATATTTAAAAGCTTTGAACAATTCATATGTATAAGTATTGCATGTCACACTAGTTTGGCCGTTATATTTTTTTTTACTATTTTCACTTGGCAAACCCCTTAAATTGATTCCAAATTAGAAGAAAAAAATATTTAAAAAATTTTAGATCGTTTGCATAGTTATTGCGCGTGCCTTGAGCCCACAAAATTTGCTAAAATGCTATTTTTCTCACTATGGGTCGCTTAAATTGTTGATAACTTCCGTAATATTTATTTGAGAGAAAAACCTTATTTACAAATATTCTAGGGCTATATCTTATGAACAATATTGCTCTGTATTAGTTTTATTTAACATGAATATTTAATACAGAAAAAACATATCACATATCTTCGCATTCTTTGTCTGGTGATTACACTACGTGACAAATTTTCAACAAAGTCGTGACTTTTCCCTGAATCCGAATATGAAGTCAGAATTGTCAAAAGTAAAATAGTTTTTGAGATAACCGTTATTTGTGTTGTGAAAATACGAAAAAAAATTGTCTATATAACTTGCGGCCACATTAATGTCGCACTTATATCAGTTTTTTAAACATTTTTGCACAATAACATTTATTTAAATTAAAATGGCTTATCTTATAAAAAAAGTTATTGCGTTTGATGCGAACATTTTTATGTGATTTAAAAAAAAAATATGCTCTATTCGAGTATGCTATGCAATTTTTCCTATTTGCAAAACTTGTAAAAAGTTGTATGCCTAATATTTTTCTTGATACAATTAAAGCATTGATACTTGAATTGATTATGTACCCCCGTATTTATAAATGATTATTAAATTTAACAAACGTTTATTAAGGAGAATTTTCATACAAAATTTGATTTGTAAACCTTTATTAAATTTAAAAATTTTTTATAAATACTACTGCCTGTAATTATAAAAAATTTTGGGATCTACAAAAAGTGCTAAAAATTCTAAATATATATTAAAATAGGCTTAACTAAAAATGTGCTTAATCTAGCACTAACAGATCAAGCCTGGTTTCAATATATGGCATTTTTGTTTCATTTCACACATTTCAATCGTAAAGTTTCTCGACGAGAGAGTTACTGAACATGGGCACAGGTACATGCATTAAGAGTGTTTTCAATATCCACCCGTAAAATGTAAAACAAGGTCCGAAATTTTACTAAACCGTAAATATACTTATAATTTTTTACATATTTCGTACTTTAGAAAATGCTAACTTACTTTTTTTAGTTAATATATTTTAGCACAAAATTTTTAAATTTAAAATAATTTACTTTTGTTTGACCATTTTGTGCAATTTAAAATTTTCAATTTGTATCGAAAAGAACTCGCTTATTAAATCAAATCCTAAAATTAAAGTATTTTAAAATTTTAAGTTAATTATAAAATGCTTTACACAGAAAAAATTATTAGTAGTTTTTTATTAATTAAAAAAATTATTGTAAAAGTATTAAAACTTAATAAATGTGATAATTGAATAAATTATTTTTTTTTGTTGAACGAAAATTAAAAATGTAATTTTGATTTAATTAACATTTTAGTTGTTTTGAAATAAATTTTGAATTAAAATAATCAGGTATGTGATGGAAAACGATTTTGAAAACAAAACGATTTGAAAACGATAATATCGTTTTCGGTATCTTTAAAAATTGATTTCTAATACATTTTCCTCCGTTTTCATTTATATATTCTGTTAAATTCTTTATTAAATATATTAATTGAACTGTATTTTGAACAAATAATAAAGTCTTTACTTCAGAAATGGATTTTAAAATCGGTCGAAATTCATCACACCTGCTAAAAACTATCATGTTGAAAACGATCGTTTTTCATCACATACCTGAATAATCCCACAGAAAAAATTAAAAATTTTCTCTAATCACCAATTTTATACCAAATTCATAGAATCAAGCAACCCATTTGTTGATTTTGCACCTATTACCAAAATGATTATATTGATTACTAAAAATTTTATATTTTAAGGATTTTTTTTTTCAATAAATGATATTTTTAATTTTAATTACAAAAATGATCAAAAAACTTTGCCGTTTCAAACAATGTGTTGATTGATTTTGACAATTTCCAACAACAATTACACAAGTTAAAATTATTTTATTTTAAATGAAATAATTTTTTGTTATTTGATTATTGTTTTAATTCAAAATTAATTTTAAAACAACTAAAATGTTAATTAAATCAAAATTATATTTTTAATATTCGTTCAACAAAAAAAAATAATTGATTCAATCATTACATTAATTAAGTTTAAATACTTTTTAAATAATTTTTTTAATTGATAAAAAATTACTAATAATTTTTTCTGTGCATATAACAGAGAATAGCTTTTTGCAATTGAAAAAAAATCGCATTTAATTAACGACAACAAATACACACGCTTACGGTCATACAGTCAAACTCGCGCAACCGCAAATATTCGCTGCTGGTTTGCAGTCATTCAAATAACGCACATCGTGCTTTGTTATTTATACAATCGTTGCCTTCGTTTTTTTTTATAAAGATTCTAAGTGTTCTGAGCGCAAATGATTGTTTGGTAAAGAAACAAAAAATACAAACGAAAGAGCCAGAAATCAAACAAACATTACTCATGTATTTATTCATCATTCACTATGTACCCTGCAGGCAATTCAGTTAACTTTCAATTAATTTAAAGCTAACTATTTCTCAAGTAGTGGTGGTTGACAATTGGATTACTTTTATATGTAATTAACTAACTTTTTTAACATTGCGATGTCCTAGGAAGTAGTCAATTGTCCGACTCTGCATTACTTTCAGTTAACTTCAAAGTTAACTTTTTGTAGCTACCCAGCAAAAACTTTATAAAAATATATAGTTACACAAAGTCAATAAAGTAAATTTTTTTTTATTTTTTTTAATTTTTTTTTTTATTTTTTTTAATTTTTTTTTTTTTTTTATTTTTTCTTATTTTATTTTACTTTATTTTATTTTTTATTTTTTTTTTCTGTCTCTGGTGGGATTCGATCCCTTAACCTCGGTGCTGATAGACTAGCTCGCTACCAGCTAGTCTACCGGGGCAGTATGGTTTTTGTATTAAAAAACTATGTTTTTTTTTTTTTACTTTAATGACTATAATGACATTTTGTTTGTTAATCGACTTGGCTCTCTCTACTTAAAATATACAGTGTTTGTATACACTTTGGTTAATGTTAATTTTCCATTGCTTAGTTGTTGGCTTTAAGTTAGTCTATACAAGCTAACTTAAAGTTGGCTTTTTTTGTAGTTAGCTACTCATTTGCCGGCAGGGTAGTACAAGAAAAAAAAAATTTAAATGAAACTAAACACACATACTTATGTAGGTACACACAATTTCCATAGAAACAAAAAGTACAGTAGTAGTAGTAGTAGGTACAATGTATTTTTGTTATTGTTGTTTTTATTGTTGTTAATTTTGAAAAAGCGTCTCATCGTTGTTTATTGTTGTTGTTGTTAATGTAAACAAAAGTATAGAGAATGTGCTCTTTTGAATTTACTCAGTTGTGTTATATTGCGTGAGCAACAAAAATGCAAATAAAGCACTTTCAATAAAAAACGAATAAATGAAAATATCAAATGTGTACGAAAGGAAAAAAAAATTACCAACGTTGAACTTTGTTTTGCATGTATAGAGTTATTGTAAATTTTAGCGTATGAATAAATGCACAAAAATAGTGTGTTTTGAGGTTCTCTGGCATATAACAAAAAATTATTTCGTTTAAAATAAAATAATTTTAACTTGTGAAATTGTTTTTGGAAATTGTCAAAATCAATCAACACATTGTTTGAAACGGCAAACTTTTTTGATAATTTTTTTAATTAAAATTAAAAATATCATTTATTGAAAAAAAAAAAAAAATATTCAAAATAGTAAATTTTTACAATTTTTAGTAATCAATTTTGGTAATAGGTGCAAAATCAACAAATGGGTTGCTTGATTTTATGAATTTGGTATAAAATTGGTGATTAGAGAAAATTTTTAATTTTTTCTGTGTACATAATAGTTTCAAAAGTTTTCTTTTAGAAATTGTTTTTGTTAAGGGAGTTATTTTTTAATTCTCTTTCTTCAACTTGTACTGAGAAATATTTCATACTTCTGTTTTTTTTTAGTTAAAAAAAAAAAAAAAAATTAGAGTGGTCAATATTAAAACTTCCGGTGCAAATATTCTAAATAAGAACGAAAATTAAATTTAGAACCACAATGTACTACGTATGAATGTATATTTTACGTGCAAATAGTAGTTGAAAATTTTTCTGATAATAATTAGTTTTTCTTAAACATTTTTTAAAATACGGTCAGAAATTCTCTTATTTCAAACTAGTTAGCTAGCGTGTAAACTTTTTTAATCTTCACAACATTTTATTGTTACCAAAAGTTTAAAAAAAGTTACCGTCATAATCTTGAACTACATTTCTTTCTTTAAAAAATGTTACAAAATAAGAAAAGGCAAAAACCGTTAACTTTGTGCTTCTTTCTTAAAATTTTCCTGCAAAAGGCTAATTTCTGATGTTTGAGTATTTTGATTTTTCTAAGATTTTTTTGAAAGGTGACGATCGATTAAATATTTTGATTTTTTTTAATCTTTAGAAAATAAATGTTATTCATTTAAAAGCGCTTTTTTAAGTAAATTTATATATGTTTGTGTGTTCCTCCTATGACTCCTAAAATACTAAATCATATTTCCACCAATTTTCACAGTATTTTTCTTACTACCTGCTTAACATAGGCTTAACAAATTGTAAAATTCCAAGTGGGCGTGGCAACATTTAAACAACAAAGTAAATCGAGATTTCTATATCGATACTTTCCCGTAAGAATGTATTAAGCGACACTTTTTTCAAAAATGATTTTGATGTGGAACTATACTAGAAGTTAAGCGCCACATTTTGGCCTGGGTTTCGCTGCCCTAGAGTGAAAATAAAATTATATCAACCGTCAAGTTTTCTCACTGGAATAATGTTGCACCCTGTAATTTTATATTATCCGCCAAAGAAACTATGCTAAGCCACTTTTTTAAATATGTTTTGTATTCTGAAAATTGCTTTCCAAATATGTTTCTTTCAATAAAATCCGAAAAATAAATAACTAATTGAAATGTTTTTTTCGTTTCCTACACAATTTTAGAAATGTCGCTTAATACATTCTTACGGGAAGGTATCGATGTGTTCCTATTTCTAGAGAACGCTAGTAACAGTAAAAGAATACCAATTTGTCATAAGTAGCTTGGTTATCATGTTTTTTTTTATTTTATTCAAAATTACAAAAAAAAAACAGAAACACCCGGATATTCGAACCGGTTTTTTATAAAATAAACCAAAAACCGGTTTCTTTTAAAATGAGGGTTTTGCACATATTCGAAAGCCGGAGTTTTTAATGTGTCGAATAGTTAACAACTCTATTTATGGCGAAAATCTTATCTATTAAAATTGTGTTAAAGCCTTTTCCTTAATCAATCTGCAATCATCGGCAAACAATTTTAAACTAATTAATTTTATCAGTAATTAGTTTACATATTGAGAAGCGTATGTTCTATAAATCCTATTACGATAAGATTCGCAAAAAGAAAAAGAAAAATAGCACACACGAGTCTTTTTATATATGTACATATGTACATTATTATTCTTTGTTATTACGTAGTCAAAAAAAAAAAAAAAGAAAAAAATGTTTAGTTTTGTTTCGCAATATTTTAAATTAAATAAAACTTATATGCTTATTAAGGTGGTCCTTATTTTTTATTTTCTATTTGGCAAAATCAAAGGGCACTTTTCTGTGAGGTTAGGATAAAAAAAATTTTTGACAAACATTTGAGTTCAGTCGGTTAAAATTTAACGTGCAACACAAGGATTAAATTTCTAGAGAACGTAAAAGTTCGTAACTACCCAGGAGTCCTCCATAGGGATAACAAATATATGAGTAGCCCTCAATATTTGTGTGTTCCCAATATTTCCCTAGAACAAACATACCCTTTACAAATACAAAAAACTGAGTTTTCACGAAAATTAACCAAAAAATAAATACATAATTGAATAACACCAATTATTAAACTTTGAATGTGTATCGGATCGTAGAACTAAACTATTTTTATATTCGTTTTTGCAACAGATGTGTTTTCAATTTTTTCATATATTAGGGTCTACCTTAATGTATTTATACTAGGGATTGCTGTTCGGTTTTAACCGAAACCGAAACCGCGGTTTTAAATGCCTAAAAACCGAAACCGAAAACCGAAACCGACAAAAAACCTCGGTTTTAGCTTTAACTTTAACAATGTATTTATGCTTTAAGAAATTGCAAACTAAACATCATACTCGTACTTAATATACAAAAACTTTATACATAACAGCCTTCAACAATGACAAGGTATTTCAAAATTCTTAAAATTCAAAATAAGTACTAAGAAGAACAAATGTTATCTTTATAACTCTTAAGTACACGCCTTATGGCTGTAGAAAAAAACTCACACTAACGAACCCCTGGGCAAGGCTGGGACTTCTTTTATATGTATGGAGTTTTATGGCTATAGCAGGAACATTTTGTTGGAAAATAAAATAATTTTTCGAAAAAGCAGAAAAGGAAGAATTCTTATGTGTTGTGTATGCTTTTTGAAACGTTTCATTATGATTTTATTTACTGCAGTACATATATTATATGGAAGGGCCTGACCAGGCCCAGGTGGATACAATATTACCGAAGAAGTGCTGGGATACTATCGATATTTATCGATAGTTTAGATTTCACTATCGATATATCGATATTACTGTCGACTGAATGTCGTAACAAGTTTTTCATCAGGCTACAGTTCGTTGTTTTTATCACTTTATTGAACCTTTGAGACGTATGCATTGTACGCACGTTATTTCTGTGGTTTTCATGGGCAACCGCGTATGACTTAAAATAACATTTTTCAGGGGAGCCGAAAAACCCATTCCAGATCAAACTATGGGTTAGATATTGCACCTTTTGAACTTTGTAATTGAGTTAATACATCGGAATGGGTCTATCTGTTTTTAAAAATTTTTTAAAAAATGTAGAGAGCGCTTAAAATGAAGCAATATAGCATCAACATTTCAAAATCGAAAAAATAGACATACGCGGTTGCCCATGAAAACCACAGATTTATGATGACAGTTTTTAGAAATTGTGATGCTGATAAGCACCTTTCTAAAGGAACCAAAGTAACAGGGACTATAAGATATTTTATTGCAACTTAAGATAATGTTCTAAATTGGATTTGATTCTCAAACCAAAAGGTAATCAATCTAGCGGACTTTTCCTCTAATGGTCGTTCATTGTTTTATCCTATGCTCGCAATCGCATTTCTATTTGATTTTTTTACAACATAAAACTATCTGACATTTCAGTCCCTATGTAAACATATACAAATTTCTGCATAAAGGGGTTAAGTTAGCAGTAAAAATGCACAGCTAAGCAATCCGTACCACCTGCCATTCCTGTTGTGTGTATTCATTGCTGTAATTCTGCGCGTATTAATAATAGCAAGTAAAAAGAACATTGCGGTAAAAAACTGTGTGGGTATAGCTGCTGTAACATGTTTTCATGGCTGTATTTTAAATAATAGTAATATCGATATTGATATTTTTCTTTTCGATATTTTCGATAGTTTGATACTATCGATAGTTTCCCAGCACTATACCGAAGGCAAAAGGTAGGATTTTATCAGCCGTATGAAAAGTGTTTCATAAGGTGAGTTCCAAAACACCGAAACACATTGCAGTGATGCGGTTTTACTACTGTTTCGATACAAAGTAATGTACTGTGTTGTTTAATTTGTAAAAAAAATTGTTTACAAAGCATTAAAAAAATTGTTCAATATTAGCCTCAAAACTATATTGAAATTGTTTTGTGTTACAACGATAGCACTTAAACTACGTTGTGATTGATTTGTGGTTGTGGTTGACAACAATAGCACTTGAACTTTGTTGCTTGCTCTTAATTAAAAGTCTTTGCTTCTTTTCAGAATTAAGAGTCCTTTTATTAATAGTTTTTTTCCAACTTATGTACTACTTTTACAATAACATTATGACTGATTGTTTATTAGAAATATGCTGACAGTCTTTTTTATCATAAACTATTAATAACACAGCCCAACAAATTTAAAAAAGATTTTTGCTTCTTTGAATTTATCAACTGATTCTAGTTAATTTGGGTGCGCTGAATTGTAATCAGTTTGTCTCTATCAGCTCTAGTTTTCATGATATAGTTTTTTTATACCCTCCACTTATGACCTCCAATTACCAATTACCCAAATTTTTTTTCCAAAAATTTTTTTTTTTTTATCAAAATTTTTTATTTATTGTTATAGTTATTGCCAATTGCCAATTAGAAGATTTGGTTGAATTAATGAAATAAAATCAAGATATTGGTTGTAGTGTTATTTAACGCCTAAATCCCATCACTGGCACAAATGCAATTTTAAAAATTTCTTTAAAATAATAATGTTATCAACATTATCTTTTATTAATAAGGGTACTTAAGGTCTAAGCTACCATCCGGCAGATAAAAGTAAAATGGCACACCGTTTAACATTTTACAAATAGCTTTCGTTAGTACAAAAAGCAGTGCATATTGTCAATGGCAAGCTTTTGTGAAAACTAAACTAAACTAAATTTAAAACATGTCATTCAGAGCGAGGCAGGTCTCGTAAGACTTTCAAAAGATAATATTTATATTTAGCTGTTCTCAACCAGCGATCATTTTAAGTCCTACGCAGCTATTAGAACTAAGCTTATGAAGTTTTTACTAGGACTACAAAGGTGAGTGAAAAATAATATAGAGCATGTTTGTAAATGCATCACTGCGCTGCAAATCAAAATAAAAGCTAGGTTTGCCTGTATATTGAATTTAAGAACAGGCCCCCCTATTCGGAAGATATTTAAGAAAGGTTCGCATGTTAAAAAAACGACATCGGCAAATTCAGAAGTTATTTAGGAAAACACATTTAAAGTGTCAAAATTCCATGTTCGTAAAAAATTTGCGAATCGTTCTGTGGTAGGACCTGCGTAAAATAATTTGTTTGGAAGAGATGAATAAATATGGGTTAGACGCCATAACTATGTGAGGGGAAGTTTTTTTTTAGAGGCACACAACTTTTTTTTTTTTTTAAATAAAACACAACAAATTCAATGGAATTACCAACATTTTGGCTTTATTAGCTGATAAGTTTTATAGCTGTTTATGTTTAAACATAACTTCTGGCGTATGACCTCCGCGTTATTACATGCCATCCTGTCGGTACAATTTTGCACCACTTTTATGACAGCTAGTTTTATAGTTAGCGCGATCGGAATTTCTATACATCTAAAAACGCACAATTTTTAAAGAATAATGTTTCCGTTACACCACAAAAACTTTCAAGCTGAAATGTTATTTATTTGCCCGTAACTGTACATGATATTTACTCGTATAATAACTAATGTCTAAGAAATGTTTAAGTTGTATATTGTGTGTAGAAGTGATATTTAGTGATTGTGTAATATTTATTGTTCAACACATTTTAAAAGTTAAGATTTTAATTAGCATTCATTTCGAAACACGTTTAAGTTTTTATTAACTAAAGTTAAATGTTTAATTAAAAAATTTGTCAAATAGATGTTGAATATTTTCATTCAATAGTTCCAAGAATTTCTTTTTAATGCAATTTAGCAAGATCAGCTCGTTACTGGCCGAAATATGAGCAATAAAAAATGTACGTATGCCCACAAAACAGTTTTATTTTAGGCCTTATCCCCAATTTGCGATTTTTCATCCCCAAAAATCCCCAAAATAGCCATTTTCTTATCCCCAAAAATCCCCACATTTTCTTAAAAAAAAATATATATATATATTATGTCAATGGAAAAATATGCATACATCGATTTATTTGAATAAATCCATTTGTGTAATATTATTAAAACTAATGTTATTTATTCTTTGAGTTCTACGTATCTATGTATACATGCAAAGTATGTAACAAGGGTTACGTAAAAATGCAAAAGAAAAATAAATATGCGTACATACATATTTATCATTTCCACAACTAGAGAATCATAATCTTCTAATTCATAAGCCAATGCTATTTTGTTTTAAATGTTGTTTGTTTAAAAAGTGCATTTGAGATTATTGAATAAATTTGTCACAGCAAGCTTCATTATTTTAAAGTGTGTATTTATTCTAAGAAGAGCTCCTAATAACTCATATTGCATTCTGTTGCAAATATTGAAATTAATAATAATAAATTATCCCCAGAAATCCCCAGCGAAAAAAGTGCTTTGCCCCAAAAAATCCCCTGGGGATTTTCACGAAATGTGTACCCCAATTTCAAAAAAAAAACCCAAAACTGGGAACACTGCCACAAAACTTAAATTTTTTGAAGTCTTTCGACCTTATGTAAAAAACATTGATGTGAACTTGAAGTGTTCTTTATAACCGGTTTTCCATACAAATTATTTGTTTAACGAACACTTCAAGTATTGTAGTAATTGATGGACTTTATTAGTAGAAATTACCGATAACAATTCAGAAATATCCAACTTTAGGACAAATAACGGCTTTTTATACCCTTCACCTCAGGTGGAAAAGTATATAAATATAAGTTTGTCATTCCGTTTGTAATTTCTACAATAGTGATCTTAGACCCTATAAAGAATATATATTCTGGGTCCTTATGAGGAGAGAACTTGATTTAACGATGTTCGTCCGTCTGTCCGTCCGTCCGTCTGTCCGTTTTACGTTTGATATGTGTTTTCCGGAGACTCCAGACATGATAGCGGTTAGGTTGTTTTACATTTATGTCACATATAGTCCACTATTTCGTGCTATTGAAATTCAGCAAGATCGGTCCACAAAAGGCTGAGATATGACCAAAAAACCACGACTACCTCTAATTTTTTCCAAAAATCCCTTGTGGTTGTTGTATTTTTATTACTTTTTGCTGCATATCTTTGGAACGGCAAAAGCCAAAGTTTCCAAATTAGGTACACACATTAAGGTTGCCAATACACACCATCCTACAAAATGTGGGCGGGATTGGAGAAGTGGGCGTGGTACCTCCCCTACAAAAATAATTAAAAATTGTATAAAAATCTAAATTTTAGGGCTGCCATATGTTCTATGAATATGACTTATATACCAAAATATCGAAAATTTTTAGTAGAACATATTTTATAAAAAACTCGGGAAAATCGGTTCAGATAAAAAAAAGTTATGACCAAAATTAAATTTTTTTTTAAATACCCACTTTCGGGAACCATTGATCTCCCCGAGTCCAAGCTTTATAACTCAAGTAAATGGTAAATTTCTTCTTAAACACGTCGGTATATAAATCTGTCAAATCGGTTAAAAAATGGCTGAGTTAGGAGCAAAAAACCACGACTACCTCTAATTTTTTCCAAAAATCCCTTGTGGTTGTTGTATTTTTATTACTTTTTGCTGTATATCTGGGGAACGGCAAAAGCCGTTATGTTATGACCAAAATTAAAAAATGGCTGAGCTATAATCAAAATACTGAAATCCCAAAAATTACTTTTTATACCCTTCACCTCAGGTGGAAAAGGGTATATATAAGTTTGTCATTCCGTTTGTAATTTCTACAATATTGATCTAAGACCCTATAAAGTATATATATTCTGGGTCCTTATGAGGAAAGAACTTGATTTAACGATGTCCGTCTACCTACCCCCCTCCCCCCCCCACTTTCAATTGTTTACATATACTAGCATAATGCCCAATATGATTTTCGTTATCATCCTTCATTACTATTTCATCTATTTAACGAAATAATTTTTACAAATAGAAACTAGGAGTTTTTGTGTTTTTTTGCTACTTTAAAACTCGCCAAAAAGATAAAAGAAAACAAACAAACAAACAAACACACATACATACATGGCACAAACTATTTTGGTGAATATATTTCCCAACTTTGCTATTGCGGTGAACAATAACAACAAAAGTAATTTCAACTCAACTGTGTTGAATTTTGTGAACAGTAAACGTGCCATATTTCATTTCAATGATATTCGATTAACGTTCCTTCATTGTTCAGTTGTCTAGGGGGTGTGTTTAGTTAGAAACTGAGAGTTCCCTGGTTCGAATCTTGGTTTTTTCAAAAGAAAATTTTTTTTTTAATATTTTTATTTTTTTTATGTTCTAAAAACGATTTTATTTTTATTTTTATTATTAAAAAAATATTTACCAGTTTTCGCTTTTTAAATTTTATTTATAATGAAGTTTTAAGTATTGTAAATATGTATGTATATGTAAAAATTATTTAGTTTTTGTCTAGTTGCTCTGTATTCTGCTCGCTCAATGGTGAAGGGTATATAAGATTCGGCACAGCCGAATATAGCACTCTTGCTTGTTTCTAATAGTGTTTACATCATGTAAGCTATAAAGACAAAATTTGGCCAAAATATCAGTGCATAGGGTATTTATTGAAAAGACTCAACGGCTAAAAAATGTTTGAAAGTGATTGAAAACCACGGTTATGCAAACAAATACTGACGACAAAATCAAATTTTTTTAGTAGATTAATAAAACGATGTGACAGTTTTTTGACCAAATGTATTTGACGTCCCAATAAAAAATGTTATCATATTGCGAAGCACTAATGGTACATTTAAAAAAATAAGCGCACAATTATGCGCTACGCAATAAGACAAACAGAAATGCAGTAAAGTAAGTGAAAGAACTCTCAACAACTTTTATAAAAAAAAAAATTACATTTCAAATGCAACAACATTTCCTTACTTCGAAGCAGGTTTGTTAGGGAGAATATGTACTAAAAAATAACTGTACCAAAACATTCAGTGTGTAAGGCTGATCGTTATATCCAAAAATTTTTGTATGCGCTGAATAATGCGCTTTATGTGTCATAAATGTATTGCTTCAAAGTGGAAACTCGCCATATAAAATTCATGTCTTCCGTAAGCGCAATGGTAAGCGAAAAGTTTATGTTTCTCCCTTACAAACCTGGTTCGCTGGAAGCTCCATTTTTTTATTGGGATCTAATCTTTATGTAAAATTGCCGGCTGAACTCGATGTGAAGTCAGAATGCTCAAAAGTAGTCAGTTTTCGAGAAATTCCAAAATAACCGTTATTTGTGTTTTTGAAAAAGATGATGTCACTTAAATGCAAATACAAATACATACATATCATCAAAAATAATAAACGGATTATGTATTTCTTTTTTTAATGAGAGAAGATAAAATTACTAAAATAAAAATGGATGGCTAGTGAAGATTGGTCAAGAAATGACAGAGTTACAGGGGGAAAAAGTTAAAACTTCATTGACAATTTTATGATTTTTTGCAATTTTGCCGTTTTCAAATTATTTTTTTTTAACCAAACAATTAAAAATTGTAACGTCTTATTGCATGGGGCATTTGTTTATTTCAACACACACATTTTGCGCCCAACAAGACCTAGATTGATGCAAAAATGATAAAGCTACAGGAGATTTAGTGAATTATCCCACATAGTTATTTAACAGTTAGGCTTTTTTTTTAAATTTTTTGTTACTAAACATTTCGCTATGTGTATTTACTTGGTGTGGTTTTTGTGATTTGGTCAAAGTTAAAAAGTAGGATATTTCAAATAAACTTTTATAACTTTGTCATTTTTTTACTGATTCGGATTCTATTGGGCACAATATGTGCGTATTGAAATACGCGAACGTTGTAATTGATAAAATTTAAAAATAATAAGTTTAAAAGATCAATATTGCAAAAAATCATTAAATTTTTGTGAAATTTGAACTTTGGCCCAATGTTACTTAGTCACTTCTTGACAAATTTTTACAAACGGCCTGTGGTTTAATTTTTTTTGAATCTTTGAATAAAAATAAAGGAATAAAAAATTTGTCGAAAATTTTCGAAGATACTTTTATTAAACTAGGATCATCTCTTTTAAAACCGCCAATAACGGTTATTTTAAAAAATCTCGAAAACTTTTCTACTTTTGACTATTCTGACTTCACATTCGGATTCAGCGGCAAATTTACAAAAAGATTTGGTCACGACTTTATTGAAATTTGTGAGATAGTGTAAGTTGCAATTGTTTTAAACAGTTTTATAATTTGATGTAAAAAAATGTTTATTTTTATTAAAAAAAAAAAAAAAAAAAAAAAATTTTTGAAAAGAAACTGTATTCTGAAATATTTGCAAATAATTTGTCCTAAGCCAGTAAAAGATAACAAAACCAATTTTTATATGGAAATTTTTAAAATATTTGAAATTTTGTGTCTTTAGTATGAAAATGGTACTGATAAGAAGGCCACTTACCTAAAATAAATATGAAATGAAATTAATTTGTCTTTAATTTAATATCACTTTTTATATATTCAACGGTTTCGAAATAATTTAGATCGCAATGATGAAAAATATTTTTTTTGCCAAAATTTTTATTTTTTTAACACTCATAAAAAATTTATAATTACCCCTATCGTGAATAAAAATTCCATTTTCCTATGTTAATTCAATTGTAAAAATGGGAAAAGGGAAAAAACTCTCAAGGAATTTTTGTTCACGATAGGGGTGAATATATTATAAAACAAGTTAGAGTGCTATATTTGGCTGTGCCGAATCTTTGATACCCTCCACCGACAGTTCGAATGTTTAAGGAGTAATATCTGTATGATTTATTATTATTATCTTAAACTGTGACGATTTGTTATTAATTATGGTTTTAGGCGGCTGTTTTTCGATTATAGACCGATTGCATTATTTTTTACGGTATGTATTAGGCGTACTAAACTGTTTTCCGGTAGTAGGGTTTATATGCGGCCTAAGGTAAATTATGGACCGATCGTCACGAAATTTCACAGTGTCATTTCTAGTCAAATAAAACAAATTTTTGCGAAATCTTATCTCATTCCGTGCCTTGTTCCACCATTTATGTTATTTTTTGTAACAAAATTATCAATTTTTTTAGGTGGTGGTTCCACATTTTGATTCATAGCTCTGATCCTACTGAACCGATTTTGCTGGATTTCAATCCCAAACTACTTAGGATAACTACAAGCAATTTGGCACCGAGTTTGTGTTTTCAACAGGCGGACAGACGGACAGACAGATGGACATGGCTAAATCGACTAAGAATTACTCAAGGACCCAGAATATATATACTTTATGGGGTCTTAGATGAATAATAAAAAAGTTTCACACGGAATGACAAACTTAATATACCCTCTTCACAACTAATTGGGGTGGAGGGTATAAAAATAATATTACATACTAACATATTTTTCCATTACAAAAATGTTTGCAATCAATACTCTACAAATATATTTCATATGCATGTATGAACAATTTTTAATTACTATCAATCTTAAATTCATGTATAAATTTAATAAAAATTGATAAGAAATCAATTTAAAGGAACTTTGCACGTCTAAACGAGTAAAAAAGCTTTTTTCGAATCAAAAACGAACAAGTACGAAGGAACAGCTACGAATATCACCAATAACGAAATTAACTTAAATGCTGGCGTATGTGTATTTTATAACTGGAGTGCGCGTGCTAAAATGAGAGTGTAAAGACCAGTGTTACCATAAAGTAACACTTGTGGTAAAGCAAAATTACGTGATTTAAATAAAGTAACAACGGATATCAAATTAAAAATCTTTTACAAAAAACACGAGAATTCATTAAAAGAAGAAGAAGCCTTAACCCATTTACGCTTGCTGTGCCAATATGGGAACACTTCATTATTTGCGGCTTATGACAAACTTTTTGACATTATTCAATATATGTTTGCATAATCGATAAATTAATATAACATCAAAAAAATTTTTTTTTCTTTTTTTTTTTTAAAGTGACCACTGTGCCAATTTTGGTACACCTCTAATTTCCAAAAAAAAAATTTTTTTTTGATTTTTTGTTTATATGTAATGAGTTTAATAATAAAAAAACAAATATTTTATTTTTTGTCCGATAGTTTTTGTTTGGGCTTAAATGGGTTAATTGTACATTAAAAACTTTAAATAAATTAAAAGTAAAAACAAGCTTTTATTTGAATGAAAAAAAAATTTTTTTGCTTTAAAAATTTTACTATCAACTTATAACGTCATTACACAATTTATATGATATAAAAGCTTGTCGCGAGATTTAAGTACTTGTATTTTCTTACATTGAAAATTTTAATACAGTAGAAACCCGATAATTCGTAATCGCAAGGGACCGACCATTTCTTACGAATTGTAGGGGTTTTCGATTTAGCGGGTTTCGATTTAACGGGGTTAAAATAAAATAAATACGATTTAACGGGGTTTTTCAATTTATTTACAGAAACTGTAAAAAAAACATAAAAAACAATTGAAGCACAGCCGGGAATAACGTTGTAAAAGGCACTTTTTGCAAAAACAGTTTTTTTTTTGCAGATAACCGATAACATTATTATCGTACACTGTTTAAACCTCAAATCATCCAAAATTATGCACCTTAAAGCTTTTTAAATACTTAAAAATTATACAAAGTAAATGGTTTTAAACGTGGAATAACGTTTTAAAAGCCACCAGTCATGATGCTTTGCGTAATGGAAGAACGTTTTAAATGACATCGTGATTGTGGATATGAAACGTTTTTCCACTAAAAAAAAGTTATAAACTGTAAATTTGCATGTAATTTAAGTTTTAAATTTGTTGATATTTTGCATAAAAATTTTTATTATCATTATTTTTTATAATGTAAAAAAAAAAATAAAAAATTAATAATCTTGCCTGTTGAAAACGTTTTTTTGTAACTTAAAACATTATTCGCGGCTGTGCTTCAATTGTTAAAAATAAAATATATAAAAATGATTCATCTAACAAACTGATCTTAAGAAAATAAACACACACACAAGCAAAAGCAAAAACACACGCAAAAAGAATAGCGATAATAAAGTCATTCTTTCCATGTTTCTGTTGTTTTTATTACGAATTATAAGTGGTAGTTAGCAAATTAATACGATTTATAAGAGGTAAAGAAGATTTTATTTGAAAAAAAAAAAATTACAAATTAGCGAGGGGACCAAAATGTATGGAAATTTTACGAATAAACGAGATTTTCGCAAGGAACCGACAGTTTATTACGAATTATCGGGAATTACGATTTATCGGGGTACGAATTATCGTGATTTGACTGTAATTAAAATCAATTTATTAATTTACTTTTTTTTCTGCACAAGTAAATCTCGCGACAAGCTTTTATATCATATAAATTGTGTAATGACGTTATAAGTTGATAGTAAAAGTTTGAAAGCAAACAATTATTTGTTTTTCTTTTTAGCGCATTTAAATAATAGCTACTTTTAAAAAAAGATATTTTACTTTTAATATTTTTAATACTCCCAGTCGTATTTTTCGAGTTATTTTTTAGCAAGTTCTTTAATTTAATACCCATTTTGTAGGAGTACTTTACAAAAAACTAGTCCGCCATGTTGTGTGTGTCCAATATATTTTATTTAGAGTTGCCCTTTATTTTTCAAGTTATTCTTAGCAAACCCTTTAATTTGATACCCATATTGTAGAAGTGCATTAAAAATTACTAGTCCGCCATGTTGTGCGTGGCCGCCATATTGGATTTAGAATGGCGACACACAGTTTACCATGCATTGTCATCCAAACTGAACGTGTGGAAAATTTAAAAATAATAGTCAAACGGCTTGCAGTAAAAAACGTGAAATCTGAGCGTATACGATTTTACAGACTACAAAGTTGTACAAACGTAATCTTTTTTTTTTTGAGAAAGTTTTATTGTATGTTTTATATATTATATTTAAAAGAGGTGATATATGATAAAAATTATCTCAAAAAATTCCTTACATGGTCTGTAATCTAAGGAAGTGTTCGAAGAAAAATATGTTATTCGGATTAACGGTAAATTTTTATTTTGTTTTAATCATTATTCTGTTAAAATATTATGGAAAAAATTTCACGTTCGAGGTGTCACGTATCGACACAGATTTTGGCTTAAAAAAAAAAATACAGAAGATTTTATAATCAAACCAAAGACATTTTAATGTTACATTGTTATGTACGTAAAATTTTGAAAGTAGTTTGACTATAAAATTGTGCCAGGTTTCGCTGAATTGCTCCTTTTTATACATGGCCACAAAAACTACTTCTATTTTTTTACTTTGGAACCGCTACTTTTTTTGCCATTATCTTTTAGCTAGAATCGCGCCCTCCATTAACTTTAACATAGATAACAGTGCTTTCTAATGGCCAATTTTCAGGATTGATATTAAAACACATTTATGTTTAAAATCGTTTTAAATACAAAATTATCTTCTTCAATAAATACTTAATTTACCGATGTGGTACATATAATTTCAACTTAAGTTTCCATTGTAATAACTTATCAATGTGGCCTCAATATCACAATACAAAAACAACTGGCAAATCAATAACAGTCAGCTGCTTTTTGTTAATAATTAGACTTTTTTTGATATTTTTTTTTTATTTAGTAGTAGTGCTACCATACTTTTATATTACTTAAATAAGACTTTGGAATTACCCATGTGTGGTACTTTTTCAGGAGTAAAATTAGTTATTTTCAAGGGTTAAAAAGGAGATAAAATTTGTACTTTTCCTCTTTTCAATAAATTTTATATACATACAGATTATAGCAAACATTAACATACAGTGTACGTTCTGGGGACTTAAATGTGAAAAAGCTGGTACTCTTGGTATTCCTTTACATTTGGTTCTTTTCTCTTGTCAAAAATTTATGGCGTTTTCTTTTCTAAAAAAAAGTGTTGCATAAGTGTTACATGTGACTTGGCAACGTTTTTAAATGCTCCCCAATTTTAAGAAGTGTTTCATATTTTACGTTTACAAAAGAACACTAATTTCGGCATTAAACAATAAAGTACAATTTGCGCAAGGTTAATTCAATTACAGGTGATGGCAAAACTACAACAATCCAAAGAAAACAAAAACAACAGATGTTTTTTGTAATGCATTGTTAGTGTTTACGGCTCGAAACTTGCCACCACCTTGTACTGAATTCGACTTGAAATAGTGCTGCACTGATGCCCCTTTAATTAAAATGAGTGTTGAACATGTAGCATTTTTTTAATTTTAAAGGGAACATCATCCGAAAAGAATGCTTAACACTTTTAAAATAACACATGTTTTTTAGAAAAGAACATAAAAAATGTAATAGGCAGAATAAATGCAGAATTTTACTCAGAAAAGAAAACGCCATTAGTATAGAGATAGCATATCGCCCAGATTAAAATATAAAGTACTTTTAATGATGTAAAAACGGAAAAATTAAAACTTTTGGTACTTTTTCTCACTTTGATAATGGCCTAGTACGGCCGGGGGTCTAATCACCGCAAACGATATCGAGCAAAATTTATCGAAATTATTTATTATGGTATCATGAAACTCGATATCGAATGAAATGTATTGAATTTAAAATAATAGCATCCGATATCAAGTAACTCGACATTACATTTATCAAGTTTTCATTCGATACGTCAGTGTCTATCGTATGCAAAAACATCGATAGTTTATTCGATATAACAGTATCGAATGCGGTGAATAGACCCCGAAATACACATATTTATGTATCCCTTTCTTTTTATATGGATAGTTGAATGTCGGTTGCTCAAGAGTGCACTTATATTGGATTGGATGAAACCAACAGGAAATGTTATATCGGTAAAAAAGAAGTTATACGTGTCCCGGCGTTTCGCTGGGTCACGTCTAGGAATCGAGATATATCGATTTGATTTATAAAAATACCTTTTTTGTATCTGAACCGGTTTTTTATAAAATATGTACTAAAAATTTCCGATATTTTGGTATATAAGTCATATCCATAGAACGTATGGCAGCCCTAAAATTTAGGTTTTTATAAAAATGTTGATGTTTTTTTTAGCCCATTTTTCAAATCGATATGTCTCGATTCCTAGACGTGACCCAGCGAAACGCCGGGACACGTATAACTTCTTTTTTACCGATATAACTTTCCCAGGAAGTTTGAACCTTTCCCGATCACTGACCCCTACCATTTGTCGCACGGTGTAATTTCTCCTAATATTTTGGTTATAGCAATATTTTAACATAAAATAAGTAAGATGTATCAAACTACATAAAATGTCTGTAAATTTTTTATAGGATAAACCATTTTCTCTTAATCTTGCTCTAATTTTCCCGTGAACAAAGTCACGATTAAAAGCTAGTTAAAATTATTTCTTTAAATTGTTGTTAAAGTTTTTTTTGTTTATTGTATTAACAAAATTTTTCATTCAAATTAAAAAAAAAGCTAAAACATGTTATAACTATGCTTAATTATAAATGAAAATTTTGTGACTAAATTAAACATTAAAAATGCTAAAATGGTCACACTGCTATATAGTGTTTATTTAATTTTCTTTTCAATGGTGGGCCACCAGTTGCTTGTAGCTAATTATTGTACTTTGTGCTAAACAAAAAAAAAAAACAAAAACAACTCAACAATTCGAAAAATATACAAAATCTTTTAAATATTACAGTTTGAACAAGAGCCCATAGATTTTAGTCTCACAGCAACTGCCTTGTGTATTGGACGTGCCTTCCTGGCTTAAGTTAAGCGCAAGCTAAAGCAAAAATAACTTTTGCTATTATTTGAGAAAACTTTTGAGAAAGAAGATTCAGTTTAACTTGTTTGAATTTCTGTTTCCAAAAGAAAAATTCACTATTTCTCATTTAAAAATATATTTATTAGTTGCATTTGGTTTAAAAATATCAATTAAAATAAAAATTTTAAAAAAGTGTCTTGCACATTAAGCAAAAGTTGTTAATTTTTTAAAATAGTGAAAAAATACTGCAATTGTTTGCAAGAAAATTTATTTTTTTTTTATATAAATAAATAAAAAAAAAACAAGTGAATATTTAATAATAATAAAATTCAAATGATAATGCAAATCGCTCTAAACAAAAAAAGACTTTTATAAAACCAACTGTGATTAGAAAAAATTCTAAAACTAGTCTCTGGAGACCAAATACTCAATTAAATTAAATAAAAACTAATTTTAACAAAAAAAAAAAAAAAAAAAAAATAATAATTTTTTGTTTTATTATATGCATTAAAATAATATAACATTTCACGGCAAAGTCATAATCTACACATCAGAATGTCTTATGAATATTATAATGTTCATCAAATGGCCGTGGCTGGCGATGTTTTGGAAGATTTTACCATCATATTCCGTGATATGATGAGTATGGTATGTAAAATACTGCAATAAATATATACAATATTTTTCATACTTAAATTTTAAATAATAGTAATAACTATACATAATTTTTCAAGGCTGACCACTTAACTTTAAAACCAGATCTCATAGATTTTGCTTAAATATTTCTCCAGTGGGTATATTTAAAACAAAAAAGATACCATGAGTTATTCATACTCTTATTTAAACTATAACGGATATGATTCAGTATTATGTATTTACTTATACTTTTTAGAATTTCTTAGAAACGAGTGTTGTATTTCAATTTAAAAAAAAAAAAAAACCCTTATCAGTTTTTATATACATTTCAATTGTAACTCTTGGTTAGAGTTCTCTTAGGTTCCAGATACGTTTTGTTAGTGCTCTCTTTTTAATTGAAGATCAATGAGTTTTATGATTTCTATATTTGGTATTCTCAGCAGTCTTTCTGTTTTATGTGTATTTCATACGCATTTTGTATCTCAAGAAACGACTCTATTGACGTGTGAGTATGAGTGGGGCTGTAAAAATAACTTTAAACTTTGCTTAGCAACAGCACAATCAGTTTCATTATTAACAGTAATACCTATAAATAATTGTTTTGACTTATTATGTTAATATGAATGTATATACAGTATTTATCGCCTACATGCATTTCATTATTTTTTGTACGTCTTTTGATGATATAAAATGATAAAGACCTCTATAAAAACTCGCTTATGTACATATTCAGTGCATACAAGAAATTTTTACTTAATTTCATTAAATTGATGAATAAAAATTATTTAACTCGCATCGAAAGTTCATGTTTACATTTGTAGTTATATTTATATTAAACAAACTAGGTTTTGATGAAATAATATTAGTATAGTTTTTATTGCTATTGACTCTAGTTTGAAACGGTGTTTTTATGAGTATTATGAGATTTAAATTGCGAGATTTGCATGTGACCAAATGCTTATACACAAAACCATTTTGGCTATTTAAAAAAATAAATTTGTGCACTAAAGCGATGTAAATAATTATTGGTCAGTTTTTGAGTAAAATCAGTATCTTGGTATTATAAATCCCAATTTTTAAAAATTTTTTGTATATAAAGGGCGATTCTATTCTAGACAACTTTAGCATCAATTTTCAAATCATACTATTTGATACTTTTTTTGATGCCAATTTAAAGTAAAATATCTATATTTTATAATAATAAGCTTAAATATAAATTTGTTGCGCACTTCGAAGCATTAAGATTTAAAGATTTGGCGCGAACAGAAAATTCATTGCATGTTGCGCCCGTCATGGCGTAAAGAGGAAATTTCTTATTATTGGATTATATTTCTCTACGATGTTTGATTTGATAATCATGGTCTGATATCTCATCTTTCACAATGAAAAAGAATAATACAATAAAAGTTTAAAAATTAACAGAGTTTTGTGTTTTTGTGGTATGATCTTATGAAAGTTGGCCAATTTGGTTGCACCCGTCATACACTTTAAAGCTCTCTCGTGGCTATTTGATCATTTCATATAAATTCTTGTAAATAGATAACAATAATATATACAAAATTGTTACCCCTTCTAGAAAAAACTTAATTGCAAATGTGTTTCTTTCTATTAGTAAAAGACGTTTAAAGCGTCTAAATGTTGCACCCGTCAGAATAGAATCGCCCTAAATATTTTTTATAAGACTGACCAATAATTATTTACATAAAGTTAGTTTTAAGGAGGTTCCACTGTTATTATTTGTTTGTTTGCTAAGTATTCGACACACTTATTAATATGATAGCCACAATATTTCAACAAGTTTTTGTTAGGAATTTAACTTTTGCTTTTGCGTTTTTTAGCAAAATTTTTGTATGATGTTGCCAAGTAGAAACTTATTTTTAAGTTAACAGACAGATTGAATTTATGCATACCGCTTAGTTCATTTGAAGGGTACTTTACACTATCACACAAGTCTTACGTATTTTGAAGAAAATATAAACCTCTCATGATAAGTTGTTATTGTATTTTGAAAATTATCAGACGAAAATTAGTTAAGGGAAGGATGCATTTTCGTCAAAATACTTAAGTCTTGTGAGATAGTGTAAAACGGCCTTTAATAACATTGAAGTATGATGCTTTTCAGGTTTTTAGCTTTTCATATATGTATTTCTAAATATGTTGACTCATTATTAAGTTTCATAAATGTGCTAATAAAATATAAGCTCAGCTACTTCAGTGTGAATAAGGGGGCTTGTCGATGTTGCAAACTTGTTTCTTATTTTTTTTTTTTTAGGAGCAAAAGCTAAAACAACGTCAAGAGATACACGTACCTACGTATGTGCAAACATACACATGTATAATATTTAATTAAATAATGGCTGACTTCCAAAACGTCAAATGCTTTGTATAAGAACAACGTATAATGTTTCATTACGCCGCAGTACAATATATATGCAATGCAAACCCTTCCAAAACATCAATGGTAAGTATTAGTAACACACCAAAAAAGCAAACAGAGCATCGGTTTCAAAGTTGATGCTTTGTGATATTTGACATTTAATTTGCAAGCAATACAGATTTATTTTAATATTATGCATTGCATCACTTACATTTCAAAACATTTAAATAAACAGAACACATAGTTGCATTGTTTTGGTACTTTGTTCATGTGCATCGTTAAAATACAGTAGTAAAACTGTATACACGCTTTGTATTAGTACATTTTGGAAGTCAGCCAATCTTCTCTTGTGACTCTAGACAGTAAACATTGATAATTTAAACTATCTACGTCAACGAAATTGGATTGTTTATTTTTTAATAAATTCCCATAAATTTTTTTAACACATTTTTGTTTTTTTTTTTTTTTTTTTTTTTGCTGTCAGTTAATAACTGAATGAACAATTCAAAATGATATTTTATTTTGTCATATTTGTTTTGATTTCTCGTAAAAAATTGTTTGTTGCATTTATATTGTTGATTAATTGTTATCACGTAAACTTAATTGAGGCCATTAACAAATTTCGACTTACTAGTTTTTTTGAAGTGTTTTTTAGTTAAGCAAAATTGTAATTTGGTTTTTTATAATTTTTTTTATATAAAGTTTTAATTGCTCTTAAGGGGGAGGGGATTTAACATTTCTCCATAAGCCAGAAAAATTCATTCAAATTTTTAACTCGTTTACTTCTTTTAAATTAAATTTTTATTTGCTATACATTTTTTTTTGTAAATTCCACAACTGGAATTTGTCCCTTTATTTAAAAGATTTTCCGTTTGCTTATTTTTTTAATTATCAAGATTTTTTTAAATAAATATTTTGAAAATGGCCTTAGGATTTTAATATGTATTATATTTAAATTCTTTATATCTTCTTATTTAAAAAAAAAATAAAAGAATGATGTTAGTGTTTTGAATTTTTTTGATTGCTGGATATTAAAATATGTGTTAATTAATTTATTTTTACCAAACAAGCTAAAAACTTTCTCGTGATTTAATGTTTGTATATAATTTAGCAAATCACTTACAATATTTTCAATTAGATTTTTTTAATTGAAATTATAGTAATACATTCATAAATAACACTATGCCACAAAAACAAAAAAAATGAACCTCAAAAATGAGATATTTTCTAAACTAAGGGTGATTTTTTAAGAGCTATAGGAAAGTTAAAAAAAAAAACACATAAAATTCAGAAAAATGCATGAAATCTTTATTTGAATCGATATAATTTAATGTTTGAAGATTATTTCATGCAAATGTTGATCGTGACTGCGCCTCAAACGGTCCATCCGCTTAGTCCAATTTTGGCATACTCTTTCCAACATTTCGGCCGGTATCTCATGAATAAATGCTTCAATGTTGTCTTCCAAAGCGTCAATTGAAGCGGGCATCATGAGCTTTAACATAGCCCCACAAAAAATAGTCTAAAGGCGTTAAAGCGCACGATCTAGGCGGCCAATTGACCGGTCCCGAACGTGAAATAAATTGTTCACCGAACTCGCCTCTCTTCAATAAGTCCATTGTTAAGCGTGCTGTGTGGCACAGTCTTGTTGTGGCACCGACCACATGTCATGCAAGTCAAGCTCTTGCATTTTGGGCAAAAAAAAATTGGATATCATCTCACGGTAGCGCTCACCATTCACAGTTACGTTACGATTCGCATCATCTTTGAAGAAGTACGGTCCAATGATGCCACCAGCCCATAAAACGCACCAAACTGTGACTTTTTCTGGATGCATTGGTAGCTCTTGCAATACTTCTGGCTGATCTTCACTCCAAAATCGACAATTCTGCTTATTTACGTATCCATTGAGCCAAAATGGAGCTTCGTCGCTGAACACAAGAAGCGCGCGATGAACTTGCTTAACAGAGCACGCATTTTGGTAATAAAATTCAATAATTTGCAAGCGTTGTTCGTTTGTAAGACGATTCATGGTTAAATTATAGACCAAACTGAAGATGTTTGACAGTGAAACAAAACACGAAACGTGCGTCAGCTGTTTAAACCAGTGTTGCCAAAAAGATAATAGCTAAAAAATCACCCGATAAATTGGGGCTGCTGAACACGAATATAACATTCATTTATTTTTCTCAAGAAGCGAAAATCTTGTTTTTCTGCAGTTCTTTTAGGTATTTCGAAAAATCTCGAGAACGATTCAACTGAATTGTACAAGATGGCAAATTTTGCATAGATATGTCGCTTCTCGTTCATCCCATATGTAAACTGTTTCGATCGGATAAAGATTTCTTGAGCTACAGGACTTTAAACTTGAAAAAATGTGAATATCATTTTTATCAAGCTAATGGGCCTAAATTTCTTCAATGTTAATAAAATTCAATTTTTTATTACAATATTTTGTTCCCGACGTTTCGTCGATTGTTTGTCGACTTTTTCAAATGTGATTTTTGTATGTTTTTGCAAAATTCGTCATTTTAATTTGTTCAAGTAAGGCAATAAAAAAAATATAATAAGCGTAAAATTGTAACCGTCGGACCAAAAATTTAGAAAAAACGGCATATTTAGTGAAACATCCGAATTTGATTTTTTATAAAAAAAATTTTATTATCAATGCTACTAAATATTATGTTTATGTACCTTATTGCGGTTTTAGGTAGTATGCTTTCACTTATCGGTCTAATTCAAGATATCGGATGACTTCATAAGTGCAATGTTGCGTTGACAAAGCATCAAAAAAAAAAGAAACAATGCCCAAATTTTGCAACCGTTATGCAGTGAAGACGGTTACCATTCCATAATGAACTCAAGCCATTGCTTTTAGAAAAGTTGTCTTTTTATGAAGTCAGCCACTGTCCCGTCCCGCCTTTGTTGTTTTAATAACTTTTGAAATTTATAAATTACATTGTGTATTAAAATATGTAAATAATCACTTGATAACTCTTAGTTTGTTTATGGCCTATCTACTAGTGCTGGGATACTTTCGATATTTTCTACTATCGATAGTTCAGATTTCACTATCGATATATCAATATTACTATCGACTAAATAAAGTTCGTTGTTTTTATCACTTTATTGAGCGTATGAGACAGACGTACTCACGTTATTTTAGATGACAGTTTTTAAAAATTGTGAAGCTGATAAGTACATTTCTAAAGGAACCAAAGTAACAGGGACTATAAAATATTTTATTGCAACTTTAGATAATGTTCTAAATTGGATTTGATTCTCAACCCAAAAGGTATTCAATCTAGAGGACTTTTCCTCTAATGGTCGTTCATTGTTTTATCCTGTGCTCGCAATTGCAATTGCATTTTTATTTGATTTTTTTTTACAACATCATAAAACTATCTGACATTTCAGTCCCTATGTAAACATATCAAAATTTCGGCATAAAGGCCTTAAGTTAGTAGAAAAAAAGCACAGCTAAGCAATCCATACCACCTGCCATTCTTGTTGTTTGTATTCATTGCTCGTATTAATAATAGCAAGTAAAAAGAACATTGCGGTAAAAAACTGTGTGTGTATAGCTGCTGTAAGATGTCTTCATAGCTGTATTTTAAATAATAAAAATATCGATATTGATATTTTTCCTATCGATATTTTCGATAGTTTTAAAAAAGTGTCCGAAGAAAGTTGACCAAAATATTTATAACCACCCGGGTGGTTTTGCTGTTACCCGGACAGGTGACGGGTATGGTTTTTGGTGATGTTCTTCCTGGTGATGTTAAGATGCTCAAGGAGTTTACTGTCAGGCAAAATGAATCGGGCAGGTTAGTTGAAAATGACTGGCTGTGTAAAGGATGTACATATGTATGTCGTTTGCAAAACACCGGTTTTCTAAAGCCCAAGTTGGTAGCAGTTTCGGTTACGAAGTCGACCGGAGTCTTATCTGGTATCACGGTAATCAAGTCATCCCTGGGACTACAGTCCTCGCCTGATCAATGTTAATGGAGATTAACGTGGTGGTTGTCTATTGAACCTAATAGACTTTAGCTCGGTGAATACATAGTTACATTGCCGTTACTCATAGAAAAGTAGCAATGTTAGATAGGCTTTGCCTTTAGAATCCTACTGCCGTTGGTACTTCCCGCCACGGCCTAGTCACAGAAAGGGCTAAGAGGCTTTATATTTCCCACTCACTGCAGATAACACCTTGGTTTTAGATCTGCGTGATGGGAACTCACGTAACCACTCGGTATTTTTTTAACGCGCTGTATGAGTTACTTTCAGAGTTTTTTGCAGTACTATAAACCCTTATTAGATTTATTTTGATAAAATTTGTACATACACTGAAAGAATTTTCTTCGCAATACTAACGAATTTTGACATTAATCCCATGAAAAATTGCATTATAAAGGAACCTATGCAGCGCTTCGTTGGATCAATGAAACCTGTTTCATTAAAAGGACTTAATGAAACATTACATTAGATCCATGAATATTATTCATTGGATGAATACTTTCAATAAAGTAAAATTTTTTTTTTTTATTTTTTTTTTTATTTATTTTTTTTCTTTTTTCTTATTTTATTTTACTTTATTTTATTTTTTATTTTTTTTTTCTGTCTGGTGGGATTCGAACATGTAACCTCGGTGCTGATAGACTAGCTCACTACCAGCTAGTCTACCGGGGCAGCGTAGTTTTTGTATAAAAAAACTATGTTTTTTTCTCAATTAAGACCGTAAATATGAGATTAAATTGTCCATAATAACAATAACAACGTTGATTGAAAGTGGATTGAAAGTTTTTGTTTCATTACTATAATGACATTTTTATTGTCATAATGAAAATTTAAATTAATGAAGGCAATTATTGAAATATATTGCTTTTATAAAAAAATATTTTGATTTCATAAATTTAATGGCATACATGTAACATTAGATGTATGAAGTTATTAAATCTTACATTTTTTAAATAACAATTAAACATTTTTTTAAGGAAACTATAATTTTGTGTTAATTTATGAATATAGTTATGTTTGTATATTGTTTTTTTAAGTTCCCAATTAAAATTTTTTGTTTAACTTGGACAACCTTAAGTTTTCATATAGGTATCCAATGAAAATTTTTAACGTAATTACGAAATCTAATGAAGCGATTTTAACGAAAATACTTCATCAAACCTATGAAATTCCATTTAGACAATGAAAATTTTCATTTATCCAAGGAATATAAATGATTCATTAAATATATGAAGCATTTTTCTTTCAGTGTACTTATAAAATTTCAGAAGAAATTGTTTTTTCTATAGGAAAACATGAAAATGAAAAACAATCTTATCAACTATTAAATATTATTGCATCAGCAATTCTAGTTTCAACTTGTTTGAATTTACGTTTTATATAAATAAACTTTTCATGCTTCTCTCTTAACATACATAAATTCTCTTATAATATAATTGTATACACGTGTGTATAAAAATACATATGTACATATATTATACATGTATGTATTTATGTGTGTTAATAAGAAAACGATAATTTAAAAAATTATGTCTGCCTTTATAGGTTTTCGAACTTTAAAAAATTACAAGGTTTTCGAATCACTTAATTATTTTACAAAACTTGTATTAAACTTGCTTTTTTAAAAATCCAATTGATTTTTTTTTTATTTTTATTTTATAATTTTTGTTTTACTGTTTTTTTTATATATTTTTTGTCTTGTTGTCGACATAAATATATGTGCACATTTTAATTTAAAAAGTAATTACATTTAATGTTTATTACAGCATTGCAATTGCAGTTTTGTATTAAAATTAAATACCTATCGCCAGTTGAAACGAATTGTATAGATTATTTCATTTCCTGGCATATGTACAAGCAATTTTAAAATGGTTTTTAGTAGTTGGTTAAATCTTTTGGCACCTCTGCTTACGATATGCACAATAAATTTGTTACGCCATTAAATATTTTGCCAAAAAACATTGTATATTTTGTTCGAGTACATAGCGAAAATACATAAGTTTTAAAAAAATTACGTAGTATTTTCTTAGTTAATTTTATTAATTTTCTTTTTTTCTTTTTTCTTTCTATTTCTATACACTATTAAAAGATCGATGTTAACAAATGCGGAAAATCATCATGTTTTTTTTAACATACTTAAGCAGGGCAAGTTAAAATATGCACGCGAAAAACATAAACTAATATGTACTTTTGATTTAGTTTTATTTGAACAAATCGCACTGATTCCTCTAAAGGGGGTTAACTCAAAATTTATAAATTTTCATTAGAGACAAAAAACTGTTTTCTTTTTATATGAATTCTTATTTTTTTGCAAAATGCTAGAGAAGTTGATCAAAGAATTTCATAGAGCGTCGATATGACCACTGTACATTGATTTCCTGCAAAAAGTAAAAATTTAAAAATTTTGAGTTGATTCTTTTTAGAGGAACCAGTGCGAAATGTTTGTATATTTTATAAATCATGTGTTTTTCAAGTTTTCAAATTGAAATGATATTCGGTTGTCATACAAAACCATAGAATATTTGAAAATATACGTTCAACATCAGTCAATTCTATTGGCGCATACTTAAGTAATATTAGTTCTTATGGATATAGTGTGTTAATATATTCATCGTTTTCGATTTTATTAAAATAAACATGTGTTGTTTTTTAACTTGGCCAACGTTTAAAGACCAAAGACCCACCCATAATGTGCCTGAGCTCGCTTAAACAAGTGTGCGAATACATGTAAAACATACATATGTGAGAAACCATATTGAACGCTAAGTTTTGTGAAATTCTCATTTGCTTAAGCAAAGTGTGAAACTTATCGCAGATTACGTATGGGATCAGATGTTTTTTGATTTTGTTTTTGGTATTTTTTATTGCAATTGACAGGCTTTTTAATAAAATTATTCAATAAATATTTTATTCATAATATTTTGAAATTTTTCTTTGACGTCTTCTATGACAAATAAACTTTCATGTAAATCACGGAAAACAGAACAAACAATAAACTCTTAAACTTCGTGGGTTATCTTTCACCATACCAACATAAAAGTCTTTTTTTGGTTTCTTTGGCATTTTTAAATAAATCACTATCAAAAACAAAACATCAAAAATTGTTCAAAAATATCCTTTTCACACTTGCATTAATTTATTGCCACTTTTCTAGTGATGACAACAAAATAATCGAAAAATTTAGAATGGATTACAATCACAATTATTGTGTTTGGCGTATTTAAAATACGCCTACGACTGTTTGGTAATAGATTAAAGGAAAAAAGTTCACGTTCTCTTTAATCTATTACCAAACTGTCGTAGGCGTATTTAAAATACGCCAAACACAATATGGGTGAATGAGACTTTTAGCTCTTCAACAACTTCGCAAATTGATGGTAGATGTTAGATGTTGGCAAGTGTGAAAAGGCTATAACCCTATATTTTAGAAAAATTTCGGTATAGGAAAATGCATATGAAAGAAAAGGACCGATATACATATATTTACATATTTTGTAATTGCAACAGATTGACTCAAAAGCAATTCTTTTCTTAAAAACGGCTGCCAACCTGCGCAATATGCAAATTTATGCAAAGCATATACTTTTGCAAATGCATATTTTTAATGCAAAAAGCATTACAAACTTGCCCTGCACATAAGCAAATATGTATGTATGTATGTACATTAGGGGCTTCAAAAAACATTTTCTTTTTGAAGTGCTATCATCTCAAGTATAAAAAAATCTCCAAGAAGATCAAATCCATATTTTGATTCTACGCGACGCTCAACGACTTTAAGGTTTTCAATATAAAATTTTCGATAAAAACCCTCTTGTATGATTTTTTCACAAACTTATCGGGTAAAAAGTTCTTAGGCTGTGCTTTTGAGATGTAAATTAAGTTTAAACTTAGTTTTACGTAGTCCGAAACTCAGTTTTTTCCGACGAAATGTTATTTTGTTTTACTTTATCATTTAAGATCAACATTAAAAGCAAAACTACCCTGTTCCGTAAAATTTGTTTATACAAACCTGATAATGGCGGCACAAATCTGTTTTCAGATTAACTAAACCTAGTTTAACTGAGATCTCAAAATCCCAGCCTTAGACTTTGAATACTAGCTATTTTTATGCCTACTATTAACTTTTAAGATGATAACAAAAAAAAAAACACTTTTTTTGTGAATCCCTAATGAACATATCTTAAGCAATTTTATGTAAATATCTTATTTACTTATTACACACACACATATGTACATATCTGGCTAAGTATGACATTGACTCTGAAATTTTAAATACTTTTATATTGTACATACATACCTGCTTGTCTGTTTGCCTGTTATTTGAATTTTGTAAATAAGTTTTTTTTTTTACTTTTTATTCTTAAGATTTTCTTTTATTAGTTAGTTAGTTAGCTAACTCACTACCGGCCATTTTGATGGTTTCCTTACATAGAAATTTTTTAAGTTTTGCTTTTTGTTTTAAAAAAAGTTTCAGGCATTTTTTAGGTTTTCATTGACAAACAAACTGTCACATCTGCTTTTTTGTATTGCATTGATCATAAATCCGTAATGACAATTGTTATATAAAGAGATTATTTTTTCTTTTTTTTGTTAAACTTATAAACTCAAACTTGCATTATTCTTATAATAAGTTTTATAAAGAAACATTTCTCTCATGCAATTTCCTTGTTGTGTTTATGCAATTTTACAGACATTTAACCATAGAACATAGAATTTGACTAGAATAGAAAGAAGGAGAAAAAAGAATACAGCTAAAGGGTACTCTACCCTATCACACAAGTCTTACGTATTTTGAGGAAAATACAACCCTGCCATTATAAGTTGTTTTAGTAATTACAATAATAAGATCAGAGTTATGTTTTTTTTTGACAGCTGAGTTTGGTTTTTATGCCATAGAATAGAAAGAGAAACGAAATTAAAATATTTCTCTTAAAATTAAATGCGTGTTCTATTACAACAACAATATAAATACACAAAACACAGTTATAGCCTATTTACATTACAACTAAGGCCCCTATTACGGTTTACAACTCAACTCAATTGAGTTGAGTTCCCATACAAAACAAAATCAACTTCGTGACTACATTATGACGAACACTGATCGGTAGATTTGTTGAAAACACAAACGCTAATAATGTTTGTGTACCAAGTCATTAAAAAAATAACGTTTCTCTGTTTGTGTTCTTCGAACACAAAAATAATACTGTTCTTATCCAACTGAACAAAAAGATGAAAACATTTAATTGCGTTCTGTTTTTTTTTTGTAAACCACAAACATAGAACATTAAAATATAATGTATGTCTACAGAACTACTACAATTTTTCCATTTTACAACGAAGAACAGAACACTATAAAATAAAAGTTACTTCCTTAAAAATAGCTACGAACGGTATAAAGGGTTGTGTTCTTCTACACAAACACTAAAAAAATAAATATCGTGTCTGCGTGTGTAAGCCGTACGCTAAATAATGTTCTGCTGAAACACTGCTAAAAACCCCTTCCTACACAAGAAACAAATTAAATTTTAATAAAAAAACTTTATGATTTTGAGGATAAAGTAAAAAATGGAAAATAAAAATAATATTGAAAAAATAAATGAAGAAGATTATAAATAAATGGTAATGCAAATTTATCAATGCCTATTTCTTTATACGCACGTACATATGTATGCATGTAACTTTTAATCAGCTGTTTTTGTTATGCAAACAAAATCGCGCTAGTGTCAAAAAAGCACAATCTCAACGCATTACATTTGAGGAAGATTTGAAATCAAATCTACTAGATTTTGTTGTAATGTAAACGGCCTATTAGGTTTTTTTCTCTGTCTCTCTATTCTAGTCGTTTTCTATGCTTTCAACATTCATAAGTGGCGTCCGAAATTGCTAACTATTGACAGTGCAAAAATGCTCTTCTCGTTGAGAGAATCCCATCCACAATTTATTTGTTTACTCTCTATTCAAAGATACATTTTGGTGCAAAAACATTATTGCTAGCTTTTTTTATTAGATTTTATAAAAAGAAAAATAATTTTTTTTTAAATTTTTGATTGAAAGATTTTGTTTTTAATTCACAAGCATTCACAAGGCAACACGTTCGTTTTAAGAGTGAGGTTTGCTGTAGTAGTATCTACCTATTGGATGCACGTCGATTTGTATAGAAAATAATAATAGAAAAAATTAAATCAGTGTATCATCAACGGCTATAATGTCTATTACGTGATTTTAAAATCGTATTTAATAGTTAACTTTGTTACATGTAGAAAATTACAAGCTCGTAGATAAATACACAAATTTTGCAACAATAATCATAATAAAAGTTGGAAAGTCAAGAGTCTATAATTAAAAGACAGTTTACAAAACGATAAGAACGAAAAAATATAAACATTAAAAAACAAAATGCTAATACAAATATTACAAGATGAGGATGAGCCTGTATGTATGCTTTAATAGTTCCGTGTTTAGTTAATGTTAAATTTCATATTATAAATTATTAAAATCCGTTAGAATATAGTTTTCGAAATAAACTAATAATTTTTGTTATTTATTTAATTTTAGTACCTCGATATTGGTGAGGATATGAACGTACCTGATGATTTTACAGCAACAGAATTACAAAGTGGCATGTGGTGGCGTCATTTGGCAGCTGGTGGTGTTGCTGGTGCTGTGTCCCGTACATGCACTGCTCCCTTAGATAGAATAAAAGTGTTTTTGCAGGTTACTATTTAAATAAATTATTTGTAAATATGAACTATTAATGGAAATATATACTTCTTTGTTATTGTGTAGGTTCAAACACACAAGACAGGAATCTCAGATTGTTTAAGATATATGCTTAAAGAAGGTGGCTACCGTAGTATGTGGAGGGGTAATGGAATTAATGTTTTAAAGATTGCCCCCGAATCAGCTATTAAATTTGCTGCCTATGAGAAAATCAAGCGACTGATACGTGGCGACGATAAACGACAAATGACAATTGGTGAACGTTTTATGGCTGGTGCTGCAGCCGGTGGCATTTCACAGACCGCTATCTATCCTATGGAAGTACTGAAGACCCGTTTGGCTTTGCGCAAAACTGGCCAATACAGAGGTATTTTAGATGCGGCAAAAAAGATTTACATCCATGAAGGTATACGCAGCTTTTATCGTGGTTACATTCCAAACATGTTGGGCATTATACCATATGCGGGCATTGACTTGGCCGTCTATGAAACTCTAAAAAAAAATTATTTAAGTAGTCACAACACAGAACAACCCAGTTTCCTAGTATTACTAGCGTGTGGCAGTGCATCCTCGACATTAGGTCAAGTGTGTTCATATCCTTTGGCTTTGGTGAGGACGCGACTACAAGCTCAAGGTAATTATTTTGATTTTTTTTCTTAAGTTCTTTTCTTTGACATTTTTATTGACATTTACAGTCGTGCTTAAATCTAAACAAGTAGAATTGCCTATGGGAGGCATACCCCTGAAACAAGCTGGTGCAGGCAATGATGACAACATGTTCGGTGTTTTTCGCAAAATTTTACGAACCGAAGGCATTTGTGGGCTTTACCGTGGCATAACTCCAAATTTCATAAAAGTCTTACCAGCCGTTTCCATTAGTTATGTCGTTTATGAATACTCGAGCAGATGTTTGGGTGTAAATATGACATGATGTGTTTTCTTCATCAACATCATGATTTATATGACTTGCTACATCCGAACAAACATACAAATAAATCAGCAGCTGTGCTTGCTCTCTTTTTCTTCGCATACTCTTTCCATTCTGTCAATATACCTTTGCTCCTCAACCATCCTCAACCTAACCTTACAACTTTACTGTAATCTTAACATATAACAATTAAAATTAATTTAGTTTAAATTATTCTTATTCTAATTGTAATACTATATTTTTGTTTGTATTGTATTTGTTAGTAATGTTTTTTAATGAATGCAAAAGCAGAATTGAAGAAAGTAATTGAGTGAATGCAAGAAAAAGAAAGTTTATTTAATGCCAAGAAACAGCTAATGAAATTTTTAAAGAAAAATAAACTTTCCTAAGTGATACTATTGCTAATATTTACATATATAATTAAAAAAAAAATCAATAAAAATAATATTAAAGCAAACAATAAAATGAAAAACTAGATATTAAACATAACCTAAAATAACAAACCTAAATATACATATTTATTGAGATGCTAAAGAAAAGTTATAAGTTTTTTTTTTATTGTATTTAAATTAAATAGATTTTCTTTAATTTATTTATAATAAATAGATAACTGCTTTAAACTTTGACCTCTTTTATGATAATGAAATTACAACTTTTTGTTTTTTTATATATAAATAGAACTTTAATTTTTGTATAGTTTTTAAATACTTGTAAAGTTAATTTATCTTAATATGAAAAAAATATAAATAGCAAATTTTTTAAAAATTAAATACAAACAAAAAGTTGACTTCTTATTTATCCGTACTAAATTAAAAAATTTGATTTAAAAAAGAAAAACAAATATGTACACTAAAAAATTATTCAACAAAACAAAAAACTACTACATTTATGAGGCTGAAAAAGGGGTTTGTAGCTTTGTTAATTTAGATTTTAATTTATTTTTGATAATAAAAGAAAAAAACCAAAACGAGATAAAAACTTAAAGTTAACTTTAAAACAAAACACAATTGATAAAAAGGAAACTCTCAACGATATTTTAATTATGTTCAAATAAAATAAATTTGTCTATATTTGTTTATTAGCCTCATCAATAATCAATACATATTACATGAACAAATATATACGTACGTATGTATGAAATATTTAGGTCTATTACAGAAATTAATTCTGATCGAAAGTAGAGGTAATTAAAAAGCCAAAACCATTTCGATCGGTATATCTGACAGATAATTGAAAATTAAATACTATAAAATTGAATAAACATGCATACATACATACATATGTATGTAAATTTAATTGAAGAAATACTTAATTAAAAATATTATATAAAATAATTAACATATTTTTTATATAAAACAGTTATAGCAAAACAAAAAAAAAAAAAAAAAAAAAATTTTTTTTTCTCTTTCAAATGAAGAAAATACAATGCAAAATTTTTTTACTAAATATTTTACTTTTTATAAAAGCGTTTACTTTGAAAAATTCATTTTCAAATATATATAAATTTTTCTTTCAGTGTCTTTTTTGTTGTTGATATAACTTAAAAAGTTGAAACGAAAGTATATTAATATGTAATTAAATAAAACGAGAACAAAAAACAAATATTAATTATTAAATGCCTTTATTTAATCCGTAAAATATTTATTTAAAATTCAAAACTAAATATGAAAAAAGAAAATAAATTTTCTCCTTAAATTCAATAAAATATTTAAATATACATTAACATACTGCGTTTCATTTGTTGGTTGGTTCGGTAGTAAAAAGGTTTAACCAGTTTATCATCCATCCATCAGTTATACCGCGCATTACTTTGAATACCATTGGCTTTTTGGTGCAGCATATCGGTATATGAAACTATGTGTTCTTTACATCTATTTTAGAAAATATTACGGCAAATATTAATTTTTATTAATATTAGTTTATGATTTTGTGGTTATTTTTGGCCTTATTCTTAGAAATCTACAAAAAAAAAAAAAAAGATTTTCCGATTATTAATACAAGCCAACTAAAGTCGCTTTAAAGCAGAGTTCTGCAAAACAACGCACATGTGCGAATGCTCTCACACAAATAAAGAGATCATGAGAAAAGAATGTGTATTTTTACCAGATAACGACTGTTGTCAGAAATTTTTTCTAATAAATCTGAAAAATTGGGAAATTACAAAACTTTATTTTGAGGCTGATTTGTTTTTATTTTCGGATTCATACAACAAACCAAAAAAAAAAAAAAAAATAAAGCTGATATTTAACATTTTTCTGGTACATTGAATTTAAAAGTTAATATGTATTACAAAAGAGAAATAACAATATATGTATATGTATCCAAATACATTGTACATTAGACTGACAAAAAAAGTTAAAGTTGTACCGTACCGCCCTAAAAATTAACTTTTAAACTTTTTATGTTGATTCCCAAAATATTTTGGCTGTACCAATAAGCTCACCTTAACCGTGTTAAAAAAGAGACCAAAAATGGTAATTTTCATGAATAAAAAGTTCGGAATTTTTTTTGTCCAATGAATGACCAAATATAATATATATTTAGGAATTCTTTGATTCTGCATTAAACAATTTTAAAAATCTAACCACAGACTCAAGATAGCGAGATGTTTATGTCATTTGTTTGATGGTTTTCAATTCGAATGCAATGGAAATTAAAATATCTTAACCATTTTTGTCCAATTTATATTTCCAATACGTCGTGGGAAAGGTGTTGACCACCGCTTGAGATTTTAGTCAAACATCCAACTCTTCATTCAATAAAATATTTGGATTTATTCCTTTTAAACGTTATAATTGATCTCCAAAAAATCCAATCTTGGTCCAAAGGATCAATATAAAAGTATTTACAATTTCTTCAATTTTAAAAAATTTGCAATTTGACGGCAAAAATCTGCAAATCTCACTTCGTCATTTTTGCAACGAAAAATCAGCAAAATGCAGAGAAATCTGCACTTCTGGCAACAGTGTAGATAACACTGAACAAACAAAAACAATTACGCTCAAAAATAAACAACCAAGGGAAACAAGAAATGTGAATGTATGTGTTTGGCGGACTCTGTTTTAAGTCAAAAGGAATCCCACAACTCTCAAAAAATTTCCGAAAATCCCCAAAAATAAGTTTTAAAGTTTTTAGGTGCGATTTTCACAACCTAAAACTTTCGAATTTCCAAAAAATTGCAAATTTGCATTTGAATATTTTACGGCCATATTCTGACAATCGCACGATTTGAAATCGCAAAACTCCAGATTTATTTTATTCAGCCCAATTATGAATAAAAATTCCCCGGGAGTTTTCTCTCTTCTCTCATTTTTCCTATGTAAATTCAATTGTAAAAATGAGAAAAGGGAAAAAACTCCCGGGAAAATTGTATTCATAATTGGGCTAAATGTGTTCTTGAACTCTTGCGTTTAGCTTGCGATCTGTCATAGTTTTTTACGTATATTCTAGTTCTCTTTTGCAATTTGAAGTCGCCAAACTTCTTGCTATTGCGATTTACAGAACACCTAATTTGCGATTTTAAGTCAGAATCACCAACGTTAAGCGTTTTGCGATTGTCAGAACATGCCCGTTAGATACCATACGAATGTGATGCAATTTTTATTTCCATATTAAAAGACAGATTGGATAAAAAACAAGTTCCAAATTACAGGTTTTACCCGTTTACTCCCTAAAAGGGCCGAATTTTAAAAAAAGTACCAGACACCCGTTCGCTTAACTTTTTAATGAACAAAAATAAGTATTTTTTTTTTTTTTTTTTTTTAGTTTTTTACTTTATTTTTCTTTATTTTATTTTACAAATTTGTACATTTGCCTCAGCGTCAAATGACATTATTGAGGCGAGTTGGCATAAAATTATTTAAAACTAATAAATTAATTAACTAATTAAGTGTATGAGATCAAAAAAAAAAAAGGAAAAAAAATGTTTATTATATGCAGTTTTACAATTTCTCTTTAAAGGTGTTCAATTAATTAAAAGCATTTCAAGACTTTGTAATAAATGTTTTTTTATACTTGACTTAAAAATTGATATTCTTTGTATATCTTTTAAGTTTTGAGGCAAATTGTTAAATTCTAATCCACCAACATACTCAATTCTTTGCTTCGTTGTTTCTAATCTGCATCTTGTAACTCTTAAATTAGAACAGTTTCTAGTGTTAAATCTGGCTTGATTCCTTTGAAAAGTAATTGTGTTGTGCCCAATATTCCGTAATGATTTAAAAACAAATACCAATACAGTACTTTTCGTTTATAGTCACTACGCTTATAGTCACATTAGCGATATATTCCATTTTATCTGTTTATTTTTTCGCTATAAGTTAATTTAATATAAAGTATTTACGTTATAGTCCATTAACGATATAAGCACATTTGCCATATATGCCATTTATCAACAGTAGTCAAAGGGAAAAATTAAAGCAAATTAATAGCGTTATAGTCACATTAGCAAAATTTACTAAATTCTTTTTAGTTTTTGAATCAAAAATCCATCCAAAGTATGAATGAATTAAATCATTTAATTTTTGTCATCAACTCTCTACTCGTAAAAAATTCGTTTTTGCCGTTGGTATCAGTTATGAAATATGTTGTTATTATTTTAACTATTTTTTATACAGTATGCATCTCTGTTGTTAAACCGTAAGCCTGATGTCGGTGTAATTCAATTTGAATTTTATATCTCCTTTATTCACATAACTTGATTATATTCGAATTCGGTTATATGCGGCATAGTGGCATATATGTGAATAAGACTTATAGTCACATTAGCGATATAGTCCACGTTATGGTTGCAACTAAAGGAAGTGACTATAAGCGAAAAGTACTGTAGCTGCATTTTATATAGTCCTCTTATGGGTAAAATGTTCTTTGCTACTTCTTGGTATAAGGACAATGTTGAATGCAGTAACGGTAAATTAAATACATTTTTTAATGCCATATTCTGAACTCGCTGCAAGGATTCAAGTTCCGTGGTATTTTTACACCCATATACTACTACCAAATAGTTCAGATGACTTTGCACTAAAGCCTGATAAAGCATTAATTTTGTCTGCTCATTAAATTTGTTTTTAAACTTATATAACACACCAATAACAGCTGATATTTTCGACTTTAGCTCCTCCACATGTATATTCCATGACAAATTACATTGCAAATTGATTCCCAAATACCTTATTGATTGGCTTTCAAAGACTTCATTACCATTTACAAAAATACTAAAACTTCCATCATTGTTACTTAAATGAGGTCGAAACCTGAGGAGTTTGGTTTTTGTCGCATTTATAATTAATTTGTTAAGTCTTGAATATTCAAAGATTAAGGCTGCATCTCTTTCCGTATAGGCTTTTAGTACAGTTTCATGTTTGTATGGATAAAGCACAGAAATATCATCTGCGTACATATAAACTTTTCCAAACAGTCCAAGATTATTAATATCATTTACATATATAGTGAATAAAAGCGGGCCCAAAACACTACCCTGTGGCACACCATGTTCAACGACACCAAGAAAACTTTTACAACCATTTAATTCCACATACTGCTTCCTGTTGTACAGGTAACTTTTAAATAGACATAATTCACTGCCTAAAATTCCATAATACTGCAACTTTTGAGTCATAATTTCATGATCTACGATATCAAAAGCTTTAGAAAAATCATAGAAAATTCCACCCACACCGCAAAAGCCTTGATCTAATCCTTGACAGATGTAGTTTACGACATTCACAACAGCATTGTCCGTCCCACTCCCCTTTCTAAACCCATATTGACAATCATAAAGCAGTTTATTAGTTTCTGGGTATTTCAACAGCTGATTGTGTATTAACTTCTCAAAAACTTTATCGATAATAGGTAGGGTTTTTTCCCGGGATTTCCCGTCCCGGGAATTCCCGGGAATTTCAATAATTATATTTCCCGCTTTCCCGGGATTTTTCATGCGGGATCCCGGGAAATAAAAAATTCCTCATAGTTTAAGAAAACAGCTATTTATACTTTGAAATTTAGTTTTCTATGCTCTTAAAATAAGCATCTGTGGATGGGTTGTCGATTAGATCAATTACAAGAAGTGAGTACATACGTAAATCAATGTCTCCTGATGCAATAAATCTACTTAAAACAGAATAGGCAGTGCAACAGTTGATAATAAATAAATTTAGTGAAGTGAAAAGTTAATAAGAACATTAATTCAAAATAAGATGCAGGTCGTAAAGTTTAGTTGTCCATGGACAAGTCTTTAAAATAGCATATACCTAAACATATAGCTCCTTTATTGTAACATAGTCATATCTACAAAAACAAATGAACTTGGCAAAATGCGATTAAAGTTTTCAAAATGTACCGATTTAAAGATATATTTTGCTATAATTTCGGTTCAGTTTGAGATAAAATACGAGAAGGCATGAAGGAACCTTTGCTTACATAACTTACAAATTTTTGATTTTTTGAGATATGACTATGTTGCAATGAAGGAGCGATATGTTTGTTAGGTGATAAACAAAAATTTTTTTTCAATTTGTGTTGGTGCGGGGAAACCGAAATAAAAAAAAATTTGGAAACTCGTGTAAGATACTACAACATACAATTTGAAAAACACATTGTCCTAAAGATTACAGATAGACCTAATGAAATGAAAAGGATTGTAAGAGGTTGATGCTATTTTTTGCATGAACCTTGACATACATTTGACTGATATAGACGTTGTTTATAAAAAGAAATGCTTCTTATTGTGAATCAAAAGCCTTCTACAACGGTGCACTTTTAACTATTTATCCAACCTCGGTAAAAAAATGAACGAAATTTTTCGGAAACATGGTAATTAGTAAATAAAATAATCAATATACTTTTTGACGACTTACTAAGTGCTTTGAATGTGTCAGAAAGTTATTTCCTAAGCCGTTAAAAAATTTCAATATATTTATTTAAAATATTTTATCTATTTTATGAATTAACTTTTGGATCTCATATCTTGAGTACCTCAATTTGTTTTTGTTTTTATTATTGTTTTATGAATTAAATTGTTATGTTTATCTTAATTTTTTATCTTGTATCTAGAGCATAATAATAATACGGAATTTACATATAAAACCGTAAGGCAATAATAATTCAAGTTCCTCTTTTAATCTTCATTTAATTTTGTAGTATTTAAGGATTTCTTTTATTTAATTTACTGTGTATTATTTATATGGAGCGGGATCCCGGGATCCCGGGAAATTCAAAAAAATGTCCCGCTTTCCCGGGAATCGAAAAACTCCGGGAAAAAAAAACTCTAATAATAGGTAACAAAGAAATAGATCTGTATTTATCTACACTATGTGCATGTATTTCTTTCGGTATTGGAACAATCTTTGATATTTTCAAAATATTCGGATATTCTGCTGTTTCAATAATACGATTAAAAATTTTCACCAAATGAGGTGAGATTTCATCACTACATTCGATTAGTACTTTTAGTACATTTAACAGCATCATCTGTTATCAGCTCATCATTAGAATCTATTAAATTAACTTGGACTTTATCACTTCTACCTAAAGTTTCATTCAGAAACCTCCAACATTTTTTAGGATCGTGCTGGGTATTGCTAATATTATGAAAATAATAATTGTTCATAGAATCACGACATGCCGACTTTATTACTTTGCTTATTCTTTTTAATATATTTTGTATATATGAATTTTTTGGTCTTCTTCTTCTTTGCTTTAACAAATTTTTCTTAAACAAAATTAGGTTTTGCAAGTCTTCATTCATCCATGGCGCTATTTCATCTATTAATATTTTCCTCCTTTTCCTTACAACCATAATAAGCATTTGAAAGGCATTCTATTAATCTAGAAGTGTCAACCGAAGGATTCCCAGTATGCAGATTTGATTCATGCTGTTGAAAAAAATGTTTAAACTTATTGTAATCACAAAATTTCTGAATAATTTCAAAATGTTTGGGACTTTGAACATTACTTTTGATTCGACAAGACACCATATTATGATCTGATAGATCACACTCAACAGAATCAATAAACAACCCATTCGAAAGGTTACTAAATACATTATCAATAGAAGTTGCAGAGGCTGGACGGGTTACCAAGCTATGGCAGTTTTTAAAATCAAAATGTAGCAGTAAATTCGAAATATCAGCTGATACTGCGCCATTAGAAAAGTCTACATTTGAATCACCAACAATAATGCAATAACTACGGCCATATAAACTCACAAAATTTTCCAAAATATCAGAAAAAGTATTTATATCACATTTTTGAGATCTATAAAACGATATTACTTTGAGTGGGATCCCATTTATTTTATAATTGTGCAAAGATATTACGATAGAATCACAAAAATGTTTACTTTCACAAACTTCTACAGTATATGGAAAATTTTCACGAACGTAAATGGAAGTACCTACATAACCATCATCTCTACAGCAATGAACACAATTATATCCAGGAATACGATAAATTTGCACTATTTTGGAATTAAACCACGTCTCCTGAACAGCAATTATGTTGGGTAGTTGGGGAAAACTAGCAATTAGTGTTTTAAATCTATTAAATTTACTTATTGATGAAATGCTTCTAATATTTACAGAAATTATATTTAAATACGAAAATGTTTGGTTTTTTAAATGATTTAAAAAATTATCAAAATCAAAAAAGTATTTATTATTTATCATAATTGAGAAAAAAAATTTTATATTTAAAACTTTTTAAATAAAATTTAAAATTAAAAGTTATACTTAATTTAATTTGGAGATAAAAATGCTGCCTGATTATCTTCGCCATCAGAATCATCAGCACCAACGGTAACTCGATTCATCGATCTGCGTTTAGGTCTCAAAGTTGCAGCTTCAGACATAATTTTATCAACTTCATCTTCATTATTAATGTGTCTCGGCTTCGATATTTCATTCCTCTTTACATATACTCTGGCACCAGAAGTATAAACAGAGCAATAGCCAATAGTTTTTAAAGTCTTAGCATAGTTGAAGAGACTAAGAGTTTCTTTACTTAAATAATCGTTTATATAAACAGATTTTGTAGATTCAATTTCCTTTAGTTTAGATTTCGAATGCATAAGTTTGTCTTTTTCACGCTTGTTGTTAAATTTTACAACCATTGTTTTCTTATTATCACAATCATTTTTTCCATTTTTAAAGAAATAGGCCTCTTCTATACTCTCTTCCTTCATATCTATGCCAATTTTACCCGATAGATCTAAAACAGTATCAAAATAGTTCCAGTTTAATTAAACAAATACCAGTTAGAGAACAAAAAGTACCAAAAAAATTTTTCTTGCAGATTTTAATTCACTCAGGACTTCCATGTTAAATTTTATGTTTATAGGTCCAATTTTAATGGCAATTCAAAATGTACAATTTTAAGAAGAAAAAAGTACCAAAAAGTTCCTTCTTATAGATTCTCACTCACTCAGGACCTTGCATGTTTAATTTTATATTTTTAGGTTCCAAATTACGATAATTAAAAAACTTACCTGTTGTTGAACGAAAAAGTACCAAAAATCTCTCCCTTACAGATTTTTATTGACTCCGGACCTTGCTTGTATAATTTTATGTTTCTAGGTTCAATGTTAACGAATATTCAAAAAGTACCAGTTAAAGAACAAAGCAGCAGCGTTTAAAAACTGCAGTCAAAGTAGAAAAACTGCCATTTCTTCCACTACTTCAGTTGTCATCGGCCACAAAAAAAAAAAAAATAGCTTTTACTTCTAAAACCCTGCAAAAAAGTACCAAAAATCCCCCTACAGATTCTCATTCGCTCAGATCATTGCATATTTTTAAATTTTGGTTTTTATGTATGTCAATTTTAACGAAAATTTAGAAACGTGCCAGTTTTAAAACGAAAAAGTACCAAAAAGATCCCTCATGTTAATTTTATGTTTCTAGGTCCAATATAAACGATAATAAAAAAGTAAAAGCTGTAGGACGAAAAAATACAAAAACAAAAAAAAAAAAAAAAAAAACAAAACAAAAATAGGTACGATTTCGAAAAAGTATCAAATTTGAATTTTTTAGATAAAATTCGAAAGTGAAATAATCTTTATTTCTATTGTTATTGCTTTTAAAGATAGATAGGGTGACAAAATAGTACCGAAATATAGGTTTTACCCGTTTACTCCCTAAAAGCGCCGAATTGCAAAATAGTACACCTGCCCGCTTATTTTTGCAAATAACAACCATACATCTTTTTAGTTTTGGAGATATATATTATATTTGTTTCTTTTACTCCCCTGGGGAGCATAGGGCCGCAACAAGTTGATTCCAATGATCTCGATCATTAGCGCAATGTTTGACTTCGTTCCACTGTAGTCGCAGCTTGGAGAGTTGGGTTATGATTTGGCGTTTCCAGGTGTGTGATGGTCGTCCAATGCGCCTGCTTCCCTGGGGGTTCCAGTCTATGGCCTACTTAGTGACATCGTCTAATGGATTGCGGAGAGTGTGTCCACGCCAACCCCATTTGCGTTTTCTTATTTTTTATTTTATTTTTTCTATTTTATTTATTTCAGTAACCTAGCCTATTGGCCATAATCGGCTTACAAAATTCTACTTAATAATAGAAAACAAATTTTAAAGAAATTAAAAAATCAAAAAGTAATTTCAATTTTGGGAATACAAAATTTTAATTTCAAAAGATTTTGTTATTCGTGCTTAATTCCCAGTTTTTATTCTTGATAAAAACACTTGAAATTTATTGTTGATGGGATAAGCTATTCCTATGCATTTCACTGGCTGCTTAGGCCAGATCATCAGGAAACTTCATCCATAAAGATTTTAGAAAAACTAAAGATATTAAACCAAATAAAACTGTAAAACGTATAAGACTTATAGCAACAGTTCTACTTGTAATAATATCAATGTTTAAACAAAACACATCAACAATAAAAAAGTGGGATTATCTCATCTTACATTCCCCACTACAATTAGTTGAAATTCTCTCAACATAAATTGTAGTTGTAAGTAGGTTAAGAAAAACAAAAGAAAAAATAACAACAACTTACAAAAGATGTTGTCAATTAAGTGTTTTTAAGGCCGTGCACTTGCCTGTTTATAATTACTTTTTGATTATAAACAGGCAAGTGCACGGCCTTAAAAACACTTAATTGACAACATCTTTTGTAATTTGTTGTTATTTTTTATTTTGTTTTTCTTAACCTACTTACAACTACAATTTATGTTGAGAGAATTTCAACTTATTGTAGTGGGGAATGTAAGATGAGATAATCCCACTTTTTTATTGTTGATGTGTTTTGTTTAAACTTTGATATTATTACAAGTAGAACTGTTGCTATAAGTCTTATACGTTTTACAGTTTTATTTGGTTTAATATCTTTAGTTTTTCTAAAATCTTTATGGATGAAGTTTCCTGATGATCTGGCCTAAGCAACCAGTGAAATGCATAGGAATAGCTTATCCCATCAACAATAAATTTCAAGTGTTTTTATCAAGAATAAAAACTGGGAATTAAGCACGAATAACAAAATCTTTTGAAATTGAAATTAAAAAATTTTAAATCAAATTGGTACATAGTACATACAACAAAAAAATAAATTATAAATTATAGTAGAAAAAAAAAAATTTTAAATAATAGAAATAACATTTAATAATAAATTCTTAACTAAAAGGCCAATCAAATCGCACAAAAATTAAAAGCAAAACCCAACAATTCCAAAAAAATCTAAAATACATAAGGCTATTAATTAAAATGTGAGACAAAAGTCCTACTATGTATACCTCAGGGATCTTACTTACGGGTTCCATTAATCAGATAGGAACAGCATTTACTTTAAACAGACAATGCAGAAAACTCACGATAGAGTTTAACCTTAAAAACATCAGGGGATACATTAAATACCCTCAAAGAGCCTGGCAACTTATTATATAACCGAGCCACTCTTACATAAAATGAACGCTCTAAAACTAAAGTTAATCTTGGTATTACCAACTGCTTATTTCTGTTAGATCTACCAAATTCAAACAAATCAACCAAATATTTAGGCGTCAGCAACTTATATGACTTGTAAAAATGCAATAACGTCCTAAATTTTACTAAATCCTCAAATGAAAAACAAAAATCGTACAACATACAAAGAAACATGCCGACATAATCTAAGAGAAAACAAATATTTTATTACGCTATTGAACACCAGCCTTATCTTTTTCAAAACATATGCCCACGTTCCCGAGTACACTTCCAAGGCATAAAGAAATAATGGCATAATAAGGCTCAATTGCTTGCTGGTTGGTATCTGACCAGAGTTGGGCATTTTATATTAAGGAGGGCCAGTTGTAAGGATTATAATATCAGTTAACTTATAAAATAATTTTCTATAGTAACCACAGTGCTATATACTGCAGTTGTAAATGAGCGAAAGCTTTTGATAATCCATTACTATACACGTTTTCAAAGACTTTTATCTCAGCTGAACTTATAAGCTGTACCTATGTACATTGCATACGTAAATTCCCGCTATGCGTCTGAATTCCACTCAAATTTTTTTGTTACTTTGTTAAACGTTGAGTCGTTTTTTTTACTACCTATGTAAATGTTAAAATTATTTTACAACTTTTAATTTAGCGTGGTCAGTGATTCAGTAAAGACCGCTGATATAATCATATTTCTACCTATATCTTGCTAATACAAAGTGTTACATAAGTACAACGTGGTTACCAAAATCTGAACTTGATATTAATATTGTATTACAGTTATTAATTTTGTTTAATCTCGGATAAAAAAAAAAAAAAAAAAAAAAAAAAAAAAAGGAAAAAGGGAAAACGAAGTGGCAGTAAGTCTAGATCAGAATTAGTATTAATAAGAAAGGGAACCGACCTCTCCTTTCCAAATAAATAATTCCAGGGCCAGCAGAAAAGGTGTGTTTGACGGTGGATTTAGAGAGAAGGGGCATATCCCAGGAGTATCCCTACGCCCAAAAACGAAGTTTGGCTCCTGGACTTCATATCCTGGAGCACATACCTAACTCGTTCACCTTCCGTTAAGATTTTTCTTATGCACTCATATTGGCCAAACGGTATAACGCCGCTCTTTTATTTTTGGAAGGAAAAGTAAGAAAAGTCCTGGTCCCACTATAATATCTCGGGACGAAGAGGAACGAACCAGGGGATAGTATAGTAACCCATCCCCCCCTAGAAAGAGGAGAAATTCCAGATCAACGTAAATAATTTCTGAAAATAATAGAGAGAATAAAAAAAAAAGTCAAGTTGGTTTCATTTGATCGGCTACTTGCTGAAACGCGTGGTTTATAAAGGTGGCAATTAGATTTAAATAATATTAATCTATAAAGAAAATTTTTTTTTTCAAATAGAATATTTCATCATCTTCCGGAGAACTGGCCAGCCGAAGGAAAACAAGAGGTACTGAATATAATTATAATGTAAGTCAAAATCCATTTTTTTAATATTATTAATTTCTTTTGCCAATTATATACCCTCGCCCTGATGTATTTACATTTTACTTGTACTCAATTCTTTTTACTATTTTCATTCATTATTTTCGTCGCAAAACTTTTGCAACCTCCATATACTATATTTTGGAGTTCATTGATAATTAATTTCTTGTATATTATAATTGTTCATTCATAAGAATTTTTTTTTTCTCGTTGTTGTTGTTAACGGTGCACGAAATCATCGTGAAAGGTAGACGTCATTGTTTAAGAATATTTATGTACTTTATTTATATTAAAAACACAACGTTAATATTCATTCAATAAAGCTATTGTTTTTGTAAAGATGAGTTTGTAAATTATTTTACTCATCGACTTAGGCCATTGATCGTTGTTGTTGAAGGGGATTCTTTGTAATACGATAAGCGGGTAAAAGAGAATCGAAAGGTAGGGAGGGCATACAAATTAGAAAGAGGGGACAACATCTGGCCCTGCATATTAGTTTGTCTATCTTCTTAGAATGTAGTTTCAGTATGCTCCAAGTTTTTTTTTTTTGGCACGTAGATCTGTTTTTGTATACGGCCCATGAATAGGTGATTGCACAACCCACCCCGGTCGCCGACGAGCTAGACCTTTTACCAGTACGTGCCGAAGGCAATCCCGCATTCATATATATATTTGTATATATTTTTTTTTTTTCCCACTTTTGAAAAAGAGAGTCGTAACAAATGGCGCCCAACGTGGGGCCCAAACAGTTTGATCTGTAGGGTTAATCTGTTATATGGAATGAAAATAGAAAGCATTGTTACCTTGCTTAAGGCCCCATTATTTAAATTTTCTCGCTGTATATGTAACTTCGATATTAACTAATTGTTTTACTGGAATCGCTAAGATAATTGCTGTGCTTTTATTTAGACCGTTTAATAGGAGTTATTGTCGTTAGTAATATTTACTGATACAAGTATTTTTTTTATTTCTTTCTTCCGGTATTGTGGAATTCATATTTTTGCAAGCATAGTGTAGTTGTATGTGGAGTTACAAGGACGGATTTATTTTGTCTATTGTCCGGTAGAACTGTGCTTTGTGACCGTGGATATAATTTTAAAATAATCGGACTTTAATATTGAAGTTTGGATAGATAAACTAATTTGTAAATTTGGAGGTAGCGATCAATTGGCAAACTAAGTCGATATTTTATGTTTTGAGGATATTATTGTGTGAATTTTTTTTTAAATACTAATTTTGTAAAATACTTAAATCTTTATACTTGATTACTATTTGACGTACAAATGGCCGTTAGACATAGTGGCGATAATATGGAGGGAACGTTGAGTATTCTGGGAAGTTGCGCAGTGTGTTGTAGTTCTTTAGAGGATTCAGTAAATGTTATAGAGACAGTATGCAAACATTATTTTCATAGGGATTGTATAACTCAGTGGCTCAAGACCTCGGGTACTTGTCCGCAATGCCGTCAGACCTGTAGGGAAGATAATTTGAGTGCTGTACATAGGGATATTATTACGGAGTTGGGTGAACCAAGGGGAACGGGTGGAGCAATCCCAAGGGTACTTCAGTCCAAAAGGGCTACTAGGTCATCGAGGAGGACTCAGAACCCTCTAGATTGGACCCTTAATATGCAGAATACATCTTCCCGGGCTTCATTGCCTACTGCTACAGATACTTCTGAAAATACCGGGGCGCAAGGTCTGATATCCCACGAAGGGGATATAAGTTCGCGAATATTGGGTCTGGAAAATAAGTTTAATTCCGAATTTTCGAACATTCAGAACACCTTAAGGGACTTGACTTTACAGCTTACCCAGCTGTCGATGCGAAGGCAGGCTGAACCTGAATGGCCAAGGGAGGAATTTTCGGCCTTGCGTCCTAGCGGGGTACATCCTAGCGGTTCTAACACGACGGCGCGAAATTCAGGGACCTTGCCCGTCAATGTACCTGGGCCATTGGGCTCCCAGCCTATTTATCCTGCTCCGAACAATTTTCAACGCCTTTCCACTACGTCTTCGATAGTTCATAATAGCGGTAGAATAGCACAGCTTATTCAGAGCTGGAATATTTCATTTAGTGGGTGTTCCAGTAGAATATCTGTTGATAAGTTTATTTACATTGTCACCTCCCTCACCAACAGTAGCCTAGGTGGGGATTTTGAAACCCTTTGTGAACATATCCACATTCTCTTTACTGGAAGATGTCTTGATTGGTATTGGCGCTTCACGCAGACCGTAAACAGAATCACTTGGCCAACTTTGTGTGAGGGCTTAAGATTCCATTTTCAAGATCATCTCTCTGATGATGATATTATAGAGCTAATTCGCGAAAGAAAACAAAAGGATAATGAAAGTTTTGATGAATTCTATAATGCGGTGCATTGTCTTGGCGATAGGTTAAGATATCCTCTTCGAGATCAGCAGCTGTTAGAAATTATACGTAGGAATCTTAGACCGAAGATTAGAAGCGAAATATTTTATCAGAATATATCATCAGTTTCCCAATTGCGTCATCTAATACTCCGAAGGGAGGCCCTGATGGATGATATTGAAAAATCTAGCAGTAGGCCAACTAGAAAACAGATTAATGAGGTAGATGCAAATGTTGAAGGTCTCGAGGGCTCTATGGATCTCGGATTTAGTGAGATAGACAAATCTAGGTGCTGGAATTGTCGCCTATCGGGGCATAGGTATGTAGATTGTCTTGAGGAACGGCAAATATTTTGCTATGGCTGTGGGGCGGAGAATGTGTTGAAACCTAATTGTACTGTATGTAAGAGTCGGGGAAACTACCAGGCGGGGGCACAATCGTCGACTCGAGTGTGCCCCAAGTAGACGTTATCCCAGACAGTCAACCCTCTAGTATTTCACATTCTGCCCAAACAGACGGTGTTATACTTAATGCCATCCCAGTTAGGTTACCTACTGAGCAGTCACATCATTTTTATAATATTATACCCTACCACCAGCGTCTCCGGAACTATAAGAGGATAAGGTCTAGAATTTTTTGTGATAGTATTAGTTTTAGAAGTAAAGGGAGCAATAAAGGTCGTCGCTCAAGTTTTCGAATTAAATCCTATTGGAGTAGGATAAGACACAATAGAAGCCAGTTTAGAAAATCCGTGTTTGCATTTGGCCCTTCGGAAACGGATCGCCGACCTTATGTTCGTATTAAGTTGTTCGGGAAGGAAGTATATGCTATGTTAGATTCAGGAGCTTCCGTTACATGTCTCGGTAATCAGTCTGCGAAGGATTTTTTAGAGAGTGGTGAGAAATTTAAAAGTCTGAAGGAATTTGTGAGGACGGCTGGGGGTCGCCGATGTAGAATTGTAGGTTGCGTTGAAACGGATATTACTTTTCAGGGAAAAACACGGAACATGACAATATACCTTATTCCGGACCTATGTCAAAACTATTACCTGGGTGCGGATTTCTTCGAAAAATTCGCTTTGTTAGAGAAAATTTTGGAATCTTTTTCGTATGAGGAGGATAAACTCGACTGTTTTTCGAACCTGAACGAATTGGGTCCTTTACATGCCACGCGTATGAAGGCTATAATTGATTTGTTTCCTTCATATGAAAGGGAAGGGTTAGGTCGTACTACATTGCTGAAACATAGAATAGAGTTAGGTACTGGTGCGAGGCCGGTAAAACAAAGGTATTTCTCAGTATCTCCTGCGGTGGAGAGGAAGATTCATAACGAAATTGACCGCATGCTGGAGCTGAAAGTTATAGAGTTAGCCCCTCCTAATTGTCCTTGGAGTAGTCCGGTGGCCATGGCCGAACGAAATGGGAAGGTCCGACTATGCCTGGATTCTAGAAAGCTGAATATAGTGACTATTAGGGATGCATATCCGATACCAAAAATAGACGGTATTTTGGGTCGGCTTCCGAGAGCTAGGTACATTACATCTTTGGACCTCAAGCATGCATTCTGGCAGATTGAGCTGGAGGAAGAATCCCGTAATTATACAGCCTTTACCGTCCCGAATCGTCCCTTATATAGATTTGTCGTAATGCCGTTTGGACTCACTAATGCTCCAATGACTATGTGTCGATTAATGGACCTTGTCATCCCTCCACATCTGCGTAGTATGGTCTTCGTTTACCTAGATGACCTATTGTTAGTTTCGGATACGTTCGAAAGCCATTGTAATTTACTGATCCAAGTGTCTCAGCTTCTGAGAAGTGCAGGTCTTACTCTTAATGTCTCTAAGTGTAAATTTTGTATGTCCGAGGTAAATTACCTAGGCTACGTTATTGGAAATGGGGTGATCAAACCGGATGCATCGAAAGTGTCTGCAATAATGGATATGAAACCACCCAGGTCAGTTCGTGAACTTCGAAGATTTTTGGGTCTGGTAGGATGGTATCGGCGTTTCATTGAAAACTTTGCCACTCTAACAGCGCCCCTTACTGACCTCACGTCTAAAAGCAGAAAATTTGAATGGGACGAAAGGGCTCAGACTGCTTTTAATTCACTTAAGGAACATCTTACGTCTGCCCCCTTGTTAATAACACCGGATTTTTCTCGTTCATTTATTATACAGTGTGATGCATCCACTTTGGGAGTTGGGGGAGTTTTGTCACAGGAAGATGAAAATGGGGTTGAGAGACCCATAGCGTATTTTTCCCATAAACTTAATCGGGCTCAGAGGAATTACTCTATAACTGAGTTAGAATGCTTGGCTGCCCTTTTGTGTATACAAAAGTTTAGAGGATATGTAGAGGGTCATCCGTTTAAGGTGATAACGGATCATGCGTCCTTACGTTGGTTAATGCGACAGTCTGATTTAAATGGACGGTTGGCGCGCTGGTCGTTAAAATTGCAGGGCTTTGATTTCTCAATAGAGCATAGGAAAGGTAGTTTAAATATAGTTCCGGACGTATTGTCTAGGGTTGAACAGATTGACTCAATTGACTTTCAACCTACTCCTTTAGTGGATTTACAGTCTCCACATTTTTGTTCTGATGAATATAGTACCCTATGCAATTTTATTCGGGATAGTAGGGAAAAGTTTCCTGACCTAAATGTCGTTGACCACTTCTTATATAAGAAAACTGATTTTTCAAAAGGTAGCGTTTTATCTGAAGAGTCAAGCTGGAAACTCTGGATTCCAGAGGCCCTTACAGAAGAAGTTATTAGAAATGCCCACTGTCCACCTTTGGCCAGTCATTGTGGTATGGCCAAGACGTTGGAAAAGATTCGCCGGAATTTATATTGGCCTAGAATGACGCTCGAAATACGGAATTTTATTGCCAAATGTGAGGTCTGTCAGACCACTAAGGCCTCTAACGTGAATATAAAACCTCCTATGGGGGAACAAGCAAAATCTTCACGTCCATTTCAGAAACTGTATATAGATCTTTTAGGCCCATATCCTCGCTCTTGTAGGGGAAACACGGGAATTCTCATAATTTTAGATCATTTTTCTAAGTTTCCTATTTTAAAACCTCTTAGAAAATTTTCCTCTTCCAACATTATAGACTTTTTGGAGGATTATGTTTTCACCGTTTTTGGGGTACCGGAGGTCATTATGACCGATAACGGTAGCCAGTTTAAGTCTCATACGTTTGAAACCTTTTTAAGAAGGTATGGTGTCTCTCATACCTATACGGCCGTATATTCTCCCCAGGCCAATGCCTCGGAGAGAGTAAATAGATCCGTTTTAGCTGCGATCCGTTCGTACTTGGATACGGACCAACGTACATGGGATGTGAATCTGAGTAGAATTTCTGCGGCTTTACGATCAGCTTATCATAGTTCAATAGGCTTTTCGCCATACTACGTCCTTTTTGGCCAACAAATGATTTTATATGGCACCGATTATGAGCTTTTAAGAAAAATTGGTCAATTGGAAGAAGGGGAAAGAATCGACCGTTTGGACAATGTTCAAGTGGTTAGGGAAAACGTACTCGATAATCTTAAGAAAGCGTACGAATCTAGTGGAAGGCGTTATAACTTGCGTACACGGCCTTTGAAAATTAAAACAGGTGATATAGTGTTCCGACGGAATTTCGTGTTAAGTAGCAAAATTAATAACTTTAACGCAAAGCTGGCTCCAAAATTTATAAAGTCCAAGGTCTTGAATAGAAAAGGTAATTGCTGCTTCGAGTTACAGGATATCGAATCAGGAGCCAGGAACATTTATCACGCTAAGGATATTAAGGAGAGTAGGTGATGAGCATATTTTGTTCCTCCAGTCAATTTTAAGCCCTTTCATACTGTGGGGTTAAAATTAACTGTTTTGTAAGGATTATAATATCAGTTAACTTATAAAATAATTTTCTATAGTAACCACAGTGCTATATACTGCAGTTGTAAATGAGCGAAAGCTTTTGATAATCCATTACTATACACGTTTTCAAAGACTTTTATCTCAGCTGAACTTATAAGCTGTACCTATGTACATTGCATACGTAAATTCCCGCTATGCGTCTGAATTCCACTCAAATTTTTTTGTTACTTTGTTAAACGTTGAGTCGTTTTTTTTACTACCTATGTAAATGTTAAAATTATTTTACAACTTTTAATTTAGCGTGGTCAGTGATTCAGTAAAGACCGCTGATATAATCATATTTCTACCTATATCTTGCTAATACAAAGTGTTACATAAGTACAACGTGGTTACCAAAATCTGAACTTGATATTAATATTGTATTACAGTTATTAATTTTGTTTAATCTCGGATAATAAAAAAAAAAAAAAAAAAAAAAAGGAAAAAGGGAAAACGAAGTGGCAGTAAGTCTAGATCAGAATTAGTATTAATAAGAAAGGGAACCGACCTCTCCTTTCCAAATAAATAATTCCAGGGCCAGCAGAAAAGGTGTGTTTGACGGTGGATTTAGAGAGAAGGGGCATATCCCAGGAGTATCCCTACGCCCAAAAACGAAGTTTGGCTCCTGGACTTCATATCCTGGAGCACATACCTAACTCGTTCACCTTCCGTTAAGATTTTTCTTATGCACTCATATTGGCCAAACGGTATAACGCCGCTCTTTTATTTTTGGAAGGAAAAGTAAGAAAAGTCCTGGTCCCACTATAATATCTCGGGACGAAGAGGAACGAACCAGGGGATAGTATAGTAACCCATCCCCCCCTAGAAAGAGGAGAAATTCCAGATCAACGTAAATAATTTCTGAAAATAATAGAGAGAATAAAAAAAAAAGTCAAGTTGGTTTCATTTGATCGGCTACTTGCTGAAACGCGTGGTTTATAAAGGTGGCAATTAGATTTAAATAATATTAATCTATAAAGAAAATTTTTTTTTTCAAATAGAATATTTCATCATCTTCCGGAGAACTGGCCAGCCGAAGGAAAACAAGAGGTACTGAATATAATTATAATGTAAGTCAAAATCCATTTTTTTAATATTATTAATTTCTTTTGCCAATTATATACCCTCGCCCTGATGTATTTACATTTTACTTGTACTCAATTCTTTTTACTATTTTCATTCATTATTTTCGTCGCAAAACTTTTGCAACCTCCATATACTATATTTTGGAGTTCATTGATAATTAATTTCTTGTATATTATAATTGTTCATTCATAAGAATTTTTTTTTTTCTCGTTGTTGTTGTTAACGGTGCACGAAATCATCGTGAAAGGTAGACGTCATTGTTTAAGAATATTTATGTACTTTATTTATATTAAAAGCACAACGTTAATATTCATTCAATAAAGCTATTGTTTTTGTAAAGATGAGTTTGTAAATTATTTTACTCATCGACTTAGGCCATTGATCGTTGTTGTTGAAGGGGATTCTTTGTAATACGATAAGCGGGTAAAAGAGAATCGAAAGGTAGGGAGGGCATACAAATTAGAAAGAGGGGACAACATCTGGCCCTGCATATTAGTTTGTCTATCTTCTTAGAATGTAGTTTCAGTATGCTCCAAGTTTTTTTTTTTTGGCACGTAGATCTGTTTTTGTATACGGCCCATGAATAGGTGATTGCACAACCCACCCCGGTCGCCGACGAGCTAGACCTTTTACCAGTACGTGCCGAAGGCAATCCCGCATTCATATATATATTTGTATATTTTTTTTTTTTCCCACTTTTGAAAAAGAGAGTCGTAACACAGTGAACACGCAAGACTACGCAGGCATTTGTTAAAAAACACCTGAAGGGACTGGGTATCGCGCGGTGCCATATTCACGGACTTAACGCTGGAATTGAAAATTTAAATTTTGGTGCGTCTCGAGATGATAGGTGCCCTATTAATGCGACTGGCCACATCGGCGGATGAGCCACCGGATTTGTCGATTATATTGCCTAGATAGCATAAGGACTCCACATCACCAATTACCTTTTTTTTGGAGATATGATGTTACCGAATTTACCCCGTAAACATTCGAATTTCCCAAAATTTCTTCTTAATGTAATAAAGTATTTGGAGTTTGAATTTCTTTAATAATTTCGTCATTTTTTAAAACGGACCATACTCGATTAAAAATTCCTCTTTGAATTTGGTTCGTTTGCATTTAAGGTGACGATAGATTCAGATCGGAAAATACCAACTATTTTCAAAATAAATTAACCGGGGTTTCCGGGAAAATAAATAAAATAAGTTTTAAAATTACTCCATGGTATACACAAGAGGATAAGTTTTGAAGTCGTTTAAAAAGGAAAGCATTTCCTTAAAAAACGAAGACATGTCGTGTCACTACAAAAACTTTTTAACAACGACATGGTCCATGCTTGCATTACATCGGACCAGTCCATGGAGTAGTCCATTTTATCAAAATGGATCAGGTGGTCCAATTTTATTTGCAGGGTTTCTATATAAGACCAACGATATCACCCTGCATATAATAGGACCAGTCCAAACACGCGTGTAAAGAGTAGTCCATAAGGGACCAGTACTAGTCCAAAAGTAACCCAAACGTATGGAAAAAACATGGTCTATTTAACATTACGATGTCCTAGGGGAGGACCATATAACCCACCTTTGGACTACTAAGGAGTAGTTTTAAAACTACTCCATGGTATACTTAAGAGGACTAGTTTTGAAGTCGTTTAAAAACGAAAGCATGTCATTAAAAAACGAAGACATTTCGTCTCACTACAAACACTTTTTAACAATGACATGGTCCATGCTTGCATTACATCGGACCGGTCCATGGAGTAGTACATTTGATCAAAATGGATCAGGTGGTCCAATTTTATTTGCAGGGTAAGTGCTTTTTTATTGTTTATTAGGCGATAATTTTCTTGCAAAGTTCAGTTTAAAAAAAAATAAAAAATAAAACAGAATAAGAATTTAAGAAAGACATGTGATCAAAAATTTATTAAAAATCAACTAGAAAATAATACTGAAACCATAAATAATAAATTACATTAAAAGTAGATTTATATTCATTTTATTAATCAATCCAAAGCTTTTTAAGGCCAAAATGATTGGAAAATTACAATGGCATAGTTAAATACAAACATATGTATATGGAAAATAAGTTTAACTTATGAATAAACAACATAAAAAAACTTTGATTTTTAAATATTATGTTACGAAATCGTTTTTGAACACATTTTCGTAAAAACCATAGTGGAATAAGTACAAGGTAGGTTCTTTAGGGTGAGTTGTCATTGCTTCTCAAATTAATTTATTTGATTTTTGACTCTTGTTTTAGTTTGTTCCCTTATTTTCTTTTGTTTGACGTTGTATGCAGTGTTCGAAAATAAACAGTACATTATTTAACGTTCGGCTCACACACCTAGGAACGATATCTATTTTTTTAGTGATTGTGTAGACATACACAACCCTTAATACCGTTCGTAACTATTTCCAAGAAAGAACCGAACATTATATAATGTTCGGTTCTTCGTTAAAAACAGAACAATTGTAGTGATACTGTAGACAAACATTATATTTTAATGTTCTATAATGTTTTTTTCGTACACACATTGAAGTTTGTGGATTTTCAAAAAAAACCGAACGGAATTAAATATTCACATCTTTTGTTGTGTTTGATAAAAACAGTAATATTTTTGTGTTCGAAAGATGACTAACAGGGAAACGTTATTTTTTAACACTATTAGCGTTTGTGTTTTCCACAAATCTACCGAACCGAACATTAAAAAACGATATTTAGTGTTTATTTTCGAACACTGGTTGTATGGGTTTTAAAATTGAGAACAAAACTTCTAATGACTTGGGCCCGGACTTTTATGCAATTAAAATTGCGTTTTATGCGCATAAAAATGCACTAAAAGTCGAAAAGATATGCAGTAAAATTTTTTTTAGCACATTTATTAGTGATAAATAATACATAAAAATAAAAAGAAAAAAACAAAAATAACATAAAAAACGTAAAACTTCAGTCTCAAAAACGTAAGTAAGTCCACAAAAGTAGAAGTTGAAATAAAACACATGTGTAATGTGTATTAACCCAGCCAGCAAAATACTTCGACATTGTCGGAATCAGACATTTCGTGCAAATGTCTGACTTCATTCTTAGAGATTTCGTTCAGATTTCTGTCAGACATTGAATATTCTTACTGTCGTGCCGATTGCTGATCGTTTTCGCATGGATATATCGGGGGGAATTTATGTACAGTTATGTCCAATAGAATTCGGACGGAATTCATTTAGATTTGTCTAAAGAGACTTATTATTTTTTTTTTAAATAATGACAACTGTCATTCAGTTGGAAATAATTTTAATTTTATTTTTTCAAGATAAAAAGCATAAAAAGGTACGTACGTGTAAAACTTATAATTATGTACATATTTTGCAATAAAATTATTTCTTTCAGCTATCAGTTCGAAAGCAAAAAAATCTCAGCTAACACATCAGAACTTCCCATGCCTTTTTCATTAGATTTCTGTTAGATATCTATCAGAAATGCCGACAAAAAACCAAAATTTCCCACGACATGTTTGTCAGAATTCGTGCCAACCACTTCATACGTTTTTGGGTCAGAAATCTGACAGAATTCGTATACGATTCCAATATTTTTGCCGACGTTTCTCTCAGATATCTGAACGAAGTGAATTCCCAGCCAGCAAAATAATCCGACGTCTTTTAGATAATAAATTATCTAAATAAATAAATTATTTTTTTATTAATTTTTTTTTATTAATTTTTTTTATAAAACAACAGACGCTTTACTTTAACACATAAAACTAATTAATTTGTTATAAATTGACAGCTTTCAGCTTTACAAACTTGAAACATCTTTTGACGATGTCATCTACGGAACAGCTTCATGTTCTTGATATTTTATCCAAACCAAGAATAAGAGTAGTATAAGAATACAATAAAAAGATGTAAATGTTGCATTAAAAAAGTAATTTTGAGTACACCGGTATTTCACCTTACCTTGCTGTTCCACGTTATTTTAAAAAAGGATTCTAACTCGATGTCCTTATTTAAAACTTGCAAAACAGAACAAAAGATATTTCCTTGTCCATGATCTCTTTCTACATAAAAAAAAAAAAAAAATTCGAAGGCCAAATTTTAATTGTAAAAAAGAGTATATAATAAGTACATATATAAAATTTACATGTAATTACCATTTTTTTTAACCTTTTTTTAACAATAAAATAATATTAAAATTGTTTTCAACTTAATGACAATTGTAATTTTTTTTACAAACAACAAAAAAAAAAAAATACCGTTAGACATATCTATATGAATTCCGACAGATATCTATTAGACATATCGGTACATAAATTCCCCCGATATATCGACCCCCGCGAAATTATCGTATGTTACAAAAACCAAATTTTACAGGAGAGCCATTTCTATACTTTTCTCTGCTATCACTTGCAATATAAATATGAAAATATACATTAAATTTTTGGAGCAACGAAGGGGAATTCGCCTACACTATTTTGTCAGGCGACGTCTCTTTGAATGTAGAACAAGATTGCATTAAAGCCTCAAATTCAAAAAAATTGGCATATACGATAATTTCGCGCAAATGGGTCGAAATCCCTCTGAAATCGATCAGAAAGCGGCCAGATTGTACGTATATTCAATGTCTGATATAAATCTGAACGAAGTCTCTAAGAATAAAGTCAGACATTTGCAAGAAATTTCTGATTCAGACAAAGTCGGAGTATTTTGCAATTGTTAGATAAAATTAATAAAGAACATAGATTTTTTTTAATATTTTCAAAAGAAAAGTTCACTACCTGTTTTTCAAAAGAATAAAACGGAAGTGATAGGAGCATGATTAAATGCTGATAGTTTCTTTGTGGTATATTTATTTTCACTACGAACCAGCAGTTTGTTTTATTGTTTAAAGTCCTTCATTTTTTAAACTTTGTCAAACTTGATACGAATTTGTTTACTAAAGTTACCTTTCAGAGCATACATCTTATTTATGGCAACATCTTTTAGCTTTCTCTATGAATGAGATTTCTCCGATTTAACAATAGTACCCATAATTTGAAGACACAAAAATTCCTGTGCTTTTACATTTGGTAAATTTAAAATTTTTTTATTGATACTGCATCACCATTGTTGAATTCTTGCACCACAACTTTGTATTGGTAAACATTTTCAGCATAATACATAATTGCTTTGAGCCACGTTTCCCACCTGGTTGTTAAATGCTGGGGAGAAAGACATAAATTGGAATTCTTCTTTTTAAATGCAGCGAAGGTGCTATACAAACTATTTTTTCTTATTAGAAATCAATAATAGCGACCCTGCATGGCAAAACAAAGCAATAAAAACAAGTTTTTTTTTGCTTTTCAAAATATGCAGTATAGGCAAAAATATGCATTCAAAGCAAAATAAGAAATAACAAATCAATACCATTTAACTGTAAATTTTTTGATTCGCAAAGATATTTAGTACATGATATTCTCAGACTGACGACAACAATAAGCATTTGCATAAAAATCTGGGGCATGCCAAAGACTATACCTTGTACTTATTCTACCATGGTATAAACTAGCCCTCATATCAGAGCTGTAAATGAATCATTCTTTTTTGATTTTAATTCGTTACGAATTAGCTAAATTTTTAATTAATTCTTTTCACAGCAAAAAAGAATTGAATATAATTTGAATCAATTCAAACGAATTAGGCAGACATGAATTTCAATTCGTTTTCCAATTTGAAGAATGAGTTGCAATTCGTTTTCAATTCAAATGAATCTGTAAAATAAATTGCAATTCGTTTCCAATTCAAATGAATTTGTTAAAGTGAATTACAAGTCATTTTACAGACTTATTTGAATTAAGGTGATTTTGAATAAATTCAAATGAATAAGAACAATGCATTGCAATTCAAATGAATCAAATCAAAAATAAGTTGCAATCAAACAAATTCAAGAGTGGATCTAGGGGGAATTACTAAAATGTACTATTTTTTTTGGCAGTTGGAAGTTTTCAATACAAAAAGGAAACACATTTTCCAATTGTAGTAAAAGAAGTTAGAATTTCGATTAAACGAACCAGCTTTGACAACAAAAATTCTGTTGAGATTCAAAGTTGCTAAAATCTTTAAAATTCGATTGAAAAATTAAAAATTTTTCCACAATATACATATATGAGATTATTTAAACAAAAAATTATTGTTGAACACACTTTTAAGAGTATGTTCACACTATTTGATAAAAATAAAAATTTAAGTTTCTTTAAGCAAATAAACAAAATTTTTTCATTTTGATAGGATTTTCGGCCATACCTAATAATTTAATTCCTATTCGGCCGCTACCTGACAATTCCATTCCAATGCAAAATAAATTCAAACTTCAATCAATTTTATTCAAATGAGCTGGAAATTGATTGCTAATTCATTTGAATTATTTCAAAATCAATTCAATTCAAATGAACCTGTAAAATGAATTGCAATTCACTTTTGAAAATTCATTTGACTTGGAAACGAATTGCAATTCATTCTGCAAATGCATTTGAATTGAAAACGAATTGAAATTCATTTAATAAATTAATTTGAATTAAAAATTAATTGCCATTCAATTTTACCAAATTCATTTGAATTGACTCAAATTTCATTCAATACATTTTTTTGTGTAAAAAGTATTTATTCAAAATTTGCTAATTCAGTGCATGAATGATTCGCGAATTAATTCAAAAATGAATGATTAATGTACAGCTCTGTTTATCGAGCAAATTTTCACAGGAAATTTTTGAACAATTTTATAATATTTTTTTTTTTATTTAAAATTACTTTTAATAAAATGTCGGGTTGTACATATTTGCAAAATAATCGTTTTTAATAAGTTGTTTTTTATTTCTCATTTAAATCATTTACAAATTATTCTCGAATTTCAATACCATTTTAAATATGTTTGTTCGTATAACGTTTTTTTTCCAAACATTTTGAATGAATTAGGCATTCACCGTAAACGCAATGGGTTATTTATAAATTTTAATAGAAAATTTATTTTTAGAATTTAATATACAAAGATTTTTATTCTTTTTCTAACAGTACACTTTTCGGGCAGGCTATGCACGCACTAGTATTTTAAAAATATTTGTTATTGGTTATTTAATATTAGAATAATTTTTATAAATAAAATTTATTTTAAATTAAAAAAAAAAAAAAAATATTATGGATATTGCCGATAATACGTATCAGCAAATTTGTAGTGCTCGCACTGTGCAATCGGATAAAAAAGGTTTCTTTAATGAGTTCTATTTGGAGGTGAAGGAATCATGTGGTGAAAAATGGCTGAAAAATTATTTTGGTAAATTAAAGTCGAATGAAGCACGCATTCTATCAATATTTAGTGATCGTGAAATATGTGATCCGGTGCTGGGAGTTTTGGAAAATGTTCAACCGGTTTTCAAGCAAAAAGATGCTTTGTTTTCATCGCAGCGTCGTCTACAGGCTGATAAATATCATTTGATGTGGACCAGTTCAAATAAGAAAGAGGAGTTGCAACAGGGGTTGGCATTTGCAAATTTAGCAGTTATGCGTGCTCCCGCTAAAGGTTAAAAGTAACAAGTAATTTTTTTTAGATTTTAAATTTATTATGGGGTTTTTTTCAATTTTTATTTGTAGGTGTTGATATGCAAATTGATGATGGCTTAAGTTTAGCTTTAGCTTTAAGATCCAGAGCGGTAATATTATTAGCTTTAGGCGAAGGTGCACTGGCATTAAGTGATTTAAAGTTGGCGTCTTCTTTTGGCTTGGATTGTAAACAAAGTATTGATTACTACATCAAAATGGCCAAGGGTTATGCCTGTAATTACGTTAAAATTTTGTAAATTTTTATTGTATGTGTGTAAAAGTGATTTCTATTCGTTGTATACTTATATAGGTATGGGTGAATTGGCTAAAGCTGAAATATCTTTGAAAATAGCTGAAAATTTTGCAGGTGGTGGTAATGCTCTAATTGATGGCTGCCGTAAGGAGTTGCCTTTTATAAAAGTACTTAAGAAAGAATGTAGTAAAATTGTGCCCTCCTTAACACATGGCGAAAATGAGGGTTTGAGTGGCGCCTCTAAATTGGTTAAGCTTGTAGAAACTAAAGATCAAGGCCGCTTCGTGGTGGCCAATGATGTCGTGAAAACAGGTGATGTAGTTTTGAGTGAGAATCCAGTGGCCGCTTGTCTTTTGCCGGCATTCTTTGGCAGCAATTGCCATCATTGTTTTGAAAAGTAAGTGGTTTGTATATTTCAGGGGTTTTGAAATTATTGAGATCTTAATTTTAGATTAGTAACGCCTGTTCCTTGTTTACATTGCTCGGGCATTGCTTTTTGTTCAGCCCAGTGCATGGGAGAAGCCTGTGATACTTATCATCGTTTCGAATGTGAATACATGGATTTGTATATGGGTGAGTTTAGTTATACCCACACCACAATAGTGGAGAGGGTATTATTCATTTGTGCTGATGTGTGTAACGCCTTAAAATATTGGTCCTAGATCCACCTTAAAGTATACCGATAGACTCAGAATCACTTTCTGAGTCGAACTAACGATGTCCGTCCGGCTGGCTGGCTGGCTGTCCATGTAACCTTGTGCGCAAAGTACAGGTCGCAATTTTGGAGATAATTTGATTAAATTTGGGACACAGTTTCTTATTGGCACAAGGACCAAGCCTATTGAAAATAGACACGATCGTAGGACCACTAGGGAAGATAGGGGGCAATTTCTTCCTCTCAGAAACTATCAAACCGATTTCAATGATATTTAAAACATAGATAGAACCATATCTTTAGGGACCCAAAAGGGATGTATTTTTTAAAAAAATAGGACCACGAAGGGAGATAGGGGCAATTTTTTCTTCTAAAACCGATTTTAATGAAATTAAAAACATAGATAGATCCATATCTATATGGACACATAAGCTATACAGTTTTCAAAAATAGGACCACAAGGGGAGGTAGGGGGCAATTTCTGCCTCTCACAAAATTTTAAACCGATTTGAATGAAGTTTATAAACATAGATAAACCCATATTTATATGGACATATAGGCTTGATGTGTTTTTTAATACTGTGGTGTAGGGTATCATATGTTCGGGCTTGACCGACTATACTTTCTTGCTTGTTTTTTTTTGTTTTCTTTTGGCATGTGTACATACTATATGTATGTATGAATGTATTTTAGGCTCAGGCATGTCTATTTTGTGTTATATTGCTTTGCGGGTGTTCACTCAATCACCAAATTTGGAAAGCGCTCTTAACACAGCCAACTTGTTGTATCAAAACTTGTGCACTCATGAAGATGCCAGACAAGCTGATGATTTACTGCAAAGATCTCTAATGTCGGCCTTTTTGTTGAGATGTTTACAGAAGGCACAGTATTTTGGCAGGCGTAAAACTGAAGGCGTGAATCCTACAGCAGTTGAGTTGCAAGTTGGTACAGCCCTTTTAGGATTGCTAGAAGTTCTACAATACAATGCTCACGAAATTTATCAAACTCATACAACAGATCAGCATTTGTTTGAGGGATCTCGAATAGTGTATGTAGGTGCTGGTCTTTATGGTACAGCAGCCTACTTTAATCACGAATGTTGGCCAACTGTTGCAAGATATTTTGCTGGAAAGAAACTAATATTGGCTGCTACAAAGCCTCATCGTCCCAATGAAATTGTGGCCGAAAACTATGGCCCTGTTTTTACTAAAGTTAATTTAAAAGAAAGACAACGTGCTTTGAGAGGACGTTACTTGTTCAGTTGCAATTGTATGGCTTGCCAAGAAAATTGGCCAACCTTGCAAAAGTTGGACAAACAAGTAAGATTTTGGTAAGTTGGTGTTAACTGTTAAAAATTAAATGAAAGACTCAAATTATATTTTTTTTTACTTTAAAGGTGCGTTTCTCCAAATTGTAATAATGTTTTGCAATTTCCAAAAGATCTTAGCAAAGATGTCAGATGCGTACGTTGTCGTAAAAATGTTTCTTTAAAGGAGAGTGTGTCGAAAATGATCCAAATTGAAGAATTATATCGTGAAGCGGCCCAAGCTATGCATAAACAAAATGTGGAACAGGCTATTGAAATGTTTAAAGAAGGCATTGAAATGTTCTTCCAAATTGCTGTACTACCACATAAGGACACAATAATTGCGCAAAATGCTCTGACAAAGTGTTTAGCTTCACTGGTAAAATAAAAACCGGTTAAAAAAAAAATTATTTAAAATAATTAATTGAAAATAAAATATTAATAGCCTATTTCCAATGTGCGAAAGAATTCTTTCTTTCGAAAAATTATTTTTAAAACAAAAACAAATTTGAAAAACTTTCTTTTTGTTTTAGGTGTAGTTTTTAGAATTTGTTTTTGTTTTTAATGTAATTGTTCGAAAGAAAGAATTTTTTCGCACATCGGAACTAGGCAGTAATTAAATAATTATTGAAGTGCGATTAATCAAAAATTTGGTTAATCAAATTCTTGAATACATAATTGAAAATTTTTTATTTTGTTTTACAAGTTTCGTCTGTAACAAGAAAAGTTCGTATACGGAAATAAAATTATTTTCTAAATCAATCAATTTCGTCACTTAAAACAAGAAAATCCAAAATCCATAATCCAAAAATAGTTTCATAATTCTAACTTATTTTGTTCGTATTTAGTAAAATTTTCTTAAATAAAGAAACATTTTCTCATGATCAAAAATTCACGTTTTTGGTATATGGGGGATTTCATGTCAAGTGACCCAATTTATACACAAATTTTCAACAAGATCGGTCAAAAAGTTTCTGAGATAAGAGGGGTTAAAGTTTGACATTTTTGCCATACAGGTGTTCTTTCTCATCCATGTAACTTATTACCTATTGGTGTTAGACAAATTTGTCCAAAGTAGCTAAGATAACTATTTGATCAATCTTTTGAAACAAAAATATTTTTGTTTTTTTAAAAATTTTTCCCAATTGGCTTCGATAGCTATTTGATCAATCTTTTTAAAAAATATATTTTTGTTTTTTTTTTAAATTTTTTTTTTTTAAATTTAAAACTTTTTTTGTATTATTTTTATCGGAAATGTTTTTTTTTGCTCAAAAGAAAGCTTATGTCTTTTCCTTTAAATTAGTTTTGGTCGCTTTTTGGGATACGAGTGGGTTATGTATAAAAAAAATAATTTTCAATTTTTAGCATATGCAGTGTTCTTTCTCAGCCATGTAACTTATTACCTATTGGTGTTAGCAAAATTTGTTCCAATTGGCTTCGATAGCTATTTGATCAATCTTTAAAAAAAAAATATTTTTGTTTTTTTAAAAAAATTTAAAAATTTTTTTTTTTTAAAAAATTTAAAAATTTTTTTTTTTTTTAAATTTAAAACTTTTTTTAATTTTTTTTTTTAGCGAGAATGTTTATTTTTTTTTTTTTTTGCTCAAAAGAAAACTTATTCTTTTCCTTTAAGGTAGTTCTGGTGTTTTAGGAAAAAATTCAAAATAGTGCGGCATATGCTAAAAATTTAAAAACCCTCGTCTTGAGCTAGAAATTATTTTTTTTTATACATAAGCCACTCGTATCGCAAAAAGCGAAGAAAACTACCTTAAAGAAAAAGACATAAGCTTTCTTTCGAGCAAAAAAAAAAAAACATTCCCGATAAAAAAAAATACAAAAAAGTTTTAAATTTAAAAAAAAACAAAAATATATTTTTTAAAAAGATTGATCAAATAGCTATCGAAGCCAATTGGGACAAATTTTGCTAACACCAATAGGTAATAAGTTACATGGCTGAGAAAGAACACTGCATATGCAAAAAATTTAAAATTATTTTTTTTTATACTCGTATCCCAAAAAGCGACCAAAACTACCTTTTGAGCAAAAAAAAAAAAAAAAAATAAAAAAAAGTTTTAAATTTAAACAAGTTAGAGTGCTATATTCGGCTGTGCCGAATCTTTGATACCCTCCACCGACAGTTCGAATGTTTAAGGAGTAATATCTGTATGATGTTATTATTATCTTAAACTGTGACGATTTGTTATTAATTATGGATTTAGTTGACTAAACTGTTTTCCGGTAGTAGGGTTTATATGGGGCCCAGGGTAAGTTATGGACCGATCTTCACGAAATAACACAATTTTATTTCTTGTCCAATAAAACTTTGATGTACCAAATTTTGTTATGATAGCATTATGTTTTACGTTTTTAGGCGTACTAAGTTGTTTTCCGGGAGTAAAGTTTATATGGGGCCTATGGTAAATTATGAACCGATCTTCACGAAATTTAAAAGATTAATTTTTAGTTCTATAAAACTTTGATGTATCAAATTTTGTTATGATAGCATTATTTTTTACGTTTTTAGGCGTACTTAGTTGTTTTCCGGAAGTAGGTTTTATATGGGGCCTATGGTAAACTATGGACCGATCTTCACGAAACTTAACAGTTTAATTTCTAGTCCTATGTAACTGTGACTTGCCAAAATTTGTAATGATAGCATTGTTAGTTAGGGTTTTAGGCTTAATATACTGTTTTCCGGGAGTAGGGCTTATATGGGGCCTAGGGTAAATTATTGACGGATCTTCCCGAAATTTCACAGCGTGATTTCCAGTTGAATAAAACGAATTGTTGCGAAATCTTATATCATTCTGTGCATTTTTCCACCATTTATGTTAGTTTTTGTAACAAAATTATCAATTTTTTTTAGGTGGTGGTTCCACATTTTGATTCATAGCTCAGATCCTATTGAACCGATTTTGCTGAATTTCAATCCCAAACTGCTTAGGATAACTACAAGCAATTTGACACCAAGTTTGTTGATTTCTTTTGAGTTTTTCGAAAGTGAGCGTGTTTTCAACAGACGGACAGACGGACAGACAGACGGACATGGCTAAATCGACTTAAAATTACTCAAGGACCCAGAATATATATACTTTATAGGTTCTGAGATGAATAGTAAAAAAGTTTCACACGGAATGACAAACTGAATATACCCTCTTCACAACTAATTGTGATGGAGGGTATAAAAAAATAATTTTAAAAAATTAAAAAAAAAAACAAGCCAGCCAGTTCGACTCAGAAAGTGATTCTGAGTAGATCGGTATACTTTAAGGTGGGTCTAGGACCACTATTTTAAGGCGTTACACACATCAGCACAAATGCATAATACCCTCTCCACTATTGTGGTGTGGGTATAAAGATCGAGTTTTGCGATCGTGTTCTACGTACATGCAGTGATTTAATCAAACAAACGAACATAATGATCTGTTGCATTATATCGTCGCGTTTCTTATTAAGCAACGTAAAAGTAATTTTTTCCTGATTTTCTATTTGGTAGAAAATAGCATTTACATTCTCATCTTGACAACTTTGTATAAAAAAAAATTTAAGCCATTTTGAAAACCTGAAATTTGTCGAATATTATTTATTTTTGAAAACGAACATTTACACGGTGCTTTGCGCGAAACGTATTTTTTTTAAGTTAACTGCCTATCCCAGTATTTCGAACGAAAACTTCGTTCGCATAACTTACATTTTAAAATATTGTTTTTGTTTTTAATGTAAATAAAGCGAAATACATTTTCGTTCGAAATCGCGGGGCAGGCAGTAAGGCCCGTTTTCACAACTTACCGATAGCTAGAGGTAGGATTTTATCGGCCGTATAAAAAGTGTTCCATTAGTAAAACTTTACTTCAACCTACCAGGTAGGATGAGCCTTAACTTACTTTATCGCTCACTTAAGGTTAAAGTTAAGTTTTAGTAATGAAACACTTTTTATAAGGCCGGTTAAAGTTTACTTTTAGCTATCGGTAAGTTGTGAAAACGGGCCTAAGAGTCATAATCCTTGGGGACATAGAAATCGGCGTAACTGATAATTAAATTAAAAATAAAAATAAATAATTTGGGCTTCAGTTACATACTTGCAATAAACTATTTTTTAAAAAAATTTTTATACATCCTTTAGAGAGACGCACGCAAGCCATGATTTGTTAAAATTTTAAACCCCATTTTTTAAAAGATATTAAGTTTTTTTCGTTTTCTGATGAAAAACGCGACGATATGTACAAAAGAACGCAAAAGAGGTTTGAATGGTATAAATATTTCACATACATACTTGTTTTTGTTCAAGCCAAACTTGGCAAGCATTGGTTGACATAGGAATAATTTCTATACACTACCAAAATATCGTCTTGTATCTTCCTGCTACATATTTCACCTTAGCTATCCTTGATTAGCAATGAAGTAAATTGTTTGTAAGGAAAATTTTACAATCACCAGACACCAACAGAATGTAATGCATTCTCTGGCCCGCTTCTGCCTTCATCAGCATGTGTAACTGGATAATGTTACTTTATATCAAATAAACAATTTTTACAAAGTGAATTATTTCTTTTTTATAAATTATTTTATTTTTTTAAACATACGAGATGTTATGGTAGTGTAAAGAAAGTATATGAAATATTGCAAGAAAGCTTTATAAATTGAAATTTGACTCGAAAAAGAACATTCGAAAAAAAATTTATAAAAAAAAAGGAATGGCTGAAGTGCACTTTACGGGGCGTACGAAAAAAAAAAATATAAAAATATGCCACCCGATTCAGAATTAAAAAAAACCAAAATTGAAATTTAAAGGGGCTGAGGCCCGTGGAGACCCCTGGGTCAAAAAAACCGCCCGCCTACTGAGTGGTATGTGTGGGTACTCAAATTAAAGGTAATTGTGCAAGAAAAACGAAAATAATAAAATTTTGGTTGGGCGTCACTTCTAGGACCCTCTGGGGCAAAAAAAGTATCCCCCCACTAAACTTACATATATCTGTGTGGGTACTCAAATTAAAGGTAATTTGCTCACGATTGCAAATATGTATTTTGTTTTTGTATTTGTTTAATATTTTCCTCTCTAGGTTAATTTATGTATCTTTTATATGCAGAGAAGTTTTAGTTATCGAAGCCTGTCTTTGTTATATCATAGAGGACAAAATCCTTGCGCCCGGCCGAAGGCCGGCTATGCAGAGAAGTTTTAGTAAGCGAAGCCGGTCTTTGTTATACCAAAGAGGAGAAAATCCCTTCGCCCGGCCGAAGGCCGGCTATGCAGAGAAGTGTTCTCAGTTTTGGGGATTTATCCCTGGGGATTTTTGGGGATAATATATTATTATAAATTTCATTTTTGCAATTGCAAGACCGATTTGGTCAAGATGTGGGTACACATTTTAGTCTTTTTAGCAGTTTAAAATTTTTTCAAGAACTTGTTGAAATAGTTTTAAATATGCTTTTTGTACCAACTAGCATTAGTTTTCACTAATACGATTTCCGTATGACGTGCTAAATTCCCAGTTTTCCATATTTGATAAATACACTGAAATTTATTGTTGAGGGAAAGCTAGCCCCTATGCGCATTTCGCCGGCAAATAAAACCCTAAAGCGAATAAGAGTTAAAAACACTATAAGTCTTACTTGTAACAATATCAAAGCTTAAAAAATACACCAACAATAAACAGTGAGTTTATCTTTTCTTACATCCCCCTACAATTGGTTGGGTTCTTTCCGACTCGAATTGTAGTTATAAGTGGGTTAAAAGAAAAAACAAACCGCTTCATTCTATTGTCTTCGTAAGAAAACAACGAAAAAAAACCAATTTACCAACTCAGTTTTATGCACGGGCACATGCAATTATATTATCAGTTATTTTCGGGAATACAAAGTTTATCACTAATACGATTTCCGTATGACGTGCTAAATTCCCAGTTTTCCATATTTGATAAATACACTGAAATTTATTGTTGAGGGAAAGCTAGCCTCTATGCGCATTTCGCCGGTTGCTTAGAGCAGCTTATCAGGAAACCTTTTCCAAAGATTTTAGAAAAGCCAAAAATATTAAACAAATAAAACCCTAAAGCGAATAAGAGTTATAAACACTCTAAGTCTAAGTCAACTTTTGTTGAACTAGTCTATTTCTGTAATGAATGCAACCAAAATCAATATTTGCAACAGAATACAATATAAGTTATAAGAATTAAAAAGAATAAATACACACTTTCAAATAATGTCACAAATTTATTCAATCATCTCAAATGCACTTTTTAAACCAACACATGCACTGGCTGATGAATTATAAGATTTTGATTCCCTAATTTGTTACCCTTGTTACATACTATACATTGGTATAGTAAAAAACCGTAAAATTAAACTACATGTAGTTGAATTCGCCTTGAATAAAGACAAGTGTTAACCACTTTCAACTGAAGAAGCAAATATACAAATTCTTTATTGTGAATAGCTATTTAACAGCTGTAGTTTCATTGTGAATTTACCCGGCATGTTGTGAATTATAAAGTAATTTTGTTTATTGCTTTGGAAAAAGAATATTTATTTCATTTACATTTAATCAATAAACTAATTTTCAAAGAAAATGATGAATAGACCAAAACCAGGCGAAACCGAGGAGGATATTTTGCGTATGCAGGAAAAGTTTTTTTCGGAAAGGACAAAAAATCCCAATACCCAGCCAGCGGCGCAAATTGTAAAAATGGATAAACGTGAGTTTTTTTTCGTTCACATACATACATATGTATAACGTTTGTACAATTTCTTAAATATTATTTTAAATAGAACCTAAGAAATCACTATTTGCCCAATTACGGCTACAAAATCAATCAGCATCATGTCATAATGCCACTCAAAAATCTGAGAAAAACAAAATAATCTATGATGAAATTCATAACAAAATTGTGGGCGACCTAAAAGAGGATAAAACCATAACTGACATTATTATGGGGGACATTGTGGAAAATAATGTGCGACAACCCAAATCATTTGTGGCTATGGAAGTAAAGGAAGCAGCTGCTTTCCCAAAAATTAGAAAAATAAACATTAATAATGCAACAAATGAAACAGCGAGTGGCAAAAGTTTATTTGCTCAAGGATTGGAAAATGAATTAAAACATGTTGAATCAATGGAATGCGATGAACCCAAGGTTGTGGATAATAATTCGAAATTAAGCACTTTTTATGGTGAGAAAAGTGTTATAGTCGAGGATTTTAAAACCGCCAAAGAAGTTCATAAAGAAAATTTAAATAAGTTGTGCCAATTGAAGGAAAAGGAAATACTGGCAGAGCAAAAAATTTTATTGGAATCAATAGGTATGTATGTTTAATTGTGTTATTTTTAACATAAATACTTAATGTATATAATTCCCAGTGGAACATAGGGCCGCCTATTAGCTAATAATGTGGAGTTAATTGCTATTCCGTTTCTTTGTGTTGTGTAAAAATGTCATACAAATATCTTATATACTAACTGAAATTTGTGTCATGTCTCTATTGCAGCAAAGTCTCGATACATACATATTTAAAAAATATTAGATAACGCAAGAAACTATATTAATTGCATTTTATTTTCCAAAAATTGCAATTTTACAATATTCTTAATAAGTAGGGTTTGAAACATTCATATATAAAAAACCTTTATACCTAAATGCAACACATTAAATATATATATTAGGCGAAGACAATACTGATCATATTCCACAGATTTTAATCTGTACCCGGAGGAGATGGGTGTTGCAAAAAATAAGCAATTACTTAGGCCACTAAAATGTAGTGTCTATTAAATCAAAAGTGGTTTACTTATTTAAATAAAAAAGTCCTCAGTGCAAAAGTGCAAAAACATAACAAAAACCACAAAGACAATTATTTACGCACAACTAATTGTCTGTGTGGTTGTTGTTATATTTTTGCACTTTTGCTTTTTTGCAAGGGTGCAACTTGTACATTAGGGGTATAACCAATTTTTTGGCATAGTACCATGAGGTCAACCATTTCCTAGTAACCACGAAAATCCTAATCTTTTGTAATTTTTTCTCAAAAAAGTTCACGCACCAATTGGTTTTTCTAAACCAATTCAATATTGAATATCAAAAATTTTATACGGTGTTTTTTATTCATTTTTAATTTTGTTTTGTTAAAAAAGGTTAAAGATACGTTTTGGTTTGCGGAAAAATCTCTTACCATCTCTAAATATTAATGAAATTTCATACTTGAGCTATTTTTTGTTTTAAATAAACATATTATTAATTTTTCCTAACCAAAATGAAAATTGAAAATTTTTAAAACTTCATTGCGGTTGGTGCGTGAACTTTTTTGACCTTAGCGAAAAAATAAATATACGTTCCCTTATAGTTGTTTATGCTCTATCGGACTGTGCTATGCCAATTTTGATATTTTAAAAAATTTTTAAAAAGTTATATCCCTAATGTACATAGTTGTCAATGCAAAGTAAATCTCCAAATTTCGAATAAAGTCTTCAAATGAATGTTCTTGTGTTTATGAGGTTTTATTAATTTCTTTTTATTTTATTTTTTATTATTGAAGAGTTCTATCGTGCTTCCAAAAAGAATGAGCTTTTTGTTTTTAAAAATATAAATGACCAAAAAACTATTTAAACACAAACCTTACCAAGTCAATTTGTAATAAAAAAGTGTCTATTTATTTTTTTTACAATTTAAATCATTTGAAAATACATGGAATTTTTTTTTTAGATCCTGCCATAGTAGCGTTATTGGCAAATAAGAGAAAAGAGAAATCGAAAGGAATGATGAAAATGTCTACTCAGTCAAAATCACCAGAGGTTATGGATATTTCTTGCGATAAATTGAAAAGCAAAGATGATCCATTAAAAGAGTTACAGCCTTCGAATCCTGCCGTTAAACTAATAGAACAATCATCCGCCGAAAAATGGATACATTTTGATGTTGTTGAAAAGGATAAACTCGACTGGATGCGTGATATACCGATGCAGGCTAGTAAATTGAAACCAGGAGAAAAGTTTGAAGCACGTTTCGATTGGAAAGGTGTACTTTTACCGTATTCCTTGACAGACGTTAAGAATACAACCGAGAGTGAAATAGACGATCGTGAACTTTATTTACATGGTGATGAACCTCATCGCCCGGGCTATACGCTGCAAGAACTATTTCGCCTGGCCCGTTCGAATGTTATGCAACAGCGAGTAACAGCATTTAACGCTATTGCTGGTATTTTGAATATTTATCAGCAGGGATTTTACGATCAAGTATTGGATTTACCTATAACGAAGATATTCTTTTTACTTAGATTCGGTTTTGATGACAATACACCCGCTATGCTGGAGATTGTAGGAAAGGCTTTGGCTTATCTTTTTTACAATGAAACCGACGAAGTAGGTTTTACTGTTATTTCCCTTTAAATATGGGTTATACTACTTTTTATTCTTTTAAGACTCTACTTGATTTTACGTATGAAAACCCTGGTTGTCATTGGCAACCTTGCCTAGAAGTCTTAAATGCCAACATTGATAACGATGATCCCGATTCAATAGATAATTTACAAAAACATTTGCAGCAATTAAAAGTTAATCTTAAAGGGGCTAATATCAAAGCGAAAATAGAGGAAAATGAGGAGGAAAGTAAAACATCAATGAGTGATTTTCAGTTGGCAGAAACAGATTTAATAGATTGTTTTTTAAGAACAAATATTTTACAAAGAATCTAGTAAGTAACAACATCTTCTTTATTACTCTTATTTTATGTATATGTGCTTACATTAATTTCTTTTAAGTTTCATACTAAATTGCGTAAAGCCCGACAATAGCACAACTTCTTCGTGCCTAAAAATATTGATACGTTTGGCTCGGTCCGGCAAAGAAGTGGCTATGCAAATTGTCAATAATAATAGTCTAATAAAATGTTTATTTGAAAATTTCCTACCAGGCTTAGAAAAAGTAGGTAAGTTATCTTAGACCATATCACTTTAACAAATTCCATTTTATATACTTTTTTTACAGATACTTCCCTGGAAACTCCACCGTTTTACTATTATCCTCAGTATTTATGTTTAAAATTATTACGCGTCTTAGTTTCATGTAATTTAAGCTTTGCTGTCAAATTAATCAATCTCAATCTAGTGGATATATTGGAAAACTATCTCTTTAATAAGGAAGATATAAAGGTAAACCAACCAGTTTTTTTTTTTTAATTGTATAACATATAAACATTTATTGTCTTTTTTACAGGGAAGACTTATAAAAGTTCAAATTGAATCATTGCGAATTTTAAAATGTTTATTTCTATTGCGAGTGGAAAATAATTCACTTTACAGGTAAATCTTGCAAAACCATATACATTTAATCAAACAGAAATTCCAAATTCTGTTTAATCATGAGCGGATTATTTTCGACATAACACTGCAAAGTATTGTAGGCAATATTACACTTGTCATTCCCCTCTGCAAAAAGTGAAATTTTTAAAGCACTTAAATTAAAAAGTAGTTGTATAAAATTACCTTTTGTACCACATGTTTCGGATAACGTAGTTATTGTTGGATGTATTTCTTCTGGTAATATCTGTATTAAATAATCTAAACGTATAGAATTGCTTTCATCCATCTAATCAAAAAATATTATTAAATTATTATTATTGTTTTATCTTTTAATATTTTATCTTACTATTCCCATTGTATCAAATAGACACTGTATGTAACATTCGAAATTTTTGTTTTTTGGCAAAGCTCCCTTGAAACTTTCTCTAATAACATCTGAAAATTAATTTAAAATCATGTTATTTAATTAGTATTTTAGATTAAAGCAACAGTTAAGAAGCAAGAGGCTGGTAGTTACCATCTGGTGTATCCGTTAGATTTTGACAGCGTTTGTGTAATTTTTTCGCTTGCTTTCTAAGGTGTTCAGGTATTTCCAGCTAAAAATAGATATTAATAGGAAAATTTAGGATTTAAAATAAGACAAAAATTTTTTAACTTTAGTCTACGGAAATTAAGGCAATAAAAAAATGTTTCTAAAAGACTATTTATAAGAAAAGAAAAAGGAAGAACCTGTAGCATTTAAAAGTGCAGAAGAAATAGCATCTTGCTGCCTCAGACTCAATTATATACTGCTCAAGACTATTATAATTTAATAAAGACTTGCCAAACAAAAATTCTTCTTTTTATATGAATTAAAAAGAGAGGATTTTGTACAGAAATAAATACCGACGGCGAAATTATAAAGTGGCTGAAAATATGATGAATGAGGTTTAAAAAGGATAAACCGCACAAAATGATTTAAAAAACTAGTATTGCAGAGAAGGATTCAAATAAAATTATTTTTTATTTGAAAAAAGGACGGCCTAAAAACCTCAAAATTACTATATTGGCACTGTATAAAACTTCAAGAGCTTTAACAAAGGAGAAATACAATATTATGAGTTAACTACATTTAACACTTTACGAAGTTAACTGTAAAAAATACACAAATTAAATATATAATTCTTTTATTATCTCAGTTATTAATATAACTGAAATTAAACTTGGTTGATCGTGTTTTGAATGGCTTCGTATTAACAACCATCACATTAAAAATACATTTGAGTTTAGCTTTATGTCTATAACAATATAGACTTAAACTTGTTCTTATCTTTATGCCACTATTGAAAGTGATTTAAGTACATTTGAAGCAAAAAAATCTAATATTTTTTCGAATAGATGAACGTCCGCCAATATTTTTTTAATTAAACTCAAACGCAAACCCATAAATATCATGATACATGAATAAATGTACTTATAACAGCTCATTTAATTACACTAGTTTTATATCCAAACCCGATTTTATCAAAAAACACCAAATTTACACGATACTTTATGAATCAAGAAATTTAAAATAAGAAACATTTGTAAATTTTTCGAAATATTTAAAACTTTGAATGTTTTTTTAAATTATATAAAGTTTTTTTTATTTAACGGCCATGTTCTGCAAAGCGAGATCGAGTCAAATTGAAATTGAGTCAAATAGAAATCTATACCTCAAGTATGAAGTGTATTAAACAAAGTTTTTTTCTGAACTTCAAAAACTTGACTTCGATTTCCAGAACATGGCTATTTGATTTACATATTTGTGTCTGAAATAACATCAAACGTTTAATATTTTTTAACAGTTAGTTCTAATAAATTCCAAGTTCGAGACGCAATTTTTAGTTCCCTTAATAAACATTTGCACTATTTATTTAATTCTTAACACTCACTGCATCGTTTAAAACCATACTGGCAAATACTATAAGTATTGTAACAATAATCCAAGGTTTCATTTTTTGTTTTATTAAAAAGTAGAGTTAAAATTTATCCGCACAATAATAATTAATATCAAAAGCCGTTATAACTGTTAGTTTTTCCCCAAGCTTTCTTTTATATTATTTGATTATTCTCTAAAATGATTTAGCAATTTTAAATATTTCCAGAATATAATTTAGTTTTGTTTTCTCCATTTTATTTAAACTTTGTTTGCTTGTTTCAGAAAGTTTTTATCCGCCTTTCGTTATATGCTAGATTGGCACTATAATCATGTCATTTATGAAGAGGGCGGGCCATTTTTGATACGCCAACACGCAGCTTCATTACTTACAACGATAAGCAGTATTAGTAGTCCAGCGGGCTCAGAAGTAACTGCATTATTAGGTGATATATTGCATGATTGCTGTTGCAATTGGTTTTATAAGGCCATGCGAAATGGTGTGAAAGAGGTAAAAAACCCCAATTCTTTTAATGGCATACAAAGTTTTTGATTATTTTTTAATTACTCCTCTTTCTTAACAATTGTAATTAACATCTCAAAAATCAAACAACTAATTAAAAATTAATTTTCACTTTAATTTTCAGTTTTCACAAGCGACTTTATTGAGTTCGTGTCTGAATTGTGTTGCATGGTACATTCGTTATACTGATACGGCGCGTTTCGACAATTTTATTAACAAGTATCTCGACGAATTTGTAAAATCAGAAAGTTTTATCAATTTTTTAATAACAATAGGGTAAGTTTTATACGTGTGTACATACAAACAATAAACTTAAAAAGACATTTTAATAATGAACTAGTAAATGCAGTATTTAAATATACATAGTTCGTAAGTCGTCATCATTTTAAGAATTGAATTAAGAAGCATTTATTCTTTTTTTTAGTCCATCCTCAATAGTCATACGTGATTCTGTAGATCGTCGTACAGCTCACAACCCCCTGCCAAATGTGGGCTCTGTTATAATGAATTCCTACGGTCCCCAATTGGTTATAGCTCAATCCTACCCGGCTTATTTTATAACAACCTTGTGGCGGTTAATGGAATTATTGTTGGCAAAAAATCAAAAACATCTTTTTAACATTTTACTCAAACCTGACATACTCGAGCCGTTAGTAAGTTTCTTACGATCTTTAACGACACGTTGCAATCGCTATTTGGCCACAAATTTCTTTGGCAAAATGGAAATGAAACTTATTTTTAAACTTTTGTGTTTCGAAGGATTTCATACGTACTTCGAAAATTCGGAAATGTTGCAAATAGTTTACAATTATCTTTGCTGTTTAACAGCAGAGCAAATACCCGAAATCGAAGAGCTCTTTGAAAGGGTCATCTTTAATACCCGTTACATTCAAGTGGAGGCGGAAACTTTGAATAAATGGCGTAAAACGTGCTTGGAATTGGTATATCCCCATTACATTGTGGTGGTAAGTATGAACAACTTCCATTTGTAGTAGGTACATTTACGACATTATAAATAAAAAAATTCTTCAGTCTCCCACCGAATTAACCTTAATGCTGCCATTTAGTCAAATTCCTTTATTGCCTTCGGACTGGCCATATTTCCAATTGAAAGTTATTTTACAAAATTATGTGGAGAACGTAAAACATATCAGTCATCTTGAGTTTTCGGGTAATGTGAAATATTTTCATTAAATTTTGTTTGCTTTACTCATATTTATTTTGTGATTTTTATTTAAATCAAAAAAGAACGTGAAATATTGGAAATGACTTTAAATTTTGTAACGCAATTGGAAAAGTCCAATGATAAATTACAAATTGCTACACCAACAGAAAAATTAATGTACTTGATGATAGCATTTATGGGACCTGATTCACAATTTCTGGACAAGGAAATGCATGAATTATTTCGCCAACACCTACTGGAATTTTACTCACAATCTCAGAATGTAAAGTTTCAATTTGATGAGATTTATCAAGGTAAATATTAAACACATAAATGTTCACTTACACACTTTGAATGAAAATTGAGAGCAAATAGAAAAATAAAATGGATTTTAAATTTCTATTCAAAGAATTTTGTCTAGTTTTCTCTTCAGTTTCTTTTCAAGTAGTCATCTACAGTAAGTGCTTTTAGGCATACCTCCACTTCTTTTTATTTTACCCAAATAGTCATTATCTAACTAACAATGTTTTTTTTATCACCATTTACAATTTGTTTTTCTTTTTGCGTTAAAGGAAAGTGCAGATTTGAAAACTTATACGCCTTGTTTGTGGATCACTTTCAAGCTGCCAGCTATGGCGATGAATTGTTTAGTTCTTTAGTCATGATTCCTTTAGCACAAAAATACAATAATAAATGGCGTAGACGTGTTTGGTCTGATTATGCTTCTGCTTTGCGCTTTCTTGACTGTAACGAAAATTTGGTAAGTTTTCAGTTGTGTAAACTTTGTGTTTGTACGTACCATTTATTTAAATTATATTTTGTGCCTTTGTTGGTGTGTGTGTGTGCTTAACATTTTAACTTTTTTGTTGTTTTTAGTTAATTGGTGGCCTTGCGGCATATTTAGAACCTCCAGAAGAGGAAGAGTCTTTGATAAGAGACTATAACAATGCTTTAAATGGGAATTTGCTGCGTGTAAATACAATACCACATAAAATTGCTACACATCATGTATCGAAATTTAAAGAAAGCCGTCACTTTAAAACCAGTAAAGACTAAACTATTAAAAAAAGAAAAAAAACTAAATATATTTATATGTAAGTAACAAACGTTTTTACTATTTACAAATTTTGTTCTCTTTCTGTTTGTTTATCTGCTTACCATTCTGTAGAAAAAGGGATGGGACTTAAAAGCTGTGAAAACAAAAAACAGGCGCTGTAATCATATTTTATTCTCAATAAAGTTCTGTTCAATGAAATATGAAGAAAAATTTCACACATAAAGTTGTGAAAGTTTGCATTTGAGAATAAAATCTGTTTATAAATTGGATAAATTGGTATTTAAATATTTTTAATATAACAAGTGTTAAGTGCTGCTTTCTCAAAGGCCAACAAACAATAAAGTTGTTTATTTTTTGTATTTAGGCCAAGAAATACATAATTGTATTAGTTGATCTATCGACTTAGAATCACTTTCTGCTCGTTTTGCTGTCTTTTGCCGCTTCGATGTCTATGTAGTTGTCGTCCTTTCCTTCGACATCCTGATTATTTTAGTACACTTGGTTTCTCTACACCTTTTCCAGTTGTAATTCAGAAAGCGCCAATTGTCAGGGGTCTAATCACCGCATTCGATTCTTTTTGGCATACGATAGACGCTGACGTATCGAATGGAAACTCGAAAAATGTAATGTCGAGTTACTCGATATCGAATGCTATTATTTCTAGTTCAAAACATTTCATGATACCAAAGTAAATAATTTCGATCAATTTTGCTCGATTTCGTATGCGGTGATTAGACCCCAGGTATGTTCTAAGTTTCGACTCGAATTGAAAACGAAAAATGTTTTGAATCCGCATAATTCATAAATTGGTGTTCTAGAATACGCATGTTTTTGTGTATTCAACGTCTTTTTTCGAAAAAACTTTAGTTAAACTAAAGATCGCTAATTTGCTAACAGCAGCATGTTAGCAAAGTCTTATATTTATTAAAAATCGTGAAAGCTGTAAAGAACCACAGGTAAAAATCGCTTCTATCGTGAACATTGTTAAAATTCGCGAAAAATTGTAATCTTTTAAACAAACACTAACATTTATTATAATTTTTATAGTTTTTGTTATTAAATTCAGTTGAACAGAGAAATATTTGTATAAAATTTGTAAGAAAAATTGTTTATTACAGAAATCTTATTAAAAAACGACTTTTTAAATTCTTGCGTTTTACGTTTCCGTTTTCCAGCACCCCCTTATAAAATTCATTTGAAATCGCTAAATGGGTTAAAAAAAAAAGTTCGAAAAAAATTTATATTTCAAAGAAGCCATAATATTGATTAAAAATCCCTAAAACAACAGGGTGGCGCAGAACGAGCTTTATGGTTTAAATGGCTTATAACTTGTTTATTTATGCGGTTATTATTATTATTTCTTTTAAATACAGTATATTATTGGGGAATTTTTGGAATTAGCTTTGAAAAATGCTATCCTGTATGTGATGTCCATTTTATGCTTGGCACACACGTGCTCTTCTCCATATTTTCCATAACTTTTCGCCAAATTTCGGTTGTAATAACCATTATTTCATTTCGAATGTTGGTTTTTAGTTGGAGTATGGTTCTTGGTTTGTTAATGAACACTCTTTCTTTCAAATATCCCCAAAGAATACTGTCAGGATCTGGTAAATCAGGTGAACGTGGAGTCCAGTTAAAATCGCTTGTGCGCGAAAAAATGCGTTCACCGAATATGTCCCTTAACAAAGCCATTGAGGCACCTGCAGTATGTGCTGTGGCTTCATCTTGTTGAAAACACAAGTTCGGATGGTTTTAACAGCTGGCCTAAAAAAATTTTTCAACATCGTCCGATATGCACCACCGCTGACAGGGATTGATACACCATTTCATTTTCCAAAAAATATGGGCCAATTATCCTTTCGGAGGATACACGCCACCAAACAGTACACTCAAGTGCAGTTTTGCTGACGCTTTTGGTGCAATGCGCACATTAAATTGACGACGATATGCACGCTATGACTGTTGGTTTTAAAAATAAAATTCAATTATTTTTGAACGTTGTTCGATCGTGTAATGATTCATAATTAATTCCCAAAGTCTCTTTTACAGAATTCATTCTGCGCCACCCTTTATAAGGAATGGCAAAAAAAGCATATCATTCATATTCTGCCTCAAGGCACCGACATTGACAAAGATTTCTGTCATCTGCAAAAGAGTAGATAGGATTGGAAGTTTGACATAGGAGGTAATTTAGAAAAATAAAAAATAGAAATAGTAGTATAAAGAGCGGAGCCTTGCGGCACCGCTGAATATATCTTGAACTCGTTTGACGAAACCCCCCTCTATAACAACTCGTAAAGTGCGATCTCTGAGAAAGTTCGATATAAATCGAGAAAAATTATCACCGACACCAAATGCAACAAGTTTTGACAAGAGTGCAAACGCCTTGGAAATATCTAAAGCAATTACCTTACTTTCTTCAAAATGGTGAAGCGACCTCTACGAAAGCCATACTGGCGGATGCTTAGTAGGTAGTTTGACTCTAAAAATTTTACAAGATGGTGATTTACCATACTCTCTTACTCTTTTCGAGTTCGGGTAGTGGTTGATTGCTAGCTGGTAAGTGAGAATTATTTGCAGTGTTGCCAATCCATGTGTGATCACACATATTGTGTGTAATTTTCACTTGCATGAGTGGCCCATGTGTAATTAGTTTGATGTGTAATCTATGTGTAATTTTACTTTAAGTTCTATTTTTTCATTAATTTTAGACCGTAAAGATTTTCTCTAAGAACTGTAAGTTTTTGTAATTTTTTCAGTTTCCATTACAGTCAAATTAGTTTTTTACACCCTGACTATTTTCGTCCATTTGCTTCTTTTTTTTGTTGTGTACACAAATTAATGATCAAAAGTGCAATTGCATCATCCGCTTCACAATTCATGTTTTCTTTTTGAGGTTATTGTGATTTGTTCGTCGTGTGTGGAGAAATGGTCGCGAACAAATCACTCCTGTGTGTGCAGTTAAGTCTGAGTTTACACTATGAAAGTTTTATTTCAGTAAGTCTGAGTTTATTGCTGAGAGGGGAGTGAATAATAGCATGTTTAATATAAACTGTAAAATTTGATTTTTATTTCTTAACATTTGTTTTTGTGATTTTTAATAAAATAATAAGAACATTTAAAAAAAAAATTTTTTAAGAAACGCTTTTCTTACAAAAGAACATTTATAAAAAATTTTGCCCGCCCCCTAGATTTTATCCTGGCTACGCCCATGTATTCGTGTACTGTCATCGGGAATATGTTTACCTGCAAAGTTTCATCCATTTGCATTGAGTAAAAGGCGGTCCAAAAAAGCATTTTACCAAAAAAAAAATTGTTGCCGCCCTCTAGATTTTATCCTGGCTACGCCCATGTATTCGTGTATTGTCATCGGGAATATGTATGCCTGCAAAGTTTCATCCATTTGCATTGAGTATAAGGCGGTTAAATTAACGTTAAAAGATTTGATTTTCCGAAGTGAAGCTAAAGAAAAGGTTTTAAAAAATTTTACCCGCCTCCCCTAGATTTTATCCTGGCTACGCCCATGTATTCGTGTTCTGTCATCGGGAATATGTATGCCTGCAAAGTTTCATCCATTTGCATTGAGTAAAAGGCGGTTAAATTAACTATACAAGATTTGATTTTCCGAAGTGAAGCTAAAGAAAATGTTTTAAAAAATGTGTGAACATTCTAGAGATTTTAGAATTTAAGAAGTAAGTTACTTATGTGTTATGAAATACAAATTAATTTGAACGAAAAATAGCGCCACATATATTTTATATAGCGCAACTTTGGCACACGAAGACTTTGCCATTTTGCATGGCAATTCAGTATCAGGGTTTTTATTTTTACCCCAATTTCTGAATGCATCCTCTCTGGATCTGACTACTGATTTGCACGACTGATTAAACCTGAATCGGTTGTAGGTTCAGGATTACATCCAGTGCTGCGGTAAAGAGTTCTAACCTCAGTAAAGTTTCATTAATGTCTCTTAAAATTTTAAACAAAAACAAGTAAGAAAGTATAGTCAGTCAAGCCCGACCATATGATACCCTACCCCACAGTATTTAAAAACACATCATGCTTATGTGTCCATATTAATATGGATTTATCTATGCTTATAAATTTCATTAAAATCGGTTTGATAGTTTCTGCGAGGCAGAAATTGCCACCTATCTTCCCTCGTGTTCCTACCTTTCCATTTTCAATAGGCTTGGTCCTTGTGCCAATAAGTATCGATGTCCCAAATTTTAACAAATTATCTCCAAAATTGCGACCTGTACTTTGCGCACAAGGTTACATGGACAGCCAGCCGGACGGACATGGCTAGTTCGACTCAGAAAGTGATTCTACTTTAGGTGGGTCTAGGACCAATACTTTAAGGTGTAACACACATCAGCACAAATGCATGATACCCTCTTCACTATTGTGGTGTGGGTATAAATATTGCTGATGTACGAGTAGACTCAAACTTTTTTTAATTTTCGACCCATTTTTTGTTCGAAAAATTAAAGAACATCCTGTGGAAGAAAATGTTACAGGAGAAAAAAACCCAAGTTGTTGTTTTCATTTTGAGTGAACGCTAAGGCCGGAGCAATTTAGGATCAAAAATATTTATTAAAAAAGTACTATCTTAAATAAAGTATTTTGTAATGTGAGTGGTTGTGAGAATTAGCCCCAATAAGAATCAAAGTCATCCCTCAACTCTCAAACAAATTAGGCAAAATAAACATTTTTGTAGATCAAAACCTTACTTGAGGATTATTTGGTGGCGTTATACATGATTAAGATAATGGTATCAATGCAATATTGAATACAAACATCTCCTAAGCTCAAACCTTACTGCAAAGTTTGGTTTTAGTTCATCACAGAAAAAATTTGAATTATGCAATAAACACTTAAGTGAAGTGGGATATTATATGGATTCCCGACTATATGTTTTTACTTGTAAAAGCCACTCTACAATAGTAGTAAGGGTATTATGCGTTTGTGCTGATGTATGTAACACTAAAAAATATTGGTCCTAAACTCATCTTTTAGTATTCCGATCGACTCCGAAACACTTTCTTGATCTATCGATTTTATCTATCCATTTAACCTTGTGCGCAAAGTGCAGGTCGCAATTTTGAAGAGATTTTATAAAATTTGGCTTAAATTGCCATAAAGACGACGCCTATTTCACATGGCCCCCATACAAACTTCGTTCCTGAACAGTCTTTATGCCCATAAACCATCTTATTAGAACTTTTTAATTGCATTCTGAATAATTTTTTCAAATTTTATTGGAATCGGTCCACATTTGACCATAGCTCCTATATAAATACTAATTCTAAAAATAGCTTTTTATGCCATAACATCGTTATAAATGTTGGTATTGACATAATAATTATGAAGACAGCTTCTATGTCATGACAAAATGTTGTGCTGTAAGGTCCAAAATTAACCATAGGTCCCATATAAGCCCCCATTCCTAAAATCACTTAAAGGCAAACAAATCTCATATAGATTAATAGGGGTGTGCTGGAAGTCGCAAACGTAAAACGCAAGAATTTTAAAAGTCGTTTTTAAATAAGATTTCTGTAATAAAAGAATCTTATGACAAATATTTCCCTTCTAAACAGGATTTTATAACAAAAATTATAAGAATTAGGTTTAAAGTTTATTAAAAACAACTTCCAAATTATTGCGTTTTACGTTTTCGATTTTCAGCACACCCCTGTAAATAATCACCCCTTTTATGAAAATCGACATCGACACAAGTTGATGGCAACAGAACAATAATTGTATTTTCTTAGTCGTTGTTAACAATAATCGATTACTATTGACAGTCACTTGATATTTTCTAAGCGCTTTTAAGTCGTCTTCGAGTAAAATTTAAAAAATACGGATACGTTAACTTAAATAGCGAAAATTCGCGAAAATTTTTAATTTGCGACAATTGCCTCAAAGCGCAACAAAGCTGCGTGAAAGCTGTAAAGATTTGGAAAAATTTGCTAAAAAGTCCCTAAAACTAAAGAAATGGCAAAATTTCGGTAAAAATTTCAAAACAGCGGCATGATAAATTACAGGTTCAAATCACTTCTATCGCGGACATGGCAAAAATTCGAGAAAAATTTCTAAAATTTATTTCAAATCGCTAAATAATTTGAGAGGGAATTTTTTTTTGTCAGATTTTCAATAACTAGTCGACACAACATTCTCATAAAATACCAAATTAAGGTCAAAGTGATGTAGTCATCGACTTGATGTGACAACAGCTTAAAATTGACGTCGAAGTTGGCTTAAGGCCCAACTATAATATGCATACGAAAAGCCTCATTAAAAAAAAGAAAAAAAAATGTTTGATTCCGTACGGAAAGATCGATTTTTTTTGCACTTTGCTTAAGCAAATACATAACAGTTTCATAAAATTTAACAAAAAACAAAAAAAAAAAAAACGGTACCAGAGTTGCGCATTTTAAATTACATTATTAAAACAATTTTTCATGTGATACTATTAGTGTCCGACCGAACGTTCGGGTTCGGTTACGGAGTTCGGCAAAAAATGATGTTCGGTCAAAGTTCGGTGTTCGCCGAAATTTTTACCGAACTTTACCGAACACCGAACTTTTTTAGGAAATATTGATTGATGTGTTTTGTTCAAGCTTTGATATTGTTACAAGTAGAACTGTTGCTATAATTCTTATACCTTTAACAGTTTTATTTGGTTTAATATCTTTAGTTTGTCAAAAATCTTTATGGATGAAGTTTCCTGATGATCTGGCCTAAGCAACCAGTGAAATGCATAGGAATAGCTTATCCCATCTACAATAAATTTCAAGTGTTTTTGTCAAGAATAAAAACTGGGAATTAAGCACGAATAGCAAAATCTGTTGAAATTAAAATATTGTATTCCCAAAAATTTAAATTACTTTTTGGAAATAACATATTTATTCTAATTTCAAATTATAATTTGGCATCATTGTTTTTAAAAATAATAGGAAATCAATACAACTATTTTTCTCTATGATTATTAGTTCGAAAAAATACAGCGATGACTTAATAAAATGCTTAAGTGTACAAAAATGTCTTTATATGTGTAATTTTAAGAAGAGGGTAAAAAACGGTTAACTTTTATTTGGCAAAAAAAAACTCTCTATTTATATTCTGCGAATGGTAAAATAATCCATAGTTTTGATTGAACCACAAACCAAACTTTATAGTATACATATTTCCGGACAAAAATGTCATCCAATCAATTTTTGGAGTTTTTTTTTGTAAAAAATTGAGCAAGCGCTCATTGCAAATGTTGCGTCAAACAAATGTCAATGGGGAGTTCATTGCCAAGCAAACAAACTACCGCCAATATTAAACGCCACTTAGAGAAAATACAACCCAACGAATTCAAAAAATACATTGTAGAGGTTTGAGTACTAATATGTTTACTAGGGCCATAACCAAATTATTGGCATATTACGACGGAGTGGCCAAGAATGTTTTAGTAATGAAAACACCTGTCTCACGTCATTTTGTGAAAAAACCTCACGCAGGGAAGTAAATTTCTAAAACTGTCTAAGAAATTTTCAACCGTGATGAATTGTAACCGTAGGAAAATGTTTAAATCTAAAGCAGTGGATAAATTCCAAAATAGCATTTAAGTAATACGTATAGGAATATATACAAATATCAATTGTATATTTTTTAAAATTTCCGTGAGATTAAATGGTTGTTTTCAAAATTCAACCCGATCCCTGCGTGAACTTTCTTAACAACCCGAAAAAATTATCATATTTTTTATTAATAACTTTAAATGTTCTACACGACTATACTATGCCGTTTTTGATTTTCTCAGAAAGTGTGAAAAAGTTATAGCCCTAATGTATACTGCATTCAACTTCAAGTTTATTTTTTGTCTTAAAAAAAGCAATTACTAACTTATTCACCCCTGTCGCGAAAAAAAATTTCTTGGGAGTTTTTTTTCCCTTTTTTCTATTTTTCCTATGTTAATTCAATTGTAAAAATGGGAAAAGGGAAAAAACTCCCAAGGAATTTTTATTCCCGATAGGGGTGATTATTTTTTAACTATAAAATAGTTTTGAATACTATAAAGTGCAATTTATCTTTTCATATTGCATCCTTCTAAAAGTGTAAATGTATTTTGTTTTAAATAAACACAATAAAAAAAAGTACAAATGTTCAGATTAATTAACAAAAAGTTCGGGTTCGGGTTCGGCCGAACTTGTCAAAATTTACCGAAGTTCGGGTTTGGGTTAGGTCTCAAAAAGTGCGTTCGGTCGGACTTGGTCGGATGTTTTTGGTTTGGTCGGATGGTAGGCCAAACCTAATTTTGGTCGGTTTTAGAAAATTGGACGGATAGCAGACAATTACAAATCTCATAGCTTTTTAACCAAACACAAATATTTTTTTTTTATTGTTGATGAAACTATGGATATGGCATTGATATTACGTTAGGAGCAAGTTACTTTGACGGTGTTAGTTTTATAAAGGATAGTTTTGTCATCTTATTCGAGCTTACCAAGTCAGATGCCGTTTAAATTTTTCTTCTTTTAAAAAACTTTTTATCAACAAACAATATTCCTATACAAAATTTGATCGGACAAACGGCGCTTACGTCATGACTGGAACTGTTGGTAAGCTTATAGCCTATCCATCGATGTCAAACGTAGACTTCGTTCGCTTAAATTACATGTAAATCAAAAACAATATTTATTGTATAATTTGTTTTCGTTTTAAATGTTAGTTAGATGAACATAGATAGATGAACAGGCAGTTAATCTTACTTAGCAATGCAAAAAATATTAAGGTTCTTTGTGGTAATATTTAAAGTTTTTTCACATAGTCCTAAAAGAATTTCAGAAATTCTGTTCTGTATTAGGTGTGTCTTATACAAGATGGACTTCTTAAAGGAAGATATTGTAAGAATCGTAGAACAGTGGGATGCTTTGATACTGTATTTTGAAACATAGTTTTATAAAGGCAATGGTATAAGAGCCACAGAACTTGCAGAAAGTATGGATGAGTTCCCAAACTGAGCAAGTTAGCGTATACAATAAGCCAACTAAGCATTGTAAAACTCTTTGATACATTTTTTACGTTGTCTGCAAGGTATTAGGATGTATTGGAGCTCAGCCTATGTCTTATAAAGTTTAATACTTTTTTTAAATTTTACAAACTTAAGTTAATAAATTTTGATTCATATTTTTCTAGTGGTCTTTATGTGTTATTGCATACGATCAATGAATTATTCTAGTTTATAAGCGTTATTAAATGAATTTGTATATATACATTTTATTAAAGTTAATCGTTACCACCAAATAAACTTTTAATAAAACTATGGGTTACGTGTTGGACGTTAAATATTAAATATGTGTTACTTAGGCTTACTTTTTAATAATATGTATACTTATAGCTTTATCCAATAAAAATTATACTTTTTATCAAAAATACATATGCATACATATCGTCATATAAAATGAAAAAGAGCCTATGTTCATTTTAAGAAAAAGAGAGATAACTTAATAAAAAGGCAGCTATTGTGATTATAACAACGGGTTTTCTGGTTAATATCGTTAACACATTACGCATGATTGACACTTTCCTGAAAAACTGTTTTTGTAATCTCAGCCGTATCGCTACTGAAATTTTTTTAAAAATTATGATAGGCCCTTTTGAATTTTTATGAAGATATATTTGTTTTTAAATATTTAAAAAATTTGGTCGGTTTGAAAAGATTTTGGTAGGTTTTGCAGACAATTTTGGTCGGATAAAATTTTTCAAACGGCAACCCTGGTTCGGTCGGACACTAGACACTATGTAACTGAAACTAGGACTGACCTCATTTACAATTTAATACAATTGCATCATCCAAATTACTTACATCACAAATACTACTTACAATTAATTTTAATTGTGACTGCTCATTTACAAATTACAAGTAATTGAATTAAATAAACAAATTTGTATTTTATAAAAATTTTAATTTCTTAAACAAAAGTTGTATCCTAAAAATCCACTAATAAAAATACGTTCATAGATTTTATCTGATATAAATCGCACAGAAGTGTATTACAACTACAATCAAGTGGTTTATTATGCAAATAATTTACAACATTCTTTTGGGGTAAAATATTGTTGATAGAGTTCTTCCGTTTTCATTTCCATTTTTTTCACATTTATATTTTTATTTCCTGATAAATAGTAGTTGTAATTTATTTAAAGGCTTTAATCTTTTAAATCTAAATTAATACTGACAATATCTAAATGTATTGTAAAGGTAAAAGGTGAAACAAGTGGTAAATTGGGCAACATGTTAAGCGAGTAGTTTAATTAATAATTCTTAATAGAAAAATACACGCATTTAAGTAACTATTTCACCACTTGTAATAAAATGTCAAAAAATTGTAACTTGTTTTATTTTTTTTAAGATATTACTAATTAGGCTAAAGTTCATCAAATTTAATTTTCATTAAATTATTTTTATGAAGAAAGGTATTTAACAACATGAAATTAATTAAAATTTATTGATAATTTTTCACTCTTGACTGAAGCTGGGCACGAACCCAGGCGTTTTTACGGACAGGCTACGCTGACATGTTTCGATTGCAACCACTCAATCCCCTCAGAGGGCTTGCCGTTTAACACTCGCAGCCATCGACGACTGCTGACGTCAATAGTCAAACATCAATCCTTAAACCAAATTGTATTTAACCTTTGGTAGATCGAAATTTGCTTTGAATGATCATCCATTTTAATTTATTTTACATGTTTTTCCCTACTTCTGTTTCCTCGTACTTTCGTCATGAATTCTTCTTGAAGTTCAAAGTACATTTTTGTGTTTTTGTTTTTCATTTTTTTGTCATTCTTTTTCTTGTTGACATTTTTCAGCACAACTTGAAGGACAAATGCGAACATAGAGCTCGTGCCCTAGCTTTAACAATAATCAGTATTGTGGTTATTTTGTTGAACTATGTATGGTTTTAATCCAAATTTTTAATAAGGCTAAAGTTCATCAAATTTAATTTTCATTAAATTATTAATTTTACTAGCTTTTCGATTTATTTTTTAATTTTTAACAAATATGGGGGATTCACAAGGTGTCATAAAGCCATATGTCTTAAAATAATAACATGAAAAAATACGACTGTTGTGAACAACCCCTCATAAATTAGTGTGCTATTTTAAATTTAAATCAGCAGATTTAAAACAAATATAAAAAAATAATTATGTTCCTTAAATCAAAATATTTTTTAATTCTAATGCATGAATTAATAAATTAATTTAGATCTTTCCTGACTATTTTCCATTTTTCAGACGCAAACCACAAATAAATTTTATTTTGTTTGTTTACCAAACATCAGAGTCCTAAGCCGATATAATTTGACGCCGCAAATGTTTTGTTTCAAAAATTGCAAGCCGCATGTTAAATTCGGATGTTAGCCGGATAAAACTATACCATAAATGGCGACGGCTACAAAAACATAGCCGCTCGGCTCAGCCGCTCAGCGCAGGTTTCTTCTGATTAATTACGACAGCACAATAAACATAGCAAGCAAAGGTTTATTAATTTAAAACACTTTTTGTTTACAAAGCAACAACAATATTTTTAAACCATTGTAAAATGTTAGAACATTATGACAATACAACATGATAGCACACCTTGTGAATACCCCAATAGAATCTAAAGCGGCTCATACACTTTCAATAATATTGTTTAATTTTACGTACTGTACAATTATATCGCCAGTGTGTATGTGATATTCGAGAATGGTACAATATATTGGCAACAATCAAAAGATTTTTATTGCACAACGAAAAGAAAGTAGAATGTGTTGCCAACACTGTACAATGCTGTTTATGTTATTCCTATAGGTTACATTCACTTTTTTATTGAATGAATGAAAACAATGTGCGACTTATTGCATAATATAGGACAAAATGGAAATAATATGGCGAATACCATATACATACATACAATAATATTGCAAGCTTAAGGATTATTTCTTTTCATAAGTTGCTTTTTATAAAAAATAACAAAATGTTTTTTAATTTTTCTTTATTCTGTTCCTTGTATTTCCAACTTTTTTTAAACTTTATTATCTTAAATCAACAGGTTGAAATAAATACCTTGATAATATTCTATATACATATCGTCGTGCCGAAGTTATCTTGCCGTATATCACAAAAAAAAATTTTTGGGAAATCGAATCTTAAGGTTCAAATTATTATTCACAAAAATGTAAGTGAAAAAAGTCGTCCAATATTTTTGTCAGATATAGTATTTGAAGTTCTTTATCGATTTATGTAAAAATATTTAAAGTCATGGAAAAAAATTTTTAAGTTATAGCCATTATCACGTTCGAAAAAATTTTTCAATTTTGTCGTATACGCCACTTTTTGCGATATATTTTTTAGTTTGTGGGATATAAGTCAAAATAAGGTATTAAAAACCTGCATTCACGTGTTCTACCAATATTGAAAATTAAATTATAATAATTTTCGAAACGAAAATTTATGCAAGTGGCAAATATATTTACGTATAGTTATAGTTTTTACATTATCGAATATCCTTATGTATGAATAATTTTAAGGTTTATTATTACTTAAGGGTGGTCTAACCATAATGCACGATGTTAACTGTGAGTCACACCGTAACGACAAATTTTTGCCTAACTTAGTTTGTCATTTCTTGGTATCAGTGCCAAATTCAACCATGGTGAGGTGCAGCATTGAGCAGAGCGTTAAGACTGCTGAAGCCTTTTCCGAAAATGGGCGTTCAAATCAAAAATACATTTTGTGCACATCTTGATTTTGTTGGTCAGCAAAATCGATCAAATGTGTCCACAATCGGGATATTTGTGTGCAAATTTTAGCAAACCGGCTCTGTAGGAAATGTGAAAACGCCTGTGCATGCATGCTTGGTGCGGTTTATGGCCAGGCGGCATCATCGAAAAGCAGTTACTGTGAATGGTGTTTGCTATCGCGAGCTGATAACGGATTTCTTTTTGCCAGAAATTGAGGATATGGACCTGGACGATAAGTAGTTCCAAAAGAATGTGTCACACGGCCAACGCAACAATGGCTCTTCTGCACGAGAAATTCAATGTCCATGTTAACTCGCCGTCACGATCATATGATTTGACACCGTTGCCTTCTTTATTTGGTAATATTTTAAATAAAAAGTGTACGTCAATAAGCCAAGAACAATTAAGAGCTAAAGGATTAGATAATTTGACACTTTAAGGACATTGAATCTCAATTATGTCTCAGAGGCATTGCAAATATGGACCATAGGACAAAAATATGCTATCGAAGCCGCGACGAGCATTAGGCCGATATTTTGTCTCACGCATAGTTGTCATAGATCCTTCTATATAATAATAAAAAAAAATTCAGATTATTCTCTAAAAACTTTTTGTTTTATTCACAATAACCATTGTAAATTATGGTTGGACCACCCTGAATATTTAACCTTTAATTGCTTAACAATAAAGTGAATTAAGGCAATATATCAATAATTCCATCAATATAAATAGCCGTTGAGTACTTCGTCCGAAAATATCTTTACATATAAAACGAAAAATGTTAAAATAACAGTAATAATAATAAGATAGTCTCTTTTTTGTAACATGCCTAATATACTTTGTTCACATACAACAAGATAACGCAAGATATTTTTAATTGAAAGTTTTCATACGTTTTTTGTCGTATATCCACAATTATGCTACATACGATAATATAACGCATTAAATTTTTCGCAAAAGTGGATATACAACAAAATGGCTTCGTAATATCTCATTAACTATAAGAGATATAGACGTGAGGATTGCGCAGATCGATAGATCTGTTAAATTTACCAGCGGAAACGGTCCTATCTCATTTTTTTCGATTTTGTGATATACGACAAGATAACTCCGGAACGACGATATGATAAAAAAATGCCGCTTCGTTAAATGGTTGTTAATGCGAAATCGAAACTCTTTCAAAGTGTTAAATCAACATTCAAGGATAATAGAGGAGTTCCATAAACAAACGATAAAATTTCAATTTCAACATTTATATAATTTTTATATGTTGTGATTAGAGTTTTTTTTTTCCCGGAGTTTTTCGATTCCCGGGAAAGCGGGAAACATTTTTAAATTTCCCGGGATCCCGGGATTCCGCTCCATACAAATAATACAAAGTAAACTTGGTTTTATTAATGAAAAAAACTTTTATAAACAAACGTGAGGGAACTTGTTTACAAAGTAAGTAAAATAAATGCTTAAATACTACAAAAATTAATTGAAGATTGAAAGCGGAACTTGAATTATTATTACCTTTGGCTATTATAAGTAAATTCCGTATTATGATGATCTAGTTCAAGGTAAAATAAACATATCAATTGAGGTACTCAAGATATGAGATCAAAAAGTAAAATCATAAAATATATAAAATATTTTAATAAATATATTAACATTTTTTAACGGCGTAGGAAATTACTTTCTGACACACTCAAAGCGTTTAGTGAGTCGCCAAAGAGTATATTTCTGATTTTGTTTCCGAAAAATTTCGTTTACTTTTTTACCGAGGTTGGACAAATAATTAAAAGTGCACCGTTGTTGCATGCTTCTAATGTCAAGGTTGATGCAAAAAATAGCATCATCCGGACTACTTCTTACAAACTATTTCTTTTCATTAGGTCCATCTGTAATCTTTAGGACAATGTGTTTTTCAAATTGTATGTTTTAGTAACTTACACGAGTTTCATTATTTTTTTATTTCGGTTTCCCCGCACTTCCCGGATATATTACCAAGCTCGATTTTTTTTTTTGTAGATACGACTATGTTGCAATAACGGAGCGATATGTTTATGTATATCCTATTTTTAAGACTTGTCCATGGTCAATGAGAATTTACTGCCTGCATCTTATTTTGAATTTATGTTCTTTATCAATTCATCACTTCACTATATTTATTAATTATCAACTGTTGCACTGCCCATTCTGCTTTTAATAGATTTATTGCCGCAGGAGACATTGATTTACGTTTGTACACATTTCTTATAACTGATCAAATCGACAACCCATCCACAGATGCTAACTTTTAGAGAAAAGAAAACTAAATTTCAGAGTAAAAATAGCTGTTTTCTGAAACTATGAAGAACTTTTTATTTCCCGGGATCCCGCAACAAAAATCCCGGGAAAACGGGAAATATAATAAGTGAAATTCCCGGGAATTCCCGGGACGGGAAATCCCGGGAAAAAACCCTAGTTGTGATGTGTGTAACAACAAAAATATTTATAAAGGTTATTTTTGTCAATCGATTGTTTGTCGACTTTGTCGGAAACAAAATATTGCAATTAAAAATTGAATTTTATTTACATTGAAGAAATTTAGGCCTTATTAGCTTGACAAAAAAAACATTTATAAATTCATCACTCTGGCCAAAGAAACAACTACAACAATAAATAAAAATATTGTTTCTTGACCCACCTTTGTCAACGGTAATCGACTTAGAATCACGTTCTGAGTCGCTCTAACGATGTCCGTCCGCCCGTCCGTGCCGCTGGCTTACTTATTGTCTGTCAATGTAAATCTTGTGCATATATTACAGGTCTCTATTTTGATGAAAATAAGTGAGAATCGGTTCATGATTTAAAATAGGCCCCATACAAACTTTTACCGGAAAAGAGGCAAAGATGCCCATAAGCCTTTTTATTATATTGATATTAAGATTAAATTTGGCCTAAAAATATGTTATTGTCATCTAAATTATCTTATTAAATTTTTTTGTAGTCGGTCCATATGTGACCATAGCTCTCATAAAAATAGCACTTTCGAAAATAGATTTTAATCCATAACTTCCTTAAACATTTTAATATTGACGACGCACAGTGGCGCCATTTGAGTTTTTTCGTTGCAAAAATCATATCTTTTGAACCGAATAAGGTAATTGAACAGTTTAAACAGCATATGATAGATAACTGTTCAGCCTATGAAATGTGCATTTGAAAAGGGTGCTACGCTGTGTAGGGGCCTACTTATGGGTTATCAAAGTTAAAATTAGTAGAAAAATCAATTTTATGGTACCTAAAAAAAAATTATTTTTACATTTTTAGATTGTTTTTATTTTTTTTTTCTTTAGGGTTCTAAATTATTACCCAACAAATTAAAAAAAAAAATTTTTTTTTTTTAAATTTATTTTTTCAATTTTCTGTATTTTCGGTATATGGGTAATTCCATGTCAAAACGACCAAGAGTGGGACACGACCCCTTCCGATTTTAATGAAATTTGGTGAGAATGTTCCTTTTATCTTATAAGGAACATATATGAACGAAAAAAAATTTTAAAATTTTTTTTTCAAAAGTTATGTCATACTCAAAATGTCATAATTTCGCCGAATTAGCCGAATGTGTTGAGCTTATTTCTTCAATAACTCGAATAACTCGAATACTCGATAACTCGAATGCCGCGCACCTGGCATTTCACCCTAATTGGGGACGCTGAATTCAGTGGTGCTAACCGTTTTTTTAAATTAGCTCTTGTTTTCAAGATATACCGTTATTTCGAAAATGTAAGGCGCTGCACAGCATATATTCGCGTAACTCAAAAATGGTTTAGTTTATTGAAATAACTAAAAAAACCGAAATTCGGCAATAAATAATAAAGTGGGGTTGGTCATACATTTGACCCATCTAGGAGCATCCTACGCGCTGTAGGGGCCAAATTAAAGAATTTTATTAAACCGCAATATTAGTATGGCAACCATGTCTTTTTAACCTTTTTTACCTCTAGAAGCCAAACGGGCACGTACGGGCAGATAAAATTTTTGAATTATGTAAAGAAATAATCAAAGAACAGATTTTGCAAATATGGCAAATATAGAAAAATATAGATTTTTGTTATTTTCCGTCAAAGTTGAAAAATAGTGAAAAAACGGATAGTTTTTAAATAGTGATTTACCAGGAGAAACACAAAGCAAACAGTTCATTTTTTTTTTATCATTACACATTTAATAAATGCATCAATCAATACAAACAAAAAATAAGGCGATTCGTTACCTATTTTTCGTGATATTACACCTGAAATCGCAACAAATTTACTAAAAATTGTGTGTTTTTTTGAAAACCGAAAGTCGGTCAACTTTGAACGGCTATATCTTCTAAACTAAAAATGTGATATTATTAAGAGTGGCAGATTTGAAATCGTTGAAAAGTTTCCTATAACATGAGTTTATTCAAAACTTCGTCGGTGCTCATGAAAATTTTGATTTTTGCAACCTCGTTTGCTCTACGGGCGCTACTGTGCGACGATAACATTCATCATTGCTACCATGTCATGGTAGACTTTTTTGCTGATAGATCTAGCATTTTCACAGGTCCCACATAAACTCACCTTCTTAAATCACTTTAGAGATAAGATTGTATTTCATTCAAAAGTTTCAAATAAAAAAAAAACTCAAAAACTTGCCGCTAAAGTTATGCATGTTAGAAATGGCAGACATGCCTTTAGGCACGCAAAGTAGCGCTGGACACGCGAAAAAACATGTCTTGGCAAAATGAAAAAAAAAAAAAACAAACAGAAAAATACCATAAACGACAACAAGCAAAATAAAAAAGGGTTAAAGTAATTAATTTCATTATAACCCAATATGGTGTTATCTAATATTTTACAAAAATAAACCAAACTAACAACAAGTTAATATCATTTAAATCAATTATTATTATTAACTTTATTTGACAAACATATCACGTTCAAGACCAAATTTTGTTTTTAGTAGGAGTCGGTTTTATGTACACAGTATATCACAAAATTTTTTTGCCCTATGCAATCGTTTAAGAAAAAAAAAACATTTTGTTTAAAACTTAAAATACTACTTTTCTACACCATTTTTCATTGAAAATGAGAAAATTCCAAATGAAAATGAGAATTTGAATTTGAAATTGAGAAAATTCCAAATGAAATTGAGAATTTCAATTTGAAATTGAGAAAATTATCAATTGAATTTGAGAATATCAATTTGAAATTGAGAAAATTCCAAATGAAATTGAGAATTTCAATTTGAAATTGAGAAAATGTACTTGGACTTCAAGAAAAATTCTTGACGAAAGTACGAAAAAACAGAAGTAAAGGAAAAAACATGTGAATTCAATTAAAATGGATAATCATTCAGGAAAGCAAATTTCGATCTACCAAATGTTAAAATACAATTTGGTTTAAGGATTGATGTTTGACTAGTGACGTCAGCAGTCGTCGATGGCTGCGAGTGTAAGACGGCAAATCCATCTGAGGAGATCGAGTGGTTGCGATCGAAACATGTCATGGTAACCTGCCGGCCAGGGTTCGAGCCCGAGCCACGTCAAGAATGAAAGATTATCAATAACAATTTTAATTAATTTTTTGTAAAATTCCTTTCTTCATAAAAATAATTTAATAAAAATTAAATTTCATGAACTTAAGCCTAATTAAAAATATAAAAAATTTGGATTAAAAACCATAAATAGTTCAACAAAATAACCACAATACTAATTATTGTTAAAGCTAAGGCACGAGCTCTATTTGTACATTTGTCCTTCAAGTTGTGCTGAAAAAGGTCAACAGAAAAGAGAAAGACAAAGTGAAAAAACAAAAAATGTACTTGGACTTCAAGAAAAATTCTTGACGAAAGTACGAAAAAACAGAAGTAAAGGAAAAAACATGTGAATTCAATTAAAATGGATAATCATTCAGGAAAGCAAATTTCGATCTACCAAATGTTAAAATACAATTTGGTTTAAGGATTGATGTTTGACTAGTGACGTCAGCAGTCGTCGATGGCTGCGAGTGTAAGACGGCAAATCCATCTGAGGAGATCGAGTGGTTGCGATCGAAACATGTCATGGTAACCTGCCGGCCAGGGTTCGAGCCCGAGCCACGTCAAGAATGAAAGATTATCAATAACAATTTTAATTAATTTTTTGTAAAATTCCTTTCTTCATAAAAATAATTTAATAAAAATTAAATTTCATGAACTTAAGCCTAATTAAAAATATAAAAAAAATTTGGATTAAAAACCATAAATAGTTCAACAAAATAACCACAATACTAATTATTATTTTAATTTATTTTAACATGTTATTCCTTTACTTCTGTTTTTTCGTACTTTTGTCAAGAATTCTTCTTGAAGTTCAAAGTACATATTTTTTTGTGTTTTCATTTTCAGTGTTAAACGGCAAGCCCTCTGAGGAGATTGAGTGGTTGCAATCGAAACATGTCAGGGTAACCTGCCCGTAAACACCTGGGTTCGAGCCCAGATTGAGTCAAGAATGAAAAATTATCAATAAATTTTAATTAATTTTCATGTTGTAAAATTTCTTTCTTCATAAAAATAATTTAATGAAAATTAAATTTAATGAACTTAAGCCTAATTAAAAATATTAAAAATTTGAATTATATGTATAGATAATTCAATTTTATCAATGAAAAATTAAAATTTCTCAATTTCATTTGGAATTTTCTCAATTTCATTTGGAATTTTCTCAATTTCAAATTTCCCATTTTCATTTGGAATTTTCTCAATTTCAAATTTAAATTCTCAATTTCATTTGGAATTTTCTCAATATCAAATTGAATTTCTCATTTTCAATTAGAATTTTCTCAATATCAAATTGAAATTCTCAATTTGATTTGGAATTTTCTCAATTTCATCTTGAATTTTCTCATTTTAAATGAAAAATGGTGTAGACCACTTAAAATTTTTTCGTTTATTATTGACGCTTTATTGGCCTTGTTTTTAGGTCAAAAATAGTACATCGGCTCTCGGCATAAAAAATGCTTTTTCTTACTGCAACCCGACCGTTAAAATTAAGAGATATTAGTGCCCCTAGAACGCGGTTTAACTATGGCTTGAATTTAACCGCAATTTTTCATTATCGTTATTACGATTAAAAAATTGTTCGTTAATTGCCATTATCGATTCATCGCACTTTGAGTGATTTTACATTTGATTTGAAATTTCAATAGCAATGTTTATACAAATGTTACCCTTTTACAACTAAGCATAAGTTAAAGATAGGATTTTATCGGACCTAAAAAAAGTTTTTCATTATTACAATTTTACTTTAACTTACCAGATAAGATTAACTTGCCTTTAACTTTTCGCTCAATTAAGGTTAAGTTAAAGTTGTAATAATGATTAACGTTTTATACGTCCGATAGAATCCTATCCATAACTAAGTCCAAGTTGTAATAATGGCCTCTGAATGATATAAAGGGCCAAATAAACTACACAATCAGCTTGACAAACACATATTTTTCTTGAGCAAATAAACAACACAAACATAATTCGTACAAACAATTATTTTCAATAATTTCTATTAAAAAACATTTTTCTTCGTTAAATTTTTTATGAACCTTCAATTCCATCTCTGCAAGATTGTGGAAAGCGGAAATTTTTATTTCCCTCGAATGTTTTCTCAAACCCCTCAATAATCAATAAAAAGATTGATATAAAGATTGTATACTTTATTTGGCTCTTAACTTAGAAATCTTAGATAATTAAAGAAAAAACAGGCATTTATTGAAGCCAAAATTCAAGCTTACATTTACTGCCTGTTCATCTATTTTCGAACGAAGACTTCGTTCGCATAACTTACATTAAAAATAAAAACAAACTATAAAATATTGTTTTTGTTTAACATTAAAGTTAAGCGAACGAAGTTTTCGTTCGAAATAAATGAACAGAAGGTTAAACGATGGACTGCATTATCGTCTCAGGAGCAGATATTTTGTTGTATACCATTCCAATTCGAAAAAACTAAACAAATTGTGAAATGATTGCCGTTAGGTTTCATCAAAAACCAAATATATAATTTTATATCGATAACTTCCCATTAGAATGTATTAAAGGCCAGTTTACACGGTAATACAATGTATTACGACTTTGTAGAATCAAAATATTATGAAATTCTCTCCGTGTTTAAAAGAAAAAAATAAAAATCTTTTGTAAGTATAGTTCATGTTAACACGGATGGTAAAAGTAAAATCCAAAATAATAACTAAAAATCAGATGGTTGCAGTTTAAAATATTTACAAAAACAACATGAAAATTTCCTGAGTTGATTTTAGTTGTTTTTGTAATCGTATAGAAATGCTATCACCTTCAATATACTCTGTTAAAATACTAAAATGGTTTAGAAAAAAATCATTTACCGACAGCTTGTCAGATTTTGTATCCGTATTCTCTCTTACTCAATACATTTTCCTTTTACATGATAAGATTTTTCTCATTCTACATAATCTTTCGACATGTCGTAATACATTGTATTACCGTGTAAACTGGCCTTAAGCGACATTTCTAAAATTGTGTAGGAAACGAAAAAAACGTCTCACTTAGTTATTTATTTGTGCATTTTATTGAAAGGAACATACTTGGAAAGCGATTTCCAGAATACAAAACATATTTAAAAATGTGGCTTAGCATAATTTCTTTGGCGGATAATACAAATTACAGGGTACAACATTATTCCAGTGAGAAAACTTGACGGTTGATACAATTTTATTTTCTCTCTAGTTTCCTTTGCATCCATGATAGGGCAGCGAAACCCAGGCCAAAATGTGGCGCTTAACTTCTAGTATAGTTCCACATCAAAAAGTCATTTTCGAAAAAAGTGTCGCTTAATACATTCTTATGGGAAGGTTTCGATATGTTTATTAGTTTTTTTTATTAAAATCAATAGAAATACTTAGTTTCAATTACACTGTACAACAAAATCAATTTTTTTTTCCAAAATTACACGGTCCGGCTATAAATTTGATAGAGGAGACAAAAAAAAGACACGTGTATTGGCGTTTTAAAAGTTAACATCTGAATTTCATTTAAGAGGGGTTAAAGTTTCCCAGCCTTGGCACATTCTTATTGTCAATTGGCATAAGAAACCATGTGACCCTTACATTTTAGGCATAAAATGTGTTCAGCAAATTTATGTAGAATGTTACGGAGAACACTTTTGTAGAATATGTTAACCCTCTAACTCCTCAAGGTATGGGTCTTTTTGTCCTTCTTTTAAAAAAGATCGAAAAACACCATTAAAACAGGCATTCAAGGGTTTAAAATGTTCCGCAAAAATGTTATCCGTGAAATTTTACTACAAGTCCCTGAATACATCAAAACGGAAAATTCAACCAGAAAGTCAGAAAGTCAGAAATAAGACAACAAACGAGAGTTTAGGGTTAATTATTAAGAATTTTATTTTAAAGTACCCCAAAAATTTTGCTTGAAAAAAAATAGTTCAAATTTAACTAAAAATCACTAATATCTCTATTATTTTACCTTCGATAGCAAATTTTGATAGGATGTATTCATAAATAAATTTTTTTTTAGCTCCAGCATATTACAGTGATAAGCGAATGAATGCTTTTGCCTTTATAGCGTTCTTCAATGGGTGCGCATGTCTGATGAAATTTTTCACCATGCTCATCAGATTCTGTTGACAACTGGTTCTCAAAGTAATCCATATGGGAATTTAAAAAATTAATTTTTGTTGACATCTGAACGTCTAGTTATTCAAAAGCCTAAGACATTGTATATCACTTTCTTAATGCTTTTCCAAGCATCAAACTCAATTGGTGAGAGCATTTCGTTGAAGTCAGCGTTGTGCATCAGTTTTCTTATATCTGGTTGAACAAAAACACGTGTTGGTATGAAACCAATTTTAAGACTTTCAACAATAACAACAACTTGAAGAACATATACATACCTTCTTTAATCTTTTCTTCGCTTAATTTTGGAAACATTGTTTTCAGAAAATGTAATGCTAATTCATTTGTATTCAGACATTTAACAAAGTTTTTTACCACACCAAGTTTGATATGCAATGGGGAGGGATAAGAGAATTTTTTTTAGTTGTAACCAATGCTTGATGAACGATATTGTGCTCTCAACTTCCATTGTTTTTTGGAATATTGGTCGCCCTTCCATCTAATATCCCAAGTGCATAAAAAGCATCCGTACTTAACGTATCCAGCCTGCATACCTGAAAGGAAACTAACGACTTATAAGTTTCAACAGATCCGTCTTCATAATTTACGGAGTCCAGTATTAATTTTATAGAATCAAAGCTTTCCTTAAACTCATTCCATAGGCAATTTGAATAGGATTTTTGGTATTATCGTAATACAGAAGTACAGCTTTTAGACTCTTCTTAGATTAATCAATAAATATATGCCAGTCATCGTCGTTATACTCAAAATTCATTGCATTCATTATTCCTTTAATATCGTTGCAATAAGCAAACGTGTTATCATTGTTTACTGAAATGAACGGCAGAAAGCTGTCTTGAAGCTAACGAAAGCTGGTAACATTGACACCAGGTTCAAGTAGATGAAGACTTTTTAAGTCTGCAGTTAAAATTTCTGATTTTAGCCCCTTAATTCCCTGTTTGAATGTTGTTTTTTGCTCTTTTTTAAAAGAAGGACAAAAAACCCATACCTTGAGGAGTTAAAGGGTTAACATATTTTATACCTTAAATGTAAGGGTCACATGGTTTATTATGCTGATTAACAATAAGAATGTGCCCCCTCAAATAAAATTCAGATGTAAACTTTTAAAACGCCGATACACGTGTCGTTTTTTTGTCTCCTCTATCAAAATTTATAGGCCGGACCTTGTATTTTTTTTTTGTTGTACAGTATTATTAAATTAAAAAAGGCGGTGTCTCAATATCAATACACGGCAAAAAAATAAAAATTAATTTAAATTAAAAAACTTGTGACATTAATTAAAAAATTAAATAAATTTGCGCCTGTAAACAAATTTATAGTATCAGTAAAATAATTTTTGAAACTGACAAAATTTTCTGCAGTAATGTTCTTGATATAAGTAAATGTTTAATTCACTTGATTAAATTTAAATCTTTGGATGAAGTTTCCTGACGATCTGCCCTAAGCAACCAGTTCAATGCGCATAAGAATAGCTTATTCCATCAACAATATATTTCAGTTTATCAATAGTATGACATGGGAATTTAGCACATTTAAACGAAACCTTTAAAACTGATTTTATTTTTAATTCAAGGTTTAATTGAAAAAAATTGGCGAGAATTTTTTTCTATGCAATACAAGTCTTAAGGATTTTATAGAAAAATACATCCCTGACATGATAAGTTGTTTTTGTTTTTTTGAAAATGTTGAAACAATAATAAGATCAGGGAAGCGTTTACGTCAAAATACTTAAGAAAGGCTTGTGTTATAGTGTAAAACGGCCTTAAATGCACATTTCGAGAAACATTAGAATTAAATAAACCTGTTAATTTGTTTTGTTTTCAAAAGAGAGGTTAGCTTAATCTCATTGAAAAATGTAAAAGCAAAATATTTTTGTGACATACTATAATTTTGTGAAATCAGCCGATAGACTGACAAATATTTAAAAAATGATTATATTTCTTTTGCGCTTTTGAATGCAAATAGATTTCTTTCGATTTAAGCAACTCGTAGTCCAATGATTTGGAAACATTTAATTAATTTTGCAGTTATTTGATAAGATATTGTAAGTAAAGTGCAAAAGTATATAAAATGGAAAAACAAATATGTATGTACTGAAATTAAAACTTCCCATTCCGCAGTTTGTTCGGAAATGATTCTTCAAAGATACTTTAAGACAGAATGACTAATGATAGTTACATATGTATGTATGTTTTTGACATAACCTCGCGGTAACTTAAATGAGTAGAGGCCTAATAGGAGCCCATATTTAGCAGACACAATCCCTCCTTGCCGCATTCCATACTTATTTATTTTTTTCACAGGTTGTCATTGGGAGCAAGCCCTTCCACACTTCTTATTATGAAAACTTCGTCTCCTTAAGGAAGGTCATTAACAAATAAAAAATGAATAAAACTGAACAACTTCCTTTCTCCTTTTTTAAAGAAGGGAGTAGCGAATGTGTAATGAATATTTTGGAATGTCTTTCAAAAAAAAAAACAAAATAAAAAAATGTATACTTTCTGGAATGCGTTAAAGGTAAGATATCACACGAAGCAAATCTTTTAATAAGGAGGCCTTCAAAAAGGGGTGCCACTTGTGGTCCTTCCAATATTTATCGCTGGAAATTATCTATAAAATTAATATTATACTGTTGTGTTTAAATGACTTATTTCATTAATAATAAGTCATTTCTTGTAGTTTTAATAAAAAATCGTCAATATTAGATAAAAGTCGCAAGTGTTCATAACACTAATAAACAATTATATTCATTCCGCTTTTAACATAAAATCGTTAACGTAATTGCTTCTAAACTTAGATTTTCCATTAACATATATTCAACTTCTGTAATATCCGTTCACATTGCAACGATGCTCTCTGCAACGTGTATATTCGCTAGCTCATTAAGAACTACCGCTAGTCCCACTACAATCTACCTCACATGCTTTTGAGTGGCGAATTTAACACGGGGATGTCCTACGAGGTGGTGATGGATCCCTCTCTGCATAATCTCTACCAACCATAAGGGTTAGCTACTTATATCTTCAAAGCGTGCTAGCAAAAAGCAAGCGATTTTGTTGTTGTTCTAATAACGGGATCTATTTCGGATACACATTTTTTTGTGTTGCCGTTGAAAAAAAATTGTTTTCTGCATTACTTGGAGCTATAGAATTAGCTAGCGAAAAGTGGGTACCTATTTTCAAATGTTAACACTAGATATTGGTGTCTAGAGAAAGATTTAGGCTGATCTGAATGCCACATCAGTAGACCCTGGTACAAATTGAGTGAAAGTGCTAACTATTTCGCCTGTCATTGGTGGCGATTGCTACTTTTTATACCACTGGGATGTATTTGGGCCTTTAGTCCTCTTATTTCCCTAAGAGGGTTTTCTCACAAAACAAAAACTGGCGTGGCCTTTTATTATTTTCTAATCTGCATAAATTTTTTTACATGTGATCCCAATATTATTTGAAGAGTTGTTAAATTCCAAACATAAATAACTAAATAGTTTTTCAAACCTACACTACCAAAGGTTGGGGTATGTTTCGATCCTCTGAACCAATTAAAAAAAAAATGTTCCAAAAATATCCCCTCTAATAAGAAAAAAGAACCCAAATAATCTCTTTGAACAACATGTAGGAGTGTGGATCAGTGTTGCCAATTTAGCATTTTTCAGGCTAGATCTAGCATTTTTTAAGGTCATTTGGCATGAAGAAACTAATTTAGCATCTAACATATCGACCCCTTATAGCAAAAATGATGTACAGGAGAAGGTTTTTTTAAATATTTTTGCTTCAAGTGTAGGGCTTTGTTTGTTATTGCTTTTGCTCTTATTTCGTAACGGTACTTCCCAGAGATATGTGATTTTTAGAGATGGTGCAAATGATCAAAAATGTTCGATTTTCATCAAAAAACAAAAATCTAAAATGTTGTTGGTTACATCATTTCTGCTATTAGGGCTCGATATTTTCTAGTATTATTTAAAAATTTCTAGCATTTTTTAGTTCTTGTGGTATTTTTAATATTTTCCATTAATGTTTAGTGCAAATATTAAAGAAACAAAAAAGAAATATTCATACATTGAATTAGATCTAAAAAAACGCAACAATTTAAATGCTCATTAGTGTGGATATAAATAAACTGAAATAAAAATCAAAGAAGGAAAAAATTTTCAAAAATAAGTAAAACCTATAAAAAGTTTATTTCACTTGTCGATCATTTTACAAACCTTTGTAAAAGGCAATCGCGCGAAAGCTGATGAAATGAAGAATTTTCATATAAATTTTTTTTGTTTTTATTCTAGCATTTTTATTTTTAACAAAATCTAGCATTTTTTCCTCAATAAGTTTTGGCAACACTGGTGTGTATCGGGCTTACATGGCATTTACATTTGCCAGTACCCAACAAACACGAAGTCAAACCTTTGATATTAAATGAATTTATCATTTGACATCAAACACAATTCTCAAACGTTTTTCAAATGTCTGATTTTAACATTTAAATACCTCATTTAGACAATGCAATTAACGCCGAGTTTTTTTCTTTTTTCTTCTAAAGTAGTTACTACGAAATTCTTTTCACATTTATATTTACATTTTTTTGAAGCATTTTCTCAACTTTATCAACCCCGTTTTCTTCCCTAAACCTCTTGCTAACACACAAAAAGTTGCATGCGAAAGTTGCTGCGTTAATTGCATAATGTAAATATGGTCAAATTCAAATTGAAAATGATTTGAAAATAAACATTTCACATCAAATGTTTTCTCAGTTTGATGTAAAATTGGTATCAATATAATAAATATTTTACTGGAACCATAAATTGATTTTAAAATTTAGTTGGAATTGGTCCATTGCTCCCATAAAGTCAAATCCATAACAGACCATCTTGTTAGGGCTATTATAGACAGAAGTGCTGCTGATGGATCCATCTCCCACTCTAGGTGGGACTTGGTGAAGCAGCAAATGATGGGTGTCTTTTGGAAGATCCTTAGTGAGAATCCAGGAGCACCCCCGCAATGCGACGATGCTGGCTGGTACCAGGGTCACGTTAAGCTGATGGCGTGTGTGGACGAGCGCTCTGCACTTCTGCTGAAGCTTGCCATTGGAGCGATTGGCGAAATATGGGAAGGTGCTAGGCTCGACGTGGTTTTGGTGAGTGAGATACCACGGAGACCTAGATCCATCGTCACCATCCCAGCGGAACCCTCTGCACCGGAGAAAATCTTGAAGATTATTCAGTGCTGCAACCCCCAACTTCCCACTCATAACTGGAAAGTTGTCAAGGTTTCAGCAGCTGAAGGATCCTCAAGAACGGCGATCGTAGTCCTGAATCAGGACTCCTTGAAGCCACTGAGGAAGAAACAGGGCAAGATTTACTATGGTTTCAGTACCATCTTGCTCCGTGTCTACCGAGGTGATGACAAGGGCGATCCCGCTCCGAAGGTTGTGGAGCCTACACAGTCTGCGGACTGCACGAATGACGCTTCCGTTCATTCATGTGACAAAGAAGACACCCCGTCCGTCTCTGACATGCTGGGTGACCTCTTTGAACGCATGGGTGAATTGGCTGATGAGGACGCCCTCCTGGAATCAGATCAGGAGGACGCCAATGTCACGGTCGTTAATACTAGACATGGTGAAGGTGACACAGATAAACCTTCACCACTCTAAGGCAGCATCCGCTGCACTGCTCCTCCGGGTGGTAGAGAGAGAGGAGGAGCTAATAATGATCCAAGAGCCATGGATCCACAAGGATCGGGTTTGCGGATTAAACCTCAAGGGCTATAAGCTCCTATATGCCAAAGCAACAGGTAAAATTAGATCTTGTATTTTGGCTAAAAACACGCTGGATATCTTCATTCTTTCTGATTTCAGTGATGAAGACACAACTTCAGCGGCCCTAGAGATGGGCGACATGCCGATCTGGATCGTCTCGGGCTATATGGCGCATGACCAGGACAATGAGCCACCTAATGGGCTTGTTCGTGGCTTGGTAGCCAAAGCCGGCTCCATGGGTACCCCGGTGGTTATCTGTGCTGACGCTAATGCGCACCACATCACGTGGGGCAGCTCCAACACCAACTCTAGAGGTGAGTCGCTATTTTCTTTTATCTGTAGCAGTAATTTGGAAATAGCAAACATAGGCGCGGAACCTACGTTCATTGTAGCTAATAGGCAGGAGGTTCTTGATGTGACATTGGTCAGCTCGGAACACTCCGACTTAATAAGTAACTGGGCGGTCTCAAATGACTGTTCTTTTTCGGACCACAGGTATGTTGAGTTTCAATTGGGTCCACCCCCCTTGGGGGTGTGTACTTTTGTGAATAGGAGGAGAACGAGGTGGGACTATCAGGCTAGTCTACTCGCTGATTCTCTGGGCTCAGTCCCTGTCATTAGTGGCATTACGGAGACTGAAATGGCAGTGGAATTCCTATCGGGGGCACTGCGTCAGGCAACGGCACTGGCCTGTAGGCCAGTGGTTAGGAAAAAGGGGGGCAAGCCACCATGGTGGAGCCCTGAGGTTGCACAGTCTCGCAGAGACTGTCGTAGGTTATTCAATATGGCTAAACGACTGGGAAACTGGGCGGATTATAAGTCGGCATTGAATAGGTTCAAGAATTTGGTTAGATCGGCGAAACGGAATGCCTGGAGGAACTTCTGCAGCGGCGTGGAAGGCTCCTCTGAGACAAACCGGTTGCGCAAAATAATGGCTTCTTGCCCGACTGTCCCTAGCTACATTCAGAAAGCTGATGGTAGCTGGACTACGAATAGTCAGGAGACGCTGGAGGTGTTAATTGACACGCACTTTCCTGGCAATTCCCTTCCAACACCACGGAAGATCAACTGCCTATCAGAGCCTGGACCCGTGTCCATTTCTCTGTGCTATGATAGGCTTAATTGGGCGATAAGGAGCTTCGACTCCTTTAAGGCTCCTGGTCCGGACGGTATTATTCCGGCCGACCTTCAAAAGAACGCGGGGCTTCTGGTTCCTTGGCTGTCCGCTATTTATACGGAATGTATTAGATTCTCTTACGTTCCCATCCGATGGACTAGATGTAGGGTTGTTTTCATCCCAAAGGGAGGTAAAGCATCCCACACCAGACCTAAGGACTACAGGCCAATTAGCCTGTCGTCATTTCTTCTCAAGACCCTTGAAAGGGTCATTGATATTCATCTGAGGATGTCTATTCCTAGACATTTGCTCTCTTCATCGCAGCATGCCTACACCAAGGGCAAGTCTGTAGAGACGGCGCTCCACTCACTGGTCGGCTACATTGAGAAATCCCTTGAATTTCGGGAATACTCACTTGTGGCCTTTCTGGACATTGAGGGAGCTTTCAATAATGTCAAACCCAACTCCATCTTGGAGTCGATGAGGGAGGTTGGGGTTGACGATGTAATTTGTAGATTTATTGGTAATCTACTCGATAATAGGATCATTGAATCCACAATGGGTGCTACTAATGTTTGCAGATTTGTGCACAGGGGCACCCCGCAAGGTGGGGTTCTGTCCCCTCTACTGTGGAACCTGACGGTGAACACTTTGCTGGGTCGGTTCGATAGATTAGGGATAAAAACCGTCGCGTATGCGGATGACGTGGCGGTGGCGGTCGCGGGTAAACACCTGGACACACTGTCCCATTGTATGGAATCTGCATTGCAGATTCTAAGCTCTTGGAGCATTTCCTGTGGACTTGGTGTCAATCCACAGAAAACTGAGTTGGTACTCTTTACCAGGAAGTACAAGGTTGGCAACTTTAGGCTTCCTAGGCTAAACGGCACGGAGCTGAGGCTCTCGAACAGTGCCAAATATTTGGGCGTAATTCTCGATAGCAAACTATCATGGGAACTCAACGTTCGGACGAGGGTTGATAGGGCTATTGTGGCCTTATACACCTGCAAGAGATCCTTGGGCAGGAGCTGGGGCCTGGGCCCCAGGGGTGTCGAATGGATCTTTGAAGCGGTGGTAAAACCGATTCTCTTCTATGGGGTCATAGTGTGGTGGCCTGCCGTGGAAAGGGGACGGTACTGTAGGATGCTTGAGAAAGTATATAGGTTGGCTGCGCTGATGATCACGGGATCACTCCGCTCGACACCGACGAAGGCACTGTTTACTATGCTAGACTGGTTGCCGATTGATATCATGGCCGAACAACAGGCCTTGACTTCCGCTATGAGACTGGGGGCGGTGGGCCTATGGTCTACGCGGAATTATGGTCATGCCAGGGTCACGCTTCACCCGTCATACGACCTGGCGGGGCTGGACTATTGCACTCCGGAACCCTTTTTCGGTGCTTTGTTCACGGTTCATCATGGTAGCTATGATGAGCTGCTCGATAATACGCGATCTCTGGAGCCGACCCTGCGGGTCTACACCGATGGTTCCAGGATGGGCGACAGAGTGGGTGGAGGTTTCTTCATCGAAGAATTGGACATCAGGGTCTCTTTTAGGCTGCCAGATGGCAGTAGTGTGCTGCAGGCGGAAATCTCTGCCATAAAGCGGGCGGCAAACTGGCTGAAGTACTATCGTATATCGAGGGATATATGTATATTTACGGACAGCAAGGCTGCCATTGCAGCTCTGGCTGGTGTCTTTACGACATCTATGTTGACAGTGGAATGCCGGATGTCTCTAAATGAGATCGCGAAACATTCCAGTGTAACGCTGACATGGGTACCAGGACACAGTGGGCTCCTGGGCAACCATACTGCGGACAGTCTGGCCAAACAAGGCTGTCTCTTGGACGACATGTTCGTCGACGGCCTAATTGGCACTTCAATGGCCCGCTGCAGGACTCTCATCAGACGGGAGTCGTACAGAAGGGCTCAGGGGAGATGGCAGGGCGAGCATACCTGTTTGATGGCCAGGACTCTATGGCCTGGCTATGACGCGGCGAAAACGCGCGTACTACTCGGTCTCGGCAGGGACCGGATAAGGACAGTGATATCGGTTATCACGGGTCACTGGGTGATAGGGACTCATGCTAGGAGGATGGGCCTTGAGTATAATGACTACTGCAGGAGTTGTCATGATGAGGAGGAGGAGGAGACGGTGTTTCACTTCCTCTGTCAATGCCCCGGTCTGGCGGGCGTTAGGTTGAGGCATTTTGGGAGACCGGAATTGCCATGTCTGGACGATTTGTCCAATGCGGGACTGAAATCGATCTCCCTGTTCTGCAGGGAATCGGGGTGGTTCGAGACTGCGGTGACCTCTGGGGAATAGTCTGGTGGATACTGGCTGGCCCTTGTCACTGGCTAGGGGTATCACAAAGGGACCGCTATAAGGACCCAAGTGAGTCGTCTTCGTGACGGCTACCCATTTAACCTAACCTAACCTAACCTAACAGATCCTACTGACTCCTTTATGTGCAGAAAAATGCACCGTTTAGTGCGGTTTACACGCTGGTGGCATCATAGGACCTTATTTCTTTAAAAATCCGACTTGCTGAATGTTATATACCCTTTACAATGGTGCGAACGAAACAGAAAGCTATGAAGATACCGAAATTAATATATAAATAACTATTTTGTGCCACGCCCACTTGATTATTCCCGCCCGCATTTTTGCCAATGCTGCGAATGGCTAACGCTTATACCTAATTTAGAAACTTTGGCTCTTGTACTTGTAGGGAAGTTGCCACGCCCACTTCTCTTATCCCGCACATTTTTTTTAAAGGGTTGTGTATTGATAACCCAGCTATGTGTACCGAATTTGGATAATTAATCTCTTTCCGTTCTCTAGATATAAATCAATCTATTTTGGGTCACTCCTCCACTCCCGCCCACACTTTGTCTGATTTTGTATTTTGATAACCAAGACGTTTTGACATTAGTTAGAAATCTATAATGTCTTTGTGTAGGAAGTGCCACGCCCACTTTTCCAATGCCGCCCACATTTTGTCGGATGTTGTGTATTATTAACCAAGGTTTCAGTTTGGCTCTGGTCGTTCTCCAGATATACATTAAAAAATTAGGGGCAGTCAAGGTTTTTTTGTTCATATCTTAGTCACTTGTGGACCGCTCAGGCTGAATTTCAATAGCAAACAATTCCAAGATATATGTGACATAAATGTATAAACATTTGGTCAGCATCATAAATGGGGTCTTCGGAAACCCCATTTCAATGGACACACGGACATCGTAATTTGAACTTCTCTTCTCATAAGGATCCAGAATATAAAGGGTGGTTAAATTTTAAGTGCCGATGTTGATTTGGAATAAAACCCAAATTATTTAGGAAATGGTATGGTTCAATTATGTATGGAACAAAATATCGGCCAAATGGACGCCGCGACCTCGACGGCACAACTCCATCTGATGGTCCAAATTTTCAATGACGCTGAGGTTCTTTGCCGTTAATGTGCCGAATTATCTTATCCTTTAGCTCTTGAATTGTTGCTGGCTTATCGGCGTACACCTTTTCTTTAACCACAAAGAAAGAAGTCCAACGGTGTCAAATCACATGATCTTGGCGGCTAATTGACATCGCCACCACGCGAGATAACACGGACATTGAATTTGTCGGGCAAAAGAGCCATTGTTTCGTTAGCAGTGTGGCAAGTTACACAGTCCTGTTGAAACCACAAATCGTCCACATCCATATCATCCAATTCGGGCCATAAAAAGTTCGATATCATCTCACGATACCGAACACCATTCACAGTAGCGGCCTGACAGTCCTCATTTTAGAAAAAATACGGCCCGTTGATGCCGCCAGCCCAATACCGCACCAAACAATAACTCTTGGATTATCATTCGCCCAAATGCGGCAATTCTGCTTGTTAACGAATCCACTGAGGTGAAAATGTGCCTTATCACTGAATCACGAAGTGTACCATATGCATTTTGATTTGAATGCCCATTTTCATTATAAGCCTAAATAACTTTAACGCGTTGCTCGATTGTGTATCTTTCCATGGTTCAAATTGAGTTAGTCTGAAATTGAGAATGTCAAATGAAATGCAGAAAAAAACTTAACCACTTAAAATTTAACCACCTACTATATATGTATGTATATCATATACGTATATATTAAATAGGGTCTTAAATCAATATTGTAGAAATTTCAAATGGAATGACAGAGTTATATATGTATACCCATTTACCTTCGGTGAAGGGTATAAAAACATCTGATTCCGTAGGGAATGTGAGATCGCAAAATACTTAAGCAAATGAGAGTTTGGAAAAACTTGACCAAAAATTTTCTTTAGTTTATTATGGTTTGACACATGAGCTCATGCACATTATGGTTGGGCCTTCTTTAGAAATAAAGTTAAATACATTAAAAAAAAATTTAAAAATAATGTTAATTTGCGGAGTGGTCACGCTTTTTTTTGTCAAATATTTGTTGAATTTAAAAATACTTTTACTAACTTTTCTTATTTGGCAAAACAATTTATATTGCAATGACAGAGATAATTCCTTTCAATGCCAAAATATGTCTATGTAACGGAAATATATTATTTATATTAATTAATTACGACTTTATATACTGTTTTGATTTCTAAGCAATTAAACAAATTACATTTTTTTCTATTGTAATAAAATTCTAATTATTTATTTTATTTTAGTTCTTAAAAAATTCCTTTTTTCTTCAATAACTCAACCGTGAGTCATTTATTATTTTCGTCATTAACTATTGAAAAAAAAAAACAAAACCAGGTTACATACTCCATATATTTTTTTTTATTATTGTTATACTTTTTTCGTATTTTGGAATTCAATTTTAATTAACACCACTTGACTTTGGAATACATCTATTTTTATTTCGTTTTACTCTACGATTTAAGACCACTAATTAAATTATTTTATTGAAACAACAGCAACAACAACAAATACAGCAGCGGCAGCAGCACAATTGTAATAAATTTCTATATAAAATTTTGTTCACAGAACAGTGACAAAACGCTCGAGTCAAGTGAAATCTTCAAACAATTGATGATGAATATCACCCTCGCCCAATAATTGTTGTTGTAATTGTTTTGTTGTTCTAATTGCTTGAGAAAAAATATTTATTAGCTTGGCAAAAGAGTAATTTCGGATAGTGGCTGAGAGAATTATTTTAACGGGTTTGGTTTTAAGTTTAAAATATCTTAACGCGACGAATTATTTTAATCTTATATTTATTATTCATTAACTTATTAACTTAACCACTTATGTGTTGTTTAAATTACTTATCCTAAATTTAAAAGTATTTTAAAATGTATTTTTTTCAATTATTGCTAGAAAAAAAATATTTAATAATCAGACGTTGGCAGATTCTTATATAATCTTACCTGTCCTTTAAACATGCAAGTCCAAGTTTAAATAAGTCTATACACTCATACTTTTAAACCACCACAATCGTTTTTTCGTATTTGCAGCCAAGTTGCAGCTAATTGGAAACAAACAAATTAAAAATGTTGGGAATGAAAAATAAAGTGCCACGTCTAGGGGCTTGCTAGAAGCTTTGCCAAGTTTTCAGAATTTCACAAAATGTTAAACTTTTTATGGGAGCTCCTTAATAGTGAAAGGCCAATGTACGCGGCATGCTGCTGCGGGCGGCAATCTCTTTGCCATTGTAAAAATGTAAGCATTGTTTGCAAAAATGTTCAAACGAAAACACACATCACAAAAATTAAAACTTGGTATTACTTGGAAAAGATGCGGCGCGGCAAAGTTCAATTTTTTTTCACTTTTGTTTTAAAGCTAAGATCCCACTATCGGCCCAATGTACCAATTTTTGTCTTATTTCATGTGCCGATAGTGTGAACGGTCAATATTTTTTAATTTGCGACAATCTGTGCCGAAATTGTACTGACTGTGGACAATGAAAATTAACCTTGATGCGCCGATAATGTGAACACTCTTTTGCACAATGTTTAATATGTACCGATTTTTATCGGCCACTTGTGTGCCGATCACAGTCGCCAATCAGCGCCGATACAAGGGATGGCAAAACGAAATTTTTAAAGTGCACCAACTGGCTACTAAAATTTTACTTCTTTAAGCTTAATTGTACCAAAATTACATTTGTTTTATCTATTATTTATGTATTAAAAAGTTAAATAGTACATTTGTACTGTTAAATGAAAGAAAACAATTTGCTTTAACGAAAACATTGCAGTTGTATCGATGTTGCCATCCCTGCTTTGTAAACATATGTTTACAAAACAACAATTACAAAAAAAAAAACAAGTTCAGTAAGTTTGAATAAAATTTAATACATTTTTAATTTTATATTAATATATTCACCCCTATCGTGAATAATTTTTCCCTCGAAATTTTTCCCCTTTCCACATATTTGCGATCATGAAAAAAGGTAATTCAAAGGAGAATAATAACGTGAAATAGTGTTCACGGGGGAAAATTCCCCTTATCGTGAAAAGTTTTTTCACTCGTAATTTGTTCACGTTTCCCTTAGATTTTATTTTTGCTAGGAAACAGAACATGTATGGAAGTAGTTCCTTCTATAAATCGAATATTAAGGGCTAGATCCGTTAAAAAGGCACAAACCGATATATTGGTCAACAAAATGCAAAACAATTGGTCAATTGCCTGCAGATTTGTGAAGCTTTCGAAAGACGTGGTGGTATAATTTGGAAAATAATTTACTACATAAAATTTAAAAGTGCAAAAAACTAACGTTATAATCAATTTATCCCTCTAATACTAAATATTTTGCTTTATTATTTTAACTTTTCTTTAAAATATATGCATGTATATTTTTGAACAAAAATTTCATTGATTTTTAGTTTTTTTTAATCTTTCTTCTTTTTTACATTCAGTTTTCCAACTGATAGCGTGGAAAACTTTTCACATAAGATTCACGATTGCTATTTTCCCTTCGAGGGGAATGAAAATTTCACGGGAACAAAAATTCCACTTGTTATTCACGATAGGGGTGATTATTTAAAATTGCTAGGAAACTAATAATGGAATATTCAGACGGAGAATTTTGCGAATTTTTAAAGTAAAATTATGTCGCCAACAAACAAATAAACCAAAACATATGATTAAATTGGCCCAAATAACACGATAGTGTGACCGCATTGTACCGATTATTGTCGCAATTGAGTTTTGGCCGATATGAACCGAAAAAAATTCTCACAATGTGCGACGATAATGAGACCACCCAAGAATAAACTGTGCAATGTTTTTTAATGTGCGCCGATACAGCACAATAAAAATCGTCACAGATTGTGCTATTTGAGCCGATAGTGGGATCTTAGTTAAAGCCGCGTGAAGTAGATGTTCCCATACACAAACATAATCATTTAACAAAGGATATTTAAAACACATTACAAATGAAGTGGATGAAAACTAATTTGATAAGTAAATTCTTATTCACCCCTATCGTGAATAACAAGTGGAATTTTTGTTCCCATGAAATTTTCATTCCCCTCGAAGGGAAAAAAGCAATCGTGAATCTCGTGTGAAAAATTGTTCACGCTATCAGTTCCAGTGAATGTAAAAAAAAGAAGAAAGATTAAAAAATATTGAAAATCCATGAAATTTTTGTTCAAAAATATACAAGTATATATTTTAAAGAAAAGTTAAAATAATTAAGCAAAATATTAAGTACTGGAGGGATAGTTTAATTACAACGTTAGTTTTTTTGCACATTTTAAATTTTATGTAGTAAAATATTTTCCAAAATTCTGCCACCAAGTCAATTGAAAGCTTCACAAATCCGCAGGCAATCGACCTGTTGTTTTGCATTTTGTTGAGCAATATATCGGTTTATGTCTAATTAACTTATTAACCCTTAATATTCGATTTATAGGAGGAGCTACTTACATACATGTTCTGTTCCCTAGCAAAAATAAAGTGAGAAAATCTAAGGGAAATGTGAACAAATTACGAGGGAAAAAATTTTTCACGATAAGGGGAATTTTTCCCGTGAACAATTTTTCACGTTATTATTCTCCTTTGAATTACAATTTTTCATGGGAGTTGTTCATGATCGCAAATATGTGAAAAGGGGAAAAATTACGAGGGAAAAATTATTCACGATAGGGGTGATTATGTTCAAATAAATCGTTTGTTTAATTGATTGAACATTTTTTAACAGCTTATTCAACAACAAAATGTGCACGTGCAGAAAACTGAATTGGCAAATTGTTTTTTTTTTGTTGTTTTCTTACGAAGACAATAGAATGAAACAATTGGTTTTTTAATTTTGTTTTGTCATTTTACCCACTTACAACTACAATTCGAGTCGGAAAGAACCCAACCAGTTGTAGGCGAATGTAAGAAAAGATAAATTCACTGTTTATTGTTGTAAGACTTTGAGTGTTTGAAATTCTTATTCGCTTTAGGGTCTAATTTGTATAATATTTTAAGCTTTTCTAAAATCTTAAACAAAGGTTTCCTGTTGATCTGGCGTAAGCAACCAATGTATTTATTACACTGAGTTCATTAAAGGTTTTAGATCCAGTATTCATTAAGTCAGCTAAAGACATAAATTACTTTGAAATTGTTTCCGTTTTTTTGATATAATTACTAACCCAGAGGATTTTGTAAAAGAGTTTAAACTTTTAGAAAACAGATCAAACGATAAAAGCTTTGAAGCAATTTGTAAAATATCTTAGCCTGAAGCATTTTGGTACGAAATTGTCCATTTAAAAAACTAGGTGACAATTTATATCCAAACTTGTATACATTTGCTTCGTATGTTTTTACTTTACTTTACATAGTAGGGCGTTTTTTCCAAGTTAGAATAATTAAAAAATAAATTGTCAAACAGACTGAAAGTAAATACCTGTTAGTCCATGTTATCCGCTTTTAATGTGTATCAAAATAACTTATGAATTGATTAATAAATATAGATTAACGTTTTCAAAAAAACCTTATATTAACTATCCTCCTATCAATATGTACTTTTATATGCTTTTTCCTCGAGGTTTTTTCGTAACTTAATTTTTTTGGTAAAAAAGTAAAATAATCCAAGTGACAAATATTTATGAACATATACTTACATATGTCTATCTATTAAAATATAAAGTTTTTTTGTATCAAATCATATTATTAATTATTTTTTGTTTTTATAGTGTTATTATACTATTTTAAGCGCGTTCTCAGCGTTGCCAGAATGAAGATTTTATCTTATTTTTGAAGATTTTTTTGACGAAAATATGATTTAAAGATTTTCTTCACAAATTAAGATTTTTAATTTTAAGTTTGTTTGTACAAAATAAATAATTTTTTCACAGTTTCTTAACACTGTGTTTGAAATTGACACTTTTTTTAGACGAGCCGGGCACATGGCGTTTTAGCATTATTCAGGTACGCTGAATCCAATGGTGCCCACCCATTTTTAGGTTAGCCCTTGTTTTCGAGATATACCGATATTTTGAAAATGGAAGAGGTTGCTAAACATATATTCGCGTAACTCAAAAACAGTTTAGCTTATTAAAAAATCAAAAAAAACAAAATTTCCGCAATAAAATTTCTTTCAAAACTTAGTGAAACCTTTTTTTTTGTATGAGCAGTCGTTTTAGAAGTTTATTTTTTGTTTGATTAGTTTTCGATGAAAATAATTTAATAAATACATAAGTTTGTTTTTTTTCATTTTTTTCTCAGAATTCCCCTTTTTGTGACACTTTTTTTTTGGAAAATCCTCTTTTTGCCCCTTTTTGAAAAATTTGAACGGTAACGCTGGCTGCGTACATTGGCCTTCCACTATGAGGAATGAAGAAAGGTAGTTAATAGTAAGAGTATGTTTGGGACGGACAATTTAAGGGAAATAGGACCTACATTTTACCCCACGTTTTGTAAATTTTTTCCGTTTTGCGATCACTTTGAGTTCGAAGAGTTTTCCCTCTGCCCATTTTTCGTTCGACCCTCATAAAATAAGGGGGTCTAGCGCATCCATTTTTCATTTTATCAGACAGTTGTAATAACGGAGAAATCTTAATGATAAAGTTCGTGATTGTTAACGTGAACAAAAGCTATCAAGAACGATAAAATGACCATTAAGTTTTCTCCAATTTTACAACTGTCTGATAAAATGATCAATTTAAATTATAAACTGTGGCAACATTGCAGTAGATACCGACAAATTTTGTTTGTTTAAAATACGGGGTGGCAACGCCTTAGTTTTGCTTGTTTCTTTAATTGAAAGCAAAAAACAATTTTTTGTGCTTAATTTTTGGTTTTTATGGTAAATTGTTTTTTGTGTGTTAAATTGTGTTTTTTTGAAAAAGTTTGAATAATTGAATTAGACATGAAACTTTAATTGAAGTAACTATCTCTTCAGCAAAAAATATGGCAGCTTCAAATTATTAAAGTTCACTTGTAAAGTTATCATGAGAATTAACCTGCTGTTAACTTATCAGTCACTTTATAGGTTAATGTTAACTTGTAGTATCCAAAAACCATTTATCCGTCAGATAGCATCCTAAAAATAATTATTTGTAAGTTGTAAAAATAGCCCTTAATGGTCACTTTATCGTTTACGATTGCTATTATTCACGTTTATTGTAATAATGGTCCTTAGAAAGACGTTTACGATTACAAGCTTTAACAAACCACCAATTTAACACCAGCTTTGAAGAATATTCCACGGATCTCAAAATTTTTATCTATCTTATTTTTTTTTTTATTGTAAAATTTTATTTGTTAAACTTTTCGATATTGAGTACGAGACTGAAATATTTTTTTCTTCCAACCAATACAAAAACAAAAGTGCAAGTCAAATATTAAATATTTTTATTTTCATGCCTCCTAAACGTACAAACATACATACAACATATAAAAATATAAAAATAATACAGAAATAGTAAAAAATAGTTTTGTAAGTGGGTTTTTTTTTCAATTTGTTTAAAAAAATATACAAAATAAATTTTAATTAAAAGACATAAAACCGTTAAATAAATTAACATGCAATAGAGAAATCATGTAAGAGTTTAATTAAAAAGAGAAAAACGTTTCCAACAATGTCAAATGTCTAATTTTGTTAAAACAATTAACATTTATTGTAAGTTAATCATGTGATGCTGTTTTTATTGAAGTGAAGAAAACAATTATGTAGCTATTTTGGTTACTTTTAATTAAATTTAATAAATTTTAAATATTAAACACCAAGTTTCGTGATCGGCTTACAATTGGCAATCAGCAATATAAATCTAAGGGCGATTTCTTTTCTGAGAAAAATGTTGCATTAATGTTACATTCCAGGCAGAAAATACGACTCTTCTAAATATTATGTACCGACACAACCCTGTAAATACAAAATTGTGACTCTACCAAAAATATGGTACCATTACAACACTGTAGATACAAAATTGCAGCCTTAGTTTTTTCATACCGTTTTTAAATAAGATTCAACACCAGTACAACACTAAATACAAATATACGACTTTGTCTTTTTCTGCCTGGGATGTTCTACATTTATGTTTTTTTTTTAAATTTTATTTTGTTTTTTTTTTATATTTTTTTAATTCCCTATGCTAATCCCCGCGAAGCTTGACGCTTAGTTCGATTAGCGGTATATTTTTTGTGTTTGTTTTGGATGCTATTCTAATGTCACGTACGTGGTGCGAAAACATCATTTATCTTAGTCATTTGAAACTGGTCAGTCTTAGGTATTTCAATATAAAAGTTCAATGCAAGATATTTGCTGCAAAAAAATATTGATCGGAATTTTTTTTTTTAAATTGGCATAATAAAAATTTTATAAGCTTTTAAAGCTCGTCACGTACGATATTTTAAGTACTAAAATGCAACTAAATGCTTCATCTTATTATGTTGGTATTTAGTTTACATTTGTTTAAACCTTATTTTTTTACAATCAAAATCATCTTACAAAATTTATTTGGAATCGGTCTATATTTGACCATAGCTCCTATACAAGTGCTACTTCCGAAAATAGCTTTAAGTGCCATAACTTTCTTATAAAGTTGGTATTTACATAAAAGTTTCCGACTATGACTTTTACGATAGTACTATGTTATGACAAAATGTTGTGCTGGTAGGTCCAAAATTAACCATAGGTTCCATATAAACCCCCCTTAAATTGGCAAGGGGCAAACAAATCTCATATTGATGGAGATAACTAAACAATATTCGGCACAAATAACTTTTATATAATTCTTAACCTCATAGGATAATTCTGTTCTGGCGATCTTGATTGGCCACGGGCCCCAAGTAGGGTACACTCTCAAAAAAATTTTTTTTTAAATATTATAGTGTAGGGTATAATATGGACGGGCTTGACCGACTATACTTTTTTGTTTGTTTTAAGTTTTTATATACATATGTATATTTACAAAAAATATATTTTCTGCCATGTACATAAATACTATAAGAGAAAAATCTGTCACGTACGGTTTGTCACGAACGATATTACATTTTGTTCATTATAAAACCATCCAAAAAGAAAAAAATATGTGGTTTAATGTATGAAATTAAAAAAAGGAGAAAAACCTCCCACTATTCGCAGATTTTCGTTTTGTTTTACATTCACCCAAATATCACTTCCGTTTTGTGTCACGTACGATATGCACTTATTTTGCCCAATATTTTGGACAACAAGGTTCCGAATTTGAAATTTTTTTTTCATATATAGTTCCCTCTAAATGAAACATAATGATACAAAAAATTTTCCAGTTAATACTATTTTTGCAAAATTTCTATCTCTCTGAAGGCGTACAAATGTCACGTACGATGACATGGAAATGCCCATATGCACTGTTTTGAATTTTTTCATATTTGTGTTTCTAAAACCTTAAGAATAAAACTTATGCTGAGAAAGTAGACAAATTAACCTTTATGTTACAAACCCAACTAGCCCTTTATACCTTCGATACTGTAATGCCCACAATATGTAAATCCCAGGAATAAAATCATTTTTTTCTATAGAAATGTTGACAAATTCAAGTCAAGTTATAATAATAAAGTTTTTTAGATATTAATAAATCAACTTTGTTCTAAGCCTTCTTGTCAAGACGCGCCCACATTTTGTCGAATGTTGTGAAATGATAACCAAGATGCTTGGACCTAATGTGGAAACTTTGGCTCTTGCCGTTCTCCAGTTAAATAGGAATCTATAATGTATTTCTATGGGGTGTGCCACGCCCACTTGTCCGATCGCGCCCACATTTTGTCCGATGTTGTGTTTCGATAACCAAGACGCTTGTACCTAATTTGGAAACTCCAGATATTCATAAAAATAAAATAAAAAACAACAACAATAGTAAAATTAGAGGCAGTCATGGTTTTTTGCTCATATCTCAGCATAAATATATATTTATATAACTACTCAGTCCCCATCACATCTGGGGTCTTCAGAAAACCCATTTCAACGGACAGACATACGGATATCGTTAAATCAACTTTGCTACTTGTAAGGACCCAGAATATATAATCTTTATAGGGTCTGACATCAATATTGTAGAAATTAAAAAAAAAATTCAAAACGGGAAGCATTTTTTTGTCGTAGCATTTAATGTATCTCATCGTCCATCATACCATGGATTTTGTTTACTTCTGAATTAAATCAAAATTAAGACGGTTTCATATCAGAATCGATGTTCAATTCTGATAAAGGACAATTCTGACTTGTATTTTGCAACAACCCCGAATACTAAACCACAGTACTGTTTAAGAAAAAAGTCTAAATACACCCCACAATTTTGCGATTTTAGGAAAGTTATAAAGATAATGAGGAAATTTAGTATGCTAATATTTAAGCCACTATTAATAAAAGAAATAAATAACACTATGCTATTATAAAAACAATAGTAACAAAAACATAAAAAATCGACAGGAAAAAAATCAACATACAGTATGGTGGAGTCAGCACAGTAAGTAAAAAATTAAGAACAGAAAGGAGAAAAAAACCTTTTTTTTTTTAATTTCCTATGCTTATCGCCGCGAAGAACTACGCTTGTCTGCAGGAAAGAAACCAAAGTCTCTGGTGGGAATCGAACCCACAACCCCGGGGCTGATAGACTAGCTCACTACTAGCTAGCCTACCGGGGCATAGTGGTCTTAAAATCACTATCTTCAATTCATTTTACCAGTTCAAGTGGAAGAAGTAAAAAATTTTTAATTTTGACCATAAAAATGGAAGGTAGAAAAGAGTTACCGACCTCGGTTAGAATTATTGTGGCCAGTGAGCGAAAGGAAGGCAAATCTTATGACCAATTTTCCAAAATAGCAAAGCTTAGTCGCGCAACAGTGCAGATAATACTTAGAAATTATGAAGCAACCGTGAGCATAGGAAATAAACCAAAATAAAGACGTGATTTTATCAGTATGCTGAATAAAATGAAGCGTGATTCGAAACTTTGTGGCCCAAAACTAGCGGAATACCTTGAAAATGTTACTGTTACACCGAGAACAGTTATAAACTTTTAAAAGCAGGGTGGCCCGAAAAAAGGCACTAACGTCTGCGAAACATCGTAGACTTAGGCTTGAATTTCTCGGGCACATCTTAACAAAGATGTTGACTTTTGGAAGCGTGGATATTTACTGATGAAAGTAAGTTCAACATTTTCGGAAATGATGGAAGATCAAAGATTTGGAGGAAGCCTAACTTTGCACTGGATCCAAAAAATATTATATCATCAGTTAAACATGGTGGCGGCAGTGTTATGGTTTGTTCAGTGGGTCGGTTATGTAAAAGGTAATATGGATCGCTTTCAATATAAGAACATATTCGAACGAAATCTGCAGGCATCTGTTGATAGTTTAGGCATTGGTAATTAATAGATTTTCCAACAGGACAACGATACGAAACATACCGCTCACTTTGTACGAGACTGGATTCTATATTTTGCCCCGAGTCAATTAAATTCCCCACCACAATCACCTAGTTTAAGCCCTATTGAGCATATTTGGGATGTTTTAGAGAAAAAGGTATGAGAATGTGACATAAGAAGACGTGAAACCCTTAAAACTGCTCTTGTTCGGGCATGGACCGATATAACGCCTGATATTACTCAAAATTTTGAAAATTCAATATCCCTTCGCCTTCAAGCAGTAATTGACGCCCAGGGACAAGTAGCAAAGTTGATTTAACGATGTCCGTATGTCTGTCCGTTGAAATTGGTTTTCTGAAGACCCCAGATGTGATGGGGACTGAGTAGTTATATAAATATGTATTTATGTTATATATTTATGCTGAGATATGAGCAAAAAACCATGACTGCCTCTAATTTTACTCTTGTTGTTGTTGTTGTTGTTGTTGTTTTTTTATTTTTTTTTTTATGAATATCTGGAGTTTCCAAATTAGGTACAAGTGTCTTGGTTATCGAAACACAACATCGGACAAAATGTGGGCGCGATCGGACAAGTGGGCGTGGCACACCCCATAGAAATACATTATAGATTCCTATTTAACTGCAGAACGGCAAGAGCCAAAGTTTCCACATTAGGTCCAATTATCTTGGTTATCATTTCACAACATTCGACAAAATGTGGGCGCGTCTTGACAAGTAGGCTTAGAACAAAGATGATTTATTAATATCTAAATAACTTTATTATTATAACTTGACTTGAATTTGTCAACATTTCTATAGAAAAAAATGATTTTATTCCTGGGATTTACATATTGTGGGCATTATAGTATCGAAGGTATAAAGGGCTAGTTGGGTATGTAACATACCGTCGGAAAGGTTAATTTGTCTAGTTTCTCAGCATAGGTTTTATTCTTAAGGTTTTAGAAACACAAATATGAAAAAATTCAAAATAGTGCATATGGGCATTTCCATGTCATCGTACGTGACATTTGTACGCCTTCAGAAAGATAGAAATTTTGCAAAAATAGTATTAACTGGAAAATTTTTTGTATCATTATGTTTCATTTAGAGGGAACTATATATGAAAAAAAATTTCAAATTCGGAACCTTGTTGTCCAAAATATTGGGCAAAATAAGTGCATATCGTACGTGACATAAAACGGAAGTGATATTTGGGTGAATGTAAAAAAATACGAAAATCTGCGAATTGTGAGAGGTTTTTCTCCTTTTTTTAATTTCAATAAACTTTCTCCTTTTCTTAATACATTAAACCACATATTTTTTCTTTTTGGATGGTTTTATAATGAACAAAATGTAATATCGTTCGTGACATACCGTACGTGACAGAGTTTTCTCTTATAGTATTTATGTACATGGCAGGAAATATATTTTTTGTAAATATACATATGTATATAAAAACTTAAAACAAACAAGAAAGTATAGTCGGTCAAGCCCGTCCATATTATACCCTACACTATAATATTTAAAAAAATTTTTTTTTTTGAGATTGTACCCTACTTGGGGCCCGTGGCCAATCAAGATCGCCAGAACATAATTATCCTATGAGGTTAAGGGGGGATTCTATTCTGACGGGTGCAACATTTAGACGCATTAAACGTCTTTTACTAATAGAAAGAAACATATTTGCAATTAAGTTATTTCTAGAAGGGGTAACATTTTTGTATATACTATTGTTATCTATTTACAAGAATTTATATGAAACGATCAAATAGCCACGAGAGAGCTTTAAAGTGCATGACGGGTGCAACCAAATTGGCCAACTTTCATAAGATCATACCAAAAACACAAAACTCTGTTAATTTTTAAACTTTTATTGTATTAATCTTTTTTATTGTGAAATATGAGATATCAGACGACGATTATCAAATCAAACATCGTAGAGAAATATAATCCAATAATAAGAAATTGCTCTTTAAGCCATGACGGGTGCAACATGCAATGAATTTTCTGTTCGCGCCAAATCCATGAATCTTAATGCTTCGAAGTGCACAACAAATTTATATTTAAGATTACGTGTAAAAAAATATATATTATTATAAAATATAGATATTTTACTTTACATTGGCACCAAAAAAGTATCAAATAGTGTGATTTGAAAATTGATGTTAAAAGTTGTCTAGAATAGAATCGCCCTAAGAATTATATAGAAGTTATTTGTGCCGAATATTGTTTAGTTATCTCCATCAAAATGAGATTTGTTTGCCCCTAGCCAATTTAAGGGGGGTTTATATGGGACCTATGGTTAATTTTGGACCTACCAGCACAACATTTTGTCATAACATAGAACTATCGTAAAAGTCATAGTTTGAAATTTTTATGTAAATACCAACTTTATAAGGAAGTTATGGCACTTAAAGCTATTTTCGGGAGTAGCACTTGTTAGGAGCTATGGTCAAATATAGACCGATTCCAAAAAAATTTTGTAAGATGATTTTGATTGTAAAAAATTAAGGTTTGAACAAATGTAAACTAAATACCAATATAATAAGATGAAGCATTTAGGTTCATTTTAGTACTTTAAAAATTTTTATTATGCTAATTGAAAAAAAAATTCCGATCAATATTTTTTTGCAGCAAATATCTTGCATTGAACTTTTATTTTGAAATTCCTAAGACTGACCAGTTTCAAATGACAAAGATAAATGATGTTTTTGCACCACGTACGTGACATTAGAATAGCATCCAAAACAAACACAAAAATATACCGCTAATCGAACTATAAATTTGTCCTTTCGTCATGGATCTTGTTAATTGTTGTTGTAACATTAATTTTAAAGTATAATTGCAATATTACCGGTATCTGTATTTAATCGGCAGAATATTAAAAATTGTCAATTGCAGTTAATTAAAAATTAATCAATGAGCAAGTGAGTAAAAACTATTATTTTTTGCTTTTTAAAAATTGTAATAAGCTATAAGTACCCCGGCATAGTAAAGCTTGGGTGTTTTTTTCCTTTCTACCATATTTGAAAAAAGGTTTCAAGCGTTTTAATTTTTTGAGTCCTGGTTGACATTCTCATGGAATGCCCATATGCTTAAAATTGAAAAACCCTTGTCTTGAGTAAGAAATTATTTTTTTTATACATAAGCCACTCGAAGCCCAATAAGCGACTAAAACTACCTTAAAGGAAAAGACATAAACGTTCTGTTTATTAAAGACGCCATTAAAAAAAAAAAAAAATAAAAAAAGTTTAAAATTTAAATTAACAAAATTTTGTGTGTTATTCTTGATAAAAACACTGAAATCTATTGTTGAAGGGATAAGCTATTCCTATGCGCATTTCACTGGTTGCTTAGGACAGATCATCAGAAAATTTCATCCAAAGATTTTAGAAAAACTAAAGATATTATACAAAAAACTGTTAAAGCCTAGATTACACTATCTCACAAGTCTTACGTATTCCATAATACTTTGTCAGATAGAAATCTAATGAGTTTTGATGCGACTGTCAAAAAATCTAATGTAACATGACAGTTTGCGTTCACACCATCACACAAAGTATAAACACTCACACATGAAAAAATGCAACCCTGATCCAATGAAAAGTATTATTGCAAGGCGAATTGACTAGAAGGTGGGGTCAAGTCAACATATGGTGTTTTTTTTCGGTGGTCGACTTGTCAAAGTTTGTATACAAACTAGTTTTTTATGTAAATAAACCTGTTCTTTTTACTAGCAATATTTTTGACAACCCGACCACAGAAGCATTGTAGTTGTAGAGTTGACCTCACCTTCTAGTCAATTCGCCTTGTATTATTGTTTAGAAATTTTTTAAACAAAAACAACAACAATAAACAGTGAGTTTATCTTTTCTTACATTATAAATTTAAAAAAAAACAAAAACATTTTTTTTGAAAGATTGATAAAAAGGATATCTTAGCTACTTGATAGACATTTTGCTAACACCAATAGGTCATAACTTACATGGATGAGAAAGAATACCTGTTTGGCCAAAATGTCAAATTTTGACCGTCTCTTACACAGAAACTTTATGGCCGCTCTTTTTGTCTAAACTACTATGCAATAGGACCAACCTTGGTTAGAATTTCACCCAAATCGTAAGACATTGTTTTCAAAAGTTAGGTCACTTGACATGAAATCCCCCATATGGGCACTTCCACAGAAAATCTCTTTTTGTCACGTCACGTCACCTAGCAATTATTCTTGTATTTTAGAACCACGTTGTTCAAATATTTCCTCTCTTTCACTAAATGAAAACCTAGTTGCGCTCTACACCCAAATGCAAAAAAGTAAATAATATTTTCATTATTCTTTGATAAACAATTAAAAATGGTTGGTGACGTTACGTGACAAAAAGTAAACATTTTTGTGGAAATACCAATATGTTTATTGCATTTCAAAATTTTTTTTAAAAATTGCTTATCAATTAATATTAATTGCCATTTCATATCAAATTTAAATTCCCAACCTGTTTAATTTTATGATATCGAATAATGTGAATGTCAACTTTAATTAAAGAAGAAGAAATCGAAAATTGTTTTTTTTTTTCAACGTTAAGCCATACGACAGAGCTTGTGAATTGTACAAATATTGATATGTTTATTTATTTGATTAACCCCAACTGTAACACATTTTATCTTTATAAAAAAAATTTTATTGTAGAAGTGCTTTAATTTCTAATTGAATTAACTGGTGCAAAATAAAAACTTTAGAGGGCTAAATGTTCTACAAATATTTTCTGCATCAAATTTCACTAGGGGGTTCTAAGACCAAAAGTTCGTGTAATGTATGTGAAACGGTTTTTCAAGAAATTCAAAAATTTAAAGGCCCGGAATTTCGAAAATATTTTTACATACATTGCACAAACTTTTGGTTTTAGAAGACCCCTAGTGAAATTTGATGCAGAAAATATTCGTAGAACATTTAAACCCTCTAAAGAGCCGTCTTAGTGTGGAGGTAAAAAAAAAGACAAAAATGACCCCTTTAAATAAGTGTTAGAGGGTAAATATATTCTAAGAAAAGAATCGCCATACGATTCTATTGAAGACATCTGAAATAATTTTTTAGCTCAGAAGTATATTTAGTATGTTCTTTTTGGCTTATACCGAACGCCTTTTCAAAAAATTCAAAAACTTTAGATGCCCATATTTGGGGAACCTGAGCTAACATTTTAAAACCCTTTGGCAGATTTGCTCTAAAAATATTATAGTTTCATTTCGCGTTGCAAATATTGAGGCTTGTTTTTTTTTGTTGCACAGTGTTATAAACCGATTACACGAAATTAAGTATGTAGTGTAATTTATATAATTTTCTACCACTACAAAATGAGTTTTTGTTTAGATAGGATTTTCATAGTTAACTAAGCAAATAGATTTTTTTAATAATTTCGAATTTTAATTTCAATTGTTCATCTAAATTCATTTAATAGAATTTCAATTGAATCTTAAAATTTTATTTTTTTTCATTATTTTTTTATTGAATCTTCATATATTAAATATGAACTAACAATAATTAATCAAATCTTATCCTAATACTTTATTTTATGTCCTGCCAGTGCCAGACAAAATTTTTCTTCATCGCGGTTCTTATAAATAAATAGGTGTTTATCGCTCATCTAAATGGATAAGTGCTGCAGTATCTCTTCTCCTTAAGCGAGTGTGGCCGCTATCATTTAAAATTTTTCGAGCTAGTGGGCAGCGTTACCGTTCAAAATTTTCAAAAAGGTGCACAAAAAGGGGATTTTCAAAAAAAAAAATGTCACAAAAAGGGGAATTCTGAGAAAAAAAGGAGCAACTTTAAAAACAGGAACATTTTCAAAAAAAAAAAAGAAAAAAAAAATACATATATCGTGAAAATCCATGTCTTGTTTGCAAGTAAACGTTTATGAACTGTTGCATAAAATTTTTATTTCAATTATTTATACAAAAACAGTTACTAATTACTTGTAAATAGAACGAGCAGCGTTGTCAGAAGATTAGGAAGGAAAGTCTTCATTTAGCGAAAAAAATCTTATTTTGAAGGGAGAAATCTTAAAATTTTTTATAACGAGGGCAAAAAAGAAAAAAATTATTAATTTTTTATAAGAACATACATATACTTATTATGAAGACTATTAAAATTGAAATACATAATATTTATACAAAACTAAATTGGTTTTTAAATTTTTATAAATATTTTTCTAAAAATACATTTTGAAAAACCAATAAACAACAAGCTGATACAAAACCTTATTGTTTTAAAAATTGACTGATTAAGAAACTGTGAAAAAATTATTTATTTTGTACAAACAAACTTAAAGTTAAAAATCTTAATTTGTAAAAAAAAAAATCTTTAAATCATACATATTTTGGTCAAAATAAGATAAAATCTTTATTCTGACAACGAGCTTAAATAGTGTAATAACACTACTCACAAAAAATAGTTCATAATATGATTTGATACAAAAAAAAACTTTACATTTAAATAGATAGACATATCGCACCCTAAATTCTAAAGGGTCACAACTCAAAATTCTTAAATTTTCAGGAGAGCCAAAAAACTGCTTATGTAAAAATGGTGCTCATATTTAAAAAAAAATTAGTTCCCTTATGAAAAAATTCCAATTTGAAGAAAGTTTTGCTATGTCTTTTTCAATTTTGTAAGTAGCTAGAGATGTGAAATGAAAATTAAATTATGGAAAAAATCATTTTTGAAAACTTTTGAGGGTGCGATATGTATATATGTACATAAATATTTAGCACTTGAATTATTTTACTTTTTTACCAAAAAAATTAAGTTACGAAAAAACCTCGAGAAAAAAGCATATACAAGTATTGATAGGTTAAGGTCCAAGTTATTTTGATACAAATTTAAAGCGGATAACATGGACTGACAGGAACCTACTTTCAGTATATTTGACAATTAATTTTTTAATAATGCTAACTTAGAAAAAATCCGCTCTGCGGATGCACTACTATGTGGTAAAATACAAACATAAGAAGCAAATTTATACAAGTTTGGATATAAATTGTCACCCAGTTTTTTAAATTATCAATCTCGTACCAACATTTTTCAGGCTAAGATATTTTACAAATTGCTTCATAGCTTTTATCGTTTGATCTGTTTTCTAAAAGTTTAAACTCTTTTACAAAATCCTCTGAGTTAGTAATTATATCCATAAAAACGGAACCAATTTCAAAGTAATTTATGTCTTCAGCTGACTTAATAAATACTGGATCTAAAACCTTTAATGAACTCAGGCTCTTTACGGTAATATTAAAAGGGGCAAAAGGGGCACAAAAAACTACAAAATGATACAAAAGGGAATTTAAAAGAAAGGAGCCAAAAAAGTGGCACGGCAGTCAAAAAGGGGCAAAAATGCGACTTTAGTCGCATAACGGTAACGCTGCTAGTGGGTTCGGATGCAATTCGACCCTTTTTAAGTATTTTACTGCATATTGCTTAATCATAGTTTTAACTAATGGAACATTAAGATCCTTGTGAATATTGGAGTTTTTAACATACCAAGGGGGCAGCTGTGAGTATTCGAAGAAATTTATTTTGGCGCCTTTGAATTATTTCGATAAATCAATTAACCTAGTAATTGATTTACTTGTAATATTTAAATTAAAAAATTAAAAAATTTTGTTTTATAAAAATTTGTTTTAAATTTAAATTAAAAATTTAAAAAATTTTGTTTTATAAAAATTTGTTTAAAACTTATAAACCTAAGATCCCTGAAGAAGCTGTCCATTGTGGCAGCGAAATATTGGATAAATAATAAATTAATATATTTTTCTTAACCTGACCTTGAGCTTGACTTAGAGCCAGTTTTTGACATAAAGATCAGCGATTAAATTAGAACTAATCTTTGAAATTCGTTTTTGGGTAGTCGATTATTTCATTTTGTTTCCAAGTTTAAACGCCCAAAGTTGGCGGTTTAAACTTGCGACAGAACTTTCAAAAGTACGAACAGCTTATAAAAGGAAATATTTTTTATTATTTATTTTTATTTAAAGTTTTATTAAATATTCCATAAAACAAAGGTCAAATAAGAATAAATATATATTTATAAATATATAATATTATATAACACAATAGAAAATTCTCGCCTTTTCTTCTTCTTTTTTACGTTAAGAACAGTAATTTGATGACAATTTTTGGTATTTGTTTTAAACTGCCATACTTATACATAAAATTATTGTCAATTCATATGGCAATGCTAAAAGCTTTAATCTTTCACTCAAAAACGCCACAGAGGATTAAGGCTAGATTAATTTTTTTTATAAGATTAACAAATCTTACTATTGATCCTGGTTTAAACTCTAAGTAAAAAACCCGCTCTTAAAAATAAGAAGAAATTTTATTTTTTTATTAAAAATCATAATTTAAAATTTTTACAAATTTAAGTAATCAATAAAATCATTTTGGGTCATAGATGCAAAATGAATTTTTAATTGTGTTATGTTTACTTAATTTGTTTTTGTTTTATTTCAATATAAATACATTCGTTTAAGTATAAAATGTACAACTTAATTTTATTTAACTTTGTGATATTAATAAATTATAAAGCTTATGTTTGTAAACATCTTTGAAGGACGTGAATATTATTTTTGTCAAGCTAATAGGGCCTAAATTTCTTCAATGTAAATAAAATTCAATTTTTAATTACAATATTTTGTTCCCGACGTTTCGTCGATTGTTTGTCGACTTTTTCAAGGGATTGTCTATTTAAAAATTATAAAAACAAAAAAATAAATACATTAATGTACCACATAAACATTAAAGACTTACAATATGAAAATTTAATCACATTAAAAAGTTTTAGATGTACACAGGATCATACAAATATAAAAATTAATTTTAATATTTAAAAAATACATCATATATATTATTTGTAAAGCACTTTTTTTTGTCGGTTGCAAATATCTCCCATACCACCGCATCAAATTTAATGAATGATATCTCATTTGAAAGCTTATTTCTAACACAAATGACGAAAAATAATTAGAAATTTAAAAATTAATATTTTCATTGATAAAAATTATATTTTAAAATGTATTGAAGTTACTAAAATTTCTATTAATTATTTTCATTTTATGTTACAAAAATGACAACTAACGGTGCGAAATATTCGCACGGGTCATCTAGTATTACTTTAAACTTTAAATATATCACAGCTTAAGTAATGGCAACAATATAGCTCGCATTTATTTTGTTCGTGTCTTCCTTCAAATTCATTGTTCTATTAATTTGTTGTTGGATTCTTAGGCTTTCAATTGTGTACCTCTTTCTTTCTTTATTTTCTTTATCTAGAATTTTTACATCATCGAACCTAATTGTGTGACCAGTATGTAGGATGTGTTGTGCTAGTGCTGTTGTCTCTTTTCTCCGCATTATGTCCATCTTGTGTTCTCCCATTCTTGTCTCCAGTGTACGTTTTGTTGTTCCTATATAAATTAGCTCGCATGGCTGTTTGTCATTTCCTTCACATTGTAATTCGTATACAATGTTACTTTGTTTTTGTTTATTAATTGGCGCCTTAACTCTAGAAAAAATTGTACTTAATGTCAAATTGGGTTTGTATGCAAGGACGTTTTTATTTAATAAATATGTATAGAAATTTTCATATTAATTCTATGTCAAAGTAAAATTTATAAAGCTTTCATACTTTAATAGTCTTATTCCTTCAATATTTTCCAGGAATATTTTCTATGCACTTGTATGCATAAACTTTATTATATTATTTTATTATTTTTTCTTTTGAGTATAAATGTTTTTTTTAGGTTGCCGGATGGCAGTAGTGCACTGCATGTGGAAATCTCTGCCATAAGGCTGGCGGCAAACTGGCTGGGGTTCTATCGTATATCGAGAGATCACGGCGGGCAGGAAGCAACTTATTATTCCATAAAAATGGCGACAAAAACCAAAAGCTGAGATTTGTTTGTGATGAAAAATGTATTCAAAAGCCGTTTGAATTGAAATCCTAGCTGCTCCTTTTCTTGAGATATTCGCTTTTTTCGATTTTTGCGCAGGAAGAATTTTTAAAATATTCAAAAGGCCAAAACCACAATTTCTTAATAATTTTTCGCATCTGTATTTTTCAGTAAATCAAACAAGTAGTTGTTTCTCTTTCGTTTTTTTTTTTGTGTATACATTCAAGCAAATTTACTGGTCAGAGCAATTGTAAATAGCACAAATTTAGAGGAATTCCCTTTTTGTGCATACAAGCAAATTTATTTAAGTATGTACATACTTGTTTCTCTTTCATTTTTTTTTCGACTTTTGCACAAGAAGAATTTTTTAAAAGAACATGAAGTGAGATTTTTGCCGATTTTACACGTTTCCAAGGTGCACCGCGTGGAGGATTCTTACATTGCACCTCTTTTTTAAAGTTTATTTTTTTTTTATTTTTTTTAAATTTTTTTAAACTTTTTTTCTGTTTTTTTTATTTTTTTTTTGTTAATTTAACTTTTATATATGAGGGGATGAAAAAGAAACAACTGCTTTTTTAATCGGTTCTGGTAAGATGGATCTTCTATACTATTTATTTTGAATTTATCCCAAAACTTAACAAATTCTCTATGAATCGATTCCTCAGCTTGCTCAGACCAGACTCCTAAGCCACCGTTATATGTATGTTTTAAATGATCTAAAATCACATGGATTTTAATGGTTTAAGTGACATTTAAAGCATTGCGGAGGTCGCTGACATTTTTATCAAAATTACTTAAATCTACTTTTTTTGTAGAGAAGCAAGATTCTAAAATTTTATTCATTGCTTTTAATGAAGCGATATAAGGCAGCAAACGACATGGTCCAACATTCTCATAAATAATAGGATCTAGTAGGACATACGCTTCTTTTAAAAGTTTGAAATATGAAATATACTTAGCTTTTTGGGCCACAATAAAGCTTTATCACGACCTACTACTTTAACAATCCCGTTCCAAAAACGATTGTTCACAAATCCTAGAAGAAGATGGAGCTCTGGAGGAACACTTTTCTCTATTACATATGTATGGTCGAAATCATCATTATTCTCTTCCGTGAATAATGGAAAATTAACTGTACTGTGACTTTCTTTGTTTCTTTTTTATCACAACCTAAACGTTGAAAGTGCAAATAATCTTCTTTCAAATTTTTGTACGTTTTTAATTTAAAATATTGGTCACCGTCGGTTATAAAGCAATAAGAGCACGGGTATGTGGCACTCGCTGTCTGCTGTCCATTAAACATTAAAATAAGTTTGAAATCAGACCAGAAGTGGGCACAACTAAAACTGTGCTTGTATTGATGCTTATAAGTATTAGTGAGATGCAGGCGCGGATCCAGCTTGAGCCTTAGGGGGGGGGGGGGGGGGGGGGTGTAATTTTGTATGATACAAAAAAGTAAAAAATTTGTTTTTCAAAGTTTATTAAAAACAATATCAGCCCAATTATGAACAACAATTCCCCGGGAATTTTTTCCCTTTTCCCTGTTCCCCTATTATAAATAAAATGTCCCCGGGAAAATTTTCTCTTTTCCCTTTTCCCTTATTCTTAACAGAATTCGAAAATGGGAAACTGTTCCCCGGGAAAAAAGTAGGTATTACGAATGGCAATTAAAGGGAAAATGTGTTAACAAATTTTGAAAATAATTCCGCCAAAAAATTACAAGGGAGTTGTGCTTTAAACTATTTTTTAAACTATTATTTTTATTTTGTTTAGTTTTTCCTTTTAGTTTTTAAGAATATTATAAGTTTTCTTTTTAATTAATTGTTTTCTTCCCTTTTTATACAAATCGCTACTAAAATATATAATTGAAGTACCTGAATATTAGAGCTGTCAATTATTCGCCTTTCAACTTTGTTCGGATAATTGAAATAATTGTTTTTGTTTGTTCGATCAAACGATTAAACCTTAAAAATTATTCGACTAATCGATGAGAATAACGAATAAAAAAAATTATTTTAACAAAAAAGTTACGTATCTTAAATAGATATATCTGTCCATTTATCTTCAATTATGGAAAATCTTCCATTTTCTTCTTTATTATACCCTTCACCGAAGGTAAAAAGGTTTGTCATTCCGTTTGCAATTTCTACAATATTAATCCTACACCCTATAAAGTATATATATTCTGGGTCCTTATGAAAAGCGAAGTACAAAACCGGTTGCCTCTTATTCGGGCCACATTTCATTTTAATGATATTCAAACAACGTTCGTTTATGGTTCAGTCGTCTAGGGGGTTGAGTTTAGAAACTGTTAGTCCTCTGGTTCAAATCTTGGTTTTTCAAAGAGATTTTTTTTTTAATTTGTATGTTCTAAAAACGATTTTAAAAAAATATTTACCAGTTTTATTTAGTTTTTGTCTAGTCGCTCTGTATTCTGCTCGCACAATGGTGAAGGGTATATAAGATTCGGCACAGCCGAATATAGCACTCTTACTTGTTTTTTTCTCAAATCCGCTTTGACTTCATCTTTTTTTGATGCGTAAAACTTTTCATCATATTTCCATATCGTTGTATGTACGACTGTTTGGGAATAGATTAAAGGAAATAAGTTCACGTTCTCTTTAATCTATTACCAAACAGTCGTAGGCAAACATATTTTAAATACGCCAAACACAATAAGGATGAATATCTTTATATACTTATAACGTTTGCGGCAGCTCAAGTGGGTTTGCGTTATCACGCAACCCTTTTCTCGTTTTTTAATTGTTGCTGATTTTCTGCTTCTTCAGCTACCATCCGAAATGCTACCGTAAACATTTTCTTTTGTTTTTTATTAAAAACTATTTTATTTTTATTTTTTTTAAGTCAACACAACATTTTTTTCACTTTTTCGCTTGTTTTTTTGCAAAATTTTTACAAGTTTTAAGTCAACACAACACAGCTGAAAGCAAAACAACTGAGAGCGAATATTCGAAATTCCCTTTCCCATAATACTATTCTCCTCGTCTGTTTAGAATAGGGGAATTTTATTCCCGGGAAAAACTAATTCCCCGGGAGCTCATTTCCCCGGGAATATTTATAATTGGGCTGTATGTGTATTAGGGTAAGTACTTTTTGCATTTTTTGCGCATATCAAATTCTTCATCGCATAGCCGTATAGAAATATTAAGAAATTATGTATTACTTTTTCGCGATCATGAAGGAAGTTTCCGCACCAAACGCGATAAAGTTTTAAATTTCAATTTTTCTACTTACAATACAAAATTAACAATTAATTACAAAATTTTAAGTATTTTCTAATAATTTCATGAATATAACAAGATCTTACCATTTGTACGGAAGAAGGGCGCAAAAAAAAAATCGCGACTCTATTTCGCGGTTTTTTTAATAAACTAAATTTTAATGGCAAATGATAGATGTTGTGATAGAAGAGTTTTTTTTTTTGGCGGATATATGAAACAGTGATAATTTTCAGCAGCGTAGTAATATATGCGCGGAACGAGCTATTAAAGGCTAAATTACGCTATTATACTTTGTATTAATACATGTCAAAAACTCAAGTAAATAATATGACAAAGTATGATAATGTGAATGCAATGTGTCACGAAAATGACAAGTACATTAAGAAAAAAGTTTGACATCACATACGACTTCATCGTTTTTTGAAAAATTTCTAAACAATAATACTTTTCATTAGTTCAGGGTTGCATTTTATTTCATGTGTGAGTACTTATACTTTGTGTGATGGTGTGAACACAAACTGTCATGTTACATTAGATTCTATCTCACAAAGTATTATGGAATACGTAAGACTTGTGAGATAGTGTAATCTAGGCTTAAAGTTGCACAAGATATTTTGCCATTATGTAAATCAACTCGCACTTTAAACTTGAAATTTATTTCAAAAAAATAGCTTTACATTTTTGTTATACAGTTGCTTATTTTATGTAATACCACAGTGAGGTAATTAGACGTATTTATTTACAAGATAACTTAACTTTGATGAATGAAAAAATTTAAGACAGGAATTTTTACTTTTATTTTATTTTTATGTTTATGCGTTTAGACCTTTTAATGAATTTTGGTATCGATTTGTTTGTAAATAATTTACATGTTTTAGCCATTGCTGCATTTTTATTGCACACATATTTTAAGTTATTAAAACATATTTTAATACATGTTCAGCAAATAAAAAAATTGCTTAAAATTCTGGTTAACAGATGAATTTGCTTTAATTTCGCCACCTACATTAAATTTTTACTGTACAATTTTAAGCCAAAGCAAGTTTTTGTCGAAGATAAATGTTTTTCGCAACTTAAAACATAGAAACCTAGAGGCATCGTTTAGTAAACGATCGAATCAGAAACACTTTTTTAAGTAATCTTTTCGTGGCCGTCCCTCCATCTTGCTGGTTGTCCATGTTAACCTTGTGCGAAAAGTAAAGGCAGCAGTTTTTAGATAATTTGATAAAATTGGGTAAAAATGTTTAATTGTCATAAGCGAAACCTATGTAAATTGTAAGAATCGGTCTATTCCCCATGCAAACTTCAAACTTAAATCTCTTTAAGACAAAATATCTCATAAATTTTGTGTATCTAGATAATATATAACTCTTATATGAATCTTGACCTCATAACATAACTTTTAATGCATATATTTTCAAATTATTAACATTGAAAACTTGGTTGCATTACTTGCTGTGTTTTTGTCAAATAGTACTGAGGCAATTAAACGAATGAAATTTAGGTATAATTTTGTTTTGGGAGTTAAATTTTTAAGGCAATTATCCGAATCGGGTAATTAGGCGTATGGCAATTAAACGTGGATTTTTGTTAAAAAAAACGGGGATTTAAAACTCGAGGTAAATAAGCGTGAAAGGCATTTAAGCGTGGGGTACTTAACCGGGTTATACTGTATGGGGGCTAAAATATATACCATATATAAACAATAAATGTACCATATATGAGGGGTATAGAATCAAAGACTGCAAAGTCCACATTTATAGTTTTCGTAATAAATAGTAAAAACCTCTAGCTCAAAGTATATTCATATTTATGTATTGTATATCTGCTATTCAGTAAATAAGAATATGATGAAGATATGACGCAAGTTTCAACCAAATCGATAAAGCGGTTTGCTGGCAATTATAATAATCAAATTGGACATTGCTGTGTTTGATCTAATCAAATGGAAATTGCTGCTTTTTTAGCATGGGCAAGTACTTAAAAAAATCAGTAGTTATAAAATTCTTAAACTTAACAAAGGCTTAGTTTTTTCTTGATTGGTTTGGAGGAACTTCATAACAACTTAGCTCCATAATTACGACTAAAGACAAAGTTATAAAATGAACAATAAAACAAACTGCTTCATATAAAAAAAAAAAAAATTTGTTATATTTTTAATTTCTTTTAAGTTTTGTTTTGCAAAAAGGAAAAAAAATAAAAAAAAAATAGCCTGCATTTTCGAAAATAGTTGAGAGAAAAAGAGCTTAACAAACTGTGATCATTACAAAAACGACAATGTCCAATGGACATTGCCGTTTTTGAATCAATTCTTAATTTTTGAACATACTTTTTTATGGGATAAAAGTGTTTCTGGTAATGTAATATTCACTAATTGGTAGCATTCATTAAATACAACTAAATGGCATTTTTAGTTACGTTTGTGAAAAAAGTGGACTTTGCAGTCTTTGATTCTATACCCCTCATATAATGTGTATGGAAATTAAAAAAAAAATTTTTTTTGAGGAGCTTTAGAAATTGCATTTGGTGCGGAAACTTTGTTGGCCAAAATAGCATAAAAATATTATTTTCATTATCAATACTAAATTGCCCATCGCGTGGTGGGATGAAGAAATTTTGTCCAAAAAAAGTCATGACCCTAATTAAAAAAAATTACCAAAAGGTTAAATAAAATATAAGTTCAGTTCAATATACATTTATCTTTTTTAATAAGCAATTTATGATTTCCTTGTGAGGCAAATTTAGACAGTACAGTCTATCATCTGTTATTGTTGATCTGAGCCATGGTTTTATTCGACGAATGGTAGGAAATGACCTCCCGCTCGTAGCTTTACCGACGAGCATTGAAACGAAAATTTGAAATATTTTTCTTAGATTTGGGTAGATATCTTCATCACAGCATCTACAACGTTTTCTGTTTGATCAGGCTCAAGTTTAGATGTTAGTTGGTGTTTTTCTCGAGTTGTGGTTTTAACAGTTTTGTATCTGTATATGACTTGATTACACTTTGAGGTAGGAGTTTAGGTATGTTCAATACAGTTGGTATATCTATTGGGAAAGTTGTTATGAGATCTTCTAAAATAAAATCAATAAGAGAAACGTAACCTATAACTCGGTAGTAATCTTCAACATTTTGGATGTGATTATTACGTTCAAATCTTGTCTTTTCGATAGGAACCTCGATTTGGACGCAAATAACTTTTACTTTTTCAAAAATCGCTTTAAATCGTTTTCGGCTTTATTTCTTTTTTCTTCAAGGCACATGATTAAAATTTGATAAGGCATGATCCTTTTTGAAGATCTATATCTTGCTTTTGTAAAATGATACTAAGTGGCTGTGTTAAAATAGGCATCACACTTAATATGTATGTTCCGCAAATAAATTTAAAAGTACTAAGTGAGTTCCGTAATATAAAGGTTGATATCCTACCTTTCCACTCAGATATTTTCTCCAAAGCTTGATGTACACTTGTTGTAAAGACGCATAATGAAGAGAGTTTGGCTCCCAAATACTTTGCTAAAACTGTTTTTCGCTTGGGATGATTATATTTAAACAATTTTGTTGTTTCTTTAACAAATGATACAACTTTTTGTATTAATGGCACTTTATTGCTTTTAGAAATTGAGTTGTTTGATTTATGGGAATAGCAAGGCGTTTGTTTCGCATTAGCCGCGGTTTCCAGAATTTTTTAGCAGCTCCATTATCTGCTGACATCAGAGGACACCCATCTGCTCCATATCCTACACAATTTTTTAGGTCAGGACCAAAATTTGTCGAAGCTTCAAGAACTATTGATGATAGTGCCTTCGCATCAATTGACACATCAACGTCATCAATATCTTTTGAAGCCTCTTCAAATGCGTTTACAACAAAGCCAATAAATTCTTCCCTAAAAACTTTTTGTTGTATGTTGAAATATCTTAAAGATAAGGAAATCTGGCTTTTTCCCGACAAATCACTGCTTTCGTCAAAAAATAACGAATAGAATTTTGATTCATATAACACATAAATATATACATAAATATTGCAAATACTAAGGCTTTTTAATAATTCAACCGCACGCATTATCAAGTCAAACGTTAAGTCTTTGGATATAGATGTCACCTTCTGGGATTGAATGTAGAATAATAAGTAATTGAATTCGGTAAACTAAATGTTTCTTTGGAAATATTTAATAAATAACTATTAGGATTAAGACATGGATACTTATCAGAGAACTGCAAAATAAATCACTTATCAGAGAACTGCAAAATCACAATTTTTTTTCTTGATTTATTCATACGCTCAAATTTACATTCACTCTTTGCTTGCAAAACAAAGTTCCACGTTGGTAATTTTTACATCGTTTCGATATCATTTGATTTTTGCATTTATTCATTTTTTATTGAAAGTGCTTCATTTGCATTTTTGTTGCGCATGCAATATAACACACATCGTCGTGCGGGAGTTTATGTGCTCTATATGCCAAAAGTGTATTTTGAGAAAATCGATCTTGAAGTTTTAACATAATTCAGGTTTGAAGGATATAGAACAAAACAGACACTATTTATCTCAGAAACTAGATGAGATAGCCGAAAACGGATTACATATTTGAAAAATTTGGGGTCGAAAACCTAAAGTGGCATAATTAACTCGAAATGTGTAAAATGGCGGATAGAGCACATAAACTCCCGCACGACGACATGTGTAAATTCAAAGGAACACATTCTTATACTTTTGCATTCAAGTAGTCATTGTCCACTCGGTGGTGGTTGTTAATGGTAAACAACAATAAGCCACTCGAAAAGACGCTTTCTTAAAATTTACAACAATAAAAACAACTATAACAAGAATACATTGTACCTACATATAGAACTACTGTACTTTTTAAAAGCAAAAAATTCTGTTTCTATGGAAATTGTTTGTATGTACCTACATATGTATGTGCGTTTAGTTTCATTTCAATTTTTTTTTCTTGTACTACATAGTTAATGCTGAATGAATACATGAGTAATGATTGCTTGATTTCTGGCTTTTTTGTTTGTATTTTTTTTTCTTTACCAAAACAATCATTGTCGCACAGAACACACAAACATCTTTATTAAAAAACGAAGCTAACGATTGTATAAATAACAAAGCACGATGTGCAATATTTGAATGACTGCAAGCCAGCAGCGAATATTTGCGGTTGCGCAAGTTTGATTGTATGACCGCAAGTGAGTGTATTTGTTGCTGTTGATTTAATGCGATTTTTTTACAATTGCACAAAGCCGTTCTCTGATATTTATTGAAAATCGTTAGAGATTCAATAAAAAAAAAAAAAATAAAAAAATACTTATTAAAAATTTCGTTACAGATTCCATAAAAAAAAACAAAAAATAACTTGATGGGATTTCCAAAAATTTTGTACATTAAAAAAATATTATTATTGGGAATTCTTGTATTATCGAAATTAACAAAACATATTTTTATATTTGGAAATTCCCCCCCCCCCCCCCCCCTGAATCCGCGCCTGGTGAGATGGCAGAAGTACCCACCAAACACAAAGCCAAGCGTTTAAAATATAATGGTGCATTATATTTCCTTATTTAATATTTTACGCATTTGAAGTCAAATAAAAAATTTTTTTAATAGTTAAAACTGCAGAGAAAAAAGTTAAAACCAGATTAATTTATGTAAAACGAAGGTTCAATTCCAAATGCACTATGTAGTTTAAAAAAAAACATGTGTGTTTGCTGGGTAAATTCTCTTGAAAAAAATATAAAAAAATTCAAGAGGCTAAGAATACGTGTGAAATCTCTCAGCACAATTGTGCTATGGAGCGCCCACCATTGAATCAGACGCAAACTTAAAAGGCATTTAATTTAATTTTGTTAAATGAACTAAAGTTTTAAGATTGTCATAAGTCTCTTTAATTTGTGGTACTATGCATAGTATAATTAACCGATTGATACTATTTAATTTGCGTTTATTTCCAATATTTCCCCCAGAAGAATAAAAGGATACGTTTTTACTTTCACAATCGTTTGAATCATTTGCTTCTTCTTCAGATAAAATAGATAACGAAATTTTGTTGACCTCCATCTGCCAATAATTTTATTTTAGTTTCCTGTATTTGCTCCACGTTCCGTTGTTCAAAAACAAAGTGAAGAATTTCACTAGCGTTAGCATAAACAACCGGTCTTTGTAAATTTCCTTCTTTAGTCTCGAAATTAGAAAACTGTTTTTTGGTAAATAGTTTCCATTAACTTTTGTTTTTCATGCATAGGGTGGTTATAATTCGAAAGAACAGATTTCCTTCCAACTTTGCTACGAATGAAGTTGACAAATTTTTTCATATAATTTGAAGATGATGCAGTATTAGCTTGAAAATTAAATAATCTTTCAGAAGAAAAGATTATTTCCTTTAGAGATTTTTTATTAATGGATATTCGAATTTTTTTACCTGTTACATTATTCAAAAGTAGCTCATCATCAGTACTGGTTGTACTTGTTTTTTTTCCTTAAAAGACTGGTTACGACTTTATCTTGTTGTTGTTAGCATTTGAGGAATCTGCGCCTTTACAAGAATGTGAAATACCTTTTACGGTTTCTTGAAAACAATTTCTACAAATTTCTAAAGAATTTCGCTCTTTACTTACCTTTGAACAAGATTTATCTACAGTACTTTCGGGAACTTTATTAACATCAATAGTCGGAAATTGTTTATTTTACCTCGACCTCTTTTTACTTTGGAATGGATAGTTCAGCGAGCAGTGGAACAAATGTAACAGTCGCAAACCGTTACATGTCTAGTTTGTTTTGTGAATATAATGTCCTCGTAATTAGGCATACACGGAAGAGGTCTTTTCATAACATTTTTACCTTTATTTTGCAATTCAGTCAAAGTTAACCTGCAAGTATGACAAATAGCCAGGGGGTATTTTTCATTTGAAGAGTCAACGAGGTTATTAATATATTTTTTGATTAATAAAATATGTTCTACACTCAATATAAAGTATTATGGTGGCTTATTTTGAAAAAAAAAATTTTTTCCGCAAGGGGCACACACTTTTCGACGATTATGTTCGTGGTCACATTTGCGATTCAAATGAGTATGAAAAAACATTTTATTTCCAATTGATAATTACTTTAATAGAGGTTGATTTTATTCAAAAATAGGAAAAATATAATATAACAATTTCTTCACCAAACACGTTTGATTGCATTGATAGTTCACAACATATTAACACATCTCAAATGCTCTGACAAGTACATTTGCTTGAATGTGTACAAAAAAAAAAAAAAAAAAATGAAAGAGAAACAAGTATGTACATACTTAAATAAATTTGCTTGTATGCACAAAAAGGGAATTCCCCTAAATTTGTGCTATTTACAATTGCTCTGACCAGTAAATTTGCTTGAATGTATACACAAAAAAAAAAAAAAAAAAACGGAAGAGAAACAACTACTTGTTTGATTTACTGAAAAATACTGATGCGAAAAATTATTAAGAAATTGTGGTTTTGGCCTTTTGAATATTTTAAAAATTCTTCCTGCGCAAAAATCGAAAAAAGTGAATATCTCAAGAAAAGGAGCAGCTAGGATTTCAATTTAAACGGCTTTTGAATACATTTTTCATCACAAACAAATCCCCGCTTTTGATTTTTGTCGCCATTTTTATGGAATAATAAGTTGCTTCCTGCCCGCCGTGAGATATACTATGTATATTTACGGACAGCAAGGCTGCCATTGCAGCTCTGGCTGGTGTCTTCACGACATCTATGTTAAAAGTGGAATGCCGGATGTCTCCAAATGAGATCGCGGAATATTTCAGGTAAACTCTGACATGGGTACCAGGCACAGTGGTTGCCTGGATATCCGAACTGCGGACGGTCTGGCCAAACAATGCTGTATCTTGGACGACTTGTTCGTCGACGACCTGATCAGCATTTCAATGGCTCGCTGCAAGACTCTTATCAGACGTGAGTCGTACACAAGAAGGGCTCAGCGGAGATGTCAGGGGGAGCATATCTGCTTGATGGCCTAAAGCTACGATGCGGCGAGTCTCGTTAGGGGCCAGATAAGGACAGTGATATCGGTCATTACGGGTCACTGCGTGATAGGGACTCATGCGAGGAGAATGGCTCTTGATTATAAGGACTACTGTATATGAAGACGTAAGGAGGATACGTTGTTTCATTTTATCTGCCAGTGCCCCGGTCTCAGGGACACTAGTTTTAGCCATTTTGGGATACCTGAATCGCTATGTTTGGGCGATACCTTTAATGTGGGACTAAAATCAATCTCTCTGTGCGGCAGGGAGTCGGGGTGGTTCGAGGCTGCAGTGTCCTCTGAGGAAAAGTCTGTTGAATTCTGGCTGACTCTTATCACTACCTAAGGTTACACAAAGGGGACCACTATAAGCACCCAAGTGAGCTGTCCTCGTGGCGGCTGCCCATTGAACCTAACCTTAACTAACCTACCATTCTATGGCCAACGTAAGAAGTTCAGTTAAGTTGAGGCAGGTTCAAAAACATTTTACAATGAACCAGCACGTACAAAGTCTATAAATTTTTATACATTTTCTTGGTATTTTTTTTTGTTTATTCTACTTCTTATTTATTCTCCTCTTACTTGTATAATTTTTTGTATAAGAAAAAAAGTTGAAAATGAATAAAAGAAATTTAAAACAAACACTTTGGTGTAAGACACCTAAACCCGTCAAAGTGTAAAGGAAAGGAAAATGTTTAGTTTTCCCAAGAATATCAGCATCAATTTCCACCTTTGATTGGAGGAAATGAAATTTTTTTAAAAGAAATTAAAAGAAAATTTATTAAGAACAACAAATTATTAAGCGTACGTAGGAAAAAGGACTTAAATAGAAAACAGCACCTTTTAAAAAGAATTTTCGCACACAAAAAATGTTAAATAAAAAATTTAAATTTTTTTTAAAGGTTTTTAAGAATTTTTCCTTAAATTGTATTTTTATTCGACCTTTAAAATTCAATATAAAATTAAAATGCTTAAGCTCGAGGTCTGTTGAATGTAGTTTTTGATGCTGAAACGTGAAGAGCTATTACTCCTTTTTTGTGTTTAATGTAAATGTTAATTAAACATTCCCTGATGATGATATTCAAATATCGAAAACAAATAAAGAACAATTTTGGACACCTTACAGACCTTGAGCTTAAGCATTTTAATTTAATATTTTTTAGAATCATTAAAAGAAATTTCAATTTAATAAAAATTTCGTATTGAAAAAGCACAATTTACCTTTATTTACCTAAAGTCTTTAATTCTTGACAATTTACATTGTTTACACAATTTAAAAACAAACTTTACTTATGTTTATCTGAATTTTTTAATTCTTTACATTGATAACATGATGTAAAAAATTAAGTTTTTGCAATTCTTTTGTAATAAATTTTATAAATTAATAAAAATTTTAATATTTTTCCTTAGTTTTTACATTATTTACATTATGTAAACAATTAAAAAGTTTCCAAACATTGTGTAAATAATTCAAAACTTTAAAAAATTTCAAGTAAGATAAAAAGATTTGTAAAGAAGAGCAAAAAATTACAGTTTTTTTTACTTATTTTTACTTGAGCTATAGAATTCTTTACATTTTGTAAATAATTCAAAACATAAAAACAAAAATAGTTTAAACATTTCAACCTATTTTTGGAAAAATAGGTGGAAATAGAAAATGGAAAATAAACAAAAATACTTCTTATACTCTTTGAACCCATTTTGTTTTAATTCGTTACATACTTGACATTATGTTAACAATTAGATAAATACCAATTTGTAGTAAAAGTTTTTTATTTCTTACGATTTAATAAAAGTTTTAATAATAAAAAAATAGTTTTCAACATTTTACTTAAAAATAACATGACTTTTCTAATTTTTTTCATTGTTTACTTAATTTGACTTAGAATACACATTCGAATAAATATGAAAATTTATATGATAACTGTCACTCACTATGAGAAATAATAAGAAAGAAAGATTTTAATAAATTTATTTAAAAAAGCATTTATCTTAAAATTGTCAAAAACCCCAAATCCCGAAAAATACCAGGAATTAGGATTTGTAAAAAACAGTCCAGATTGGCATCCCTACTGTGCATTAGTCGCAATTTACACTGTGGGCATTTCTTGCCGGACAGCAAAACTTTGTTGGCAAGAGAGGCAAGAAGTAAAGTGTGTCACTCATAAAAACTTTTTCTGTCCGGCAAGAAATGTCCATAGTGTAAATTGCGACTTAAGAATTTTTCATATAAAAATATTTATATTCAAAACTAATAAGGTTTTTTTTCATGATATCGCTTAAAACTGCAATTTGTGCAAATGAGCAAACTTGCGAGCGAGACTCTTTTCATGAAGACAATTAATGTCAGTTTGTTAGAAACATCAATAGAAAAAAATTAAAAAAATACAAGTGGAAAATTGTGAAAATTTGAAATTTGTTGTTTAAAATGCATAAAGAAAGCTAAATGCAAATTTTCTCAAATTACTGAAAGAATTTGTTGTTTGTGATTTATAAACACTTGGATTTTTCATTAAAAACGACGGTTGGCATGAAAAAAATATGTTTGTATAAATGCACAATTAAACAGCTCAAGTTTACAAGTCAAAATTGTTAGGCAAATTTACGAAGTTTGTGTTAATGAATTCTCATAAAATTTTTGACAGTTCATTTGCGAGAGCGTAAAAAAGCACAGTTTGCACAGATTGCGAGACTTTTAAGCGATATCATGAAAACCCTTAATATTTTTTAATATTCACAATTAAAATATTTAAAACAGAGTTTTTTTCTAATGCCTGTTTCACACTATATGACGCACAGACATACATATTTCATGAAACAGAAGATTGGTGACAAAAGGTGTAAAACGCTTGCAGGGTAAACAATGTACCAAGAAATGTTAAATAAAGCAACTTTTAAAAGTTCCTAATTTAAATGTTTCGTATAAGTTTAGTTAAATTTAAATTTGAATTTTTTCGCATAGTCTCAAACAACAACAACCTAACTGATGTTAAACTAAAATAAAGCCATTTAACGCTAATTGATTGAAAAACTCTTAACTATTTTATAAATATGTTAAATTGAATTAGTTAAAAGTTCTTTGCAGTAGACAAAAAAGTAAGAAGGGGCAAGGCGGTCGTACTCATTTTAAGTGACAGCCAAATGAAATTATTTCAATTATTATTATTATTAAATGAAACCTTTAATATTTTAGATTTAACACAGATTAATAATTTTTTTGAATTAATAATTATTTTTTGCGAAATTATTAATTTTTACGGGTATAATAAACAAAACAATCAGGGGGCAAATTGCGGCATTCGATATCGATCGAAATTTCCATTTAAATTGTATTGTAATTTCGATTGAAATCGAATGCCATAACTTGCTCTCAGGTGTGTCACAGAGCTTCAACGAAAGTGAAAATTTATGTATTTTTCAATTCGTAACGTTTTAGTTACACCCAACTGTTTTGAAACGAATTCCGATCATTTTAAAGATAAAATCGTCGAAATCGGTCAAATAAATAGAAAAAGTGGGCGTAAAAGTAGGCGTGGTAAATATATGTTTCGATGAAAACTTAAAGTGGATTAATACGAACATTTGAAAGAAAAATTAGTCAAATAGATGGAGCCGTTTTCTGATTTTAGGTAAATCGGAAAAAGTAGGCGTAAAATTGGGCGGGGCAAAATTTTCTTTCCTAAAAACCTAAGTTGGGCCACAGCGATTATTTTAAGGAAAAAATCATCCAAATCGGTAAAAAAAATAGAAAAAGTGGGCGCAAAAGTAGGCGTGGTAAATTTTTCTTTTGATTAAAACTTAAAATGGATTAATACAAGCATTTGAAAGAAAAATTTTTCAAATCGATGGAGCCGTTTTCTGATTTAAGGTAAGTGGGCGTAAAAGTGGGCGGTTCAAAATTTTCTTTCCGTACAAACCTAAGTTGGACCATGGCGATAACTTTAAAGAAAAAATCGTCTAAGTCGGTCAAACCGTTCTCAAGTTATGCGATCAGCAACACACAACATATCATTTTTATTATATAGACTAGCTTAATCCGGTGCGCTTCGCTACACTACTTTAACCACGTTTGAAGACTCTCCCTTTAATAGTTCTTCAGTTGAGAGATATTTAATATATGCATCCTATGGGAGGTATTTCCCCCCTGCGCCTACACGCTTTATTTTTATTTTTAAAAGTGGTAGTATACCATAACAGTGACTTCTACTAAGTTTGAACATTCTTACTATAACAGCTCTTAAGATATGCGATATTAAACATTGGCGTTTTATGGGGGGTACCACTTCCCCCGCTGCTATATTATTTCAGTTTTGGGGCTCACACGATCCTACTACCAAAAGTTCAACAAAATGCGTGCAGCGGCTCTTATTAATATTTGTTTCTATAAGGGGTACTGCTCCGCCTCTGTATACCCCGCCCATTTTTATATTGAAATCTATAGTTTACCATAATAGTAGCTTTAACCACGTTTGAAGACTCTCCCTTCAATAGTTCTTCAGTTGAGCGATATTTAATTTATGCATCCTATGGGAGGTATTTCCCCCACTGCGCCTACTTTGCTTTATTTTTTTTTTCAATAGTGTAGTATACAATAAGAGTGACTTCTACAAAGTTTGAACATTCTCACTATTACAGTTTTTAAGATATGCGATATTAAACATTGGCGTCCTATGGGGGGAACCACTTCCCCCGCTGCTATTTTATTTCAATTTTAGGGTTCAGAAGATCATCCTACCAAAAGTTCGACAAAAAGCGTGCACCGGCTCTTAAGATATGCGATATTTAATAATGGCATCCAATGGGGGTACCCATTCCCCTGCCCCTATCGAAAAAATAAGTAGCCTATTTTATTTTTAGGGCTCACGTGATGTTTCAGGAAAATCGGTTCAGTAGTTAAGAGTCTATAAGCCAACAAACAAACAAACATACAAACATTTTTCATTTTTATATATACCCTGAAGGAAACCTGGGTGCAGTGTCTCCAAGTCACCAGTTTTGTCGTCTATATTGGTGACATTGTCAACGAAGTGTCTACACTACATTACATTTGCCACTATATAGGTTTTTAATACGAAAAAGTTATTATAAATAACAATGTAGAAGTACAATTCCTATAAAAGTTGAAAAATAATAAAAAAGATTGTTATTATTTCGCTGTCTTACAAAAAGTGTAGACTACTTTTACTAAAATGTACTAGCGATTCTCTGGTTCCAATGTCTACATATGGTCGCAAAGGAACTACCTAGTCACCTGTACCAACGTCAGTAGTAGATTTCCAATGACACGCAAATGTTAAATGTCTATTGTAAATAACATTGCCTGGGGTGTAATAAGTCACCAGTACTGGTGACTGTGTCAATAGTCAATCAGTATATATTCACTAGTGACATTTCCCGCAGGGTATAGATATAGATTGCGCTGTTTTCAGAACACAAGTGATTGAACGTGTAGTAAAATTTATATGAGCAACACTCAAAAAACTGAGTACTTTTCATAAAAATTTTACTACACGTTCAATCACTTGTGTTTTGAAAACAGCACCTAACCTTTAAAAAAAAAAATACCAAAAATTTAATTTATTGAAGATAAAGAATACGATCGGAATTGCAACTAAGGAATTCAAACCAATTTGAGCCAACTCGATTATTCATTTTACATATAATTTTTTATCTTTTCAAGATAAATATTTTTCTTTTTTAATCGCTGATTTTGGCATAAATTTGACCGTGAATTCTTTTTAATTATTTTCTATAAATTTAATATTAAAAATTAATTTTAGTCTGAATTTTCGTGATAATATTTGTTGAACATTTTGTTTGAACTGATAACTTATAAATTAAAATTTCATAAATAGTAAAATTATTATTAAAAAAAAAAAAAAAAAAAAAAAAAAAAAAACTAACATCCAGTTCATCGCTTTCGAACGTTAACGTTCGCATAGAAAATTATATGTAAAACAAAAACAATATTCGAAAATTTGTTTTTGTTTCAAATGTAGTTTTCTATGCGAACGTTGACGTTCGACATCGTTAAACAGGCAGTAAACTAAATTAAATTAAAAAACTAAACAACGTAAAAAGGTATTTGTTTAAGTAACATTAAAACATAAAAAAGTAAGACCGCTGTATTCAGCTTTGTCGAATCTTATATGCCCTTCACCATGGTCTTCTAGTATAATTAGTAAAATCGTGCCAAAACCCTAAATCGCGAGTTCACTAATATAAGGGGTCATGTGAAATAATAGACCGGAAGCCATAAGGTAAAACCGAGTTATTCGTATATAACTCGGCAATTTATTTTAAAAGATTCCGGTTATTTTCGCTACCAGTATCCTATTAGGTTTATTTACCTGGCGTTGACACATGCAAGTGCAAGTTCGAAAAACTGAATACTTACACTCAAACCTTTTCACTAGCACCATTACATTTTTCGTACTTGCAGCTCAACTTGCAAGAGTATTTGCTTGAAAGTAAATTTTTGACACTTGCAGCGAGTAAAATGACAAATGAAGAAACAGTGTTACCATTGACTTTTGTATGAATTTATTAGGGGGGGGGGGGGGGGGGGGGGTGATTTATTATAATGGTAGATAAGGCCATGATGGCTTTATCTCTCATTCAATAGGGAGATAAAGCCTTTTTTGGTTTTTTTTCTCATTTGAATCTGAGATAAAGCCATCATGGCCTTAGCTCACATTAGCAATATTATAAAATGGCTTTATCTCTCATTTAAGTTCCGGAGCCACTAAAGTTAAGTATTGAAATCTGGCTTCGCATACTTGGCGGCCGTGCTTAGGGGTTTTTTCCTCCAGTAGGACGCGGCAGGTGGCTTCGCTGCGTCACAAGAATAAAAAATGCTTTTCAATGATAACTAAGGATTTTCCCTTTTACAGAATGTTTTCACCATGCATAACAATTTTCAGAAAAAATATGGCTTTATCTCTCATTTGCGAAAAAAATATGGCTATATTTCATAAAATTTTAAATATGACCTTACCTCTCAATGATTGGGCAATAAGGCCATTATAGCTTTATCTTCCATTCAATTGAGCAATAATGCCATCATGGCCTTATCTACCATAGTTTTAAAGCACCCCCCAATTTATTATTACTAAGTTAAATAAAAGTTATACAAATTTTCATAAAAATTGTTATTGAAAATATTTTAGCATTAATTTTATGATATCGGAAATACGGCAATACTGGTTTCACATGTCTTAAAAAATAAACATAAAAATTAAATAGAGAAGAAATGATTAAATTAATTTTGCAATTTTGTTACCATGATAATATTTTTTAAACCCAAAAATAAAGCTTTTTTCATAAGATGTTTTCGCTTCGAGAACATTTGCAAAATAAATGCAACTGACGTGTAAAACCGATATCGACATTTTCGTTGATAATACTTGCAAGTAATAACTTTTATGTGTAAAGGCAGGTGTAAGATAAAAGTGAAAATAAAGTTCAACGAAGAACATTTCAAAATCTGAAGTTAAATGGGTAAAAATTAGAGGCAGTCGTGGCTTTTTGCTCATATATTTGAGGACTGATCTGGCTGAGTTCGAAAAGAAAATTTGTTCGAACTTTTGTTTCATCTACAAAAATCCCATTTCAACACACGAAAAGACAGACTGAGGGCCAGAGACCTGCGTCATCAAGTTTTGCCGACGGCGGCTCAAAGCTGGCTTAAGCCGACTTAAACTTAGGCCAATTTAAAAATTATTTTTTTTACCAACTTTCATATTTTAGTTTGAATAATAAAATTTATTTGCATATATATATATACTTATTTTATTACTTGTGACTATAATCTATACCTAAATGAGATTTTAAATTTTTACCCCAAAACCTTTGAAAATATACAAGGACCCTTTATCTTACTCCATAGCATTTTTATTAAAAATAAAAAAAATGGAAACATTTTTTTCTAGTTTCGGTTATGCATTTCTTGTAAGGAATATTCGACTTTAAGCCGACTTTAGTCGAAAAATTTTCGGCGGCGGCCGTCAAGGCGCAGATCACTGCTGAGGGCATCGATACTAACAATAGTCAAAAACTTATGCCATATATTTTATAGGGTCTAAGTCAATATTGTAGAAGTTACAAATGGAATGATAAAATTATATTGACCCATTCTGCCTATGGTGAAGGCTATAACACATTTTGTGTTTCGTTCTATCATTTATTTTATGAGTTTAGTGATTATTGTTCGATTGTATTTTCATTATAAAAAAAATCGAAATAAAATTCGATTTAACAACAATTTCAGCCTTACGGTAGATTTTAAAATGTTTTTTTTTAATTACAATTTCTAAAGTGAATAATTAGAATCAGTGTTTAAAAAAAAAAAAAAATTTAATCAATAATTAATAACTTTTAAATAAATTAATGTTTATTTTTAAGAAATTTAAGCGGTTTTTAGCGATGTTCTACTGCATTAGTTGTATAGATTTAAAAATTTTTTATCATTTTGACCGCGCGGCAAAATCCATTGCTCTCAAGTATTTTTAAAATATAAAATACTTTCAAAAACTTTTTAAAAACATTTTTAATTAATGAGATTTCTCTATGACGTGCTAAATTCCCAATTTTTCTTTTTGATAAAAACACTGAAATTTATTATTTCACTGGTTGCTTAGGCCTGATCATTAGGATACCTTTTTCCAAATATTTCAGAAAAGCTTAAAATAATAAACAAATAAAACTGTAAAGCGAATAAGAATTATAAACACTCACTTTTTGAACTTTGAATTTTAAATATTTTATCTTGTTTGTTTTCTTAAAACATTTTTGCCCATAGGTATTCATTACAATTTTTTAAATTTAATAAAGGTTTAAAGAACAAATTTACTATGAAAATTATCCTTAATAAACGTTTGTTAAATTTAACAATCGCTTATGAATACAGGGGTTTTAATTTTAAAGAATCGGGAAAGCGTGTTCATGCCCAAGGATTTATCCTACGATCACTTTGCTGACAAACAAAATTAATAGTGTAATCTAACTAAACGGACATCTTTTTTAAACGTGCACCTTCCTTAAGCGGACACCGCTTTCCCTAGCACCAGTCTTTTAAAGGAAAGCATTTAGTTATTTTGAGAGGACATTTCTTTTTTGTGGATATATAAGGGTCCCTTGCGGATAAATGGTCCCTTTGATGTTCGGTCATATCTTTACTTATTAGAGGATATATTATGCCGTTTTTAATCCATACCTTTGGCAATGCCGATTTGCATACATATATTTTCTTATACAAGAATGTTGTTGGTACAAAATTTTGATTATTATTGGTGCGTTTATGAAAGGGAGGCTTCACACGTTTCAACATATGCTGCTCAACTTCAGGCTAATTCACTTTAAGAATTGTTCAAATGGCCACACGCAGCAATCTGTTTCAACTTTTACATATTCTTCAAAACAATAAAAATTGTATTAAAACAAATTACGGATAAAAAGAAAAGAAACGCACTTACCTGCAGCCGTCTCTGTATAAAAGAATAAAGCGTGCTGACAAGTACAGGCAGTGATGCCAACTTAGTGCTTTTGGCACTATTTATGGTGCTTTTTGATGCCTCAAAACGCCAAAATTTTATCCATAGTGCCAAACTGAGAAAAAGCACTAACTTGGTGCTTTTTCAATTTTTCGTTAGTGCCTTTAGTGCTTTTTACAATTTTAATTTTTTTTCTACCATTTTTAAAACTTCGGTTATATAGAGGATGATGTAGATGAGATTTGGGGTGCAATTTTGAGAAGTCCTGTAAAGATTTTAAGATTTCAAATGATAAAAAAAGTAATAAAAAAAAGTTGCAGTCGTTTTACCAAAAACTTTATTTACGTGGTAGAGCTAGGCTTCCTAGCAATTTAGACATTTTACAAAACATTGCACTTTTAAGTAATAAGTAATCGTAACAAAAACTATGTATTTGTTTTCGTTAAACATTTTTTTAAAGATGGAAAATGGCTAGGAAAATATTAGCAATTGTGAATGGAAAATGAACAACGATTTTGAGTCATGTAGTTAAATGGTATTGAAAAGGTAAAATACATGCAGTCGGAAATCGTACAAAAAAACGCAAGGACTTTAAAAACAAACAAAAAGAACCGTAAGTTGGTATAAGCAAAGTGTCAAATATATTAAAAACAGACAGAAAATGCTTTTATAACGAGCGTCGTGTAACCTGCCATTTTTCATGCGTCTCCAAATAACCGCGTGTTGTGCACTCCTACCTCTAGTGCTATCGCAAAAAGGTTTGACTAATGGCGATTTCTTTTCTGAGAAAAATGTTGCATTAATGTTGCATGTTCTACATTTTTGTGTTCGTTTGTACAAAAAATACAACTGTGGGAAAAATTTTTAAGTTCTTTTGTGAATATGTTGATGAAAAACTTGCAAAACATGTTGCATATTTTACCCTTACTTTTACTTAAGGTGTTCATACTGCCCTGTTCTACAACACTGGTACTTACTGCTTTCTTTGTACAACAAATGCTTTATTTTGTTTATCATAATTCATACCGCTCATAATTTTGTAAATATTTTGTTTTAAAACAAAATATAAAAATATTTACACATTAAAATCAAAAAAAGTCTATTTATATTATAATCGTTTTAATTTTTCTAAAGCATTAGTGATGTCAATATTTGTTTTCAAGCCCTAATAGCGTGCAGAAACCGCTCAAATAGCTTTAAGAATCTCTCATAAAGTACATTAATGATGAAAGTGTAATAGTTGTTAATAAAAGCAGCTAATTGTGTTCTATTGAAATTGCACAACATGTAACACTTCCAGTGATTATAGGTAACATTAGAAAATGTAACATGCCTATACTGTAACATGCATATATGTAACAGAAAAGAAATCGCCATAAGTGTCAGAATACATACATACATGTTTTTTCTATTTTACACCTTATGTGTGTTTTTTATTCAGAAGCGTACATATCGTCGGTTGATTATTTAATTGTCGTATGTCGTATGTAATTTGTATCCACATACGACAATTAAATAATCAACCGACGATATGTTAAAATAGTTGCATCATATGATACGCCAGTTGTTTTATTAAACTTTGCACGATTTTAATTTAGATTTATTTAAACGATAAAATATAAGGTTTTTATAAAAAAATATGGGCTGTCATTAAATTTTATAAACAATGGTCGGTCATTGCAAATTTCTTGTTTTATGTTAAATTAAATTGTAAAAATCGGTAAGTGCTTTTTTACGCTTTTTTTGTTCGAAGTAGTGCTTTTTAGTGCTTTTTTTAAATTTTAAAGTGCTTTTTGCTCTCAAAAAGTTGGCATCACTGAGTACAGGCATCCTCGTACCAAACCCCTTTTTCTTTATTTTCTCCGAAAAACTTAAAAGTTGAAACATGTAAACCAACGAAACTTTGCTAAGCTAGCACATTATCTCTTTTTTTGGTCATAAAGAGTTGGCAAAACTGATTTGTGACATGGCACTAAAAATTCGCGAAAAATAAAAGCTTTAAAACACTGAAGAAAAATTTCGATTTGTTTAATATCGACTGAACGAATAAGAAATAAAATATCTTTCGAATCGAAAAAAGATTCCATCAAGACTGCCAGAATTTGTCTTCAGAATTTTAAGAAAAACTAATAAGCTCAAAATATTTCTCATTTAAAAAAATAAGAAAATATTTAGAATTATAAGAACTGTTTACTTAAAACATTAGTCAACAGTGTTCTCAATACTCAGTCGTGGGTTAAATAATAATCATACCTAACATACATACATGTTGGAAAGTTCGCTTCAAACAAGTTCGTTGCAAAAAATTGTTGAATTCGATAGTGTGAACCAGGAATGGACAATTTAGGTTTTGAAATTGTAGTAAATCTAGTAATGGAAAATTGGAGAATTTTTATGGTACTTATCACCAAGCAAAAGTGTACTTTTTCAACATTTTGGTACTTTTCATAAAACATTTTTTTATTAGAAAATAAGTTTAAGAATAAACAAACATACATAAAACAAAAAGGTTATTTTACAATAATAATGGCACTAAGCTTTTGGTGTTGCTAGCAATAATATTTCAGGCTCTATAAGCAAGTTAGCATAATAAGAAAAGTGTACTAAAACTAACGTGTGGGCACCATGTTATTATTGTAATGAGAAAGTAATGAAAATAGTATAATAGTATTGAATTTTACATCACTGAGTCAAGGTTTTCAAATTGATTATTTTTTTGAGATAAAAAGTACTTCATTTTGTGTAACTACATCTTTATTTAATAAGAAGTTTCTGATATTAAAGTTTTTTTTGAATAACTTCCCAGTATTTACATTTTCGACAAGAAATATTCTCTAAACAATTTTCTCAACATGCACAAACCTTTTTTTCGGAAAATAAATGCTAATTTTATAATATTTATGACTACAATAATTAGTATTGTGATAATTTTGTTGAACTATTTATGGTTTTTAATCCAAATTTTCAATATTTTTAATCAGGCTTAAGTTCATCAAATTTATGAGATCTCAGGTCAGTCAAGAATGAATGATTATCAATAACAATTTTAATTTATTTTCATGTTGTAAAATTTCTTTCTTCATAAAAATAATTAAATGAAAATTAAATTTGATGAACTTAAGCCTGATTAAATTTATGACCACTTTAAGGTTTTTATCATTTGAATTATTTAACTCACCCAATTCTAGCTCCCTTTCAGTCTCATCGCGCGACCTTAATTGGTGGCATACAACTGCCATCCTATTGGACTGATGATTCTGTCTTGGCCATATTATTAAGAAAGTCTATGGAGTTCCAATACTTCTAGGAGAATTCACTCGCCGAGCTAGGGATTTTTTTTGTAGAGCCATCTGGTAAACCCTATAGGTTTACCGAGACCGGGTGTCATCAAAAAAGGTGATGGGTTCTCTTATTTATTAAAATAAGAAATCATTGTTTATCCCAGCAGAGTCAAATGATAAATTACTCAGCCAACGTATTGACCTCCTGTAATAGGAAATTCTTGTTTATAGTACATATGAATAAACCTAACTTAACCGTTAAGCAACGTTCACATTTGGCAAAAATTTGACGAAATAAACTTGGCCTACAGCTAAACGTTCCCACGATCCTCAACTCAGCAAAACCTTTTCTTCTCTCGCTGCTACAACATATGCTACAAGCGATGCGAGATGCTATAACATTTGTGCTAGAGCCAGTGTTCGAAAATAAACTATAAATATCGCTCCCTAGTGTTCGGTTCGGTAGATTTGTGGAAAACATAAACGCTAATAGTGTTTGTGTAGAAAATCATTTAAATATAACGTTTCTTTGTTTGTCATCTTACGAATACAAAAATAATACTGTTTGTATGTAACTCAACAAAAGATGAGAACATTTAATTCCGTTTCGGCTTTTGGCTGGTAAAAAAACCGAAAATTTTTTACACAAAAACAAATTACACAACGAACAAAAAGCCAGCAAAATAATTGTACACAAACAAAACATGTACACAATACACACACAAGCTGTTCCTGCTGCGGTCGTTACTAAAATTTTTGTTTGTCAGAGTTACTACCACTTTATTTCTTAAACCCTGCTTGAATAAAATAAACACACACACATAATAGTTTACGTAACATAAAACAATTACAAATGAAAAGAGTGATGATGCGATAACTTGCTTAAAACATGTCACTTTCTGTTGAACTTGCTATGGCTTTGCTTTGGCAAGTTTTGTGTGATTACATAAGGAAATACAAGTGTAGCTACACTCTTTTGCAATGCAAATTCAATTTTCGCCACGAAAGATTAATCCCAATTTGGTACTCTCTGTCACTTTCGCAAAATTTTTTGAAAATGAAGCTGGAAATAAAAATTAATTTATACAAAAAAATTTGAAATTGGAAAATTGAAATAATAGTTATGATTTGCGAAAAGAAAAAAAAAGGTGCGAAAGACAAATCCGCAAATGCATTAAAGAGTACCAATAAGAAGATTTTTTAGCATTTCGCATCACAATAGAGAGTAGCCCCCAAGTTTGTAGCGAATTATAAAGCCAAAACATCGCTTCGCTTGTTGTATTGTATTTTATTCGACCTTTATTATTTCAAATATTTATAAATTTTCTAGTCTAAGTTTTTTTTTTGTTTTTTTTTTCAAATCTTGCGGTTAAGTGTCAACTATAATTAAAAAATACTAGATTACCCGTGCGAATATTTCGCACCGTTAGTTGTCATTTTTGTAACATAAAATAAAAATAATTAATATAAATTTTAGTAACTTCAATACATTTTATTAAAAGTATAAAAATATTAGAAATCATAATATATATCATACATATTTACATACATACATATGTTTAAATGCTTTTTTAATACTTTGTTAACTTTTTGCCCGTACAAATCCTTTATCAATGAAAATATTAGTTTTTCAATTTCTAATTATTTTTCGTCATTAGTGTTAAAAATAAGCTTTAAAATGAGATATCATTCATTAAATTTGATGCGGTGGTATGGGAGATATTTGCAACCGACAAAAAAAAGTGCTTTAGAAATAATATATATGATGATATTAGTTTTAAAATAATTCATCCAATTCCCTTTCGTTTAAGGTAATGTTTGCTGATGTGCCATTACGAGAAAGTCTCTTAAAGTCGTGGGGATTATGCAGTATTTTCTATCTCCAAAAGTACTAAAAAAGAACAATAGTACTGAATAATCCATGCCTGGTGTTGTTGCAGCCAATACCAACATGTTGGCGTTGGCGGGTTGTTTTCATAACAAAACATTTGTTGAACGAATTTTCCTAAAAGCTTTTCAACGTAAAAAAAACTCCCGCATTTACAAAACAAAATAACGGACTATTAAGCTAAAATTTAGCAAAATATAAAATTACAAGGCCATTTTTGGACATTTCTGGTTTTTTTTTTGCTGTTGTTTATTTGTCAACAACATGTGCCAAGATGCTGTCATTGTGTAATTCGGTTAAATAAACAAATTTGTGTGTTTGTGCTTTTTGGGTGTGCATGTAAATAAACACTCTAGCTCAAAGATGAAAAACACTTAAGTACAACAAAGTACTCGAACATCAAAAAAATAAAAAATTAGGCGACAGACTTGAAAGTTGTAAGATTTATTTGATGAAAAACAAAAACTTTTTCGAAAACTTTATTTATTATACCCTCCACCACAATTAGTTGTGAAGAGTGAATAGGTACTAAGTTTGTCATTCCGTGTGAAACTTCTTCATTATTCATCTCAGACCCAATAAAGTAGGTATATATGTAAATTTTCGGTCTTGAGTAATTCTTATGCCCGTAATTTCTACAAACAGATATCTATTCGTGTTTCGTACCTAGCAGTTGTCTTTACTTATCCGGTACCACTATTTTGTTAATTTCAACGTTAATTTTACCTTCGTGAATTAACTAACGAAAATCGGTAAAAAATATAACACTTTAACCCATATTAAAGAAAAACGTTTTAAAATTATAAAAATCATAGATACCTATACACAGCTAGATATCTATTTGCTGAAATTACGGGCATTAGTCGATTAAGCCATGTCCCTCTGTCTGTCCGTCTGTTAAAAACACCAACACTTTCGAAAAATTCAAAAGAAATAAAAAAAACTTGGTCTGAAATTGCTTTTAGTTATCCCAAGCAGTTTGGGATTGAAATCCAGAAAAATCGGTTCAGTAGGATCAGGGCTATGAATCAAAATGTGGAACCACCACCTAAAAAAACATAAATGATGGAACAATGCACGGAATGATATTAGATTTTGCATTAATTTGTCTTATTCGACTGGAAATCACGCTGTAAGATTTCGTGAAGGTCCGTCCACAGTATAGTACGCCTAAAACCCTAATTAACAAAGCAATCATAACAAATTTTGACATGTCAAAGTTTAATAGAACTAGAAATGACACTGTAAAGTTTCGCGAAGATCGGTCCATAATTTACCCTAGGCCCCATATAAACCCCGTTAAAAATAATGCTATCATAACAAAATTTGGTACATCAAAGTTTTAAAGGACTAGAAATAAGACTATAAAGTTTCGCGAAGATCGGTCCATAATTTTTCCTGGGCCCCATAGAAACCCTACTCCCGGAAAACAGTTTATTACAAATTTTGGCTCGCCAAAGTTTTATAGGACTAGAAATACCACTGCGATATTTCGTGAGGATCGGTTCATAATTTACTGTAGGCCCCATATAAACCCTTCTCCCGGAAAACAGTTTAGTACGTCTAAAACCGTAATTAACAATGCTATCATAATGACACTTTGAAATTTCGTGAAGATCGGTCCATAATTTACCTTAGGCCCCATATAAACCCTACTCCCGGAAAACAGTTTAGTACGCCTTAAACCGTAAATAATAATGCTATCATAACAAAATTTGGCACGTCACAGTTTAATAGGACTAGAAATGACGCTGCCAAATTTCGTGAAGATCGGTCCATAATTTACCTTAGGCCCCATATAAAACCTTTTCCCTGAAAACAATTTAGTATGCCTAAAACCGTACAAGATAATGTTATCAGAATAAAATTAAATACTTCACAGTTTTATGTAACTAGAAATCACACTAATAAATGACGTGATGATTGGTCCATAATTTACTAAAGGCCTCATATAAAGCCCACCCTGGTAAAATAATTAAATACGCCTTAAACCGTAGCAGATATAGATATTGCGGTAAACTTTCTTCCAACTTAGCTTCATATGGCCAGAAAAAATGTTTTGCACTTTTGTGATACTCGGTCCATAATAAACCTTCGATCCATTTTAAGCAGCCTTCTGAAATTCACTGCAAACGCTAAAACTAATTTCTCCGCTGTATTGAAATTTATGTTTTTTAATACTAGAAATCACTCTGCAGAATTTTGGGATGATTGGTTCATAGGCTACCATGGCTCCAATATAAATTGCCCTCCTGAAAATCATTTAAGGTCAGCTTAAACTGTTACGAATCATGATATTTTACTCAAACTATTTTAAATTGCTAAAAAAGCATTAAACTTTCTGATTGTCGGTCAATAATTTTATATAGGTCTAAACCGCCTCCAATTTCAATGCAGATGACTGTTTTTATACACATAAATTAATAATAAATAGACATCATATAGATATTACTCCTAAAACATTTGAACTGTCGGTGGAGGGTATCAAAGATTCGGCACAGCCGAATATAGCACTCTTACTTGTTTTTTCTCAACCAAATTTTTTTTGTTAGCTAAGACAGTTTTGATAAAGTTTTTCTTGATTTATTTCATTATTGTTCTATCTGCTAGTGTTGTTTTTGAAAGTATTTCTTGACCTAGCCTCATACAGTAAACAAACGTTTAACATGAATATTCTTTTTCACTTGAAAGCTTTCTGTTAATGCTAGGGTTTGCAATATCGGTGCGGTATTGAAAAATCGGTACAATGCACGCATATCCTGGAAGTATCGGGTGTTTTTTTTTTTTAGCTGAATGAGAACTTGCGAAATCGATAAGTATGAGAATGTAATTTCTGTTCAGTAAGGTCTGGCAAGTAATCATTAAAACTATAAAACAACGCTTCCAAATTGTGGATGATTACTTAAGTTCTGGCACTTCGTTTTTTACAAAGTTCATTTCTAGTTAAATGGCTTAGTCAATAAGTAACATTTCTTCATTCGGAGCAAAGAAAATCCTTAAACGAATCACCATTAAATCCATTTAAATTGATTGTTTTGTGCGGTTTACACGCTCGTTCGAAACGAGCAAGGTGCTGGCGTTACGGTGAGCTATGCTGACTAAATTTTTGTTTCTGAAAATAAATCAGCTAAACATTAACGACATTTGGTTGCAACAAGACGGCGTATTTTGCCATACAGCGCGCCTAACAATCGATTTATTGCAACATCAATTTGATGACAACTTTATTTCGAGAAGTGGTCCTATTCTTTGGCCCCCTCGTTTGTGCGATTTAACTCCTCTGGATTACTTTTTAAAAGGGCTATGTTAAGTCACTTCTGAAGCATTGGAAGCCAATATTTAAGCCACCATTGACGTCATAAAGCCAGATTTTATTGACTATATATAACTTGTAGCCGCGGCGAACATATGCGTACTAAACTGTTTTCCGGGAGTAGGGTTTTTATGAGGCCTAGGGTAAATTATGGACTGATCTTCACGAAACTTTTCAGTGTCATTTCTAATTCTATTAAACTGTGACATGTCAAAATTTGTTATGATTGCTTTGTTAATTGGGGTTTTAGGCGAACTATACTGTGGACGGATCTTCACGAAATCTTACAGCGTGATTTCCAGTCGAAAAAAAGGATTTTTTGCCAAATCGTATATCATTCTGTGCATTATTCCACCATTTATGTTAGTTTTTGTAACAAAATTATCAATTTTTTTTAGGTGGTGGTTCCACATTTTGATTCATAGCTCTGATCCTACTGAACCGATTTGGCTGGATTTCAATCCCAAACTGCTTGGGATAACTACAAGGAATTTGACACCAAGTTTGTTTATTTCTTTTGAGGTTTTCGAAATAGAGCGTGTTTTCAACAGACGGGCAACGAAACAGACAGACGGACATGGCTAAATCGACTTAGAATTTCTCAAGGACCCAGATTATATATACTTTATGGGATCTGAGATGAATAATAAAAAAGTATCACACGGAATGACAAACTAAGTATACCCTCTTCACAACTAATTGTGGCGGAAGGTATGAAAATTGCCTCAAGTTTAGTAATTTTCGTTTTGTTTCAGTATTTATACCCACACCACAATAGTGGAGAGGGTATTATGCATTTGTGCTGATGTGTGTAACGCCTTAAAATAGTGGCCCACCTTAAAGTATACCGATCTACTCAGAATCAATTTTTGAGTCGAACTAACGATGTCCGTCTGGCTGGCAGGCTGGCTGGCTGGTTGTCCATGTAACCTTGTGCGCAAAGTACAAGCCGCAATTTTGGAGATAATTTGATAAAATTTGGGTCATAGGTTCTTATTGGCACAAGGACCAAGCTTATTGAAAATGGGCCGAACAACGAGGGAAGATAGGGGGAAATTTCTTCCTCTCAGAAACTATCAAACCGATTTTAATGAAATTTAAAACATAGATAGAACCATATGTATATGGACACAAAATGTATACATTTTTTAAAAAATCGGACCACGAGCGGAGATAGGAGCAATTTCTGCCTCTCAAACCGATTTTAATGAAATTTAAAACATAGATAGATCCATATCTATAGGGACACATTAGCTATACTGTTTTTAAAAAATAGGACCACAAGGGGAGGCAGGGGGCAATTTCTGCCTCTCACAAACTTTCAAACCGATTTTCATGAAATTTATAAACATAGTTAAATCCATATTTACTTGGACACATAAGCGTGATGTGTGTTTAAATACTGTGGTGTAGGGTATCATATGGGCTTGACCGACCATACTTTCTTACTTGTTTTAATGTCAGTATTGCAAACCCTCTTTACTTACTTACTATCTACTTTTGAAAAACTATTTATTTAACTCCCTGTAAAGTGCATTTTTTCGTCTGTAATTCTTTAACAAACTTAAATGACAATGTAATATAAAAATAATACTTAAATACATAGCGGACTTTTGATCATTAAGTGGGTATTAACTCTAAATTGTTATTTCCACTTTTTGGCAAAAATCGGCACGTAATATTGGTATCAGCTTGAGGTAAAAAACTGTGCTACATTGTCTAATTTTTGCTAATAAAACGATTGGTGTAAAACTTCTTTTTTATATGCCTTTATATTAAATTAAAAATTCTCTAGCTCCTACCGAAAATTTTTTAAATTTTAAGTTAACACACTCTTTATAATCAAGGGCGATATGCAACTAAAATATTTTCAAATACGTTGACGAAAATTTTTTTAGCTTTTGAAAAGTTTAAGTTTCTTTGCTTTTAAAGTACTTAAATAAGATAAATAATAAATTCCTAAAATGAAAATTTAAAAATGTGTAATTAATGTACCTTTAATGATTAAAATACGTTCTTTCTTAAGAAACAATAAAATGTAAATACATATTGAAATAATTTCCGGTTTTTTTTATAAGAATTAAAAATTTTTTTTTAGCTTTTTTAGTTGAATAATCAATAAATAAGTTTTAAAAAGCTTTTCTTTTTTAATAAATAAAAAATTTTCCAAAATGAACGTCTCAATAAAATTAATTTTTTTAATTAGTTTTTGGTTATTTTGTGGAACTATTTATAGTTTTTAATCCAATTTTTTAATATTTTTAATTAGTTCATCAAATTTAATTTTCATTAAATTATTTTTATGAAGAAAGGAATTTTACAACATGAAAATTAATTAAAATTGTTATTGATTATCTTTCATTCTTGACCGTGTCCGGGGCTCGAACCCTGCCCGGCAGGTTACCATATCATGTTTCGATCGCAACCACTCGATCTCAGGGTTGTCAGATGGATTTTGAGCTTTTCCGCCAAATTCAATGTCAAAAATCGCCAAAGCCTTTGCTTACAAGTTTTTGACAATAAAATACATATTTTTTTAATTATTAAAAATAATTTTTATGAATCTTAAAAAATAAATTAGTTCCGTATCGCTAAAATACGCCAAAACTTAAAAAAAGCCGCCATAATATATACCGAGGGTTATTTTTCAAATAGTGCTATCTGAAATTTTTCAAAAAAATTTTTTTTATAGAAACGTGTTCACTGCCATTTAAATTTGAAAAAATAAATTTTTCCCAAAACGTTTTTTTCATAAATGTTGTTTTGTGCTATCTAACACAGACGTTTTTTTTTTTTGTAAAAAAGTGCTATCTACATAAAAAATATTACTTCATATAATAAAATGATAAAAAGTGTTATTACAAAGTAGACATAAATTATTATACATCAAAAGGTTTGGAATTGTGTCTAGATTTGATAAACTAATATAATTTTTAAATTTGTTGTAGACATTTTGCATGAAAATTTACAAGTAAATACATGTTTTAATACTTAATACAAACCAGCTCAAAATTTTATTAAACTTACAAAACCAATCCCACAATTCCCAAAAAAAGAGCCGAAAATTCCCTAAAATTAGTGGTTTTTAGATATATAATGGCTACCAAGCACGGCTCTTAAGCGGCCCATACACTTGCAATATTACTGTATATGATATTCGCCATATTATTTCAATTTTGTCCTATATTATGTAATAAGTTGCTAATGGTTTCATTCATTCAATAAGAAGGTGAACATAAACTATAGGAATAACATAAACAGAATTGTACAATGTTGCCAACACATTTCACTTTCTTTTCGTTGTGCAATAAAAATCAAGTCTTTTGATTGTTGCCAATATATTGTGCTACCATCGAATACCGCATACAAATTGGCGATATAATTGTACAAAACGTAAAATTTATTGCAAGTGTATGAGCCACTTTAGTATTCATATTGCACAATTATTATACACATAACGGGTCATTCAAAGTCGAACGATTCGCCCAAAATTGGACCGTCCGAATGGTTAACCTCAGACAAAGTCATGACCAAAATTTACTTGTACATGATATTATACAAATAAAACTGTTAAGCGAATTTATTTGTATAATATCTTTAAATTTTCTAAAATCTTTGGATGAAGTTTCCTGATGATCTGGCCTATGCAACCAGTGAAATGCGTATGTTAATAGCTTATCCCATCAGCAATAAATTTCAGTGTTTTTTCAAAAATAAAAATTAGGAAATAAGCACGACAAACAAAATCTTGTTGATAATTCACAAAAACATATTTCAAACAAATTATTATAAATTTGAGTCTTATATTTCCAAAATACTGGACCAATTATGGAGTACTCGGCAAGCGCATTTCTCTAAAAAATTATTTTTAGCATCTACCTAAAATTAAGAATTAAGGATCGTTTTTAGTTTTTGTTATACGTGAGATGTCCTCATTTGGGAACCTATAGCACCTCTCCTGCTAAGTCTACAGACCGCAAATCCATGACCTAAACTCGACTACAACTTCTTAATTTTCACCTCAAACTGCATTCCAATCGGACCAACCGTTTATAAAATAAAGAATTATTTCCATTTTTTTCCAAATTTCCCACACTGTGCAGCGATCATATAAATAGCAGCGAAACCCTTATAATCTGGCCCACGTCCTTTTCAACTAAGCAAACGGATGCATTTCCAAACCATTGAAGTCTGCTATTTCGCAAAAATATCATTATTTTTATGATAATTTAAAATATGTGGATAAAGTTAAATTATTTATTGCTTTTCAATAAACATTAGTGTAAAATTTTTACTTAATTCCGAGTTCAGTTAACATGATTATGCGTTTCTTTAAATTTTACTAATTATTTTAATAAAAAATCGTGTAACTTAATTAAAGTCTCAAAAAGTATTCATTACAGCTCATTTTATTTTTGTTCAAATAGTGCTATCTGCTTATTTGAATGTTCAAGTCGATAAAATTTTAATTTGTAAATAGTGATATCAGACATATAAGCGCGAATATCTGGAATTAAAAAAAAATTAATATATGTATGATTTAGACGTTCATTTTTAATAACATTGTAAAATAAAGTTTAGTTATTACTCCTAGAGTTATCGAAAAAATAAATTTTTTCGCTCTCCTGTAAAATTGTGATTTTTCAGATAACCCTCGATATTTTGTTTAATTTTTATATAAAGCGAAATAAAAATAGTTATTAAACACAGACAAGGTACGATGTACGATGAAGGTACTTAAAGCAGTGTTGCCAATTTAGCCATTTAGTGGCTAGATTTAGCCATTTTTCACCCTTTTTAGCCATTAAGAAATGAGTTTAGCCATTAGCCATTTTTTTAGCCATTTTTCGACTTGTTTAAGCCATCAAATTTTTTGCCGTTTTTCTTTTTAAAGAATAATTTTTATTTTATTTTAAAAATTTATAAAAGTAAAATAAACATTTTGAACAATTAAAACGCCTTTAATTTAAATCACAACTTTTACAAATGTTGAAAATCGCTATTAACTATGACGCTGAAACATCTTTCGAAATAAAGGAACAGTATTCCACTATAAAATTTATAAAAAGGATCAACACAAACATCGCTGTTTCTTTCTGGTTGCAAGTATTGCAATAAAGGGACGCAGGCGGTAACAAAATTGTTTTAAAAATTTCAGAATTGATTATAAAGTTGCTCTCACTTCCATGGTCTAATGCTGAAGTAGAGAGGGTGTTTAGCCAAGTAAACATCGTTAAAAGTAATTTGAGAAATAGGTTATATTAAGCAACCGTAACTTTGTTTTTATCAACTAGGTAAATAATTTTACCATAACAATACAATATTTATACCACCACCACAATAGTGGAGATGATACTATGCGTTTGTGCTGATGTCTGTAACACCTGTAAATAATGGTCCTTAGCCAACCTTTACGTATACCAATTAACTCAGAATCACTTTCTGAGTCGAATTAACGATGTTTGTCCGGCTGGCTGGCTGTCCATGCAAACCGTGTGCGAAAAGTACAGGTCGCAATTTAGAGATTATAAAATTTGGTACAAAGGTTCTAATGTGGTGTAGGGTATCATAAAGTCGGCCTTGAATACTATCCTTAAAAGTGGAAGGTCTCCTTAGTCACCATGATACCTAAATCACACAAAAGTTGAGTCATATAGGCCTATAAGCTTACTTTCTAATATATCAAAGCTGTTAGCGTCAAAATTAACCCCAATTTTAAATGAAAATAGATGTATTCCTAACCACCAATTCGGCTTTAGAAGAGAACACAGCACATAGAAATAAACGCAATAAGAAAAGCCTTTGAAGAAAAAAAATACTGTTCCGTTCTCTTCATCGATGTTTCTCAAGCTTTTGATAAAGTCTGGCATGAAGGCTTATTACATAAATTGAAGCTAAACTTACCAGTAAACACACACAAGCTGTTAGAAAGCTACTTAGTCGGTCGAAAGTTTATTGTTAAAGAAGGTGATTATTTAAGCTCTCCTCAGCAAATTGACGCTGAAGTCCCTCAGGGAAGTATCCTGGGCCCACTTTTATACTTAATAAATACCTCGGATATGCCAACTACTACACCTAAACTTCAACATTTGCTGATGATACAGCTTTTCTGAGCGTGCACGAAAACCGTCAAGAAGCATCTCGATACCTACAGGATCATATATTTCAACTCGAACTATGGTTAAAGCAATGGAGGATAAAGGTCAATGAGCAAAAAAGCGTACATATAACATTTACCTTGCGTCGGGAATCATGCCCCCCTATTAAAATCAATAATCAAATAATACCTCAAAATTCGCATGTAAAATACCTCGGTATTCATCTAGTTCGCCGTTTAACGTGGAAAAGCCATATAGAGGCAAAATAAACTCAAATGAAACTAAAAGCCATCCAAATTCATTGGCTTATTGGAAGAAACTCTGTCCATAGTCTCGACTGCAAACTTCTTCTTTACAACTCCATCTTAAAGCCAATCTGGTGCTATGGTATTCAGTTATGGGGCACTGCCTCGGCCTCTAATATCGAAAAAATTCAAAGGCGCCAAAATAAACTACTTCGAATAAACGCTGCCCCTTGGTATGTTAAAAACTCAAATATTCACAAGGATCTCAATGTTCCATTAGTTAAAACTATGATTACGAAATATGCAGTAAAATACTTAAAAAGGCTCGAATTGCACCCGAACCCATTAATACGAAATATTTTAAATGATAGCGGCCACACTCGCTTAAGAAGAAGAGACACTGCAGCACTTATCCAATTAGATGAGCGATAAACACCTATATTAGTGAACAGAACCCGTGATGAAGATAATTTTTGTCTGGCCCTGGCAGGGCATAAAATGACTGTTAGGTTAAGATTTGATTACTTATTGTTAGTTAATTTTTTTATATGAAGATTCAATAAATAAATAATGAAGAAAAGAAAAAATGTTTATAAACTTCATTAAAATCGGTTTGAAAGTTTGTGAGAGGCAGAAATTGCCCCGTTGTGGTCCTATTTTTGAAAAACTGTATAGCTTATGTGTCCATATAAATATGAATCTATCTATGTTTTAAATTTCATTAATATCAGGTTGAGAGGCAGAAATTGCCCCTATTTTCCCTCGTGGTCCTATTTTTTAAAAAATGCATACTTTTTGTGTTCATTTAGATATGGTTCTATCTATGTTTTAAATTTCGTTAATATCGGTTTGAGAGGCAGAAATTGCCCCTATTTCCCCTCGTGGTCCTATTTGTTAAAAAAATGCATACCTTTTGTGTCCATATAGATATGGTTCTATCTATGTTTTAAATTTCATTAAAATCGGTTTGATAGTTTCTGAGAGGAAGAAATTTCCCCTTATCTTCCCTCGTGGTCCTACGATTATCTCCGAAATTGCGACCTGTACTTTACGCAGAAGGTTACATGGACAGCCAGCCAGCCGGACGGACATCGCTAATTCGACTCAGAAAGTGATTCTGAGTCGATCGGTATACTTTAGGGTGGGTCTAGGACCAATATTTTAAGGTGTTACACACATCAGCACAAATGCATAATACCCTCTCCACTATTGTGATGTGGGTATACAAATTACGAAAAAATTTACGTTTGGCGATTTTTGACATCCGGTTTGGCGATGGAGCTCAAAAAAATCTAACAACCCTGGTGAGCTAGTCTATCAGTGCGGGGTTGCGGGTTCGATTCCCGCCAGAGACTCTGGTCTGTTTCACTACAACGGGCTGAAGGTCGACGTTGCTTTTGTTCGGTTAATTAAGTTAGAATATAATTTGTATTTGTATTTGTAACTCTTATTCAATAAATAAAATTTTATACTCAAATTGTTAATTTTTATTCTGAAAAATCTGTAAAAAGTTATTTTTTCCATCCCCAGAAATCCCCATTAAATACTCTTAAATTTTTTCATAAAATATTTTATTTGTATTGCATTACATTTGCACACTTTGTTTTATTTGACATAAGAATTATACATCAAATGTAAAATGTTAATTGGATTAATTAAGTAAAAAAAAAACAATCAAATTAATCAAACAAAAATTTTTGGTATATATTCCTTGAATTAAAAAGATTTCTCATTTCTGGGGATGTTTAAATCGTATCGCCTTAAATTTAATTACTTTAAGATGAGTATTTATTCCAATTTTGGTTTTAATAAGGTTTACTTGCGATTAAATATTAAAATTGCGGAAAAAACTTTTCTCGAGAAAAAAATCCTCCAATTACATATAAATTCCGCGGGTAGAAAATATCAATAAGTTGCATCACCAAAGTTGTTTTGCTTATTAACATTGATTTTTTGTTTGTTTTGGCTGTGCAAGTTAAAGAAAAATTAATTCAAAATAAAAAATAAAAAAGGTTAAAGTGCCCTTGCAATTGCTTTATTAAAAATTTCTTTTGTGACAGGTTTATCGGTTACAACAAATGGGCTTTACCGGCACAACTTCGACGTACATATGATTTCATTATTCAAGTGTACTTTTACTTTGGTTTTACTACTGCAGCTTTTTTCCGTACTTACTTTTTTTTTGATTGATCAATTACTTTTAAGAATATTAATAGCAAAAATTTTTCCACTCAGTAACACAATTATTTGGTGGCCTTATGCAGGGTTACCGTCGCACAAAAGGTCGTTTTATAAAAATAAAGTCGCATAAAAAAATCATTTGAGAAAATAAAAGTCGTATATTTTTTTTAACGTTTTTTTTTATTAATAAAAAGCATAGCAAAAAAAAAAAGAAAAAAAAACCAATTGAAGCAAAACAGTCTGTTGCATTTTTCCATTTTCAGAAGCCATTTTATAAGTCGCTAATGATGATTGCTTGGTTCACTAAAAGCTGTTTACAAACACTGCAAAGTACCGCTTTGGCTCCATGACTTGGTTAAGCCTTTTTTACAGTAGTTTTGACTTAACTGCCTTTTGTTTAAGTGCACTTTTGACTTAACTGCACAGAATATATATTTTTTGTCATTATTGCTTAAAATACCATACGAATTACTTTTTTAAGTGCACTTTCTATACCTGCACATTTGAGTTAAATGCCCAAAATATTTGTATACCTGCATATTTATCATATTTTTGGGCAGTTTTAAAATATTTTCATATAAAACATCAAGGTTAGCTGCACACATAAAAAATATGGTGGCCACCTTTTCACAAAGTCTAGTTGGCATCATTATAAATCATTTATTTTGTTTGCATGTATGTACCTACATTTATGCATATGGTTTGTTGTTATAGCACATTATATGAAAGGAATAGCAAATCTTAGGCCTAGAACAGAACAAAGTAGTTGTAGTGGTATTTGAAGCTGACGAATGCTCTGTAGCGCAACAAGGGTCAAAATTGCGAATTGCGAACATGTTGTATTGACACTTGAAATTGCCGTTTTTAACGTTTGACAGCTTGCAGCGCTATTCTTAAAGCGGCTCATACACTTGCAATAAAATTGTCCGATTTTACGTATTGCACATTTATATCGTCAATGTGTATGTCATATTCAAAAGACTTTTGATTTTTATTGCACAACAAAACAAGTAAGAAAGTATAGTCGGTCAAGCCCGACCATATGATACCCTACACCACAGTATTAAAAAACACATCATGCTTATATGTCCATATAAATATGGATTTATCTACTTTTATAAACTTCATCCAAATCGGTCTGAAAGTTTGTGAGAGGCAGAAAACGCCTCCACCTCCCCTTGTGGTCCTATTTTTGAAAAACTGTATAGCTTATGTATCCATATATATATGGATCTATCTATGTTTTAAATATCATTAAAATCGGTTTGAGCAGCAAAATTGCCCCTATCTCCCCTCGTGGTCCTATTTTTTAAAAAATGCATCCCGTTTGAAGCCATAAAGATATGGTTCTATCTATGTTTTAAATTTCATTTAAATCGGTTTGATAGTTTCTGAGAGGAAGAAATTTCCCCCTATCTTCCCTCGTGTTCCTACGATTTGGCCCATTTTCAATAGGCTTGGTCCGTGTGCCAATAAGAACCTATGTCCCGAATTTGATCAAATTATCTCCAAAATTGTGACCTGTACTTTGCGCACAAGGTTACATGGACAGCCAGCCAGCCTGCCAGCCGGACGGACATCGATAGTTCGACTCAGAAAGTGATTCTGAGTAGATCGGTATACTTTAAGGTCAAAAAACTAAATGTCAAAACTATCATGTTGTTGGTGTTGCCACAATTAAGAACTAAAGTTCTGTTGAAAACCCCGATATTTGATATATAGCCTCAGATATGTGACGATTATACCTATTAAAATAGGAATAAGTTTTCAAAATTCACATTTAAAACTTAAAGGAAATAATAAGGAAAGGAATAAGGTCTAGGACCAATATTTTAAGGCGTTACACACATCAGCACATATGCATAATACCCTCTCCACTATTGTGGTGTGGGTATAATGAAAGTTAAATGTGTTGGCAACATTGTACTGTTCATTTTATTGCAATAGGTCAGTGATAACCACTCCATAGGCTCGCGAGTAAGTCAATAATCGTAGTTTTCATACAGACACGGTCGGCAATTCACATGTATACAGCAACTTTGTTCGTTTTAAAACATCCGGCTATCATCAGTCTCTGCGACCGCACCCAAGTACATAATATCTTTGTGTGCGTGCGTTCGGGGCTTGGTTAGTTCGGGGCTTGGTTATCACTGCTATAGGTGCATAATATAGGACAAAATGGAAATTATATGGCGAATATCATATACAATAATATTGCATGTGTATGGGCCGCTTAACGTTGTACAACAGCGACTATTCTGTTCCCCACTTTTTTGTTACCCATTTGGCTACCTCACTGATTATAAAAATGCATTACAAACTACAGGTTGTTTGAACGTCATTGTTATTACCAATTTATTAATAACAAGTTAGAGTGCTGTATTCGGCTGTGCCGAATCTTATATACCCTTCACCATTGTGCGAGCAGAATACAGAGCAACTAGACAAAAACTAAAAAAAACTGGTAAATATTTTTTTTTTAATATAAGAGACAACCGGTTTTGAACTTCGCTTTTCATAAGGGCCCAGAATATATATACTTTATAGGGTGTAGGATCAATATTGTAGAAATTACAGTTATATATACCATTTTTACCTTCGGTGAAGGGTATAAAAAAAGTAATTTTCGGGAATTCAGGGGTCTAATCACCGCATTCGATACTATAGTATCGAATAAACTATTGAAGTTTTTGCATACGATAAACACTGGCGTATCGAATGAAAACTCGATAAATGGAATGTCGAGTTACTCGATGTCGAATGCTATTATTTCAAATTCAATACATTTCATTCAATATAGAGTTTCAAGATACCAAAATAAATCATTTCGATGAATTTTGCTCGATATCGTATGCGGTGATTAGACCCCAGTATTTCGGTTATAACTCATACAAATTTCCGACATTTTGGTGTATAAGTCCTATACATAGGACATATGGCAGCCCTAAAATTTAGGTTTTTATAAAAATGTTGATGTTTTTAGCCCATTTTTGGAGTATTTTGCTCATAAATTACCCATTGTCTAACCGATTTGATATTTTTATATACCGACGTGTTAAGGAAGAATTTTACCAATTACTTAAGTTATATTTATATATAAACATTTATATATACTTGTATACATATATTTTAACAAAGTTAATTATAAACAAGTTAGAGTGCTATATTCGGCTGTGCCGAATCTTTGATACCCTCCACCGACACTTCGAATGTTTTAGGAGTGATATCTGTATGATGTCTATTTATTATTATAATCTTTGTAAAAACAGACATCTGCAATAAAATTTGTTGCGGTTTAGACCTATATAAAATTATTGATCGACAATCAGAATCAATTTTAAAAAGTTTATGTAGAATATCAGTTTAAGATGAACTTAAATGATTTTCAAGAGAACAAATTATATAAAAGCCATGGTAAGCTATGAACCAATCATCCCAAATTCTGCAGAACGATTTCTGGTATTAAAAAACATAAATTTCAATACAGCGGTGCAATTAGTTTAAGCGTTTGCAGTAAATTTCAGAAGGCTGCTAAAATGGAATCTAAGGAAAATTATGGACCGTATATTACAAAATTGCATAACATTTTTTCTGGCCATATGAAGCTAAACTGGAAGAAAGTTTACCGCGTATTTAATTATTTTACCAGAGTGGGCTTTATATGAGGCCTATGGTAAGTTATGCACCGATCTTCACCAAATTTCACAGTGTCATTTCTAGTTCTATAAAACTGTGATGTATCAAATTTTGTTATGATTGCGTTATTTTTTACGTTTTTAGGCGTACTAAGCTGTTTTCCGGAAGTAGGTTTTATATGGGGCCTATGGTAAATTATGGACCGATCTTCACGAAACTTAATAGTTTCATTTCTAGTCCTATTTAACTGTGACGTGCCAAAATTTGTTATGATAGCATTGTTAGTTAGGGTTTTAGGCTTACTATACTGTTTTCCGGGAGTAGGGCTTATATGGGGCCTAGGGTAAATCATGGACGGATCTTCAAGAAATTTTACAGCGTGATTTCTACTTAAATAAAACGAACTGTTGCGAAATCTTATATCATTCTGTGCATTTTTCCACCATTTATGTTAGTTTTTGTAACAAAATTATAAATTTCTTTTAGGTGGTGGTTCCACATTTTGATTCATAGCTCAGATCCTATTGAACCCATTTTGCTGGATTTCAATCCCAAACTGCTTAGGATAACTGCAAGCAATTTGACACCAAGTTTTTTTTATTCCTTTTGAGTTTTTCGAAAGTGAGCGTGTTTTCAACAGACGGACAGACAGACGAACATGGTTAAATCGACTTAAAATTACTCAAGGACCCAGAATATATATACTTTATAGGGTCTGAGATGAATAATAAAAAAGTTTCACACGGAATGACAAACTTAATATACCCTCTTCACAACTAATTGTGGTGGAGGGTATAAAAACGTTATTACTCCTCTTTCAAACACTATACTTTAGCTGCACATTTATGCAGGTAACCACAATTGCGTACCTGCACATTAAGGCAGCTTAATACATTTAAGATAGCTGCATTTTTGATTTATCTGCACAAAAAATCGTGCAAAGGAGATTGTGCAGCTAAGTCAAAATTACGTACTTCAGTTTCCAGTCTTTCCAATAGTATCACGAAATACAACGTTTCTTCGAAGGACCTGCAGCGATGTTAACGTTATCTTCTTTCATTGACTCGGCGGCTAAAAATAATTTAATTAAATGAGCGCTGCAAACACCACAATTTAAAAAAAAGCTTTTTTGCTAAAACTATTGTTTGAAACTTTTGCTGAAAATTGGCGAAAAATTTCTTAAATACATTGTATACATGTCAAGGTTGCAAAAAGTAATAAAATTGTTGCCCAAAGAACAATAATCTGTGAATTAGAGCTGCAAAACTATCGATAGTCGGCCCAATCAATAGTTTCGATAGTTATCTTAAAAACTATCGATAGTGTCGAAAAGTTTCTACGTGTCAATAAATTGGGTAAATAAAAAAAGTTTTAACATACCATTTACAGAAAACGTTTTTCAGGTATAAAAGACCAGCTTATTCACTTTAAATTTCGGTGTCATCGATAGTTAATAATAAATTTATACTTCATATAGAATTAGACACGGTTAATTGGTTTCAGGTTTGTCAATTTTTTACCTTCAACGTCAAAATATTTATCTTAAATCTAGAAATTTAAAAGGTTGCGTTGAAAATTTATTCATATAAAAATTTTTAAAATTTTTGTAAACAAATTTTCAAGAAAATTAATTTCGTTAAGAAAAAAATGACAAACAGGTAAAAAAAATAGCCACAAGCAAATAAGCAATAAGGAAAAAGTGCTTAAGCCTTTCCTTTAAGTTTTAAATGTGAATTTTGAAAACTTATTCCTATTTTAATAGGTATAATCGTCACATATCTGAGGTTATATATCAAATATCGGGGTTTTCAACAGAACTTTAGTTTTTAATTGTGGCAACACCAACAACATGATAGTTTTGACATTTAGTTTTCTGACGTATTCGTAGTAGATGCATTCTCAACAATTCTGGTTATCCAAAACGACCATATGGCGAATTTTGCGTAAGGTTTTGGCTTTGAAGCTTTACAAGGCTTGTTGTGGGCTATGTTAAGAACAGAGTCTATACGGAGCCAATCGATTTGTTTATTTTGTTCTTGTTGAAAATCCCGATATTAATGCACATTGAAAAACAATAGCAAAGAGTAATTTTGCTATAACTTCCTGAAAAGTCGTGCAAAATAATTGAAACTTTACCCGTGTGTACTTTTGAATATGAAGATTTCATTGTTTCTAGTTGTTATTGCCATAAACTCAAATTTAGGTAAAGTCAACTTAAGTACTTTTTCCTTTTTGGCACAGAATTTAAAAAGGTTATGCATTGCTAAAAACTTGCGTCTAATGAGTTAGTAAAAATGTTTCGTTGACTACATCTAATCAACTTTGTAGTTACTTTTAAAAATTTCCGATAGTATCGATAGTAAAAAAAAAACTATCGATAGTCTGCAAAAAATAAAACTATCGATAGTATCATCGATTGTTTTGCAGCTTTACTGTGAATTGCTTTAAATTTAAACGACGTTGCTTTGACGATTTTTTTTTGATAGAAATAATAAGAAAACTTTTAACACGTTGGCTGCCACCATATAAAAAAAAAGTCATTCCAAAAAAAATTTTTTTAATTACAGTTTCACGGTGATTGTTATTGTTTTATTTTGTGTTCTTACCTTGTCTTTAGTCATTTTTGACGATTTGTGAGTGTTTTCAGCCTGTGACCACCGGTGGTTCACATGGCACTCTACGAATTGCGTTTTAAAGTAATGCCATGTGTACCACCGGTGGTCACACATGTATTGAGGTTTTTAGTTTCATTATTATACTTATTTCCTATTTGTTTTTTGGTTTTTGTTTTATTTATATATTTTAGAAAATGTCGAACAAGTCACACATGTATTGAGGTTTTTAGTTTCATTATTATACTTATTTCCTATTTGTTTTTTGGTTTTTGTTTTATTTATATATTTTAGAAAATGTCGAACAATAGTTTACCTATCTCGTCCCGTGTATTTTACGGGCACAAAAATAATGAATCTGATGAGGAGGACTTAGATTTTGAGGCATCAAACTGTAGTGAGTACCATCCATCCAGTACTGAGTCTAGTGATTGTGAATCGTCAGATGATGAGGATGTTGAGCCCGATGATGGTATCCATATTCCCATCAACACATGGACTCCTGTAACTGGATGTACACTAAAAACATTCAATTTTCTAGACAATCAATCTGAGCCCGAAACAGACGATATAAGTAGCGGAACAACAAAACCAATTGATTTTTTCCATATGATGGTAACGAATGAGGTTTACGAGCTGATAGTATACCAAACGAATTTGAATGCCCAACAATTCTTAGCCAATTCTACTATAACTCGAAGATCCCGAGTAAAGATGTGGACTGACACAAATTTATCCGAGATAAAAAAGTTTCTTGGAGTAGTAATGTACATGGGAGTAATAAAGTATCCAACGATCTCTTCGTACTGGAGTAACGACGCATTTTATAAAAATTGTTTTGTCCCCCGAGTTATGTCTCGTAATCGGTTTCAATTACTGCTCAAGTTTATTCACTTTGCTGACAACTCTACTATCATAGGCAGCCGTTTGGGAAAAGTAAGCAATTTACTAAAAACCTTAGAAAAAAACTATATAAATGCTAGAAATCCTGGCGAAATCTTGGCAGTTGATGAAAGCATGATTCCATGGCGTGGAAGACTCCAGTTTCGCCAGTATAATCCTGGAAAGTCACACAAATATGGGGTCAAAGTATACAAGCTTTGCGATCCAGCTGGATATACATATACTAGCGCTGTTTACGGTGGCAAATGTTATGAAAACAACCTAAGGGGCCGACCTACAGAAAACACTTCCCATAGTGCACAGATTGTTCTAGACCTATGTGAAAGATATTTGGATAAAGGCAGAACAATAGCAACCGATAACTTTTACACATCTGTGTCGCTAGCAAAATTACTAATAGGTCGAGGAACGCATCTTGTAGGAACTCTTCGAAAAAATAGATCTGGAAATCCGGCGGATGTGGTAAATGCAAAACTGAAAAAAAATGAGGTAATTGGTCGCGAAAACTCAGGAATTGTTGTTGCCAAATGGAAGGACAAGCGAGATGTTGTTATGCTTACCACTAAACACAACTTAGTTGTTGTTTCCACAGAAAAGCGAAACCGCAATAACGTCGAAATAAAAAAGTTAAAAATGATTATCGACTACAATTTTGCTAAACAAGGAATTGATATTTCTGACCAGATGGCTTGCTATTTCACACCTCTGCGTAAATCCATTAGATGGTATCATAAGGTAGCATTTGAATATCTGTTGAGTACATCCGTGGTAAATGCTTTAGTGCTTTACAAGCGAATCAACAAAAATATTCAAATTCTTCAATTTAGGCAGTCGATCTGCGAGTCTCTTTGTGATGTTGGTCCTTTTCCTGGAACAAGCAAAGCCAAACACGAGTTCAAGGAATTCGAAACCCGAGACAAATCTAATAGAAGAATTAGAAAACGTTGTTCCAGTTGCTATAAGGAAATAAGTAAAGTAGAAGGAAGAAGCGCCGCAGTAACAAAGGCTAAAAAAGTAACAACATATTGTGGTCAATGCAATGGTGAACCTGCCTTATGCCTGGAGTGCTTCAATAAAAATCATTAATATATTGTGACTGTTCTACATTTTTTTATATTTTTTCTTTTTTACGCATATAATTGTCCGAGAATTAATTATAAATAATAAATAGCTAATAAAATGAAGAAAAAAAAATAAACTAAAATCAATGTTAAAAATTCGACTTGTGTGAGCAGAGCACTAAAAAAATTTTATACAGCAAAAATAATATAGTTTTACCAAGGTGCCACCGCATGAAACTTTTATCTACCATCACCGGGCCAAAAATTATTTGATGAACAAGTAAAGTATATGTGTGCACCACCGGTGGTACACATGGCCTCATAGTAAAAAAAAATGTGACCCACCGGTGGATCACATGGCAGCCAACGTGTTAATTAATAAGATTTTGTGTGTCGTGCTTAATTCCCGATTTTTATTCTTGATATTCTATGCGCATTTCACTGGTCGGTTAGGCCAGATCATCAGAAAACATTCTCCCAAAATTGATCTGGCCCAAGCAACCAGTAAAATGCTTATCCTCCAATAATAAACTTCTGTGTATTTATCAAGAATAAAAATTGGGAATTAAGCACGACAAACAAAATCTTATTAATTAAAAATTTTGTTTTCCCAAAAACTACTTTGATAATAAAAAGTAAATTTAAAATTAACGGTATATTAAATGTTTTTTATGAGAAACTTTACAAAAAAATTGTAAAAATTAAAAAAGTCGCAAAAGTCGGTGATAAACAAAAGTCTCACAAAAATTCGCAGACCGTTAAAAAGGCTCAAATTGCGACTTTAGTCGGGCGAACGGTAACCCTGGCCTTATGTAGTTAAGCTCGTTTTCTGCATCCCTCAAAAAATCCTACCCTGCAAATAATTTTGGACTACCTGATCCATTTTGATAAAATGGATTACTCCATGGACTGGTCCAATGTTATGCAAGCATGGACCATGTCGTTGTTAAGAAGTGTTTGTAGTGAGACGACATGTCTTTGTTTTTTAACGACATGCTTTCCTTTTTAAACGACTTCAAAACTAATCCTCTTGAGTATACCATGGAGTAGTTTTAAGACTTGTGGGCTACATTTTACACGCGTGTTTAGACTGGTCCTATTATTTGCAGGGTATTTACAGTTTTTTATGACATTCCTTCGGTTTTGCAAGGGATTTTTTTGGAAAATCCTATGCGAAATTTTTATTTGTAATAGTAGGAATGGGAAAGGAGAAAAAATTTTCCGCAATATTTTTAGTCGTGATTGTTCTGATTGTTTTAACACTATTATTCATTTTAAAGATATGTTAATTGACAATTGACATGTCGTTATACTCAGTATTAAAATGTGTTGTGTTAAAACATTTCTTAATTTGAATCCATCAAAATTTGTAAAAATTTAAAAGTTTAACAAAAAAGCTTTCGCGAATCATTGTGCGTTATTTAAATACATACCACTTGCAGGTTTTACTTAGCAATCACATTCTCACACTTGACTGATATTTAAAGTAATCACGATCATAAGAAATTCACGCGTTAACCGGAAAATTCAACTCTCGCTCACACCTGCAGATTAAAAACGGGTTATCTATTTTTCGGTTTCAAAAGTAGAGTTCAATAAAACACAATGATTTCGATGAAGTTTTTATTTCATTTTAATGCTTGAGCCTTGGCATGACGTATAATAACCGCCTCTAGTTTGGTTTCAGCAGACGATCCTTTTAGGGAGGTTTCCACAACCTTTTCGCACATTTCGGGCGCTATAACGGCGATAACTTGATAAATGTTGTTTTTCAATGGTTCCAATGTTGGTCAGGGGATTATCCGCGTTGACCTGTGTCAAACCGCATATTCTTGGTGGCCAATTGACATCGCCAAAACGTGATATTACGCGTACTGGAATGTTCCCGTGAAATTAAGCTATTATCGATCGTGTTGCGTGGCAAGTGGCATCGTCTTGTTGGAACCACATATCGTATTTAATTGCAGTCCATAAAAAGTCTGTTACCATACAGCCATAGCGCTCTGAGCCGTGAAATCGACAAACTCGGAATATCCGCCAGACTTTCACTAACAGAAGTGTTATTTGCGACAATACGCCCATTGCAATGATGCACAGGCCCAACCACAACTGTAACGCTTCCAGTCTTCTAAAATTTTTTTTTTTTTTGCACTAAACGAATAACCCTGTATATGTATGTATTTTAATAAAGCACATCTGTTAGATTCCCTGAAGCCGTTATGAAAGAAAAACACAGTTACTTTTCTCAATTCGCTTGGAATTCAATTATAAATTCATTTTCAACGATTTCATTTACACAATTGCGCTCGTTCACTGGTACTTTACAGTTCCAATAAATGGTTTCACTTACCTAAGTAAATTTATACAAGTGCTTAATCTATTTTACTTTTGGATTTTTACAAAGCATGTCTTTGTTTTACAGTGAAAATGGTAAATTTTACAAGCCAAAAGATTCAAATTGTTTCTCTTTCACACTACATTTAACAGATGTTATGCAAAATTGGCGTCTCATTTTCAACTCCCAAGTATTTGAGGGAAAGATGCTTAAAGATTACAAAAGATTAAAGTGTTCCTTTCATAAATTTATTGTTAAATAATAACTCAGGTACTTTTTTTTGTAAATATTTCAATATATTTCAATATATTTTATCTTTAAGTTTAATATATCTACAAACATAAATACGAAATGGGGGTTTCCAGTGCTTTTTCAACTGATACCTTAATAGTCTACGTTGCTAATTTAAAGTCTATTTAAGTTTCCATTGTTTATTTACTTGACAGGGTGGCTTCAATATTACAACAAAACAAAAGCAACAAAAAGTTTCTTTGAGACAACTTTGTAAATAAATACACTTTACAAGTTTCTCTATTTTGGATAAACGGATGTATTTTGATATTTATTAGATAGTGAGTGCTACCATACTTTTATCTTAATTCAGCAGCACTTGAAAACTAATGGTGTTTTCTTTTCTAAAAAATAATGATGCATTATAGTTGTGTAATATATTTATTAGGTTACACGAACCCTTACAAAGTGATACATTTTTCTAAATTACAATGGAACAAAATAATAGCTACGTTTTGCACTCAACACTAATGTGTATTTAGCGTGTTAAATATTGAATGCAAAGTCTTTACTAAAAGCGATATTCACCATGCTTGTAGCAGTTTTCAACAATTATTTTTCTTACAATTCCAATAAGCGTTAACAGCACTGATTTTCAATAATTAATGTCAGCTGTTGTTAAAAATTTTGCGACAAAAAAAATATAATAAAAGTAAAACAAACGAAAAACAAAAAGTTTTTATATCCATCACAATATAACTATAATCTCAATATAGCGCAAATTGTACGCAAACACAAGAAAAAAAATACTTGCTTGCATAAAAAAGTACTTATCGTAGATGCAAAAAAGGGTATTAACTCACACTCAGTTATAACTGCGGGTAAGAAATGGAACAAATTTGCCATTTATTGTTGCAACATGTTTAGAAAGGAAAACGACAACTTCTCACATTTTTGCATATATTTTTAGAATGGAACAAAAACGCGCACGAATGGTAGCATATATGGAACATTATTGTCAGAAAAGAAAACACCATAAAACTGTATTGAAATACAATTTAAATTTAAATAAAAATTTTCTAAAAACGTATTTAAATAAGAAGTCTAAAATTCCATAAATTAATGATTAGTTTTAATCAATAATACCTCGTAGACATAGCAATATTTTTTTTTTTTTGTATTGACAATAGATTGTATGATTTTAATTCCGTCAATATTATTTTTAATGTGGCAGAAAAAGTTAAATATTAAAAAGTAATAATAATTGACTCGTTGTAGCGTTGCCTCACGCATAAAACGGCCTAAACAGCTTTACAATTTTAATGGGAAATAAAACCCGTTTATCGAAACTAATCAGTGCTGCCAACTCTTGTGGCACTAAACTCGTTTTTTCTTCATTTTTATATACTATTATACTATAATAACACTTTGCTCGAATGTGAAACTTTTTTTAAGTCAAGCCGGCCACCTGGCTTTTTAACATAATTCGGCTACGCTTAGTTTAATGGTGCTAACTGGCTTTTTAGGTTAGCTCTTGTTTTCGATTAACCGTTATTTCGAAAATCGAGGAGGTTGCACAACATGTATTCTCGTAACTCAGAAACGGGTTAGTTTATTGAAATTAATAAATAAGCCGAAATTCCGCAATAAAATTATCCTTAAGTAAAGCTAACATTTTTCTGAAATGCGCAGTCGTTTTAGAAACTTAATTAAATATATTGAAGAAAAAGTCCCATAACTGGCCAGGAGTCGCCCTTAGTGGTATATTATGTATGGCTGACCTCAATTAGTTGTCCTTAACATTTTCTTGAGACATACTTAACCTTTATTTATACATCTTAGAGGGACTCCAATGTTTGTATGCGTTTTATGAAAAGGTTGTAAACAAATTTTAATTATTTATGGCTTTTTTGTACACAACTTCGTTTTTTATACATATGTCTAGAAAAAATTAGAAGCATAGCTGTATTTTTCAATTGTTTATGAATTCTAAAAGAACAAAAATTTAAAGATTTTGCTAAAAAAAATTATTTTCTTGTCAAAAAAATTATGTTTCTAAAACGAATGCGCATATAAGAAAAAACTGTATCCCAGTAAGTCTGTGTTCATACGGCTCTTGTCTTATTGACATGATTGCTACTTTATAGGCGAGTGGGACGGGGGGGAAAGAAACGAGTACACAGATGCATGTACTGTCTTTACGTTTTGCTTTTTCATTCGTTGTTTAATTTTGTTTTTGTGTTCAATATCAAATAAAACAAAATAAAAAACATGTCGTCAACATGACATGAATCATTTGAACGCCAATTTATGTTCAAAGAAGAAAAAGGAAGAATCTTGTCAATAAGACATGAGCCATATGAACTAGGGTATTCATTCGGTTAACCGTTAATCGGTTAACCGATTAATTACTACCCGATTAACTGATCGGTTAATTTAAAATTGGCTTTTTTCGATTAACGATTTAACCGGTTAATTTCATTAACCGATTAATCGAAGTAATAAAATTTTAAATTTTTTTGTAGTATTTTAACATATATTTTTGTGTTTTACAAAAATGTATTTGTAAAGTAAAATATTTTTCCATCTTGCAATACATTCTTTAAATACAGTACAAGATAAGAATATGTTCGGTGCTGAGCTTTGCCAGGATGAGTCAGATGATGGATGACAATAAAATAAACTCTCTATTGTAACACAAACAATATTTTATCAGAATTTGGTTAATTAATTAACCGAAGCAATTAGAAGTGTTTAAAATTTTTAGAGAAATACTGGAAAAGAATTGAGAAATAAGATAAGCTGCATTAAGGATTGCTTTCGAGATCTCCCTTTCATTCGTGAACATATGTACTTCTATGCCAAAGTTTATGTTTCTAGATAAAAAAAAAACAACCAGTTGAAAAAAAAAAAAAAGTACCAAAAGTTATTCTCATCCGCTCATGACATTCCATGTTAAATTATTTTTATAGGTGCAATATTAAGGACAATTGAAAAAATTACCAGTAACGGACAAAAAGTACCAAAAAGACACCTCATACAGACTCTCATTCACTGAGGACCTTGCAGGTCTGAGGACCTTAGGTCCAATACTAACCGAAATTCAAAAAAATACAAGTTAAATAACAAAATTGTACCAAAAAATTCTTATCCACTCAGGACGCTTATGTTTATAGGTTAAATATTAACTTTAAATAAAGAAAGTACCATTGTAAAAAAAAAATCTAAGGAAAGGAATTAAGTTTCCCATATTCCCCCTTTTTGGTACTTTTCCCGATTAAAGTTTTATAAATTGCAATATTGCATCGGGAGCCTGACAATTAACGTTCGAATTTCGAAAAAGTACCGAATTCGTATTTGGATTTTTGAGATTAGTTTCGAATGTGATATTTACTTTATTTATATATTCATTGGTTTAAAAGAAAGATGGGGTGACAAAAAATTTCCCAAATTACAGGTTTCAGCCGTTTACTTCCTAAAAAGGCCGAAATTCTAAAAAGTACCAGACACGTGTCTGCTTATTTTTCTTAAGAGCAACGATATGTATTACATTTTTTTGTATCTCTTTTAGTTATAGATATATAATATAACCTAATTTATCCGTTTTTTACCCTTTTTACCCCCTTAACATTCGAACAAACTTTCATGAAAAGAACGCATATAATATTCTCTGAATTCTCGGGAGTTTGCAATGTTTAGGTTTAACATTTTGACCCAAAGAGCTTGTGACCGGATATTTTTCTATTTCGCTCTTTCTGACTTAGTTTTCGAAACAACGTCGTTTTAAACTTCTAATGCTTCTGTTTTTTTTTTAAGACACTATGGAGTTACCTAGTTTTGTCAAAAAATGCATGGAGTTATCTACTTTTTACATACAAATTTTGTTCAAGAATGGTTTTTTTTGTTATGTCTTTGTTTTTTTACTAATAAATACCATATTAGAAATCATGTTTGCATTTTTATATATTGATATTACTTAATTTATAACAAAACTTTATTAATCGGTTAACCGATCAATTACAAAATTAACCGATTAGAAACCGATTAAACCAAAACCTCGGTTAATTAATCGAGCGATTAACTGATTAAAGTAAAAGCCCGATTAAATGAATACCCTAGTATGAACTCAGACTACGTAATTTTATTGCGAAATTTCGGTTTTTCTAGTTCATTCTATTTTATTCTAGTTTCCTAGAAAGTTTGAAATATAATTTCGAAATAAAGCCCATTGAAGATTTTGATTTGTTATCTCGTGCTAAGATCGTAAATATTCTTTTCGATATTTGAGAAATCTATTCTTGATACTTTTCTTACTTCAAGTTCATATGGTTTTTTTCTGCTTGAAATCCGAAATTTTTTAAAACTTCAATTTAAAAAAACCATTTCATATCCAATTTACCAGTAATTTTAAACTTAATTAAAAAAAGCACTTGAAATTTTTCCCAAATGTGTAATTTGGGACACAGTCGTGTGTAATTTCCGAATTCTGCATTTGTGACACTGATTATAAGACAAGTGTGACTTTTCGTAGCATTGACATCCTTTTCAAATGGGAGATTGTGAACTAAAGTTTGCCATTTTTTGTCAATATCGTCTTTTTTTCATAAATCACTTTCTAAGCGATATTGTGACTTTTTGTATGTTTCATTGGAATCAAGGCGGATTAACTAATTTTAATTTTGACAGTTCGAGCTTATTTGTTTTGATTTGTTAGAGTTTTGCTAAGAATGGTTGACATTTCGAGCGATAAACACTAATAATTCAATGCAAATAATCCCATGCTGTTTCTATTGTTTTTGGATTGTTGTAGTTCCGACACCACTTGTAGTTGAATTCGCCTTGCATTAGAATTAATATTAAAGTATTAGTAGTCAGATATTTCCTAGCTTGAACAAGACCAAATATTTCTAAATTTCTTCTTCTTTATTTGCCTAATCGGCTTGCGAATGTTGGCGGCCATTACAAACATTTTTAGCTACACAAATTAACATATTGCATTTGTAATTATAAATTGTTTACAATTTGACTAAAGTGATCCCTATTTTTTGCTGCGTTCTTGAGATTTTTTAACTTCTTATATCCGGCCCATAGTTGTGTATTTTAAATCCAGGTCATCTGCATCCTGCCCCTCCTACTTTTTCCTTCAAGCGCGTTTTTGAGAATTTTTCCGCAGTAGCTTATATTTAGCCTTTTTTTGTTTTTTTATATGAGTAAATTGTTTAAGTTTTCGGTTCTTTCTTCGCAAAACTTCACGATCCGGGGTATTTTTAGAACCCGGCGTTAAACCCACATCTTTAAAGCTTAAAGTTTTTTGATATCTGCAGCTTTAATGGTCCATACTTCCACTAGCAGTACCATACCAAAACCAAAAACGGATTAAGGGGCTAAATAGTAATACCAAAAATTTCTGAGCTTGCGCGTTTTTCTTATTATTATGGCTTAAACTATTTCCTTGATACTTAAAAAAGGGCTTAATTTAGCTTGAAAAGGTTGGCATCACTGAAACGAACACTAAAATTGAAAAAAAATCTATTTTTCCAGCAAACTTTAAAAAATCTTTACTTTGCCCTTTAAAGCTTATGGTAACGATATCTGCACGCTGTGCGAACGGTTATGTAAAATAATTCTCCTTTTTTATTTTTCCAATCGTTATTCAATCGAAACATATTTTAAATTACTTTGTCATTTCAATAATCGTTTAAGTCTTAATAAGCTGTAACTGTTCAATTACAAATTAATTTCTGATTTAAAAGTCAATAGAGCAATTTGTAAATATGTATTGTAAAAATGTGAGAAGTTCCATAACAAAACGAATTTTGTTTACAAATTAGTTCAATAAGTTTAAACAAAAATATATACATATAAATGTATGCATATAAGAGTGCTTAAAAATCATTATTAAAAAAATTAAATTTTTTTCTATCCCCTACCAAAAGTGGTGAATAAGGGTATAGAAAATTTGTCTTTCCGTATGAAACTTCTTCAAATTTTCATTTAAGACTTCATAAAGTATACATATATATTTTGGGTCATTAAGCAATACTAAGTCGATGTAGCCGTGTCGGTCTGTTGAAAACACGCTCACTTTTGAAAGACTCAACAGGAAATGTTGGTGTCAAATTGTGTCCAGTTTCCCTTAGCAGTTTGGGATTAAAATCCAGCATAATCGACACAGAAGGAGAAGAGGTATGAACCCAAATTTGAAACAACCTCCCAAAAACAACTCGATTTGTTTTTATTAAAAAACCAAATATATTGGTGACGTAATGCACCGACTCTTATTAAATTTTGAAAAAATATGTTTAATTGAATAGAAATAAAAGGGTCAGTACATAAAAAACCTACTCTCGCTAACACGAATAATGTTTTTGTAGTAAAATTTGGTCTTTAATAATTTCATTAGATTAGAAATCACTCTGCCAAAACTCTTGAATATTCGAATTCTCGGTGGAGTGTAATTAATGGTGTTTTCTTTTCTACAAAAAATGGCACATTTTATTTAAAAAAAAAAAATGCAATTTGGTGTTCGTTTCTTAAAATGCTTTGCTCTCTAAAAGGGCAGCGTGTTTTATTCTAAAAAAGTTAACCCTTAAATGTCATAAGGCATTGTTGCACTTTACGCCCCGTATAAATCGAGAGTGTTGATAATGCCCTGTAAAAATATGGCTTCTGTTTATATGTACCATACGTTACCAGGTTACCAGACGAAGTTGGGGAAAAATCGCCTCTAATCAGGACAGTAAAAATTTTAAGTTTTAATAATTATTTTTTCTATTATTTTAAAGTAAAAACAAAAGAAAGCATTACATTGTTAATGGTAGGGTTTTCAGTGATTTAAAATTTAAATAGATTCGGTGTTATAAAATTGTTTTTGAAAAAAAACGTCAAATCAAGAAATCGTAAAAATTTGATGTTAATAAATCGGCAATCTGGCAAATGTATTATATTTTATGAAAAAAAAAAACCTAAAGAAATTGGAATTTCGTCATTCAATTTGTTCATTTATTTATTTATTTAATATCAATCTATTAACAAATTTGGGTTTATGTATATTTTTTTATATTTTGAAGAACACACTATTTGATTTATGTACATATTTTTTATATATTTTTGTCAGCTGTTAAAAACAGGGCGATCCATTTTTGTGTTTTGTTCTCGTCAAATAGAAAATTGCAGTATTACATGTTCGGCAAGACATTTTATACATGCACCTTTTAAAATGTCGAATTTTTTTTTTGTAGAAAAGAAAACACCATAATATTCGGCACTGCCAAATATAGCACTCTTACTTGATTTTTTATATATCGCACACCTAGTTCCAAAGTGGCTGACTCAACTCAAAATTTTAGTTTTTCGGGTTTATATGCTTAAACTATGCACAATACACTTGTTTATCTATAAATAAAGCAGTGTGGTTTATTGTTGTTAACTGTTATTAAAAAACGGTTATGTCTTTCTTTATGTTTCAATTGGTATAAAGTTGCAATTCATAAAAGTGTCTAAATAGTCTTAATTTGAGTTGTGACACTTTTGATAAAATACATCATTGTTGGACTTTATATTAATTAGACTTGTGTCAGTTTAGAATGTGGCAAAAGTGTCAAAACTTGAAAAGAATTCAGTTAAAGTGGCATAACTCAAAATAATTCGGTTACTTGTGCAAATAATACATCATCAAAAATGACACAACTAGAAATTGTTCATTATCTAGTGTATAGATATCTAAAAAAACTTTTTAGATCATAATCTGTATGAATTTTCTACTAAATGGTTCAAAGATTTGTTTTTAACTATTTTTTTTAAGGCCCAAAATAGTTTTTTTTGAATTCTGAAAAATTAAGTATTTTGAAATGAGTCACTTTTGAGACAAAAAAATTTAACTTTGCTATTGATTTTAAATACTTTAGGCAATCTTTTAAATTCTAAAAAATATTATGTTAAGAAACACATTTATATGAACATATTTTATGGTCATGTTCTCAATGTATCGTCAAACTGTCTTTAAGTTAATGTCAACATAAATTTATTATACCGATAAACTGTCCGTTGACGATTTTAGGTTTCTTAATATACCGGCAAAAAACGTTCTTTTCAGCTGATTGAATATGTATGTACGACAAATAAGCGGATGAGTGCCGGTTTGCTTTGCGACAGAAAAGAAGCAAATCAGACATTGAGAAAACCAAATTTCTTTAATGTGCAGTTCTTCGTTGGGGAAAAAGATAATCGCGTAGTGAGAAAACGGCCATTAGGCTTTTATTTATTGAAAATTTAACTTATAAAATATAAAAAAAACTCGAAATAATTGAACTTTATGAAATTTTATTATCATGGTTTCATATATTTCGGTTCGCGAAATTTCTTAATTTATTTGAAATTATTTATTAAACTAAAAAACTTAATTGTGGAATTATGGAACTTCTCATATGCAGTAAATAAAATAATTTTAATTTAAACTTAATTTGCTGCAAATTATGGAAAGTGTTATAAAAATCTGAAATATTATAGACATTAATGAAGCATAAAATGTTTATTTAAATTTAATTTTAAATTGTTGAATTTGCTTTAATTTCCAAGCTTTATAGACATTTCAATATTTCGACGCTAAAACTTATTTTAAGACGTTGGCTTTTAAAGAGTTCTTTCTTGTTGTTTGAAATCTATAAGCGTCCGTTTTTTAAAACACGATTTTATAAATCGCATATATTTGTTTGTTACTAGAAACCGGCTACATCAACTCAGCTTCTGTGCAAATGACCTTCCTGTATTTGTACATTTACCTTGAAAGTTCAGACCTGAGAATTTATTTAAATTTTTATTTTAGTTGAATAACTTTTCTCAAAAAAAAAAAAAAAAAAAAAAAAAAATTGTCGGATAGAATAATAAACAACACAAGGGATCAAAACTAAACTTTTTGTATTGTTTGGAAGTTAAAATTTTTAACTAATTTGCGCTCGCTGATTTTAAATCTAATCTCCGTTTTTCTACATCACACTTGTCAACATTTAACATCAATTTGCGAAAATGTTGAAATTTCCCCATAAGAAATACATGGGGCTAAAAATTAAAATTTTTCAACATTTTTTCTTTAAAAATAGTTTTGTTGGTTGCGATCATAATAAAACAAGTTTTCTCTGCGCATATGCAGATCTTGTTTTGTATTTAACTTCTTTAGTATTTATGGACACTGTCACACTTTTGAAAATGTCATAATGTCCATTTGCAAAGTGTCGTAATGCCCACGGACATTATGACATTTTCAAAAGTGTCATAAAGTCCATGGACACTGACACTTTTTGGAGTGTCATAATGTCCATGGACACTATGACACTTGACGTTATGACATGCCACCAATAATATCTACATGAGTCTCATACGATTCTTGACATGAAAGACTCGTTTGATTATATTTACCCACGTCTTAAACGATTCCCACAACGATTGAAGAGAATCTCACTCGTGCTACAGTTTTTCCCGTGTGAGGAATCTTCTAGGATTAAACAATGGGGTCAACGACGATCAAAGACACTCTTCATGAGACACCCAGTAGCTTCTACTCGATTGAAAATGCTACCTGGGTATGAAGTTATTATGGTTTTGTTTGAATGTTTTTTTTTTATAAAAATCAAACAAAAATTGTTTAAATAAAAATAAATTTTAAATTGTCCGATTTTTTTGACGATTTTTCGAACCGATAAAGACGATTTTTTTTATTTTTTCTCAGGAAACTGACGATTTCCTCACAAATTTATCTGGCAGCCCTGCAAACAACTGTTTTTCTCACTTAACTGCATCTGTAACATTTTTGGCAAGTATTCGCTGTCACGTAAGGAAATTACTCGCTTAATTACAGAAAAAGTGTGTCTGTTAAATTTCAGTGAGAAAGTTTTCGCTTTGAACTGTCAAATATGCTCACGAATAAAATCGTGGCGAGAAAAAATTTTCAACACTAAAAAACATATTTCAAATGAAAAGAATAATAATAATATTTTGTTTTTGACACATTTTTTCATTGTTTAATATATTTGCTTTTAACATTTTTATAAAATATACGAATGCTTTCAAAGCTCGTTTGCAAACGACAAACATTTAAGTCGCACTTTCCATTATTTGGTATAGCCGACGGTTGTATTTTCGCCGTCGTCGTTGAAAATTTTTCAGGTTTAGTAAATTTTGGTCGCCGTCAACGATATGATTGACTGGCGTTCTCAACGTCCGCTTTTTCACAACGGCTTCGAGTGGAATATTATGACATTTATAACGTAGCGACACTTTCCTCACTTTTTGAGAAATGATGGAATATTTTGTTTCACATCTTTTTGATGCGAGAAGTTCTCACCACAGCAACAGCTCGCATTTTTAAATTACAGTTACTAATCGTATTTATTACTTTTTTCCAAAAATGAAAAGTTCAAAAAATCAAAACTGTACTCTTCATTAAACGATTTTCCAAAAAGATGTTGGTTGGTTGGTTAACGTGGTAGCACGCATAGAACTATGCGTGACTCCGTTTTGACACCACACAACTGAATTGGAACCCTCAATCAAACTTGACCCACGGGCAATACTGAGGCAATTCTCAGGCTAGAGCCAGCCCGTTGCGTTGAAATATTTCAGCAAGCTGCTGAGTTTCACCCGCTGCATATCTTGTGGTGTTGAAAATTTTAAACAATTAACCCAATTAGGAGCTACGTTTAGTAAGAGTTTTTCTTTCTGTGCACTACTTAATTTTCATCAACTCGTTTTAGTTTTAATTATATGTAGCAATTACATGTATCTTGTTAGTGGTAAACACCTATTGCCAATTACATGTAAATGGTCATCACCAAATACATGTAATTGGCAACTAACACTTATCAATTAACATGTAATTGGAAATTGGCAATTACCAGTCAGCAATTACATGTACTTAGTAAGTGGGCCTGTTATTATTAACGAAATGTTATAAACCATACCCAAGTCTGCTGACCACTTTATAAATTCGTTAGTGACAATAGTGTGATGAGTGACTATTTTATTGATTTATTCGAAAGTAAGAAAACATTATTATGTATAAACAAATGCTTCGATATTGTTGAAGCCTTTTGCCTTTTGCCAACACTGGTACTGCAGGGTTGTGAGTTTAAATTTAAGGATAAAGCGATGTTTTTGCAGATTTTAATATTTCCTTGTACCTTCATTCCAATATGTGTGTCAGGCAGTACACTTTAAGACTAAAAATACCGCAGTGCCCTCAAGACAAAAAACTTCTTTTTTGAGTTTAAATGTAGCGAATACTTATTTTAAAATTAATTTAAGATCACATTTTCTTTCTCATTTTTCCTTTGATGTTGACATTAAAAGTGGTTTTTGCTTTTACAACTTCATTGAGCTTATCAATTTTTTTTTTGAATTCTATAGAATATTTTGCGTTATTGTGTAACAAGTTGTAACATTGAGAAATAATGGCGCCATATTTTTGAAAACCCCTTGTGCATATTTACTAAAGTTTGTGTGGTGTATAGAATTTTAAATAATGTCGTAGGTCGTATTCGTGTATTCTACAAAAGAGGACACAGCTTAAATTAGTTGAGATTTTATAAAAAAAATTCGAACATAATTTTCTTCAAGAAATAATAAAATTTTTACTTTCGTCCAATACAGTTCCTATGGGCCTATTATGGAAAGCAACAAAAATTCAGTTGCTCGAAATGAGGCAACACCGCTGATGTTAAAATATAGAAAATACATTTTTTTTTATAATTAGATTTTGTTTGTCATGCTCAATTCCCAATTTTTATTCTTGATAAAAACACTAAAATTTATGGTTGGAGGATAAGCAATTCTATGCGCATTTCACTGGTTGTTTGCAAAAATGTTCAGAGCGTGTTTTGAAGAAAATATACTTCTAATGGTGCCCACTGTTTGTTTCGACCTGACGTGCTCTTTCCAGAGCATTTCCCATAACTTTTCTTAGAATTTCAGGTGCCTGGGGCCTTAATTCTTCTCGAATATTCGGCTTAAAGTAATGGCTGGTTCTTGGCTTATTGGATTTACCCTTAACCTTAAAAAAATAATAATCAGGAGACGTTGGACGAGCTGTGTGAACTGTGATTGTGCTCGGGCCTTAAAACAATCAATCGCTACCCGGTATTGAATACCATTTTCATTAACCGCAACTCGTTGTTGCGTCCATCTAAGAGGGTGCATTTGATGTTCAAGAATTATTCTTGGATTTTGGGTGCACCATATTCTGCAATTTTGTTTACTCACGTGACCATTGAGGTGAAAATGGGCCTCATTGCTCATTTTTCGATATGATATTTGTATCCGAATAACCGAATATATATTTGTTTCTTTTACTTCTCTGGGGAGCATAGGACCTCTCTTCGATTGGTTTTGATAATAAGAGTAATTTAAGACGAAAAACTTACTAGGCAAATGCGTCCGATGGTGCTGGGGCTGCCAACATCGCCACCAGGCATGCAAAGTAAGTGCCGAAATTAAGTCGTGAAAGTATACATGGTCGGTCGTCAGAGCCTCGTAAGCGTGACAGGGGACACCAAGCCCATGAAGGACAGTGGGTAAGGTTGACTATTGGAAAGAATTGGCTATGTGAAAAAGGACGTGACTTGTGAACGCCATTAATTTTATTCTCAAGGGGGCATCAGTTTGATTGTTGTGGTTTCAATGATCGTGATTGCTTAAGACGGCTAACAGATTGGGCTAGGGCATCCGATCCTGGTGTTTGGGCATCCAGCAAACCACCAGGTCTGCGTAGTGATTCAAATTTCCTCCAAGCTGACGTAAAGGTCGTTCCGCCTTAGGTCGGTGTTCATAGCCTCGCTTGTCTTAACAGGGGATGCCAGATCATTAAGAAGACAGTGGGAGTGGTTGCCATATAAAAAAATTTGGCTGTATAAACGCTTCACTTTTCCTTGCTTTTAGCATAAACTTTTTTTTAGAAAATTAAAAAATTCCGAAAAATCATAAATTAATAAGTAAATAAGTAAATTAATAAAATAAACAAATATTACATAAAAAATTGCCATTATTATTTTTAAAAAAGTAAATTTTTGGTTGGAATTTCATACCATTTCCAGTCCTGGTCAAAATCAATTTTTTTTCTTCATGGTTGACACAAAGTTTTTAGGAGAGACTTAACGACTAAAACTTGAAGAGTGTGCAAACCCTCAAACCCGCAAAGCGTCAATGCTTTGCAATTGGAAAATTTATTTTGTTAGCGCGTAAAGTGTTCATGACGCAACGTTGATGCTCTTATCGCTCATATCAGCGTTAAAGCTAGGCGCTGAAAATTCGTACACTTGAGGCTTTGATTAAAAGCTTTGTATACGTTTTATTTTTCAAATTAACATGAAAGTTAAATAATAAAAAGATGCCATTGTTTATGGAATACCGTAAAAGCACTGGGCCAAGTGCTGTTCCTGTTGGAACCTAAAATCAAATCAGTCAAGATGGTCGGTGCTAAATATACTTCGATATCATGGTTCTATAGGTTTTGCCGTTGACGTTTGTAGAAGCGCCCTTTACATATAATCGGATCGTTTAAACAAATATAATGAATATTTACGGAATTTGCTATTCAGTAACATTTTTAAAACGATGTTCGCTGCCGCTTAAAGTCAGCTGTATCTTTAAGCAGTATATTTTCGTTATTATTGAGATTTTTATTAACGTAGCGTTCGTATATAAAGTGTACTATCGTTTAAAACAAATTACTAAATCACACTATCGTTACTGCAAGCGAAAATATATACCGACAAATATTGCGGTAGTCGGTTCGTTAAAGGAAAGTAAAACGCACTATAGAACTTTCGTCGACTGAAACTACCCGACTACGTTGCGTTTGATTGAACGTGAACTTTTTGCAAACTTTCTTTATGCGTGTAGCTATGCATGTCGTTTAAAACAGTTAAACAATTGTGAAGCCATCTGTTTTTCTTTTTTATATCTGAGCAAAAAATTTAGTTTTAAAATAATGTTTTAACTTTCGAGTTTAAACGCAGAAAATATCGAATCCACCACCCTGTTAACTTGACATACACTTTTTTCTACATGTTGATTTTTCCTGCGTTTCATTGATAATTGCGTGCCTACTTGTAAGAACATATTTAGAAATCTTTTTCGAAAACTCTTCGAATATGAAAATTGTTAAGTTGCTGCAAAAATATGTTAATGATATTGAACATTAAGGAATTCATTCAATGTCTTGTTGTTTGAACTTTTACCTTTTTTTACATTTTCAAAGTATTTCCCTGATTTAATACAGCAATACACACTTGTATTTAAATACAATAAGCACATACCTACATATGTATGTACGAGCAATACATACACATCTACAAGGGAAGCAAATCTAACGGACTCTTGAATAAACAAATTAGAATTGATAAAAATGCAAACGATATCCAACTTATGTTTACTATTTTTGTAAACCAAATTATTTTTGGTGGAGGGGTGTTTTTATCTTTAAATCTCTTAACACGGTCACCAGAAATTTAAAATCCGTAAAAAAAGTATTCAAGTTGCGTTAATATTGAAGGCAGGGAATTTTACCTCCCTAATGTACAAACATCTGTATCTAAAAACTCCATGACCAAGTACATGAACATTAAAGAAGATTCTATTGCAAACAATTTTTTGTATGTTGTTAAAAAAAACAAAAAGCAACAAAATTATAAGAATAGAAATGTTTGTAACTGCCTCTCTCTCTTTTTATGTGTTTGTTTGTGTGATGGATGTGTAACAAGTTGTATATGCCATCGCACAAATATTCAATCTCACAAGGAATAAATTTTTCCGTCATTGAACTTGTATACGAGCAGAAATAGCGAGTTTTTTCTTCAATGTTTGTACTTGAATGCGGTTTAGTCGTGTAAACATACATACGTATGTTAGTTAACGTGAGTGTTGACTTTTGTTGTCCACTTTACCACATGGGCAAAGGTTCTTATAATAAATAAGTGAATCATTCCGTTTGTAATTTTTTAGACCCAATAGTAGTAGCAAAGTTTTTTTAACGATGTCCGTTTGTCCGCTGAAATGGGCTTTCCGAATACCCCATATATGACGGGGATGAGGTCGTTATATATTTATTACATCAGAATTGTGACATAAATGTTACTACAAATGGCATCAATGATGCAAAAAGTAACATCAATCCACTTTGACTTAATGACAAACTGTCATTAAATTGATGCTAATGTGTCCTTTCTCCGATGTTACTGCGTCATCGCACTGAAGACATGTTCGTCATTTCTGTGATGCCGATGTGTCATCCCATTGATGACATAATTTCATTTTTACCCTGATGACACTTTGGCCAAGTGATGTTAAGGTTGACATCACCATGATGAAAAGTGTCATGGGGTCAAAAACGAAGACACTTGTCATAGTACTGATGACAAAATACATCAGCGTTACGACGCCTTTTCTATCAGTGTAGATAGATATAAATATGTTTATGTAGAAGCCCATAAGCACCACGATTCAAAAGATCTTTTGTGCAGCCCATGTATCTCACCATGTCTGTTTCAGGCTACGTATTTAAATCTCATTTGGGCTCATCATTTGCCACTCGAAAAATGGCCGCCTGGATGTCCCCAAGGTGTTCTGAAGTTTCGCCATCAACCTCACATAATCTGCTGGTATCTAAGACCACAGTGCCCCGTAAATAGACCAACAAGTAGCCTTAGTTCCCCCTTTTCAATAAGAAGTAGTTTATATGCTTGGCCACGGGACAACTATCACATATATCCTGGACGGTCTTAACCCAGATGGGGACGTCCATGTGTGAAGGAATTCAAGTTCGGACCATGTTTGTATCATCCCCTTTATCTGACCAACAGGGACGTCGATGAAAGGCTCGTGGCTTAAAAATAAACGGCGAGCGATCCTGTTTGACAAGAAGTGAGCCTTTTCGTTTCCAACATTATGGTTCAAATCATTGATGTTAAACACCTGGACTTCACCTCTAATAGCGGCCTGGCTATCCGACATTATAAATAATCTGAAGCATTTTCCCTCCTACTCAGACAATCCCCAGCGCATATAAAGATAGCGTAGATAACCGCCTGAAAGATTGTGGGCAAGCCCCTTTGGAAACCAAAGCCCAGTATCACCATTCGTCTGTTTCGAACCAACGGTGAACCAGACCTGGCCGGCAGCCCGCTACAAGGATTCGTGCCCGCATTTGTCCCTATTTACTCATGATTAACACGGATAAAAAAAAAAAAAAGAACATCAAAATTCCTATCCAATTCCAGACTAGGCAGCATATGATCACCAACCAAAATGGATGGTTCATTCCCAAGAATTTCAAGGATCCGCCTGTGACCTACAAAGTTAACTGCCTTGTATGCCGCAATGCGCGGCATCCTGCTAACACACCTGCTGGCCTCCCCTTTTAGATATGGCGCCAGTGATCGATACGCATATTAACCGATAAACCCTATCGTATATCACTCTAGCTTCGACCTGTTCGATCTTGGTCCACCACGCTAGCGCGGAATAGTTCATAGGTTTACCCATAAATTCCTTGTTGTTGTTTTCTGTTGTTTCTTTTATTTATATCTAGAGAGCTGCAAAAGCCAACGATTCCAAATAAGGTACAAGCATCTTTCTTGGTTATCAATAGACAACATCCGACAAAATGTCTGCGGGGTTAGAGATGTGGGCGTCATATATTTAAAGAACGGTATTTAAATAACTTTCTGTTCTTTTTGCAACATGGTGAAGGGTATATAAGATTCGCCATAGTTGAATATAGCAATATGCATAACTTGTTTTGTTTTATGTTTGTGTTTTCTTTGTATTCGAAATTAAGGTATGAACCAGATTCGAATAATTTGCTAACAGTATGAAATAAAAGAATAATGGCAGATGGCGTCTATAAAATATTTAATATAAAAGAAAAATATCACTTCGTCATTAAAACGTATCTTTCTTAAAAAGTATAAACATCTCCAATATGTGTTTGTTTTTCAAAGAGTAGAAAAAATACTTTTTTTTCATACACGAAGTATCTTTTTTATAAAACGTATGTATACATTGTGTGGAGCGTCGCTTTATTTTTACGAATTTTAATTTTGAAAAGCACTAAAATGTTACATTTAATTTTCAGATACAATGGAAATACAATGACAAAACTATTAGGAATTTCTTTAGCCCCGTTCACAGCATTAATATTTTGAAAATTAGATAAAATCAAACATTTTATACAAAAAGTACCTTTTATACAAAAAGTACCTTTTATACAAAAAGTACCTTTTATACAAAAAGTACCTTTTATACAAAAAGTACCTTTTATACAAAAAGTACCTTTTATACAAAAAGTACCTTTTATACAAAACGTACCTTTTATACAAAAAGTACCTTTTATACAAAAAGTACCTTTTATACAAAAAGTACCTTTTATACAAAAAGTACCTTTTATACAAAAAGTACCTTTTATATAAAAAGTACCTTTTATACAAAAAGTACCTTTTATAAAAAAAATACCTTTTATACAAAAAGTACCTTTTATACAAAAATTAGCTGTTAAACAAAAAATACGTTACACGCACTTTTTAAAAATTACCGCGATCAAAATTCCAAAAAACTTGTTTAATATTTATGTAAAAATGTTTGCGGTTCAAACAATTATAATTTTCACAGCAGGGGGTTTTAAAAGTGTTCTAATTAGTATGGCAACCACTGTAATTGCAATATATTAAATCAAAGAAGCAAAGTAAATGAACTAAAGAAATATGTATTACTTTAAAAATATAAATAAATTTGTATGTATGTACAAAATGCTAAAAATAAATTGAAAGAATATAAATTTACAAGCAAGGCAATGTTCAATATAATATACATACATACGTACAAATTGTATCTGCATATGTATGTATGCAAACACAAATGTTTGTAGAATTTCTATACAAACAAGTAAAACTTGACGAGTTGTTTTGTGCTTTAAACTTTAAAGTTTAAAGGATTGGTTTTTTTTAATTGTGCTCAGTATTTGAAAAATATAAATTTATTAAATATGAAAGAGGGAGAATATAAGGTATCGAAAAGAGTATGAGAAGATATAAGAGTGTCGATGATATTATTTTTATATGGATTAAAATACAGGCAGAATAAATATTTATAATTTAAAGAAAGAGAGAGTCTGAATTATATCTTGATTTTTAAATGAGTATGAGAGTGAAAGAAAGAGAGAGAAAAAAAGAGTGAATAGCGATTGTTTTGAGAAAGGTTTATTGAAAATATTGTATTAATTAATTGTACTTCTTGCTGTGTGTTTTTAGCAGTGCTGCCACTAGTGAATCGGAGAGTTATTCTGTTGGTTCAACATTTTCCAGAATCCTATCAAGTTATGCAACAAATATTGAAAGTTGCTTTTGAACTGCTTAGCTGCTGCGGAAAGTTCTTTCGTCGTGAAAAACCCCATTTGATTGCTGTCGCTAACGTTGCACTTACACATGCATGAATTTCCAGACTTGCAAGTTGAGCTTACGTATTATCAACAAAAAATCGTGGAAATAGCCGATTGGATGAAAATACCAGTTCGAAAAACTCAATACACCAGCACTCGCATGTTAAAAGGCCAATTAAGTTGGCAATGCTATGATAAGTGAGTGCCCCTGAGAACCTTTTAGTGTTTACACTGATTCTGTAGGAGCCAAAACTTTTGAACTATTTAGAGAAGAATAGAAAATCTTTTTTAGATTGAGTTATATGATGTCCGTCGTGATAAAAAGAATAGCACTTTGTTATTATTTTGAACTAAATATAAAGTTTTTTAAAAGGTTTTTTTCTGAATAGGTACATATATCGTATTCAATTATTTAACAAAAAACTTTTTTTCATAATTATTTATATAGGTATACTCTATATATATTTAAATATGAACTAATCGAATCTGAATCTAATTTTTGAGTTAACGTCCTACCAATGCCTGGCCTATTCACGACTCCCGTTCACATCGGTGCTTAGCGCTCTTCTGATCGGATAAGTGTTGCAGTATCTCATCTCCTTCAGCGAATGTGGCCGCCTTCATCTTAGTTCTTTCGAGCTAGTGGATTTGGTTGCAAGAGCTTTTTGGATATTTTATTGAATACTTGTAGCACCAGATTGGTTCTAAGGTAGAGTTTAAAGAAGAAGCTTACAATCTAGTAGGGTATCCATTAATCTCGAGGTTAAAACTTAATCGAATAACAATCGAACAATTTGATATTATTCGGCTAATCGAATAATTTTAATTTTGTCTAGTTTAGATGTTTAAAAATAAGACCAAAAATTATATTACAGTGCTGTCTGGGTAGAGTGAACTAATTTTTGCAGAGCGATTTCACTATACCCAGGTTGTTCACTAAATCAAGGTTGAATTTTTTTTTATTTAAAAAACTAATTTATTTTAAATGCATTTATAGGTTATTAATCTTATTTATTTCCATGTAATACTAAAGTTTAAATTTATGACCAATTATTCAGAAATTAACTTTGGGACACGCCCTTAATGGAACATGCGCGCGGACTAAAATAAATTAACACTTCATAGAATGCGTATTAGTCAAAGTAACTTGTCAACTTAATCTAAAAGAATCTTTACATTATCGTTATTTTATGTTCTCTTTAATTTGTATACTCTTTTTCATTGTTTTTCTCCTTCGCCAAACCTAAAAACTCACTATAAAGTATGTTGACTCCATAGAGGTTCATAAGTGTTCACTCTACAGAGTAGTCAATGTAAACATTCTGGTGTTCACTCTAACGAGGTATTCATAGCATCGGGGGTTCACTCTACCCAGACAGCACTGTATAACAAAAATATAATATAAAAAAAAATTTTTTTTTTATCATAAAAATTTTATTAAAATAACAACAACAATTTAATAAAAGGTACCTTATGTAATAAAAGAGAAAAACTTATTAAATAAAAATAGCATCAAAATTTAAGCTGATCTTAAATAATCATTCAAAAAGAGTATACAGTATAAATGTTTATGTATTAAACGATTTCTTTCTTTTGTTTTGATGAAACTTGATTTAGAAAAGATTCACTTATTTCACTTATTGTTGACGTTGGAGAGATTAAAAGTAAACGTTATAAAGCATATACAATTTTTCTATTCTTTTTCTCGTTTTTTTTTTAAATTGGTAGTCTTCCATTATACCACTTGAATCTCTTATAGATTTTTAAACAATTTAAATAGTCTTAAGGTCTGGTAGAAGATTGTTTTCATTCGTCTCAAAAAAATCATCTGAATAATTGTGGTAAAAGTCTGTACTAAACATTCTTAAAAATAAATTATTCCCAAACTCTTTTGTTTCAGTCTTTGTACTACATTTTTAAAAACTTTTACTTGAAGAAAATCTTACTGAGTTAAGAAACAATAAAAGGATATTCAAAACGTACTGGCTTGTGTTTTTATATAAAAGAAAAACACTGAAAAAACAAATTTTTCGAATAAGCGAATAATCGACTTAAATTTTTTGAATTATTCATTAATCGAAAATAAGCAATTTTGAATTGTTCGAACAGTTAATCGCCCAAAATTATTCGATTAATCGAACCACGGTTAATCGTTTGAATACTCTACAATCTAAACTAAGGGCCGAATTTCTTCCAATGAGCCAATGTATTTGAATTTCAATAAGCTTAAAGACCATAAGAGACTTGGATTTTGATAAGGTTTTTACACAAAATATCAGGCTTTAAAAGTTTTAAAATATGTCTATAAAAATTTTTTTGAATAATTATTCAAAAAGTGGCAACGCTGCTTTCCAATTAAATTTTTTCTTTTAAGCTAAAGAGTTAAATTTTATGTGTCTTTTGTTGTTTTCTATGCTCATTATCAACAACAACATCGTCATTATCATCATCATCATTGGCTGGCTGTATTTGTTGTATGGAAACAAGTAATTTGTATAAAAAAATGAATAAATAAAAAAAAAATCCAATAAAAGCATTTCTGTCGACCGATCGTTATTACTTTTGTATTCAGCCACGATCAGTCTAGTGTGGACTCTTATTGAGTACGGTTCGGTTACGGTTATAAACTGACAAATTAAAAGCAACGTTTTAGACGAGTAAACAAGTTTTTTTTCTATAAATTGGTTCTTATAAATTAATTCTATAAACAAATCGAATTTGTGGTAAAACAAAAGAAATAAAAAAAATTTATACAAATTCCTTTTTAATAAGAATAAATACTTGTTGTTAATAACCCCAAAAAAAGGAAAATTTCTTTTGAGAAATAAAAAACCTAAAAGATTTATGTATATGAAAGGAGAAAATAAGACCAGAAATCAGTGAAAAATTTCTAAGAAAATAATTTTTATAAAAAAAAAAAAAAAAAAAAAAAAAAAATAACAAAATACTAAAATACATATTTTTCACGTGTTCTTTTTTTTCTTTTAAAATAATTCTTGTTGTACTATTTTCTGGGAGTGTTGATTAAGTTCTGTTTGTTTTTTATTTTTACAATTTTATTATATTTAAAGAGTTTCTATTGTAACTAATGAGTTGCTTTATTTTTTTCTAATTATTTTTGTTATTTGAAGCGTAAATCATGTTAATTTGTGTCTATTTTCTTTGTGCTTTTCCTTTGGTAACTCTTTGGCACTCTGAATGAATTAAAATTTCAAATCGGTTTAGTTTTCTCCTTTTTTTATTTGTTTAGTTTAAACTTTTAAGTCAATAGGTATCTACCTATAAAAGTTTTGTGTCAAAATTTTTAAGTATATTTAAATAGTTTCGTTCATACTGAGAAGAAACAATTAATATTTAACAAAATTTTTATTCGGGTTTGTTTGCATTTCTGTAGACGTGTTAAAATTTTCAGAACTCATTCTCAATGTCTTTCCCTTCGATTCTTGGGAGAATAAGTGAGTGAGTAAGTGCGTGCGCGTGTTTATTTTTATGTGTATTTGAATAATTGTTGTTCTTTTCACATTTATTGTGGCTCTTTTCCTTCTTCGTGCTGTTTATGCTGTTGTTGTTGTTGTTGTTGTTGTTGCTGTTGTGAAGAATTTGTTGGATATTTAACGCTGTAACAAACATTTTCTTCAGTGTCAATATTTAAGGTAAGAGATAGTTTTTGTTTTTATTTATAAAAAAAAAACACCCGGTATCTTTTTGCAGTTGTGGTTAAACAAATAGCACGTTTCTTAAATCCAAATATTTTATACGATAGAAAATCCTGTTGTATCCTGAAAAATAGAGAAAACCTGTTTTTTTGTACTTCTTAAAGTTTGCAAACTTAATAAGAAAAAAATGTAAAAATAAACAAAAAAAAGCATTGACTTATATTTTGTTCTGTTGTGTTTTCTATCATTGCTGCAATTATTGAAGCACCGGGCATATTGAGATTTTTTTTGCGATTAAAGAAAACATACGAAAGCTGAAGAAACAAACTAAAAAATGTGAAAATTTTCACTTTCGCACAAATTCTGGATAAACCTGATTACGTTTTTTATTTGTATATATTCAATAATGTTTAGAAAATTATTCAATAGAGTTAATAATTTTTTTTTTTTTTTAAATTGCGAAAAGAAATAGAACGACCAACTGTATTCAAAAAATCGGTGATTTTTTAAGAGCTATAGGAAAGTTAAAAAAAAAACACATAAAATTCAGAAAGATGCATGAAATCTTTATTTGAATCGATAGTACGGTCCATATAATTTAATGTTTGAAGATTATTTCATGCAAATGTTGATCGTGACTGCGCCTCAAATGGTCCATCCGCTTAGTCCAATTTCGGCATACTCTTTCCAACATTCGACCGGTAAATGCTTCAATGTTGTCTTCCAATGCGTCAATTGAAGCAGGCATGTGTGTCTAAAGTCTAAAGGCGTTAAATAGCACGATCTAGGCGGCCAATTGACTGGTCCCGAACGTGAAATAAAATGTTCACCGAACTCGCCTCTCAATAAGCCCGTTGTTAAGCGTGCTGTGTGGCATGTGGCACCGTCTTGTTGAAACCACATGTCATGCAAGTCAAGCTCTTGCATTTTGGGCAAAAAAAGTTGTATATCATCTCACGGTAGCGCTCACCATTCACAGTTACGTTACGATTCGCATCATCTTTGAAGAAGTACGGTCCAATGATGCCACCAGCCCATAAACCGCACCAAACTGTGACTTTTTCTGGATGCATTGGTAGCTCTTGCAATGCTTCTGGCGGATCTTCACTCCAAAATCGACAATTCTGCTTATTAACGTACCCATTGAGCCAAAAATGAGCTGACCATAAAATAGAAGACGCGCGCGATGAACTTTCTTAACAGAGCACGCATTTTGATAATAAAATTCAATAATTTGCAAGCGTTGTTCGTTTGTAAGACGATTCATGGTTAAATTATAGACCAAACTGAAGATGTTTGACACTGAAACAAAACACGAAACGTGTGTCAGTTGTTTAAACCAGTGTTGCCAAAAAGATAATAGCTAAAAAATCACCCGATATAAAAAATTTAAATTTATGGTACATAACTATTGAAATTTTTAATCGCGAGCGCCAACTTGTAAAGATTTCCAGCATCTTGCATTAAGCGTATTCGAATTAGCTTGTTAGAATTTGCGCCTAGCACAGTTTAGTCCATCAAATCTCAAAATTTTTGAAACTTTTATAAAACTTGTTTTCAAAAAATTCAGCTGGGTTGTTAACGGAAGGTTATATGGTTATTTAGTTATATTAACAACAACAAACAACATTTGTTTATTTTTTTTAAATTTATTTTGTTACTGTTACTAAACCTAGCCATATAATTTTAATAACTAAAAGCAAATAAATTTTATGATTTTTCGAGGAATTTAACAAATATATTTATGTGTTTATCTAACAATCCACGGCTGTTAGCCAAACTTATTTTACGGGCCTACAGCAAACATATAACAAATTTGAGCGGATATTCCAAAAAAAGAGATTTTAACAATCGTTCAAATTATATAAAGTACCTAATAAAGGATTTTTATTGAATTTCAAAAAACCTTTAACGAAAATCGAAACAATATAATTTTTATAACTAAAAGCAAATGCATATCATATTCGCGGTTAGGGCTCGATATAACCTGATAATCCGCCTTACGTGAACAACCAAAATATTTTCCACATGATTTGCATTTGCTTTTAGTTATTAAAAATTTATTGTTTCGATTTTAGTTAAATATTTTTTGAAATTCAATAAAAATCCTTTATTAGGTACTTTATGTAATTTGAATTTTGGTTAAACTCTCTTTATTTGGAACATCATTTTAAATAGCCGTGGATTGTTAGATAAACACTAAATATATTTGTTAAATTCCTCGTAAAATCATAAAATTTATTAATTAAAGTGTTGTAGTTGCAACAATCTAGAATAGCAAGTTAATTTCTCAAAACTGTTAATTCTGTGAAAAAAATTCAAATAAAGTTAATTATTATTCACAATCAATAGTATGGGTTAACGGAAATTTTAATGTTTTTAATTGTATCATTTAATAAAATTAATGTTCAATGCAGAATTCTACTAAAAAATTTAAAAATTGTTAACCCTCTTATTAACCAAAAGTAGAATGTTTCCAAAGTAACGTACATTACTGTACTGTAATAAAAAATGTCGTTACTTTTCAAGGGAGACGTTCCAATTGGAACACATTTTAATTTTACTTTAGAGAACCGATTATAGCAGAAAATCCAGGCTGCAAACAACGTCCATAATCCATAGTATTCCTTCTTCTACTCCAAGTCCTCTGTTTTATTCAATTAACGGCCATTTTCACCAATTACCAATATGTTTTGACATCTATAACCGATAGTTAATTATAACCGAACTTGGTGAAAATAGCCGTTAATGTGAACAAGTGATCAAATGATCAAATGATCAACTTGAATCAATTCAATTCAATTTTACTATTTCCCAAAAATTTGTCACCAAGTTTAGTTTATAAACTTCAACTAAGGCTTACAAAAACTTCTTCTAGCTCTCCTACTAATAAGCTGAGCAAGGAACTTCATGCAGTTAAATTGTTGTCGTTACTCTAAGACCCACCTTAAGTTAATCCTAACTGTTTAATATGCACATTCTTGCATATTTTTCGGCATATGGGCAATTCCGTCAAAAGGTCCAACGTGACCGAAAATTTAAAAGTTTTTAAAAGCTGATTATTTTACGATATTGAGAAATATTTCGATTTTACTAATTTTATAAATTTACTCATAAATTTGTTCACTTAGGGTGTGTGTGAAACGGTAGCAAAGTACTCATGGAAGTAAAATTTTGACACTATTAAGGTGAATAAAATTTCACTAGCCCTAGGGGCTAGTATAAATTTTGACATTAGTGTAGAAATTTTTGACAATCACAAAATTATTTTTTTTCATCAAATTTGTTTAAACAAAATAAAAAATAATATGGAAAGAAGACCAGTGGCAAAAAAAATTCAAAAGGATTATACAAGATTTAAGTATTTTAATATGTATGTATAAGCTTTTTTGCCCACAATTTTTGTAAAAATTGTTAATATATCAGAACGAGTTCATCAAATAGTTGGGACGATCTCATTTCCAACAGAATTGAAATGATTTTTGGTAAGCGTTTGTTTAATTTATTCATTTTCACAAAACTATTAGTAATTGTTTTTTTCTTTATGTCAAAATTTTACGTTGTTAAATGTTACAATTTCACACAGCACAAATATGAAAATATTCTACCACAAACAAATTTGATTTCACCATAGAACTTTGCTACCCTGCAAATAAAATTGGACCACCTAGTCCATTTTGATAAAATGGACTACTCCATGGACTGGTCCGATGTAATGCAAGCATGGACCATGTCATTGTTAAAAACTGTTTGTAGTGAGACGACATGTCTTCGTTTTTTAACGACATGCTTTCGTTTTTAAACGACTTCAAAACTAAACCTTTTGATTGTACCATGGAGTAGTTTTAAAACTACTCCTTAGTGGTCCAAAGGTGGGTTATATGGTCCTCTCCTAGGACATCGTAATGTTAAATAGACCAGGTTTTTTCCATACGTTTGGGTTAGTTTTGGACTAGTCCTGGTCCCTTGTGGACTACTCTTTACACGCGTGTTTGGACTGGTCCTATTATTTGCAGGGTACCGTTTCACACACACCCTTAGATGAACAATCAGACTGCAAAGTTGTGCAAACGTAATATCTTATTTGTAAGAATGTTTTATTGTATGTTTTCTTTAATATTTATCTTTCTTAAAAGGGGTGATATTTGATAAAAATTATTCCAAAAAAATTTTCTTACATGGTCTGTAATCTAAGGAAGAGTTCGAAGAGAAATATGTTATTCAGATTAACAGGAAATTTTAATTTTTTTTTAATCATTATTCAGCTAAATTATTTGGAAAAAATTTCACGTTCGAAATGTGACGTATCGACCTAGATTTTGGCTTAAAAAAAATATGGAAGATTTTTTAATCAAGGACATTTAAATGTTACATTGCTACGTAAAATTCTGAAAGTAGTTTGACTAAAAAATTGTGGCAGGTTTCGCCGAATTAAGCCTTTTTATACAAAGCCACAAAAACTAATTCTATTTTTTTCTCGTTCGAACCGCCACTTCTTTTGCCATTATCTTTAACCTAGAATCGCGCCCTTCATAAACTTTAGCATAGATAACTGTGCTTTCTTAGTGCTATAATTTGAGGGTTAAGAGAACGTAAAAATATTTGTTGTTTAAAATGTTATTGCATTTTTGACAGTCGTACACGTTCAACATATTGGATTTACCCATATTTAGTAATACCAGCATTTACCGGTGGCCCAAATTCGACCACTTGACATTTACTTTCGAGAGAACCTGTGCGTTTTACAATAAACACGTATACATTTTAACTCATTAGCGCCCAATGATCCCATTTGGGAACATACACAAATAATTAAATAAATAATTATTGAAAAAAAATGGAATAAATAAAATTGTGTTTGCAAGCAAATTTTAAAACACTTTTTAAACCCTTTAATCCTGAAAATTTAGAAATTTTATCTTGTGTATATCTACACAAAATTACCTTTTAAACGATATATGTTTCAATACAATCGGTGGACGATAAGATACTTAAAAATCAACCACAAAAAATTGTTCCCGTATTTGTATATAGATGATGATGATGATGATGATGATGATATAAAAAGAAATTGCTTTTATCTTTATATATTTGGTCAATTTTGTACAGTCGGAAAAAGGTGGATCATGCTTTAATATCTCAAGCTTTTAATGGCTCAATTTCGCTCTTAGGAGAAGCCTTTAATACAAATAAAATTTTACTATACTTGACTGATGCAGCGCCATAAACGGTTAAAGCCCTTATGACACTACATTTTCTATTTATTGAATTGATAGAAAGAAACAGTAAATGTTGGAAAGAGAAAACTATAACAAATGTAAACAAAATTTTTTCAGTTTTTCTTTTGTTATCTTTTTTTTTTATTTCATTTTAGCAAAACCGTAAAAATGTGAAACAGCGGTTTCTGTTTGAAAATGATTAAAACCGGTCGGTTTCGGTTCGGTTTCGGTTTTGAAAATATCAAAGTTAAACTTCATACATAAAAATATATATTTTTTTTATTTGTTTCAATGCAGGTACTTTTATTAACCCTTGTAAACCTGGGCCTGGCCAGGAATTTTTTTGACTTCTTTCCAGTTTTTTTTTTATAAATTTCCTCAATCAAAGTGTTTCTTACAAGAAAATGAGAAAAAGTGTAAACACCGTGGGCGTCGCAATTGGCCAATTGAAAATTTTGTTCATATTGTGCCCTATTATATATGAGGGGTATAGATGCAAAAACTGCAATGTCCACTTTTTTCACAAACGTAACTAATAATACCTCTTAGTTGTATTTAATGAATGCTTTCAATTAGTGAATATTACATTACCAGAAACACTTTTATCCCATAAAAAAGTATGTCCAAAAATTAAGAATTGATGCAAAAACGGCAATGTCCATTGGAGATTGTCGTTTTTGCAATGGTCACAGTTTGTTAAGCTCTCTCAACTATTTGCGAAAATGCACGCTATTTTTTTATTCTGCTTCTTTTTTGCAAAACAGAACTAAAAAGAAATTAAAAAATCTAACAAATTATTTTTTTTTATGAAACAGTTAGTTTTATTTTTCATTTTATAACTTTGTCATTAGTCGTAATTATGGAGCTAAGTTGTTATGAAGTTCCTCCAAATCAATCAAGAAAAAACTAAGCCTTTGTTTAGTTTAAGAATTTTATAACTACTGATGTTTTTAAGTACTTGCCCATGTAAAAAAGCAGCAATGTCCATTTGATTAGAGCAAACACAGCAATCTCCAATTTTATTATTATAATTGCCAGCAAACCGCTTTATCGATTTGGTTGAAACTTGCGTCATATCTTCATCATATTCTTATTTACTGAATAGCATGATATACAATACATAAATATGAATATACTTTGAGCTAGAGGTTTTTACTATTTATTACGAACACTATAAATGTGGACATTGCAGTCTTTGCATCTATACCCCTCATATGTACTGTAGTTTATAAAACCAAAATGAAACGTATCAAAAAGCATATGCAACACATACGATTTCTTTCTTTACTGTTTTTTCGAAGAATTATTCCACTTTCCGACAAAATTTTCCTGCTATAGCCATAAAACTCCATACATATAAAAGTGGTACCAGCCTTGCCGTTAGTGTGAGTTTTTTCTATAGCCACAAAAACTCCATACAAAATACTATTGGTCCCAGCTAGGCCCAGGTGGTAGTTTGTGCCACACAAATTAGGTATCTACTTAAGAGTTAAAAAGGTATCATTTGTTCTTGAATTTTAAGAATTTTGAACTACCTTGCCATTGTTGCAAGCTGTTATATATAAAGTTTTTGTATATGAAGTTCCAGTGTTATGTATAATTTGCAATTTCTTTAAGCATAAATATGTTGTTAAAGTAAATCCTAAAACCGAGGTTTTTTTTGTCGGTTTTCGGTTTCGGTTTTAAGGCATTTAAAACCGCGGTTTCAATTTCGGTTAAAACCGAACAGTAATCCCTAATTTTATTAAATGTTTTCGACTTTTTGCTTATGAGAAACATAAAAACAAAACAAACAAAAAGCGGTAAATCGCTGAATTTTCCCATAAACTGCTGATTTAGCAAAACTTTTAATATTTCAAGCTTGAAATGTCAATTTTAAGTTGAACAATTTTACATTTTTTTTTTTGACATAACTTCATTTCTTATTCATAACTTTTTCTAAAATTTAAATAGTTTGTAATTTATCTTAACACTAATAAATATTTAAAAAAGTACACGTTTGCCGAAAAAGTAAAAATTTTTTAGTATGTGTTTGGACGTACATATGCAATTTAGTGTAAATGTTAAATTAAGATTTCTTCAATTGACCGATAAAAATACTGTGTTGTGCAATAAAACTTCAATATTAAAACTTAATCTCGGCAATGTCTATGATAGATTCATTATTAAAATATTTCAAAGTCTTATTCATTTTCTTGGAACTACTTCAAAATTAGTTAGAAATTAATCAACTTAAATGATTCATGTAGTTTAAATTTACTGAACACATTTGGCTTCAGCATGTCACAAATTTTTTTGTTTACAAGCGAGATCTTCGATTTTTTATCTAAAACAAATCAAATCAGTAATTTTTATTATACAATCAGCAACCTAATTGACCACCCCAATAAAAAATGGAGCTTCCAACGAAGCAGGTTTGTAAGGGAGAAACATAATGGTTTCGCTTACCATTGCGCTTACGGAAGACATGAATTTTATATGGCGAGTTCCCACTTTGAAGCAATACATTTTTGACACATAAAGCGCATTATTCAGCGCACATAAATATTGTTGGATGTAACGATAATCTTTACACACTGAATGTTTTGATACAGTTATTTTTTAGTATTCTCCCTTACAAACCTGCTTCGTAGTAAGGGAATGCCGTAGCACTTGAAATGTTATTTTTTTTTATAAAAGTTGTTGAGAGTTCTTTCACTTACTTTACTGCATTTCTGTATGTCTTATTGCGTAGCGCATAATTGTGCGCTTATTTTTTTAAATGTACCTTTAGTGCTTCGCAAAATGGTAAAAATTTTTATTGGGACACTTGCCCGTTGTAAACTAATTTATTTCTGTTTTTTTTTTTTTTTTTTTTTTGAGAAAATAACAAAAGATTTGAATTGCTTGTTTTTTGTTTTCCAATTTTTTCTTAATGATTCACAAATAAATTATTTCCAATTCACTAAAAAAATGAAAATCATGAAACCCTTCATTGATGATTTTCGTTTTTTTTTTAACGAATGAAGTGTTAATTGATTAAGAGATGTGTTAATAAATAAAATCCATTTAAGTGTTTATGAGTAATTAAATTCGGAAAAAAACTTTCCTTTCAGATTTGCTTTAACAAATATTTAGAAAAATTAAAAATGTTTCTTTAATAATTTTTTAATTATATTTCTAACATGCGTTGTATTCCTAATAACTTTACTAAATTATTAATATGAAAAATTCCTCTATTTAAATATAACGAGGCATTACCGAAAAAAAGCTTAAGCTAACAGCGGTGTGCTGAAAACGAAAACGTAAAACGCTAAATTGGTTTTTTTTTTTGTTTTCTTGCGAAGACAATATAATGAAACAATTTGTTTTTAATTTTGTTTTTTCTTTTTACCCACTTACAACTACATACAATTCGAGTCGGAAAGAACCCAACCAATTGTAGGGGGATGTAAGAAAAGATAAACTCACTGTTTATTGTTGGTGTTTTGTTTAAGCTTTGATATTGTTACAAGTAAGACTTTGAGTGTTTAATATTCTTATTCGCTTTAGGGTTTTATTTGTATAATATTTTTAGCTTTTCTAAAATCTTTGGAAAAGGTTTCATGATGATCTGGCCTAAGCAACCAGTGAAATGCGCATAGAAGCTAGCTTTCCCTCAACAATAAATTTCAGTGTATTTATCAAATATGAAAAATTGGGAATTTAGCACGTCATACAAAAATCTTAATAAAACGCAAGAACTTGGAAGTTGTTTTTAATACATTTTAATCTAATTTTTATAATTTTTCTTATAAAAACCGGTTTAATGCAAAAATATTTTTATAATAAATATTTGACATAAAATTCTTTTGCTACAGAAATCTTATAAAAAAACGACTTTGAAAATTCTTGCGTTTTACGTATTCGAAGAACCGCATTCGTAAAAATTAATTTTTTTAACGATTTTTAATTAAACTAACGGCCAATTTCAGCAAGTTCAGTTATATTTATAATAATAATTAACCATAACTATAATTGTCAGTTAACAATATGCTTATTGACGGTTATAGAAATAATAATAATAATTCTGCTTGATCCGAAACTTAATTTTATTTCGCATATTACTATGATAGTAAATAAAGCTGGGGGTGTACTTGGTTTCATCAAGCGCTGGGCCAAAGAGTTTAATGATCCTTATGTTACAAAAACTTTGTTTACTGCGCTTGTAAGACCTATTCTAGAGTATGGATCTATAATATGGGACCCTATTTATAAAAAACATTCCGATGCTATCGAATCCGTCCAAAAGCAATTCCTGCTCTTTTGTCTTCATGGACTTAACTTTAATCCAGTAAACTTGCCTTCGTATTCTGCTAGACTTTCTCTTATAAAGCTGCCCACTCTGAAAAGTCGTAGGACTATGTTAAACATATCGTTTATTTTCAACATCATTACTGGCGAAGTAAGCTCTGGTTTTATGACCCACAATATTTTCCCAGCGGTGAACTTTGCATACCACATCACATCTCTTCAATGAAGTGTGTATCACTTCGTGCTCAATGAATTCTAGCTTACAAAGTGTATGGAATTTACAAAAATGAATTTCGTTCATCTTTTACTTCTACTTGCCCACGAAGTAATCGAGATTGTGTATAGACTGTCTACTGCCTGCTTACAATGTGTGCGAAGTTGTGTGCAAGACGCCTACTACTTGCCCACGAAGTAAGCGAGATTGTGTATAGACTGTCTACTGCCTGCTTACAATGTGTGTGAAGCAGTACTGAGTTTATATTTATTGAATGAACACTTCACTATCCCGCTTACTTTGTGTGCAAGTGGTAGGCGTTCACTCAACAAATGCGGCAATGCATTCGAAAAAGTGTACTAGGTTGTAATTCAGATGGTGTGCATTACTATCTTACTCGTGTCTATCACACCATCGCTTCTGTAATCGACAAATTCTCCCCTGGGTTGTTTAATGTTCCTCAACGCCTATCACGTCATTTTATTCCATTATCAGTTCGATGTTTTAGAGCTAATTATGCTAATGCGGATCCTCCTATTAGAATGTGTAATAAATTTAACAAATTCTATAATTGTATTGATTTTTCTTCAAGTCCTAATGTAATCAAGAACAAAATAATTATTTTATTAAATTCATAATTTTTTAAGTAAATATTTCCTATATTTTTTATTGTATTTTATGTTTAATTTACACTAAATTAAGATTATTAAATTTACAATGTCTGTAAGGATTATCATCCATAGACAAAATAAATAAATTAATTATAACTGATCTGGGAGAAATTGGCCGTTAAAACTACACTCCTAATGTTTATATTGGGTGCTTTTTAAGTTATTATCTTTTTGGCAGCACTGGTTTAAACAGCTGACGCACGTTTCGTGTTTTGTTTCACTGTCAAACATCGTCAGTTTGGTCTATAATTTAACCATGAATCGTCTTACAAACGAACAACGCTTGCAAATTATTGAATGTTATTATCAAAATGCGTGCTCTGTTAAGAAAGTTAATCGCGCGCTTCTTCCATTTTATGATAAGTTTTTTTTTTGGCTCAATGGGTACGTAATAAGCAGAATTGTCGATTTTGGAGTGAAGATCTGGCTGAAGCACTGCAAGAGCTACCAATGCATCCAAAAAAAGTCACAGTTTGGCTGGTGGCATCATTGGACCGTACTTCTTCAAAGATTATGCGCATCGTAACGTAACTGTGAATGGTGAGCGCTACCGTGAGATCATATCCAACTTTTTTTGTCCAAAGTGCAAGAGCTTGACTTGCATGACATGTGGTTTCAACAAGACGGTGCCACATGCCACACAGCACGCTTAACAATGGACTTATTGATAGGCGAGTTCGGTGAACATTTTTTTCACGTTCGGGACCTTTAGACTATTTTTTGTGGGGTTATGTTAAAGCTCATGTCTATACAAACATGTCCGCTTCAATTGACGCATTGGAAGACAACATTGAAGCATTTATTCTTGAGATACCGGCCGAAATGTTGGAAAGAGTATGCCAAAATTGGACTAAGCGGATGGATCATTTGAGGCGCAGTCAAGGTCAACATTTGCATGAAATAATCTTCAAACATTAAATTATATGGATCGTACTATCGATTCAAACAAAGATTTTATGCATTTTTCTGAATTTTATGTGTTTTTTTTAAACTTTACTATAGCTCTTAAAAAATCACTCATTATGTATGTATATGCATAGCGGCCGGCGTATGTGTCTTTTTTTCTTTTTGAAACGAAAATACTTTTGTGATCAAGAAATTGCGAAGTTCTTTTTATACCATTTACCATAGTTGTAAGGGGTAAATGTAATAAAGGCATATACCTCAATCAAACACACACAAGTATTTACAAAAGAAATACTCTCCAGACAGTACTGGTTTCCTTCAAAACTTTTTAATACTGTAAGAAATGTTTGCCTATACTCCTTGTATTTGAAAACTTCCTTGTGCAAAGAATTATTTTTCAATAGAATTGAGCAAATGATTTATATTCTCCATATATGTATGTATATTGAAGAACAAGTCTGATAACTCCTTAGAACTCACTCCTAGCGGGATAAAATGTATGACCGACCTCCATTTGTTTTTCGTCCTAAAATTTTCTCAAACCCTTCTTCTCCACCCCTTAGGAAGGCTGCTTAATAAAATTTTTCATCTTCTGTGAATGAAATCATTTTCCAAGTTCATTTGCTGTTTAAAAAAACAAAAATTTCAAAATTTTGCACAATTCAATAACCTAAACCGTTTTTGAGCTACGCAGATATATGTTGTGCAACCTGACGGCAAATCTCGAATTGTAAATTCAACCCGATTTCGATCCCCAGCTCTGCCAAGATAAAAAAAAAATTATCAATAAATTTTAATAAATTTCATGTTGTAAAATTTCTTTCTTCAGTAAAAAAAATTTAATGAAAATTAAATTTATGATGATTAAAGCCTAATTAAAAAATATAAAATTAAACAATTGCTAACTTAAAAAAAAAACATTTAGCACCACTGGATTCAGCGTACCCGAGTTAGGTTTACCAACCAAGTGCCCCGCTTTAAAGAAAAAAGTGTCAAATTCTAGCAAAGTGTAAATTTTCACATAAATTTAAAACTGTTCACAGCGCCATAAAGTTAATAATGTTATATTTGATTTAAAAATTTAATTTGATTACTTGAGTATAATAATTATTCAACTTGAATAATAATTTATCAATAATCAGTAATAAAATTTATGATAATTGTTTATACTCTCTCGTTATTTATGCCCTCAAGCAAAAAACAAACGATTTGTAATTATAACTTGAATGAAAAATATTCTGAAAATAAACATTAGATACATTCACACTTACCTTCATTTTACTAATTAGGACACGTTTTTTGTTTTCTAGTTATTATCAAATCAATCAAAATTACTGATAGATGGGTCAGATAACAAATTTCAATGATTTGAAAGGAGAAAAACTTATCTTTTGATATTAAATAATTTTTTTTCAACAAAAATCAAACTGTTAAATTATGATTGATGTGACAAAAACGGGGAAGATATTAAATTTATTAGATTTTTTAATAATTATTGTCACACCCAAAATGTTTTATTTTTTGTTTACCTTTTGAAGTATCTTCTAAAAACCTTTTGCTTTTACACCATGATTTTAAAACAGAAATCGTGATATGGTTTCTACTCCTTATTTTTTATCTACCCCACTTGTCCACAAGAAAAGAAAAAAAATTGTCATGACGTTTAGTCATGATTCATCTTATTATTTTACACTTTTTGTAAACTTGTCGAAGTCACATCGACGACTGAATTGATTAGCATAAAAATATGTGTTAGTAGTGGTATACACAATTGTGCAAAGAAATGGAATTCCATGTTGTAGACTCACAAATGTTGTGTGTTATGTTTTTTCACATCAAAATAAACATTGCGTTGATTTGTTTTTTTAAATTAAACTTAACAAACTTAACTGCTTAACAACGAGTTGTTTGAAACCAACTACTGTTTAAAATTGATTCGGTTTTTCATTGTGTATCATTCGGACTGTTAAAAAAAAACACAGTATTTGAGACAACAATAACTTGGTGTGGAAAACTGTGAAAAAGGCTTTAATATACACCTTCATCTAGGAAGGTAAAGCTTCCAAAATCAGTTCCTTATAATTAATATAATGAGTTTCAGTTGGCACTCCACCACGTCACAAAAAGTTCGGTAAACAACGATTGGTTAATTTCGCACCCCGAAAAACTGCAATTTGGTACACTTATGCGACGCCAAAGCATTTACCAATGTCGACGAAACGTAGAACGCGCGAAGACTGACAAACAGAGACAGACGGCCTAATTTTCCTTAATTAATATTGACTATGATGAGCGAAATGCTTCTCTATTTACAGCATTTTACGAATCGTATTTAACATTTTAAATTGTTTATTGTAAAACAAAGAACTCTACCAAAGTTTTTTTTTTTTACTTTTTAAATAAGCAAATAAAAAAAAAACGCAAGTTAAAATCCGCCTAATATTTGTAAATTGCTCTGGTCGATTGCATATTTAATTTCTAATCGTTTAATAAATAGTCTTAAAAAAATTTAAACTTCTATGGGTCCCACGGCAGGCTAGTGAGTTAGCCCATAAGTGCGAAGGTTGCGGTTTCAATCCCCGCCAGAGGATCTAGTCTATTTCACTGCAACGGGCTGAAGGTTTAAGTTACTATTGCTCGGTTAATAAAGTTAGAATATAATTTGTCATTGCATTTGCAATTCTCAATAAATAAATAAGAACAAATTCCGCCCCTACCGACCAAAAAACAATTGAGAACTCCTTAGATATGCAAAAAGAATAGGCAGGAAAGCGAGAAATTCACTGCGATCCCTTGACTATCGCCAAATTTATGCTACCATTTTTGCTCTATTCAAAAAAATTTATGCAAAATGTGAGAAGTTGTCGTTTTCCTCTCTAAATATGTTGCAAAAATAAATGGCAAATTTGTTCCATTTATTACACCAGCTATAATTGAGTGTGAGATAATACCCTTTTTTGCATTTGCGTTAAGTACTTTTTATGCCAGCAAGTATTTTTCTTATTAAGTTTTTTCTTCTATTTGATTACAATTTGTGTTAAATTTGGATTTTTGGTAATCTTGTGTTGGATATAAAAACTTTTTGTTTTTCGTTTGTTTTACTTTTATTTAATCATTTTTTTGGCGTAAATGTTTTACAACAGCTGACTTTAATTATTAGAAATAAGTGCCGCTAACGCTTTGTGGAATTCAAAGAAAATTTATTGTTGAAAATCGCTACAACCGTGGTAAATATCGCTTATTAGTATAAACTTTGCATTCAATATTTGACACGCTAAATACAGATTAGTGTTATTTATTTATAAATTTATTATAATTAAAATTACAATAAATCTTAAAAACTAAAGGCACTAGCATCATAGGCTATCGGCAGAGCTGTAAATGAATCATTCATTTTTGAATTAATTCGTGAATCATTCATGCATTGAATTAGCAAATTTTGAATTAATTATTTTCACACAATTAAATGAATTGAATGAATTTTGAGTCAACTCAAATGAATTAGAAAGAAATGAATTACAATTCGTTTTCCAATTCAAATGAATTTGTAAAATGAATTGCAATTCGTTTCCAATTCAAACGAATTTCTTAAAGTGAATTGCAATTCATTTTACAGATTCATTTGAATTGAATTGATTTTGAATTAATTCAAACTGAATTAGAAAAAAGAATTAGCAATTCATTTCCAACTCATTTGAACTGAATTGATTTAAATTTGAATTTATTTTGCATTGGAATGGAATTGTCAGATAGCGACAAAATAGGAATTAAATTATAAGCTATAGGCGAAAATCCTATCAAAATGGAAAAATTTTGTTTATTTGCTAAAAGAAACTTAAATTTTTATTTTTATTAAATATTGTAAAATATTATTAAAAGTGTGTTTAACAATAATTTTTTGTTTAAAAAATCTCATATTTGTTTATTGTGGAAAATTTATTTTTTTTAAATTCAATCGAATTTTAAAGATTTTAGCAATTTTGAATCTCAACAACATTTTTTTGCTGTCAAAGCTATGTTCGTTTACTCGAAATTCTTACTACTTTTACTACAATTGGAAAATTTGTTTACTTTTTGTATTAAAAACTTCAAACTGCAATAATATAGTAAATTTTAATAATTCCCCCTAGATCTGCTCTTGATTTTCATTGATTGCAAGTCATTTTTGATTTCATTCATTTGAATTGCAATTCATTTTTCTAATTCATTTAATTAAATTCAAAATCAATTCAATTCAAATGAATCTGTAAAATGAATTGCAATTCACTTTAAGAAATTCGTTTGAATTGGAAACGTATTGCAATTCATGTTACAAATTCATTTGAATTGGAAAACGAATTGAAATTCATTTCTGTCTTATTCATTTGAATTGACTCAAATTTCATTCAATTCATTAATTTGTGTGAAAAGAATTAATTCAAAATTTGCTAATTCATTAATGAATTAAAATCAAAAATGAATGATTCATTTACAGCTCTGGCTATCGGCCTGACATTAGTGTTAAGTGTAAAACGTAGATATTATTTTGTTCCATTGTAATTTGGACTATATCGACCCCTAACCGCGAAAATAACGTAAGCGCCAAAAATCAAATTTAACAGGAGAGAGCTTTTTGATTTTATTTCATAGAAATTTTGTATGAAATTTGTCGCCTACAATAAAATTGTTTTTGCTTTAAAATCGTAACGGTACCTTTTGTGATCATGACATTTTAGGAGATGATGCAAGTGTTGCCAATAAAGTAATTTATTACAATTATCATGCATTATTATTTTTAAGAAAAGAAAACACCATTAGATTTAATATTCCGTAGTTAAAAACATATTTATTTACAGTTTTATGCCCTTTACCAGCAGTGGTGAATTGAGGTATCCAAGTGGCCGTTTTCTCCTTAGGCGATTTTCTTTTCTCCCTACGAAAAACTGCAGATTAAAGAAATTTGATTTGCTCAATGTCCCATTTGCTTCTATTCTGTCGCAAAGCTATCTGCCAATTATTTTTTTGTCGTACAGATCAGTTTTACATTTGGATTTATGATTTATGACAACAAGTAGTCATTTGAAAACAGGGCTCCCAACTTTCACAGCTATTTTGTGTTTTATCGGTATATTAAGAAACCAAAATCGTCAACGGAAAGTTTATCAGTCTAATAAATGTATGTCTAAATTAAGTAACAGGCAGTTTGTCAAAACATTGAGACAGCGGCCATATCTTTGCCATCCATGTGAAACTTTCTTAATATTCATATCGAGGCATAACCACAAAAAAGCTTAAGCAACAAAAACAAAATTTTACAGGAGAATGTTATTTTATTTTATTTCATATAAATTTTGTATGAAGGTTGTCGCTTGCGATGAAATTGTGTTTGCTATGAAATCGAAGCGGTTCCTTATGTATGTGACCATGACATTTAAGGATATGATGTAAGTGTTGCTAATAAAGTCATTTATTGAAAAAAACAAAACGAAAATTGAAAATGATGTCGCTTTTAAAACCACATAAAGAATATACTACATATTGTTACGAAAGTAACTTTAGTTAATAATTTATTAGTTATCTTGTATTAATTAGTTTTTTTGTATTTGTAAGTTATTTTATTACATACTTTAAATTGTTATTGTGTTAGTTATGCATATTTGTAGTTTAACTCACTGTAGAGAATTTTCTAGTACAAATGTAATATTAAAATTGTTATGCATAATTGTACTTCAGCCCCACTGTGATTTATTGTAAAGCCTTAAAGTAAACTTAAGTTTATTGATGTATAATACCCCAATTTAAATTCAGCCATAGAGTTAACGTACAAAGTTAATAACTATAGATGCATAAGTTTAATTCACCAAATAGACGTCAGGTCTCGAACGTTCTAGAGCCATCTGCACGTTTGGGCTAGACTATAAAACGATTCGCAAGAGATGGCATTTAGTCAGTATCAGTTCAGACTTTGTCAAGTTGATATTGCATCACGAGGAGAAAGTCAGTATTAGAACAAACATTAAAGTGTGTAGATCACAATAGTGAGCTGTGAATAAAAGCTGCAAATTACGATTGTGATAGTAACTTAGTGGAAATAAAGCTTGTGAACTGAAAATGTGATTAAAATGTTGTGTTTATTTTATTTATTAAAGTTGCAATAAAAGAACAAGAGGTTTATCATAAAGAAAATAAACCAAAAACGTTATTGAAGAGTCAGTAACGTAACAATATGTTTTCTGCGTCCTTGCGTAATTCTTAGTCCATTTAGCCAAGTTCGCCTGTTTAAATCACGCTAACTTCTAAACAATTTGGGTATCTATGCAGTTTGGTATTGAACTCCAGCAAAATCGGGTCAGTCGGAAAAGATTTGTGCATCCAAATGTGGAAAAACCTCCCTAAAAACGATAAAAACAAACATAAATTTGAGGTCAATTAATTTCAACAAATTCATTTCATATGTCTAGCAATGCGATAGTATAATTTCTGGTTTAATGAAACTGTGGTAAACCAATCATCGCACGACTAAAACTTCGATGTATCATACTTTATTAAGTAGTGTGCGGTGTTCTTTTTTTTTTTTTGCTTGGAGGTACGCTCTACTGTACATTGTGATCGAAACTTGTAATTCCATGTTTTAAAATAAAACAACGCCGATATCGATACATCGGCAAACCTTAATTATCGCCGATATATTGGCATTTGTTACATCCCTAATATGGATACCAAATGTGACATGTAAATTTACTCTAATTTTATAAATCAGTTTCATATTTTCTTATATGTCATTGTTGTGGTTTCAAGTATTATTGACATATTTTCTCTTTTTGCTACAGAAAAAAAATAAAAATATTTAGATTTTGAAATTGAAATTGAGCCATATCCGGGTATATTTGAATCTTCAATAAACCTCAAAAACCTCATAAGCTGTTCATATTTAAAACAACTAATAAAAATAAGTTCAATTTATGAAAAAAAATATACTTAAGAAAATTCATTTTATACTTAAATAAGTGCATGCTACCATTTAATTTAAAAATAAGTAAAAGTACGATGAGTACATTGTTATTAAAACACTTAAGTCGCTCATTGCTCATTCCATTGTGATCGCAATTACAGAAGCTTAAGATGCAGGTTTTTACCTGTTTTTTTCATATTTCTTTTATTCTAGTTTAATAAAAATTTTGCCGTAATGGTGCTTAGAAAATGCTTAATAAAACAATATTGTTGAAAAATAGAAAAAAAAGAAAAAAAAAACAACAACAACAACAATATCATAAAAGTAACAAAACTGAAGATTAACCCAGACACAGTCTGATTTCAATGTGAAGAACACTTGAGTTTTTTTTCTTTTTCTACCTTTGTTTTATTATTCTATTTCATAAGTACATACATACTAATATTTATTTTTTACATTTGTATTTTATTTTTCACTTATCTAGACTTTACAACAGCTCACTTATATGCAATGAAAATTTCTAACTTGCAAATACTTTTTCGCTATTTGAACTACTTTGGAAAGATTAAATAATAAAATTGTTCAAAAAAGCAGAACTGTAATACATGAGAGACGAGCAACAGCCCATACATACACTGTGCAAAAATATCTCTTGAATCGAAACTGAAAAGAGTTTAAGGATTTAGGTGCTTAATAAAGTGTATCTGTTGTAGGCTGTTTAAGGCGCCCGTACACGACATGTATTTGTCATCTGACATGTCAAATTTTCAAGTCACATGTTATTGTTCATGTCTGTCAAAATTGCTGTTTTACATAAGGTTTATAATATTCGGTCACAAACGTACATGTAATTTGCTTCTGACATTGTCTCTGTTTTTTTTCGCATTGTTATTGCAGAAACCAAAGTAGTTCTCGGTTTCAAAATAGCTTGCTGCCGCCACGAAAATATTTATTTGCGCCGTAAAATAATTTAGCCATCTTAGCATTTTTTTCTTTTATGTTAAAGATAATAATTTAGAATTTTAAAATGAAACGGTTTTTATGTATATATTTACATAAATTATATTCAATGGTGAGATGAGCATACATATCTTAGTATTGTAAAATATTCACCCCTATCGCGAATGTTATGGGAATATGATATATGGGATCAAACCTAAATTCCCATCCCCAACAAATCGGTATCGCAAATATTTTGGGAGTAAAAATTTCTATTGTGAATTATTTGTCAGTGGTTTGTAAACAATAGTCTCTATTGTGAGTAACTTGTCAGTGCTTGTATTGTAAAAGAAAAATATACAAAATAAAATACTAATCAAAATATAATAAAATAAATAATGAATAGTGTTTATCTTAATTTTTTTATGTACACTCCTTCAATAAAAGGAAAAATTAATTTAATTTAGTCATACTTTAGAATACAAATTAAAATTTACATGTTCCCTTCTCGTTCACATCAACACTTGTTGGGAATTTATTTAGTTAAAAAATTCGCGGGAGTAAACATTGGCGATGCCAAATTTTTCAAGTTTGGGAATTCATTCCCAAAAAATTTGTTATGGTAATCATTCACAATACGAAATAAAAAAATATGGGAATATTTTCATGGGAGTAGTTGTTTGCGATAGGGGTGATTAACTTCAGCCGGCTAATGATTCCGTCAATAATTGACGCCGCTGCCAGTTTCTTCCCGGCATAGATTTCTGATGTCAGATGGTTTGTCAGAAGACAATAGAGCACGCTCTAATTGAAATGTTGTCAGATGACTTTGCGTCTGACTTTTACAGAAGCAAAGTTAAAAAGGTAACACACGACATGTTTGTGTTTTGCAGTGGGAAATTTGACATGTCAGATGACAAAAACATGTCGTCTATACGCTCCTTTAGTAGTGCGCTAGTGGTGCCAGCAAATTTGGTTTGTTTTACTACAACGGGTTGAAGGTCTACGTTGCTTTTACCCGCTTATTTAAGGAAGAATTAATTTGTAGAACAGTTTGTCTTCTGTTATCCTTGACTAACTGTGGAGCTTAGGGCCTCCAAAATCCTTGTGCCGGCTGCCGTAGCAGGGGGATTTTGCGCTTGATTATTCCTTGGGGTAGAATATTCTATATTATCGTTTCTTACCACGCATAAAACATCAAAAGTACCGAGTCTATCGGTCCAAAGACGCGTGTTACATTTGTATAGCGAGCCCGAAATCGTACTTTATCGAATTCGGTACTTTCGCGCATGTACTTATGTAATAATCCGAAAAATGTATTTTTACGTGACGAGCTATACGTTCATGGATGTAACGATTCAGGCTGATTGTATGTTTATTTTTCAAACAATTCAAAATCCATATTTTTTCATTAAGAAAGAAAATCGTTAATATCGGAGTCTATAAATTCTAAGAAATCTGTCAGAATAGATGCAAATTAATATATAACATTTTTATTTCCACTATAATTTATAAAAAAACACGTTTCCGTGTCAAAACATGTTTCCTTTGGAAAGAAGTTTTTTTCAGAATACGAGTTCGAGTGTAGCAGGTGAGAATTTAACAAAGCAAAATATTTTGTTTCTTTTTAAGTAAATATCTTACACGATGTGCTTTAACGCCTGTGGTTCTAATTGTAGTCAGTATTTAAACTTATATGAAAGGCATATGAAAACTAAACTAAAAACCAACCGTTTTATTATCAGAAATAGCATGATAATTTTACAGCAGAATACTACGTGTCTATTTTTTAAAAATTAAAAATTTCGAGTTAACACGTTCTTTATGATCAAGTGCGATATGTACATTAGGGTAATAACTTTTTTTGAGTGCAAAATACCATGTAGGGAATGTTGTTCTGATAATAAACAACTATTTGTGAGGTTGATTCGGTGAAAAAAGTTTCCGCACCGAAAGCGATTTCTTAAGCGGCTTGATTTTGTTTTTTTTTTTTAAATTTACGATTTTTTTAATTACTTTACAAACATATGGGCATTTCCGTCAACCGAAAATTTAAAAGTTATTAAAAGCTGATTATTTTACGATATTGAGAAATAAGAACAATTTTGGATTTTTAGTTGAACTGTTAATTTTTAATTTTTGATATTCTTTAATTAGGCTTGAGTTCATCAAATTTAATTTTCATTAAATTATTTTCACTGAGGGAAGGAATTTTACAACTTGGAATTTTTATTAAAATTTATTGATAATTTTTCTTGGCTGAGCTGGGATTTGAACCCGCGATGATCTTTCAATGTTTCAAGAAACACCACTTTCTATCGTCAGAAGATCTTTGTGTTCTAGCCACTGCACCACTGCGGTGCCCATTAGCCAACAGTCAAACATCAATCTTTAACCAGTAGTACTGGTGGTTCGAAATTTGCTGTTATTAATCTAAGGAAGAGTTCAAAGAGATATATGTTATTCGGATTAACGGTAAATTTTTATTTTGTTTTAATCATTATTCAGTTCAATTATTATGGAAAAATCACGTTCGAAATGTCACGTATCGACCCAGATTTTGGCTTAAAAAAAAGAAAATACAGAAGATTTTGGAATCAAATCAAAGACATTTTAATGTTACATTGCTACGTAAAACTCTGAAAGTAGTTTGACTAAAAAATAGTGCCAGGGTTCGCTGAAAATCGCCTTTTTATACATGGCCACAAAAACTACTTCTGTTTTTTTCACGTTCGAACCGCTAATTCTTCTTTTGCCATTCATTATCTTTGACCTAGAATCGCGCCCTCCATAAACTTTAGCATAGATAACTGTGCTTTCTTAGTGCTATAATTTAAGGGTTAAGAAAACGTAAATATATTTTTTGCTTCAAATGTTATTGCATTTTTGATGCGTACGACTGTCACGTTCAACACTTTGGAATTACCCATATATAGGTTTACATATGTATTCTTAAAGTTAAAATGAGCGAAATAAAAAAACAGAAAATGTAAGTTAAAAGCTTGAAGTTCAATGTGCGTATGGTTTTACATAGTGGACGTGTATCCTGCACCACCTTAATAGCACGCTCAGCGCATTTATTGCTGCACTGGTGATCTTTCTTTTAAGACGGGTTTCTTACCCAATGCCATAAGAAACAAAATTTTTAAACTATAACGAAATTTAATAATTTTTTTTTTCTTCTAAAGCGCCCCTAATGAAATGTCATAAAAGCGTTGTTTGAGAATTTTAAGCTAAACTTCTGTTGAAATTGGGTCAACTAAAAAATCAGCATTGTCTTAACAAAAAGCGATTGTTAATAAAACAAACTATGTCAACACAAGTGTTGACCAAAAATTTCACAGTTCTACAGTATTTCACAGTACTGCTGCTCAGCTAGCATTTGGGTGATTATATTTTGTAAAAATCACCTTAATGAGTCTTTTCAGATCAGTTTTCATGATTTAAAACTGATTTATCACTTGAGCGATATAAAAAAAGGGATTCATATATGATTCACTGATATGTTAAAATAATGATTTTTAATTAATTTGAATTTTGTTTTCGCCAAATAAAAAAAAAAAAAAAAAAAAAAATAGAAACTTTCGTGTCAGCCAATCAAATAAAAAGCTTCACTAAAAAGAAGCCCAAAAATGATTGACAATTTATGTACATAAATGTTAGTGCAAATTGTTTCTTCTCTTCTTTGCGAAAAACCGATAACTTTTGTTTGGTTTAAAATAAAGCTGGTTCGAATAATCAAGAGCCATAATGGTGCTGGATTTATCAGAGAAAAATTAAAAAAAATGACAATTACAAAATTATATGAAATATAATCAAAAACTATATAATTTACGATTGAAAAATGAGACGAAAACATTTCAATAATGATTAACAAAAATTAACATTAAAATGATCAAAAAGGAATCAGAAAATTTATCACAAATAATTCTCGTTTTCTAACAACGAAAGTATTATTTATGGTTGAATATACGGGTATTTTGCTCTTGAAGCTGATTCCTTAATTAATAGATTATGATACAAAATTCTTACTGGTTAATATCGACCCCTTTGCGCGAAATTATCGTATGTTACAAAAACAAAATTTTACAGGACAGCCATTTTTCTACTTTTATCTGCTTTCGCTTGCATTATAAAATGAAAATATACATTAAATTTTTGGAGAAACGAAGTGGAATTCGCCTACAATATTTTGTCAGGTGACGTCTCTTTGAATGTAGAACAAGTTTGCATCAAAAACTCAAAAATATTATCGTATATGCCAATTTTTTTGAAATTGAGTGTTTGATGCAATCTTGTTCTACATTCAAAGAGACGTCACCTGACAAAATATTGTAGGCGAATTCCACTTCGTTGCTCCAAAACGCACATATTTTCATTTTGATATTGCAAGCGAAAGTAGAGAAATAACTGTCGTGTAAAATTTGGTTTTTGTAACATACGATAATTTCGCGCAAAGGGGTCGATATATTTTGGAAAAAACTGAGTAGGAATTTTTGTGCCAGGAAGCAAATATTTCCGACAAACAATTTTATTATTTGTTAAACTAAAAAATACGGATCCATAATAATTTTGTCAAAAATAATTTATAGAAGTCTTACAGAAATCCATAAAAATCGGAGTTTTTGTTGTTGTTGTTTTAATGTAAATTCCCAAACGAAATTTGTTTTTATTTGAAGAACAGGCAGTACAAAATGTATTAACAAAGTGACCTCAGTATAACAACAATGAAACAATAGCAAAAACAAGAAACATTTTGTTGCTAGAATTGAGACGGCAAATGTCAAAATGCCTTATTAAAAAAGTAAATAAACAAACAAAAAATAACACCAAACGTCACACACGAAGAAAATCACTGCAAACAGCTGCGCTTGTGAGGTCACTTTATTAGTACTTTCTGGGCAGTACGATAGCGTCTAGTTTAAATTTACCAAATTTTGAATAATCATTTGTGACGCGAAAAATAGAAAGGGACCTAAAGGTTTTGCCATTTTTAAGATTTAAGTACGTGTATCTTTGGTGTACCATCACTGAGCGTGTTGGTATTGGTCTCATTTGAAAGCGACACATCTCAACCTTGTTGGTCAACCTTGAAAACGCGCCTATGTCTTCCCTACCCCTTGTTTCGTGTAGTTGGTTTTTACTGTTCCCTTTACCTTACTGGCCCCTTTCTCCATGCGCTGTCACATTTGGATTTTTTCATGGCAACTTAAATTAGTTTTTTGTTCAATTTTATCCAAATAATAAAAGGGGTCCCAAAATTGACACATTTGGGGCCCTATGCTCCTTATAGGATCTTCGGGAACATAAAATTGACACAAGACTTGAATAAATTAAAAAATACTTTTGAGTTCTTTATTTATTGGATTGTTATTAATGAAAGCATATGAACGCACTTTTTTGTCGAGATTTTCCATGTCCACTTTGTACAATTTTTGTTCATGCCGCCGCATTTAATTTCCTACTCTCATTTAGGGTGTTTTGTGGCTTCTGACTTTTAATAACTTTATAAAAGAAATTTCATGGTGTTAAAACTCACAAACTATCGTTACAATAATGATAACAGAAATGAAAAAATGTTAATAGAGGCAGGCGTTTTTAAAAAAATACTTTGCTTTTGGTTGTTGAGAGTAAAAAAAAAAAAAAAATATATTTAAATTGCATTTTGTTTTGTGTATTTAGAAAAAAAATCTTTCAAAGTTTAGTTGACATTTTCTTTTTAAAAAGACATTTAAAAGTAAATATACAGTAAACGATAATTGTTTTTCTTTCAAATAAACTATGAGGAATTCCATAATAAAACGATATAATTCTACATAAACAATTATTTTGAAAAAACTCAATATATTTATTTATACCAATACCTCAAGAGCCGACAGAGTATTTTGGGTTTGTGCTGATGTGTGTAACACTAAAAAATACCACCCTTTAGTATACCGATCGACTCATAATCACTTTCTGAGTCAATCTAACGATGATCGTCCGTGCGGCTGGCTAGTTTTCTGTCCATGGAAACCTTGTGCGATAAGTACAGGTCATATTTTTGGAGATCATTTGCTGAAATTTTGAACAAAGGTTATAATTGTCGCAGGTACCAGGCCTGTTGAAAATGGTCCCATAAAAGTTTATTTACGGAATGGAGTCTTTGTGTCAATGAGCCATCTTTTTATTGGTATTTAGATTAAATTTGGTCCACACTTATTTTATTGCAATCTTAATTATCCTACAAAATTGTATTGGAATCGGTCCGTATGTGACCGTAGCTCCCTAAATACCATTCCCAAAAATTTTTATTAATAGCATTTTTAATTCTAAATTCAAAAATAAATATTTTTAGTCATTTTCCTATATTTGTATGGACTTTCTCGTATTTAACCACAAATGTAGTTTCCCATCATATTTTCGTTATGCTACACTAGGTAACGCACAAAAGTAAACGTAAATAAAACATATAAAATAATTTTTTCATGATATTTCTTTTTATACCCTCCACCACAATTAGTTGTGAAGAGGGTATATTCAGTTTGTCATTCCGTGTGAAACTTTTTTACTATTCATCTCAGACCCTATAAAGTATATATATTCTGGGTCCTTGAGTAATTTTAAGTCGATTTAGCCATGTCCGTCTGTCTGTCCGTCTGTCCGTCTGTTGAAAACACGCTCACTTTCGAAAAACTCAAAAGAAATCAACAAACTTGGTGTCAAATTGCTTGTAGTTATCCTAAGCAGTTTGGGATTGAAATTCAGCAAAATCGGTTCAATAGGATCTGAGCTATGAATCAAAATGTGGAACCACCACCTAAAAAAAATTGATAATTTTGTTACAAAAACTAACATAAATGGTGGAAAAATGCACAGAATGATATAAGATTTCGCAACAATTCGTTTTATTCAACTGGAAATCACGCTGTGAAATTTCGTGAAGATCCGTCAATAATTTACCCTAGGCCCCATATAAGCCCTACTCCCGGAAAACAGTATATTAAGCCTAAAACCCTAACTAACAATGCTATCATTACAAATTTTGGCAAGTCACAGTTACATAGGACTAGAAATTAAACTGTTAAGTTTCGTGAAGATCGGTCCATAATTTACCATAGGCCCCATGTAAAACCTACTTCCGGAAAACAACTAAGTACGCCTAAAAACGTAAAAAATAATGCTATCATAACAAAATTTGGTACATCAAAGTTTTATTGGACAAGAAATAAAATTGTGTTATTTCGTGAAGATCGGTCCATAACTTACCCTGGGCCCCATATAAACCTTACTCCCGGAAAACAGTTTAGTACGCCTAAATCCGTAAAAAATAATGCTATCATAACAAAATTTGGTACATCAAAGTTTTAAAGAACTGGGAAAAAGACTGTGAAATTTCGTGAAGATCGGTCCATAATTTACCCTAGGCCCCATATAAACCCTGCTACCGGAAAACAGTTTAGTCGCCTAAATCCATAATTAATAACAAATCGTCACAGTTAAAGATAATAATAACATCATACAGATATTACTCTTTAAACTTTCGAACTGTCGGTGGAGGGTATCAAAGATTCGGCACAGCCGAATATAGCACTCTAACTTGTTTATTATAAGTTTGAACGTTGACATTATGTGTGAAACACTATATCATTTAAATGACCACCACGCAAAAAAAAATTATTTAATGTTTTTTATATACGTTTTCTTTTGAAACCGCAAAATGGATAACCCGTTATAAGTGCTGCCAACTGCTGATCGCAAATTCGACAAAAATCTTCAAAACTTTCTTTTCGACATAAAACAGACAAAAACAAACTTTAAAAAATAGGAATTGGGTTTTAGGTGTTTTTCGGTGTCTATCAATAGAATTTATGCAACAGAAACCCAAGAATTTTTATTTTTTTTTTGTTGACCGGTGTTATTAGTCAGTTTTCGTTGACAATTATTGGTAACATAAACCGTCAAATTTGGTTGTCAATTGAAAAAAAGAAGCAAAACGAAAATAATGCGAATATGAAAATCCCGCGTTTAAAAGACACGAAACGTTAACAAAATCTTCTCTGCAATGTCGGCCTTTTCTCCTTTATGGTATAACAATCACCAGTTTCGCTAATTAAAACTTTTCTGCATAGCCGGCATTCGCAAAGAGGGTTGCAATCGACCAAAACGAAGATTAATTCAGGGAAACCTTCGGATGATGTAGTGTTTATTTTTTCCCTCAATATTTATGTCAAAACTTGATGAACAAAACAAAATTTTAGTATATTTTAATGGATTTTCGTTTTACGAACTTCATAAAGCTGGCTGGTTGTCTGTCCATGCAACCTTGTGCTCAAAGGAAATTTCGGCCTAAGAAAAACAGAAGCTGCTGGATTTTTTATAGCAGTGGAGGTTAGAGAGCTCCGGCTTCTAAACAAGGGGCGAGTGTTTATTGCTTGTCGGATTATACACTCAGAATATCTACCTTGGTGGGAAGTATCCGTGGCCATACGAGGGTGGTTGTCACCCAGTGGTTAAAATCCACCTTAAGATTAGGCGAATGGTAAATGCTAACTTAAATCTTTTTCCATACTTCCAGCCGAATGGTATTGTATTCGGTTTGTTTGGCATAAACTGTATGAAAATGAGAAGTTTTGACATAATAAATGCTTTCTGCTCTAATTTAAATTAAGATGTTACATCATATAAAAATGGTACAGTTGTACCTTTTTCGTAGTTTAGGTTTCATATATTTTCAAAAGAAAAAAAAATTAATAATAAAAATTGAAATTTTGTTATGGAACTCCTCATGTATGTTTATTTATTTAAAGGTATTTTGTTGAACTTTTTCACGCTTAAGGGTTTTAAATTTCATATATTTATAAAGTTATTGAAGTTAAAAAAAAGTATAAATATCGTTAAGTTAAAGTCACGTTTGGAAATAATTTACAGTAAATTTAAAAAAAAAACGTAATTTTGTCATAAAATCGTAAATATTTGAGAAAAAAAATAAATTTAAAAAATGTAATATTGTATAAAAAAAAAAAATTTTTTTGCTAATAAACAAACAAATTTTATAGTAGATACAATAATAATAAATTGTTTAAAAGTAAGATCTAATAATAACAATAACCTTAACAGATACACTTGAAGAATTTAATGTAAAAACCAGCGTTTAAAAAAACGCAGTCAATGTAGAAAAACTGCCATTTCTGCTACTGCACTCAAAGAAAAATGCTTCATATATTTAATGAATCATTTTCATAAAAAATTTCCCTTGGGTAAATGAAAATTTTCATTGTCTAAATGGAATTTCATAGTTATAATGAAGTATTTTCGTTAAAATCGCTTAATTGGATTTCGTAATTACGTTAAAAATTTTCATTGGGTATATGAAAACTTAAGTTTGTCCAAGTTAAAAAAAATTTTTTAATTAGGAACATAAAAAAACAATATACAAACATAACTATATTCATAAATTAATACAAAATTATAGTTTCCTTAAAAAAATGTTAATTTGTTAATCAAAAAATGTAAGATTTAATTATTTCATACATCTAATGTAATATGCCATTAAATTTATGAAATCAAAAATTTTTTTATAAAAGCAACATATTTCAATAATGCTTTCATAAACTTAAATTTTCATTATGACAATAGAAATGAACCAAAAACTTTCAATCGACGTTGTTATTGTTGTTATGGACGATTTAATCTCATATTTACGCTCTTAATTGAGTAAAAAATCCAAAAACTACACTGCCCGGTAGGCTAGCTGGTACTGAGCTAGTCTATCAGCACCGAGGTTGCGCGATCGATTCCCGCCAGAGACAGAAAAAAATAAAATAAAAAATAAAATAAAAATAAAATTAAAAAAAATTTTTTTTTTTACTTTATCGAAAGTATTCATCCAATGAATAATATTCATAGATCTAATGTAATGTTTCATTAAATACATTTTAATGAAACAGGTTTCATTGATCCAACGAAGCGCTGCATAGGTTCCTTTTTAATGCAATTTTTCATGGGATTAATGTCAAAATTCATTGGTATTGCGAAGAAAATTCTTTCAGTGTGCTTCATTGTTTAAAAGAAAAACTGTTTATTTCTGATTCATTAAATGTAAACAGTCGCCGTCAAACCAACTCAAAAAGCGAAAAGTTGTACACGAATTTTCGTTTTTTGTTCAACAGTTTTTGGTTTCGACTGCAGTTTTTTAAAACCTGGCAAAAACCAGCTAGAGTGCTATTTTCGACTGAGCCGAATCTTCCAGACGGACAAAGACTTAGAATATATAATATATCGTCACCTAACACGCAAAAGGTCCTATCTAACATATTGAAAATATTACAGGAGAAGAAAAAACTATTTATGTAACATGATAAATTGCAATAATCTGTTTATAATTCATTTTCCTTCTATTTTTCTTGTGAAACCTACCAGTTGTTTTGACAATTAACAATGTTGCATATAATACAAACTCTTAGTTAGTTTTTTTTTTAGCGTATATCATACAATATTTTGTAGATAGGGCTGTTTGTTTTTTGTCGATAAAATAAATAAACATTTTTTGTGGACATTTGTGTTGATGATGATCAGATTTAATGTCAGAGTTGATCTTTAATTTTTTGTTTGTAAGGGCCTTTTGCGTTTTAGGTGACGATATAATACTCTATGGAGTCTTAGATGCATTTAAAAAAGTTTTATACGGAATCACGAACTTAGTAAACCCTTATTCACCACTAGGGGTGATGGAGGGTATACAAAGGTTTCATGTTCGTTAGATACAATTTCAAAACAATAGCGAAGTTCTGTGATCTCGCGAAAGAGCAAATGCAAAAAATCGCAACTCTTTTGATAAATCAAACAACAAAATACACAGAGTTTCAGTCAGATTGATAAAAAAAGCTACATTCTTTTGCCTTTGTTCTTTCGCGCGATCATTTGCATAAAAAACTGAACACCGCTTATGTGTTTGAGCTACAAGTTGTAGTACATAGTTGTTTTGTCTACATTACTTATATTTTATTAGCAGAGCTAATTTTATAGCTTTTATAAATTATGTGTGTTTTTATACCCACACCACAATAGTGGAGAGGGTATTATGCATTTGTGCTGATGTGTGTAACGCCTTAAAATGTTGGTCCTAGACCCACCTTAAAGTATACCGATCGACTCAGAATCACTTTCTGAGTCGAACTAACGATGTCCGTCCGGCTGGCTGGCAGGCTGGCTGTCCATGTAACCTTGTGCGCAAAGTACAGGTCGCAATTTTGGAGATAATTTGATAAAATTTGGGACATAGGTTCTTATTGGCATAAGGACTAAGCCTATTGAAAATGGGCCAAATCGTAGGACCACGAGGGAAGATAGGAGGAAATTTCTTCCTCTTAGAAACTATCAAACCGATTTTAATGAAATTTAAAATATAGATAGAACCATATCTTTATGGACACAAAAGGGATGCAGTTTTTAAAAAATAGGACCACGAGGGCAGATAGGGTTAATTTCTGCCTCTCAAACCGATTTTAATGATATTCAAAACGGAGATAGATCCATGTCTATATGGACACATAAGCTATACAGTTTTTCAAAAATAGCACCACAAGGGGAGGTAGGGGCCAATTTCTGCATCTCACAAACTTTTAAACCGATTTTAATGACTTTTATAAACATAGATAAATCCATATTTATATGGACATGTAAGCATGATGTGTTTTTTAATACTGTGGTGTAGGGTATCATATGGTCGGGCTTGACCGACTATACTTTCTTACTTGTTATTTATAAAGCGCTACTAGCAAGAGCGCATCTAAAGGAGAGCTCATAGCCCTGAACTAAAGGCTGTATCCACCCTTGGCTACTGGGATGTTCTGTATTTAAATTACTTTTACTTTTAGCTTCAAGTTTAAGATTTATCGTTTTCTTTTTATAGACAGCTTTTAATTTTGTTTGAAATAAAACCGGTCCATATTTGTAAATTATTTGCAAATAAGAAAATTGTTAATACAATTTATATTAACTCATTGCTGTTATTTAGTTTAATGTCTAAAACTCAAGTGTTTTGCTAAAAAATCGCAATAAAAACGATACTTGACATTTTTGAATGTTCATTGAATGAAAATTTATGGTTATTTCGAAAGCTGAAGATGGAGTTGACCAAAAGTGATATTTAACAGCTACAAAAATATTTTTATTAGACATTAAGGAAAATAAAACTTGAAATTGTTTATGAAATCGATCTTTTGTCTTTAGTCCGAGCACTGGTAATATAAAAATTTTAATTAAAAAATTTATAGCAGCTCGAGAACGTTATAATTTTCGCAACAATTGTCAGATTGTTTAAAGATTTTTTTTTATTAAATATCATATATATTTTTTTAATTTATGTATAACTTTTTGATACGAAATTATTTTTATCGCTTATTTGCACACAGGTTATAAGCATTTATGCATCCAAACTTGTGCAATTACAGTTTGCTATTTAAAATAGCCGAATTGGTATCGTGTGCAAGCATTTGCTTATATGCATATTCCGCAATTTCGCATCACAATTTAATACAATTTTAATAAATTTCATTAAATTGCATCAAAACTTCATTATGATTAAACTTTTAATGTACGCGTTTATGTACTTTCGATGCAAGTAAAATAGATTTTTTTCATGATTCTGGTGAAATTAAACGATTTTTTTATAAGCACAGTATATGCATATAAGCGCGTTTTTATAATTGCATTTCTCGTTTAAATTCACCAAAAATGTGCATATTATGAAATGCTAGCAAATCGTCAATATGACAATTTACAAACATGTTAATTAGGAAAATTGTAAACTATTTTTTTTAAATTACTTAATAATCAGGGGTCTAATTACCGCATTCGATATCGAGTAAACTATCGATTTTTTTTGCATACGATAGACACTGACGTATCGAATGAAAACTAGAGAGATGTAATGTCTTTTCATTTCATTCGATATCGAGAGTCATAATACCAAAATAAAAAAATTTCGATCAATTTTGCTCGATATCGTATGCGGTAATTAGACCCCAGGTTTGTCACAGATTTTGTACCAAAGTGAAAATTCTGGTTTTCTTTGGTTTTTATTTTTAATAAATTTAAAAGGAAATGTTTTGCGTTTTTAGTTTTCAAGAGAAGGTAAAAACGATTTTAATTGCACCTTCGCACGAATTTGGTTGCTGTGAAATACCTGAATTTTTGTTATTTTGTTTCCTGTGAATAATGGAAAATCGCAAGTCATGACTGCAGCTTAGAATTTTTTTAGTTTTCCTTAAAGTTGGGTGCGTACAACCGATCATGACTGACAGTTTTGCTCAAATTTTCGCTTGCTCGATAGTGTGGCCGCGTCAAACACAAACTATATTCTGGTTGACTATGGCCCGTTTTCACAGCTTACCGATAGCTAAAAGTAGACTTGAAATGCCCTGATAAAAAGTGTTCCATTATTAAAACTTTACATTAACCTAAAGTAAGCGATAAAGTTAATTAAGGTTCATCCTACCTGGTAGGTTAAAGCAAAGTTGCAATAGTGGGACAGTTGTATACGGCCGATACAATCCTACCTTTAGCTATCGGTAAGTTGTGAAAACGGGCCTATGACTAATAAAATTTTTGTCTGTCACTCAAACTCGATAGTGTGCACCCCACTTTATACTTAAGAATACAATAGTGGTATTCACACCGAACTTGTTAATTTGTTACTCGGTAGTTTGCTAATTTGTTAAAGTTACCAACTGTGAACGACCCCTTTTTTAAAACCTTTTTAGTCTGGTAACTTTCGTAGTAAAACAGCTGAAAAATCATTTATTTAACATACTTACTCTCAATGTACACGAAAATTGCCAAAACTCAAATATTTTTTTAAGAAATGTATCACAAATGACTTTTTTATTATATTTATTTAGAAACTGCAACAGCTGATTGTGAGTTACCAACTAACAAATATTTTATCAGAATGCCGTGTCGTTAATTTGTTAAATGTTAGTCCGGTAGCGCGTTAAATATACAAAAACAAAATGCGTGTAAAAAAGTAAAGATTAACGACTTACAAACTAACAAGCTCGGTGTGAATACCACTAATAAATTTCCCAGTAAATTTATGTTCTCCAAACAAAACGTGCTCAAATTAAAGACTTTGAAACTCAAAATGTTTATACAAATGCGAGTTCATAATGTTTGTCTTATTGTTCGATAGAATCTTTTTATCTTAACACAATGAAAAAGGAATTCCAAGCAAATGGTGGGCAACTAAAAGCACGATTATTTCTCAAAATAAAATCTTTTAATTTTTATCACGATTTTTTTTAAAGCTTTTACGATGCGATAAGAGTTTGTCAAAGATGTTAAGTATTTAAAAAAAGTTCAAACGAACGGCATCTGGGGCACTCTAATGTCAAAACATATTCGAAACAGTACAACTGATTTAGATTGTTTTTTGTTTTTCATTTATTGTCCATCATTTTGTAATTTATCGCTGCTGGGCAGTCCCTTATCATAACCATTGAATGTAAAAATTGAGTTTTATGAATTATTGTTAAACTTATTTCTGTTGTATTTTATTAAATACAATTTCCACCTCAGGAAACACCAACTTGAAATACTGCTATTTGTGCGTGATATGACAAAGGTAACTAAATAATAATAAATTACAAGAATATTTAAACCAAATAAAGTTTTTTACATAAAAAAAAGAAAACAAAACTCCTACTAATTACCTGTCATTTTTGGAGGTTTAATAAGGAATTACTAAATAAATAACACGGTATTCCAAAATAATATTTGATTTAAGACAATTTTCTTAAATTAGCTCTATATTTTTTTTATCCGCTATAGTCACCTGACGTCAAAAATCATCATTATTTCAAATTCTATGATAAGCAGGGCTGCCAGAAAAATCTGTGAAAAAATCTTCAGTTTTCTGAGAAAAAATAAAAACATCGGCTTTCTCGTATTGAATAATCGTAAAAAAAAAAAAAAAAAAATCGGATTACTTAAAATTTAGTTTTTAAAAAACAAATAAAAAAAAGTTTTAAATTTACGAAAATTAAAAAAAAAAAAAATTTTTCGAAGGATTGATAAAATAGCTATCTAAGCTACTTACGACAAAATTTGCTAACACAAATAGGTAAAAGTTACATGGATGTAAAAATGTCCCCACTCACTCTTACACTTTTTGACTTATCCAAATCGTAAGACATTGATTTCAAAAGTTGGATCTCTTGACAGGAAATCCCCCATATACATATAGTCCGAAATAGTTATCCTTTAAAACTCATTTAGTTCAATAAGCTAAAAAAAAAAGTTAAAGTTCACGTTAGTGAACCAATACACTAAACCTGTGTAAAGTGTATGGCTTAGAGTACTGTGCCCATGTTCTGTATCCCTCGCGTCGAGAAAGTTTTCGATTGAAATGTGTGAAATGAAACAAAAATGCCATAAATTGAAACAAAAAGCTGTTTTTCTCACTGAACTGTGTCTGTAACTTTTGTTGGCGAGTTCAAGCTGTCACGTAAGGAAATTACTCGCCAATTTACAGAAAAAGTGTGTCTGTAACATTTTGGTGAGAAAAGTTCCCGCTTTGAACTGTCAAATAAACTCACGAATAAAAATGGGGCGAGAAAAAATTTTAACACTAAAAAACAACTAAAAATGCAAAATGCAAAGAATAATAATAATTACATTTTGTTCCTAGCACATTTTTCATTGTTTTATTATTTTGCTTTTAAAATTTTTATAAAATATACGAATGTCTTCAAAGCTCGTTTGCAAATAACAAACATCCAAGTCGCTCTTTACACAATTTGGTAAAGCCGACGGTTGTATTTTTAATTTTAGTAAATTTTGGTAGCCGTCAACGATATGTGTTACGCGCGTTCTGAACGTCTGCAATGTCACATCGGCTTCGAGTGCAATATTATGACATTTATAAATATAACGATGTAATCTCTTTTGATAGTTTTCGACATGAGTTACAGACACATATTTTTCTCACTTTTCGAGAAACGATGGAACATTTTGTTTCACATCTTTTCGATGCAAGAAGTTCTCACTAAAGTTGCAGAACATGGGTACTGGTTAACTAACTTGAACTTTTTTGCAGAAGGCATTATAAAAACATATAAAAACATTTTAAATTAAATTTTTTTGGACACTGAATAAAATCGTCACTTTTTAGAAAAAAATCAGCACTTTGCTAATTTCGGAACAAAAAATCGTCAAAATGACGATAAATCTGGGAGCCCTGTAGCGCGATTCATTAACTTTTATAACGATAATCGTATCGATTAAATAAATATGACGAAATTTTTGTCGAATAAGGTATTCAGTAACATTTTTAACGATATTTGCTGTCTTTTAAAATCAGCTGTTACTTTAAGCAATTTGTTTGTCGTTATTTTAGCGACAATAATTTAGGTTGTGTTTATTTAATCGATAAAATGTATTTTATGTTTAAAATAGCTTACATACATACAAAGATATATTCATATGTATATGTATGAACAAACCCAGTTGGCCAGATTGCCGTTGACGACATCGTCGTCAATGATGTATGCACGACTGGTCCCCCGTTGTTTAGGTTTTCTAGAAGACAATTTACAGGAAATCGTCGTGCACGACAGTTTGAGCGACGTTGTCTTGTAAGTTGTCTTCTAAATCAGCACAAATGCATAATACCCTCTCCACTATTGGGGTGTGGGTATAAAAATTATTAAAAAATATATTTCAGTTGTATTTTTTATTTCTATAATTCTTATTTTTCTTTTTTAAAAATATATGTTATATATATAATACCATTTGAAAATCTATATATATAAAATAGGATGTGTGTATGAATGCATGTATGTTTCATTCTTATATGTCCATATAAGTACGGATTTATCTATGTTTATAAAAGTCATTTAAATTGGTTTAAAAGTTTGTAAGAGGCAGAAATTGCCCCCTACCTCCCCTTGTGATCCTATTTTTGGAAAACTGTATAGCTTATGTGTCCATTTAGATATGGATCTATCTATGTTTTGAATTTCATTAAAATCGGTTTGAGAGGCAGAAATTGGCCCTATCTCCCCTCGTGATCCTATTTTTTAAAAAATGCATCCCTTTTGTGTCCATAAAGATATGTTTTAAATTTCATTAAAATCGGTTTGATAGTTTCTGTGAGGAAGAAATTTCCCCCTATCTTTCCTCGTGGTCCTACGATTTGGCCCATTTTCAATAGACTTTGTCCTTGTGCCAATAAGAACCTATGTCCCAAATTTGATCAAATTATCTCCAAAATTGCGACCTGTACTTTGTACACAAGGTTACATGCACATCCAGCCAGCCAGTCGGACGGACATCGTTAGTTCGACTCAGAAAGTGATTCTGAGTCGATCGGTATACTTTAAGGTCTAGGACCAATATTTTAAGGCGTTACACACGTCAGCACAAATGCATAATACCCTCTCCACTATTGGGGTGTGGGTATACAAATTATTAAAAAATATATTTCAGTTGTATTGTATTTTTATTTGTATAATTCTTATTTTTCTTTTTTAAAAATATATGTTATATATATAATACCTTTTGAAAATCTATATATATAAGATCCCAGTTGGCCAGATTGCCGTTGACGACATCGTCGTCAATGATGTATGAACGACTTGTCCCCCGTTGTTTAGGTTTTCTACAAGACAATTTACAGGAAACCGTCGTGCACGACAGTTTGAGCGACGTTGTCTTGTAAGTTGTCTTCTATTTAGCTTTATGTGGGACAGTATGAGCGACTTTGTCTTATAAGTTGTCGCCTATTAAACTCTATGTGGGACAGTATGAGCGACACTGTCTTATATGTAAGTTGTCTTGTACAAAAGCTACTGACGACAAAGTTTTCTTGAATGCTATTCAATCACTTGCTTGGTTTTCTTCAAATTCTCACATTCTTTTTTTTTTTAATTGTTGATTTAAATACCTACAAAAAATTTACAAATTAGTTCTAAACAATAAAATAAAAAATGATGATGAAATTATCCGCGAGCGGGAAAATGGATTACATGGAGTTGCGTATAGGAGTTGAATATAAAACATATAACAGAAATTAAAATTTAAACTATACTAAAAAACTGTCTGAATTAGATAACCATATAATAATTTTTGTCGTGGACGTGAAAATAGACGACATTGTCATGCAGGTAGTCGGTAATGATAAAGTAGGCGACATTGTCTTTCTTTGTGTCGTGCACGATTTTCGCGACACTTGTTCGAAAATGTCGTTGACGATTTGTTCGCGCTGTCCCTCACATGTCGTGCAGAAATTAACATTGTCGTGCATCCGTCTTCGAGGATGTCTTAAAGACGGGGCCAACTGGGAAAACAAAATTCTAAATTTAAAATTTACAAAAAAAGCATATTAGGAACAAAAAGAAAATTCTAAACGTAAAATTCACAAAAAAAAAAAAAAAAAAAAAATAGAAACCACAAATTAATTAACCCTGCGTCTTACTTATGAGACTGGCCAGACCTTTTTCAATGCATTTTGAATGCAAAAACATGTGTAACGCAGGGGGCTAAGAACAATTTCATTTGTTTATTCTCTTTTGTGCTTTTCTTTTTTTTTTAACATTTTTAAGACAGAGATGCACTATCGCTACTGCAAGCGAATATATTTGTCGACAAATATAACGATTGTCGGTTCGTTAAAAGTTACTGAATCGTTCCACTGATGGTAAGGTTTAATTTAAAAACAATTTTTTTCTAAAATTTTAGATTTTTAAAAACGATTTTGTTATGCACTCCGTCAAAAAAATTTTAAATTACACCAGATATCATACAGGCATGTTCTGAAAAGCACAAAATTTCAAATCACATGTGATTTTAAAATAACAAATGTGATTTAAGGGTGTTATTGAAACTACAAAAGTTTTAACTTGGTTTAAAATGGTGGAAAAAGGTAAGCAAGAAATCTTTGATCGGCGACCACTTAACCGACCAGTATAAAATCAAAATTTAAAAAAAAAGTGTTTTTTCAGAACACCTTTTTTGTGATTTCAAATCACTTCCACAAAAAGTGATTTTCAGAACATGTCTTTATATCATTTTTTGATTTAGCCATTAGTTTTGGAGTTATTGAGGCACAAGTGGAAAAAAGTTTCATTTATATTTATTTAAGTTTTTTATCGACCTTTTCCTTATTTTATTATTGATTTGTTTAGAAAATTCTAAATCGGGCTTATTAAGGTCATGTATTCTATGCAAATAAAAGATTATTTCATAATTTATTTTTCCGACGTTTCGTTGGAGATTCCCAGTTTGTTATAAAAAAAAACTCATTAAAAATTGAAATCAACAAATACTTCCCAGGTTTAGTACTTAATCCTAAAGCTGTATCTTTAAGAAATAAAATAAATGTTGTTGTTTTTTTGTTTGGCTTAAGGTCATATAAAAATTATAAATAAAAAACCCATTTATCCATTTATAATTTTTATATGACCTTAAGCCAAACAAAAAAACAACAACATAGATAATCGAAACAGGTCAACAATTAATATTGAACATAAAATAAATTTTATTATATTTTTTTTTTATTATTTTATTTATTTATTATTATACTTGTTTAGTTGGCAATTAAGAAACATTTTGTTTACTTGAAAAATCTTCAATTACAGAGTGTTAAATCCATTTACGACCTTTGTGAGCATTAATTACGTCGTTTTTAGTGATAAATTCCATGTAGATATCTCAATAATTTAGACAAAATGGAATTTGGGAATTTTAAAAACCAAGTATTTAACTAAAAAGCCTTTAACAACTGTTTATAAATATTCGGATGTGTTGTAGAATCCAGCAGCATTTTTGGTGCTCTGCAATTCTCATACACATGTTGTTCTCTGTAGCCCATTTCTGTATTTCTCACATCGTAAAACTTTTCGCATGAAGCGTGTGAATTGCAACAAAAATAGTGTGAAATTAAAGAATAAATGGTTTTTCTCACACACAAGAACTGTCAAAATAAGTCAATAAGAAATTGGTGCGAGAAAAACAAAATGTAGATATTTTAAATTTAAAATATGTTTATAAACTATTTTTTTTAAATAAATAAAAAATAAAAGGAATTTAAATGATGAATGCATAATTTATATGATGAAAATAAACAAAACACAATTGTTATATATAATTTTAATTATTATCGACCTTTTTCAAATTTTATTGTTATGTTTTTAGAAAACTCTAAACGGGCTTATTAAGGTCTTGCGAATATGAAAATAAAAAGATTATAACATAATTTTTTCTTCCGACGTTTCGTTGGAGATTCCCAACATCTTCAGGGAGATATTTTTATTGATCTGATAACCATAAACAATAGAAAAACAATAATCTATTACTATTAAAAAATTTTTAATGTTAAATTATAAAATTTTGTCAAACTATACCACAGATGGTAAATTATTAAACTAAAATATTGCAATTGTATATATTGCATTGTTGTTATTTTTGTCCTCTTTTGTATTCAGTGCCCTAGTAGCTTTTTCCTGTATTTGCAAACTTTCAAGAGTGTATCGTTTATTTGTTCTTTTTTCCTTGTCTAATATTTTGATGTTTGTCAGATCGGGTACATGTTATATTTTGTTATTTAAATTTTTTTTTAAGCCTTTCCTTGTTTTGGTTTTATTCAGTGCTGCCAGATAAATTTATGTAAAAATCGTCAAATCCATGAAAAAAAATAAAGTCGTCTTTATTGTTTAAAATACTTAAAATTAATTTTAAACAAATTTTGTTCGTTTTTTTTTTTAAAACATAATAAAACAAAAGCTTAGCTAATGTTCATGCCCAGCTAGCATTTTGTATCATAATCTAATCATTTAGGGATCAGCCTCACGAGCAAAATACCCGTATATGAGCTCAGTTTTCAATCATAAATGATACTCTCGTTGTGAGAAAATGGTACCCTACAGATGAATCACCTGAAAGAATCATATCGCAGCGGTAACTAGAATGAGTAAAGAGGCCTAATAGAAGGCCTTATTTAGCAGTCCCAAGCAGTCAGAAGCCCTTCTCGCCGCATTCCATACTTATTTATTTTTTACACAGATTGTCATTGGGCGCAAGGCCTTCCACACTTCCTTTAAAAACAACTTCGATCCCTTCCCAAAGAAGGGAGTAAGAAAGGTCACTAAAAAAAAAAAGTAAATAAAACTGAACACCTTCCTTTCTCCCTTCTCAAAGAAGGGAGTAGCGAATATGTACTGAATATTTCAGAAGGTCTTGTAAAAAGAAATTTATACCTTCTAGAAGGCATACTTCTGAAGGCAGGATATCATACGAAGCGAATCTTTTAGAAAGGAGTATAGAGGCTTTTAAAAAGGCCTGCCACTTGCGGTCCTTTCAATATTTACCGCTGGGATGTGATAAAAATTTTATCCTTTTAATGTTAGTTTTTATAATCATTTTATTCAATCCGATAAGCTTTAGTTAGCGAAGCCGGTGTTTTTTTTCATTCAGATTTTTTCGGGGATTTCATATAAAATAATCTCCAAACTAAAAAAAAAATAATGAAATAACCCCCAAAATCGTTGTTGTTGTTCTCTGTACAAACTTTTGGGGTTTTTTTTTTATTCAAGGCGGCATGAAATAACCCCCCAAAATATAACCCCCAAAAAAATAATGAAATAGCCCCCCAAATCGTGGGGCCTTATTTCATATGCAATAAAGCCCCAATTTTAAAAATGAAATTAGCCCCCAACGAAATGAAATAACGCCCCAAACATATATGAAATAATTCCCTACTTTTCATATTTATTTCATATTTCATATGAAATAAAACCCCAATTTCTGAAATGAAATAAGAGCCCAATATTTGTAATACAATTTATTAAACAGTTTTGCTATTAAGAATACCAAACACAAGCTTCGCCAACTAAGGCTTTTCTGCATAGCCCGCCCTCGGCCTGGCGCAATGACTTTTTCCTCTATGGTATACCGAACACCGGCTTCGCTAACTAAAGCTTCTCTGCATAGCGCCAGGATTTTCTCCTCTATAGTATAAAAATCAGGGACCGCAAATAACAGTTATATTGGAATTTTAAAACAAAAAAAGCACATAGAAGTAAATGTCGAAAAACTTATTCAAGTATACCATATTGTTCCTTATGCACTTGTCAATGATAAAATATATTGATTTTTATAATTTTGATTTTTATATAAAAATCCAAAAAAAACAGTTATTTTTTGATTTTTATTTTTTTGAGCAAAAATAACAGTTATTTTTTGATTTTTATTTTTTCGAGCAAAAATAAAAGTTATTCTCTAAATAAATGTACGTGATTTAATAATTTAGTTGACTTGAAATTTTTATTTTAGTGTTTAATTATCATTGGAATTCCTTATGCACATTAAAATAATTATTAAAGTCATCTAAATTATTAAAATACGTAAATTTATTAAAAGAATAACTTTTATTTTTGCTCGAAAAAATAAAAATCTAAAAATAACTGTTAAATTTGTTCAAAAAAATAAAAATCAAAAAATAACTGTTAGTTTTGATCGAAAAAATAAAAATCAAAAAATAACTGTTATTTTTGTTCAAAAAAATAAAAATCAAAAAATAACTGTTATTTTTGCTCAAAAAAATAAAAATCAAAAAATAACTGTTTTCATCTGACTTTTATGAAAAAAGGCATAACTGTTACGGTCCCTGATAAAAATACCGACTCGACCCGCCTACGCAGGGAAGCTGTAGTTAGCGAAGCCGGTGTTTGGTATACCATAGAGGAAAAAGTCATTGCGCCCGGCCGAAGGCCGGTTATGCAGGGTAGCTTTATTTATCGAAGCCGGTGTTCTGTATACCAAAGTGGATAAATCCTTGCGCCCAAAAACGTTTTCATTATAAATTTGAAAATGAAAAAATCCCCCAAAAATATATTGGGGCTTTATTTCATAATGATTTTTTGGGGGATAATTTCATATGAAATAATACCCCAATTAAAAAAATGAAATAACACCCCAAACAAAATGAAATAACGCCCCAAAAATCGTTTTTTTTGTTCTCTGTACAAACTTTTGGGGGGTTATTTCATTATTTTTTTGGGGGGCTATATTTTGGGGGGTTATTTCATGCTGCCTTTATTCATGCCACTAAACTGTTATATTAGTGAGGTTCACTGTTTCATGCAAATAATATTGCAAATGCGAAAAGTTTGGGTTCTTTTATGACATCCGAAACTCCGTGTATTCTGTTAAGGAATATAACGAAAGTACTACGATATTTGCGATTACTATTTTAAAATACCATTTGCGCCAAACACTGAACTCCGCTATTGTTTTGTATAACATTTTTACAATTAAAGGAACAATGAATAAGGTTATTTTGGTTATAACAAAATAATGGTTTCAACCACAATTAATCCTCTTATTTCAGTCAATATATATTTTTTCACGTTTTTTCTACATCGCTTTTTTTTATTACATAAAAACTTTTGTAGAAGTAAAATTTTATCAACATTATTTAACATTTTTTTACAACATTTCAATACATTTTTATTTCAATAAATTCGAAGCTGGTTGCTTTAAACAAAATTCGGGCTGACTTAAATTTTACTCACATATTCTTACGTGTGTTCAATTGCACTTTTTAAAAACTGCGCAAAAACATAAATATATTATTTTATGCGTAACATTTTTAACCGCCAATTTCTTGAACTTGACCCAAAATTTGAAAAAATAAAAAATATCAATTTAAAATTTTGTTTTTTTCAAACCTGCACATTTTCCATTACCAGATATAAATTCATTATCATTAACATTTTAGACAATATTGTATGAAACATTTAAAAACAAGTGCATTGAAAAAATTTAGTTTTTTTTATTAAACTTGCAATTAAAAACAAAATGCTCTTAAATAAATAAATGTATTTAACGATGAATATGGCAAAAAGCCTACACTAGTTATTTATTTTCAATAATGTTTTAATTAGTTTCAACTGTCATAATGCGAATGATTGTAATTCCGTTTCATTAGTAACTCTTGTCTTGAGAATGCAACCCCTTTTAGCTTGTTGTGCTGGAGTTGCAGGGTTCGTGAAACCATTAAGTTTGCAAAGTAACCAGAATGTTTGCTTATTAACTTTTTTCAAGTACCAATAAAGCATTTGGAAAGTATTTACATTTTTATATTGATGCTTATATTTTGAAATCCCTAATTTTTTTGCAAACCGTTTCGGATTTTTTTTTAATTTGTCGGGCTATTCTTCCTTCCATATTGTTAATTTTACTTTCTGCAATATCAATCAATTTGACTTGAGTATTAAGTGAACTATATTCCTCCTATTTAGCTAATTTTGACCAATATATCCGTGGTTGGAAAATGCAAATGCTAATTGACTACTGGAGGCTTATTCTGAATTGCGATGCGAAAATGAAATGCGATGCGAAAGAAAATTGGTATTCTGTTAGACTTTAGCAACGTATTCGCAATTTATTTCAAATCGTGGCAATTCTGCTCAAATATACGTCAGTGTCAAGAAGCGTCAAATTAAAAATAAATAAATTGTTTGTGTTTGGCTGTGAAAATTGTGTTAATGATTTATTTAGGACATTCTGTAATAAAAAAAATAATAAAAATGGATTTTGTGGCACTGTGGTTCGACGACGAAGAAAGTGAAAATGTTTTGTGTGTACTTAAAAATCGGCCCAAAACTATTAAAATTTAAGTTAAAGTCAAATATTTTTGAACTGGTTTATATATTTCATACTTTTTCCATCCTGCAGCTTCTCTAATAGGTGGTCCATTGATATTTAGTTCTTCAGTTAACGTTTGCCACAAAGTATTTGCCAATTGGCTGTGCTTATTCATATATTCTATCATTATTTCAAATTGACGCGGTTTGGTGGTCTTATTGCTTGCTATCCTGAATTAAATAATAAATATATGATGAATAAATAAATAAAATATTATCTTTCACTAACATGCTATTCGAATACATTTGTTTTCGCAATGTAGAATACCGACTTGTCACCTTTTCGCATTTAAAATGCGATTAAAAAAAAACTTTGCGAATATCGCAATATAGAATAGCCATTGTTCGCATTTATGAATTTTCGCATCGCAATTCAGAATAAGCCTCCTGATGTTATTTAAATTTTATATTTCCTTTACTCTTTCAATTCATAATCATCGGTATCAAGCAGCTTTTCAAACATTCTTAAATTACTTAAAGCTTTTTGAATAGAATTCTGAAGCATCTAAGCCAGGCCCGCCCCATCTTGTTATTACTGGCTGCTGTGGAAGGGAAACCATGGGATACATTTCATTAAAAATTGCAATATTATCGATTTGGCTTCTAATTTTCTCTGCAACGCGGTATAGCCCATGTGCCAAGCAAGTAACTTGTAACAGTTTAAGATAAAATATTAGTGCTGCATCAGTTTAAAATAGAAGGATCTGTTTTTGAAATCATGAAAATCTTGTTTTTAAAGCACAGCACCAAAAGAATTTATTTATTGATTTTAAAATTTTTTGTGGAAGGTTTTCTTTGTGTGTTAGAAAATTTTTATAAGAACTTTTTTATAATATGAACATTTTAAAAATCACTAAATAAGCAAAAATATTCCTTTTCACCAAAATATGCAACAATATGCAAAGACAAATCGATGCCATTTTAACGCAAATTTGATTCGGAAAGATAATTTGTCATATATAATAATTATTATATTATAATTTAAATAGTTACGAACGGTATTAAGGGTTGTGTTCGTCTACACAAACACAAAAAAATAGATATCGTTTATTTTCGAATACTGGTTTTAAGGTTAATTAATTTATTGGATGTTTGTTAATGGCCTTATTTATGATTTGTATAGTTCCATATGAAACTCTTTTGTTTCATGAAATACTTGAAAAGAAGTTTATTAAAATTCCTCAAATTGAATTATTACGTTTTATTATGGAACTCCTCAGTTACCTCTTTCACATGTAATGCCAACTTAAAACGCCCACATTCATCGGCACTTGTGGTTTTTGCGATTTTGGCGTAAAACTTCTGCCGCAAAATGTCACAAATTCAAAGAACTTTTCCATACAAACATACATACAAAATGTCATTTAGTGGTTGCTAGTCGACGCTTAGAGCATAATATTTGAATTCCAAAGTTTGTTTCACATACTGGAAGCATGAAAACTATTTGAAAATGCAGGCATTGAACACCATATAAATAAAAAGAAGAAATTTCTCTCTTTTGCAGAAACACTGCATTAACTCAAAAACTATTGTTAAGAGTAAAAATGTCTACTTTTGTGGTTAAAAAAACTTTACGAAAAATGCTAAGATTGTGTAAATAAACCTTAAAATTAATTAAATAACTTTTTTTTTTGAGCTCGAGGTCCGCGATAAAGGTCGAATTAAACAAACTTTACGAAAAATGCTAAGATTGTGTAAATAAACCTTAAAATTAATTAAATAACTTTTTTTTGAGCTCGAGGCCCGCGATAAAGGTCGAATTAAACAAACTTTACGAAAAATGCTAAGATTGTGTAAATAAACCTTAAAATTAATTAAATAACTTTTTTTTGAGCTCGAGGTCCGCGATAAAGGTCGAATTAAACAAACTTTACGAAAAATGCTAAGATTGTGTAAATAAACCTTAAAATTAATTAAATAACTTTTTTTTGAGCTCGAGGTCCGCGATAAAGGTTGAATTAAACACAATATAAGATTTTATACCTTAAAATAAATAAAAATCGATCAATAATCGGGGCTCCCTTTTTTTTTGTAAATAAATATTACTTTTAAGTTCCTTTCAATATTATGACTTTCTTTGAAGATCATCATCAGGGATTTTGTTCAGTGAATTTTTATTAAAACAAGCACACGTAAAGCGTATCTACGTCGTACGTTGACATATGCTGACCGAATTCTATTTCATACGTCGGTTACTGCCGGATTGTCGTAGAAAAAGAAAAATTAAAAATATAATTTTTGATATTTTAATTCAGGCTAAAGTTCATCAAATTTAATTTTCACTAATTTTTTTTTTTTATGAAGAGAGGAATTTTACAACATGAAATTAATTAAAATTTATTGAAAATTTTTCATTCTTGACTGCCGCTGGGCTCGAACCAAGGGGGCTACTCCCCCATTACTGTAATTCGGCGCCATCTTTGATTTTAATTGCTACTATCGCTTCATTTTCAGAAAATTTTGCGAAGGTGATAGAGAGTACCAAGTTGGCATTTAGCTTTCGCATCGAAATTGTTTTCGCATCGCAATAGAGAGTAGACCCCAAAGGCTTTTACGAAGACAGGTTACCCTTACATGTTTCAATTGTTAACACTCAATCTCTTCAGAGGGTTTTGCCGTTTAACACTCACAGCCCTTGACGACTGCTAGCAGGCAATAACCAAGGCGATTAAACTACAGGTGGTGTTGAAACGGCATCTGATTTGACAGTTTGAGCTTATTAGTTTTGATTTGTTAATGTTTTGCTAAGAATGATTGACATTTCGAGCCATAAGCACTAACAATGCAATGCAAAAAATCCTTTGTTGTTTCTGCTTTTTTTGGATTGTTGTAGTTCCGGCACCACCTGTAGTTGAATTCGCCTTGTATTTAACCTTTGGTAGATCGAAATTTCCTTTGAATGATTATCCTTCCTTACTTCTGTTTTTCGTACTTTTTGGCAAGAATTCTTCTCGAAGTCCAAAGTACATTTTTTTTTCTCTTGTTGACCTTTTTCAACAATGCGAACATAGAGCTCGTGCCTTAGCTTTTAACAATAATTAGTATTGTGGTTATTTTTGTTGAAGAATGAAAAATTATCAATAAATTTAAATTAATATCATGTTGTGATATTCCTTTCTTCATAAAAAATAAATTAAATTTGATGAACTTAAGCCTGATTAAAAATATCAAAAATTTGGATTAAAAACCATAAACAGTTCAACAATAACAACCACAATACTAATTATTGCTAAAAATATAATTATAAATAATAAATTGTGTTTTCAAATTAAATATTTGAAAACAAATAAAAAGAAGAAAAAAAAAAAACAAACAACAATTAAAATGAATTTGGATTTTTCTAATATTGTTTTTAAAGGAAAACAAAAAGCGTCTACGATGGAATTGTTGGTAAATAGAGAGTGTTTTCCGAAAGTCGTAAGTTCTCTGCTTTTGAATCTAAAGTCACTCAAGAGCTAAAAACCTCTAATATGAGTTACACTTGAGATAGTTTTCGACAAGTTTTTCGGCGATAACTTCACGAATGTTGGTTTGTTTTTAAATGTTCCAACGTTAGGTGACTATCTGCCTTTACACGGTCATTGCCATAGCCCTATTAAAAAAGTCTACCGGCGTCAAATTACATAATCTAGGTGGCCAATTGACGTTGCCCAAACCTAAAATTCGCGTTCTGAAAACTTGCCAAGCAATAAAGCCAAAATCGTGCTGTGGTAAACCGTCTTTTTAAAATAACATATCGCCCAGTTCATAATCTTTAATCCGCAGGCCAAAAAAATCGGTTATCTTACCGCCATAGCGCTCTGAATTGATATTAACTGAGCTACCTAAATAAGAGCGGCAATCGTCTGTGTTATGTCAAAACTTCACTTTCATACAGTTTATACGAAACAAAGCTTTAGAAAGCGAATTTAACACCACCCGACTGGAAAATCTTATTTGAAAGATCGCTTGGTCGTTTTTTTTTATTGAAAATGTATTTGCAATAGAATTTTCATGTTTAAAAAAACGCTTGCCGCTCTTGTTTAGGCTGCTCAGTAACGGTTCTTTCAGCGTCAATTGCGAACAAATACGGCCCAATGGAGGTGTCAGGCACCAAACAGTTACTTTTTCCAGATGCAATGGCTCTTTCTGCATGGTTCTCCGATCCCCATATGCGATAATTTTGCTTGTTGACGTAACCACCGATAAGAAATGAGCTTCATAAACGAAGAAAAATTTGTTCGAAAAATCAGCATCGCAAGCCTGTTGCTCTAACACGCAATCAGCGTATCTACGGCGTTGTAAATGGTCTTTAATTGTTGCGTGAATGAGGGTGCAAATCCAAATGGCTGAGAACCCCGTGAAATAGACAAATTCGGATTATCCGCCACACTTTGACTAACAGAAGCGATATTTGCAGCATTGCAATGATGCACAGGCCTGACAACATCTCTTCAATGTTTTTTTAAATCTTGCCAATTTTTGGCACAGTAGACCAATTATGGCGACCATAATCACCCCGTCATGCTCTTGGAGAAATTTTAAACTTTTTTAAATTTTGTCAAAACATTGTTTATTAATCAACATGTTGCCCGATACATACAAAATGAAAAACCATCAAACATTTTTCGAAAATTCGGTTTTGTCAAACACAAACTATTTCTTTCCATGACGTCAGATGGTAATAACCTTAAAATTGTGATTTTACTTAGTTATCCCTTTTGTAAAATCACCTATTACGAATTAAAACACTCTCACCGCCAACCAGTAAAAAACATTTATGAATATTTGCGAGTTTTACATGTACAATGTGGTACGTGCTGCACTTTTTTTTTTTTTTTGCCCCCTTAAGTGTTTGACAATTGAAAACTTGTGTAAAATTTGTACTTTAGACACGAAAACTTCATGTGTTTCTACTTGAATGAAGGAATACCTTTTAAGTTTATTGCTCCCAGTTTGTTTTCTCTCCTATAAATCTATTTTACCTTAGTATATAGAAACAGTGGTGATTGGAGGGTGGCAACAAAATGTTTAGAATATAAAAACGTTTTAATGAAAAGATTGCTGCTTTTCAGGTGTAGTTTTGTGTTTTTTTTTTTCAATTAAGTTTTCCACATTTAAGCCTGGTACTCTGTTCAGTATTTCGTGCGAAATGTTTTCAAACTCAATATAAAAAAATTTCTGTGAAATACAAACGAAAAAATGTTGATAGAGTTGTACTCTGTTTATATACAGGGCTGTCAGACTTGGGGATTTATCCCCAAAGTTGGGGATTTAATGCGAGCAAAAAGGACAAAGAAAGTCATTTGGGGATTGGGGATTTTTTTGGGGATTTAAAAAAAAAATTCGGGGATTTTTTGGGGATTTTACACTCTTTTAATATATTTTCCCTTTTATTATTTATGCTTATTTTTCTTTGTCTCGTATTAAAAATATGGAAAAAAAAGTAGCAAAACTTTTATCTTACTCTTATCAACAACTTATACGGTGTAAAAGGTCCTTATTAAGATTATCATTTTAGTTAAAAGGTAGCGTTAAAGGTACTTTATAAATTTATGTTATTTTTCCTTCAGGGTACAAACAAAATAAAATAATTTTTTTTACAAAAAATTTTTATTTGGGGATTTTTGGGGATTTCTAATTAAAATTTTTCTTACTATTTTTACTTTAAAAAAAAAAAAATTTTAAATTTGGTCAGAAAAAAAAAACAAACAGAAAAATATTTACTTATTAAGGTTTTTTTCTTAATTTGGGGATTTTTGGGGATATTTTTTTAATTTGTTGGGGACAAGGGAAAAAAGTACCTGGCAGCCCTGTTTATATACGAAAAACATGCGAAATGTTTCTAGCAACATTTTTATTTTTCGTGCGAAACAAGTGCAGCTCCTTTTATTTCGCACGGAATTTTAAGCAATAACTAATCATTTTTTGTAATTTTTTATTTTGTTTTTGTAAAGTGGAGTTTATAACAAGCGTTTCAGAAATAAAAATGTAGAAAAGTGCAAAAATTAACAATCAAATGAAATTTTTTTGGTTTTTACTATAGAAAATAATTAAAATAAAATTGTTTCACTTTTTTAAATGACATTTTTCAAAACACATGGTTTTGTCATAGATGGGGGTAGTGCACTTGTTTAAAATTATTGTAATAATTTTGTTAATGTTAAGTGATGAACCAACAATTTTCAATCTTACTACACATAAGTGACTTTTATGTTAAAACAATTTGTGATAAAAAAATAGTTTGATTTAAAATCAAGCAATCATTAGTTTATTCCAATTTTTTTTTCTTCACTTATTTGACTAAAAATTTTGCACACAATTTAAAATACAAAACTTGTGTTTGCATGATTCAATCCAAGAATTATTCCGTTATTGACAGAATTTCATTTAGTTTAATTTTCTATGATTAGGCATATCATCGGAAAAATCAAAAATGCAAGTACAAAATTAAATTTTTTTAAATTTTAGTGATATTATGTTTTCGTACAGCTTTTTGATTGCAAGGTACAAATTTGTAAAAAATAATTTATTGCCGTTTTAAATAGTGAGAGTGCAATGTTGATTTAAGTCAACCTTTATTGTACTACCCCCATCTATGGTTTTTGCTTACATTCAAAAATAATGTTGCATACTTGCAGGATAGATAACATTGATACATGACAAAATTTTCGTGTGAAATAATCAATGTTGCTCAACATTTTTCGCAGGTTCGAACAGAGTACTAGGCTTTAATGAAAAATTTAAGAATTTTTATGGAGACATAATAAAAAAGGACAATTATCTTACTACTGAATCACTGTAAATAAATTATGCTAGCAGTGTTTTTATTTAGCAACATTTTTAACAACAAATTGGTTTTCGTTCTGTGTCATTTTCTTTCAGAGTTACTCTTCATTTATTACGAGTTACAAAGCAACTCGTTTTTTTATGAATTCTGCAATGCCACCGTGTAGAATTTAAGAATATTATATGACACAAAGTGCACCCCCGGGATAATCATCTTAAGGATTCTTAAGCTTTTGATGTTACATCCTTTGAGAAAAACGGTGTAGCCAATACCTGGAATTCGGCTGACCAGAGATCGTTTCTGGTACCACAGGAATCAGTAGCGATAATTTGGCATCAGGCCCCTAGGGATATGCTTTCTTTAGAGGAGGTGTCTTTCTGCTTGATATAAGTTCTGTGAGAGGTACACTGTGTATGACAGTCAAAATGGGCATGATGATGGGTGAAGTTCTAGTAGTAAGTGCATGAAGGGTCAAGGAACTGATTTTACCACCCGAATCCATGAAGACCTGGATTTGGCAAAGGGCGAAAAATTAAAGTGCTGAATATGAGGAGTGGCGTGGGTGGTGATGCTGCTTGTGGTGGATCGAAGATGCTGGGTGAGACCAGCTTTAAGCTGGATATTGACAGGGGACGAAATGTTGATGCACAGTTTATGGTGAAGAGTGAGTTCATGTTTGGTGTGCGGTGGTAAATGTGGGGTGTTGATTTAGTTAATGAAGAGTCAGGAGTCGTTAATAGTGTTGCTAATGTAAGAGAAATTGTTGATGTGAAGTGAAGGGATTTGGGAATGTGTTAAGACTTGAACTTAAAGTGGATGAAGAGTCAAGAGCAAATGATGCTCATTATATACATAGATAAAGTTGACTGTCTCACGAAGTGTACACTTTACAGAGTGTTGTTTTCACGGGAGGATGTTGTTTGCGATCACGTGGTGGCTGTGGCTTAAAACCAAATACGTGGGAATTCCTGAACTTAATGGAGCTTTCACTTGTGAAAGTTCAAATTGTTAGGACGGATCATCCACAGGTGCTCGGTGGAGGTTAGATAGATCCAGCTCCAAAACAAGGGGCGATTGTATTATTCTGCTGGATTATACACTCGAACTTCTGTCTGATTGTGTTGGTTGTTTTTACACTCAATTGTGTTTGATAAAAGCATAGTTTGCCACCCAAGTGAAAAAAATCCACTGTGGAGTATGCCGTAAGGTAGAAATCAACCTAAATCTTTTTTACATTTTCTCCAAAGTGTACCAAACTTGATTATATATTTTTGACTTTGACTGAAAAGTATTCTCATATTTTAAAACTTAGCCTTTAAGTTACAAACACAATTACAAAATGTATACCTACTTATTCAAGAATCGAACTTTCAACCATAACACTGATAGTCTAGCTCGCTTCCAACTTGGCTACCTAATATTTACTTTCCCAAAACAAAAAATGAGAAATTAAGTCATTCGTGACAGTTATTGAGTTCACTAAAATGTCGATATCAGGCGTGTTTTGAAGTATTAAAATGATTAGAAATACTCTCAAGTTGCAAACTTTTCTTAAATGTTGCAAATAAATTTCATTTTAAAATTTCAACTCGAAAGCAATGTTCCCAGTATAAACAGCAGTGATACAGCAGGACACGAAAGATACGTTTTTCGTATCTTTTGATGACTTCAGGAGCCATGTATATGTACAAATGTACAGATATAAAATATTAGGCAGTGTTCGAAAATAAATACTAAATATCGCTCCTCCGTGTTCGGTAGATTTGTGGAAAACACAAACGCTAATAGTGTTTGTGTAGAAATTTTCTGTTAGTCATCTTTCGAACACAAAAATAATACTGTTTTAATTAAACTCAACAAAAGGTGAGAACATTTAATTCCGTTCGGTTTTTTTTTAATCCACAAACATTATTGTGTTCGGTTCGGTTCATTAATGTTCGTCCCTTTTGGCTGGCAAAAAAAACCAAAATTTTTTTACAAAAATAATAATAATAATTTTACATAAACAAAACATATACACAATTCACACACAAGCTGTTGGTGCTGCGGTCGTTGCTAAAATTTTTTGTTTGTTCATTTCTTTATCAATACAAAAAAAGAAACATTATAGAGCACTAAAATATAATGTTTGTCTACAGTATCACTACAATTGTTCGGTTTTTTTAAGAAGAACAGAACACTATATAACGTTCGGCTCTTTCTTGAAAATAGTTACGAACGGTATTAAGGGTTGCGTTCGTCAACACACTCACTAAAAAAATAGATATCGTTCTTGGGTGTGTGCCCCGAACGATGTTTAAAACCGATTTGACAGATTTAAATACCGACGTGCTAAGGAAGAAATTTACCATTTACTTGAGTTATAAATCTTGGACTCGGGAAGATCTATGGTTCCCGAAAATGGATATTTAAAAAAAAAATTATTTTGGCCATAACTTTTTCGTATCTGAACCGATTTTTCCGGTTATTTTCTACTAAAGATTTCCGGTCTTTTGATATATAAGGCTTAACCATAGGTCATATGACAGTCCAAAAATTCAGGTTTTTATAAAATTTTTGATATTTTTTGTACGGGAGGTACCACGCTCACTTCTCCAATCCCGCCCACATTTTGTGGGATCGTGTGTATTGACAACCTATATATTCGTACCTAATTTAGAACCTTTGGCTCTTGCTGTTCTCTAGATATGCGGAAAAAAGTAATAAGATCTCAGGCATTTTTGGACGGATCTGGCTGAATTTTAATAGCAAAATTATAATAAGAATACCTGACATAAAGATACCCCAACCAAGCCCCCATTATATCTGGGGGCTTCGGAAAACCCATTTCAACAGACAGACGGACAACCGGATTTGAACTTCGCTTTTCATAAGGACCCAGAATATATATACTTTATAGTTATTTATACCCTTTTACCTTCGGTGAAGGGTATGAAAATTAACTTATATTATATAATTTTCTTTCCAATATTTATTAAATATGAAATTAAGATGTTAAGTTAATACATTTTAAACGTTTAAAATGGATTGTCAGATTTTTTCAAAATTTATCTTTTTGGAAACTAAAATGTATCTTTCTCTAAATTTCAGTTTTCTTACAGAAGAACTTAAGTCACAAATAAAAATAAATAAACATTTTTATTATTTTTTCTTCGATTGTTTTTTCCACATTATTTATGTACATTGTACATATGTACATAGTTTCTTTGCCATAATTCGCGAACATCACCACCATAAACTAAATAAAGATTTATGAACGGCAATTGCCTTCGTCTGCTAGTTGCTACCGCGAATTTTAAGTAAAACAAAAAATAAATAAAAATAAATAGTACTCGTGCAACCAAATTAAATAGACACATCCAAGTCATTTGCGTAGGTATTTAAGGAATTGTGTACAGAGATGAGGAACGTAACTCTCATTTAAAAAGTCATTTGTTTTATTTTTCATCGTTATTGTTTTTGTTTTGTTTCTTTACACTTGATAATGTAGTTTATTCTCGTATTACTGCAAAATTTTCTTAATTTCTTTTTATTTTTCTTCTATTACTTTTGACTACATACTTTTTTTACACTTCAACCTTTTTCTGAACATTTTTGTATGTAAAAAAGAAGATACACAAGTGTATAAATAAAAAAGGTAGTAGAGCAAATTGCTCATAATAAATGTGCTGCGGCACAGTGTGAACAAAAAAGAAGAAAAAAAAAGAAGTAGTAGGACGGGACTCAACAGTTGCAGCACGAAAACAACTTTTTGGCATAATTTTTTTTCGGTGTTAAATATCGGTTAATTCGCACGGGTCAGCAAAAGCCAAAATTTTTGGTCTTCTTAACCTCTTCAGACCATGGGTACACATATCGCTCATTTGCTGCAAGACCGGCATAACTCAAAAAATAAAATTTTGGAGTTAGAGATGCAGAATTGTTCGCTTTGTTTTTCTTTATATTGTGTTTTAAATTCATCTTTATATCTGTTATACTTTCCTAGTTTGAAGACAATGTGTCTTCTTTTTTTCTAAGTAGTTAGAGCAAATCAAAAACTTTAAATGCGTTTATCTCGAAATGGATTTTTTTGAGTTATGCCGGTCTTGCAGCAAATGAGCGATATGTGTACCTTAACTTATTACAAGTTTTAAAGACTAGCGACATCGTGTGACCAATAGTTTTATTACTTGCTTTAAGCTACTGCGCTTCAAAAACCTATCAAAAGATGGCAGGGTTTGGAAGATGGCATTATTTTTACATTTGAATTTAACAGTTTGAAAAAACCATACTGTTGGGATATTTTTCCTCAATAACTAATCGCTAAGACCTGAAGTACACATATGTGCACCTCTTTTTCTACCAGTTTAAATAAAAAAATTATAAACACCGAAATTACACCTCATAAGATAAAACAAATAGTTAATAAGCCCTTTACTTAATCGGTTCAGTTCAGATCTTAAGAAATTAAGAATTTACGTTGAAATTTTTCATATTTTAAGACCTGAGGTACACATATGTGCCCCCTTAATTTCTAAGAATTCAAATGAATTTTTTTCAAAAAAATATACAGTTGTCTTATTTGTTCCCCAAAAAGTGTAAAAAATATATAAGGAATGTAAAAATACAATGGGTTAATGTTCGGGTGTTAAGAGGTTAAAATAAAATTTTTTTTAAAAGGAACTAAGCCACTAAAAGCCTCGTTACTCTGACGTTAACGTTTTCGCTTCGCATATGCCGTTTCGTTTTCCTTACTAAACTTATATGTAAATAGGTACTCTTACGTAAACGTGACGTTGCCTTGTTAATGAACCTGAGAAAATTAAAATTTTTATCGGTTTTTACAAATCAGCTGTTTAAGAATTTATTGATAAAGCGAACATTTCATTGACGCACACGACGAGTTTTTTGATATTTAAAAAAAAGCATAAATGACTAAAGCTAAACTTTTTTAAATTCCCTTGCTTTAACACATGCAACTAATTATGTACTTGCATATTACTTGTCATGCAAGTTGCATGAATGTTAACACAGTCAAGGGAAAGTTATCTAGTAAATCAGAGTTGTTGACAGATTTTAATCTTTTATAGCTTGTTCAGTTAACCTTTACTTAAAGGTAATTTTATTGCGGAATTTTCGTTTTTTCGTTATTAAAATTAACTGAACCATTTTTGAGTTACGCGAATATATGTTGTGCAACCCCTCCATTTCGAAATAACGGTATATCTCGATAACCAGAGCTAACCTAAAAAAACTGTTAGAACCATCCAGCGTACTGTCTGTTTTTTTTTAACTAGCACAGTGCTATCTTTTTTTTAAGTTTAAGTCTGAGATATCGGTTCGCGTATTCCAAGTGCATCAAACGAATCAATTCTGTTCGGAACAGGTCCTCTGTAATCGTCTGGCCTGATTCCAGCAGCTCATAAAAGATTGGACCAGCGTTCCCAACGTTAGCCGGTGTATGAAAACAAACGAAACATTTCCGAAACGTTTGCAAAATGTATGATACTTTTGAACATTAGCAAAACCAAATCAAATACTTTTTAAGAGACAAAGCAAACAACAACAATTAACTTATCACTCATCTTCAAGCTTTAATTTACTGTTGCAATCACACATTTAGTGCCGGTTCACACACGTCATTTGGTTTTGCTAATGTTCAAAAGTATCATACATTTTGCAACTTATAACAAACAAACTGCTGAAACTTATTTTTTGGACGATTCAAGTTGTTGTTTTTTTGAATTTTTTAATTTTGCGCTTACATTTTATGAATTGCTTTTAAATAAATAAGATTAAAAAAAAACTTTACAAGAAGATGACTTTTAATTTTATTTATAAACATTACCATGGGGAGCAAATCAATAAGATTTCAAGCTGGTCTTTGTGTAAATAAAATATACACTAGAATTTTTATTAAGTTTATTTTAGTGCCGAGGAAGTCAAATAAAGCAAATTGCAAATATGTAAATTTTTTTGTTGTGTTGTCTGCTTCGTTTGCACACTTTGCACCACCCATCGTGAAAGCCCTTTATACAAAACTATATGGCAAAATAATTTTCATTAGCCCTATTCACAATCTTTTGCAGCATTTGCAAAATGTCAAAGTATATTTTAATTCTAAAATTTAAATTCGACACCAACAACCCTGCGGGAAATTTGTGTCAATTGTCCCAAAAGAACTGGTACTGTGGCTTTGTGAAAAAAGAATGAGAACAAACAAAAAAGGAGAACTTTGCACTTGACTGATATAGAACTCAGTCTTTACCACCAAAGAACCTATCACGGGACTACTTTAGTGTCAGTTCGCTTCCCTCTAGGGAATGTACAGCAATGCCTTTACTACTTTTTTGTTAATATGCAACACTTAAAACCAATAGTTTATTTTTACTCGACGTATGCAACATTCAATTGCAAAACGACAGCTGACACTCAGTTAATTTTAAGTTTGTAATTGCAAACTACTTATGGTTTTTTTTTTATAGAATACACATATGCGAATTCTCGAGAAGCACGATGTATGATCTTTGATTGGCGTGTTGTGCAAAAAGTGTTGTTAACTTAACCAAAGAGGTCAGACGCAACTGCTAGAAAATATTTTCAATTGCATAAATTTGCATTCAAAAATGCACAAGATTGTGAAAAGGGCTATTGTTTTGTTGTTTTTTTCACTTAATGCAAATAACATAACAAAACTATTGTAAACTCTGAAGAAAACCAACGTTCTTTTCTGAAAATATTGATTTTCTTTTATAATATTTTATTTTATCACAAATTATAAGCCAATTAAATGTGAACTTCTTATTGCTCATTATGCAAAATAGTGTTTTTTTTTGTTTGTTTTGCACTACACAAGTTCAGTGGTCAGGACTGGCACATTTAAGTGAGTTTGGGTTGTGTATGGTGGGTTTTTTTTTGTCATTTACGCAGTGAACTGGGCAAAGATCAAAACGAGTTTGAAATTTGCTCAAGTTTATAAAACTGTACTTTGTGATAAAAACGTTTAATTTTGTTGTGGTTTTGAAGAGTTAACAATAAAAAATGAGAGTGGAAAATTTTCAGGACTGGCTTCCTAAAATTATTACCCGAATTATGGCGCATTAAAAGAAGCAATAGACTCATGAAATCAAATACATGTTCAACTAAAAAAGAAAACTTTACTGAAATCTAAAAATGAAAAAACTGTTTTCTTTATTTATGTTGTTGTTTTTTTGTTTGGCTTAAGGTCATATAAAAATTATAAATAAAAAATCCACAAATTTTTGTATTTTTAATTTTGCTTTTTATTTTTCATCCGATATTTCGACCATGCATCGATGGTCATCTTCAGGGGCTACAAAATACACATATATTTAACATTTAAATTTTATATCATAACACTTATCAATACATATGTAGATTAATTAATATTGCACATGAACACGTTTTCTTTATTTTTAATTTACACATGTCTTCCTCGCCTATATGCTATATTCGGCTATGCCGGAACAGAAAGTTATATAAATACCGTTCTAAAAATATAAATAAGTCTAATTCGCCCACTTCACCAATCCCGCCCACATTTTGTCGGATGTTGTGTAGTCATAAGCATGATGCTAGTACTTAATTTGTAAACTTGCTCTTGCCGTTCTTAAGATATACAGAAATATATAATGTATTTGCACAGGAGGGCCACACCTACTTCTGCAATTCCACCCACATTTTATAAGATTTCTATTCATAACCAAAGTGCTTGTACCGAATTTGAAAATTTGGCTACTGCCGTCGCACAGACAGGTATTTGGCCCTAAAAGTCGCTCAAAAATATTTTATTTTCATTTAAAATTTGATGTTAGTATTTTATTGGATTTAAAGGAAGGTTAGGGTATTTCAGTGTAGAAAAAGGCAAAAACATAATTATAAATCTTATTTGTTTGTCATTGTGTACAGTATCGTCTTCATTTTCAATATTAACGTTACAAATGTCGTTTTCTTCAAGTAATTTTAAGACTTCATTCAAAAGGGGTTTTTTCTTTTTCGATTTGGTTTTCCTTATTCCTGTCAGAAGAGGGTCTGGCGTCTAAAACAACCTGTTTAGCACATCTTGGTCATTCTATTCTTGAAAATTTTCTAAAATTCCAGCCTGTTTATTACGGGCTTCTGCCGCTTTTTCGGAGAGTTGACCGATTGGCAGAATCGCCTACTTTTTTACGGCTGCTCCATGGCGCAACACCTTGTGCAATGTCGGTGACATAGGGTGAAATTGATAGGGGGAAACATACAATTCAGCAGTTTCCTAACAGTAAGAATCGAACTTTTCGGTGTTAATTTTAATACCAAAGCACATCTAGTATTATTTTTAACCGGTACATATATTAATTTTTTGTCAATCCCAGATAACTCTTCTGATCTTTCGTATTCTTGCCTTAGGCATGTCCAACAATAAGCTTATTTGGTCTCGAAATTTTGTAATAAAAAATTGACATTTTATTGAAATTCTTGATTAACCTAGTTTTCAAAGCCCATGTACTAAAAAATCGCTAAAAATTTAGGGGAGGATTGGGGTGGCTGTTTTTTGCTTTTTAAATTTCTAGAGGGTCTATTTTACAAAATACTATAAAATTTTAAGCTCAGAAATGAACAGAAATAGTTTAAAACCTCTGTGATATAAGAAGATGTGGTGTTTTTTCCTTTGCATTTGCAGAGCTTAACCATTAAGGGCAAAACAACTAGTTATTAATTAGAATCAAATTAAAACTTAAGTTTTAGATAAAACACATACCTGATTGTACACAATCCATAATAGAAACAAACACAAAATCTACTTTATCACCATAAAATGAATATTTGAAGACAGTAAAGTTTTGAGCGTATCGAACAAATCACATGAACACGTTTGTCGAACGGTCACTTCCGACTGACTTTATGTAGCTGGTGAAAGGTTGCAGCGCGCCATATTGGTTCTATTGTTTGGAGGGGTTACCTGAACTTTTAAAAAATAACAGTAAAATAGGTGTAGTGCTAATATAAAAAAATGAATTTTGAGGGACTTTCGGGGCCAAATACCTGTCTGTGCGTCGTCCAGATATACAAAGAAAAAAAAAAAAAAACAACAAGCGATTTATGGGTGAAATTAGAGGCAGTCGTGATTTCGTGCTCATATCTCAGCCATTTGTAAATCGATCAGGCTGAATTTCAATAGTAAAATTAAACGGAGAATATGTGACATAAATTTATTACAACCTAGTCGCCATAATTTCTGGGGTCTTCGCAAAACCCATTTCAACAGACAGACGGAGATCGCCAAATCAACTTCGCTTTTCCTGAGGACCCAGAATACTTTCCAAATGGTTTAAGGGTCTAAGATCATTATTGCAGAAATTTCAAACGGAATGACAAATTTTGTTTGTACCCTTCCCACCTGTAGTGTGGACTATAAAAATTGCAAAGTTCACTTGTATAGTGTATGTCTCAAGTTTCGTTTACGCAGTTTCAGACTTTAAGCACTAAACTTGTGTAGTGTATGGCGGGCAATATTAAAACGAATGTTTTGAACTTGGAAAACATGTTATGAATTAAGCGTTTTTCACTATTTTCAAATTGTTAAACAGACAGTTGGATTTTAACTTCAATAAAACAACAAAATAAGTGGAAACTTTTTATGCTAACAAAAAAAAAAAAAAAAAAAAAAACTATCAAATTCAGTTTGAATTGTTTTAATACTTTTTTAAGGTCTTAATATTAATATTTCAGGTTAATCAAAGTTATTTTTACTTATTTATTTCAGGTTAATAAAATAAAATTTTTAGAAAAATTTGCTGAATTAGCTTTTTATAAACCTAAAATATTCGTTTTGATAAAGTTGGTAAATATTCATTTAAAATACAAAACTGTGGAATATTTTTTTTTTTTTTTACTTTAAAGGCAAATAAAGTTTAACAACAAAATTTAAGTTAAAATTAGAATTTACTCAAACACGACAATATTTAATGTCAATGAATACCATACATTTTTAAACGTTAAAGCAAATAGAAAAATAAAATGAAAATATAACAAAAGTTTTTTTAGGCTAAAGTAGTATTAATTTAAATAATAACTGAGTAAATAAGAATATTTTTGTACTATAAAGATAAAACTAAAACTTTTTGTGTGTTTTTAGTTTTATGCATTCAATACCAAATATTAAAATACTTATGAAACATCGCTTCTCAAGATCACCTATCGCAACAGTTTCATCTTGATCAAATTTTGAATGTAGCAATATCCTCGGAGCATTCTCTTATCTAGAACGAAGTTAAAGGGGTTTTAATTTAGCGTTTTCGAAATATCCTTTAATTTAAAACTGCGTTCACAATCAAAACAACATTTTCACTTGGTGTTCATAATAGAGCAACAATTTCTTTCGTAACTACACACATTTTGCATCAAGAAACCGTTTGCAAATTTTAGCCACAACAATTTTATGCATTTATTATTATTTTTAACAACATTTTGTTAAACTTTTCATTAAAAACTAAATAAAATTATTTTAAACGTCAGAAACAATTTTATACGAATTGTTGCTGAAGTTCGAGTTGACTCAACTTTAGTTACATTATAAAAAAAATGTTAGTTACATTTTTGTTCTAAAAATGAAAGGAAAATATATGAAATACTTTTTTGATTGTGAACGTAGCTTAAATAAAATAAAGTACATATGTGTGAGATATCATCTAAATTTTTAATCGTTATCGGCTATCGATCCGGGTCGGGTACAGCGCTTCCGAAATGTCAAAATTTGTATGAATGTGTGCCATAAATCAGGCTGATTTGGGAATGAGATCCGATGTGGTTTGTGGATTATTTGCTTAGACCTGCGATTTAAGAAAAATTGTTATAAGTCGCACGATCTCAACGGCCAGTCATTACCTCTACATGGAATGAGCAAGTCCTCAAGTCGCTTGCGTAGAATATCCAAAATGGCATGAACTGTTTGGTCCGTAGCAGCGCACAGATGGACGGCTTCATAAATTTTTGATCCCAGATCATTCAAAGTTGACTGAATTAAATATCATGAAAATCGACCATGTCTACAGCCGTCCTCCCATACAATCCAAATCATTTTTTCTCGCATAAAATTTGTCCTATTCAAGAAAAAGTCTTTAAATATGGCTCATACACTCTTTAGCATTAACAAAATATGTATGCCGAGATTTATTGTTTAACAGCCACGCCCAGCTCCCATACAATTCGAATTGATTTTGTCGCATAAAACATTTCCTACTCAATCAATAATAAACAAAATATGCATGCCAATGGGTCGATTACGGATGGCAACACAACTGAAGTTGAGTTGTCATATTTGGTTTAAGAATTGATGTTTGACTATTGACGTCAGCAGTCGTCGATGGCTGCGAGTGTAAGACGGCAAAACCCTCTGAGGAGATCGAGTGGTAGCGATCGAAACATGTCAGGGTAACCAGCCGCCTGGGTTCGAATCTCAGGTCAGTCGAGAGTGAATGATTGTCAATAACAATTTTAATTAATTTTCATGGTGTGAAAGTCCTTTCTACATAAACATAATTTAATGAAAATTAAATTTGGTGAACTTAAGCCTTATTAAAAATATTGAAAATTTGGATTAAAAACCATAAATAGTTCAACAAAATTACCACAATGCTAATTAATATCAAATTTTTTTAATTTTAGTGTTTTTATTATTCAAATAATATGATTTTGTTTTCCTTATTTTGTTATGCAGTTGTTTACAATAGTAAGCTTTGAATTAATTATTAACAAATTGTTTTTATAGTAGATAATTGCAATATTATTAAAAAAGATTAAGCCCAAATGTATGCAACAGGTTTTATTACATGCATGCACTGCAATATTCATGACCTGCACTGCAAAGATCGGTAAATTTCCGTTGATTTTTTGTGGGTAAATACAAACAGTAACTTGGTTCCAGTGAGACGACGGAGATAGACGGATCTAGTCTATTTTTTTTCTAAGGAAAACTGCAAAGGCCGAATTTTAAAAGGCCTGTTATATTCGCTTATATCTACTTAACTACATGTGCAATCTCAATAACTTTTTTTTTAGTTAAAAAGCGGGTGCTGTATTTCAATGAAACTGCCATTAAAGTGTTTGCAGTGCAAATATCTTGCATGCATAAGCCACTGAGTTGCATGAAAATTTTCATCAGTTTTCGTGCCCAAAATGTGACTTTTTACGAAAACCAATACGGGATTTCATTTAGTAAAACATTTCTCTATAGAACTGCATTATTAGATTTTTGTCGAATAGCCGAAAAACTGCAACCAAAATCCGTCTATGCGGCGTCCTGTTAAACCGCATGTCGTTGGTATCCATGTCTTGAACGAATTAAAGCAACGCAGAATTCGCAAAGCTGTGATCTGCGAAAGTCCGACTGGATTCTCCGTCACACTCTCACGGCCAGAGGCCATGAAGCAACAAACACAGATGGCTCATTTCTCTTTTCAATATAATTTTCGACTAGTTATGGCGTCAAAATAACGCCACAAGAGACAAAAATTTATGCTATTTTGCTTTTAAAACAGAGCACTATAGTATTTTTTTACGTGTAACAAACCATCAACGGACTGCGCAATGCGTAATCTTGTTTATTTGGTTCATGGACAGTAGGGTGTTTAATTTTTTCCAAAGATGCGTTTTTGATTTGCCCCGAGTCTCTGTTATATAAAAGTAGTATATACCAAATGTTAAGAAGATTGGATGACATAAAGAGGTTGCACACTTTGACCATATTTGTAGAAATAAACCAAAAATACAATTCTTCAATATTAATAACTTTTTTTTAGAAAACGACTAAAGAAATAACAATTTTTAAAGGATGTCAGGACTAAAATATGAGATGAATAGTAAGGGTTGTATTTGCCTGTTTTATCGTTACTACAATGGGATGTGTTCTGACGAAATTAGGAAACCCGTACGTTTGCTCGTAATACACGTTTTTCCTCAAGTGGTCGATTGGCAGGTGAATCGTACAACGCATTACAGAGAGAATTCGTTTTTTTCCCGGACTGTTCGTATGTGGAATAACCTTCCTGCAGAAGTCTTCTCTCTCACGTACAACATGATTAAGTTCAAACCAAATGTTCAAAAACACTACTCCCTCTGTCCTCCTTCCCACAACCTATTTTCCTAGTTCCAACACAATGCAATGCATTAGTAGGGTGCTGGTCCTAACAGAAGAAAAAGAAAAAAAAATAGTTTGGAGCATGAAATTTATTATGTATGTATTAATCAACTCTAAACGACGCCATCTCTTCTTTTGTTCGCTTAAAGAAGAGTTTTTTGTGGTGTTCGACTACCTTCAATTAATATGAACCCTAACCGATTCGTTTAACTTTTTATCATTGTAATTTCTCATTTTGCTGTATCATTTACAACGGTAAGGTTATTCACATGTGTTCAAAGTGTATCACTAAATCATACTTTGGCGTCGTGAATCCCAAAAATGTTTAAGAAGGGTTTCTTTAATTAGTTATGAGACAGCTCAAGCTTTTAACATCAAAATCTACGTTTTTACCAACTAAACGTTTCGTTTAATTTTTATTTCCATAATCTCTTTCAAATTGTCGATTCATATATTCGTTCTTAGATTGAGGAATACGTTCGTCATTTGTTTCCGACAGATACCTTATAAATACAATTTTAAGTGCATGTATTGCTTTTATCATCCATCTTGCGTGATGTATAGCTCCTGGGATCCTGAAGCTAAAGACGTTTGTGTACCAACCTAAAAGGAAGAGGAGAGATACTTGCAGTAACTCCTTGTAGCCATCTCTTGAATGATTTCCTCTCTTAGGATATCCTCAATGTTGTTTACCATACGCACACGTTGTTCTTCGACATAGCTTTCAACGAAAATTTCTTCATCTAGCACCGTCGTATAAACGGTCTTATCTAATGAAGTCCACAGGCTTTGAAACTATAGAAATATTTGACCTTGAGGTAGCAGTTCATGTGATGACGACAAGCCAACTACAGCAATTTTTGGTCAAACTCCGTTTCAATTCTGGTACATGCTCCTCGCATCAACCCAGTATTAGATGCTGTAGTAACAAAAGATATGCCGGTTTTATTATCACGTAAACCAAATCGGTCCGTTGTCCAATGAATTACTTGAGCCATCTGTTTACCAGTGGCTTTGCGGCAACAGGTACGCCAAGAAAATGCACAAAGTTCCAAAGTTCCAAAGTTTTAACAATACCTTGGACAACTTGTAGGGACGATTTTCAAAAATAAACAGAAGTTGGAGATACAGATATATATATGTTTAAAACATCGTGGCCAAGGCTCCTTACAGTTGCTATAAATGAAGTACTTGCTTGTCGAATAGAACGCTGTGCTCTGTCCCAAGCAGAAGTTAGTGTTTCAATCTACGACTTGAAAGAGAATTTTTCGTTGTCTGAAGCAGAAAATCCACTTTTTCGTCACTTGATGATGGTTAAGACGAGTCCTCAAGAATAACTGCCTCATTGCTACTGGCAAAAGATGCGTAGTGTTTATTTTTATATGAGATACATTTTTCTTCGTTTGTACACTTGTTTCTTTTTTTTCGAACCGAAAACTTTGTCTACCCCATTCATTGATCAACTCACACGATCTTCTTTTTGTGATCTAAGAAAGTTTTTTTCTTTAAGTAGAACGCTTTTCATTTTCATTACATTTTGCCGGGAAATATCAAATAGTACGATCAGATCATTTTCCAAATTTGTCGTGTAATTATTGCTTTATCTGTGCTTCTCGATTTCTCTTTTCCTAAATTTTGGTGTTCTTTATACAATAACTTTTGTATATTTATAGGTATATTCTTTTCTGTCCTAACAGGAATATTTGCCTTCCTCCACGCATCTTGTACTTTAGTACTTGTGGATTTAGCAGAAAGCGAAAGTGTTTCTTTTAATTCCTTGTGGTGATAAATAAAAACCAAAAGTACTTGTTCTTTTGAGGACAGACGAGATCCTAAAATCTCACCAGTAGGCACCTTTTCAAAGCCAAATTCCCATTTGTTCCCATTTTAGAGTTCAGTTCAGAAAAAACATGTTTAACTTTGACAGCCAATTTAAAACTATGTATGAGTCTGGCTGCATATGTGCCTTTGTTTTGCTTCTACTTAGTACAAGAAAAATTAAAGGGGGAATCACCAAACTATCTACATGCATTATTATGAAGTATTCAAATTTCGTTTTTCATGCTGTGATCTGTGTTGGCAAACAAACGCAAAAAACTAACGGACGCCTTAAAATCGAACAAAGTAGGGAATGGTAAATCGATTTCGATTCCAATCGAAAATGGATTTTGTGGTAAAAAAAATCGATTTTTTGCAATCGAATTTACGTATGCGATTTTATACTGAAATCGATTATTGGGCTTTTAAAATCGATTTTTTTATTTTTATCAAAATTTTGGCAATTTTTAATCTTAATTAAATCGATAAATTATGGGCATGCACAATATAACGTATTTTTTTGTGTGTACATACGTCTGTAGGTATGCTAATGCAGTTTTCCCAGTTTAAAGTTGTAATTTTACGTATTTTCCTATTAGTATCCTTAATATACTTCCAAGTTTAATATAAGGGCTCTGTGAGCGATATTTAAATCTAGTTATAAGCAGAGTGAAAAAACAAAAAGTATGTAATTTATCCTAACAAATACGAAATTACAAGGAAATGTCTCTGCATCTTTCTGGCATCAATGGCATGCAAACGTTTTTTTTAAACTAACTTAATAGTAACTTAGCAAAGAAACAGTCGCTACCGATCAGGAACTACTGTCATAATCCTTTGAAATACTATCGATAAATTCAGGCTTGTCACAGAATTAAATCCGATCAAAAGTGATTTCGTTTAATGTGAAGCAAGATACGAAATCACTTCCACTTTCGATCGGAATTAATTTATGTGACAGGCCTGATTGTCTACAGAAGAACACAATTTTAATATGTAAAATGTACATGTACTTGTTCCTCTAAAGGCGATCTCAAAATTTACACATTTTCACTTTTTGCAGGAAAATTAGAAAAAGTAGTCATATCTACACACTGTAAAAATCTCAGTTCAATTTATCTAGTAGTTTTCTAAAAAAAAAAGCTGGAGTATACCTCTTTGTGATTTAAGGTATGAGTTTGCAAATTTATCTTAAACGATTTTGAAATCGATTTTCGAGGTTCGATTAATCGATTTCAAAAACCGTAATAACAAAAGTCGATCGAAAAATCGAAAATCGATTTTGGTATCCATTTACCATTCCCTAGAACAAAGTACTTCAATATTATAAATTTCTTTATTTTGAGATAAGAGTGATCATTATGCGTAACCTCTAAACTTCATTCAATCTTCATAAAATTTGATATATGTATATTACTTTTATATTACCGAGACTCGGGGCTATGGATTCGGCATATCTTGAGTTTAGTCCTCATCCTGGTGTTGGCGTTTTTATTTCTGAGTAAAATTCTGCATTTATTCTGCCTTTTACTTCTTTTTATGTTCTTTTCTCATAAACATGTGTTATTTAAAAAGTGTAAAGCGTTCTTTTCTGATGATGTTCCCTTTAAAATAAAAAAAAATAAAAAAAAATGCTACATGTTCAACACTCATTTTAAATAAGGCGAATTCAGTACAAGGTGGTGGCAAGTTTCGAGCCGTAAACCCTAACAATGCAATACAAAAAACATCTGTTGTTTCTGTTGGCTTTAAATTGTTGTAGTCTTGCCACCACCTGTAATTGAATTTACCTTGAGCTAGTTGTACTTTAATGTTTAATTACGAAATTTGTGTTCTTTTGTAAACGTTAAATATGAAGCACTTCTTAAAAATTAGGGGAGCATTTAAAAATGTTGCCAAGTCACATGTAACACTTATGCTACACTTTTTTTTAAAAAAGAAAACGCCACACAATTTTTTCTAATTAAACCTGTGTTGCAGTGTTACCACCAGCAAAATTCAAAATAACACTTCAGATGAAGCAAAATTACCCGATTTAAATGAAATTACACCTGATATAAAATTGAAGTTTTATTTAATTAAAGACATTTACAAAGAAGCAAAAACACAACAAACTCATTAAAAAATATCAATATGAGTCAAACTGTTAACATACTTATTGTAATTAAAAATAAATTAACATTAAAGACTTAAAAACAATTAATAAAACATAAAATAATAAGTTAAACTTCCACATTTGGTTGATTATATCTAGGGAAGGTTCAAAATGCTAATTGTCATTTCTTAATAATGGGTGCTTTTAAGCCCAAAAGAGCTTACGAAAGGTAAGCTGTCAAACGAACTGTCATACTGCTCTCACTTTTTGCTCAGGCACATCATCATAAGTAGATATTTTCATGCTTGAACAACGCCACCAAATTATCAAAATTTACTTTGAACATCAGCCATCGATTTTCGCAACGCTTATAGCCTTTTTACACTTGAGCACATCTTAGAGGAATACGTGGAAGATGTTAAAAATGAAAAAAACTTGTTTACATTTGAGGGGCTTAAAGCATAAGGGGTTCAAGTGACTTATTTCAAATAATGAGACAGAAGCGGTTGTTTCGCTTGTGCGCCAAGCGGAGCAGGTATTTTAATGTCAAGTGCTTGAATTGTTCAGTATATCTAGCGTCCGGATGAGAATCCTACATTCACCTCTTTTGCTCTGAACAAATTTTCCGAACTATACCTATAATTTTATATGTAAACTAAATTTTAGAAAAAGGCACTTAAACCCCTTGTGCTCTAAGCCCCTCATTTGTAACATCATTCATCATAAAAATATTTATGTTCACGTGTAAGAGCGAATAAAAACTAAATAAATGATATTGCTTTCGCTCTTTTGTATTTGTTTCTAGTGATTGTATACAGTGCTGCCACAACCAATACAATTTTTACAACCAAAAATTTTGAAAAAGTTACCAAATGTTAAAAAATATAACCAAGTTTAAAATGAATTTTATTAATTGAGAAAATCATTAAAATTTATTTTAAGTTGCATTGTAATACAAAGTTAAGATATTTGCACTTTATAATAATAATTATAAGTCAAGAAAACAAAGCAAGAAATGAAATTCTTTTACATATTAAAAAAAATAACGAGAAACTTAATTATTTACCAAGTTCACCAAGTTCAGTTAAAATTAACTATTACTTTAAGTTCCAGTTAACAATATGTTTTTACAGCTATAACTAGTTAATAGTTAATTATAACAGAACTTGGTGAAAATGAGGGGTAAAAGTTTTTATTTGTTTGAGACTTTTTTTCGTAAAAAATATTTTAATTTATTATATGTATTTATTATAAACCCGTCAAATGTACATACAAAATTCGGTATATTCATTGAAAGTTAATAAATTAAATATTTTTTGATATTTCGTTTACAATAAACGAAATTTGTACATCACAGTTATAAATCACGAAAAGGAAAATTGCTTCCCGCTTTTTAGCTTTCATTGACAGTACTGTCAAATGTGGCGATTTTTTAATCGTTTTGTCGATGGAAATTTACGTTTGGCGATTGTTTTGGCGAAATTGAAAACGATTGGCGAAATGCATTTTATGTAAATATTTTTTAATTTACATATATCTAAAATGTTATAAAAACTTTTTTCTCTTGTTAGTAAATTTTATTTCAAATTAATAATTCTTATTATTAATAACTGTATCAAAATTGTTTTATTTGATACATTTTGTGAATCATTGTAAAATATTAACAATTAACATTATTAAAAAATTCGCCTTTCGTAACGTACATTCAATGGTGAAAAAGTATATGACTGACAGTCAAAGGTTTTTTTATAAATTAAAAATATTGCCAAATAATTATCTAAAAATATTAAATAGCTATACATACCGACAAGTTATAAACAGAAAAATGTCAAATTTCTTTAACTTACAGCCTTTTTACACAGAAAGTTCCATAAATTTTAAAATTATATATTATAAATCAATGTAATTTAAAAAAAATCTTAAAAATTTCTATGTGTATTTTCAAATATACTGTCAGCGTCAAAATAAAGTGTACAACTGGTTTTCCAATATAAAAAGTGTTATTTTAGTAAAAAAATAATAAAATTTTTTAAAAGTTTATTAGTATTTACAAAACTTTGGACAATGCTATTACAATTTAAAATTAAAAATTTGAAATACTCCAAAAACAGTACAATAAAAAAAATTAACTCCGTTTTTAACGCGTCAAAAAAAGTGTACAGTTTTAAAATACTAAGAAAAGTGAAATGGCAAATACTTTGTTTGATTTTTTTTTTTTTGCTTTTAGGACGTCTTCTTGTCTCTTTGGCATCGATTCCACCAATTTTAAAGTTTGCTCAGTAGACAATTTTGGCCACTCTTCCTGCAGAATTTTCTTCAGAGAGTGCTTGCTGCTTATATTTTTTTTTAATTCGTCTGTCCAAATGTTCCCAGATGTTTAATTGAGTTGATATCGACTATTGGGCTTATCCATCAATCTTAGGACGTATTACAAAAGGCAAACCTACCACGCTTCACTTTAGATACTGTATTTTTTTCCGTTGAATTTCTTATTTCTACTTTTATCACTTTTTTTTTTATCCAACTTGCTTTCGTACACATTTGGAGCAACGTATTTTTCACAGATGCCTGCAAGCTTGAAGTCTGATGAAATTTGGCAAAGTAGAAATTTAACTTTTATAACTTAACATAACACTTTTTTTATTTGAAAACAAGCTGTATACTTTATTTTGACGCTCACAGTATATTTAACTACATATATCTACTTCTGGAAATAACCTAAATTTAGAACATTTAACATATACTCAAGTTTTTAGAAACACTTAAACGACTTTTGTGTAATTTTTCAGTCATCTTCTGAAATCGATTCCGCATGATTTTATGCACTTTCTACTTATCTTTAGTACTCTTAAAATCAGGAAAAGCTACGCTCATTAAAAAAAAAAAAAAATTGAAAATCACCATCGATTAAAACTTCATATGCTTTCGAACAGGGCCGTTTTTAATATAAAAATCACAAATGGCAATATTTTTCTTAGCAAAAATCTTAAAAAATTATTTGGTTGCAATTATGAAAGAGATTTTATGTTTTCGATAAAGTATAAAAAACTTTCGTTCATTGGTAACAAACAATGAAAAAATCATTGTACGCTGTACAAATTATTATTAGTTAATAATTGTATCAAGAAAAACACATTCGAACGTATTGTTATTTTAGAAAAAAAAGTAACCAAAATTAAAAAAATATTCACATCTCCACATTGCAGAAAAATATAACCAATTTTGGTTAGAAATAACCAAAAATGGCAGCTCTGATTGTATATACTATATAAAAAATTATTTGTTTTTCTAGTGATGACACTTAAATAATCGAAAGATGTTGAATGAAACAACATGAGATGGGAACATCTTTTAAATATGAAGAAAGATGTGGATTTTAAGCCCTGTACAATTCTTATGGGAAGATGTTATCATCTTTGCGATAAGATGAAAGATGTAAGATGTGAGCAAGTGTAAAAAGCCTATTAGGCGACTTCATGTCTCTGATAAACCAGCAACAATTGACGTTTTGGAGGTCAACATTGTTCATTTTATTCGTGACATGCAGCCAGCAATGCTCGAAAAGAGAAACAAAATTGGACGTCTGCAACGCGTCCATCTTGCGACATTTATTACCAAACTTTTGAAAATATATATTTTGTCTGATTGATATCTTTTCCTTATAAGAAACCCAGACTTTGGTTTGGAAGCTTGTGCATTTTTTATTAACAATATTTAAAAAGAATAAATGTCATCACTGAAGTAAGAATTTCAAATAACATCTGAATTACACCAAAGAGAAATTACTCGCGCTCTGCCCACGACAATAAAAATTATGCTAAATTCGGGTAATTACCCACAAAAGTGGCAACACTGCTGTGTTGTTAAAAAAATATGAAATTCGACAGATGTAGCTTTAACGATATGGCCGCTATTAACTGTCAGAAGTGCCTATGGGAAGATCGTTTATTTTACTACAATTTTCGCAAACTTATAAATTTTTCTCATATAAGGAAAAAATTTTCGTCACTTAAAACTTACAGAATTTCGGTACTGCTTGTACTTTTAACGGATCTAATCACACCGGAAGGCCTCTGTACCCCGTTTTTAGATGTACAAGGCCCGCTCGCTCCATTCCATACTCATATCTTTTTTACACACGTTGTCATTGCATAGCAGGCCCTCTGCTCTCGCTTCTCTAGCAGGTCCGTAAGAATGGTAAGGGGATCAACAAAAAAATAATTATTTTGCTTTTGCTTGTGCAAAAAAAAAAAAAAAATACAAAAATGTTACTCCTACCCTACTCCCTTTTCATAGAAGCGTGTGTAGAATGTGTATCATATCTCTTATACAAAAGATCTGAGGCCTTCTTTAACAGTTAGACAAGAATAGTAATTGCATTAAAAAATATTTAAAGCATACCTTTAAAAAGGTCTGAAGTAAGAAGGTCTTCTTAAATTATCCGCTGGGATTATTGGCATGCGGCTGATTGAAAAAAACTATACCCACGACTCACTGTAAGATTACGTGTGCTGTTCTACTCCACCAGAAGAAGAGGGACTATTTACTTAAAACTAAGTGCAAAGCGAAAAAATTAAGTACATTATTGGCAGGGTGATGTGCCGTTGTGTATGGTGTTAATTTACTGTTTTATTTGTTCTCTTGCTTGTGGTATGATGTTGCATGATTACTTTACAAAAGATGTAGGCGTTTAAAATATAATGTAAATTGTTTTGCGCTTACTTTAGACTGCTTTGGCAGACATTAAGTCAGTCAAATTATACGACAACAAATCAGTCCATGACAACGTCGTCGTCGTAACGCCGAAACGACAATACAAGTCAATTGATGTCAAGTGAAAATAATAACAAATAACAAAAACAACAACAATAAATACAAATTATTTTTGACATACAAGATTTTCGTGCCTGTTATAAGACAGAACAAAAATATAAAATCTGCTCAAAAGGCGTCCAATACATTTCCTGTTGATGGTGTTTATAACTTTCCATTTCTTGGCTTTTTTGCCTGTTCCTTTTTAAAAGTACCATTCGTACAGGAAATAAGCACGTGTTTTAAATGTGTCATTCGCGTTTTATGTTTTTGTTTTCGCATAAATAAACGTTTGTGAGGCATTAAGGGAAATTGCAATTGAATGTAAAATATTCGAACGAGTGACAGTAAAAAGTTTATACAAAAATAACTACTACATACAAAATGAGAGCCAATTCTCACAGCTTCGAAAACAAATAGAGCTTTTCAACAGACCGAAACATAGCAAAATGTAAATCAGTTGTAGAATAAGCTTATCATAAGAGATTTCCTACAACATGACAACAAATATGATTGCAAATGACTTATTCTCGCAATATTTTTGTATGTGTTTTTAAGAATGATGTCCCGTTATTTGACGCGTGCCTAAATTTTGTATTACTAGGCAAAGTTTTCAGTCTTTGTGTTTTGTTCGAAGAGTGAAGTGTTCTTAACAGTGCACAATTTAAAAAAAGTAATTAAATATTATATAAGTAAAAAACTTTTTGTAAATATGCCATTTAAATTTAAACAGAGATTTCGTTAAGAAAATGTAATCTTGCTATAGATTAGAAAAGCTGTTTTCTGTAAGCTTATTCTATAATTAGGCTTCTAAGCTAACTGTAAATTATAGACAAGTAATATTATCGCAAAAGATCAGTTTTCATTATCAAACAATTTTTAATAAGCCTTTAAGGCTTATATTAGTAAGCTTGCTACAAGTTCTTTCTAAATCGTTTTAGGTTTCTCTACCAAGAGGCGAGATAAATAAATTTTGTTCCACAATTTACTCATCCCACTGTAACTTCCGTATCAATTTCGAAGTATACGGTTTGAGTGTTCCTGCTAAAATCTTTATAGCTAAAAACACTATGAGATTTATATTGATTAATATTAACGGTTCCTAAATTCTTATCACTTTGTATTAAAAATTTTTCCTACGCGCTTTAATATTAATTGGTTAGCGAAAATACAAATTTATACCAGATACAAATATTGAAAATTAAAGTTGAATTGCAAAGTACATAATGTTTTCAACTAAATACATGAATTTTTTTGGAGATGAAATAACGATAGATTAAAAAAATAAAGATAAAATTATAGTAATGAACTGCTTCATTTTTTAAATGGTTTTCAATTAAAGTAATAAATGGATTTCTTAAGCTGCTTTAAAATTACTAGTTGTAGATGGAATAAGAAAATGAAGCGTACAACGTAGCAGGTTTGTTTTGGAAGGCATGCATTTTATATGTCTCGTTCCCACTTTGAAGCAATAAATTTGTTTTACGCATATAATAATGTAACGATTAGATTGTAAATGCGGATGACGTGGAAGTTCTGGCTATGGAAAACGATCTTAGAACAATATCTAAATTTTTTGAATCCGCATTGAATGTCCTACTAAAATGGTGTCAGGTCTGCGGGCTAGATGTTAAGCCTACCAAACCCAAACTGGTACTATTCAGAAGGAAAAACAAAATCCTTCAATTTCCGACTCACACTGAAGCTTTCGTCAAATGCCAAATATCTTGGACTAATATTGGAAATGGAAAATTAACATTATATACTAAACAGAAGAAATTATTCATCCGTATTTAATCAATCCGAAGTATTAATAGTACAGATTTTCTTGAATCAAGTACAGAAAGATTGATTCAAGTACGTATTATTCCATTGCGTAAAAATTAAACTATTCACATTTAATCCCAAATTCGAGCTTGAAATGATCCGAAAATGAGATTGATTTTAGTAAAACTAAGATTGAACCAATCTCAAAATGCACTCGATTTAAGTATTTGAAAGTTGACTCAATCCGAAATTCGTACTTGAAATAATCCGAAAGAGAAATAAGATTGAATCTATCCTAAAATAATTATCCCAGAGACAGAAGCAGAATATTATGTTTTCTGCTTTAAAAATTTGATGTTCATATTTAACTAAAAATATAAACTAAATAAGAACTTTTGCTGTTGATTTTTCTTTTAAAACATGAAAATAAAATATGGGTTTCTACTCGTTCTGTTGTGTTTTGTTGTTTCTACATAAAACAAGCGAATCGTTTTTTACCTACTTGTGTTGTGTTGTTGTAATGTCTGCAACAAACTTTGCTAAGCAAAAGCGTATGCACGCCAAAAGAATGCAATGCTTAAGGATGAGACTTATAATGCTAGGAACACAACTGGGACGAACGACGAATTTCGCCCTACACGACGAATTTTTTAGTAAAAATTCGCTGAGTAAATTCGTCGTATGAAACACAATAACGACGAATAACTAATTGAGAAAGTGGTTTACTGTTTGTGTAAAGAGAGAGAAATAGTGTGACCATATGAAAAAAAAATTACTTAAAAAACACAAACATTAACAAAAACACAATTAAAAACTATTCTTGTAGTTATCTACTTTGTATATTTATTTTAAATGCGATAAAATAATAAAAAAAATAATTATTAAAGTAAAAAAGTAAATTTATATACTTGAATACTTGAAAACTAAAATCCAACATGGTCACCTGGTACTGATTTGTTCGTCGTTCGCCAGCGTATGAAATATAAATAAATCTATTGCAAGGTCGCCGCGTGTGACGAATTTCGGCCGACGCCTTGATTGTGTGTATTTACATATACACAAATATGTTTTATTTTTGTCGACGAATATTCGCGGCAAAAAATTCGTCGTTCGTCCCAGTTGTGTTCCTAGCATAAATTTTATGAGATAAAAACGCGCACTTTGAAATTTTACTCTCAGAGTGGCACTACCAACAAAAAATGCAATCTTTATTACTTATTTTAAGATTTTTGTACTTACATATTTGGCGACAACTGCACTATATTGCTGTAAAAAAGCCATCGGCCTAAACTGGGGAATTGACTTCGAAAAACTGCCTTTTCAACTTCTTAATTTGCCGTTGGCAAAAAAAAAAAACAGTTTCTTTTACTTCTGATTCATATTATGTAGGGATTGCTCTTCGGTTTTAACCGAAATCTAAACCGCGGTTTTAAATGCCTAAAAACCGAAACCGACAAAAAACCTCGGTTTAAGGATTAACTTCAACATTGGTATACCGGACAAAATTATTAAAATTATTCAGATGTTGTACAGTGATGCTCCATATAAAGCTCGCTTCAAGGGAGTTGACAGTGAATCTTTTTTTATTAATCGTGGAGTAAGACAACGATGTATATTGTCTCCGTTACTGTTTCTCCTAGTTTTAGACTCAGTTATGTTGAAAACTAATGCCGAAGCAACAGACGGCATACAGTGGCATCTAAATCAGCGCCTTCATGACCTGGACTATGCTGATGATCTATGATTGATGTCTCATTCATTAAGATTATATGAAAACGGTCTTGAAGTTGGATTAAAAATCAATTTTCGTAAAACCAAAGTAATGAGGATATCATCCGATAACAACACCCCTATACTTGTAAACGGTAATATAATTGAAGACGTGTCTGAGTTTAGCTATCTAGGTAGCATAATAAGTACAGATGGTGGAGCGGATGCTGACGTAAGAAGCAGAATAAATAAGGCTCGTCACGCCTACACTTCACTTGCACGAGTCTGGCAATCGTCCCAAATATCCAAGAAACATAAGATCAGGATTTTCAACACTAGCGTAAAATCCGTTCTGCTATATGGAAGTGAAACGTGTTTTTAAATAAATGTTTAAGGCGCATTCTAAAAATATTCTGGCCGTTACGAAAAAATAACCAAGACCTGCTACAAACTTGTGGTATGGAAGCAATTGACATTGTAATTCGGCGTAGAAAATGGAAATGGGTCGGACATACGTTGAGGAAAGATAATAAAGACATTGCTAAGGTTTCCTTTCAATGGAATCCACAGGGATATCGAAGCAGGGGGCGCCCACGAGTAACTTGGCGAAGAGGAGTTTACAAGAAAGGGGCTTTCATGGGCACAATTGAGAAGCTTGCCGCAGGATAGAATAAGATTTAGAAATTTTGTTCAATCTATACAAGAAAAAAAAAGCTTTAATCCTTTATTAACTGTAATTAATATTAACGTACATATATTGTAAAATGTATTATTTGTTGTTGTTAGAAGCTCCACTTGGAGTAGCGTTCTTATAAATATTGTAAGACACGTTAACTAAAATAAAAAAAAAAAACCTGATCCATATTGTTAAATGGACTACTCCATGGACTGGTCCGATGTAATGCAAGCATGGACCATGTCATTGTTAAAAAGTGTTTGTAGTGAGAGTACATGCCTTCGTTTTTTTACGACATGCTTTCGTTTTTAAACGACTTCAAAACTACCCTGCAAATCAGGCGCGGATCCAGCTTGAGCCTTACGGGGGGGAAATTTTTTATGATACAAAAAAAAATTTGTTTTTAAAAGTTTATTAAAAGGAGTATGTGTATATTATATTTAAAAATATCAACAAAAGGTTAAATAAAATATTCAATATAAATTAAAATAAACTAATCTTTTTAAATAAGCAATTTATGATTTCTTTGTAAGGCAAATTTAGATAGTACAGTCTATGTTCAGTTTGTCATTGTTGATCTGAGCCATGTTTTTATTCGACGAAGGGTAGGAAATGACCTCTCGCTCGTAGCATTACTGACGAGCATTGAAACGAAAATTTGAAATATTTTTCTTAGATTTGGGTAGAAATCTTCAACATAGTTTATTAAAGCATCTACAACGTTATCTGATAGATTTTCAGATATTTTCTATCTTTGTTGCCAATGCTACAGTTCACGCTCAAGTTAAGATGTTAGTAGGTGTTTATCTCGAGTTGTGGTTTTAAAAGTTTTGTAAGATATCTATTGAAATGAAACCTACAACTCGGTAGAAATCTTCAACATTTTGGATGTGATTATTTCGTTCAAATCTTGTCTTTTAGATTGGAACCTCGATTAACTTTCACTTTTTCAAAAATCGCTTTAAATTGTTCTTCGGCTATATTTCTTTTTTCTTCAAGGCACATGATTAAAGTTTTAATAAGGCTTGATCCTTTTTGCAGATCTATATCATGCTTTTGTAAAATTATACTAAGCGGCTGTGTTACAATAAGTATCATACTTAATATGTTTATTCCGCAAATAAATTCAAAAGTTCTGAATGAGTTCCTTAATATAAGACTTTTGATGAAGTATCTCTACCTTTCCACTCAGATATTTTTTCCAAAGCTTCCACTATATGATGTACACTTGTTGCAAAGTGTTAAGCTGAGTCGTGACGGTCCACCCATCTTGTCTCGCATAATGTAGAAAGTTTGGCTCCCAAATACTTTACTAAAACTGTGTTTTGCCTGGGATGATTATATTTAAAAATTTTGTCCTTTCTTTAACAAATGATATAACTTTTTGTATTAGTGGCACTTTATTGCTTTTAGAAATTGAGTTGTTTGATTTATGGGAATAGCAAGGCGTTTGTCGCGGTTTCCAGAATTTTTTAACAGCTCCATTTTCTGCTGACATCAAACGACACCCATCAGTTCCAATTCCTAAACAATTTTTTAGGTCAAGACCAAAATTTGTCAAAGTTTTAAGAACTATTGATGATAGTTCCTTCGCATCAATTGACACATCAGCGTCATTATCAATATCCTGTGAAGGCTTTTCAAACGCGTTTACAACAAAGCTAACAAATTCTTCCATAACAACTTTTTGTTGTATGTTGAAATATTTTAAAGATAATGAAATCTGGCTTTTCCGCGACAAATCCGTGCGTTCGTCAAAAATTATCGAATAGAATTTTGATTCATATAACACATATATACAACACATATTGCATATTCAAACTAAGGCTTATTAATAATTCATTTTTTAATTATTAATAATTCAAATAATGTGGGCTATCAAGTCAGACGTTTAGTCTTTGGATATAGATGGCACCTGCTGGGATTGAATGTAGAATTATAAGTATTTGAAAACAGTAAACTAGATGTTTCATTGAAAATATCTAATAAATAACTATTAGGATTAAGATTTGGATACTTATTGAAAATTTGGTTAGAGATTCAATAAAAAAAAAACCCTTGCTGGGATTTCCAAAAATTTTGTACACTTAAAAAAAATAATATTAATGGGTATTCTTGTATTATCGAAATAAACAAAACATATTTTTATAATTTACGGGGGGGAAATTTCCTTATTTCCCCCCCCCCCCCCCCCCTGAATCCGCGCCTGCTGCAAATAAAATTGGACCACCTGATCCATTTTGATAAAATGGACTACTCCTAGGACTGGTCCGATGTAATGCAAGCATGGACTTTGTCATTGTTAAAAAGTGATTGTAGTGACACGTCACGTCTTCGTTTTTTAACGACATGCTTTCGTTTTTAAACGACTTCAAAACTAATCCTCTTGCGTATACCATAGAGTAGTTGTAGAACTACTCCCTAGTAGTCCAAAGGTGGATTATATGCTCCTGCCCTAGTACATCGTAATGTTAAATAGACCATGTTTTTTCCATACGTTTGGGTTACTTTTGGACTTGTCCTGGTCCCTTGTTGGCTACTCTTTACACGCGTGTTTGGACTGGTCCTATTATTTGCAAGGAATGGCAAGGTATTTCAAAATTCTTAAAATTCAAAATAAGTACTAAGAAGAACAAATGTTACCTTTTTAACTCTTAAGTAGACACCTAATTTGTGTGGCACAAACTACCACCTGGGCCTAGCGGGGACCAATAGTATTTCGTATGGAGTTTTTGTGGCTATAGAAAAAACTCATACCAGCGAACCCCTGGGCAAGGCTGGGACTACTTTTATATGTATGGAGTTTTGTGGCTATAGCAGGAACATTTTGTCGGAAAGTGGAATAACTCTTCGAAAAAATAGTAAAGAAAAAATTCTTATGTGAGGGCCTTGCCAGGCGGATACAATATGAACAAAATTTTCATTTGCCCACTTTACACTTTTTTCTCATTTTCTTGTAAGACGCACTTTCTTTAATTGAGGAATACATAATGTTTCGTTCTAATATACTTAATAATTATGTGTATAAAATAACTGGAAAAAGTCAAAAAATGCCTGGCCAGGCTCAGGTATTATACAAGGGTTAATAAAAGTACCTGCATTGAAATAAATAAAAAATATATATGTTTATGTATGAAGTTTAACTTTGATATTTTCAATAACCGAAACCGACCGGTTTTAATCATTTTAAAACCGAAACCGCGGTTTGACATTTTTACGGTTTTTAGCAAACTCTAATTATATGTAAACAGTCGTTGTCATTCCAACTCAAAAATCGAAAAGTTGTACACAAATTTTAGTTTTTCGGTCAACCAAACCACCAGACATCATGGCGAAAACTGCAAACACAGCTAGACTAAAGGCCACATGTGCATTGAGATAATACAACATCGGACGTGCTACTATTCTGTATGAGTTTAATTGGCAGGTGGTGTTGACTATGTCAGTTCTTAGCCGATCTTTGATCCTGGCTTCACTGTGCGAATTTTCAACATGACATTTCACAAAGGATGACCTACAGCCTCCGGCTGATGTGAAGTAGGTATACACTGACGGGTCTAAGACACAATTTGATGTTGGTTCTGGCATTTACTTCGAGAAGTTAGACTGGAGTATGCCGAATTGTTGCAGTTTCATTCAGGCCGAAATAATGGCCATCTTTACAGTCGCGAAGTAGATTCAGTATGATGGGATATCCACATTATCACCTTTCTATCGGCAGCCCTGGAAAATGTGTTGATTTGTGCTTCGCCAAATAATAAAGCTTTTTATTGGGAATATCTTTAAAGATACAGGTTTTGTTATTTATAATAAACTTCAAGAATTGAGAAAGCTGCCTGTGTTACCATACCCCTCAAATTATTGCACTACCGGGAATAAAAAAAGTACGGGAAACTAGAAACCCGACTTAATTATTTAAAAATAATCATTTTTTTGTGCCATATTTAACCATTTAAAATGTACTGCATTAAAAAAAAAGTTAACAGTCAAATAAGGACCAGTCTCGTATACGTTTAGCATCAAGGTTACAGTAGGAGTCGGAGTTGGAGTCGGACTTAAGACATTTCAGCGGTTAAAGTCGGAGTCGAAGTTAGAACTATTTTTGACGACTCCACAGACCTGCAATTTATATTCTTTTGCCATTTTGTTTAGGCATTTGCACTAATTTATCATATGATTGGGCTGTTCAGTAAAGAACTTCTTAGCCTAAATAGTACTTTATTATTTAACACTTTAAAACTGTTTCTGAATTGCCAAATTAAAAAAGTATAACGCTTAAAATGAAACTTAAAACTTCACATACCCACGCAAAAAAATTAAAAAATAATTTGTATAAATATTTCCTAAACGCTTTCAATTATAAGAACGTACAACCAATTCCATTTACATAAGTAAAATTGTACATGAACTCATTATGCTTACACATTTTTCTTAAATTCCAGATTATTTTCCATCACAAAGGGGTACTTGTTCTCCATCCAGATACACTCATAAGTGTGTAATTGTATGTAGCATTTAAGAAAGTATTCTTGTTAAATGTTCCAGACATAATGTCTCCTTCGTTGATAATTAAAATGTTTCATAAATTTCTTAATTTGATAGGGCTGATGGCTGACAGAACTGAGTCGTGCAGTGCTGGTGGAGCACTCCAACGCGTACTTTACAAAAACAAAAATAATTAATGGAATTTAAATTCGTTGTAAATGTTCATTCTCACACATAATTAAATAAAAAATCATTTGTTTAAAATAATAATAATAATTATATGCTACTACGACTTGCTTGTCTGATTTTCTTAATTACGAGTGAACAGTAAAAGCCAAAACAAGGAATAAAGTTGTATTCGGTCGTGTTGAATCTATGATAAGCATACGGTTAGCAGACTTTAAGATTTATAGCCACTTTGACGATTTTTTGATACAAGAATGGACTATTGACGTTTGGACGATTTATACCCTTAAATCGACGATTTTCAATGATACATTTCGTAAAAATTTACAAAAGTTTTTTATTCAACATTTTTTTATTTTTCGAATATATTCTATGAGATTAATTTCAGTTGTGTATTTTATAAAGCTTTTTGTAAAAGTCCTATTCCTTAAATTTTTAGGGAAAATTTTTAATATAATAAAGTAACTTATGAAAAGATATAATTCCCAGATTCTATTTGGTAAAATTTTTTTTATATAATTTCACATTTTATTTAAGCTTCTTAGATACTTTTATCCATTGGATTGGCAGTTAAATGCAGTGCGTTTTTGATAACAAGCATTGCTTGTTTCGGGGAAATCCTAGTCCCAAATTATGTTGCTGAGCACATTCCAAATGGACACTTTTGTGGAAAAAGTCTATTCTGGGAGGACTTTTGTATGGTGAAATAATATATCGATTTAAGCCATTTTCGATACCAAATGCCACCTTGACTTTTGAACGATTCAACAACTCAATGAAAGATATGGGTCTTAAATTGTTTCTAGAACTTTAGGACTGTAATTCTGCAGAATCGGTTCAGTAGGAAATGAGTTATGCACCAGAGAACGGCTTTGTGCGATTGCAAAAAAATCGCATTTAATGAACACCAACAAATACACTCACTTGCGCACACATTCGCTGCTGGTTTCCAGTCATTCAAATAATGCACATGGTGCTTGGTTATTTATACCATCGTTTAGCTTCGTTTGTCAATTGAGATGTTTGTGTGTTTGGTCCGACAATGATTGTTTTGGCAAAGATAAAAAAATACAAACAAAAAAGCCAGAAATCAAGCAATCATTACCCATGTAGGCAATCAGCAGTTGCTATAGAAAAAAGAAATTAAAAAAGAAACAACAACAACAACAAACAATTTCCATAGAAAAAGAAAACAATGTTGTTGTTATTGCTGTTAATATTACAAAGCGACTCGTACTCATACCAATTTAGTTCATCGAGTGGACAATGACTACTTGAATGCAAAAGCATAAGAACTTTTGCCTTTTGACTTTGAGCAATTGTGTAATTGCGTGCACAACAATAAATGCAAACAAAGCACTTTCAATAAAAAACTCACACATGCACAAATCAAATGTGTACAAAACGATGTCAAAATTACCAACGTTGAAGTTTGTTTTGCAGGCATAGAGATGATGTACATAAATTTTAGCGTATGAATAAATCAAGAAAAATTGTGATTTTGCAGTTCTCAGTTATGCACCCGAAAGCGAAATAAATTGGTGACGGAATGCACCGATTGTTTTTAAATTTCAAAAAATTTCAAATTCGCTGCATATGTATGTCACCAAATTTCGTGAAGCAGAGCTATCACTTCGGCACCGGCCTGAAAATGTGACTTCGCAAAATCATAAAAGTCATATAAATATAAGTATTTATCAACAATGAATTTTGTTTGTGACAATAAATGGCCACAAATTATAATGAAAAAAGTTCGTTAACTTAAAATACCAAACTCATGTTTAACGGAATCCTTTAATTTTCTACATAATAATACCAGAATAAATATAATTTATTTTTTCGTATTGACTTTCTCGATTCTTTAAACAAACGCATGGCTCATTAAAAATATTCAACTATTTTATAAATCGCCATATCGTCAAATGGAAAATCTCGCAGCCAAACATGTTTCAAAATCGTCACGTTGGGCTAGAAATCGCTATATCTGACAGCCCTAAGAGCCGTCAAAAAGCAATTGCAAACAGTCAGTCAGGAGAAAGATGTTCCCTAAATTCCTTAATTTTTCTTGCATTAATGTTTTCTTTTAACATTGTTCTAGGTAGTTTAAATGAAAACAAGTCAGAAAGTGTAGGCGGTCGAGACTTACCATATGATACCCTAATAACGAATTTTCGAGAGCGTACCCTATTTGGGATCCGCAATAACAAAAAAATGTTATGTAAAAAATATCTTCATCTATATGAGTTTGTTTGCCATTAAGTGATTTAAGGATGGGGGTTTACATGGGACCAGGCGCGGATCCAGCTTGAGCCTTAGGGGGGGGGGGGGGGGGAAATTTTGTATGATACAAAAAAGTAACAAATTAAAAACAATATGTGTATTAGGGTAAGTACTTTTTGCAATTTTTGCGAATATCAAATTCTTCATCGCATAGCCGTATAGACCATGAAAAAATATTAAGAAATGATGTATTACTTTTTCGCGATCGTGAAGAAAGTTTCCGCCCCAAACGCGATAAAGTTTTGAATTTCAATTTTTTTTCCTTACTATACAAAATTAACATTTAATTACAAAATATTAAGTATTTTCTAATAACACAAGATATTTTTCCATTATGTAAATCAACTCGCACTTTAATCTTAAAATTTATTTCAATAAACCCAAAAAAATAGCTTAAAATTTTTGTTATACAGTTGCTTATTTTATGTATTTATGCCTGTATTCATAAAAATATTTTAAACTTAATAAAGTCTTGAAAACCAAATTTTCTATGAAAATGTTCCTTAATAAACGTTTATTAAATTTTATAATCATTTATGAATATGGGGGCTAAAATATATACCATATATAAACAATAAATGTACCATATATAATGTGTATGGAAATTAAAAAAAAAAAAATTTTTTTGCATTTGTTGCGGAAACTTTTTTGGCCAAAATGGCCTAAAAATTTTTTTGCATTATCAATACTAAATTGCCAATCGCGTGGTGGGATGAAGAAATTTTATCCAAAAAAGTCATATTTTTCTTAGATTTGGGTAGATATCTTCATCACAGTTTATTAAAGCATCTACAACGTAGTCTGACAGATCAGGCTCAAGTTTAGATCTTAGTAGGTGCTTATTTCTTTCATCAAATATAATCAGCTCATCAGCTAGTTGTGGTTTAACAGTTTTGTATCTGTATATGACTTGATTACAGTTTGAGGTAGAACACCCAGAGAAAAAACATGTTTAAATATGGTCACCTCCAATAATACTATGTTTAAAGAAAATTTTAAACATATTATGTTTAATTTTACCATATTATTGCCAACAACAACCATATTATGGTAAAACTAGTCCTCCATCAAGAAGCCACAACCATAATATGGTTGCCTCCGAACACATTATGGTTAATAATAACTAAAATATGTTTAACACTTATAATAGCATGGTTGGTTTTCAACCATAGCATGTTGCTCTTGAAAAAGAGGAAAATACCATTGTCAATTCAAAAACAAATTATTGTTATATTTAACCATAATATGTTTAGAGGCAACCATAATATAGTTGTGGCTTCTTGATAGGGGACTAATTTAACCATTGCATGGTTGTCGGTGACAAAAATATGGTTAAATTAAACATAATATGGTTAAAATTTTCTTTAAACATAGTATTGTTGGAGGTGACCATATTTAAATATGTTTTTTCTCTGCGTGAAGTTTAGGTATGTTCAATACATTTGGGATATCTATTGGGAAAGTTGTTATGAGATCTTCTAAAATAAATTCAATAAGAGGAATGTAACCTACAACTCGGTAGTAATCTTCAACATTTTGGATGTGATTATTTCGTTAAAATCTTGTCTTTTCGATAGGAACCTCGATTTGAACGCAAATAACTTTAACTTTTTAAAAAATCGTTTTAAATTGTTCTTCGGCATTATTTCTTTTTTCTTCAAGGCACATGATTAAAATTTGATAAGGCTTGATCCTTTTTGAAGATCTATATCTTGCTTTTGTAAAATGATACTAAGTGGCTTAATATGTATATTCCGCAAATAATGTTAAATGTACCAAGTGAGTTCCGTAATATAAAGGTAGAGATACTACCTTTCCACTCAGATATTTTTTCCAAAGATTCTACTATATGATGTACACTTGTTGCAAAGACGCATAATGAAGAGAGTTTGGCTCCCAAATACTTTGCTAAAACTGTTTTTCGCTTGGGATGATTATATTTAAAAAATTTTGTCGTTTCGTTAACAAACGATAAAACTTTTTGTATTAATGCCACTTTATTGCTTCTAGAAATTGAGTTGGGAATAGCACGGCGTTTGTTTCGCATTTGTCGCTTTTCCAGAAATTTTGAATAGCTCCCTTTTCTGCTGACATCAGAGGACACCCATCTGTTCCATCTCCTACACAATTTTTAAGGCAAGACCAAAATTTGTCAAAGCTTTAAGAACTATTGATGATAGTGCCTTCGCATCAATTGACACATCAACGTTATCAATATCCTTTGAAGCATTTTCAAATGCGTTTACAATCAAGCCAATAAATTCTTCCCTAACAACTTTTTGTTATATGTTGAAATATCTTAAAGATAAGGAAATCTGGCTTTTCCCCGACAAATCCGTGCTTTCGTCAAAAATTATCGAATAGAATTTTGATTCTCATAACACATCCATACATAAATATTGCATATACTAAGGTTTTTTAATAATTCAACCGCACGCATTATCAAGTCAAACGCTTAGTCTTTGGATAAAGACGGCACCTGCTGGGATTAACTGAAGAATAACAAGTATTTGAATACGGTTAACTAGATGTTTCTTTGGAAATATCTAATAAATAACTATTAGGATTAAGATATGGATACTTATTGAAAATCGTTAGAGATTCAATAAAAAAAAAAAAAAATAAAAAAATACTTATTGAAAATTTCGTTAGAGATTCCATAAAAAAAAACAAAAAAAAAAAACCTTGCAGGGAATTCCAAAAGCTTTTGTACATTAAAAAAAATATTATTATTGGGAATTCTTGTATTATCGAAATTAACAAAACTTATTTTTATAATTTACGGGGGGGAACTTTCCTTATTTCCCCCCCCCCCCCTGAATCCGCGCCTGCATGGGACCGAGGTCAATTTTGGACCTACCAGGACAAAATTTTGACATGACATAGTATTAATAATACAAATTAGTATCGTTAATTTGTATGTTATATGTAAGGAAGTTATGGCATGCAAAGCTATTTTCGGGAGTGGTATTTGTATGGGAGCTATGGTCAAATACGGACCGGTGCCAATAAAATTTGGTAGTGTAGCTTAAATTTCCATCGAATACTAAGTTTGGACTTAATTAAGTCTTAACACCACAAAGATTCTTTTCCTAAAATAAGCTTGTATGGGGGCCATGTGAAATTATGGACCAGTTCTTATCATTTTACCAATTAAAACCTATGTACCAACTTTCATTAAATTATCTCAAAAATTGTGACCTGGGGTCTAATCACCGCATGTGATATCAAGCTTAGTTCATCGAACTTATTATGGTATTTTATTTGGTATCGTAAATGGAGTTGATAGAATTCTATATCAAGTTACGTCAGTATCTATCGAATGCAGCAAAATACGATAGTTTACTCGATACGATAGTTTAGTCGGTGATGAGACCCCTGTACTTTGTGCACACGTATAACATGAACCGCCAGCCAGCTATCCGGTCGGACATCGTTACATCAGCTCAGTCGATCGGTATGCTTAAAGGTAGGACCAAAATTTCAACGTGCTACAAACGTCAGCACAAACACAAAAAACGCGATTCCTTTTTTTTTTTTATTGTTATACCCACACCACAATAGTGGAGAGTATTATTATTATTTCATCACTTACAACGTTATTCGCGCCTTTGCTTAATTTATATTTTAATATTGTTACGTTTTTTACTTTATAAAAAGCTTTTCGATTTATTCCCTTTATAATAAACCTTTGAGTTCATTTAATTGCAAATCAAAATTTATACACACATTTATTCAACTTAACAAATTTTACTGAAATGAATTATTATGTTCATAAGATTTATCCACTATTGTTAGTAACGACCTGAACCGTTTATATGCATATATATTCCTCTAACTCCCAAAACAAACTAAACTTAACTTTTATGAGTTAGTTTGGGTTCACACAATGAAAGTTTTCTTTCAGAAAGTGTGAGATTATTGGTGAGAGGGGTGAGAATAACAGCATGTTCTCTTCCTCTCTTACCTATAAGCTCAGGCTTTCTAAAAGAAAACGTTCATACTGTATAGTGTGAATCCAGACTAAGCCTGTATTTATAGTTCACAATCATTTCTAGTCGATTTCAGAAATTTCTGTTGAAATTATTTTAAAATAACTTTTATACATCTTAATCTGCAGTCTACCTCTAGGCGTAACAAATATTGTATTCCAATTACTAGAAAGTTCCATACAGTGGTGTTTATAACAATTTTAAACTAATACGACATTAAAGTATATCTTACAAGATAACTTATTACAAAAACTTTAAATAATTGTTAGATAAATCAAATTTCATAACAATACTTTACAAACGGAATGACAAAATCAATATACCTCCCAACTTTGTTGTGATGAGTAAACAAAAACCGTTTAGCAATTTTTAATTGCTTTAAATCAAAATTTATTGCGAGTGTTTAAATTTTTTTTAACATTTCTTTTTTTTTTCGTTTTAAATTTGTATTTACATTTTTCTTAAACATGCAATTCATTAAATGAATCTTATTTTCTGGTAGCATCTGCTTTATCTTTTGTTATTTTAAAGCCTTTTCAATGAATAATTTAATTAGTTTAATGCTAATTTTTTATGATGATCAATATTTTTTTATGGTTTTATTATTTTTTAATTGCTGCAAATATAACAAAGTAATTTTATTGCGTGTTGCAGCCACATGTAACGATTTCAGTTAAATCGAAATAGAAATTGTTTAAAGAAGTTTTTATAGGCACAAACAATTGTTTTTTAAATATTTATGCAAAAACCTCATGAAAATATGCAAAAATATATGTCAGCATCAGAATTAAAATTATTTAATATTTAGGAAATATTACATTTAAATTCTGTTTAAATTATGCAAAAAATTAAAGCGTTCCTTAAATAAAAATTTAAAAGTTTTTTAACTAGAAATTTGTAAGCTGATATGGCCGATAGCCGATGTTATTGAAATTTAATAAATAAATAAATAATTCAATGGCTGGAGCTGATACTGACTTAAGTACAATAAAACAAAAAGTGATGTGTAGAAAAAAATTATATCAAATGCATTGTTAAAAATCGAAAACAATTAAAAAAAAAATCAACATTCACACTTTTATTAAAAAATTATCAATTCAAACTAAATATAGTTATTAATAAAAGCATTTTTGTATTGTCAATTAAAATAATTTCCGTTTAATTAAAAAAGTGTTTTTTTTCCTTCTTTTCCAGGTATATAAACAGCTCAATTTCTTTACAAAAGTAATGTTAACATATTTTACGCTAAAGGTAATTTATTTATTTAAATATTGATTTGTATTTTATGACAGGTAGAAAAAAATTTCGATAAAGCAAAAAAAAGATCAGTACTGAATTTCTGTAACGACAAATATTTGTTGTTAAAGGTGCATGTAGACGACATGTTTTTTACATCTGACTTGTCAACTTTTCAAGTCACATGTAATTGTGCATGTCTGTTAAAATTGCTGTTTTACAGAAGGTTTATAATATTCGGTCACAAACGTACATGTAATTTGCTTCTGACATTAGCTCAGTTTTTTTCGCATAGTTATTGCAAAAACCAAAATAGAAATGCCGCCAAGAAGATTTTTATTTACGCCGTAAAATACTTTAGCCATCTTAACATAGTTTTCTTTTAACTCAAAGATATAAATTTAGGATATTATTATGAAACGGTTTATATATATATATATATATATATATATATATATATATATATATATATACTAGCTGACCCGACAGACGTTGTCCTGTCCAAATTAGGAAAAATGTTTGCGTTCGATTTTTAAAATCCGTAAAAAAATACGAACATTTGAAAGAAAAATTAGTGAAATCCATGGAGCCGTTTTCTGATTTTAGGTAAATCACAAAAAGTGGGCGTTAAAGTGGGCGGGGCAAAATTTTCTTTCCGTAGAAAAGTTGGCCCATGGCGATGATTTTAAAGAAAAAATCGGTCAATCCGTTCTCAAATTATGCGCTTAATAGAAAAAGTGGGCTTTAAAGAAGGCGTGGTAAATTTTTCTTTCGATGGAAACTTAAAATGGATTAATACGAACTTTTGAAAGAAAAATTTGTCAAATCGATGGACCCGTTTTCTGATTTAAGTTAATTAGAAAAAAGTAGGGGAGGGGCAAAATTTTCTTTTCGTATAGATCTAGGTTGGATCATGGCGATCATTTTAAAGAAAAAATCGTCCAAATTATATGGATGTCATTGGTGGTGCAATATGAAAATTGAATTTTGCCACGCCCCTCCGACCGCAGAACGAAAATAAAAAATCAAACTTCACAGTGTCACCCGCCTGAATATTCTGAAGATTCCCTGAAAATTTCATCAAAATCGGCCCAGCCGTTTTGATGTCCATACGTTACATACATACATACATACATACGTACATACATACACACATCCTATTTTATATATATAGAGATATATATTTACATTAAAGACCTGCACGATTGTATCAGTTAGTATTGCTGAAACAGATACACCAGATATATATCTGTTACTACTGATATAAATGAGAGAATGAGTGTAACTGATATTGTATGGTTTTGCTTTTGCCCACTCACCATATCTTAAAAACAAAAACAGATGCTTATGGTTTTGGATTGAGTATGTCATAACATTTTTTTTTTGCTTACAAATATCTGTTGTCACCATAAGTATTTCTACAATATCTGTGGTAATCTGTTGTCACCATAAGTATTTCTACAATATCTGTGGTAATCTGTTGTATTTTTAAATATTGTTGGCGAGTTGATGAAAATTGGAGAGATCACAACCAGGGGTGCCAGATTGTTTTAGTAAAAAATCGGCATATTTTCAAAAACAAATCGGAAATCAAATTATGAAAAAACGGCATATTAAAATTACTGTTTTAAACAGTAAAACATATTTTGAATGACAAAAACAACAAAGCAAAACCATTAAATAATGCTTCAAAAAAAATAAATAAAAATAAATGTTTTATAAATAAATTTTATTTAATTAGAAAAATACGGGGTATCTGATAGCAGATTAATATTTTCAAACTTAAATAATTGACACAAAGTTTTACTAAAAGCATTGAACCGTAGAATGGAAATGCGGATTTTATTTTTTAAAGAGTATGTCATCCACATGTCTTTTGTCGACTTGAACACACTGTTCAAAACGGAGCCTTGTTTTTCGAGAATTTAAAAAAAAAATGACCCAATTTTCTCATGCGTGGATAAGGCACACCAAACATTTACCCTGGGGCAATGTAAAAGTATTTAATGTTTCAATCGAGGGTTGGAGGTTCTTGGAGACCAGTAACGGTAGATTTGTGTGTTAACGCGCGATGCTCACTCGACTACTGTGACTGACAAATCCTCTCAATCGATAATTCCAACGGCGCCAACCTCCCTCCGCACCGTTTATTACTTTTTGAAATAATCGCATTGAAAAATATAATTTTGCCACCAGACACCCTTTATATGAATAGATTTGACTTAAGGGTAAATTGCAGGGACCGTTAATAAGAGTGATCCATATAATTTTAGCTTGAAAACTTTCCATATTAGAGTCAGCGGAGACCTATACTGTCTTATACCAATAGGGTTGTCTCTTTAAGAACCTATGGTGATCTAGAATAAACGATCTTAACTCCACAGTTAAAAATCACTTTTCAACGAAAAAATAAAAGTAGTTATGGATGAACTCTTAAAAAGAGAGTTTTATTTCGCAGTCATAAAATTGTTGGCCTTAAATTATTCTTCTTCTTTTTAATGACAATTAGTTTAATTGCAGTGAAAGCTGACTAGATAACACTGCTTCACAAATTGTAGTGATCTGACCAGCTACAAGCTTTGGGTGCCCATGTACAAAAAATGAATTTAATAAAATGTCGGTTAAAATCAAACTCCTGAAATGAGTTTTAATTTATGACGACTTAATAAAACTCTTTTTTTAAGAGTTAAATTCGACCTTTTATGTTTACGTTGAAAAATAGCTGTTTTATATGGACTTTTTTGTTTTTATTCCAAAAATAACTCAGGGACTAAAAATAATTACTTTTATTATTTTTTGTAAAGGTTACGAGAAAAATTCCCTTATTTTCAATTGGGAATCTTTAACCATTATCGTTATATATATTTTATTTTGGTTGTGGTAACCAATTAAAGTAAAATTTATTTATTTTTGGTTATTGATAACCTAAGTAATTTTTTGTTTACAAATATCTATTGGAAAAAATTATTTATTTTTCTGGTTACAATTCTTAGGTCAAGTATAACATATGTACCGCATTTCCTATAAGCTTCTCATATGAAGTTGTATATTTTTCAAAATGTGTTTGTTGGGTTAGACACAATCAGGCGCGGATTCAGGGGCGGGGGGGGGGGGAATAAGGAAATTCTCCCCCCCGAAATTATAAAAATATGCTTTGTTTATTTCGATAATACAAGAATTCCCAATAATAATATTTTTTTAAAATGTACAAAATTTTTGGAAACCCCAGCAAGGTTTTTTTTTGTTTTATTTTTATTGAATCTCTAACGAAATTTTCAATAAGTACTTTTTGTTTTTTATTGAATCTCTAACGAAATTTTCAATAAGTATCCAAATCTTAATCCTAATAGTTATTTATTAGATATTTCCGATAAACATCTAGTTTACCGTAGTCAAATACTTTTTATTCTACATTCAATCCCAGCAGGTGCCATCTATATCCAAAGACTAAACGTTTGACTTGTTAATGCGTGAGGTTGAATTATTAAAAAGCCTTAGTAAATGCAATATTTATGAATGTATGTGTTATATGAATCAAAATTCTATTCGATAATTTTTGACGAAAGCACGGATTTGTCGGGGAAAAGCCAGATTTCTTTAAGTATCTTTAAGATATTTCAACATACAAAAAAAAAGTTTTTTAAGGAAGAATTTATTGGCTTTATTGTAAACGCATTTGAAGAGGCTTAAAAGGATATTGATGACGTTGATGTGTCAATTGATGCGAAGGCACTATCATCAATAGTTCTTAAAGCTTTGACATATTTTGGACTTCACCTAAAAAATTATGTAGGAGATGGAACAGATGGGTGACCTCTAGAGTTTTTTTTCCCGGAGTTTTTCGATTCCCGTGAAAGCGGGAAATTTTTTTGAATTTCCCGGGATCCCGCTCCATATAAATAATACACAGTAAATTAAATAAAAGAAATCCTTAAATACTACAAAATTAAATGAAGATTAAAAGAGGAACTTGAATTATTATTACCTTACGGTTTTATATGTTAATTCAGTATTATTATTATGCTCTAGATACAAGATAAAAAATTAAGATAAACATAACAATTTAATTCATAAAACAATAATAAAAACATACACAAATTGAGGTATTCAAGATATGAGATCAAAAAGTTAATTCATAAAATAGATAAAATATTTTAAATAAATATATTAACATTTTTGAACGGCTTAGTAAGTCGTCAAAAACTATATTGATTATTTTATTTACTAATTACCATGCTTCCGAAAAATTTCGTTCATTTTTTTTACCGAGGTTGGATAAATAGTTAAAAGTGCACCGTTGTAGAAGGCTTTTGATTCACAATAAGAAGCATAACCAACTTCTATATCAGTCAAATGTATGTCAAGGTTCATGCAAAAAATAGCATCAACCTCTTACAAACATTTTCATTTCATTAGGTCTATCTGTAATCTCTAGGACAATGTGTTTTTCAAATTGTATGTTGTAGTATCTAACACGAGTTTCCAATTTTTTTTTTATTTCAGTTTCCCCGCACTTCAAGGGTATATAAACCAACACAAATTTAAAAAAAATTGTGTTTATCACCTAATAAACATATCGCTCATTCATTGCAACATAGTCATATCTCAAAAAATCAAAAATTGTAAATTATTTAAGCAAAGTGTTCCTTCATGCCTTCTCGTATTTTATCTCAAACTGAACCGAAGTTATAGCAAAATATATCTTTAAATCGGTACATTTTGAAAACTTTAATCGCATTTTGCCAAGTTCATTTGTTTTTGTAGATATGACTATGTTACAATAAAGGAGCTATATGTTTAGGTATCTGCTATTTTAAAGACTTGTCCATGGACAATTAAACTTTAAGAATTTTTATCCGATTACTCCGTACATCGACATCAGATAGTTTATTTCATAAATTAAATAATTCCATAGGCTTATTCACATACAGCAAATTTAGAAATAGGACTTTACTCTCCGTACGTCGTTTTTTTTACTTGTTGTTTGCTCCATCTCTTCCAATCTCTTTAATCGTTCCTTAGCATTCCATTTTTTATTTTCCTGAAAAACCTTTTCATTATTTTCACACCATTTTCCATATCTTGCTTCGTTGGATAGAACTGCAAAATATCGAAAAGGAAGTGAATGCATTTGTTTTGCCGGGCCTTTATTTGCTGACACATGGTGTATATTTCTTTATGAGGCTCCATATGCTCGTTCCTCTTCACCATCGCAAACACTCTCTCCACATTAATATTACTGTGGTATGAGTATACATCATCCACAGGTCTATCGATATATCTTTTTAACATTGAATCTTTCGCATCCGCTAAAACCGTTTGGAAAATGTTAACATCTTTTTCAAATTTGCAGTAAGCAAATTAAGCTTGTCTGTGTTAAAGCAAATTAGTGGGGAATTGAATTCAAGAACGATCTTTTATTTATTTCTTCGAAGTCTAAATATTCAAATATTTGATACAGCACGTCCTTGAAAGTAAGATGATCACAAGCATCAATTGATTTACAAGTGCTAATATGTTTTAGTGGTTCAATGCAAGCTGCTACAGAAAATTTGATACAGAAAATTTGTGTCTGTAATATAATCATGAATCATTTTCGCATCCGTGTACGCTTCAGGATATTTTTGCACAAACTGAAATAGCAAATCGGTTTCTTTGTAAATTTGACTTATTGTTAGATACAATTTTTTAAAATTGTATTTCTTTATGTAAGATCAAATCTGTCAAAAATTTTAAAAGTTACATGCATTTAAACAAACACTTTTTAACATGGTCAAATTTACAAATCAGGTAAGGTAACTTTGCGGACTTTCCTTGTAAATAACATGAAAACTCAACGATAGAATTCAATTCTTATGGCGGCATCGCATTCAGGAGGTCATAATACATAAGGATTGGTGGGTCTGGTTTCTGGGTCAGAACCTTTTTATATTTTTGTGAGGCTGTGTAATTAATAAGCACGCAAAGGCGACGGCTAAAATATCTACTGCCGCTTTATTACAATTGTAAATGAAATATAAGTATATTTACTTATCACATGGAAAGAAATTTTGTTTCCCAAAGTGAAAACAGTGTCTATGTTCTTAATAACTAATGTAAAACAAATTTTAGTAGCATAAATTTACGTTTTTTTAAAAATTCACCCTGTTTTTTTAATCAATTAATTTGTCGAAAATAGGCTGTACTGTTTGTACTACGGCACAAATTTGGCTGAATATTATGCCTTGGGAGACAACAGAGTTGTTGATGCCTAAAATATCTAAAATTCTGCGGTGGTGCTTGAAGATAACACTCCTACTTCAAAAGTTACAAGTGAATAAAGGTCAAAAAACCAAATTTTTTTCATTTATTTCGCCTTTTTTTTACATTTTCCTAATTTTCTTGTAAACGAAAAATGCGATTGCCACGCACCACCGCAGAATTTTAGATTTTGATGTCATTAACAACTGTGTTGCATGGCAAGCCATAATATTCAGCCCAATTTGTGCCGTGCTAAATGTTAGAAGTCGTATTTTCTTACTTTAAAGTTTTGTTTTTGCCACTTGGTTTTTTTCAGTGTATTATTCCAACAAAACCCAAAAATGAAGGATTGTTACCCAAACTAACTATTCAATACATAAAAACATTGATTTTGTAGCTAACAACATAAATAATGCGTTAAATTCATAAAAAGTCAAAAAATCCAAGTTTTAAGGGCCACCCTAAATATCCGTTTTAGGACAAGTGAGGGGCACTCTAAAAGTATTAAAAATCATTCGGCATTAATAGCTTGAAAACGAAAAAGTTAATTTTTTTGGCATATTGCTATATGTATGTATGTATGTACCTACGCCCGTTTCCTCTTTTGCCAAAGTTGATGTTTGAAATTCGTTTTATAATCTAAAAATCGTTTTTTAGAACATAAAAAAATTAAATAAAAAAAATGAAAACAAATTCCTTTTGGGATTCGAACTGGCAATATCATCAGTCTCAGTAGACAACTTAACAACTCGGCTACGAATGCTTTTACTAAAGAAGCATTAAATTAAAATATATTGAGTCTATGAGTTTGTTTCTTTATATGAGCGGCATATCATATACATGCATTAATGTGTATGTGTATGCGTAAAACTAAACACATTACAAATTAAATCCACCACTTCCCAGCGGGAAAAAGAAGGAGTACGGAGGCCTTCTAGAAGGTATACAAAATGTGTTTATTTTTTTTATTTTATATATATATACATATTTTCCGAAAAAATATGTTTGAAAAAGTACCGAAATTTTGAAAAAAGTACTCTTTTGCTTGGTGGTCAGTGCCATCTAAATTTTTCAATTTTCCATCACTGATCTGACTTTTACAGAAGCAAAGTTAAAAAGGTAAAACACGACATGTATAAGTATATTGCAGTGTGAAATTTGACATTTCAGATGACGAAAACATGTCGTGTACGGTCGCCTTAAGTAGTAAAAATTCGTAAATTAACAATAATAGATTTTGTAGTGGAATTTGAAAAATTGTTGTCGGTCAACAAAATCGGTTGCTAAAAGGTTTGCCAGACGGCCTGGAATGGCCCATACTAAGAAAAAAAAATTATAGGGAAAATTTCTAATTTGCCGACAGACATTCCAATTAAAACGATACGGTCGAGTTTCTCAAAAATGCAATAAAAATAACGTACAAAATTTATATAAATTAATCTTGTTTGTTTGTCATGTCAACTAGCAATACTTTTTGTGCAAGGACTTTAGGTATTTCTAATGGTCTCTACTCACAAGAATACATTCCTATGACTGAATAAAGGCTACAATTTTAATAAGACTAAATAAATTTTGATGAAAGTTGCAAAATGCTTTAAACATTTTGCTTGCAACTAAAGTAATAGAGTTATTGAGTTCTTCAAATTACAATCCAAAAAAATATATATGTATCGATGACTTAATAAAAAAAAGGAGTAACTCAATTTGTTTTCAAAACAGATTTTTCTGTTTATTGTGGTAGATAAATTCCAAATGCACCTTGCTATAAAATTTCAGGGGGCTATGGAGTAAAATTTGTTGCATCTTTTTATTGATTATTGCATTAAAACTTTTAATATATCTAAAATTGTTTGGATTTGAATAAGCTCTTTTCCTCTCTTGTAAACTAACAAGAAATCGAGTTACGCCTTTTTATATTAAGCCATCGATATATAAATATGTGGCTAAACAAATAGCTATTAGCCATGTTCTGAAAGCCGAATTCGAGTGAAATCAAAATCGAACAAACTTTGAAAACGATCCACACTCATAAAATTATTACAGTAACTGAGTGTGGGTTATTAAATTCTTTTTCCGTACTTTTAAAATTTAATAAAAATATAGTTATTTTACGAATAATTTTATTTTTTAACTTTTATGTTTGTTATTCAAAAAACAAACTACCCAAAAATAATGTTTTTCCGTATTTATTTTGTTATGTAGTTTGATTTTTGTCGGTTAAAATATATTTTTTTAAAAGTAGAAACTATTTAATGTTAACACTGGGTCTCCACGTAGCAATTTTTATTGCTAAGCACAAGCAAAACGTCGGCAGAACAATGGCGCAATAATTGCTGATTATATTGCTGGAGAACACGTGAAATTGCATTACCATAAACAAACGTCCAAAGAAATGAAATGTCATATAAATGACAACTGATTTTACAGCAGATTGCTAAGCAATAATTGATCAAGCAATAAGAAGAGCAATCATTGCGCAATGGATTGCCACTCATGGCAATATGCGGTATATACGTCGCAAATTTTATGAAGCAATCAAATTTGACGTTTGCCACAATAAATATTGCTACGTGGAGACCCGGGGTAAGGAATATGCTGTTCAATAAATAGAAAATTTAGAAATTAATGTTAAAATCATTTGTTTTAAATGAAATGTAAATGATCCGTTTTTTAAATGAATTTTAAGTTGTTTAAAATTAATTTTCGTTTGAATTTAACTATATAATATTTTGAGTGCAGTGTTTAAAGTTCATTAAATAATTTTGTTTTATATAATTCATACTTCAGCTTATATAATTCATACTTCAGCTTATCTTCATTAGAACTTATCTTAAAATAAAAAAAAACCGTCGTTTAGCAAATTTGAACAAAAAATTAACTGAAAATCTCCATTGCAATATAAAATCTGAAAAATTTGACATTTTCTTATAGATTGAAAACATGTCAAACCATCATGCAGTTCGAATGTCACCACAACTGTTGTATGTTATTGGACTTTAGCAAAGCATAAATTTTCAGACCCCAGATTCTTTCGGCTTCCGAAATATGATGTCATAAAAGATGTGAAACATGTTTAAAACATTACAAAAGTCTCCTTACAAAAGGGGATAAAACTTTTGAACTATGCAACATAATTTAGTTTTTTTGGTATCGTTTTAAAGATTGAAGTGCTATATTCGGCTGTGCCGAATCTTTGATACCCTCCACCGACAGTTAAATTATTTCAGGAGTGATATCTACATGATATCTATTTATTATTATTAATTTATCTTTATAAAAACAGACATCAGCATTTAAATTGGTTGAGGTTTAGACCTATAAAAAATGATTGACCGACAATCAGAAAGTTTTATGCTTTTTTTTAGCAATTTTATATCGCTTGAGTAAAATATCATGATTCGTAACAGTTAATACCGAACTTAAATGATTTTCAGGAGGGGAATTTATATTGGAGCCATGGTAAGTTATGAACCAATCATCCTTAAATGCTGCAGAGTGATTTCTGGTATTAAAAACATACATTTCAATATATTTCAAAACAGTGGTGAAATTAATTTAGGCATTTAAAGTGAATTTCAGAAGGCTGCTAAATATGGGATCTTTGGTAAATTATGGACCGTATATCACAAAACTAATAAAAATGTTTCTGGCCATATGTAACTAAGTTGGAAGAAATTTTACCACAATAAATATATCTGCTACGGGTTAAGGCTTCTTTAATTAACTTACCAGAGTGGGTTTTATATGGGGCATATATGAAATTATGGACCGATTATCACGAAACTTATTTGTTCTATTTCTTGTCCTATAAAATTGTGAAATATTCAATTTTATTCTGATTATAAATAAGGGTTTAAGGCGTACTAAACTGCTTTTCAAGAGAAGGGGTTTTTTAGGGTTAATTATAGACCGATCTTCACGAAATTTCACAGTGTCATTTCTAGTCCAATGAAACTGTGACGTGCCAAATTGTGTTATGGTAGCTTTGTTAATTACAGCTTTTCCGGGAGTAGGGTTTATATGGGGCCTAGGGTAAATTATTGACCGATCTTCACGAAATTTTACAGTGTGATTTTCAGTCGAATAAAATGAACTTTTGAAAAATCTTATATAATTCTGTGCATTGTTCCACCATTTATGTTAGTTTTTGTAACAAAATTACCAATTTTTTTAGGTGGTGGTTCCACATTTTGATTCATAGCTCTGATCTTACTGAACCGATTTTGCTGGATTTCAATCCCAAACTGCTTAGGATAACTACAAGCAATTTGGCACCAAGTTTGTTCATTCCTTTTGAGTGTTTCGAAAGTGAGCGTGTTTTCAACAGACGGACAGACAGACGGACATGGCTAAATCGACTTAGAACTACTCAAGGGCCCAAAATATATATACTTTATGGGGTCTGAGATGAGTAATAAAAAAGTTTCACACGGAATGACAAACTTAATATACCCTCTTCACAACTAATTGTGGTGGAGGGTACAAAAAAGCAAGAAATAATAGTCGATCAAGCCCAACCCAACTCTTCAGTATTTGGGACTCGTGGGCAATCATATTTGCATCAAAAAAAAAATGTTATGAGCAGGGCTGAAGAGTCGTCAAAAAATAGTTCCAACTCCGACTCCTACTCTTACCGTGATGCTAATTGTATTAACGTTAATAAACTAATAAACGTACAGTTAACAGTTGAATAAACTATAGTAAGAATACATATTGAAATACAAAAAAAAAAATAAAAAGTATATAAGAACAAGCCCAAGTCAAAGCCTACGTTTGGGTAAAGTGGTAAAGGTTCATATTTTGTGTTTGTACTGTTACTATGATTACTTCTATGAGATGAAATAAAAACTACTTAAGCTATTTTTAGGAGTGTATTTAAAGAGGAGTTATGGGCAAATATGGACCGATTCCGATAAAATTTGGTGATGATTTAGGTTGTTACGAAATATTTTTGTACCAAATTAAATGTAAATAACAACAAAATAACACTATTAATGAGCACTAATGACCTATTCCGGAAAAAAGTTTATATGTGACCCATGTAAAATTATGGACCGCTTCTTGATATGTGTGTACTTTGATCATATTATTTCCAATGTTGCGATCTGTACTTTGCTAACAAGGTCAACATAGGCAGACAACCAGCTAGCCAGCCGGATGGAAGGACGGCCTTCGTTAGTTCGATTCTGATTTTGATTCTGAATCAATCGGTATGCTAAAAGGTATGTCTAGAACAGTTATGCCTAGTTCACATATTTCAATAATTGCGTGCATATAACTGGAACAAATTCTGCTGATGAGATGTCGACACATGTGCATTATAATATTATTTATTTATTCACAAAAAAAGTAATATAATAAGCCTCATAGGCCAAAACTATTAGCGTTTGTGTTTTCCACAAGTTTACCGAACCGAACATTAAGAAACGATATTAAGTGTTTATTATCGAACACTGATTTAAACGTTTTACACACTTGAGCACAAACACATAATACCCTGTTCACATACAGTAGCGTGGGTATAAAATAGATAAAGCAGAATGTTGTGCTAGAGTGGCTCGGGTACCTCGAACTTTCTCCCTTTACATAAATAGATTTGAAACTAAAATATTTTTTTAAGAAATATAATCAATAGTTACTTTATTTCATCCATTTAATTTTTTTTTAGGCAAATCTATTTTATTAATTTTTATAAATTTCAACTTTGCTGTTTCTTCATTTTTACCGATATTATTGTAAATATTTTTTAAAGAATATATATGTTTACTTAAAATGAAGAATACGAAATTTGTTTGAGTAACCAATACATCTCGTTACTTAAGGCATATTCACATTGTAAAAGAAGTGTAAAGTATTTTGACTAGAATACAATCATGTACTGAAATTCTGTAACTTTTTAACGAAAAAAAAAAAAATTGTCGTTAAGTAGTCAAAATTCGTTAGCTTATTGTGAAAATTGTCGTTAAGAGCTATTCTGTAGCTAACGACGCCAAAAAAGTTCTTGTTAATAATAACGATAATAAATTTACTGTTAACAGATTAAAAATATGGAGTAAAAAAGCCAATTCTTAACACAAAAAAGTAAGAAAGTATAGTCGCTCAAGCCCGACCCTACCTTTAATATTTGTCGTTAATATTTCTTAACAAAAATATTTGTTTATTTAAAATAGCTAATAACAAATTCGTTAAAGTTACCGATGTTTCTCCTTACTTTATGATATCGGTAGTTAAAATAAACAAAGTTACAGATTTTATTTACTGATATGATAATTTGCTATTGGTTTTTGCAAATTATCAAATAATAATTAGATCAGGGAATTATTTTCGTTAAAATATTTAAGACTTGAGTGTTACACGGACTTTAACGATATCGTTAGATAAATTCAAAAAGTTATAGGTACGGGATACGTTTAGTTAGTTTCAACTTTTATAATGGGCTATTTTTACAAAGATATGCATATGAAACTAATATTTATCTCTTTCGGGGTCGCCCCTACCCAGGGAAGAGACTTGAGGGGCGGAACATATATGTCCCATCAGGAGTTTGGCATAAGACATATAAGTGCCATCAGTCGTATGCAAAAAAGGGTATACAAAATCAAGAAATTGGTTCCTTTTAACGATGTAAATTCACGAATTTACAGCTGACATCATCACCAATCTATAAAAACTTTCTTCTACCATTTCTGTGATTTACGGTCTAGTTCATACATTCCGTGTAACTGATCAGCTCGATATACTCCTCTCATTATATTCCACTTAGCCACTTTACCTTTTTTTTCCATATTTATCTTCATCTGACGAATCTGAATGATTTATTTAATTTTCTTTATCAATAAAACTTTTGGATTCTGATAGTATGTATTCGTCTCCGCTCCCAGTTGAAAAGTCATCTTCAGTTGACTCTTCGTTCATACTTGCTACATCGAAATCCGAAAGTCTTTTCGTAATTTTAGCCTAAAATATAATTTTGAGTTCGATAACACTATAGAGCTATTGGAACTATAGATATGTCCCACTGCAAAATCCGAATGGGACAAATATTTCCCGTGAAAAGAAAACATATAAAAAAAATAAATTCTGCATAAACTTGTAATATTACTAAAAGGAGAGACCTTAACACTTCAATAATATTTTTACTGCTATTTTGCGCTTTTTAATAATACTTTTAAACTTTTTTTTATAAAAGAACACACTTTTCTTATGACTGAGCCACACGTGTTTTGATAATAAGCAAGACTTTTTTAATATTTGTACTTAAGCGTTTAAATTACTAAATGGGACAGTTTTGAATCATTTAAAGTGAAAAATATAAAACTAGGACCATGTGAACATTCAGTGGGATACATATGTCCTAATAGATGCGAAAGGGCTGAGTAAAGGTACTTTTACACGACATGTATTTAGCAATATACATACCTGTCAGATTACCCACTGCGAAATGCTGACATGTGATGCAAAAGAACCTTAAGTTTGTTTAACGTCAGAAAATTTAATTTCAAAATCTATTAAAAAATTTCTAAATTCAAAGAAAAGTAACTGCACTAAAATTTTTTTAATTGCAAATTTTCTAAAAATCAGACAATCCACTTAGGTTTTTGTAAATACTCTACTGAGCGCGATGTTCGGTTAAAACTTTCCATTGAACCCCACTCAATATAAAAACGTATCTTGTGTGAACACCTTTAAATTAATCTATAATTAACCTTCGTCTTTTCCTCGTATAGCTACAATCAAATGTTTTAACACCTTTTCATATTGCGAAAGAAATAATGTTTACCTGATGTCAACAGTACGACGTGTAAACAATAGTTAAAATGACACAAAAACCGTTAAAAACGAATCAAATTGATTCTTATTTCGTCATTTAAACAAATAAAAAAAAACAACGCAATTGTCATAAGATACCTGCTGCTTAAATAAAAGGTTTAACAATCATAATGTCTCGCCTGGTTATATTGTTTTTGCCATTGTATTCGTCGATTCTTTCCAGGTGTTAAAACTTTGTATTGTAAATTTCTATTAAACTGGTTTTTGGTGTCAACAAAAAAAAAAAAAAAAAAAGCCATAAAACGCTTAAATTTATGGACGTTTAAAAATAAAATTAATACTAAACGTGTACGAAAATAAAAAAAATATTAAGTATCAAGGATATCAAATTAAGAAGCCAGGGGATAAAGTTTAATTACACAAAACATGCGAAAGATTTAGCAGCCAAAAGTAACAACAGCAGCCACACTAAAACAAAAATCCATTCAGTATTTCAGAATAATTGCGACATTTAACCAATGTTTTCCTTCATCCAACCCCATCCCCATCTCCTTCCCCCTTTCCCATTACTACAATCCGATTACAACGACCAATTTTACAATGTTTCGAAGGTGTAATTTGGCTTTAAAGACAACGTAAATCCATTAAAAGCTCAACGACTTAAACGAATGAACCGAACCCAACAAATGAACGAATGAATGAATGAACTCTTAACTTTTTCTTTTTATATGTTTCCTTAATGTTTTCAGTTTCTTGCTATTTCTTTTCTTATAGTTACATACATTTTATTGCGAATGCCTTCCCTCCTCCAGCCCCTCTTGACTCATGAAACATTTCCTTCTTATCCATTTACTGGAGCCATTCTTTTTTTACTTTTTTTAACATTCATAAATATGCCGCATAAAAGTGTATAGAATATTTATGACGGTTTCATTTTCAACTTTATGACTTTGGCTTAAATGCAGTTGAAATGCGGCACGATACGAAACGAAAACACGTAATGTATTCGAAATAAAAAAAGAAGAATACCATAAAGCGCAAAAAAGAGTTGGTGTTTGGTGAAAGAAACTTAGAAAAAAATGTTTAACAAAAACATATGTTTTCTTTTTTAGGACGATGCTAATGTTGAGGAAAATTCTAGATCCAAATAAAGCTTTAGTTTTAACTCTAGTACTATATTTTCAAGCTCTTTTTGTCAAATAGGCAAAAAAAAAAATATTTGGCATACAGCAACATCGAGGTCAAATTACGAATTTGTATGCCATATTCATAAGGTGGCAAGTCATAACGTCCAGTGACACAGTGTCCATGGACGTTATGACGCTCAAAAAAGTGTCATAATGTCCACAACATGTTTCCAACTCAAAAGCATAGACGCTTAAGTTAGCGCAGCCGGTATTTGTTATACCATAGAGGAGAAAATCCTTGCGCCCAAAATTGTTTTCGTTATATATTTAAGGCCTCATTCATAAAAAATATTTCATGTTAATAGCAGACTTATAAGATAAATTTTATATGAAAGTTTGTTTAACAAACCTCTTATAAAACTGAAATATTTTTTATGAATAAGGGGGTTAATATATACACCCAGAGAAAAGAACAACAAAACAATTTTTAAAGAAAATTTTAATCATATTATGTTAATTTAAACAAATTATTGTCACCGACAACCATATTATGGTTAAATTAAGTTCCTTTAAAAATTGTTTTGTTGGTTGTGATCATAATAAAACATGTTTTTTCTCTGCGTGTGTGTAGATATTTTTTTGTATTTAACTTTTTTAGTAATTATGGAGCTTATGACATGTCTAAAAATGACATAATGTCCATTGGCAAAGTGTCTTAATGCCCACGGACATTATGACATTTTCAAATGTCATGCCACCGTTCAAAATGGGCCAAAGCATCTACAAGATAAAGCCACAATGCATTGCATGTTTTTTATGCCTAACTTACGTTCTACGTATGTATCTTTTTATGCGGCATTACCACAAGTAAAAATAAAATATCAGCTTATTTTTTCGAACGCTGCTTGTGACGATTGCAAAAGTAGAACGTTAAGCATTTAATGCCTTAAGGCATCCTATGCTTTTGTACATCTAACTTGCTGCGTAAAACACCACAGATTTTACTTTTTTGACAGCTGCGTAGGATGCGAAAAAGCCTGGAATGCATGGTGTGGACCTGGATATATTTAAAAGATCCCATTTAAAATGGGCTTCAGTACGAAGTAGTAAAAGTCTGGCTTACATGGCAAGTTCCCACGTTATCTTAACAGGGCATAACTATTCACAAAAACTTCAACACTTTTGCTTGCCACTGCTCTGCTTAAGACCGTGAATTTTTCATTATGATTGTTGTTTTTGTGACGGTTATACTGCTGCTGGCATTTAATCGCAAGAGTGTCGGGTTAACTCGTCGCACAGTGTCGTCATAAGGAGTTGTCGTACGACTAAAAATTAATGTGCATTTTTATTTATTGCTAACGTGAACAGAATTGCAAACTTTTGTCAAAATTGCGCAAAAGGCAGGTCTACCTCAGAAATATCCTTGAAATCTACAGTAACTACAAATTTTAATTGCACACAATTTAACATTAAACACCGTTTTTGGTCAAAAACTTCGTTTAATAAATTTTGAAATTTTCGAATCAAGTATACACATAGACTCCAAATAAGCTTAACCCAAATAACCTAAGCAATGAGAAATATTGCTCTGTTACTCTGCCGACGTTATTGCAAACTTGCTGAGATATTTATCTTCAGTGTAGACCTGGGGTACATAGAGTTTTTTATTATTTTTTTATGTTGGAAAAATACAAAGTTTTCTTCAAGTCGTTGCAAGGATAAGCGTATCTGTTTTATATTTATATATATATATTTGAAATTAAATTTACTTTATATATAGTTTTTCATCAAGAGGTGTGTTTCCGACAATGTCCTTAATCACATTAAAGCAAACAACAATCATAGAAATAAAATAAAAACAGGAGAATTACACAAGGGAACAAGGTTTTTGTTGATTAAGAACTGTTTGTTGTTTTAAAGGTAATTTGGGGCGCTGAATCCAAATCTGCACTTATTTTTTTTTTTTTTTTTTTGTATCAACTCGACTTTTCGAGATGTACCGTTATGTCCAAAATTAAGGCACATCCGCTACATATATTGGAATAACTTGAAAACGGTCCAACATATTCAGTTACAAATTCGTCAGCAATATTATCTTTAAGACGTGCTTACATTGGTTTTTATTTTGCCAAGAAGTTTCAGAGATATCGTTAAAGTTTAAAAAAAAGAAAAATTTTCAAAAAAAAAAATAATTTTTGTACTTTAAAAATTCATAAAAATTATTTACAGCCAGGCCCACGATGTCACACGTTAACATTCGCATAGAAAATTACATTTAAAACAAAAATAAATTTTAGAACTTGTTATTTCTTCTTATTTTCAAATCAAGCTCAAGGTCAGGTTATGCAAAGTATATTTATTTATAGTTTATCCAATATTTCGCTGCCACAATGGACAGCTTCTTCAGGGATCTTTGGTTTATAAATTTGTAACATTTCTAGCATGAAGCGTCGTTTGTAGTTTATTTCTTCATTTAAAACTGTTGTATTTTCGAAATCTGGTGTATGATTAAAATTGGCACAATGTGAAGACGATGCAGTTTTTTGAGAAGATGTATTTTTGATCAGATCTATGCCCTGCTAGTCTAGTTTTTAATTTGTTTTTCGTAGTACCTATATATACCTTACTACATATTTCATTATCCTTACCTTTGTAAGGACTTTTGTAAATAACATTAAATCTATCTAATTTCTCTGTTCTATTTTGCATTTCATTAAATAATATATCTAATGTGTTATATGTGCGTCTTATGAGCCATCCTATAATTATTGATGTCATAAATATTAGAGTTCTCCATGGATTTTCAAACAAAAAAATGTGTCTCAAAGCCAGCCGACCGCTCTGCTCTGCCTTCATCTTCTCCTACAGTGCTTGCTTGTGTGCGCGTCATTGATTGTGCATAAACTTTTTTGTTTGATTCAGTAAAATTATTTGTTTGAAATTTATATGAATTTCAGTAAACTTTTTGTTCGATTCAGTTAAATTATTTGTTTGAAAAATTAGTGTTTTTTTTTCAATAAACAGAACGCAAATAAGTTGTTTGAATATGCGAATTTGTTTGTAGGACCGATTTTAGACAAAAAATTGTTTGGTTCTACAAATTTTTTGTTTGAATTGGAAAATTATTTTTTTCTGTGCAGTCGTTCAGAAATTACTGGTACATAAGTTAAAGACTTATAAATTTTAGGTTCAGTAACCCGAAGAAATTGGTTTTTGGTAATAATCTACTAATAACTAATTCCCCTTTCTTGTAATTAATGTGTCTAAATATGGAAGTTTAAGATCACATTCTTTTTCAATTGAAAATTTAATATCCTGGTGAAAGGAGTTAAATATATAGGGCTTACAATCCATACTAAATAAATAAATAAATAAATATGTTTAACATATTTTCTATTTAACATTCTGAAATAATGCAAAATAGATCATCTACATATTTTGTTATAATTTTTGGTTTAATAGTCAATCCTCTAATACAAGTATCAAGAAGCTCCTCCATAACTATATCTGCTACAACTGGAGGAGCTGGAGAACCCATAGGTAATGCTTTTTGTTGAGAATATATTTTGTTATTATATTGAAAATATCTACTATCATCTATGCAAAATTTGAGAATTCTTAAAAATAATTCTTTTTCAATAGTCGTATGTTCCCTTATTGTATTCCATTTTTCTTCTATAATACCTAAGGCTACATCTATAGGAATACTAGGGAATAATGAGATTACACCTAACGAAATTATCTTCTCCTCCTTTTCTGTCTTGATGTTTTTAATCCTATCTTTAAATTGTAATGAGTTCTTAACATTATATATTGAATTTTCTGTTATCTTTCTAAGAATTCCTGTTATATATATTGAAGTTATGAGGTTTTGATTGAAAGACGTGCGTGCTTTTTACTCGTAATAACAACTAACTCTTTATTTTCTTCTTTTTTCTTTTTATACACCGATTTTGCTTCTTAATAAAACTGATTTTGCTTATTTTATAATTAATAAATTTTGCTTATTTTATAAAAACTTATTTTAACCCAAATTTAATATTTGCAATAAGTGCTTTATTTTATAATTAATAAATTTTATTTATAAAAACTTATTTTAACATAATTTTAATATTTGCAATAAGTGCTTTATTAGCGACTTGATTTTAATTGATTATTGAATATTGTAGTTAGTTGAACTCTTGTGAGTTATTCTTGTTGTGAAAGTATAAGTTCTGTGTTATACTATGTTCACACTTGGGTTCTTAAACGCGTTTAAGCAGCTCGAACGTGATTAAAGCTGGAGGTCCACACCACGCGTTACTCGCTTTTTCGCAGCATACGCAGCTGTCAAAAAAGTAGAATCTGTGTAGTTATACGTAGTAAGTTACATGCACAAAAGCGTAGATGCCTTGAGGCGAAAAGTAGGTTTACTTTCTACTTTTGTGAGCGTCACAAGCAGCGTTCGAACAAATCAGCTGATTTTGACAAATTAAATTTTATTTTTACTTGTGCTGCTGCTGCATAAAAAGCGTTGCATGTAACTTGAAACGTAGAACGCAAGTAAGGTTATAAAAGCATGCGCTGCGTGGAGGCGAAAACGCGTGTTATGGACCTCCAGCTTAAGCTCTACTCACTTCAAATTGACATGATTACAACTAAATCACTTCATGAACCCCATAGAATCCACTGAACATACCTCAAACTGAGTGTAATGTAGAATCGCCAACATGACGTTTACAACCGGCCACGATTTCTGCTTAATGTTTTTATTTTTTTCCTTGAATAATTCATAAATTTTCACAATTTCATCATTAAAACGATTAAAATAATCTTCTGATAACTTTATAAAAGCATTTTCATCCATTTTTAATACTTTAAATAAATATAAATTTGTTTGTTGTGTTTTTTTTTTTTTCTTAATCATCTGTCATCTTAATCATCTCAAATGTAGTGTGAACGGCTTTGATTAACTTAATCAATATTTTGCTTAAACGCGTTTAAAAACCCAAATGTGAACATAGCATTAGCAGTTTTTTGAGTTATGTTTTGTTGTTGTAGTGTTTTTGGTGTCATTAGTAGTATTCACAGAATGTGCTAACTTATTCGAAGTATTCACAGAAGTTGCTAACTTTGATGCTCGAACAAATTGGTCTTAAAGGAAATGATTCTTTATGGACTTTGGGAACTCCATATAATTTGGATGCAATAGAAGTTGTTGATTTAAGATGCTTTCTATCCAAATGTGTTATTATCTCCAATTTGAAAAGTTTATCTACTATATCATTATTAGCAGTGGTGCCAACTTAGTGCTTTTGGCACTATTTATGGTGCTTTTTGATGCCTCAAAACGCCAAAATTTTATCCTTAGTGCCAAACTAAGAAAAAGCACTAACTTGGTGCTTTTTCAATTTTTCGTTAGTGCCCTTAGTGCTTTTTACAATTTTTATTTTCATCTGTTATATACAGGGTGATTTAGAGGAGATTTGCTATTTGGAATACAATTTTGAGAAAGCCTGTAATGATTTCAAGATTTCAAATGATACAAAAAGTGATAAAACAAACTTGCATTCGTTTAACCAAAAACTTTTTTACGAGGTTAGAGCTAGTCTTCTTAGCAATTTGGAAATTTTACAAAACATTGCACTTTTTAGCGTTGACAATATATTTAGTAATCGTTATAAAAACGTTGTATTTGTTTTCGGTAAACATTTTTTTAAAAACACACTGTTTCAGAAATAGAAAATGGCTTGAAAAATATTAGGAATTGTGAATGGAAAAATAAACAACTATTTTGAGTCATGTAATGATTTGGATGACATTATTTTTATTGAAGGTAATAATAATACATTTAAAAGGTTTTATATATACAAATGTAAATAAATTTATTTTTTAAATGAAAATGGTCCCCCATCAACGCCGTCGCCTTTTTTTAAATTTTGGAGGTATTTAATGTTCGGTACAGCCGAATGCAACTTGTTTTGTGTTTAAATTAATTGTAAAAATGGCTTAGTGCTTTTATACGCTGTTTTTTTTGTTCGAAATAGTGCTTTTTTTACATATTAAAGTGCTTTTTGCTCTCAAAAAGTTGGCATCACTGATTATTAGTCTGTTGTAGTTTAATCGTTGGGTCTTTTGTCAGTATTCTATACAGTGATGCCAAATGTAGGGAATTTTCCCTTTTTGAAGGGATTTTTTCGAAAAATTTCAAGCGTAGGGGAAAAAGGACAGATATTTTATTTTAAGGCAAATGTAGGGAATTTTCAAAATTATTTCTCATTTTGAATATATTATCTAAAAATACGTAAATATTCATCTAATTTTCATTTAAAAATGAAAATTTTTCATATACAATAGCATTTTAGTACAAATGTAATATTAAAAAAAAAAAAATCATATACATACTTTGAGTCCTAACAGCCTGGCAATCCATATATTAAAACCATGTACCCGAATATTCTCCGAACCCCCTTATACATATATAATTAAGTGGCAACGCATATTCTCGATCGCATTTCGAACTATTCTCTTATTGTTGCTATTTGCATTCGCACTCACATTCTCTAAAATGTATGCGAATATTAAAAGCGAATATCTAATAAATGAAATTTCTGCATAGAAATTTATTTGTAAGAAAACAATCACACCTTCTAAGCTAAGAGAAATAAAACTATACAATTTCAAATTTTTAAAAAATTTTAAATGAAAACTTTTAAGAATATGAAATGATTTACTTTTAAAAGGAATTTTTTTTATATTTAAGTTCAGGGGAACTGAAGAAAACATTTTCTTTAAATTTTACAGAGTTCCGTTTTATTTGGTACCAAGTTTGCTAAAAATTATTAGATACTTATGTTAAAAAAATTATTAAAAATAAGTATTCTTGAAAACTATTAAGCTCTTAAAAACGAACAAAAGACAAGGAAATGATAAATAAAATACGAAGTTGATCTCTGTTTTGTTCTAGATTAAAGGATTTATACAGGCGTTTCTGTCAAAAAGAAAAAAATTAAATTTGTCACACAGTGTTATTTTTGAAATTAATTGTTTTTTTTTTTTTTAATAAATATGTACAAAATGTTAACAAAATAAACGTGTATTTGTTTGCTTGTCGCTAAAAACAACACAGAAAAAACTTTTTCACCAATTAAAGCGTTAATCAAATATAATTAATTAAAAATTTAATCAAGTGAATTAAACGTTTTATTGATATTATTAATTTCTTTACTGAGCCAAATTAATATTATTAATTAAACGTTTAATACATTTGATTAAACGTTTAATTCACTTCATTAAACGTTTAATTTACTTAATTAAATTTTTAATTAGAACTGATTTTATTTTTGATTAATGCTTTAATTGATGAACATTTTTTTTCTGTGAATAAATTTTTAATGTAGGGATTTTTTTTTTGGTTGTAGGGAAAATAGGGATTTTTTGAGATTGTTCCTGGCATCACTGATTCTAAATGTCGAGTCATCATTATGAAAATCATTCATTCTTGAACTTTAGTCCTGTTTATTCATCGCAACTGTAATATTGCCCTTATCTGCATTTAGAATTAAAATGTTGCGGTTAATTTTCAAAAAATGTTCAGTTTTCTTAACATTGTTAAGAATAAACTTGTCTCTATGAGATAATTTCATTTTATTCATATGATCACCAATCATAGAAGTTAGCCTATTCCTTGCTATTTCCTGTTCTTCTCTTCCCCTAATAGTCTGAACTGAACTGAAATAATGCACTGAACTGAAACTGAACTGAAATCTACATATTTTGTTATAATTTTTGGTTTAATAGTCAATCCTCTAATACAAGTATCAAGAAGCTCCTCCATAACTATATCTGATACAACTGGAGGAGCTGGAGAACCCATAGGTAATGCTTTTTGTTTGAGAATATATTTTGTTATTATATTGAAAATATCTATATATATATATAATATATGAGATAATTTCATTTTATTCATATGATCACCAATCATAGAAGTTAGCCTATTCCTTGCTATTTCCTGTTCTTCTCTTCCCCTAATAGTCTGAACAAAATCTTCTCCATCTGCTAAAATCTTAATAACTGGAAAGTGTTTTTTTTTGTGATAGATGCCTGTTTATTTTCTAATGAAAGAGTCCATTGTGTATCTATTGGAATGTCAATATCTGTTTTGTGTTTAAACCAATTTCTGTTAAATTTAATACCTAATTCTTTTTTCTGTATTTCAACTATATGATTGAACTTTCTCTTGTGTATATCTTTAACCTTACTATTTAGTTTTAAAGCTAATCTACAGGGAAACCAGAAATATGCAATTTCATGTTTTTCCTTGTGCGACTAATGAAGGCAGAAACAATATTTTTATCCGTTTTAGAGCTTTTTATGAATTTTGGCATTGATTTGTAAGGGCATATTTTTGCATATTTTATCGTTTGCAGCATTTTTTGGCATATTTAAGTTAAAAGAGCCTTTTTGCAGCATTTTTTTTAGGTTAATAGCGCAAATCTTGCCTTTTTAATGCATATTTTGATAAATATTAAATTTTTTTAAATGCCTACAGAAGCTTTTGCAGCAAATAAAATTTTTTTTTTTCGAAAATCTGTTACTTCAATTTCGACATCTACATTTAATTGTTACTCTAAAATTGTAAGAAAAAGCAGGTTTTCATTAAGGATAAATGAAATGCGATTTGTATCTAGACCATTCTTTTAGTATTCCGATCGACTCAGAATCACTTTTTAAAGTGATCTAATGATGTCCATCCATCCGCCTGGCTGGTTGTCTGTCCATGTTAGCCTTGTGCGCAGAGTTCAAGTTCCAATTTCGTAGATAATTTGATCAAATATGGACGAAGTCTATGCAAATGGTGAGAATCGGTCTATAATTTCACAAGCAAATTATACTCTATGTGTCCGCAAGCTATCTAATTACGATGTTATTTAAATTTAATTGGTGGCAAAAATATTTTACTTCAAATTAAAACTTTTTCGAATCGGTTTACATTTGCTCAAAGCTCCCATCCTTAACTAATCTTAAATTCCTTTTAATGTTAACATTTGTTAACAATTTTGCGACCGTACCTAAGATCCCTTTAAGACAAAAACCGAGATGTTCATATCTAGATAATATTCTGCGGTTTTTTTAGATTTTTTTATTAAATTGTTGAATATTGTGTCTTCAAATTACAATTTTTAATTTTAAGGGCATATTTTTAACATTTTTCAGGGCATATTTTCCAGTTTTTACTGCATATTAAATGCGCATAAAACGTGTTTTTAAGAGCATATTTCTGGTTTCCCTGCAAAAGGCGCCCGTACACGACATGTATTTGTCATCTGACATGTCAAATTTGCAAGTCACATGTAATTGTTCATGTCTGTCATAATTGCTGTTTTACATAAGGTTTATAATATTCGGTCACAAACGTACATGTAATTTGCTTCTGACATTGTCTCTGTTTTTTTTCGCATTGTTATTGCAGAAACCAAAGTAGTTCTCGGTTTCAAAATAGCTTGCTGCCGCCACGAATATATTTATTTGCGCCGTAAAATAATTTAGCCATCTTAACATTTTTTTCTTTTATTTTAAAGATACCAATTTAGAATTTTATAATGAAACTGTTTTTATGTATATATTTACAAAAATTCTATTCAATGGTAAGATGAGCATACATATCTTGGTATTGTAAAATATTAACTTCAGCCGGCTAATGATTCCGTCAATAGTTGACGCCGCTGCCAGTTTCTTCCCGGCATAGATTTCTGATGTCAGATGGTTTGTCAGAAGAAAATAGAGCACGCTCTAATTGAAATTTTGTCAGATGACTTTGCGTCTGACTTTTACAGAAGCAAAGTTAAAAAGGTAACAGACTACATGTATGTGTTTTGCAGTGGGAAATTTGACATGTCAGATGACAAAAACATGTCGTCTATACGCTCCTTAATCTATCTTCATGTCTTAGGAAATCTTAAATAACACTATCTGTAAAATATTTCCTTAAAGTAAACTCTATTGGGGGTTCACAAGGTGTCATTAAGTCATAAGTCTTAAAATAATAACATTAAAAAATACGACTCTTGGGAACAACGCCTCATAATTTAGTGTGATATTTTGAATTTAAATCAGCTGATTTAAAACAAATATAAAAAATAAATATTTACGTAACATCATAACATTTTTTAATTTTAATCCATGAATAAATAGATTAAATTAGATCTTACCTGACTATTTTCCATTTTTTTTAGATGCAAATCAGAAATTAATGTTATTTTTTTTGTTTACCAAACATCAGAGTCCTAAGCCGATATAATTTGAGGCCGCAAGTGTTTTGTTGCAAAAATTGCTAGCCGCAGGTCGAATTCGGATATTATCCGGATAAAACTATACCATCAACGGCGATGGCTACAAAAACTAAAGCGGTTCGGGTCATCCGCCCGTAAGCGCAGGTCTCTTCTGATTAATTACGACAGCACAATAAACATAGCAAGCAAAGTTCTATTAATTTAAGACACTTTTTGTTTACAAAGCAACAACAATATTTTTAAGCCATTGTAAAATGTTAGAACATTATGACAATATAACATGATAGCTATGTTTTTGTTTAATACTAAGACTAAGAATCTTGTTCTGCATTATCCATATATTTCTTGAAATTGATTGTTGTAAAAATTTTGGTCCATTTTCCTCAAAAAGATTGAAACAATTTTCAGTGGAATTCTTAATAAATTAAGGAATTATAAATAAGAAATAAATTTAAATTGCTTTCCTTTAATTTTAACAGCTTATTTTCATGTTTTTAAACGCTTTTTTCAACTGTTTTTTAGTGTTTTTTGGTTGCCCTTCTACATCTAAACGAAGTTTTTTTTCGTGTTGGCGTGATTTTCGGGTGGGGTTTATGTATATGGTACCTATAGTAAATTCTAAACGGACAAGGGCAAAACATTGCCATGACGTAGATAAATAAGTATCGCCAAATTAATACCAACACCAATAAGGGTGTTATGGCATTAAAGAAGATTTTCAAGACTGGTATTTAATTGGGAGCTGTGGGCAAATATAGATCGATTCCAATAACATTAAGTTGATATTAGTTGATTTAGGCTGCAATAAAGTATCTTTAGGCTAAATTTAATCTAAATGCACGCTGAGAACACACATTTTTTCATATGGTAACCTCGAACAAAACTTTATTTAACGAAAAATTTTTAAACCTTTTATGATTACTTTAACCATATATTTCGAAATTCGTCCTTCATCAAGAAATATAACAATAATATACTTTCTACTAAAATGTGTTTACTAAATGTCCGAACAATATTAAATTGTATCTGGGCACAAAGACTATTACGAAAAGAAGAAGAATAAAGAAGACATTATGCCCATTTTATTCCTATGACAATCAAATATATTTATCTACCGAATTTCATCAAATTTTCTCTAAAATTGCAACCTGTACTTTTTGCACATGGTTAACATGGACGTACAACCATTTATCCAGACGGATATTGTAAGATTGATTCAGCAAGTCGATTGTTTTTGGGTCTAGATCCATTATTTTTATTTGTTAAATACATCAGCATAAACGCATAATACCCACCTGTGGTAGTGTGCGTTTTTCACAGCTTTTAAATATTGCTGATTTTCCAAAAATTAAGAATTTTTTATTTCTACTGAAAATTGGGTTTGAAGAATTACTTAATTAATTATCTCTTTCTCATCCTGAGAAGTTAACGCCATTTTTGCATACTTTCAGTGGAAAAAGTGCAGTGGTTCGCAGATTGTAACTTCAAAAATGTAGAATCTTAAAAAAGAAAAATAGTTTTTGAAAAATTCTTTTAGTTTTCTCTAATCTAAAATATGCCTTAACATAAGATTTAACGATTTTAAGTCTCGCTCGCAACACTGTGCGCCGTATGGTAGTAAATTTTTAATTTAATAGAAAAAAACCTATAAAATATACATACAATTTATTTGCATTTTTTTTTTATTCTTTTACCTCTAAACAAAATATTAAAAAACAAATGTCGATTTATTTCGATTAACTTGCAAATTATTGCTGTTTTGGTGTAGACCTTCAAAACTAAATACAAACAAATTGTTTTTGTAAAAATAATACGAGTTTCATGAACATAAAACATGTTATTAGTTGTCTGACTCACTGACAGAATGACAAGACTTGAATAACAATCCCAGCAAAAAAACTGAGTTAATTCGATATGTTAATGATTTGAAATCAAACTCATCTTTAATGCCAACATTTGAAAGAAAACGATGTAAAAATTAGTGTCAGATTTATAGTTTTTCTTAATTACAACGATACCATACTAATAATCGCCAACTTTTTTCAAATGTGGATTTGCTTATTAAAATTAAATACAATTTATATTCACATTAAAAATTAGTTTTAGAAAAACATCATTTTTGCAATTGAGAAACGTGTTAAATCGCAAGTATAATTAAAAACATCTTCTGACATTATTCAGCTAATATTGAAAGAGATTTGAATTCGAGCCGATTTCAACATATCGTTGGTATCATTAAGTACTAACTCGATTTTTTGAAATTCAGTTTTTGGGTGATTCCAATAAATTTCACATAACTACACCTCGTCACAAAAATCCTTAGGGGAAAGGGAACTAGCACCAAACTTGTCACGTGACAGTTCTTAAGTGGTAGGGACTTGTTCTAGTTCCAACACTTTTTATTAAAGGGACTTGTCACTTTAACATGGCAATGTCCTAGGATGGGGTTGCTTGACATCTTTAAGACACTTTGTAACAAGTCACTGAAGTAACCTAAATGGACACATTAAATTTCGGTTAATCGGCCCGAGTGAACCATATTCATATGTTAAATCTCCTTCGTATAAAGTGATATAAAAAGATAGCATCAGCCCGCACAAAATCCAGTCCCATGTAGGGTTTTTTCCCGGGATTTCCCGACTTATTATATTTCCCGTTTTCCCGGGATTTTTGTTGCGGGATCCCGGGAAATAAAAAGTTCTTCATAGTTTCAGAAAACAGCTATTTTTACTCTGAAATGTAGTTTTCTTTTCTCTAAAAATTAGCATCTGTGGATGGGTTGTCGATTAGATCAATTATAAGAAATGTGTACAAACGTAAATTAATGTCTCCTGCGGCAATAAATCTATTAAAAGCAGAATGGGCAGTGCAACAGTTGATAATTAATAAATTAAGTGAAGTGATGAATTGATAAAGAACATAAATTCAAAATAAGATGCAGGCAGTAAATTCTCATTGTCCATGGACAAGTCTTAAAAATAGGATATACATAAACATATCGCTCCGTTATTGCAACATAGTCGTATCTACAAAAAAAAAAAAAAAAAAAAAATCGAGCTTGGAAATATATCCGGGAAGTGCGGGGAAACCGAAATAAAAAAATAATGAAACTCGTGTAAGTTACTAAAACATACAATTTGAAAAATACATTGTCCTAAAGATTACAGATGGACCTAATGAAAAGAAATAGTTTGGAAGAAGTAGTCCGGATGATGCTATTTTTTGCATCAACCTTGACATCAGAAGCATGCAACAACGGTGCACTTATAATTATTTGTCCAACCTCGGTAAAAAAGGAAACGAAATTTTTCGGAAACATGGTAATCAGTAAAAAAAATCTGAAATATACTCTTTGGCGACTCACTAAACGCTTTGAGTGTGTCAGAAAGTAATTTCCTACGCCGTTAAAAAATGTTAATATATTTATTAAAATATTTTATATATTTTATGAATTTACTTTTTGATCTCATATCTTGAGTACCTCAATTGTTATGTTTATTTTATCTTGTACTAGATCATCATAATACGAAATTTACTTATAATAGCCAAAGGTAATAATAATTCAAGTTCCGCTTTCAATCTTCAATTATTTTTGTAGTATTTAAGCATTTATTTTACTTACTTTGTAGACAAGTTCCCTCACGTTTGTTTATAAAAGTTTTTTTCATTAATAAAACCAAGTTTACTTTGTATTATTTGTATGGAGCGGGATCCCGGGATCCCGGGAAATTTAAAAATTTTTCCCGCTTTCCCGGGAATCGAAAAACTCCGGGAAAAAAAACTCTAGTCCCATGGCTTGCTTTGTGTCAATTACCTTTCCTTTGGGGTAATTAAGCTTTAAGCACTTTATCACTTATACAGTGATATGTGTTGTTTTTATCTATCACAATTTGGTCCATTTTATTAAAATATTCTGTTCACTTCTCCCGGGATAAGTGCTTTAAAAACAAGTGGCATAAATTTCCCGCAGGGATTTAATGCAATAGTATCAAAAACTACAATTTTACATTTTAGGGCGAATTATTTTTATTCAGCCAAATTATGAATACAAATTCCCCAGGAATTTTTCCCTTTTCTAATAATTACAATTGAATTAACATAAGAAAAATGGGAAAAGGGAGAAAACTCCCGGGGAATTTTTATTCATAATTGGGTTGATTAAGTGTTTACCTTCATCTGTAGAGTTGCAATTATGTTAGTTAGGACCTTTTTACATAAAGCCAATAATGTCCAATGTTAACAATTCGATTTTTTAACAAAAAGGCAATTTGCTCTGCTTTAATTTCTGAAGGTTTATATTCTCAACAGTTCTATTCTAATGTGTTTTTTCAGAATGCATTCCGGAAAAGATAGAGAATTATCTTTAAACTTAATTGTTAACCTTCTTTAAATCAAACTAAATTAAAAAAAATTGCTATTGTCTAAAAATGTTTTATTAAGAGGGCTATTTCCCCAACACGCAACTTTATTTGAAGCAAAGGCAGAAGCAATTAGTGAAGCTTTGAAATCATGTGAGAACTCTCCTAACATACACATAATCTTCACTGACAGTCGTTCTGTTTTTGATGCAAATTTAACCATAATAGCATTATTATAATTCAACAACTCTTAACTCTTTACCAGTGAAATGCGCATAGAAGCTAGCTTTCCCTCAACAATAAATCTCAGTGTATTTATCAAATATGAAAAATGGGAACTTAGCACGGCTTACAGAAATCTTATTAATAATAAATTTTGTATTCCCAAAAATAACTTTGATAAACTCTTAATACAATTGGTTAAAAAAGTTAAGCTTTGTTGGATTTCTAGCCATATTGGTATAAAAGGAAACGAGACTGCAGATAAAGCAGCTAAATCAACTGTTTCCCATCCTTCAACAAGAAGAATACTTCAAAATATTAATTCCTCCATTTTAAAGCAATGGGACAGATATAACCATCTTTACAAACAAATAAATCCCAGCAAAATACCTATAACTCTTCCAACTTCTACCAACTGTTATACAAATAAATGTTACATCCGACTCCGCCTAACACAAACCAGATTAACACATCAATATTTAATATCCAGGGATCCCCAACCAATGTGTACTTTTTGCAACCACTCAATTTTAACAATTTCCCATATTCTTGCTGACTGCCAAGCATTATACACCACTCGTTTAAGGATATGTAAAACAACAAATATCATAAATCTACTAATTAATACAACAAAAATCTATGATTTTTTAAAGTGTATTAAGTTACATAATTATATATAAATCTAAATTAATAATTTATATTTTATATAACGAGGACCGATAGCCTTATATGCTAGTGCTTAAATTGTATAATTTATTGTAATTTTAATTAAAATAAATATTAAAATAAATAAATCTGTGGCCGTATGGAAAAACTAGATAACTCTATTTTTTGAAAACACGAGAAAAACACATTTAAAGTTTTAAACATATTTCGCTAATTATTTCATATGCATTTATGTTATTATGCATGCGCATTAAACAAAACAATATTTTAGATTCAGTTAAAGATTTCTGGTACCATTAAACTGATTTTTGGACGGACATTAAAACGGAAAATCAATGTCACTTATCTTGTTTTTTTCGAAAAATGCAGTTATCTAGTTTTTCCGAAAAAAATTTTGTTTCTTAAATTATATTAGTATTTTATGGAATTAAGGCAACTTAAGTAATGATTTGTGGAAAAACAATAACTTTTTGACTCAACACGTTAATTTACCCGTTTTTTCTATGAACAAATGGAGATATCCAGTTTTTCCAAAAAGTATTTGTTTCTCTTTATGCTTATACATCAAAAAATAAGCTGAGTTTTTGTCTGTTTTTATGCATAAACATAATTAAAAGGTTTACCCTTCTTGATTTTATGCAATGAATTGGCCAGTTTTAAGGACGTTGATTAACGTTATAATCGGTTTAACATAGGTTTAACCTGAAAAGAGCTATTGACTTTGTGGTTAATTTTATTTGAATACATATCAAAATTTTAAACAAAAGGTGTTCCGTTAAATTGTGATACTAAACTTGGTAATAAGATCGTTTTTAGCTTTTTAGTTTAAAAACAATGTCCTACGCTTCTACTTTGTTTTTTATGTTTTTGATAAAAATAAACGTTATAATCCAAATTTTTAATATTTTTTTTTTTTTTTAATTAGGCTTAAGTTCATGAAATTTAATTTTTATTAAATTATTTTTGTGAAGAAAGGAATTTTACAACATGAAAATTAATTAAAATTGTTATTGATAATCTTTCATTCTTGACGTGGCTCGGGCTCGAACCCTGGCCGGCAGGTTACCATGACATGTTTCGATCGCAACCACTCGATCTCCTCAGATGGATTTGCCGTCTTACACTCGCAGCCATCGACGACTGCTGACGTCACTAGTCAAACATCAATCCTTAAACCAAATTGTATTTTAACATTTTGGTAGATCGAAATTTGCTTTTCCTGAATGATTATCCACTTTAATCGATTCTACATGTTTTTTCCTTTACTTCTGTTTTTTCGTACTTTCGTCAAGAATTTTTCTTGAAGTCCAAGTACATTTTTTGTTTTTTCACTTTGTCAAGTTGTGCTGAAAAAGGTCAACAGAAAAGAGACAGACAAAGTGAAAAAACAAAAAATGTACTTGGACTTCAAGAAAAATTCTTGACGAAAGTACGAAAAAACAGAAGTAAAGGAAAAAACATGTAGAATCAATTAAAGTGGATAATCATTCAGGAAAAGCAAATTTCGATCTACCAAAATGTTAAAATACAATTTGGTTTAAGGATTGATGTTTGACTAGTGACGTCAGCAGTCGTCGATGGCTGCGAGTGTAAGACGGCAAATCCATCTGAGGAGATCGAGTGGTTGCGATCGAAACATGTCATGGTAACCTGCCGGCCAGGGTTCGAGCCCGAGCCACGTCAAGAATGAAAGATTATCAATAACAATTTTAATTAATTTTCATGTTGTAAAATTCCTTTCTTCACAAAAATAATTTAATAAAAATTAAATTTCATGAACTTAAGCCTAATTAAAAAAAAAATATTAAAAATTTGGATTAAAAACCATAAATAGTTCAACAAAATAACCACAATATTAATAAACGTTATAGTTACACGTCCGTGCAAAAAATATAAAAATCAACACAAGAAAATCAACAATGCGACGGACTAACATAAACTTAGATCCATACCTTGACCTCATGCAAATACAGACTACGTTGGAGGAAATTATTCCACAAGGCAGCACGGAAGAAAATAAAGCAAAACGTGGTCGAGCAATCGGACAAAGAACTCGTAAATTTAGAAATAAATACTTCAGAAAACAAACTGAAATCAAGTCGGAAAAAGCTCAAGAGAAGTTTTATTGATGAGCATTTAACATTGAGAAGATCGTCAAGGTTGCAGAAAAAAATAATTTTATAATTTTAAAATTTTATTAGTATTAAATATCGTAAAGTGTTAAAAATATGAATATGTTCTTAGATTAATTTAAAATTAAAGAAATTTACAACCAGGCTCACAATGTCGATAAGAACATTTCTTTCGCATATTTATATTTTAAACAATAATAAAAAAATAAAATTCTTTTTGTTTTCAATATATGTAAATATACGAAAGAAATGTTCTTGTCGACATCATGGGCCAGACAGTTAATTTGTTCTTGTTTTAAGAAAACTGTGGCCGTATATAAAAACAAGGTAACTCCATTTTTTAATAAAGTTTGTTTGTCTTCCAGATTCAAAAAATTTATTCTTAGAAGAAAAAAAAAACTGGATAAAAATAGTTTTTATTATTTTTGTACGTAAAAACATCTTACTATTTATTATCTTTGCAACAGAAACAAATAAATATAAGTATGTTAAAACATTTTTCAAAGTAGTTGCTGTACCACATAGGGTACGGTAGATCTATATGGGCTAAAAACTATTACTCGGAAAGATTTCGGGTACAAAAGATGTAATATGCATATAAAGAATGCATAAATATATTCTTTGAATTCTCTAGAGTTGCAATTTTAAGGCTCAATATTTTGACCCGAATTTGTTCTATATCGCTCTTTGTCTCTTAGTTTTCGAGACAACACAGTTTAAAACTTCTAATTTTTCTGTTTTCTAAGAGACTATGGAGTTAACTTGTTTTTTCAAAAAATGCATAGAGTTATCTAGTTTTTACATAAAAATTGATATTTTTCTGATTTTTGTTTTTCAAATAACTGTTAAATGAGAAACTATATCAAAATTTCGATCTGGCAGAGTGATAGTAAATGAAACTCGCTTTCTATTTTTGGTGTTATCTTAATTTTCGCAAAAAGTGGAGTTAACTTGTTTTTCCATACGGCCACAGAAATAAATAAATAATAAATAAAATTCAGCCTGATTACGGTTGGCGTAACACACAACCTGTGTTCTTTAATATGCTACAAAAAACAACTCAGGCATATACGCCAACCGTAATCAGGCTGATTATTTTGACAACAAATATGTTGTTGGGATGGGTAATACGAAAAGGCTATAATCATTTCGTTTTGACAAATGTTTGATCAAAGTTACTCGATTAAAAATAGAATTTAAAATACCATAAGGTGTTTATACTGATCATATTTTGAGTCGATCTCAGCATATCTGTGTGTCCATTCAAAGCTTTTTATGATACATAAGCATTTTTGAGCGAGGGTCGATGGCTAATTTTCTGAAAATTTGTCCATTCTTTGTCCTAAACAAGACTGTCGAATATAACCCAAATGTCCAAAAAAAAAATAGATAGGTATGGAGAATAGGGATGCCAAATGAGACCAGGTTTTTTCAAACCCGGGATTCGGGATTTTCAATTCAAAAAAAAAAACGGGATCCCGAGACGGATCGGGATTTCATATGTGTAAAACTTATATTTTAAAAAGCTTCTAAAACAAATTAATGACGTCTGATTATCGATAGCGTATCTTATTGCAAACATATGCGCGCCGACGAAACCAATGTTCGCAATCAACACTTCTGGGTGGTGTCGTAATTAAATAGCTACACATATGTATGCTATATGACAATATTTAATTTATTTTATCTCAAATATATATGCAAGTATATGTGTAATAAAAAAAAACTTAAGCAGATATGTGTCAAAAGACCTTTGGTAGAACCCCCAAAAGTTTTAAACACCATTTTGCACAACTTGCATTTTGCGTGCGCAGTTCTAGTATTATCCACTTAGAAAAAAGACCACACCGAACTTTATCTTCTGATTTTGTTTTCTGTGGTACAAAATGCAGTTAAAAATTAGATTCATTGCCAGTATGAATTAATATTAAATTTTTGAAGTTATTTTTAACAGGGTGACTCACGTTTATTTAAATATATGTAGTTGTATTTCATAAAAAAAACTTGCATATTTTAACCAAACCCAAAATCTCGGGAATTTTATGTAATAATCCCGGGATTCGGGACGTAAATATATAGAATAATCCCGGGATTTCGGTATTCGGGTTTTCGGGATTGGCATTCCTAATGGATAAGCTATCCAAAATTAGGGTCAAATAAGAAAAAATCAAAATGTTTTTGTTTTTTAAATTAGGTGGTGGGTGGGGGTTCTTATACACAGAAAAAATGTTCACCAAAATATTTTCAATTAATTCAATAATGCTGTTTCAAACCATTTTTTTAATTGTTCCAATTAAATTCCGTTAATTGAAAATAAAAATTATAATGTGTGTGTGTATATTTGCAAATATGAAAACATACACACAAACTTTAAAATATTTAAAATTTTCCAAAAATTTTTTAATTGTTTCAATTAACTGTGTGGATTGAAAAAAATATTTTACTTTGTGTTTACGTTTTATTTTGCCTCTTTTTCTGGTGGTCACATTTCAATTAAACCTATTGATTGAAACTGAACAGCAAGAAAAGCTCAAACTTACAAACTTGTTAATTGATATGATCAATTTGTTTGCTGGCGGAAAATCAGTACAGAATTTAATTAATACTACAAATTTCTAACAAAAACGTTAATTGAAATTGGTTTTTCATTTTTTCTGTGTAAGCATATATCCAAAATAACACTTTGTAGTTGAAGGAGCATAACTGTCCACAGTCTCCATAAAGATCGAAATTCTAGAATCAGTTTTGTAACAAATATATCGCAAAAATTTTTGTTAAGAGCTTAATTTGGCATACGTAAAGCTTCGTACAGACGATAGTCAGATCTTACAATGTTGTCATTAAAATTACCTTGAAATGTTTTGCAACTGTGTGAACATTGTAAGCTCATTTTCATTTGGAAGATGTGTAAAATTAATGCATCTGACAATGGCATCATTGTCAGAAAAATGACAACATTGTAAGATCTGACCATCGTCTGTACGAAGCATAACATTAAAGCATGTTCAAAAACATCGTTACAAAATTCAAGCTTGTTGAAAAGGTAAAAATCGATCCATAAATTCACATAGCCCCCACACACTATTTTTATCAGGAATAGAGTCTTTGGATCATATTCATAGTCAAAAATAAAGTCGACTTTAAGTTAAAACCGGCCTTAAATGTTTTAAACTATGCTGTAGAAAAAGTCGACTTTCAGGGGTGTGCTGGAAATCGCAAACGCAAAACGCAAGAATTTTAAAAGTCGTCGTTTTTTAGTAAGATTTCTGTAATAAAAGAATTTTATGACAATTATTATACAAACATTTCTCTATTAAACTGAATTTTATAACAAAAATTATAAAAATTTGATAAAAAGTGTATTATAAACAGCCTCCAAGTTCTTGCGTTTTACGTTTGCGATTTCCAGCACACCCCCCTTTATTTTTTACTATGAATATGGGCCTTTGTCTCAATAATATTCGGCACAAATAACTCCTATAAGTAAATCTCGACATCATAAAATAATTCTATTCTGATAGGTCCGTGACTGCCCATGGGTCCCGAATTTGTCTATAAATGCTGTTGTGTAGGTGATCATATTTTCGGGCCTAATCTACTATGCTGCTTTCTGACTTGCTTTTTATTTATTTCTTTTTTAAAATGTAAAATCAAGCTGCCAAAAATAGAACACGATGTTTTTTTTTATTAAACACCTTTGAAAGGAGGTTAAACAAAGTCAACAGTCTAAAGAAATCACAAAAATTCAACTAAAATAAAAATGAAAAAAAAACTCTCAGTTCAGAGAATAAAAAAAAAAAAATTAATTCTGTTGCTTTAGACTACACAGTAAAACATAACTTTGCAATTATTGCCATTATTAAGCCATTAAACTTTTCTATAAATCTCAGGATTTATGTGATATAAAAAGTGTTTAAATATTTGCTGGTGGAGTTTAAAACAAAAAAGATAATCTTTAATTATATTTAATGAAAAATAAGAGAGCGATTTAAAATAACCACAGTATAAACGAAAGTTTATGTATTTTAATCTTTTTTTAACTTTGAACACTTTTTTTTAGCTTTAAACACTGTTTCCGTTAGAAATAAATTCTTGGCGAAGCTGAAAAAGTGGAACTTACAATAAATATATGGTCAGTTATCGATTCATTTCATAAAATAAAATGTTAAAACGTAAAAAATCGCAACTTCTTTCAAGCAAATTATTCTAAAATAACATTTAGAATATTTTTTAAAACCTTAATGCATTTTTCCAAATTATTTTGCACTGAAAATGATTAATTGGCAACACTTTTAGATACCCCCTTCTGTAGAATAAGATAAGGTACAAGAGGAAATAGTAGAGCAGCTCATCTGGGGTTTTGAAAAAAATTCCTCTAACCAATTAAATAATGTATACGTATTGCTACGAAAGTAACTTTAGTTAAGAATAAGTTGTAATTATTGGTTAAGAATTAGATGAATTTATGTATTTATCTTGTATTTATTAGTTGTGTTGTATTCATAAGTAATTTTATTAGTTTACATTGTTATTAAACATTTTTATAATTTAGTACACTTCAATCCCAATGTGCAGAAAGCCCTAGACCGTTAAAAAAGCTTTAGTATAAGTGGTGAAATTATGTAAACATAAGTGCCGCCATAAATCATAATAGACGATAGAGTGGTGAATAAGTAAAGCCTCGAACCTTCGAGAAACATTTCGAATGTTCTAGATGGCTGAACTGTAGTATAAATACTTGCGGCGGCTAGCATCAAAGTGCAATAAAGAACTCCAAACGGTTTATTATAAAGGAAATAAACCAAAACGTTATTGAAAGGCAGTAACGTAACAGTATATTGTAATGAGAAATTTCGTTAAACAGGGGATGAATGCTGAAGGCCTGCATTAAAATTCAAACACACAAAAAAATCAATTCACAATTGAAATAGTGATGTCAAGCTATAATTATTTAACGAAATACACTCAAGACAGTACTTGTTTCTTTCAAAACCTTTAAATGCAATATTTAAATAATTTTGCCTATACTCCTTGTATTTAAAAACTACCTCATGCAGTCTGCGAGAGTTTGTGATGTTTACTTGTGTGTCGTACGCATACAAAGAATTGTTTTTGCAAAAAATTATTGTTGCAAATGAACATACCAAATATTTCGTACACACATATCAGTCCCTTGTTAATTTTTAACGGCCAATTTCACCAAGTTCAGTTAAAACTAACTATTGCTTTAACTTCCAGTTAACAATACGTTTCGACAGTTATAACTGATAGTTAATTAAAACTAAGCTTGGTGAAATTGGACGCATGAGTATATTTTAAACCCGCTTCTCATTTAAAACTATAGTAAAGCTTTTGTTTTTTGCTTCTACTCGTCAACATAGTATTTGTTTATGACAGCGACATTAGAGTATTAAGACTAAAAAATGATCAGTGATTTAAACGTAGCTATTTTCAAATTGAATTGTGAAGGCCTTTAATAAGCGCATTAAAGATGTTGTAGTTAAAAACATTAACGTTGAAAAAAACCATTGGCTGAGCTCTAACAACTTGCAGCTCTTAAGTTTAAAGGCCCAACCAGAATATGCATAAACAAACTTAAGCTACTGTCAAATATAAAGGAAAAAGACTCTCAAATACATTTAAAAAAACAAAAACAAAATAAAAAACATTTGATTCCGTACGGAATGTGCGATTAGTTTCGCATTTTGCTTAAGCAAATTACAGTTTCATAAAATTTAACAAAAAGTTCCCTTAAGTTCAACATGGTTTTACACATATGATTTACATGTATTTGCTCAGATGCTTAAGCCACGTTATTCATATTCTGGTTAGGCCTTTACTTACTATCCCACATCGGTACTTATAACGGTATCGGTTTCCACACTTACTTTAAATGCTTCCGCGGAAATATTGTAGTAACAATTTAGTATCAACGTTTTGTATAGTAACATGTTAACATATTTAAATATTAAGCATACTATTATTTAATTGACAACATTTAATTTGTACACTTAAGGGCCGTTAAAACAACTTGCCTTTAGTTAAAGGTAGTATTTTGTCCCACCTATAAAAAGTTCTGCACTATTACAACTTTGCTTTAAACTAATGTGAGCAATATGTTAAAGGCAAGTTCATCCTTCCAGGCAGGTTAAAGTAGAGTTGGAATAATAATTAACTTGTAATACGTCCGACAAAATCCTTCCTTTAATTAACGACAAGTTATAATAAATGCTCAAAGCAATTTAACACACAGTGTTAAAAACAGAAGTCTTTGTAAAATAAATGCGAGAAACAACAAAAGTTAGTTATTCTTCATTCACAATAGCTTGAATATAGAGCATACTCTCTGCAGAGCATATTCTATTTAGTGGTAGTTATACACCAGTGTTGCCATTAGGATACGAAAGACACATTTTTCGTATCTTTTGATGGCTTCACGTACAATGTATAATCCTGACATTTGTCGTAACATTTGAATCTGTATGCAAAATGATCTAATACTGACTTAGACGGATCATCGTAACCGACTAAATTCTTATACAATAGGAGCTTTCGTAATGGTGAAAGAAAACATAAAGGTAGTTTCAACATACGATCCACCTAAATCGATGATTACTAGAAGTGCGAAGTTTATGTTCAGGAAATTTATATGACCTTTTTGATATAATCGCCTTGGTATTGACGCCTTAACTCGTATATTAATTTTTACAAAAATGAATTTGTTTCGATAACATCCCAAAATAGTTACATATAATTAATTTTAATGTTTGCTTATTTTTTTTTTAAATTACATTCCTAACATTTATGACTTAAATAAATATAAAAATGAATTTATATGATATCATCAGGGCTGCCAGATAAATTTGTGAGGAAATCTTCAGTTTCCTGCATGTTTTTCATGAGAAAAAATAAAAAAAATCGTCTTTATCGTTTGGAAAAAATCGGACAACTTAAAATTTAGTTTTTTTTAAACAATTAAACAATTTTTTAAATGGCACAGCGAAATACGCTTCTTTAATCGTTTTGGGAATCGTTTAAGACGTGGGTAAAGATAATCTAACGAGACTTTCATGTCAAGAATCGTTTGAGACTCATATTTTCTTACAAATCGTGAAATGCTCGCCGTATAATTGTTGAAAATAAGATTTGTACAGAGAGTCGTAAAAGGTTCATTCGATGATGGTTTGACGAAAGATAAAAAAAGTGTAACACTGTTGTTTTTGTACTCTGAAAATAATCAAAGATTTTCTTAAGACTTGCATACTGCAGTCGTACCTAAACAAAAGCGGCACGCTTTGCAATTGTAAAACCCGATTTTGACAGCTCATTTAATAGTAAAGTTTGCCGCTATTGCTAATTAATAATGGCTATTTAGCTATTTTTTTATCAATATAACGTTTTTATTGCTATTTTTATTTATAACTTCTGGGTTTTATTAAACAAAAACGCTATCACTACTGTTCGTGACACAACGTTGACGCTCTTGCTTTGGTATGGCATATCAGCGTAAAAGCTAAGCGAAAGAAAACGTTCCAATTACCGCTCTTGTTAAGGTATGGCTGTTAAATATTCCAAGATTAAAAAACGAAATTGTCAGAAAATGTAATGTTTTATTAAAACTTTGGAGACGGCAAAAATCGTCACTTTTTAGAAAAAATCAGCAAATCGGCAATTTGCTAATTTCAGAACAAAAATCGTCAAAATGACGATAAGTCGTCAAATCTGGCAGCCCTGCAGTATGAAATAAAAATGTTATGTTGGAGCTGGTTCACACACATCAAGTTGAACTCGTCAAGTCTTGAGTTTTTAGGAGAGAGAGAGAAAGATATGGCATCCTCTTTTCCCTTCTCTCCTAAAAGCTCAAGACTTGACGAGTCAAACTTGACGTGTGTGAACCGGCACTTAATAAATGTTAAACGTTAAAATTGGATTTAATTTTTTTTTTTTAAATGTATCTTTTTGGGAAAAAGTGTATCGTTTTTGAAACTTAAACGAATCCTTCTCGAAATTTTACTGGCAACACTGTTATACACACACAGGGCTGTCAGATTTTGAAACGTCTTTGGCGGTGGGATTTTCCATTTCGAGACTGGCGATTTTGGATATAACTGGCAATTAACATGGCTATTTTTGCCATTCATTTCATCTGGCAACTTTTTCACATGCTTTTTGTAAAAATTTCAAGTACATTTTTTATTCAGTCACTATTTAATTCTAATAGTAATGCTGAAGATGAGGCTGAAATGCAAGATCTTATAGACTTGTGTACTAAATTTTAGTTTTTTTTTTAACTGAATATAAAATCTCCATTTTACGTTAATAAAAAAAAAATAAAAGAAACTAAACAAAATTTACTTTCGGCGATTTTATTGTATTTTTTCTCAGTCTTTGGCGATTTTTGACTGAAATATTATACTAGCTTTTTTGTATGCAAAATTTAATTAAAAAAAAATTTTTTTTTTACGAAAACTGAACAAAATTGACTTTTCACGATTTCAGACATCCGGTTTATCGTTGGAGCTCAAAAAAATCTGTCAATCCTGTGCACACAACACAATAGTGGAGAGGGTAATTTGCGTTTGAACAAATTTTGGTCCTAGACCTACCTCTTACACAGCGTTTACATTTGCCAGTACTGGCAAGACAGTAAGCGTATACATATTAGTTGGCAAAACAATGCAAAAACAAAATAGCTGTGTTTATGTATTAGTGAAAAAGTTTGAATGAATTGCTACTGTCTTGCCAGTACTGGCAAATGTAAACGCTATGTTAGTATACCGCACAGAGCACACAGAGGCGTCACGAGACAGAAAATATTGTCTTTTTTCTGTCTTTTTCTTTGAAAGCTGCCCTTTTTGCATTTTTTTTTTTGATCACGCAATTTGTTTTGATAGTAGCGACCTGTTTTAAAACATTGCCACTTCACTACCAAAAAACGTTTTCTTTCTCTTTCTTCGAAAGCTGCCCTCGCAAATGATTTAGACATTTTTCATACGTCACTTTTTTCATCTCTGTATGCTTTGTGGTATACCGATCGACTCTGCATCAGTTCCTGAGTCGATTTAACAATGTCTGGCTAGCTGGTTGATTTATTGTACATGCTTTAAAGATAATTAAATAGAATTTTGTACATACATATGTTATAATTGTCATAAGGACGAATGATTAAGAATCGTACATAACTTTAAAGTCTTTGTGCCCATAAAAAAATCTTTTTTATGTTGGTAATTAGATTATATTTGCCTTCAAAAATAGCTATCATTTATGACAAAAAGTTGCGCTGGTAGATCCAAAATTAACTATATATCCCTTATAAACGCACGCAAAGAAAACACATGGTTGTGGTAAACATATTCTAAGAGCAACAAATTATGATCAGATTCATGATTGTAGTCAACATATTAAGATTATTATTGAATCATATTATGGCTAAATATATTCGTAATATTACATCATAATATTTTTCCCTTAATCATATTATTATTCTGTTAATCATAATAATTTAAGAAGGAATCATATTATTGTCATGTTAATCATAATAAGCTAAGAAATTAATCATATTATCATCATGTTAATCATAATAAATTTAGAAGCAATCGTATTATGATACAGCTCCTTTAATAACTGTCATAACAATACAAAATAAATTAAAATTTGTATATATGGATTTTTTTATTTTGTTACTTTTTTTAAATTTTTCTTGATGTAAATAAATTAGCAGAGTTCAATATTTGTTGTTGGATTTTACTACGATATTTTGCAGTATTAATTATTAATTATTTTAATTGCTTTAAATTTATTATTTTTTATGGTAATTTATCTTGTTTAACCGCTTTATAAAACATATAAAACAAACGACACAACTGATTCAAAATAATTTTACAAATGGCGCTATCATAATATTATTAAAGTAAAAATACTTTCATTGCATTTTAAACATAATATGATAAATGTATAGAAAGTTATCATGTTATGGCGTTTAAATATCATGATATGGTTGTGGGTAATATAATATGTTTTGAAAGTTAACATAATTAAGTTGTTAGAAAAATAATTATTTTTCGGTCAAAAATACTCAAATTTATAATTGAGATAAACATTGTTATGTTTACAGTTACTATAATATTGTTGATATTTAATAAAAATAACAATTATTTGTGTACGAAAACAATATTTTGTTACAATAAACATAGTGTTGTTGCCGTAACCATGCCCAACCATATTTTTTCTCTGCGAAAAGTCGACGAAAAAGTCTCATATACATTATATACATATACTAGCTGACCCGAGAAACCATATAACTTATTTCTTTTAGATGTTACTGTGTCTGCATGCCAAATTTTAAGAAACCCGGTTGATTAGTAAAGAAGATATAGGGTGGGGGAGCTTTTACCCCTCTTGCCATATTTCACGCCATATTCCCTATTTGCTTGCAGATGTTAGTGCTGGTTCACACAGGTCAAGTTTGACTCTTCAAGTCTCGAGCTTTTAGGAGAGAGGGGTAAAGAGAATGGAAAGGGGTACATACTTGACCGTACCAGTCAGTTTTGTATTTTTCTTTTCTTTTTTCATCCGTAATATAATAAAAAGCTACAAAGTTGAAGGAAAAGAAAACAAAAATTAATTTTGTGCATGAACGTGAACGCAAGTTCAAAAGAAAATTTAAATAAAACTGTTCAAGTAAACTTGACCTGTGTGAACCAGCACTTACATTGTCTGCATGCCAAATTTTAAAAACCGGTTGATTAGTTAAGGAGATATAGGGAGGCGGGCTTTTAGCCCTATTTCACGCCCTGTTCCCTATTTCGTTTGAGATGTTACAGTGTCTGCATGCAAAATTTTAATTAGTTAAGAAAAGGAGGAGGAGATTTGACCACTTTTGACCAATTGTACGTCCTTCAGCGATATGAAATATACTTTACGACCTATTCTCTTAACTAAAAAATACACATACACAATTTCATAAAAATCGGTTAAGCCGTATCGGAGGAGTTCATTTACAAACCGTGACACCAGTATTTTATATATACACTAGCTGTTTGTACCCGGCGCTTCTCGGGATTTTCTAAATAAAAATAAAAAATGAAATACTGGAGACATCATATAAGAAGCATAGTCATGTCTCATATAGATGTTGAAATTTGTAATTCGACACAAAAAAGCTCTTATATGAATCTTAATCTTAAATAATAATTTCGTTTTGCCGGATCGATGATTGCCAATGGGTTCTAAATAAGATAACATCTTTGATTAGTGTTGTGTAGGGTATTAAATGATCTGGCCAGACCAACAATTAATTCTTACTTTATTTCTACTAAATGTTGTTTTACTAAATATTTTAACTTGGGGCTTGTATAAGCTTTTTTTAGTAGTATATAATCGGATTTGCTATTATTAGAAATATTTTAATTTTTAATTCCTTCGGGTAGTTATTTTTGTTGTCGACTGTTGTATTCTATTCTTTGCGTGTGTTTAGCATAAAAGCGTGCTAAACGTTGAATAATTGTGATAATTAATTAAATAATGGTGGGAAATATTTTTTCTAATTCCTCTCATTCCTTGATTGTTATTTATGGCCAGTAAGTGGGGAAAAGCGAGCAAACAATTCTTGTGACCGACAATGCACAATAATCAATTTAGTCTACAAATAATTTAATATTGTACTACGTCCACATGCTTTTTATTAACTAAATACAATATTTAGAACAGCAATAATGGGAGGGGGGGGAGCCTTTTCGATTGTTGTACTTAGAATTGATGGTAGTAATTTTGCTTCTCGTCTGTTTCTTTTGTTGGCGAATTAATGAACTATACGCAAATCTATTTTGATTATTCAAATGTTAAATCGGCAATTCTAATGATGATGAAGAGATAATGGTTATTTATGACTGCGATCATCCAAACTAATAATGCTTTAAATCATTTCTTAAATTAAGACGAGTCTACTTTTTGGAAGTCGTTTCCTTTTCCATACAACTTTGTTATAAATTAGAAGAGAAATGCAAATTAAATTAGAAAAAACTTGAATTAATTTGAATAGTTTTGTATGAACATGTCTGTTAGATTAGAATACTTTTTTATTTTAAAATGTTTTCTTTAATCGCATGCTAAAAGATAGTAAATACATTAAATGCGACAGGTGGTGAGGGTATATAAGGTCATTTCCACAGACCCAAAGACGAAAACTGGTAAATCCAAATCTGTCCAACTACGCTGGTATGCTTGATATTTACATTAAAAATATTACCAAATTTGGTTAGAAGTAGTCCTTATTTGCTGATAGCTTCCGCCCATTGGACGAACGCTCCCTCGAAAATTCTTTAACAAATTAAGCATGTCTATCAAGTTCTCATTATCATCATCATCTTTTGGTACTACAGCCCGGTGTGGGCCAGAGAACGGCTTTATGCGATTGCAAAAAAATCGCAGTAGATGAACACCAACAAATACACTCGCGTGCGGTAATACAATCAAACTTGCGCAACCGCAAACATTCGCTGCTGGTTTGCAGTCATTCAAAAAAATGATGAAACAGAACTGGGGCTGAACGATGTTTTTCATACAATTTGACATAAAATTATGCCAGAGAATGCGGTCGAGAAATAAAATCAATTTTATTTTGAGGACGTTTTTTTCTAATGCTCTCACATAAATACAATTATTCTCTTAACAATGCTAACGTACTTTCATTCAATTTCATACATTTTGTAAACAAAGAAAAATAAGAACAAAAGAAAACGAAAGAAATGGGAGAGAATTTGAAGTTACTGCCGACGTTTTAATTATGGGCTTTAAAATTTTTGCCTGAAGTTGAAGACTCAGTTCTGTTTCATCATTAATGCACATCGTGCTTTGTTATTTATACCATCGTTAGCTTAGGTTTTTTAATAAAGATGTTTGTGTGTTCGGTGCGACAATGATTGTTTTGGCAAAGAAAAAAAATACAAACAAAAAAGCCAGAAATCAAGCAATTATTACTCATGTAGACATTCAGCAGTTACTTTGTAGGTAGTACAAGAAAAAAAAAAAAAATTAAATGAAACTAAACACACATACATATGTATGTAGGTACAAACAATTTCCGTAGAAACAGAAGACTTTTTTTTATAATTTCTTAAAAAGTACAGTAGTTCTGTATCTACAATGTATTCTTGTTATTGTTGTTTTTATTGTTGTTAATTTTAACAAAGCGTCTCATCGAGTGGTTTATTGTTGTTAATGTTAACAAAGCATCTCATCGAGTGGACAATGACTACTTGAATGCAAAAGTATAAGAATGTGTGCCTTTTGACTTTACACAGTAAATTTATATTGCGTGTGAACAAAGAATGCAAACAAAGCACTTTCAATAAAAAACGCACACATGCAAAAATCAAATGTGTGCGAAACGATGTAAAAATTACCAACGTTGAACTTTGTTTTGCAGGCAAAGAGTGAATGTAAATTTGAGCGTATGAGAAAATCAATAAAAATAGTTTGCAGTTCTCTGCTGTGGGCCTTAACCACGTTCACTTTCTTCTTCAAATCGGATCTGTCTTGAGCAGCCTTCTTTCAATCTGATAAATTGGCTTTCCTGCAATCTTCTTTGGCCCCATTAAATCATTTTGACCTTGGTCTGCCCCTTGAAATAAACTTCAATTTTGTGATGTTATGTCCATATTTCCTTTTACATCAAACATGGCTTAGCAATCCAATTTTACTCACAGACAAAATTAAAAATAGAGACAATTTTCACCAAACTCGTACCAAATTCATAGAATCAAGCAGCCCATTTGTTGATTTTGCACCTGTTACCAAAATGATTATACATTGATTACTAAAAATTGTAAATATTTGAAATTGTGAATATTTTTTTTCAATAAATGATATTTTTAATTTTAATTAAAAAAATTAACAAAAAACTTTGCCTTTTTAAACAATGTGTTAATTGATTTTGACTATTTACAACAACAATTTCCCAATTTAAATATTTTTATTTTAACCAAAAAAGTTTTTGTTATTAAATAAATATTTTAATTAAAAATGTATTTCAAAACAACTAAAATGTTAATTAAATAAAAATTATATTAATCAGTATTGTGGTTATTTTGTTGAACTATTTATGGTTTTTAATCCAAATTTTTATAATTAGGCTTAAGTTCATCAAATTTAATTTTCATTAAATTATTTTTATGAAGAAAGGAATTTTACAAACATAAAAATTTGGATTAAATATTATATTTTTAATTTTCTTTCAACAAAAAAATAATTAAATCAATAATCAAATTAATTAAATTTAAGAGATTTTTGTAATTGATAAAAACTACTAACAATGCTCGAATGTAACATACAAATGTAAAATGTGCGACAAATGTTGGGAGTGAAACATTTCTACAATATATTTTAATTAAAGTTTTGACCTCTCTTTCTGACAACCTATGGGTTCAGTGCCAAAAGAACTGCACATATTTTAAAGGCAACGAATATTTTAAGGCGAATTTCGGATAATCTGTTTGAAAATCAATTGCATTTCAGTGTGAGAGTTCTGCATTTTTCAACACTAATGGTAGGCGGATAGGCAAGGTCTTAACTATAAGGCGGATAAGACAAAACTTCCCTTCCACTTTTTTCTTAACAGTTTTGAACTGGTCTTTCATCATGTGAGCAAGCATTGTCATAATGGAATCAACTGTTCTCGCTATAGGTCCTCTGTGATAGTCTGGCTCATGAATACAGAGCATAGAAATTTATTGTTCACTCGGCTGGTTGGCCGGGATTCACATACGACTTTTTAGCGCTTCGTGTCTAGTCTTCATCGCCAATAGCGATTTATGCAGATACTAACGCTTTAAATGTCGTGTAGGTATTATAAAGGATAACTTTCTCGTCTTCAACTTGTGTATTATTTAATTTTCTTGCTTTTGGATAAATCCTGCTGCTTTCAGACGTTTTCAAATTGCTGCTTGAGTGGCTTCCAATGATTTTGCAACACACAGATTTCTTAAGTTTAACAACAATCTTAATGGAGTAATGCCTCTAATTTATAATCTTTTCAAAGTAAAAGAACAAACTTTGTTGTTTACACTAGTTATTTCGTTCAAAAACTAAAAGTTGCTTACCCTCCAAACTTCCATAGCAAGTTGTAAATCCCGCATCTTTAAGTTACACAGCCAGTTAAGGAACTTTCATATTTTATTAAAGGCAAAATAATGAATATTTTCCTTTTAAATTTTACATAACAATACACAACAAAGATAATCTTTTAGAAAACTTGCCGTTGCTGTCTGATTTTATTTCTTTAAGGCCTAAACAGGAAATGTCCTTGGGCAATGAAATTCTGTTTCAGTGAAATTGTCACATTTGCACTTTTTATTTTTTACTTACAAGGCTAAGTAAATCAGATTTTTTTTGCTTTGAGCTTATATATAAGCGTAACATCATGCTATGTATGTACAGGGTGGGTCAAAAGTTACCATGGGCTTAAAAATTTAATAACTCTTTCGTGTATATAGAAAGTTCTCAGATTCCATGCACCAATCATAAACCATTGATTAATAACCTTTTTACACTGATCAACATCTAACATCTACCATCAATTTGCCACCATTTGCGAAGATGTTAACATCTTTCCATTGGAAATACAAAGGGCTAAAAACCAACATCTTTAAAAGATGTTCCTATCTCATTTTATTCCATTCTACATCTTTCGACTATTTTAGTGTCATTTAGTGACAAAAAGAAGTTTGTTTTGAAAGCAGCGTTACCATTTGTCAAGTTTTATCTTTTATTGCAATGTTTTTCTGTTAAGTATTTTTTATATTTTTAAACAAATTGAACTTCAAATATATTTTTGAGTTTTCTTTTTAAATTTTGGCACTTTGGTCCAAAATCGAAAGTTGTGAGATGCTTGGGAATTGCGGGCAGAGGAATCGCTTCTTGCTACTATCAAGTGGATAGCAGACAAAGAACTTTCAACCTCTTTGAAAATCCCCGCCCCCAACAGATTAAAACTGAGTTCAAGTAAATGTTGTACTGCTGTTGCATACATATATTTATACAAACTCTATTTCGTTTAACACATGATTGAACAATCATGACAACATGATACAGAAAAGTCTCTAGAACTTTTTTATTTTTGAAGTTAAGGAAACAAATAAAAAATACATACTATCGCACTAGTTCAACAATAGTGTATTAACTCAAAATTTTTATTTTTTCACTTTTTCGAAAAAAACCGACTCGTACACGGAAAGAATTATTTACTTAATATGTGTGGCTTGGTTAAAGCAAAATGTTCCTTTATTCAAGAAAGTTTTCCTAAATACGAATAAAATAAGTTAAAATCAAGAAATTAATTTAGATTTTGTAGAAACAAAATGGATTAGTTTAGAAAATAAAAAATAAAAAATATCGTACTATTTTGTATACTTTTGGTAATAAAACGGTTGCACAGTGGGAGAAATAGCCAATCTGGTGGCGCTTTAAATATATCTTTTTAATTACTGATCTGATCTATTAGAAATGTTCAGTGGAATTATAGCCAAGGATATGCTCTTTAAAAAAATTTTTTTTTGGGACATGCCGCTTCAGTACAGTGTGCGCCATTAATGCTGTATCATTCATCATCGACAATTAATATATTAATAGTAGTATGTATGTTTATAATTTTGTATTACATTCGATTTTAAAACTTTTTTTAAACAAAATTATACTTTAGGCAATTTATATTATATTTATTTATTTTTGGAATTTTACCCTACACTCAGCATGCACCAATAGTAGTACTTAAAATCAGAAATTCATGCAAATTTATGAAAAGTAAAATAAGAATAATGTGACAATGCTCAATTCTACAATGATGATTTTTTTTGTAATTATTATTTCTTCTTTTTTAATTTAAAATGTGTATATTTTTTGTAATTTTTTTTTATTAATTTATTGTGGTCTGCGAAAGAAATTGGTCATTTCGCGTTGCTTTGTTAATTACTTAACTCATGTTCTAGAAGAAACTATTTGGAAAATTAATCTGAGCTTTCCGAAATGTGGGTGTCTGGTAACTCATACTCATTTAAAAGAAGTTGCTTGACCTCATCATCTATTTCAATATGTTTTTTGAGTACCATGAGGTACTTTTATATTTAGATGTAATGAAAGGGTCTGAAGAAACCAACAGTGCATGTATTAAGTCCTCCATAGTGTGTAGTCTTAAGGTTTTTCGTGTGTGGTTAAGCCTATGGCTACAGAAATCTTTATTTCTTGCCTCAAGTGCCTCTTCTGACATTATTCATATTGGTAACGAAACATTTTCCATAATATCTGTGCCATGCAATAAAATTTTATGGACGAATGCAGACATGTAGAGCCAGGGGTATTCACTTACAAATATATTTGCAGTTTCCTAAGCATATATGCGAAAAGCTTCTGTGTTTACTGTATACCCACACGCCATTGTGCGCAAAATTATTCCAAATCTTTTAATTAATTCCATTTGTACGCCAGTTACTGTACAGGCCAAAATCGGTTACTTAAAAAATATTCTGGCAGTCCACCAGGATGCCCATTTGTTTTCTTAGTTCTAGTTGAATTTTTGTTTTTGTTTCTTGAACAATTTCTTTATTTTTTTCCACGAACTTGCCAGGGTTTTATTGGTAGTCTGTACGCGATATGAATAATACACCCAAAGCAGCGAATCCATGCATGGCGTGTTGATAATCCATACTCGTACAAATGTTATTGTGGTGGTCTTAACTGAATCATATTCAGGCTGTTAAACAATTTTGGAGTTGCCCCACAAATTCCGCAAGCCTGTGATGATGACTCCGCTATGGTGTTGAAAACTTTGACGTCAATCATTGTCATATGGAATTCAAGTTGTATTTCAAATGATTTAATGTTGTAGGTTAAATTTGAGCAATTTGCCTCTCAACATTTTCAACCTCATCTCGAACTAAGTCTGCTGACTCTTTTTCAAAAATTAGTTTAATAGTTCTGCAGAACCTAGTTGAAGAAGGTCGATTATTTTCCCATAGTATTGACGATCCACTTTTTATTAGCAAAAGTACAATACATACAGCAAATAAATGCTGATCAATAGTTCCTGTTTCGGGAATATTAAAGCATTGCCTGTAAGTAGTGTGACCACTGCTTCCATCACAACCCCATTTTTAAATGGCTTTTATGCAATCGTTGTTATTGCATTCAATTACGAGGTCCTCAAATGCTGCTGGAAAACTACGTCCAACAGTTTGGTTAATAAGAGACTCTAAATTAACTTCTGCTGAACGTTCAGTCGTTGGGGTAATTTTTTTTTTTAGTTTGAGCTAAAACATCGTTGCTGGATAAATGTAACAATTTCGCTCTTTGGCACCATATTGCATTAATTTATATGTATTTTTTGAGTAGTCTCCATCTTTATATAGGGCCAAAGCTTCCTCAGGTGTATATGGAATAGGTGCTTTTGGGTCAGCATTTACAGTTTTAAGCATTTTTGAAGCTATTGGAGGTTCTGATGATAACATTAACTCTTCTATTGGTGTCTTATCAACAATAGAAGAAACTTTTTTTATTTAAGTTTAAGTTGAGCACTCTGAAAATTTTTTATATTTACCACGACCAATGGCTGGTTCTGGAAAAATAAGATCTCCTTCTAACCATTCTTTATTTCGATCTGCGAATTTTCTCATGATTCTGTGACTAGTTGTCCACTTGTACCACAGTTTATTAAAAAAATTTCGTAATTGTTGACGATTTTGTTGACATTGCTCTTCGTTATATATTGATGGATCAATAACATTAGAAAAAACATGATTTTCCACCGCCAAAAACTTTTTTGCTAGTACTGGTTTAGAGTGCCAAATTAAAAAAGTGTGCTATCAAAGTTATTTATTAAGACTCTGGCATTGCATCTAAAAAACGTAATAAATCATAAAGTTGCAAAAAGTTGCAGCTAATTTTTCAAATGTACATAGAAAACAGAACATAAAACAAATAAACCAAACATTGGAGCGGCCCAGCAAAAACTTACATTGCAAAGTAATGAGTTAAAAAGCTAATATAACGACTCTTCACTACTTATACATTGGCATTTTAACTCATTATTTTAACACGGTGATGTCATTGGAGGCAAGTACTTACCACCCTCGCTTACAAATAGGGAGTTAAATAAGTCATTACCACATTAACTTACAAATAGGGACTTAAATAAGTTATTACTCCGATGTCACCAAAATTACAACTAACATGTCATGACTTTAAAAAAATTTTTTTTTTATTATTTTTTTTAAATTATTTTTTTTCTATTTTTTCTTATTTTATTTTACTTTACTTTATGTTTTTTTTTTTCTATTTTTTCTTATTTTATTTTACTTTGTTTAATTTTTTATTTTTTTTTCTGTCTCTGGCGGGATTCGATCGCGCAACCTCGGTGCTGATAGAATAGCTCAGTACCAGCTAGTCTACCGGGGCAGTGTAGTTTTTGTATAAAAAAACGATGTTTTTTACTCAATTAAGAGCGTAAATATGAGATTAAATTATTGGAGGCAACTACTTACCACCCTCGCTTACAAATAGGGAGTTAAATAAGTCATTACCACATTCGCTTACAAATAGGGAGTTAAATAAGTCATTACCACATTCGCTTACAAATAGGGACTTAAATAACTTATTACGCCGATGTCACCAAAATTACAACTAACATGTCATGACTATAAAATTTCAGTACAGCATAATTTTTCATATTCAAATTTATTACAAATTGTTTTTTATTTATAATAAAAAAAAAAAAACAAATTGTAAGAACAAATATTTTAAATCAATTTGTATTAGATTTGAAAAAACTTCAACCGTAGATGCATTTTATTACGAATGAATTATAAATTTCGTTAATCAACTCATACACGAGTACTTAGGTATCAGATTATATGTCAGCCATTACCAAACTACTTCTTTGTAATGCAGATGGTATGAAGTAGTCATTGAAAAGTAAGTTGCTCAGTAATGGCAAGTCATTACCAAGTTTTTGCTGGGGGAATTCGTCGAATACTCCCAACTTTTATTCCACAGAAGTTTAAGTTACATATAATAAAACACTATTTTACACAGGTCATTTGTTTACCACATTTAGGAACAAAAACATATAAGCACAAATCACAAACATATTTTTTTATTAATACATACCTAATTATTTCAATTTAAACACTTATTCAAAAAAAAGTATATAAAGTAATGATTTTGTTGTTTGAACAAACTTTAACTTTGAAAAAGCGCGAAAAGTATTAACGCACTTGCTAAAACATATGTCAAGTTTGAAAGCTCACAGGTGGGCGAATATCGAGAGCAAAACAAAACAAAAAAAAAACCAAAAATCCGTTGGTTTCTTAGTTACCAAAACAATAAAAAAAATTAGCAGAATTCTAAAATTTTAAATTTCCTTAAAGCGCCACTAGATTGGCCATTTCTCCCACTGTGGGTTGGTTTAAAAATTCTTTTTCATTTGCCGTTAATGTCAAACTAAAAATTGTTTTGTTTTTGTTGCAAATTTCGAGTTAATACAGTTTTGTTGCATAACTGTGATAGGCATGTATGTATGTTTATATGTATGTATGTACATAGTTTACAAAGAAATTTGTTTTTACATCTAAAGTGTTAAGTTTTGTTGTTCTTTTAAATAACAAATTCGATCTATGCCTCTTTTCACATTTATTCCAACCGATTTATTGTATTACGAGTACTATTTATCGCTTCTAGCCAAACGCTTTTGTTAACAATGAATTGGCATTATTCTTTATTTATCATTTTTTTTTCATTTATTTATTTAAATATTCTCAGAAATTGATGATGAGTTTTTTGTGTGTTGAAAATTTCCTTTAATATACAGGGTGGCGCATAAGTTACGTTATGCGCAACCCTGAATACGAATTTGGTCATCAGTTGAAAACAGAAAATCGCAATATTATTCGATGGCCAAAAGTGTCGTGCAGGAGAGCCACTCTCCCGAACAAATTGAATGTTACCAGGGAAGAAGTGGCAAATGTGAAGTTATAGGGGTAAAGTGAAAAGTGTGAGTTGTGTAACATTTTTTACAAAGGTGGTGCAGTTTTGCCATCGTTTCGAACTCCACGAGGTCTTTCAGTACGCAGAAGTTTACGGACAGCCACTTGTTAACAACAACGTGTAAGCAATCGACAAATTTCTGGAGAATTTTGTGCAAGTCTAACCTAATAGTTATTTCGATCTTTGAATCGAATGATGAATTTTAAACTTAAATTTAAATCTAAATTCATAAATTGTGCAAGTTTTGCAAAGTTAATTTAAAAAAAAAAAACACCGTAAAAAAAATTTTTTTAGAATTTACTTCGCTTACATTTAAAACAAAAAGAAATTATAAATAATAATAATTTGAATCGTTAGTACGGTCCATATAATTTAATGTTTGAAGATTATTTCATGCAAATGTTGACCGTGACTGCGCCTCAAAAAGTCCATCCGTTTAGTCCAATTTTGGCGTACTCTTTCCAACATTTCGGCCGGTATCTCATGAATAAATGCTTCAATGTTGTCTTCCAATGCGTCAATTGAAGCGAGCATGTGTGTATAGACATGAGCTTTAACATAGCCCCACAAAACATAGTCTAAAGGCGTTAAATTGCACGATCTAGGCGTCCAATTGACCGGTCCCGAACGTGAAATAAAATGTTCACCGAACTCGCCTCTCAATAAGTCCATTGTTAAGCATGCTGTGTGGTATGTGGCATTGTTTTGTTGTAACCACATGTCATGCAAGTCAAGCTCTTGCATTTTGGGCAAAAAAAAGTTGGATATCATCTCACGGTAGCGCTCACCATTCACAGTTATGTTACGATTCGCATCATCTTTGAAGAAGTACGGTCCAATGATGCCACCAGCCCATAAACCGTACCAAACTGTGACTTTTTCTTGCAATGCTTCTGGCTGATCTTCACTTCAAAATCGAAAATTCTGCTTATTAACGTACCCATTGAGCCAAAAATGAGCTTCGTCGCTGAACACAAGAAGCGCGCGATGAACTTTTTTACCAGAGCACGCATTTTGATAATAAAATTCAATAACTTGCAAGCGTTGTTCGTTTATAAGACGATTCATGGTTAAATTATAGACCTAACTGAAGATGTTTGACAGTAAAACAAAACACGAAACGTGCGTCAGCTGTTTAAACCAGTGTTGCCAAAAAGATAAAAGCTAAAAAATCTTTATAAGAATAGATATATTATACTTTAATCAGACTAAAGTTCATTGAATTTAATTTTCATTAATTTATTTTTGTGTATAAAGGAGTTTTGCAATATAAAATGAATTAAAATTTATTGATAACTTTTCATTCTTGAATGACGCGGGAATCGAGCCCGAAAAAAAAAAATTCATTTCATATTTCTTCATAAAAATAATTTAATGAAAATTAAATTGAGTGAACTTTAGTGTGATTAAAATATCATAATTTGGATATATAATATGTTATACTATTAAAATAAGTGCGTATAGGTATAAAACAAAATGAATATGTAAAAAAAAATTTTAATGTAATTTTCACTGTAGAACAATTTAGCACTTTTTTTTTTTGTCGATTTAGCACTTTTAATGTTAATTCTATTGGCAAGCCTGCATATACCTAGTCCGGAATTGCTTGCTATTTAAATTCAGCCAGATCAGGATATAAATGGCTGAGATATGAGCAGAACACCACCATTGCCTTTAATTTTTCGCATTAATTTCATTGTTGTTGTTATGTTTTTATATCCATCACCGAAAATAACAGATTTTTTTTTGCGTTTTGTTACACACGACAAATACGAACACAGTTGGTTTTGGTCCTATGTTGTTCAAATGAGGGATAACATTGCTACTACATGTAGAGCTACCCAGTTGGCTATGTCGTGCAAGAATCATTGATGAATCGTGCACGACACGTGAGGGACAACTAATGCAAATCGTCGATGACATTTTCAAACAAGTGTCGCGTAAATCGTGCACGACACAAAGAGAGACAATGTCGCTCAGCCTGTCATTGATGACCACATGCACGACATTGTCGTCCATATAGTCGTTAATGACCACATGAAAGGCATTGTCGTTTGTATTGTCTTTGATGACTATATAGACGACAATGGATTCTACTTTGACGACAACGGCTGCGTAAAGGACAATGTTGATGAAGTTGCAGGAGTTACAGCTTACACGACAATGTCGCCTATAAACCTAAATGAATAAATAAAAATATACAATAGCACATATATGTTTTTATAATCATACCTTAGTCTTTGAGTTCTTAGACTTGACTGACTGATTTTCTTCACTTTGCTTTGGCTGTTTTTTTTTTTTATTATTATCGGTATTTTAGAGTTATTTTTATTTTTTATTGGAAACAACTTATTTTTGTTTGTTAAGAAGACAGCTTACAAGACAATGTCGCTCATTTTGTCGTGCTTAGAAGTTGATAAAGGACACCTTACAAGACACTGTCGGTCATGTTGTCGTGCATACACTTTAATACAGGACAGCTTACAAGACACTGTCGCTCATACTGTCGTGAATAGTTGTTGAAAGAGGATACCTTACAAGAAAATGTCTGTCATGTTGTCGTGGATAAGTTTTAACAAAAGACAACTTGAAAGACAATGTCGGTCATGTCGTCGTTTATTAATTTCTTCAAAAGACCGTGCACTAGACAATGTCGAGTATTTTGTCGTCCACGACATTTTCCTCAAAATTGTCTTCCAGAAATCCTAAGTGATAGAAGACATGTCGTGCATAAATTGTTGACGACAATCGACGGCAGTTTGGCCAACAGGGTAGTTTCGCTTTACACCAAAATATAAAAAAAGTAAATTATACATACATATAAGATTTTATTGAGAGACAATTAAAATTACGCCAGCAAGAGTAATGTTACAATCAGTGATGTTAACCGTACGGTAATTACCCTTTTTTAGGGTAATTTTAAACGCAAAAGGTAGCAAGGTAATTTAATTTTAAATACAGCTCAAGAAGGAGTTGAGCAAGTTGGATCTGCCTACTGCAGGAAATAAAGCTGAGCTGCAGAAAAGATTAATCGATGAATTTAAGCGACGCAATATTGACTTCGCAACTTATGAATTTGAAGAAAAAGAAGAAATAGAAGTTGCTACCCGTGCAGTAACAAGCAATATGGATCTTGGTACAATGTTTGCTGCTATGATGGAGAAAATGGAAAAAATGTCGGCAGAAACTTCTAGAAAAATGGAGGAAATGGTAAAAGAAAATTCGGCTGAAAATTCTAGAAAAATGGAGGAAAATATGGAGAGAATGGTAAAAGAAAACTCGGCTGAAAATTCAAGCACCATTTTAGCCGAAATTCAACAAAATTCCAGATTGACAAATGAAAAACTTGAGAAGCTTCAAGAGATTTCTACTGCTATAAATGAAAGAGTAGACGATATGGAGATGGAATTCAATCAGAAGCTGTTTGATGGAAAACTACATCATTTGGAAGAAAAAGTAAATAGTATTCAGTGCCAAGAGGGAGTGGTGCGAGTTTTTCCAGAGGTCTCGAATAGAATAAGAGCTCCAAGTTTTGACGGCAGCTCACCATTGAATGTGTTTAAGTTCCAGTTTGACACAGTTGCCAACAAAAATGCATGGAACAATGAAGAGCTGATTCTGGCTTTAAAAGGAACTGCGGCTGAAATTCTAGAAAGTGTACCAGTAAGTTGCAGAAATAATTATGATGACATTATGGTAGCACTGCAACGCAAGTATGGTGGTGAACATAGAAAAGAAATTTTCAGAATGGAATTACGCGGTAGAGTACAAAAGCCAAACGAGACGCTACAGGATTTCGCATTAGAGATTGAGCGCTTGGTGCAGCTTACCTATCCAGGTGAAAGTCATCCATTGCTAGATCATTTTAAGACCGAGGCATTTGTAAACGGTATACGGGATGCTGATGTAAAACTAGCGGTATGCGCATCACAGAAGCCATCATTTGCAGAAACGGTATCATTTGCCCTAGCACAAGAAACCGCTAGAATAATTTCAAAACCGTATATATGCAAGGTGCGCAAGCTCGATATAACAGCCGAAGACGAAGGAGATATTTTAAAGGAAATGAGAAGCATGAAGGAGGCAGTTTTGCAGGCTTTGGGCGAGAAGCAAGGTAAAAACAAAGTAAAATGCTATAACTGCGGTAAAACTGGCCATATTCAGCGAAACTGCAAAGCATCAAGGCGACGATCGAGATCTTCCTCGCCACCAGGAAACAACCAACGTGCTAGTCACCAGGAGGCACAAGAGTCACCTTTAAACTAAAAATAGCTAGCACCGCGGGGCATGGGCTAGCTTCCACATCTGAGGGCCCCACAATCTCTATATCAGTAGTGCAAAGGAGCAACAGGAATCTTACTGCTTATGGTTACATTAATGGTCAGAAACGCATTCTTACTGTGGACACTGGGGCATCACATTCTATAATAAGGCCCGATTTAATACAAAAATCAATCCAACCACTGAGCGGGGTAAGTCTGCGAACAGCTACAGGCGAGTCTGCCACTGTTAATGGAAAAGTAAAAGCACAATTAAGTATGGCCAATGCAATCGCCCATCACGTATTTATTGTGGCTGATATTGTAGACGAGGTAATCATTGGCGCAGATTTCATGATTGAACATGGTATTCAATTGGATATGGGTCAGCGAATTATGTATTGGCGTGATGGTGAGATACCCCTTGAAGTTGGATACGAAACCACGGCCCATGTAAGACAGCTAATCGCCCTTCAACGTGAAAAACTGCCACCCAAATCAGAAACCTTAGTATGGGCCAAATGGAGGGAGATTGTGAGGACAACAGTTTTTGGGTGGTAGAGCCAGCAGAAGTTAAAGGAGATATCGTAACAGCGCATGCCCTCGTAAAACCCAGCAACAATCTAGTTCCCGTGAGAGTATTAAATTTATCCAGCATTGAAAAAGTCCTTACGCAGAACTTCAAAATTGGACAATGTACTTCAACAGAAGCAATAATTAATTGCGAGCAGCATCAAGGCGCAGCCAAGAGAATTGGCAAGGACCACGAGTCACTAGAGGAACGTGTGCGAAAATGGACCGAAAAGCTAACACCGCCTTGCAAAAATAAGGCCAAACAACTACTAAGAAAATATGCCTCTGCATTCGCTTTGAAAGGTCAAAACCAAGGCAGAACGTCATTCGTGAAACACGAAATCAACACAGGCGAAGCTTAGCCAGTAAAACAGGCGCCAAGAAGCATTCCTCTAGCAAAGCGAAATGAAGTAAAAGAGCTGGTTAGCGAGATGGAAAAGAACGGAGTTATTAAACCATCATCAAGTCCGTGGAGCTCACCAGTGGTTTTGGTGAAAAAGAAAGATGGAAGTACCAGATTACAGAAAACTGAATGACGTCACGAAAAAAGATAGTTATCCATTGCCTAGAATTGATGATACCCTGGACACGTTAGCCGGCACGGAATGGTTTTCTACATTGGATTTGCAGAGCGGTTATTGGCAAGTGGAAATTTCGGAAAACGATAAGGAGAAAACTGCGTTTAGCGCAAGTGATGGCTTATGGCAGTTTAATGTGATGCCATTTGGACTCTGCAATGCTCCGGCTACATTCGAGCGTTTAATGGAGCAGGTGTTAAAAGGTCTTCACCGAAAGACATGTTTGGTGTACCTTGACGACATTATTGTAATGGGGAAAACATTTGATGAACACCTGAAAAACCTAGAGGAGGTGATGAAACGTATATCAATGGCAGGACTGAAACTTAATGCTAAGAAATGCTCACTGTTCCAGAAGGAAGTAAAATACCTTGGACATCGTGTAACCTCCAAAGGCATCTCAACGGATGATGATAAAATAAAAGCTGTAATGGATTGGCCTCGCCCGAAAAATATTCATGAATTAAGCAGTTTTCTAGGCTTATGTACATACTACAGGCGCTTTGTACCAAAATTTGCAAATATTGCTGCAAGTTTACACGAATTGACTAAAAAGTCGCGAAAATACATCTGGAGTGAAGCACAGGAAACAGCATTTCAGAAACTGAAGGAATTGTTGTGCTCAGCACCAACTTTGGCTTACCCCATTACTGGAGAGAAATTTGTGCTTGATACCGATGCGAGCGGATACGGAGTTGGAGGTGTGCTTTCCCAAGTGGTCAATGGTGTAGAGCGAGTCGTGGGCTATTACAGCCGAATACTTTCGAAGCCTGAGAGAAATTACTGCGTAACGCGAAGGGAGCTCCTGGCAGTACTAGAGTGCGTAAAACATTTTCACAAGTATTTGTATGGTCAACATTTTGAATTAAGAACGGACCATTCTGCACTCAGGTGGTTGCTGCAATTCAAGAATCCGGAAGGTCAGATAGCTCGCTGGATTGAGCGCCTACAAAGTTATGATTTTACCATTGAGCACAGAAAAGGTGGAAAACATGGCCACGCGGATGCTCTATCAAGACGACCCTGCAAACTGGAATGCAAGCATTGTGTAAAGGCTGAAGGAAAGGAATACAACTGTGAAGTTCGCCTACTGCATATAGAGTCCAACGAAGACTGGTCAATGGCACAGAAAGCTGACCCTATATTAGAGAAAATCATGAAGGCCAAAGAAGAAGGCAGAAGGCCGAATCGAAACGAAATATCATCTGAAAGTCCGCTAACAAAAGCATACTGGGCCCTATGGAACAGCCTACAGTTGATAAATGGCTGCCTGTACCGAGCATGGGAAAGTGCCGATGGAAAATCAGTTCGTTACCTCATTGTGGTGCCATCGTCAAAAGTACATGAAGTTCTAAATGAATTCCATAATGGTCCAAGTGGTGGCCATCTTGGCGTAGCAAAAACATTAGAAAAGTTAAGACAACGTTTCTACTGGGTTGGGTGCCAACAAGCTGTGGCCGATTGGATATCAAATTGCACCCAATGCATTGCCGCCAAAGGACCAACAAGGAGAAGTCGGGGACCGCTTCAACAGTACAATTCGGGTGCCCCATTTGAGCGAATCGCAATGGATATAGCCGGACCTTTTCCTGTGAGTGATGCCGGCAACCGTTATGTGTTAGTAGTTATCGATTACTTTAGTAAATGGCCAGAGGTGTATGCCATCCCAAATCAAGAAGCTAGAACCGTTGTGGACGTATATTTGAATAACTGGGTGTGCCGTTACGGAGTTCCAATAGAATTACACTCCGACCAAGGCAGAAATTTTGAATCTGGTGTGTTCAAAGAAATGTGTGAATTATACGGAATAAGGAAAACTAGAACAACTCCTTTGCATCCACAATCCGATGGTATGGTCGAAAGATTTAACCGCACACTAGAGGAGCACTTGCGTAAAGTAGTAAGCACACATCAGAAAGACTGGGATGAACACATTCCGAAGTTTTTGTTGGCATATAGATCAGCTGTTCACAACTCCACCTCTCGTACACCTGCCAAAATTGTCTTTGGAACGGAGCTCAGACTACCTGGAGATCTAGAATTTGGTGTTAAGCCTGGACCAACAGATGACAACAATGAAGGCTCTACCTCACAGGAACAAAATGATCTTAATGAACTTCATGAGTTCGTGCGAAGTCGGATTAAGCTGTCCAGTGACAAGATGAAAGCCAGATACGACCGAGCGGCAAATTCGGAAGGTTTCAAAGAGGGCCAGTTGGTTTTACTTTTTAATCCGCAACGAAAGAAAGGACTATCTCCAAAGCTGCAGACTCATTGGGATGGCCCATATAAAGTAATAAAGAAATTGAATGACGTGGTGTATCGGATCCAGAAATATAAGAGCCCAAGATCAAAAATGAAAGTGGTACATCTAGAACGAAAGTGGTACACACGACAAATACGAACACAGTTGGTTTTGGTCCTATGTTGTTCAAATGAGGGATAACATTGCTACTACATGTAGAGCTACCCAGTTGGCTATGTCGTGCAAGAATCATTGATGAATCGTGCACGACACGTGAGGGACAACTAATGCAAATCGTCGATGACATTTTCAAACAAGTGTCGCGTAAATCGTGCACGACACAAAGAGAGACAATGTCGCTCAGCCTGTCATTGATGACCACATGCACGACATTGTCGTCCATATAGTCGTTAATGACCACATGAAAGGCATTGTCGTTTGTATTGTCTTTGATGACTATATAGACGACAATGGATTCTACTTTGACGACAACGGCTGCGTAAAGGACAATGTTGATGAAGTTGCAGGAGTTACAGCTTACACGACAATGTCGCCTATAAACCTAAATGAATAAATAAAAATATACAATAGCACATATATGTTTTTATAATCATACCTTAGTCTTTGAGTTCTTAGACTTGACTGACTGATTTTCTTCACTTTGCTTTGGCTGTTTTTTTTTTATTATTATCGGTATTTTAGAGTTATTTTTATTTTTTATTGGGAACAACTTATTTTTGTTTGTTAAGAAGACAGCTTACAAGACAATGTCGCTCATTTTGTCGTGCTTAGAAGTTGATAAAGGACACCTTACAAGACACTGTCGGTCATGTTGTCGTGCATACACTTTAATACAGGACAGCTTACAAGACACTGTCGCTCATACTGTCGTGAATAGTTGTTGAAAGAGGATAACTTACAAGAAAATGTCTGTCATGTTGTCGTGGATAAGTTTTAACAAAAGACAACTTGAAAGACAATGTCGGTCATGTCGTCGTTTATTAATTTCTTCAAAAGACCGTGCACTAGACAATGTCGAGTATTTTGTCGTCCACGACATTTTCCTCAAAATTGTCTTCCAGAAATCCTAAGTGATAGAAGACATGTCGTGCATAAATTGTTGACGACAATCGACGGCAGTTTGGCCAACAGGGTAGTTTCGCTTTACACCAAAATATAAAAAAAGTAAATTATACATACATATAAGATTTTATTGAGAGACAATTAAAATTACGCCAGCAAGAGTAATGTTACAATCAGTGATGTTAACCGTACGGTAATTACCCTTTTTTAGGGTAATTTTAAACGCAAAAGGTAGCAAGGTAATTTAATTTTAAATACAGCTCAAGAAGGAGTTGAGCAAGTTGGATCTGCCTACTGCAGGAAATTTAGCTGAGCTGCAGAAAAGATTAATCGATGAATTTAAGCGACGCAATATTGACTTCGCAACTTATGAATTTGAAGAAAAAGAAGAAATAGAAGTTGCTACCCGTGCAGTAACAAGCAACATGGATCTTGGTACAGTGTTTGCTGCTATGATGGAGAAAATGGAAAAAATGTCGGCAGAAACTTCTAGAAAAATGGAGGAAATGGTAAAAGAAAATTCGGCTGAAAATTCTAGAAAAATGGAGGAAAATATGGAGAGAATGGTAAAAGAAAACTCGGCTGAAAATTCAAGCACCATTTTAGCCGAAATTCAACAAAATTCCAGATTGACAAATGAAAAACTTGAGAAGCTTCAAGAGATTTCTACTGCTATAAATGAAAGAGTAGACGATATGGAGATGGAATTCAATCAGAAGCTGTTTGATGGAAAACTACATCATTTGGAAGAAAAAGTAAATAGTCTTCAGTGCCAAGAGGGAGTGGTGCGAGTTTTTCCAGAGGTCTCGAATAGAATAAGAGCTCCAAGTTTTGACGGCAGCTCACCATTGAATGTGTTTAAGTTCCAGTTTGACACAGTTGCCAACAAAAATGCATGGAACAATGAAGAAAAAGCCATAGAGCTGATTCTGGCTTTAAAAGGAACTGCGGCTGAAATTCTAGAAAGTGTACCAGTAAGTTGCAGAAATAATTATGATGACATTATGGTAGCACTGCAACGCAAGTATGGTGGTGAACATAGAAAAGAAATTTTCAGAATGGAATTACGCGGTAGAGTACAAAAGCCAAACGAGACGCTACAGGATTTCGCATTAGAGATTGAGCGCTTGGTGCAGCTTACCTATCCAGGTGAAAGTCATCCATTGCTAGATCATTTTAAGACCGAGGCATTTGTAAACGGTATACGGGATGCTGATGTAAAACTAGCGGTATGCGCATCACAGAAGCCATCATTTGCAGAAACGGTATCATTTGCCCTAGCACAAGAAACCGCTAGAATAATTTCAAAACCGTATATATGCAAGGTGCGCAAGCTCGATATAACAGCCGAAGACGAAGGAGATATTTTAAAGGAAATGAGAAGCATGAAGGAGGCAGTTTTGCAGGCTTTGGGCGAGAAGCAAGGTAAAAACAAAGTAAAATGCTATAACTGCGGTAAAACTGGCCATATTCAGCGAAACTGCAAAGCATCAAGGCGACGATCGAGATCTTCCTCGCCACCAGGAAACAACCAACGTGCTAGTCACCAGGAGGCACAAGAGTCACCTTTAAACTAAAAATAGCTAGCACCGCGGGGCATGGGCTAGCTTCCACATCTGAGGGCCCCACAATCTCTATATCAGTAGTGCAAAGGAGCAACAGGAATCTTACTGCTTATGGTTACATTAATGGTCAGAAACGCATTCTTACTGTGGACACTGGGGCATCACATTCTATAATAAGGCCCGATTTAATACAAAAATCAATCCAACCACTGAGCGGGGTAAGTCTGCGAACAGCTACAGGCGAGTCTGCCACTGTTAATGGAAAAGTAAAAGCACAATTAAGTATGGCCAATGCAATCGCCCATCACGTATTTATTGTGGCTGATATTGTAGACGAGGTAATCATTGGCGCAGATTTCATGATTGAACATGGTATTCAATTGGATATGGGTCAGCGAATTATGTATTGGCGTGATGGTGAGATACCCCTTGAAGTTGGATACGAAACCACGGCCCATGTAAGACAGCTAATCGCCCTTCAACGTGAAAAACTGCCACCCAAATCAGAAACCTTAGTATGGGCGCGAATGGAGGGAGATTGTGAGGACAACAGTTTTTGGGTGGTAGAGCCAGCAGAAGTTAAAGGAGATATCGTAACAGCGCATGCCCTCGTAAAACCCAGCAACAATCTAGTTCCCGTGAGAGTATTAAATTTATCCAGCATTGAAAAAGTCCTTACGCAGAACTTCAAAATTGGACAATGTACTTCAACAGAAGCAATAATTAATTGCGAGCAGCATCAAGGCGCAGCCAAGAGAATTGGCAAGGACCACGAGTCACTAGAGGAACGTGTGCGAAAATGGACCGAAAAGCTAACACCGCCTTGCAAAAATAAGGCCAAACAACTACTAAGAAAATATGCCTCTGCATTCGCTTTGAAAGGTCAAAACCAAGGCAGAACGTCATTCGTGAAACACGAAATCAACACAGGCGAAGCTTAGCCAGTAAAACAGGCGCCAAGAAGCATTCCTCTAGCAAAGCGAAATGAAGTAAAAGAGCTGGTTAGCGAGATGGAAAAGAACGGAGTTATTAAACCATCATCAAGTCCGTGGAGCTCACCAGTGGTTTTGGTGAAAAAGAAAGATGGAAGTACCAGATTACAGAAAACTGAATGACGTCACGAAAAAAGATAGTTATCCATTGCCTAGAATTGATGATACCCTGGACACGTTAGCCGGCACGGAATGGTTTTCTACATTGGATTTGCAGAGCGGTTATTGGCAAGTGGAAATTTCGGAAAACGATAAGGAGAAAACTGCGTTTAGCGCAAGTGATGGCTTATGGCAGTTTAATGTGATGCCATTTGGACTCTGCAATGCTCCGGCTACATTCGAGCGTTTAATGGAGCAGGTGTTAAAAGGTCTTCACCGAAAGACATGTTTGGTGTACCTTGACGACATTATTGTAATGGGGAAAACATTTGATGAACACCTGAAAAACCTAGAGGAGGTGATGAAACGTATATCAATGGCAGGACTGAAACTTAATGCTAAGAAATGCTCACTGTTCCAGAAGGAAGTAAAATACCTTGGACATCGTGTAACCTCCAAAGGCCTCTCAACGGATGATGATAAAATAAAAGCTGTAATGGATTGGCCTCGCCCGAAAAATATTCATGAATTAAGCAGTTTTCTAGGCTTATGTACATACTACAGGCGCTTTGTACCAAAATTTGCAAATATTGCTGCAAGTTTACACGAATTGACTAAAAAGGCGCGAAAATACATCTGGAGTGAAGCACAGGAAACAGCATTTCAGAAACTGAAGGAATTGTTGTGCTCAGCACCAATTTTGGCTTACCCCATTACTGGAGAGAAATTTGTGCTTGATACCGATGCGAGCGGATACGGAGTTGGAGGTGTGCTTTTCCAAGTGGTCAATGGTGTAGAGCGAGTCGTGGGCTATTACAGCCGAATACTTTCGAAGCCTGAGAGAAATTACTGCGTAACGCGAAGGGAGCTCCTGGCAGTACTAGAGTGCGTAAAACATTTTCACAAGTATTTGTATGGTCAACATTTTGAGTTAAGAACGGACCATTCTGCACTCAGGTGGTTGCTGCAATTCAAGAATCCGGAAGGTCAGATAGCTCGCTGGATTGAGCGCCTACAAAGTTATGATTTTACCATTGAGCACAGAAAAGGTGGAAAACATGGCCACGCGGATGCTCTATCAAGACGACCCTGCAAACTGGAATGCAAGCATTGTGTAAAGGCTGAAGGAAAGGAATACAACTGTGAAGTTCGCCTACTGCATATAGAGTCCAACGAAGACTGGTCAATGGCACAGAAAGCTGACCCTATATTAGAGAAAATCATGAAGGCCAAAGAAGAAGGCAGAAGGCCGAATCGAAACGAAATATCATCTGAAAGTCCGCTAACAAAAGCATACTGGGCCCTATGGAACAGCCTACAGTTGCTAAATGGCTGCCTGTACCGAGCATGGGAAAGTGCCGATGGAAAATCAGTTCGTTACCTCATTGTGGTGCCATCGTCAAAAGTACATGAAGTTCTAAATGAATTCCATAATGGTCCAAGTGGTGGCCATCTTGGCGTAACAAAAACATTAGAAAAGTTAAGACAACGTTTCTACTGGGTTGGGTGCCAACAAGCTGTGGCCGATTGGATATCAAATTGCACCCAATGCATTGCCGCCAAAGGACCAACAAGGAGAAGTCGGGGACCGCTTCAACAGTACAATTCGGGTGCCCCATTTGAGCGAATCGCAATGGATATAGCCGGACCTTTTCCTGTGAGTGATGCCGGCAACCGTTATGTGTTAGTAGTTATCGATTACTTTAGTAAATGGCCAGAGGTGTATGCCATCCCAAATCAAGAAGCTAGAACCGTTGTGGACGTATATTTGAATAACTGGGTGTGCCGTTACGGAGTTCCAATAGAATTACACTCCGACCAAGGCAGAAATTTTGAATCTGGTGTGTTCAAAGAAATGTGTGAATTATACGGAATAAGGAAAACTAGAACAACTCCTTTGCATCCACAATCCGATGGTATGGTCGAAAGATTTAACCGCACACTAGAGGAGCACTTGCGTAAAGTAGTAAGCACACATCAGAAAGACTGGGATGAACACATTCCGAAGTTTTTGTTGGCATATAGATCAGCTGTTCACAACTCCACCTCTCGTACACCTGCCAAAATTGTCTTTGGAACGGAGCTCAGACTACCTGGAGATCTAGAATTTGGTGTTAAGCCTGGACCAACAGATGACAACAATGAAGGCTCTACCTCACAGGAACAAAATGACCTTAATGAACTTCATGAGTTCGTGCGAAGTCGGATTAAGCTGTCCAGTGACAAGATGAAAGCCAGATACGATCGAGCGGCAAATTCGGAAGGTTTCAAAGAGGGCCAGTTGGTTTTACTTTTTAATCCGCAACGAAAGAAAGGACTATCTCCAAAGCTGCAGACTCATTGGGATGGCCCATATAAAGTAATAAAGAAATTGAATGACGTGGTGTATCGGATCCAGAAATATAAGAGCCCAAGATCAAAAATGAAAGTGGTACATCTAGAACGACTAGCCCATTATGGAAAAGGAGAATCTGAGCCTATTCGGGACGAACAGGCTTAAGTGGAGGGCAGTGTTACGAAAGTTGAATTATCTAAGAATTATTTATAGTTATAGTTATAAGTTATCTTGTAAGTTATAGTTTTATGTTACTTAAAATTGTCATGTATAATTTTCAACACAACTGTTATTTTAAAAATAATTCCTATATAAATTTCCCAGTAATTTCTAGAAATGGTTATAGAACATAATAAATAGTTTTTACGGGAAGGTTCAGGAAAAATCTAGAAATAATTATGAAATATAAAAAGGGGTGACTCATGTAAAATTAGTTTAGTCTGTTTTGAAAAACGGTTCTGTTCGTAACTAACAATTGTGAACAAAATAATTAATTTCAATAAAGTTTGTTAAGTTGAATAAGTGTGTGTTTTTATTCGGATTTGCAATTAAAAGAACTCAAACGCGTTTATTAAAGGAAAAACGTAACAATATTATAAAGACTCAAAGTCCTCCGAGTGTTGTGCGAATGATATCTTTTAACATTTCTGTTAGAAATCCTCAAATCGTTATACCACGTATTTGTAACATGGTTTATGAACAATCTTTTTTCGTACGTGCGGCACGGTGCCTAGAAATCTACGTTCGCCATGTCTTTTGAAGTCTTTAAGCGTAACCTCTGTGTGTTTCTTAATTCACATAGCTCAATTTTGTAATCACTGATAAGGTTTTTTCACTTCTCTTGTTTTATCCTCGCGAGTCGGTTGGGTTGTCATGATGTTGGTATATGTTTATTTTAGATAATGAAATCTCATAGTTGTACTTATTTTATATGTATATTGAATTATTTCTTACCTCATAGTTATGAAATTACTTGTAATATATTTTATTGGCCAATTGGCTATTTGTATTACCATGAATAAATAAAATAAATAAAATAAATAAAATAAATAAAATAAATAAAATAAATAAAATAAATAAAATAAATAAAATAAATAAAATAAATAAAATAAATAAAATAAATAAAATAAATAAAATAAATAAAATAAATAAAATAAATAAAATAAATAAAATAAATAAAATAAATAAAATAAATAAAATAAATAAAATAAATAAAATAAATAAAATAAATAAAATAAATAAAATAAATAAAATAAATAGTTTTCGGATTAAATGTGGCTAAAGTTAGTATCTGAATCAAGCATTTTGTTCTTGATTTAAGAAAATCCGTACTTACCGTACTATTGACACCGCTTTGCATTGGTTTAAGTACGGATGAATTAATTTTTCTTCTGACTGACAATTTAAAAATTATTATAGTACATACATGAATGAAATGTTTAATAACAGTGTTAAAAAATAAAAATGAATATATAATATTGTGGGAAAAATTTGCAAACGTTTCCTTAATTAAAAATATGTGTGGTAGCGAAAAAAATTGTTGTTCCATTATGAACACCAGTGGAAAATGTTGCTGCCTATTGTAAACGAAGCTTTATTCATAAAAAATACAATAATTTTTGTTAAAACTGTATTTAAAGACAAATAATGTTATTCAAGGTTTTCTTAAAACACACTTAAAATTTAAATAAATGGTTAATGAATACCTATCTTATGTGCTGTGCTGCTGTTCATATAAATTTTACTATACAATCAATCAATCGCCTGTCATTTGGAAACAGCACATTATGTTTTGATTAAAAATCTTTGCCTACGGTAATTTCTTCTCAAAAACGGTAATTTTTAGAGGGCCGTACGGTAATGAAAAAATAAAAGTTAACATCACTGGTTACAATAAGTTATCTGTTCGCTGGAAATGCCCATATCTGGAGAACAGAAAGACCAAATGTTTCCAAATTAAGTACACAACATCCAAAAAATGTGGGCGGTATTGGAGAAGTGTGCGTGGCCCAAAATAGATTTATATATATGAGCCGTTTATTTTGAAAGTGGCATAAGTCATTTCGGTTTTTAAGTCGAGATATTTAAGGGTTTGCGTTTTAACACGTTTAAAAATATGGATGCTTACTTTCGAGAAGATTCACTTGTATTTGATACATCATGATAATGATATTTTTCTCAGTATTTATTATTATTATTTATTATTATATTTATTGTTAACTCGACTTTTTTTGAAAAAGTGACTAATTCCACTTTCAAAATAAACGGCTCATATATTATTTATATCGGTATTTACATTACATTCTGTTGTTATTGCACCATGGTGCAGAGTATATAAAATTCGGCATAGCTTACTTTTGCACTATCACTTGTTTCTTATAAATTTTAAGGATTAAAGTCTTTAAAAAGCTTTTTAAATTTGCTTGCAAACATACGTGAACACATGTCCCAGTAAAAACAATTTGGGTTTTTTAAAGCACTTAATAGAAAAAGCGCATAATCGAGCGCTTCAATAAAAGAGCTTTTATACAGCAGTAAATGATATAGAATAAAATATACAAAAAAGCTGCTATTTTAGTGCTGACAACGAAGAAGGTTGCAAACCGAAAAAATAAAAATATTCGAAAATGATTAAAAAAAGGCATTTAAACAAGTAAAAGTAAAACATTAATGAATATGTTAATATAGTTAGCCCCTAGAAAAGCACTTTAGAAGTGCTTTGTTTGCATGTTAAAAGAAGCGCCTATTGTCAGCAGAAAATAGTCCTCCAAACCTGAACACCCCATACAAAAATCAAGCATCCCATCAGCAGGTTTGAAACGATTTGAGGTATGAATTCACCCACAAAACCTGCTCCTTCTGGACCACATTTTTTACTGGGGTATTAACGGTGGTAGAAAATACCAATGCTTTTTGTTGTTCTTTTAAAATGTTTTCTATTCATTAATTGATTTTCGTTTTCGTGTTTGTTTGTACTTGCCCTGCAAATAATGCGCCTAGCCCATGTAAAATGTAGCCCATAAAGGACTAGGACTAGTCCAAAGGTAACCCCAACGTATGGAAAAACATGGTCTATTTAACATTCCGATGTCTAATTTGGACAGGACAACGTCTGTCGGGTCAGCTAGTTAAACCAATAAATTGTTGTTTTCATTTTATAACCCATCACCACTCTCGGTAAGGGTGGATATACTAAGTTTTTCATTCCGTGGAATTTTATTTTATACAAGGGACTACGACTAGTCCATAGGTAATCCCAATGTATGGAAAAACATGGTCTATTTAACATTACGATGTCCTATGGCAGGACCATATACCATGGTATACTGTAGCAGGTAGTCCAATATTATTTGCAGGGTGCAAATACACACGCACACACAGAGTGAAAATAGTGCTTATTGTTGTTCTGAAATGAGATATTTTTTGTTTTTAAGTGCAAGAAACATTTACACACCTGTTTAAACACACTGCTTTTCTCGAAATGTTGCTGCACTGTAGTCATTTATTTTTAATAGTTTTTGATGTATAGCAATTTTTAATGATTTAAAGCGAAATAAAAGTTACGCATAAAAGGATACGTATATGGAGAGCCATTTTTGTTTGTTTTTCAAATTATTTTTTTTTTTAAATTTCAGTAGCCCTAACTAGAAGAAAGAATCGCATTTACATATGGGCATTTCCCCAGAATGGTCTACCAGGACGAAAAAATAAAATGTTGATTATCATCGTCTTTTATTGTTTCTTATTAGAAAAAAGGCTTTGTTCTTATAAAATAATGGTTTCCTAGCATATCTGAGCTGTTTTACTTGAGGAAATTGGTCTGGAAACTGGAAAATTTTATAATTTCCTGTATTTTCTACTTCTAAAGACATTTTTATATACTTATTTTACATTGCCATTACAGTCAATTGTAAAAGGAGTATTAAGTTTTTTTGTTAAGGAAATTTGAAGACATTTATGGTAAAATAATAAAAAATAATAAAAAAAACACATGAAAAAATCGTACGTTCGCGATCCGTACGTTCGCGACCGGTACATAAGCCAATTAAACAAAAACCAAGAGAGATATTTTATTTTGTAAATACTGGATGGAGGAGACCTACATTAATACACTTTTAAAATAAATTAATCACTTATGAAAATTCCGTTTCATTACGCAGATTTTTACATTTCACTACTGTCAGCCGAAGTTGACTTCTATTTTGCCTACGTTCGTGGCCACACGTTTATAACTCTAAGGGCTAAAAAATCAGAGCAAGTTAAACTCACTTTTTGGTTTAAAATGTGTTTAAACCAACAAATCTATAAATCACTAAAAATATAAACCATCTTTAAACGCATAAAATTGGGCGTTTAAACTGCCAATACAGATCATATGAATTTGATAAGATTTATCGTAGTGATGCCACATGTTATTTTTTTAACAACATATAATACATTGGACACTGATTTATAGTTGTTGAGTTTAAACTACATATAAATTCAAGTTTAGTTCAACTAAACCAGCGTTTAAACCATCTGTGATTTATTAGCCATTATTATGAAAACTTAAACACGATGAAATCCAACTTTTGTACTAAACATAGAGCTACCCAAATGCTATCGAATCGCAAAAAAAATGCTAGGAAAAGTTTTGTTTTTCTATATTATTTGTACATCAAAAGCGTACGAACGTACGTTCGTGACCCCAGAAAATGCCCATATTTATTACTTTTACAATAAATGTCAAGTGGTCGAAATTCGGCCACCGGGCGAACCTTGTTATTTTTAAATATATGAAATAAAATTTGTGTTAGTGTTCATTAATATTATCTATTATTTAACAAAAACTAGTGAGACCAGTTGTTGCAATAACACTGGTGTACAAATTTGGAAAAAATTGACTGACGACACGAAGTATGCGCTGAATTCGAATCTGGCATACAAATTGGGCTACCGATTTTGCGATGCCTTAAGGGAATTAGTTCGAACAAATGTTCCACTATTGAATCGTCAGCAAAAATATGCATACGACACCCTCATGAAAGCTGTGAAAGATGAAGTTGGAGGGTTTTTTTTCCAGACGCTCCCGGTGGAACTGGGAAAACTTTTTTAATCGAGTTAATTCGCAAAAAATACACACATTCTTTTTTTAATGTGACCTTGGAATATGTGTGTACGAAAGAATTTTTATGTTAATTTCTTTGAAAATAGTGCAAAATTTGATAATTATCAAAAACAATTATTTGTGTGCGTACAGTTAAATCGCAAACTCTCTCGATTTCCACCAGCTTATCTTCAAAAACAAGTTTAATGCCTTGTTAAAATAATTAATAAGGCATTCCAGTTAATTCCAAACTCGATAACCTTTTCAAAACATTTTGCTGGGTACTAAAACGACTAAAACGACAACAAATTTTTCATAATTTATCATCGATCCCATATAAAGTCCACTCTTCAAATACTCTAACGAAATATGGCACCATCTTAGTTTTTATTTAAAAAGATTCACAGATGCCTTGTTAAATTTTGTCCAGATGTTCTGTTGTCCAGTGCTTTTTGTCTTCTTATGCACAAGTATTTTATTAAATAACATACAAGATGCACAGCTCCGCTTATAACTTTCGATATAGCAAAAAGTTAAAAAATAACAACAACAAATTGTTAAAGAATTTTTACGAATTTTTTTTTTTTTTTTTGGCATAGCTATGAAAAGTTGTAAGTTAAACAAGTAAATATACAATATTTTTACTCTTTGGTTATACAAGTCAGTTACTTGTGCAGTGTTTACTGTTTTTACGATATTTTACAAACAACATCACATCCTTTGACTCAACTTTAAAACATGTCAAAACAAAAACTTCTCATTATTTTTTTTCAAAAGTTACGAATTTGTTTTGAAAGGATGAAATAAAAAACCATTAAATTGCTTTTTATCGGTGTTTTTTTCAAGCGGCATTAGATCTATCGATATCGATAATTATGATTTGACAGCTGAGAATGTCAAACTGTGTTGACATTTCGCTTCAGTAAGGCTTAGCATGTCCGAATTGTGGAAATTTACTTTGGAAAAAAAAACAAAAATATTTTGCGAAGTTTATGGAGCACTTCCTTCATTATACAGTCGACATTATCGGCGTAGTGAGCAAGCAATTTCTACAGTCATTGATCGTTTTCGCAATAATTTTACTCTTCTCGATTTAAAACCATCAACAGGACAAAGAAATGTGCATACCGAAGAGAATAGTGCTGCTGTAGCGAAATGAGCAAGGGCTGCCGTTACGGCGAATCGCGAGCGCTATCGGGTCATGGTGCCTGAATTTTTGTTTTCAAAAATTTATCAGCCGAACATCAACCACTTTTGGTTTCAACAAGACGTCGCAACTTGCCATATAGCGCGCTTAACAATTTGTTTATTGCAAAATCAATTTGGTGACAGCCTTATTTCGAGAAGTCACTAGGCTCCTAGTTCGTGCGATTTAACGCCTCTGGATTACTTTTTATGGGGCTATGTTATGTCAATGGGTTTTGCCGACAAACCAGCAACTCTTGAAGCACTGGAAGCCAATATTCAAGGCAGGACTAATGCCATAACGGCCAGATTTATTGGAATTGGTCTAATCGATTTGACCATTTAACTCGCAGCCTCGGCGGACATCAGCCTTATTCCGCTTGTCGTTGTTGTCATAGAAGATAAACGAACACAGGCTGTGTGTCACATTAGTCTATTACAAAAAACGACACTTTCGATGACGACAACCGGAATAAGGCTCGATAATCAAAAAATAAATGACGTGAAATTATCTACCAGATTCATTTCAAAAATGTCTTGTTTTATCATTTTAAGTTCTCATGCAGCTAAAAAAAACACCCTTTATAAAGAAAAAATTATATACAGTTAAGCATGGCTGCAGCGAATACCGGATATAAGAAAATCTGTCTAAAGCAAGCAGTTTGCATTTGCCGCAAAGCAGCCAGAGATGTAAATTTTAAAGCCTGCAATTTGCCTCAAATAAATTGTGAGGGCAGTCCTCCTGAAAGAATTAAATAATTATTTGATTTATTAAAATTAAATAAGATAAAAATCTGTTTTAAGCATCTTCAATTCTATAAAACGATTGAATAATTATATATAATAACTACACTGTGCTAGTTGCAAAATTAGACAAGCCGGGCACATGGCGTTTTAGCATAATTCGGGTACGCTGAATCCAATAGTGCCCAATGTTTTTTTTTAGGTTAGCTCTTGTTTTCAAGATATACCGTTATTTCGAAAATGGAGGAGGTTGCACAACATATATTCGCATAACTCAAAAACGGTTTAGTTTTTTAAGAATTTATTAATTTAAGAATTTCATAAAACGCAATATTTGTATGGCAACCCTCCTAAGAAGTGGAGATAAGGAGAAAGTATGTCTCGAGAAAATGTTAAAGACAAAAAACTAAATTAGGTCGGACATACATTTTATCTCACTAGGAGCATCTCCTGGACATTAATGGGACTTTTTCTTCAATATTTCTCCAGTCTGAATTGAACATTTTGTATGGGAGCCCGCTTAAGGAATGGAGACAGCCGATAGGTTGAGATGAAAAATTAAGTGAAGTTGGTCCCACATTTGACCCATCTAGGGGCTTGCTATGCGCGACAGGGGCCATATGTATATGGTTGAAATTCTTAAATTTAGCCGGTACAGCGCTTAGGAAGCCCAGGAGTCGCCCCTAGTGGGATATAATGTATGACCGACCTCAATTAATTATTTGTCCTTAACATTTTCTCGAGATATACTTGCCCCTTATCACCACTTCTTAGGGGGGCTCCCATACAAATATTGCGTTATAAAAAGTTCTTTAATTAATTAAAATATGTCGACTTTTGTAAATAAAATCAGAAGTTTAAAAGCCATAAATTAAAAATCATAAATACAGGCATGTTCTGAAATCACGAGTGATTTTGAAATCACCCGAGAAATATTTTGGTGTTCTGAAAATCACGAGATTATTAATTTATAGTTGTGATTTTTATTGTTCTAAACCACGAGAAAACAACTGTGCGCTTCATTTTAAAATGTTGCCATTCATTTAGTACGTATGGCTGCCATTTTCATTTATTTTTTAACTTCGTATATTTAAATTTAACCAATCAAACTTCAAATTAATTGTTTACTTTTAGTTTTTGTTTTAACAAATTAATTTTATTTTTATTTTAAAGTGGTTAACTTAATTGAACAAATTAGTCATATGCTACACGACTGTAAGACTTTTTTGCTCTGGCAACCACAGAAGTCTTATTGATGAACTATCAGCTGATTATTGAAAAGTAAATCACGAAAAATGTAAACAAACCTAAAACAGCGTTAGCAAAAAATACAGCGGCTTTCTAAATTTGTAAATTTTTAGGTTCTCTCGTGTAAAATAATTAATTTTAATGCAAAAACAAATAAAGGACAAATCATTTTAAGTGTATGTAATAATATTATTATAGATTTCACAAAAAAAAATGCTTAAAAAAACTTCAAGTGATTTGAAATCGTCATGCTGTAAGCTAACCGGTTTTAAATCACGAGGTTTCATAATTTTTTGTGGTCAGAACATCTTTTTAGTGATTTCAAATCACTTTACGAAAAAGTGTTTTTCAGAACATGCCTGATAGTTCAACAAAATAACCACAATACTAATTACACTATGCGACAGTTAAGATCGGGATGGGATGAAACCAACGGGAAATGTTATATCGGTAAAAAAAAGAAGTTGTACGTTTCCCGGCTTTTCGCTGGGTGACGTCTAGGAATCGAGATATATCGATTTGAAGTTAGTAACTATCATATAGGGGAAATTGTGACCTTTGGTGGTCTTTTGACATAACTCGAGAACCATCAGTCCGATTTTGCTGAAACAAATTTAAGACAATTAGGAATTACAATTCCTTTAATCTGTTCAAACAACGTTTCGCTTCATAAGCAACAGTTTCGCAGTTATAAATAAATGTATGAAGAAAAAACTATTTTTTGCCAAAAAAATTTTTTTATTTTTAATTCATAAAAAATCCAAAACGGGAAAAAAAGTTTCAAGTCTTATTACTTTCACGTAAAGTCACATAACCTTTAAACAAAATGAGGCATAGATCATGAAAATCGATGGACACGTTTAGCTTTTATTCACAATTAAGTGAAGGTATCTCATTTTGACAAGAATATTGCTTTAATGTTTCAATGAATTTGGATAATATTTATTATATATTATTTATTATAATTATTAACACGTAAAATTAAAAATTATTACAGGTAATTATAAGGTTATTACATAGATACATAGGTTATAAAAATCGATGAACGTGAAACTTATTTTCGTTTGTTTGCGCCCTTTACTTTTTTGCGTGGTGGTTCGCACACTTGTTTAGAGTCTGTATCGGATGAGGATCTGTCTTCATCTGGAAAAAATCAATTGTTTTTAATCAGTCAGTTAACTTAATTTTTGCGACTTACCCTCGGAGGAAACTCCCATTGTATATTCTTCTTCTTCATCTTCATTGTCGGGATCGTACGTCTTTTGCGACCACCAACAAATTTCAGCCACCAGCGAATCGAGCCTTTTGGCTTTATGTCGCGTTTCCATTGGCATTGCCACTTGATGGAAGCGCTCGCCTTGTTTATCCGACTCTGAGGCTAGCTGCTTGCTGAAGTATTCGAGATGGTGATGCAAGACGTGAATTTTGAGAGTCATATGCACTCCAATTTTCTGCAAGTAGTGCAACATCTTGGTCACAAGAGCGGGGTAATTGTGTGCTCGCGTACTTCCCAAAAAATATCGTATGACTTTCTTCAATGCCCTCCACGCAAAGTAATTATTACCGTCTAAAGCACCTTTGAATTCCTTTGATTTCATGAGATTTCGTATATCCGGCCCATTCAGAACACCTTCCTTCAATTTTGCTTCGCTGATTAGTGGGAAAATATTTTCCTATCAATCAAGAAATTTCGGCTGCTTCACAATTGCCTTGATGAAATTTTTACGATTCCCAGTTTGATATGGAGAGGGGGCATGAGGACGTTCTCCATTGGCACCAGTGGATCATTTACGCAGTTCTGTCCTTTCTCCGTTGGATCTCAAGCAAGCCACTCATACGTTTCGTATTGGTTTCCTTTAAATCGGATATCCCAAAGATACAAGAAACACATGTTTTTAGTATAGCCTCCTTGGAGACCTCTTAGCATCGGCACGACTTTCAGATCACAACTGATCCGCCACATGTGATCAGTGTAGCAAACTTTATCCAAAATTATTTTTTTAATGGAATCGTATGTTTCGCTCATGTCTGTGTTGTAGCCAATGGGAATGCTTGGTTTTTTATTATATTTATGTAGCAAAACGACTGTCAGGCTTGATTTCAAAGAATCGATGAACATTCGCCAATCAGCTGCGACATAATTAATGGCCATCGCCACCATCAGTCCCTTTATATCGTGGCAGTTAACAAATGTGTTCCCTTCGTTGAGTGTGTAGTACCGTTGGAATAGCAGTTGTCGTCTTCGATATCCGGTGACTTTGACATTAGGCTCCAATTCGATGGGCCGGCTTCTGGTGTTGGTTTATAGGTGAAATCCGATTGATCCATTGTTTCAATAGAAAAAGAAGTTTCTCTGTTAGGACTTGGAAGCGGTGGAATTGGCATTTCATCCGAATGCGGTAGAGGTATTTGTGCACTTTTTGTTCGTTTAAGGCCTTTATACTATGTTTCCACTATGCGCAAAACAACTTGTTTTGAGCAAAACGTGTCAAAGTTTTTCCATTATGTAAAACTGGTTTTGGTTTTCGATTTTTCGAAATCAATTTGACATTTATGTTGTAAACAAATATGAAAGCCAAAAAAAAATATGTGTTGAAAAAAAAAAATATTTTTCTTTAACAGGAAATTTTCTTGTTTGTTTTTTAATACACAGATATAGCCCATAATTTACTACCTTTTTACCATATTTTTTTTATTATTTTTACGCTGCAAACAAACAAATCAGCTGGAGAGTTGCATAAACCTGTTTAATGAGTCTTGATATTTTGGTAAATATGTCACTTTTTTCGAAATTGTCAATCACCAATAATGGATAACCCAGAGTTGTATTCATGATTTTCGACATGTTTTGAAGCAAAACTAGTTTTCGTTTGAGTTTTCGAACATGAAAAATGTATAGGAAAACAAGTAGCAAAACACTTGTTTTGCTGCAAAACTAGTTTTGTGGCCCAAAACATGTAAGTGGAAACGTACTATAATTTACTCCACATATTTTGTTTGCGCAAGCGAAACAGTTGTCGGAATTGTGCTCTCCTGGATCAGTCCAAATCATTGGTACACCAAAACGAAGTGAACTGCGTTTCCCTTGGATCCACATGTTAAGACCATTGTAGCACGTTTCACAAGTTCTGTCAGGGACCCACGAAACGCCGCGAATTATGTCGCAATCAAAATAAAGTTTAAAAGCGCGCTCCACTCGCTTAGTGAGTGATGCAGCATTTGTTGAAAAAGCTCTTTTGCCACAAACGTAACAACGTAACGTAACAAAATAAATTAATATTTTCTGGACAATTTGCACTCATTTCGGGTTTATACTTTTATTACTTTTTCGTCACTTTAAAAAAAACCGTACGTTAGGCGTTCGGAGACACTTGTTGAATTATGAATTCGCGCATCTTTTAAGGGCGGCTATATACCTGATTCTTGTGCGTTTTAAATTTTTCGAAACGTTCTAAAACATGACCACTCATAAATGTGGGTGCAATTTGTGTAAAAAAATCATGCAGGTAGCCAACGGAAAAAATCCAAATAATTAAAAAAGTGCACTTTCCTTTTAATTGTCCACGCACATTTATGACCGTTTTTCAGTTTGTTACCGCTACCATAAAAATCAAATAACCTTTTGTTTATTACTTTTTCTTTAATTCTGACAATCATAAAAAAAGTCATCAATGTTTTTTTCCTAGGAATTTTGAGCATATCTCGAGCAAATTTTTGAAATTCATACCTTCACTTAATTGTGAATAAAAGCGAAACGCGTCCATCGATTTTCATGATCATGAGCGAAAGTAATAGGACTTGACACTTTTTTTGCCGTTTTGGATTTTTTATGAATTAAAAATAAAAAAATTAAATTTTTTAGGCAAAAATTAGTTTTTTTCTTCATACATTTATTTATAACTGCGAAACTGTTGCTTATGTAGCAAAACAATGTATGAACAGATTAAAGGAATTGTAATTCCTAATTTTTTTTTAATTTGTTTCAGCAAAATTGGACTGGTGGTTCTCGTGTTATGTCAAAAAGACCACCAAAGGTCACAATTTCCCCAATATGATAGTTACTAACTTCAAATCGATATATCTCGATTCTTAGACGTGGCCCAGCGAAACGCCGGGACACGTATAACTTCTTTTTTACGGATATAACTTTCCCCGGTAGTTTGAACCCTTCCTGATCACTGACCCCTACCATTTGTCGCACAGTGTTATTGTTAAAGCTAAGGCACGAGATCAATGTTTATACTTGTCCTTCAAGTTGTGCTGAAAAAGGTCAACAAGAAAAAAACACAAAAAATGTAATTTGGACTTCAAGAAAAATTCTAGACAAAAGTACGAAAATCATAAATATAATTTAATGAAAATTAAATTTGATGAACTTTAGCATAATTAAAATATTAAAATTTGGATTAAAAACCATAAATAGTTCAACAAAATAACCACAATACTAATTATTTTTAAATAGATTTGAATTATTTATAGCTTGTTTTGCTGGCAGCTTCAATTTTCAGCTTTACTTTTCTTAAATTTTATTGCGGAAATTCGGTTTTTTTTAGTAATTTCAATAAACTAAACCGTTTTTGAGTCACGAGAATATATTTGTTTTTTAGTTTTTTCAATAAGCTAAAGCGTTTTTGAGTTACGCGAATATATGCTGTGCTACCACCTCCATTTTCGAAATAACGGTATATCTCAGAAACAAGAGCTAACTTAAAAAACGGTGGGCACCATTGGATTCAGAGTAGCCTGCGTACTATGTGCCCGGCTTGTCTAAAAAAAGTGTAAATTTCTAGCATAGTGTTATTAATGATTTTTGTACAAAAACATTTTTTTTAATATATTTTCAATACGAAAATAACGAACCATGTTTATGATTTTCGGTACCTTCGTGTTCGTTATTACCGAGTTTGACAGTAGAATGTTATAAAATTAATTACTTTTATAACTATAAGTTTATAAACTATGCTTTAACAAAACTTTACTCACAAAATATTATTGTTATACGCCTTAAAGGACATACTTTATTTTAAAAAGTTCAAAGGAACAAAGTTAGATGTAAAACAATTATAAAATGTATAAAGTGCAACAAAGCGTTATCAGTGTGTATACAAGCGATAAGAACAGAGAAAAATAAAAATTGATTTTAATATAAAAGTTTGTAATATTACGAAATAAAAATTAATTAAATTTGCCCTGGTTAACAAATTAATAGTATCAATTAAACGTTAAATTCACTATATTAAACATTTAATTCAGTTGATTAAACGTTTTATTCACCTGATTTAATTTTTGATTAAAGCTGATTTTATTTTTGATTAATGCTTTAATTGGTGAAAAATGTTAGACAATTTTTTCTGTGATAAATACCACATTGAATATGATGTTTATTTCTGTTTTGGATAACCCGCTGGATTTGCTAGTAGTAAGCCAGTTGTCTATCTGGGCTGTTTTACTGCAACGCAAACTGGAAAATAAGGTCAATCTAGCGGCGGCAAAATCATATCCTCTAAACTTATAATCTGATCTTCAAAAAATGTATGGATGAATTATAGGCAAGCGTGAAGGCTTTAAGGTCCTCACAAATCATGCAGCTTTTTTCAATACAGTGTTGTTATATAAAACCTATTTTACTGATAAAATTGTTTAGTTGGCGCAAGACTCATATCTTCCAAACTAATAGTTGTGGATGCATTATAGAGATTGATTTACGCTAAAAGCTCGTTTAAAACTAGGCAGATATTATTAACACAGTGGGTGCTATAAGAAAAGTTAACAGAAAATTTCTCAAAATTACTAACGAAGATTACAATAAAAAAGAATTCCCTTTTTATTTCAGAGTTTGCTATTTGAGCGTTTTGTATAAGAATACAAAAGGAAAACGTTCCGTGCTTCGACGGAATGTTTGCTCTGTCAAAAAACATATATATGTATATATGTCCTTTATTTATCTAAAAAAAATAATATGAATACAAAAAATGTAAAATAAAATATTTAAATAAACTGTTCACGGATAACATAGGGCGTCAATCGTGGGGGGATAGTTATTTAAATTTGTTGACGTTTCTGTAATCGATTGGGTTTACGAAGATCGACTGATTAGGCCAAAGCTTTCGATCCTAGAGTTGGGACTGCAAACAAACTGCTAGGCTGGCTAAATACAGTTGAGTTTCAGCGACTAATTGTTGTTGGATTGTCACCTAGTTTCCAGATACGCATCGGTGTTAGCATGCACTCTGGATACTCGGTACTGTACGCCTTCTCACTTTAGCTGCCACCAGACGGAAGCCTGAATGACATTACCAGGGAGCACTTGGTCTAAGACCGGAAGTTATGATATGCTTGGGAATTTCGACAGAGGAATCGCTTCTTGCTACCCCCAAGTGGATAGCAGACAGAGAGCTTTCAACCTCTGTGAAAAGCGCCACTCCCGAATAATAAACATAAAGTTCTTAAACAGCTAAAAGAACGTAGGAAAATTTTAATTTCATCAGGTTCATCCGCAACGCAACTTCATGTTCACTTAAGACTAGCTATTTTTCCATAAGCTTGGTAAGGAAAACGGAACAGCTGATCCACAACGCATAGGCTTACATAAGAATAACAAGGCTTTAAAAAAATGACTTATACAAATTCTGGTTCTCAAACAAAAATATTAAAAGACTTCTTAGAAGAGTTTTTATTTATTGCCAGTGGTATGGGGCCTCCGCCCACAACATCAAGAACATTAATAAACATATGCAGCTGAAATTTGAGTCAGTTCAGTTGCGGCAGGGGATTTATTGTTCTTTGGAAACTATCAAATTTAAATGTCGATTTAAGTAATTTTTAATAAAGTCTACTGTAAATGAGAGATTAAAATTGTATGACATTAAACTGCAGTTTAACCTGTATTTTCTATACAATATTATTAATACTTTAATGTATAATTTTGATTAACTGACGCACAAAAAGGATTAAAATATATAAACCTAGAAGAAGGTTATTTTTCACATCCAAACTTTTTAAGGATGAATCTCACTCCCTCTCTCTCGCTCTTTGTATTGTCTGTTTAAAATGAAATTCTTATGTACTTTATACGAAATTGGGTTTGAACAATTATTTTAAGATTTTTAGTTGTTCGACTTAGTAAATTTTTAATGTCTAATTCTTTCCCCCAGCTAAATACATTTCGTGCTTGACAAACAATTCTTATGTTAGAATTATGCTCTTAGATTTTTTTTTAAGCAATAATATTTTTTCCTTTAAACGATAAAGCCAATTTAAAAAATTTAATTCACAAAAAGCTAATAATTTCCAAAAGAAAAATAATGAACAATACAAAAAGTTTAACGAAGTAGAACGGGTTCACATGTGTGCAGAGTTTGTAAAGAATACATACAATCCTTCAGGATTTTTTTTTTTAAATGAAAACTGAAAGTTTTTTATACCTTTTTCTAGAAGTTTAAAACACTCTGTAAATAAAAGACAAACTAATTCATATGAAATACTTTCGTACATCTATAAACTTTTTTTTTAGAACAGTCGTGTATAAAAAAGAGATCCTGTAAAAGCAAAGAGTTTTAATTTTAAAACTTTTATGGGTTTTGCATTTAATGTGTATTAACTAACATTTACCATATTACATATGTACATATATTTTTTAGCTGAACCAGTGTAAAATTTTTAAAATTTTTTAATAATTTTTGATATTTTTCATCAAATTTAATATTCATTAAATTATTTTTACTGAACGAAGGAATCTTTAAGGAAATAGTACCACTAGTTAAAGATTGATGTTTGACTGTTGGCTGCTGGCAGGCACCTCAGCACAACACAGAAAAAAATATTTCAACAAATTTTTAACAACACAGTTTGTTGAAAATAAAATTTTTGGTCAATAAACTTTTTGTTTGATTCAATGAAAAAAATTTATCAAATTTACACTTTGCAAAATAGCATTCAATAAAACTTATTCAATAAAGAAATAATTAAATATTTCTACATATTCAATAAAAAAAAGATTTGAATCAAAGTAAAGACAGTATTTTTGCAACTCTTTTCCATTTGTAAAGTCTCACTCGCTTTACAGTTTTATTTGCATAATATATTTAGTTTTGCCAATGTCTTTAAAAAGGTTTCCTGATGATCTGGCATAAGCAACCGGAGAAATGCAAATAGGAACTAGCTGATCCCCCCATAATAAATTTTAGTGTATTTATTTAAAAAGAAAAAAAAAAAAAAAATTGGGAATCAAGCACATCATCATTAATAAATAAATAAATAAAGATTCAATAAACATTTTGTTTGATTTATTCAAAATTTTCAACAATTTATTTTAACAAATCACGTAAACATTTTGTTGAAAAAAATTATTTTGGGCAACAACTTTTTTTATTGAATCAATAAACTTGGTTGTTGACTAAAAGTTCAATAACTATACCTACAAACTTTTTTATCAATACCGCAAAAATCGTCATGGCAGAAAATTTAAAATTTTTTTTTATCAAATATGCGATTTTCGTATTCAAATATGAAAATTATTTTTTTCTGTTAATACTTTGATGTAGAACAAAATTGTACAGAAATAGAAGTACATAGTTAACCTAGACTAATAATATTTTGCATGGAGGTATATATCGATCCCTAACCGCGAAAATAACGTAAGCGACATGATTTTCAATTTTCGTTTTTTTTATTAAATGACTTTATTGGCAACACTTGCATCTCAAAAAATGTCATGGTCACAAAAGGTACCGTTACGATTTTATAAAAAGACGACAACATTAAAGAGCGTTAAATATTTCATAAAAAAACTTGACACCAATAACGCGTTTATTATATTTTTGAAGAGTTGCCCACATTTTTGTTGGTTAAATAAAAATCAAACAAAAATATTGATATCAGTAAAAAAATTTATAGAAATTAAAAAAAAATTTTAAACAAGAGTTTGGCGTCCTACACGTAACCACTAATTTTATTAAAAAATTGTTTCCTCTCGCAAAACATTTGGCTAGATCAAACATCATTTAACAGTTTCCATATTACATTATACAATTATCTTCTTACAAATAACATTAAATAAGTCAATAAAAATTGTTAAAAACAAAGCTAAAGTTCTCTTTTTATTTTGTATTTTTTCGTCAAATATGTTTTAGGTCTGAAAATACCTTAAGGAACCAACAAAATACTTTATTATGACTTAGAATATTTAAAAAATATTTTGTTTTAAACCATTATAGGAATTAAAAATATCGTCGGCTTAATATGCAAACCTGTTAAATCCAGTTTTTAAGTAAATAGAGGTTTTGATGCCATGCGGTAGAGAAAGATACGCCTCGTCGACTGCATGTAGTTTTTCTTCAATTTGAGCCTTGAAGTGTGTTAAACAAACTATTTTTTCGGTTTTCCTCTAAAGCTACAAATTTGAAATATAAAAAGTTTTTTGTCTCTCCTGTAGAATGTGTTTAAAAGGGAGTTAGCAGGTTTGCATATTAAGCCGACGATATTATCTTTTTAAGATTGTAAACTCCCGATTTTATAATAAAAAAGTTTTTATTTGCTAGTGGTTAACAGAACTGAAAAAAACTGCAATTAATTGGCATTGAAATCAAAATGATTTCATTTCTTTGATTTGAAAATGAAATATTGTCAAAATTGCAATTTCAATCATTGAGTTCAAAGAATTTTATTGAAATCATGCGATTGCAATTAATTTCTCTGAATTCAAGACTAGAGCTCACCAAAATAGTATATGCTTGGAGTTAAGCCGTTATAAAAAAATTAACATTGTTCGCCATTCATAATTATCAGAGTCAGCTTTATTTCTAGAAGAATCAAACTTCATTTAAAGAGAATTAAGGTTTTTATTATGATTTTGTTTGCAATTACTGGATTTGATTGCAATCAAAATTGATATTCTTTGTTATGGATGAATAAGAAAGGGTGGTCCGATTTTTGTTGTGACTCACACCTTAACGTCAAGTTTTTTGCCCAACTTAATTTGACATTTCTTTGTTTTAGTGTTTGGCAAATTCAATTGAGCAGCGCGTTAAGATTGTTGAAGTCTTTTACGAAAGTGGGCGTTCAAATCAAAATGCATTTCGTGCACAATTGTGCTTAAATTTCAGCAGACTGTAGAAAATGTGAAAACATCTGTGCATGCTCGCCTAGCTCGTGCTGCGTCACCGGGCCATACTTCTTCGAAAATTAGGTCGGCCAAGCGTTTACCGTAAATGGTGTTCGCTATCGCGAGATGATAACGGACTTCTTGTGGCCAGAAATTGAGGATATGGACCTGGACAATATGTGATTCCAACAGGATGGCAGCACTTGCCACACTGACAACGAAACGCTTACCAAAATAACTGTTATGATATTTGAAAAAAATATTTCAAAATAACCGGCTTGACTAAAACTAAAAAAAACCGGTTAAAACCGGTCGAATTCAAATATACTGGTGATGGACAGCAGGCTAACCCTGCAAATAACATTGGACTACCTGATCCATTTTGATCAAATGGAATTCTCCTTGGACTGTTCCAATGTAATGCAAGCATGGACCATGTTATGGTTAAAAAGTGTTTGTAGTGAGACGACATGTCTTTGTTTTTTAACGATAGGTTTTCGTTTTAAACGACTTTAAAACTAATCCTCTTGAGTATACCATGAAGTAGTTTTAAAACTATTCCTTTGTAATCCAAAGCTGGGCTATATGGTAGATTCCCAAGGACATCGTAATGTAATGTACGTTTGGGTTACTTTTGGACTAGTCCAAGTCCCTTGTGGGCTACATTTTACACGCGTGCTTCGACTAGTCCTATTATTTGCAGGGAAGGATGTTATTAACACTTGCATGTGTAAAGCAATTGCTTAGTTTGATTTGTAAAAATAACAACAAAACAACATCAAAACGAAAACAAGTTGATGTTATTGTAATGCTAGTAAAAAAAAATAGAAAACAGAGAAAGACTTCTACAAACTTGCGCCCATTTCGCTTTAATCAGGGTTGGTAAAGGTAGTGGGATTGTACTTTTGGTAAAAACTTTTTAATATAAAATCGCACAACTCACCGAATGCTAAATGTTAGATTTTATCGGCGGTATAAAAAGTGTTTCATTATTACAACTTTCCAAATATAGCCTTTAATGTCCTAACTTTGTTATAACAGTAAGTATTACTATAACATTTGGCTACGATTACTTTAATAATAGCTTTTATTTATCGGAAAAGTTTTGTGCTTGTAGTTCCCAAATAAAACCTCTCACTTGACTCACTTTAAGACGAACAAGTCTCATACAGATGTTGATATCTAGATAATATTCGGCACAAAGAACTGTTTACGTTAACCTCATATCGCTGCTTTATTGAGCGCTATATAGGATACACTCCCCAAAACTTTTTGTAAATAAGGTGTAGGATATTAAATGGTCGCGCTTTAGCGGCTACACTTTCTTACTTGTTTTATATTATTAATTATGACTTTTCTTATTGAAATTTTTATAAAAAAGTAGTAGTAACATGCTCTCTAAAGAACATTTTCAAATATCAAATCATTAAAAAAGTCCCAACTCTGTACTTGTGTATTTCAAAAATTTAATAAAAATGTATGACAACTAAAGGCAATTGTTATTGAATGAATTATTTTTACAATCCTACATACTACAAGTTAGCATACGAGTGTATGTGTGCGTGTGTGCTGTGAATGAATGTATGACTGGAAAAAAACATTTCAACGAATGAATGAATAAAATTAAGTGCAGAACAAATGACAGCAAGTAAAGTGATGAAAGAAAAACGAAAATAAGGAAATAATACATTTTCTTTATTTTCTTCAGCCTTCTTAAAAAAAAAGAATTATGTTTTTATTTCAATTACATACTTTATTTTTAATAAAAGATAAAAATAAAAATAAACAGATTAAATAACATGAAACAATTGCCTTGGAATTTGCTTAAAATTTTTGATATTTTTATGGAAATATAAAAAACGTTTAAGTGCTCATCGCTTTATAAATTAATTTTTCTGTTGAGCACTGTAACTTTTTGTACAGGGGGTTATTTTGTAAATCCCTTCAACTTGCATTTATACTACATTTACATTAGGCCGAAATCTTGTAGATTTGTTTTAAAATCTTCTTCGAAATCTAGTGCGTTTACATTATACTTTTTTTGACATTAGCGAGATTTTGTTTTTATAACAAAACAACTGACTAAAAGTTTTTTTCGTTACACATACAAAGACAAAATGAAATATACATTAAAAAATTTGCATTACCTTTTATTAATAATCAACGATATTTATTTGATCAATATTATTCGTCATTTTTTTTATTTTTTTACAATTTGTTTTAGATTTTGTTATTCGTGCTTAATTCCCAGTTTTTATTCTTGATAAAAACACTTTAAATTTATTGTTGATGGGATAAGCTATTCCAGATCTTCAGGAAACTTCATCCATAAAGATTTTAGAAAAACTAAAGATATTAAACCAAATAAAACTGTAAAACGTATAAGACTTATAGCAACAGTTCTACTTGTAATAATATCAAAGTTTAAACAAAACACATCAACAATAAACAGTGGGTTTAACTCATCTTACATTCCCCACTACAATTAGTTGGAATTCTCTCAACATTAATTGTAGTTGTAAGAAATGCGCATAGGAATAGCTTATCCCATCAGTTGTAAAGCATTAATATGAGTTTCACAATAAGAAAAGATAATTTCGATTTGTTAAGTATCGACTGAAGGAATTAGAAATAAAATTGCTTTCGCATCGAGAAAGTACTCGACCACGACTGCCAGAATAAGGCCCCAGTTTTTTACGATTTGTCTCGATGGAGCGGCTTTCGAATAACACTTATCAAGCCAAGTATTGGCTTAAACGGCATTCTTTCCTTTTTAAAAGTAATTGTTTTGAAAATTGTAAAAGTAGCGTCACTTAAGGTGGATTCATCCATTGTTCGGAGAATAATTTTTTTACTCAGAGTGTTCTGCAGAACGATTCACCCATTTCGGAAAAATTTTCCGAAAAAACAAAGCTACCATATGGTTTACAGATGTAAAAAATTATACAAAATGGCGGCACAACTAACAACCACTTGTTTTGAATTGCTTTCTAAAAGTGTGTTAAGGAAAATGGACGAAAGAAGGAAAGTGATTTTATTATTTTTAATTATATAATAATTTTTTTATTTTATTATTCAGCAACAAAACAATCATTTCAACTTTTGTGTACAAATTGAAAAAAAGTGGCAACTCAGTTTATTTTGTTCTGAACAAAAATTAAAGCAATTCAAGAAAAACTTGCCGAAGAAAATAATTTCCTTCTCTCGCATATTTGACGTCATATTTTTGTCCGGATAAAAATATTGTTCGGAACGCATGGGTGAATCGAGCTTAAAACTGCTGTTACTTGTTCACCAATTAAAGAGTTGTCATTGAATTTTGCAAATCAGATTTTTATTAGTGGCGCCACCTATGTGCCATTCTGCGGATTTTTCAGCCGATGTGTTAGTACATCATTTATAATTTGGCTTTATTGTGTTTTTCAATAAAAAGTTTCAATACAATGCCAAAATGCTCTTAATAAATCAAGTGCGGGCAATAAAAATGCCAACAAGTGCTTTATTTGCATACAATTGTGAAAAAAATTAAACAAAAAATATGTAAATATTGTGTAAGTAAATATGTATGTATTTACATACTAACAAATAAACAAAATTGTATATTTTTTCTCTCTTCCACTAAATGCGACTTTAACTTGAGGCAACCCAGAGTAAACAGTTGATCCCCGATTTACGGATTTTTGAGCTTCTGCATGTTGGTAATATAAATTTTATTGTAATTGTTGTTTCTTTTTTCGTATTTAGGCTCTTTTAGTCGGTATTCAAAATGCAACAATTACTACCATTTTTTTTTAGCTATAACTACTACTTTTAAGATTTTTTTGTAGCAGTAGCGGCGATAACGTTAAAATATTTTGTTGTTATGTTAAAACAAAAATAAAATTCAAACGTGAAGCAAAAGCTACCAACGCACAGCAGTGATGTATTTACGCACAGGCCCTTGGAGTTTTGAGCAATGGGTAGCATGTAGCAATATAAATAGTTTTGTCAATTTCAGACGTTTGTAAAACAATATGATTTTTCTACTAAATTATTCTTCCATCTTTTGCTTTTTCTAATGCTGTTTCTGTAAATTTCATTGTTTTAATTTTAGACAATTATTATTGTATTTTCTAGTCATTATTGACAAAACTCGATTAATATTGACACTCATTTGGTATTTTCTACGCCGCTTTTAAGTAAACGTCGATTAGAATTGAGTCTGTTGTAGTCCACAGAAAACTGTGCGACGACTCTAATAAAAGTTAAAGATATTTTAACTTGTAGTTAGAAAGACCTTTTAATTATTAAATGCATTTGAAATTAAAAAAATGCAACAAATATAAAAAAAGACTTTTTCTGGAACTTTCAGGAAATCAATCTTCTATATAAGTGCTTTATATTGATGTGTTGAATATGCATTAAAGGATTATATTCATGATATTTAAAAATTTATTTCTGTGAAGTTGTTGCGTAGTATGTTCTTTGTACACATAAAATGAATCATTATTTATACTCTGAAAGTTAACAAATATCCACTTAATATTTTTCTTCTGTGTAAACTTAACTAATATATTAATTCTTGATATTTTGGAGAAATTGTTATTATATTATTACTTATGCATAACAACTTTTGATTTTGTGTATTCACAAAAGATGTGGCGATTTAATAAAATTCTTAAATTAATTAACATTTTTCGTCATTTGTGAATACATAAAATCAAAAGTTGTTAACAGATTTTAATCATTTATAGCTTGTTTTGTTTGCAATGTTGTTTTTTATATGTCTGCATAAAATTAGAAGCATAGCTGCATTTTTCAATTTTTTATGAATTTTTAAAAACAAAAATTCCGAAATTTTAATAGAAAAATTATTTTTTTTTCCAGAAAAAAAATTATGTTTCTAAAACGACTGCGCATATAAGAAAAACGTTTTACCTTTCTTAAGTTAATTTGCGGAATTTCGGTTTTTTTTAGTTTTTCAATAAACTAAAGCGTTTTTGAGTTACGCGAACATATGTTGTGCAACCTCCTTAATTTTCGAAATAACGGTATATCTCGAAAACCAAAGCCAACATAAAGAAAAAAGTTTTAGCTTTCTTAAAGTAAATTTTATTGCGGAATTTCGTTTTTTTTTAGTTTTTCAATAAGCTAAAGCGTTTTTGAGTTGCGCGAACACATGTTAATCTATCTATACAATATATAATTTCTTAGTATGTCAAGATGTTTGCATGTATGTCCTATTCTTTCCTCAACTTTCTGAAGCCATCTGATGACATAGGTAGCTGAAATTTGGCACACTTGAAGTACTTTCTCTGCGGAAGATCGTAACGAAGCCATATTTTTGATTTTAGGCTTTTCAACTAGTATAACTATAAAGATCTGATAGAAAAGATGTTTTTTTTTATAATATGGGAAACTTTGGGCCACACCCGGCACGGCTAGGCACCGTCGGATTGACCTGAAAAATTAGATCATGATTTCTTACACCAAACCTCATATTTTAAGCAGCGCAAACAATTAAATTAAAAAAAAAAAAAAAAATTGCGACCAGTCTAGTGTACATCTATTTACATATGATATTTTCCTATAATTTTCTGAATCGCTCGTTATGTGATTTTTTATAACTGGAATTCTTACATTTTAATTAAGCTTTCTTACCTTTTTGTAATTATATTTTAACTTTAATATAATTTAATTTTTATATACATACACATACATACATTCATATATTAATTTATTTATAATTGTTAGTAGAAATTTGTAACCGATTATGGCCTTTAAAGGCGGTTATAGGTAAAGTAAAAATAAATAAATAAATAATAATAATTGTTTTAATTTAATGCTTAAATTACATAGTTTATTAAAAGTTAACTTGTGTTTGAACTATACAAAATACATTTGAGACTTCGGCCAAGTGCCCACTTTTTAGTTTTTTTTTTTACTTCTGGTTTTCCAAACACACACTTTTTAAGTTAATTTAATATTTTTTCAGAAGAAAATAAAATTTAGAAATGGAATTTTTTTTTGTCAGACTTTTGAAAAATAGTCGACATTGACTCAACATTCTTAGAAAATACCAAATTAACGATGCAGGAATTAGGTCTTCGACTTGATGTGGCATTCTTAACACAAATCCAAAAAAAGAAAAATTGTTTTTGTTTTCTAATGACCAATTTAGTTGGGCACTCTGGTTACATACATAAATTCGAATAAAAAAAAAAAAAAACAATATTGTTGTACAGTTTTTTCTATTGTTGTTTTTTTATACATCTGCATAATATTTGTTTCCGCTCAAAATCACACAAAGAAATTTAAAAAAGAGAAATGGAAAATGTATGACCATTTGTTCTAGTATTTAAGCCAGAAAAAATTAAGTAGTATTTACAAAATAAATTTAAAAAATCGCTTTAATTAAGCTGCACGATTGACAAACATGATCAGATGATCAAATTGTATTTTGATTTCTGACCAAAAAGGTCCAACTAGGCTTGCCAGATCGAAATTGGCAAAAAGCTTGAAATCCAAAAGAAAAAGCTTGATTTTTCTTGACAATAAATAAATACGGTTAAATGAGCAAACAAATTTATATTGTTGTTCATTTCGTTATTTTTAAAATACTGGGTGCTAATTCTGGCAGTAGTGATCGAATACTTTTTCGATTCGAAAGCAGTTTTATTTCGAATTCATTCGGCCGAATCGAAATGAGTCTTTCAGTGTTGTAAAAACTCAAATAAATGGTTTACAACAGAAAAAAAAAATAGTTTCGATTTGTTCAGTATCGACTGAAAAAATTTAAACTAAAATGGCTTTCGAATCGAAAATGTATTCGATCACGAATGCCGGAATTAGCCCCCTGATGTTATTATACGTAGCGGAGCTGATTTAACGATGCCCGTCTATTCGTCCGTTGGTTTGTTTGGTTGGTTTATGTCGCGCGTAGTCCGAAATTGAAATTCTGCCAGATCGGTGCACAAATAGCTGAGATATCTGCAATAATTTATGAACGCCTCTTATTTCCACACATAAATCTTTAATTTTTAAAGTCTGGTTATAAATTAAGAATTTTATTTTTCGACTTTCACATAAAATAAACTTGGTAGAATACACTGATAGTGAAAATAACGAAATCGGTCTATAAATGAACTGGTTATAGACATCAACTACCATATTTTACCAGAAATCATGGTTTTGGTACAGTAACGCCCATTCCATATGAGAGAGGAGAACTTAATTTTGTTCAGATATTTCGTATAATATAACTAAATCCGAAATAGATTTCTTAAGCTAAAATTAAAGCATGAAATTAATTGATTATGAAGGAAATGAAAAGCAAATAAGACTTTGACAATCTTTCTGCTGTACATTCTTCAACTATTCTTTGGGATACAAATTCCCATAGTTCTTTCCGACAATTCATTTTAACTGCAGGCCAAATATAAATAGCACGATCTGTAATGGTTACTTTTTCTTGACTCTTCTTGACAATTTAATGAAAACTTTTTAAAATTCCGTTTTAGCTTGGCAAATTACATTTGTTCTTGATTCTTGGCACATACTAAAAAAGCTTGACAATCGAGCCAAATCATGTTAATTCAACCTGGGTTTCATGTTAATTCAACCTGATTTTACAATAACTGCAAACAACAATTTTTTCTTTTGATATAACTATAATTCATGTTAATTTAACATTGCAGTAAAGTTAGAGCAAAATGTAATTTATATTGAAATAACAATCGGAATCACGTTGAATGAAAGTTATTTCCAGTTGAAACAACGTGAATTTCATGTATAATCAAATGGGTTTGAGTGTATTTTAACAGTGCGAAGAAGCTTCAGACAACATTTGCATTTATGTAAGAATAATTCAAAACCCTGTAACACATGTTTCACTTATTTTGTATTCTCCTTTGTTAACAGAAGCATCAGCAGAATCGCCCGATATGGTCATCATTCTACTTTGAAAACTTGATGTACTATTTAAATAAACAATTTTAATTAAAAGAATACGGGAATTGTCTTCTTTTTATAACATATTTTAAAAGTGAAAATAAAAAATGTACATAATTAAGTAGGTATGCATGTTAATTTAAACTTTTGATTTTAATACAAAACAGGTTTTTATGGGTTCAATATTGAATCCAGATTTATTTATATTTTAATATTTTTATTTTTTTATTTTTTTAACAGTGAATAATATTAAATAAACGTAATTTAAGGTTATTTTGATATTTTTTATTAAAAATTAATATGAAATAATGATAAATTTAAGTAAAGGGCATAATTTTTCTGAAATTTAACATGATTCTCAATCAACATTTTTCTATGTTAATTTTACATGGGTATTTTTTTCTGTGTGTAGGTCCAACGGAGGTCGGCAAAACATATAGAAACAAGTGATTCAACATATTTTGAGGGAACGCGATAAATATGTTCAAATAAAGTTCAAAATTTGAGACATATTAACAAAAACAGTGAACAACGAGAAATGGCGCTATAGTTGCCGAATCTTAATAACCCTTCACCATAGTACACATTAAAAAATCAATTGTTGCCTAAAATCCTTATTTCGGGATTGTATTATATGGCGGCATGAAATAACCCCCAAAATATAACCCGCCAAAAAAATAATGAAATAACCCCCCAAACATTTGTACAGAGAACAACAAAAACGATTTTTGGGGGGTTATTTCATTTTGTTTGGGGGTTATTTCATTTTTTTAATTCGGGTATTATTTCATATGAAATTATACCCCAAAAAGGCATTATGAAATAAAGCCCCAATATATTTTTTGGGGGATTATTTCATTTTCAAATTTATAATGAAAACGTTTTTGGGAGCAAGGATTTATCCACTTTGGTATACAGAACACCGGTTTCGATAAAAAAAAGCTGCCCTGTATAGACGGCCTTCGGCCGGGCGCATTGGTTTTCTTCTACATGGTATACCAAACACCGGCTTCGCTAACTAAAGGCCTAACCAGAATGTGAATAACGTGACTTAAGCAACTGAGCGAATACATGTAAATCATATGTGTAAAACCATGTTGAACTTAAGGGAACTTTTTGTTAAATTTTCTGAAATTGTAATTTGCTTAAGCAAAGTGCGAAACTAATCGCACATTCCGTACGGAATCAAATGTTTTTTATTTTGGTTTTGTTTTTTTAAATGTATTTAAGAGGCTTTTTCGTTTATTTTTAACAGTAGCTTAAGTTTGTTTATGCACATTCTGGTTGGGCCTTAAAGCTTCTCTGCGTAGCCGGGTCGAGTCGGTATTTGTATACTATAGAGGAGAAAATCCTGGCGCTATGCAGAGAAGCTTAAGCTAGCGAAGCCGGTGTTTGTTATACCATAGAGGAAAAAGTCATTGCGCCCGGCCGAAGGCCGGCTATGCGGAAAAGCCTTAGTTGGCGACGTTGTGTTTGTTATATCATACCATTATATATATCGCGTGATTCTTTAAAACAAAACTGTATAACTAATTGTATTACATATATTGGGCCTCTATTTCATTTCAGAAATTGGGGTTTTATTTCATATGAAATAAGCCCCCAAAAATTAGGGAATTATTTCATTTATGTTTGGGACGTTATTTCATTTCGTTGGGGGATAATTTCATTTTCAAAAATGGGGCTTTATTGCATATAAAATAAGGCCCCACGCTTTGGGGGGTTATTTCATTATTTTTTTGGGGGTTATATTTTGGGGGGTTATTTCATGCCGCCGTATTATATTGAGCTGAATTGTATCAATTTAGCTTGTTTTGTATAGTTTTTCTATAACCCAGTCCTTTTTAAACCTATTTTGTTTGTTTCCACTACCAGTATTCTACTAAGTTTACTTAAGGTGAAAGTAAATATATTCATTTTTTTTTATCTTATAGCCGCCTAAATGATGAAACAGAACTGGGGTTGAACGATGTTTTTCATACAGTTTGAAATAAAATTATGCCAGAGAATGCGGTCGAGAAATAAAATCAATTTTATTTTGAGGACGTTTTTTCTAATGCTCTCACATATAGACACTTATGGCCAATTTTCAGGATTGATATTAAAACACATTTATGTTTAAAATCGTTTTAAATACAAAATTCTCTTCTTCACTAAAAACTTAAGTGAAACTTTAGTCACCGATGTGGTACACTTAATTTCAACTTAAGTTTCCATTGTAATATTTTAGCAAGGTGGCCTCAATACCACAACAATACAACAACAACAGACAACGCATTAATAGTCAGCTGTTTTTTCAGACCACCTTGTAAATAAATACACTTTCTTATATATATTTTTTTTTTTTTAATTTAGTAGTGCTACCATACTTTTATCTTAATTAAATAAGACTTTTCAAATAAAACTCAAAAAACCAATCTGTATTTAAATATGATTTAAGTTTGATATGAAAATTATATAGATTAATTATTAGTTGCTTTTGTTTGGCTGCAGGTCCAAGTAAATGAACAAAATTAAAAACTAAAAACTCGTGATTTTTGTTTTTATATTTTTATTTTTATCCCAAATATTTCGGCTAGCGGTGCTTACCATCTTCAGGGGTATGTAAACAATTAAAAAATATAACAACACTTCACAAAAACACTTGTTTTCTTTTCTATAAGATTTAAATACTATCCTGAAAATTGGGCATTATTCTCTTAACAATGCTACCATACTTTCATTCAATTTCATACATTTTGTAAACAAAGAAAAATAAGAACAAAAGAAAAGGAAAGAAATGAGAGAGCATTTTAAGTTACTGCCGACATTTTAATTATGGGCTTTAGAATTTTTGCCTTAAGTTGAACCCTCAACTCTGTTTCATCATAAAACCGCTGAACCGATCTTTATAAAAGGAGCTCTAGGCCATATGTTTTGGCTGACTTCCAAAACCTACTAATACAAAGTTTGTATACAGTTTTACTACTACCGAAACAATGCAACTATGTGTTTTGATTTTTTAAACGTTTTGAAATGAAAGTGAAAATGAAATGTTAAACGCTTCAACTTTAAAACCGATGCTCTGGTTGCTTTTTTGCTGCCGTACTTTTACTTAACAGTGATGTTTTGGAAGGGTTTGCATTGTTTAATATATTTTGTACTGCGGCGTTGTGAAACATTATAATTCTTTCAAATGCGTTCAGCTCATTATTGGATTGGCACATGTCATGGTGAAATGACCTGACGAATTGACGTTTTGTAAGTAATTTTTTTTTTTAAATTGTAAGTGAGTGTTGCACCTCCCATACAAAGACAATATAACTTTATTTGGGCGCGATTCAAGAAGTGGGCGTGGCACAAAACAGATTAATTTATATCTCTCCACGCAACAGTGAAAAATTGGAAATTTAGTGCGACAAAATTATGTACTTCATATGGATTTAATACAATTTAAGTAAACTAGGTACCTCAAGGTTTTTATGGTCGTTGACGTCACCTTTTAAAACTTAAAAATGGCGGATCCAATATGGCGGACAATTTAAAAAAAATTGATGGAATTCGCTTGAAACGTGTTACACGTGATTTTTTGGGGTCGCTTGATAATTAATTTTTGAATCCCAAGAAAAACTTTGATAAAAAAAAAAAATTTGCCAGTTCAGTTTTTTTACACGGGCACATGCAAGTATATTATCAAAGTTATTTTCCCATTTCATACTATTGATAAATTGAAATTTATTGTTGATGGGATAAGCTATTCATATGCGCATTTCACTGGTTGCTTAGGCCAAATCGTCAGGAAACTTCATCCAAAGATTTTAGAAAAACTAAAGATATTATCTAATAAAACTGTTAAGCGAATAAGAAGTATAAGACCCAGTTCTACTTGTAACATTATCAAAGTTAAACAAAAACAACAACAATAAAGAGTTAGTTTATCTTTTCTTACAATTGAAGAAGATCTCTCAAAAAGTAGGCCTTTTTGTAGGCGGAGCACCTTCAATAGAAATACCATATATGTAAATTGTTGTATGGATGTTCTGGAGAATGGTATTAATAAGAGTACCCGAACTTGGTACAAATAGCTTCATAAGTAACGCAGCATATCTGTATTTTTAAAAAAGGGGTCTTATTTTATTTCAATGAGGATAGCGCAGCCCACTGGATTAAGCTAGAAGTACACAAGGTATATTTACACAAGGTAGACTCGTTGGCCCATATGTTTGTCAGCTGATTACCTCTTGTAAATTTGCACATGTGTATTAAATTGTAGAGCAGCATGTCTACACTCCCAAATGAGTCTACCTTGTGTAAATATACCTTGGAAGTACATAATAAAAAATGTAAAGTTCTTAAATTTCGATAAGAAATAAAGTGTCAATCGAAGTTTTTGTTGAAAAGTTTTTTAGTTTATCAAAATACCAGATACGTATTTCTATTTAAAGGAGATAATCAAACAATTTTACAAAAAAAAAAAAAATCCCATTTGAACTCGTTCCACTTATGTGTTACACTAAAAGTTATTTTTTTTATGTTCAGTTTTAAAGTAAAGAGCTTTTAAAGCGAAACGAAATAGTTTTGTATTTGAATTTTTTCTCCTCTTAATTTAAATTCAATTCAACTCATTTAGTAATGAGGTTATTTTGTTGAACTGTTAATGGGTTTTAAACCAAATTTCGATATTTTAATTAGGCTAAACTTCAACTTCATCAAATTTAATTTTCATTAAATTATTTTTATGATTTCTATATAAAACATTATGTAAACATTATAGGAGCGTACCACCTTCCAAGCATAAAAAACTACGCCGAACACCCCCTAATATAAAGTACTTTTGCAAAGCTTACTTACTTACATTTTTCTTTATACATTTGGAATTTACAGTTGAATCTTAAAGAACGATATATCAAAGTTTTTATCTGGAGATGACTGGTTTGCCACAGTTTTATTAGACTAGAAATAACACCATAAAATTTTCTCAATATCATCCATAATTTACCATACCCCCATCTAAAGTAAACTCTCGGAAAACACTTCAGTACGCCTAAAACTGTAACGAATAACGCCATCATAACGAAATTTGGTCTATTTGGCTTTTGATAGACTTTGATAGACAATGACAAAAACTTCACTGTAATCAAATAACAAAAAAATCATGAATTATTTTCCAGCTTATTAAATTAAAAGCTTCGAGATACCCAACAAACACGGAGGTTTGATTTCAAATTGAATATGATTTGAAATCGAACGTTTTCTCAAACGACAAGCGTTTGATAATGATCTGAAAATCATAGCGTTCTCAACAAAAAGGGGAAATTATGTTCAAATTGAAAAATGCCTTTATTTAAAACTTGCTTTCAAACGTAATTCTCAAAAGTTTTTCAAATGTGGATTATACTACAATGTGGAATATAAATAAAAATATTTTATTTTTTTTGGTTTGAATTTATTATTTACCACCATAGCTAAAAGATGAAATAATGGGGTTTTCCGTCCTCTAATTCTTGGAAAGACAAACTACTTGGCTCCCTTTCTCCACTTTCCCGTTTTATTTTCCTTTTTTTCGTATTTTTAATCATTGTAATTACTCGCGAATAATTTTTATTTTTCACAAAAATTTATAAAAATTTATTTTTAATAGTAAAACACATGTAACAAAGTAAAAAATGTAACTTTAATCGCCATCAAATTGATAAAACATTTGATATCAAATGTTTATTTTCAAATCATTATCAATTTGAATTTAAGTGTTAAATCAAACAATTGAAAAACGTTTAAAAATTGTGTTTGATGTCAAATGATAAAGTCATTTCATATCAAAGGTTTGACTTCGTGTTTGTTGGGTATAAGTGAAAAAACAATGAAAACTAGGAAACGATGCAAAAAACTTAGGAGTAGTTGCATACCATTTAATCCTTATTCCGGTGTGATATACGGGGTGAGGCCTGGTATGGAAACAATGACCCATTTTAGACCAACACTAATAATTTTTTTGCAGAAGCTTAAAGTTTACATAGAATTATATATATATTTTTTGCTATGTCTTTAAAATTAATGTTAGCTTAAGAAATTTTCATAGTGTGTTTCAAGGATGGGCCTACTGCTATTAATTTTGGAGGTCATATTTTGATTTATATTTAAGTCAAACTAATACATACTTCTAACAACAGTTTTATGGGATTAAAAAAAATAAAATACAAGTGAAATAGCAGCGTTTTATTTGGAACTCCTCATTTACAATGTTATGCTAAAGCTGGGATCACACGATTGCCGCAATGCACCAATTTTCAAACTTTTTAATACACCAATCGTGTGACTGCACAATCAATTGGCTCTTGTACCAATCGAGGACAATATTGTGCTTACTTTTACCAATCAAATGCAACCCTGGTGCGGCAATCGTGTGACTGTTTGCTATGCAACCGCGCGTCAATAAAAATAACAAAAATGCACCAATATTTATTGTCTTCTTGTGCGGCAATCAAACAACACAATACGCGCCAATATTTGTCTTTTTTTTAAATAAATTTTACGTTTTTGTGTTTTCTTTAGTAAATAATGTAAATATATGTATGTTTATATATTTGTTATGCATTTTAGTTTTTGCTATTAACAAATACATATGTTCACAAGCATACTATGTAGCTGGTAAGTGCGAATATTTTTATTAAAGATATTTAATAAAACTTTTCTTTTACTCTTTTACGGATATTTTCGTTGATATTTCTTAAAGAAAATATTTTTTAACTTGAAAACGAAAACAAAAAATTTGTTAAAGTAGCCGAGAATTCTCTTTACTAAACGATATCGGTAGTTAAATTAATAAAGTTACAGAATTTAGTTACCGTTATTTAAATAATATTGTTTAAATTTTATTATTTCATACACATTTTTTATTACGTTAACATTCGAAATTGTTGAACAGACTGTTCATTTTTGGAATTTCATAAATTTTTCTTAAAATATTTCAAATAAAACTATTCAACAAAAAATTGTATAAAAGGTACCACAACAGCTGTTTTCATAGTTGTCAAGTAAGAACAATCGTGTGACTGTGCTGCGGCAATTATTGTACCCATTTCGTTTTGTACCAACTAGCGGCAATTAAATTTGTATAAAACAGGGCAATCGTGTGATTTCAGAATATTTGATTGGTGCAATTTCTTTATTGTGCGTCAATAAAGCACAATCAAAATTGTCCCATATTGGCGCATTTGCGGCAATCGTGTGATCCCAGCTTAAGAGTCGGGTTTGCAATACGGATTTTGAGACTTGTTTTGTGAATTAAAAATACCAAATTTATCACAATTTCGATTGCGGTTGCTCATACATTTATTATTGTTTATAAAACTTTTATTGAATTTAATTAAACACAAATAAAAAAATGCTTCCGAAGAAATCTTAAATTTAAAAAAAATATTTAAACTTTTTCAATAATCAAAAACAGATAGAGAAAACATTCTATTAAGGTACTTGCAGAAGATACTCTACTGTGTTTTAAAGACATGAACAAAACACTAAAATATTCAAATCTTCTAAAGATTTAAAATTAACAAGAAAAGTCCCTCTGGGCACGCACACGACTTCATTTTACTACGAAACAGGTTTTCTACCTTGACTTTTTATTTGCGAAGCGCTTAAGTTATCTTTGATACGTTAATTTCCCATGACTTATTTATGGATTTTTCTTTTGTTATGCAACATGTAGGGACTCATATGTATATCGTTGTAATGTCTACAGGAAACTGTTGTTCTATAAATAAGAAGTAGAAGTTTACACATACATATGTTAAGTGGTAGGACCCCATAAATTGATTTTAAATTGCGTTGATAAAAAGAAAATTTATATATTTATGTATGTAAGTTTTTCAGCCTTCCTAAAGTTTACATTTTATTTTTAACCATATTGAAAAAGTAACAAAAGAAAAAATATTGTCAATTTTTGTTTGCTTACACTTGTATTTTATTAAAAAAATGTTTTTCAAATAGCAAACGTGTGCAGACAGATGTGTCTTACAATCTAAAGCTTTTGGGTCAATATGGGTACGCCTACAAACAAAGTCGAAGCGAAGAAGATGTAAAATATTTATGCCAACTAAGGAATAAATAAGCCCACGAAATGTTTTACATTAATGGTTTTTCTTTTTAACCGACAATTTATTTATATCTAACCACATTCAATGTAATAATTTGCCTGAGATTATGTCTTTAGAGTTACAAAAACATTAAATTCATCTAGGAACATTTGCGTATAATGTCTTGTTGCCTTTCGTCCTTTTTACATTATGTTATTCTCTTTCTTTATCACTGCAAACTCAATTACTCTTTGCAATCAATTGCTTCTTTTCTTGTTAATACAAAAAACTTGAAGAACAGTAATTTTTATTTGAACTTTTTGTTTTTAATACCATCAAAGTTTGTTTGTATAACGAAACAAAACAAGCAACAAAATAAAAAGGATAATAAATAACTGATGTTAAGGCTTAAAGCAAAACACAAACATACATATGTATGAAAACAATTTAATATACAAATTTATTTTAAAAAACTGCACTGTGAGACAAAATAACTAAAAAAAATTATAAAAACTTTTTAAACGATAAAGCGAACATTAAAGATCCTGTTATGTGAAAAATTAAAGAAAAAAAAAAACACTTCCAATATCTAAACGTTTTTTTTTTAGGTTTTTCTGAACGAAAATTATCAAAGTGCGACTTATTGCAAGAATAATGAATGAAAAAAGCTTAATTTTGTATTCGTCATACTCGTGAAGGAAAATAAGCAGCGAAATTTTAATACGTTAATAATCACTTACGAACGAGTGATACAAATTTTTTGTAATCAAAATCAGCGTTTAAAAAACTGCAGTCAAAGTAGAAAAACTGCCATTTCTTCCCCTTCTTCATTTGTCATATATGACTATTGGCAAAACAAAAACTGTTGCTTTTACTTCTAATTAATTAAATGTAAACAGTCGCTCAAAGATCGAAAAGTTGTACACAAATTTTCGTTTTTTGTTCGACAGTTTTTGTTTCCGACTGCAGTTTTTTAAACCCTGATCTAAATATGTAGACATATTTCGACAACTTAACTTCTGGGCTTTTTAGACATGTTATTAAATTAAAAAAAAAGGATAAGGTATACATAATACCATGTTATAAAAACCTTTATGTCCATAAACTTCTACAAACTTTAGATTTTGAGGGTAACACTATGCAAAAAATGAGAAGTTTTTTCCCCTGAGTAACCTCTATACATGTTTTTGATCCGCTATAGTAACCTAACTGCAAAAATCATCATTATTAAAAATTCTTTGGTAAGGAAATTTTTTTTTTTTAAATTTTTTTCTAAAATTTGAGATTTTTGAAGAGGCTGCTCCATAAATCATCTTGTCGTAACTTTGGAACGACGTTCCCGATTTTGTTATGCAATCCGTCAAAACATTTTAAATTACGCCAGATTTAAGTCTTTTAAATAGCATTTTTTGATTTGCCATTATTTCTGGAGTTATTGAGGCCGAAGTGGCAAAAAAAAATATTTTTTTTTTGTTTTTTTTATAAAATTTTTGAATTAAAAAAAAAATTCATAAAAAATTGAAAGCAACAAATACTTACCAGTTTTAGTACTTAAGCTCAAAGCTGCATGTTTTAGTAGTAAAATAAATTTTAGTTCATGAAAAGGCATGCTTATTTCCCGATAAACTGAAAGTACCTAGTTTTGACCTTTTTTATAGCAAAAAGAGCTACAAATCACAAAGATTTACCTTTTTATAACACACTATTTTTTTAGTCCTTAACTTTTATTATTTTTTCATAAAGCTGCATATAATAGAAATAAAATAAATTTTGTTTCATGAAAATCCATGGATAAATTCGTTTTTTATTCCCGATAAAGTCTAAGTTTTGACATTTTTAATCCCAAATTTGTGATGAGCAACATGTTTATTTTATGTTTTCAACATGTTGCTTGACACAAATTTGCGATAAAAAAAGGTTCAAAAATTTTTGTGATTGAACAAAAAAAATGAAATTTTTTTTCCGTCAAATGGCCCTTGCTTCATCTTTTTTTGCAATATGTAATTGATACTCTTCTTCATTTGTGTTCCCTTGTGAATATCCTACGCATACATCACACTGATCTTTTCGTGGTTTAAAAATTGAAATATTCTGCCTGTTTTTAGAAAACGTAGACAAGTGAGTGAGTGAGAAATTATATTTAAAACAACAATAAAAAACGAAAATTTGTTTTTGTTTTCAATATAATTTCTCACTCACTCACTTGTCTACGTTTTCTAAAAACAGGCAGATTATCTTTTTCTAGAACTTCGCAAAATTTTTTTCGCATTGCTGGAATTTTATTATTGTTTTTACACCACTCAATATAAATCTTATGCATATTACTCTTTGTTTTAAATTGATCTTCTACGTATAATCGTTTTGAGCTAGCTCTGCAGTAATGACTCGGAACCTTAGGTATTGTGTGTAACCATTCTCGCACGGATTCACATTTTTCCGATCTTGTGTTTTTACATACCGAAATGTTATTGCTTGCTTTTAGCCACGTTTGAAAAATACCTTAGTCTAAATTTAAATTTGCTAAAAAAAATTCCTTGCAGACACGCACTTTTTGGCCACTTTCTTATGTCAATTGAAGTAGACCTTCTTCGAATTGAGTTAATCCGTACTTGCACCAACCCTTTTATGTATGCTTTTTTAGCATCCCATGTGGATAAGTCCCAAAAATAATTAAACAAGATTTTTCTATCTTCCTCACTAACAACACCACATAAGAAACTTCTTTCAGTTTTTTTCTCCGCTAAGTGAATGCAACGTTTTTCTCGAATTGCCTTAGCCTTTCTTACTCCATAGTGTTTACCCAAAACTCTTTTTTCCTTATTTCTGTTTTTTTGTTCCGTTTTCAGTAGTCGTTCATTTTGACAGTCGTGTTCAACGCTTTCCGCAAATGGTTCAAAACTTCCTGTTACATCATTTAAAATGTAGTTTGGCTCGTTTAATTGACCTTCCATTTTTCTTTTATAATAAAATGGGCAAAAATAAACTTTTAAAATATCTCTAAGTATTTTTTAATTACTTACTGTTTTCTATGTTAAATCGAACTCAAATTAAAGAAATGCCGCGAAATACTTAGTTTGTAGAGCGAATAAGAATCTATCAGTTTTCAAAATACTAATTTTAATAACCATCGAAACTTTTCTGACATAAAATAAATGAAATACTTGTTTAATTTTAAATGATATGAAAAACGGTTATGTGTATTTTAACACATAGTTACAATTTTCTATCGCTTCTCGAAAAGTGACAAAAAAGTGTGTCGGTAACTCATGTCGGAAACAATCAAATGAGATTTTCCAGTTACATACAACTATTTTGAAATATTTCTTACTTTCTTAAGACGTACAAATGTCACGTACGATGACATGGAAATGCCCATATGGGAGTGTGCAACCCCTAACGAAAATATTAGAAAAAATAAAAAACGTTTTTTTTCTTATTGTTTATTCTTTTATTTACAATAACAAATATAATATGTTATATAATTTTAGCAATAATAATAAATTGACATACAATACCAATTTTTTGACTTGATAGCACACCAACACATACTTACAGGGTAAACAACAGCGCTTCTACGTAAAGTACTTAGCATTCAATTGTATACCACAGTCAGCTTAAAGGCTCAGTTTGGCGAACGTTGCTGTACCGTATCTGTACTGTATCAATCAGCTGTTTGCTTTTTGGTATAAGAAAAGCAATACAATATCTTACCGAAATTTAATATCCTGTATTTGTTCTCGTATCATTCTGTATAGAATAGAATTTCATACCGTTGTTACGTGAACCCGGCTATTTGTGCTCTTTTTTTGGTACTTTTTTCAGTTTATCAATGGACTTTTGACAAAACTATTTGCAATACAATATATTTCCATAAAGGTATACAAGTATAAATATGTTTACATGTACAAAATTAACAAATGCAAAAACACAAACAATAGAAATGCGAAATATATAAATATGTAGCTTAAATTGGTTACAAAACCTTGTTTTGTCTATGCACATTTACAAAATAATACATGTACGTGTGTATGTATATTTGACTGGTCGCAATTTTTTTTTATTTAATTGTTTGCGCTGCTTAAAATATGAGGTTTGGTGTAAGAAATCATAATCTAATTTTTCAGGTCAATCCGACGGTGCCTAGCCGTGCCGGGTGGGGCCCAAAGTTCCCCATATTATAAAAAAAAATATCTTTTCTATCAGATCTTTATAGTTATACTAGTTGAAAAGCCAAAAATCAAAAATATGGCTTCGTTACGATCTTCCGCAGAGAAAGTACTTCAAGTGTGCCAAATTTCAGCTTCCTATGTCATCAGATGGCTTCAGAAAGTTGCTAAAAGAACAGGACATACATGCAAACATTCTGACATGCTAAGAAATTATATATTGTATAGATAGATTAACATGTGTTCGCGCAACTCAAAAACGCTTTAGCTTATTGAAAAACTAAAAAAAAACCGAAATTCCGCAATAAAATTTTCTTTAAGAAAGCTAAAACTTTTTTCTTTATGTTGGCTTTGGTTTTCGAGATATACCGTTATTTCAAAAATTAGGGAGGTTGCACAACATATGTTCGCGTAACTCAAAAACGCTTTAGTTTATTGAAAAACTAAAAAAACCGAAATTCCGCAATAAAATTTACTTTAAGAAAGGTAAAACGTTTTTCTTTATGTTGGCTTTGGTTTTCGAGATATACCGTTATTTCGAAAAAATAAATCCCATACAAGATGCGACCAGTCTAATGTATATTTTATGCTAAAATACATATTTGTTTAGAATATATATCAAATATTAGATTATTAAAAGTTTTTTACATACACTAAATTTTGTTTTAGTGCCATTTAAATCACTTGGTACTTTTTTTTGCACAGTGGTCACAATTTAAACGTGTTACATTCCCATCACTGTGCGAATTGTTTTATGTATACCATTGCTTTTTGTTTAAGTTCATGAACAAAATATGACACATTTTTAAATGTTCTATAAGTGCACTTAAGTGCTTACAGTACGGTGCTGTACATTACGGGTAGAGAAATGTTCGCCTAACTGAGCCTTAAGTCAGAATAAGTCTTTACTTTCTGTTCTGTTGCGAATCAGCTGATTTGTTAAAAAAAAACTGTGAAATTGAAAGTTTTTCTATTTTGTTCCGTTCTGTTGCCGTCCAATCTGTTAAAATTTAACATTTGTTTAGCAATTGTAATTGACAGCAAAGCAAATAATAAAGAAACACAAACATATGTATATTGAAATAAAATGTTTTTTGATTTTAAAATTCATAAACTTTAACTATTTCAAAAATTATTGAAATAATACAATGCGCGGTGCAAAACTAATAGCTTTGTCATAAATAGCTGATAAATTTGCACCAGCATACAAATTAATATAATCAATTAAACTTTTTTTTTTTAAAATTAACAAAATTTTTTGCATTACTTATTAAAACTGATTTTATTTTTGATTAATGGGTTAATTGAAAAAAATGGCGAGAATTTTTGTTTGTGTACTGTACTGTATCATGTACACTGTACAATATCGAGTAAGCAAATGAAAACTCTGTGTTACTCTTTCGCTTAGAATTCTGAGTACAGAATGTAACTGAGAGAGAAGAATTTACCGATAGGTATTTCAATCAATATTAAAAACAAACTCACTTTCACTTGTAACAAAACTTTTTTTTTTAAAAATCACTTGTATTTTACTGCTCTCAATTGCTTATTTTAACTCGGTAAAAAATCCCATGTATTTGCATTTATAATGTTGAGGATCTACATTTAAGAAAAAATATACCTACCCACATCTGTTTATTTTGGTATGCCTTTTTTTACTTTTGGCCAATAAATAAACTATAAACATGATTGAAAGGAAATAGGAAAATTTTTGTTAACGTTATTTTTCGAAAAAATAAAAATTCAAGGTTAAAATTAGGTCTTTATTTAGGATCTGAATGCTGTTAACGCACACACACACACACCCACCCACACGCACACAATTCGCTAGTAGGAGTAGGTATAAACAAAATAAAAAGTTTACTTGGATTCCGTTATGTAATTTTAGCATTTTCCGTACCAGATTCAGCATCTTCCTGTGCCAAAGTTTTTATACCCTCCACCACAATTAGTTGTGAAGAGGGTATATTCAGTTTGTCATTCCGTGTGAAACTTTTTTACAATTCATCTCAGACCCTATAAAGTATATATATTCTGGGTCCTTGAGTAATTTCAAGTCGATTTAGCCATGTCCGTCTGTCTGTCCGTCTGTTGAAAACACGCTCACTTTCGAAAAACTCAAAAGAAATCAACAAACTTGGTGTCAAATTGCTTTTAGTTATCCTAAGCAGTTTGGGATTGAAATTCAGCAAAATCGGTTCAATAGGATCTGAGCTATGAATCTAAATGTGGAACCACCACCTAAAAAAAATTGATAATTTTGTTACAAAAACTAACATAAATGGTGGAAAAATGCACAGAATGATATAAGATTTCGCAACAATTCGTTTTATTCAACTGGAAATCACGCTGTGAAATTTCGTGAAGATCCGTCAATAATTTACCCTAGGCCCCATATAAGCCCTACTCCCGAAAAACAGTATATTAAGCCTAAAACCCTAACTAACAATGCTATCATTACAAATTTTGGCAAGTCACAGTTACATAGGACTAGAAATTAAACTGTTAAGTTTCGTGAAGATCGGTCCATAATTTACCATAGGCCCCACATAAAACCTACTTCCGGAAAACAACTTAGTACGCCTAAAAACGTAAAAAATAATGCTATCATAACAAAATTTGGTACATCAAAGTTTTATAGGACAAGAAATAACACTGTGAAATTTCGTGACGATCGGTCCATAATTTACCTTGGGCTCCATATAAACCCTACTACCGGAAAACAGTTTAGTACGCCTAAAACCGTAAAAAATAATGCAATCATAACAAATTTTGGCCCGTCACAGTTTTATAGGACTATAAATTATACTGTGAAATTTCGTGAAGATCGGTACATAATTTACCCTAGGCCCCATAGAAGCCCTACTCCCGGAAAACAGTTCAGTACACCTAAAACCATAATTAATAATGCTATCATAACAGAAATTGGTACGTCACAGTTTTAAAGGACTAGAAATGACGCTGTGAAATTTCGTGATGATCGGTCCATAATTTACCCTAGGCCCCATATAAACCCTTCTACCGGAAAACAGTTTGGTTGCCTTAAACCATAATTAATAACAAATCGTCACAGTTTAAGATTATAATAACATCATACAGATATTACTCCTTAAACATTCGAAATGTCGGTGGAGGGTATCAAAGATTCGGCACAGCCGAATATAGCACTCTAACTTGTTTTTTTTTAATATGCAAAATTCTATTTTCCATAATTTGTTTTTCGTTGGAAGAAATAAAATTTATTTAATAGAAAATTTTGTTTGTTATTGAAGGGAAAAATTATATTTTCAAATCTGAATAATTTAAGAATTATTTATATTTATTGAAAAATTATTTTAAATAAAAAATATGATAAATGTCATAGCGAAGAGAAAGAAAAATATTGAATTATTTCACTACTGTTGTTTTTAGTGGGACAGTTGAAAAATAGCCTGATAATGTTATATAGTTAGAGTGCTATATTCGGCTGCGCCGAATCTTTGATTCCCTCCACCGACGACAGTTCGAATGTTTAAGGAGTAATATCTGTATGATGTCTATTACTATTATCTTAAACTGTGAAGATTTGTTATTAATTAGGGTTTTAGGGGTACTAAACTGTTTTCCGGGAGTAGCGTTTCTATTGGGCCTAGGGTAAATTATGTACCGATCTTTACGAAATTTCATTTATAGTCCTATAAAACTGTGACGAGCCAAAATTTGTTATGATTGCATTATTTTTTACGGTTTTACTAAACTGTTTTCCGGTAGTAGGGTTTATATGGGGCCTAAGGTAAATTATGGACCGATCGTCAAAGTGTTATTTCTAGTCCTAAGAAACTGTGACGTACTAAATTTTGTTACGATAGCGTTATTTTTTACGGTTTTAGGCGTGCTAAACTGTTTTCCGGGAGTAGTGTTTATATGGGGCTTAGGGTAAATTATATACGGATCTTCACGAAATGTAACAGCGTGATTTCCAGTCAAATAAAACAAATTTTGGAAAAATGTTATCTCATTCCGTGCCTCGTTCCAGCATTTATGTTATTTTTTGTAACAAAATTATCAATTTTTTTAGGTGGTGGTTTCACACTTCGATTCATAGCTCTGGTCTTACTGAACCGATTTAGCTGGATTTCAATCCCAAACTGTTCATTTCTTTTGAGTTGTTCGAAAGTGAGCGTGTTTTCAACGGACGGACAGACGGACAGACAGATGGACATGGCTAAATCGACTTAGAAGTACTCAAGGACCCAGAATATATATACTTTATGGGGTCTGAGATAAATAATAAAAAAGTTTCACACGGAATGACAAACTTAATATACCCTCTTCACAACTAATTGTGGTGGAGGGTATAAAAATACACAAAACACTTTAAAAGCCAACATATTTTAACCACAGAACTTCAATTATGAAATAAATTGCATTTGCACTTCTGAATTGTTGTTAAATATTTTAGTTATAATTAAATAATTAAAACTGTTATTTCTTCTTCTCTTTGCAGATAGAAAAAACTATTTTTTTTTTCTTTCGCACTGTCACCTTAGTAGAGGTCAGTGAATAAACAAACCAACCAACCAACCAGCCATCCGCAAGACCATAATTTTTTAAAACAATAACAGTTTACAATAACAATAACAACAACGACAAAATAACTTGTGTTTATGGAGAACATTAACGTTTATTTACGTTTGTAATAATAATAGACACAAAAAGAGAAAGGAAGGAAAGAAAGAAAAAAAAAAAATAAACAAAAATCAATGCTGTCACAGAATGTAACAACAGTAACAAGAAAAAAGAGCAACAATAACAATATTGACAGCTTATTTATGTATTTTAGTATAAATTCCCATTATTTTTGCCAACAAAGAACCCTCTTCTTCTTCTACTACACATTAGATGAATCGAACCCAAAAAGGCAAAAACTAAAAAAAAAAATCTCTCAGAAGCCATTTACGAAGAATACAAGTATCAATTAAACTTCAAGTACATATGTACATACATATAAAATACAACAACAACAAAGAAATTTCCTTATTGCCTTGACAGCTAACATAATCCTGTTTTGTACGACTGTGTGTGTGAGTGTTTCGATCCGACATTGTTGACAAAACATAATCATCCTCATCTGCATCATCATCGCAACCATCGCATGTCGTCACATAAAAAACAGTGAACAATTTTAAATTTATTTTCGTTTGGATGTCTCAAGGGAGCAAGAAAAAGTTTGCTCTGTTATAAACTGAGTTTTACACAAAAAGCAGTAAAAGACCAAAAAAACAAAACAAAAAAAAAAACTAATTCCACCCACAAACTAACCAACATTAAATAAGTAATAGAGCTCTTGATAAGAGAATTTAAAACATTATGTCGGAGTATTCTTCGTTTGAGTTGGGGTCGGTCGATAGACCACCGAATCGTTTTCAAGTAAATCCAGTCAACCACAAAAACAACAACGACAAAGCAGCAGCCACAAATAGTGCAAGTGGTGCAGATGACGTTCCCCATGAAATCTATCGTCGCTTAACGGGAATCGATGGTGAACCCATTGAAGATGATCAATTTAATGAGGATGCAGCTCAAATGCTCAAAGCACAACAACAGCCGCGAACACAAAGGTAAGTGGATTTTTCAATGCCTCCCACATATTCAACTCCCAATGCCCACAAAATCATTTTGACCACAAATTTGAATACACAAATAAGAATTTTGCTTGTTATTTTATGAAAATTGATTTCGCAAAATTTCCTTATTAGCATTCAAAGCATGACTGATTTACCAAAATAGACTGCATTGTATTATGGAAAAAAAGTTAACTAGGTAATTTTATGTGCTGTTTTTACAACACAAGTGATTGAACATGTTGTATAAATTATATAAAAACACTGAAAACACTTTTCATATCAGTTTTACTACACGTTCAATCACTTGTGTTGTGAAAACAGCACATTAAATTAAACTTTCTAGTTCCACGTTTAAAATAATCTTTAAAAACTAGTTTACACTATTATACGTTGTATTAAAACATGTCAAATACATGTGTGAATGCAATGTGTCCTGAAGATGACAAGTATTACGAAATACAATTTGACATCCCATTCGTCATCATCGGTTTTTGAAATTTTTTAAAACCATAATACTTTTCATTTGATCAGGGTTGTATTTAAACAAAAGCATGTTCATGTGAGATAGTGTGATTACCAGAGAAGTCAAAGAAAGCAATATTCAATACTTTTACAGCAAAAAGAAATTATAAAAAAGCAACAAAAAATTGATAAAACAGCAAAAAAAACGCTAAAAAATGTTTTATTCTAATTCTTCCACATCATCAAAATTATTACAATGTACTATCATATTGCTGGTCCTCGATCTTGCATAGTCCGTCAAAAACTGTCGATAAAGCATTAGTGCTCTCTGAAATTAATAAACCCGCAGTTTGCAATTTTTTTATAGCAGCCAAAATGTTTGCAAAATTGTATTTTAGAAATGCAAGTTGAGAACTTAGTTCGGAGTTTTCAAATATTTTTTTGGATTGCACACTTGAGTCGGCATCTTGACTGTCAAGTTCTAAAACAACGGCTTTAACTTCTTCAAGATGTTCAGCGTAGTACATTGCCGCTTCTAACCAAGTACCCCAACGAGTTTGGCATGGAGACGGTGGAAGTACAACATTAGGATTAATTTTAGAAAGAGTTGTTTTCTTCGCGGTGCCTGTAAAAATTTATAATATTTGTCATAAAATTCTTTTACTTCAAAAATCATATTAAAAACCGATTTTTAAATTCTTGCGTTCTCGATTTCCAGAACACCTCTGATTAATAGTTATATTTACCTCTAATAAAATATTTTTGACATTGGAAATCAATTTATTGATATTTTCAAAGTTTGTTCGAATGAATTCAGCTTATCGATGGATACCATGTGCAAAACATGTTAAATGCAGCATTTTCGGATAGATATTCCACTTAGCATATACATACATATGCAGCTGCATCCGTTACTATCAGTAACACTTTGTTATATTTTATGCCTAAATACAGAAAATTAATATCAAATCTAAACTCGATTTCTTTTCTACTTTACCAACTGGCCACAATATAATACAAAATGCTGCAACAGATGCGCCATTTGCCGTTTCAAGTACTTGCATGTTCAATAAATAAGATTTATTGTCTTTCAATTCTTCTAAGACTCCAAAAATAAAATTTGCAACATATCTCTGTTCGCTCTCCGTAGTTTCATCTACAGAAATCCATATATATATTTGTCTTTGGCTGCTTGACGAATTTTTTCTATAGATTCCCTTTACAATTCTGGTATGTATTTCTGGCGAATGCAAGTTTCAGACGGAACCGACATTTGAGAATATTTCTCAATGAAATTTTTGAAACTGGGAGAACTAACGTTTTTTATTGGTATATTGGATTCTAACAATGCTTTACAAAAATCCTTTTGAAATGTTGTGGCAGCTGGAGTCACTGGATATTCCGTAATTAGTTTCTGTGGATGGTTCTCTTGCTTAGAAGACGCCAATCGGTGTTTCCCACATCTTATATGTTGATCCACATTAGACTTTTTCGAACAATTTATTTTGCAGCAGCATATATTGCAAAAGAGCCAATTTTCTTAAATTTTAAAGACTCCTTCATATGTTTTTACCATTTTTAATAATAATTAGTATTGTGGTTATTTTATTGAACTATTTATGGTTTTTAATCCAAATTTTTAATATTTTTAATTAGGCTTAAGTTCATTAAATTTAATTTTCATTAAATTATTTTTATGAAGAAAGGAATTTTACAACATGAAACATTTTTAATAATAAATTTCTATTACTTTTTTCTTTCGGCATTTTTTAAACTTTTTTATTTATTTCTATTTTTAACAGCCTACTATTTTTTTTTTTTTTGGCTTTCTTAAAACTAAAATTTTTTTGGCGAACTATTTATAGTTATATTGCCGGGGTACACACAAATTTTAGGAGCGTCAACCGCAAAGTCCTCGTTCGACCTAAACCTTCGTATAGGAAGGCGAGAGCTTCCAGAATCCGCTCCAGAGTATATTGGTCTACACCAGTAATCTTCTGAGTTATTTCTTTGGTACTCTACCAGTAAAACGTCTGAGTTATATTTGGTTCTCCACCAGACAAAACCTTTAATTGAGGTAAAAACGATTGCACAAAATCAATGGTGACAGCCGCAAAAACCGTAACTCGGTACAGTTATGCGACGCCAAGCCATTAACCAATGCGGGGTGACACCGCAAAACACACGAAAAGCAGACAAACAAGAACGACCTGATTGTCCTTTAAAAAAAAAAATGACAACGAGCGCGAGCTGCTTCTCCACTCAGAGCAGTTTTACGAGGAGTGAACAGTAGGGTGGTCGTTAACTGTATGGATCAAATTTTTTTCGGTGGGTATTGAAAAAAAAAACAACTCAAAATTTTAGGACGATCGGCGAAGGCTAAGCCGTCCCTCAAGCCCGCCAAAGTTTGAGAAAAATCGTAAAGTCCGACTTGTATAACTTATATTTAGGAAAACATTAATTTTACATAAAAATCGTTTTCTAAGAAGTTGTTGTTAGTAAAGTTTCCAACAACTTTTGCCTTAACAAGTTTTCTCTAAAACTCATATTGAACAAACCCTAATTAAAATAAAAAGTGCTGGTTCACACAGGTCAAGTTTGACTCTTCAAGTCTCGAGCTTTTAGGAGAGAGGGGTAAAGAGAATGGAAAGGGGTACATACTTGACCGTACCAGTCAGTTTTGTATTTTTCTTTTCTTTTTTCATCCGTAATATAATAAAAAGCTACAAAGTTGAAGGAAAAGAAAACAAAAATTTATTTTGTGCATGAACGTGAACGCAAGTTCAAAAGAAAATTTAAATAAAACTGTTCAAGTAAACTTGACCTGTGTGAACCAGCACTAAACAGCAGCATTGATGCGAATTTTTTCTTTAGAACTGGTTTTTCTTACACACGTCAATTCAGCTTTAATATATGTGTTTGTGTGCGTTTGGTTAAAAAAAAAATAGTCAAACGCATATCATTTGTTTCTAGCGTACCACGGTTAATAAAGTTGGTGCAATTGTCTTTTTGTGATACAATTCAAAGCCAAAAAATACGCTGGTACCCTAGGGTGATCGTTAAAATCAAAAGTTGGATTTATTTAGGTCTCACTCGCCAATTTGGTGGGTATTGATAAAAAAACAACTCAAAAACATTTTTAGGACGATCGGCGAAGGCTAAGCCGTCCCTCAAGCCCACCAAAGTTTGAGAAAAATTATAATTTTACATGAAATCTGACTTTTATGTTTAATAACTTAGAAAATATTAAATTTGTAGAAAATTTGTTAACAAGTTTTTCTTTATGTCTTATTAAACAAAATAAACTGAAAATATCGAATAAGCCACTAAAAAATCTAATTTTTAATTCATTAAAGAAACGCATTTGCTTTGAATTAGTTTTGTTGAGAAACATTTTTATTATTTATTTAAAAAAAAAACCGACCAGCCGGGCACCTGGCGTTTTACCCTAATTCGGGTACGCTGAATTCAGTGGTGCTAACCGCGTAACTCAAAAAACGGTTAAGTTTATAAAATAAACTAAAAAAAAAAAACGAAATTCCACAATAATATTACCTTTAACAATTGTTATAGGTTTTTCTAATATGCGTAGTCGTTTTAGAAACCAAATTTTTTTGGCAATGGACATAAAACAAATTATGTGAGGTTGGTCATACATTTGACCCAACTAAGGGCAATCTTGGCGCTGCAGTGGCCAAATTTAAGAATTATATTAAACCGGCATATTTGTATGCGAGCCCCCCTAAAGGGTGGAGATATAAGGCAAGTATGTTTTAAGAAAATGATAAGCACAAAAAACTAATGAAGGTCCGTCATATATTTAATCCCCCTTGGGGCGATTCCTTGGCAGTTCTGGGGCTTTTTCTGCAATAAATTTCTAGTCTGTGTTGACAATTTTATATGAGAGCCCCATTAAAGAATAAAGAAAGCGTGCAGGTATGTTACAGTGATGATAAATGAGAAAACCAATATCGTACTTACTTTTCTTTTTTTTATAAAAGAAAAAGACTTTTGTTTCAGTTACACTTGAAACCATTGGTACATACGGCCTATTTCGTTCCTTAGTTTTTATAATATTTTGGCATGAAGGCTTATATGCTGCCGCTGATACTTGATTTAGAATGTGGCATATCGAGGGCTTATATTCAATACCCGCCATACACCAATTATTGGAAAATGACTTTTTGATGGCAAATTGTTCACTGATGCCAGCTTTATGTCTGACAAAAATTTCAGGAAAAAAAATTAATATAAGTTCTTTTTTTTTTAAATATTTGTGATACTGCTATCAACCGCACGATTGTTTTTAATGCAATACCCGCCATACGCCACACATTGGTTGAAGTTCATAGAACGAGCGGCAAAAAATAGAAGAAGTTGTTGAAGAATAATGAAACTTGGCACACAGGCATTTGTTTGAATCAAGAAAAAAATGGAAAAATCAAAATGAATCGCCCACTTTTACGACCACCTCCCATTCAAAGTGAAAATTAAATTTAAACCTACGGCATTGTTTTTTGGCACATAGCATTTTTAAGCACTCGTAATCATTTGTGTGATATTTAAAAAATATCCGCCCACTTTTACGCCAACCTCCCACACAAAGTGAAAATTAAATTTTGACCTATGGCATTGTTTTTTGGCACATAGCATTTTGAAACACTCATAATCATTTGTGTGAAATTTGATTTCTGCCTTGATTTCTAATACATCAACTCAATTTTCACAAAAAATAAATATTATAATTGTAAAATGGGCTCTTGAAATATATACCTGATCACGCCCACCTCCCATAGAAAAAACAAATAGAAAAAACATGAATACGTAATTCAAGCATAGACTTTTAATAATTTTTTAACATCATTATCGGGTTGCAGAACAGTTAAATTAACAGTTAAATTATATGCATTTGCATACTGCTCAGTTACCAATCCAGCCTAGTAAATGGAATCATCTTCAAGATTTGATGCCGGTTATACGACTAGAATATCATTACTTTTATGATAATTTAGTTCAGATGGAGTCAAAGTAATAAGGAGCAATGTGACAATGTTCAATTTGAATTACCTTTTTTAATTATGTTTATTTTTTTGTTATTGTTTTGTTATTGAATTCTTTTGTTCTAGAAAAACGTTAAACAAATGCTTAATTTAATAAAATTACATATTAGAGCAAAAAAACATATTTTTATTATTGTGCAATTACCGCTATACGCCATAAAAATATTTGAAGATTTCAGTTGCAATACCCGACATCAACCATATCGCTACGAATAGAGTTAAAAGTTCTACTTTTTTTATAAGGGTGACTTAGTAGTCATATTTAAAAAATATTATAGAAGAAAGATTAATTCATACCTTAAGAATTTTCGAAAGAAACTGTTTTTTCTCTCTCCTGAAAAATTGTATTTTGGCGGATGGCGGGTATTGAATATAAGCCGTCGATATGCAATCGTCCAATGATCAAGTGCAAAACTATTCACAATAGCGAAGTTTAGTGTTTGTTGCAAATGGTCTTGCAAAGAGCAAATGCAAAATATCATAGCTGTTTTGTTAAATCCAACAACAAAATACACAGAGTTTCCTTAAGATTTCATAAAAACGTTACGAAATTTTGCATTTGCACTTTGGCAAAACCATTTGCACCAAACACTGAAATCCGTTTATATTCATTGGACAGTTAATACGAGTTGCCATTTTATATCAATTATAAATATTTAGGTTTGAAAAATTTGGAAATAGTACCAAATGAGTCACGGGGGTACCACCGTACTTTTTGGCTTTGAATTGTATCAAAAAGTACAATTGCACCAACTTTATCAACCGTTGTGCGTTAGAAACAAATGATATGCGTTTGACTATTTTTTTTTTAAGCAAACGCACACAAACACAAATATTAAAGCTGAATTGACGTGTGCAAGAAAAAACAGTTCTAAAGAAAAAATTCGAATCAATGCTGCTGTTTACTTTTTATTTTAATTAGGTTTTGTTCAATATGAGTTTTAGAGAAAACTTGTTAAGGCAAAAGTTGTTGGAAACTTTACTAACAACAACTTCTTAAAAAACGATTTTTATGTAAAATTAATATTTTCCTAAATATAAGTCATTCAAGTCGGACTCTACGATTTTTCTCAAACTTTGGCGGGTTGAGGGACGGCTTAGCCTTCGCCGATCGTCCTAAAAAATTTTCTGAGTTGTTTTTTTATGAATACCCACCAAATTGGCGAGTGAGACCTAAATAAATCCAACTTTTGATTTTAACGGTCACCCTAGTGAACAGCTTACCCAATAAAAAATTGGTCTTCGAGCGAAGCAGGTTTGTAAGGGAGAAATGTAAGAGTTTCGCTTACCATTGCGCTTACGGAAGACATGAATTTTATACGGCGAGTTCCCACTTTGAAGCAATACATTTTTGACACATAAAGCGCATTATTCAGCGCATAAAAAATTGTTGGATGTAACGAACAGCTTAACACACTGAATGTTTTTTTACAGTTATATTTTAGTATTCTCCCTTACAAACCAGCTTCGTAGTAAGGGAATGCCGTAGCACTTACATTTTTAATTTTTTTTTATAAAAATTGTTAAGAGTTCTTTCACTTACTTTACTGCATTTCTGTATGTCTTATTGCGTAGCGCATAATTGTGCGCTTATTTTTTTAAATGTACCTTTAGTGCTTCGCAAAATGATGAAATTTTTTATTGGGTACTATGATTTCAGATGATTGTTTTTAAAATGAAAACAGAGTTGTAAAAAGGTAGTAACGAAGGCGAATTCACTTTTATAGAGGAATTCGCCTTGGTAGTAACATACGAAGTTTTTAATACAAAAATGGGAAGTTTAAACAAAAAATCCAAAAAAAAGCAACACCGTTGTAAAAGAAGCAAAAAACAGCAGGTTTTAAAAAAACAGCTGAAAAAAGCAAAAAAGAAAAAACGTATTTTCGTCTTCTCTGGTGATTACAAACTGAAATGTTACATTTGATTTTTTGGCAATCGCACCAAAACTTATTAGATTTTATCTCACAAAGTATAATGGAAAACGTTAGACTTGTGTGATAGTGTAAACCTGCCTTAAGCAAATATTTAAAAGAACAGGGGAAAACATATCTAACTTCACTTTTTTTTTTTGATAGAGAATGGAACATCTACGATTCAATTCACCTTTTTAGGGAGGATAAAAACCAACGACAAATTTCTGAAACATCATCAAAAAGTTTTGCTACGAAAATTGGATTGAAAATAAAAGTATATTTGGGCCAGATAAAATAATTTTTTAACCCATTCTTTACAATACTTGCTTAAAATTTGTTTAAGCGTGGAACTACGCGAAAGATATTCACCTTTTATTCTATAGATATGCCCTCTTATTCATAAAATATATTTCAGTTTTATAAAAGGTTTATTTTGTCTCATATTGGTTGTATTAACTATAATTTTATGACTGTATAAACAATTTTGGGTGCCCCGGTAGGCTAGTTGGTAGTGAGATAAGGTTCGATTCCCGCGAGAGACTCTAGTCTGTTTCACTACAACGGGCTGAAGGTCTACGTTACTATTGCTCGGTTAATGAAATTAGAATTTAATTTTTAACTCTTATTAAATATGTAAATAAAATAGATAAATAAAACATTTTGTTTAATTTTTCGTACTAAAATATTATATGACAATTTAACTTTGATAACTATTTATTTTCAGTGTGCTATTTTTTTTTATCTGTTTTTTGTTCACAATTTTCATTCATTAATTTTCATTAAATTTTAATTAATTCATGTAGTAAAATAAAATAGTATTTAAGTAATTAGCATTTTGGAAGGAAGACCTTGTTATTTGGCTAATTATAACAGAAAAATTGTTGACTTAATTTTTTTTTTTTTTTGAATTGAGTAAAAATTAAAAATACACAAATATGTATATTTTATATATATTTTTTTTAACTCATAAAAGCTCACCACTAGGGGTGGTGGAGGGTATAAAAATATGGTAGCACTGCCCTTACACTTTCCTGTACCAATGTTCTGTAACTTTAGTGAGAACTTCTCGCATCGAAAAGATGTGAAACAAAATATTCCATCGTTTCTCGAAAAGTGATAAAAATGTGTGTCTGTAACTCATATCGAAAACTATCAAAAGAGATTATGTCCTTACGTTATAAATGTCTTAACATTGCACTCGAAGCCGATGTGACGTTGCAGACGTTAAGGACGCCAGTAACTCATATCGTTAACGGGACCAAAATTTACTAAAATTAAATATTTTTCAACGACGGCGGCGAAAATATAACCGTCGGCTATACCAAATAGTGTAAAGTGCGACTTTAATGTTTGTTGTTTGCAAACGAGCTGTTTTCAAAGCTTCGTTTTCGTATATTTTATAAAATTGCTAAAAGCAAAATAATAAAACAATGAAATTATGTGCCAAGAAAAAAATATTATTATTATTATTCTCCGCATTTTGCATTTTTAATTGTTTTTTTAGTGTTAAAATTTTTTCTCGTCCCATTTTTATTTGAGAGTTTATTTGACAGTTCAAAGCGGGAACTTTTCTCACAAAAATGATACAGACACACTTTTTCTGTAAATTGGCGAGTAATTTCCTTACGTGATAGCTTGTACTCGCCAAAAAAAGTTACAGACACAGTTTAGTGAGAAAAACAGTTGTTTGATTCAATATATATCATTTTTGTTTCACTTCTCACATTTCAATCGAAAAGTTTCTCGACGCGAGAGTTACAGAACATGGGCACACAGTAAGAATTGACATATTTGGTGTGTGTGAAACGGTAGCAAAGCACTCATGAAAGTAAAATTTTGACACTGTTGAGGTGAATAAAATTTCACTAGCCCTAGCTAGTATAAATTTTGACATTATCGTAGAAATTCTTGAAAATTTTAATTTACCATAGAACTTTGCTACCGTTTCACACACACCCTTTAAGGGATTCTAAAAAAAATCAAATTGCACCAAATAAGCTGAAAGTCACTGTACGTTTCTCTTTAAAAAACTCTTAAAGTCGGTCAAATTATAAAATGCATATAAGCGATAAGTGCAAGTAGAAAATCTTTTATTAGACTAGGATCAATAGCTAGACAAAAGTTCAATTGAAATTAACGGCGGAACACACAATTCTACTCTCAATAACCAACAAAATTGCTTTATAGTTAATAATCGGGTACTCATAATAAGCTGATTAAAATTTTTCGGTAATTATGATCATAGTTTTTTTTTAAACATTTAATTTAAATCCAGGCACATTCATACAGGTGACCGTATCAGAAAGAATTATGCTGTCAATTGACATATCGTTTGCTCATTATTGGTTTTGCGCATATCATGGTAATTTCACCAGTAGAATCCTTTAAAAGTTAATGTCGCGGTTAAGTTAACCGAATTTTAGCATCTATGAGCCGCTCTAAAAAGTGAACTCTCAGTAACTTTTTCTGATCATACTTATAAAAAAATATCAACAAATCAATACAAAACATTGCAAATCTGACAAGATTTACAGCAGAAACTGCTTAACATTACATGCTGACCTTTTAGGGCCAAATACACTTATCAAATGCTGATCATGCAGGCGAATTCACTCGTGTACGTGTGCTGGACGTTATATTCGCTGTCATATCAAAATTTTTGATTTTTCATCCGTCATCGTCGGTTTTACGATATTGCAAACAGTGTTCGAAAATAAACAGTATGTACATTCTTAGCGTTCGGCTCACACACCCTAGAGCGATATTTTTTTATTTTAGCGATTGTGATGACGAACACAACACGTAATACCGTTCGTAACTATTTTCAAGAAAGAACCAAACATTATATATTGTTCTGCTTTTCGTTAAAAAACAGAACAATTGTTGTAATACTGTAGACAAACATTATATTTTAGTGTTCTATAATGTTTCTTTTTTTACATTGATAGAAATGATCAAACATCAAATTTTAGCAACGACCGCATCACGAACAGCTTGTGTGTGTATTGTGTATATGCTTTGTTTGGGCAAAATTATTTGGCTGGCTTTTGTATGTACATACATAGTTGATTACTACTTAAATTTACTAAAATACACAGAATTCGCTATCTGAAAATTTGCGAAGAACCGCTTCATCGGATGTAGCAGATTTAATTTATAATTTACGAGTGATTGTGTATAATTTTTAATTGTATTTCAAGAGTATTTGTGCACTACAAGCCAGCCGGTAAAAATTAATTCTAAGTTTTTTATTTGTAATGATGACTTAATTAAGTGTGTTATATCCGAAAAATCTATTTTTATTTTTCTATTTTTAGTTCGAAAAAGTTAATAGCGCTTGGAAAATTTCAGTTAACTTTTTCGCGATTCGACTGTATATTTTTGCCTTCAAGTGATTTTTGGAAAGAGTTTTGTATGTGTCACATATTTCGATGTCAAAATGTAGCAACCTTTATAAGGAAGTTATAGCATTAAAAGCTAAGCCTAAATACCGACATAGTAAGATGGCTTATGGGCACAACGACTCTATTCCGAAAGACAGCTACGTGAAGTTATGGCTCCATACTCACCATTGGACATACTAAAAAGTGTTTCTATGCCTATATTTTAAGTTGATACAAGCTAAGCACAAACGCACAATATTACCTCCTCCATTGTTGTGTGGGTATAAAAATACTAAGGCCATACTAGATTTGCTAAGCAAATGTTATGTCAAAATAGGGATAGATGTTAAGTGAAAAATTAGACTAATTTGCCTTTTAAATGTTAATAGAATTTTCGAATGATAATTGAGATGTGCTAAAAAGTTATTTTCAGTTGTCATTTATCGTTCGCTGCAATTCAAAGCACATTGGAATTATATGAGCAACCAAAATGCCAATAGCATTTTGTAATTACTACTAATTTCATTTAAATTTTAGTAATTGGTGATTGCCAATTGCAAAAATTCCAAAAAAAAAAAAAAAAAAAAAAAAAATCCAACATAGATGGGTGTTATTTATGTGCATACATTTTGAAATTTTTAAACGGCAAAAAACATTGAGAAAACAATCATTTGAAATTGTGCTTAGGTCGAGTATGCAACTCTCTTACATTACACAAATTTAAGTTTTTAACATTAAACTCATTGGTTTTTCATTGAAAACTGAAGTCAATATTGTTAACTTGTTTATAGTTTACTTAAGATTCTTTGCCATCTGCGAGTAAAGAGCAAAGCAATAAAAGCTTCTAAGCATTAACATAAAAAAGTTTGACATTAACAGCAAATAAGCCGTCTAATTTTTTTTAGAGAGAATACAGCAAAACTTTTCAAAAGTCTTGTAACCTTTGTCCATAGAAGATTGAATAAAAAGGAACGAGATAGAAAAACCCTAATTTTGCGTCAAATAGGAGTTTTATATCAATAAAGTGAATAACAGTTTTAAAGTTTTCTATATTAGGATGACCGTTAAAATCAAAAGTTGGATTTCTTTAGGTCTCATACGTTAATTTGGTGGTATATAAAAAATAACGCCAAAAATTTTTAGGACGATTGGCGAAGGCTAAGCCATACCTCACGCCCAAAAATTATATATATATTTTTACATTAAATCTCATTTTTTTGGGTAAAAAAAGAGGGCCCAGTGACTTTGATCGAAATTTTATTTTTTGAAATCGTCCCATTTGTTATCAAAAAACTTCTACCGAAATTTGAGGTTATGTCATTCGATAACGAGTAGTCAGTCGATCGAATGCCTTATCTCGAAATGTCATTCGATAGGTTAAGAACTTTCGTATAAACATCTAATGGTTCTTTTAAAAACAATTTATACACTTTTTGGGAATAATTATGAGATTTCTTCAACAAATAGCTTAAAATTTAAGTACAGTAGAATCACGATAATTCGTAATCGCAGGGGACCGGCCATTTCTTACGAATTATAGGGGGTTTCGATTTAGCGGGGTTTTGATTTAACGGGGTTAAAGTAAAATAAATGCGAATTAACGGGGCTTTTTTAATTTTTTACTAAAACGACGAAAAAAAACATAAAAAACAATTGTTAAAAGTTAATTATATACAAATTATTCATGTAACTAACAAACTGATCTTAAGAAAATAAACACACAATCAAAAGCAAAAACCCACGCAAAAAATAGCGGTAAAAAAGTCATTCTTTCCATCTTTCTGTTGTTTTTATTACGATTTTTTATATTTGAAAAAAAAAAAAAATTACGAATTAGCGAGGGGACCAAAATGTATGGAAATTTTACGAATTAACGAGATTTTTTCAAGGGACCGACAGCTTATTACGAATTATCGGGAATTACGATTAATCGGGGTACGAATTATTGTAGGTATTAAACTTTTTTCAGCAATGAGAAAAAATAACATTCAGTTTTGATTGCGATAGAAGCGATTTTTGTATTGTAAGTTTTTTGCTTCTTTACAGCTTTAACGATTTTTAATAAAAAGTCGACTTTGCTTTCATGCCGCTGTTTGCAAATTTTTTAGAATTTCCCCTAAGTGTTCGCCTAATGGTCAAAATTCGACCATAAATGTTTATGTAAATATGAAGGAAACATGCACTCAAAATAAAAATCAATCCAGCCAGTGAGTACGGATTTTCTTGAATCAAGTACAGAAAGATTGATTCAAGTACGGATTTTCAATCGCTAAATACTTAAATTATCCATATTCAATTCCGATTTCGTACTTGAAATAGTTCGAAAATCGATAGTTCGAGATTGATTTGAGTAAAACTAAGATTGAATCAATCTCAAAATGCGTCCAGAATTATAAAATTGTATTAATCCGAATTCGTACTTAAAAAATCCGAAATTGATTTAAGTAAAACTAAGATTGCACAGAAAAAAATAATTTTCATATTTGAATACGAAAATCGCATATTTGATAAATAAAATTTTTGAATTTTCTGCGATGACGATTTTTGCATTATTGATAAAAAAGTTTGTAGGTATAGTTATTGAATTTTTAGTCAACAACCAAGTTTATTGAATCAATAAAAAAAGGTGTTGCCCAAAATAATTTTTTTTAACAAAATGTTTACGTGATTTGTTAAAATAAATTGTTGGAAATGTTGAATAAATCAAACAAAATGTTTATCGAATCTTTATTTATTTATTAATAATGATGTGCTAAATTCCTAATTTTTATTTTTAAATAAATACACTTAAATTTATGATGGGGGGATAAGCTAGTTCCTATGCGCATTTCGCTGGTTGCTTAGGCCAGATCATCAGGAAACCTTTTTCTAAAGACTTTGGCAAAACTAAAGATATTTAACCTAATAAAACTGTTAAGCGAATGAGAATTATGACCATTTATAAAATGGACAAGAGTTGTTAAAATACTGGTTTAACGTTGATTCAAATATTTTTTTTATTGAATATCAAGACATACTTAAATATTTCATTATTAAATATGTTTAATTGAGTGCTATTTTGCAAAGTGTATATTTGATAAATTTTTTCATTGAATCAAACAAAAAGTTTGTTGAACAAAAATTATATATTTAACAAACTGTGTTGTTAAAAATTTTCTTGAGATATTTTTTTCTGTGTGAATCAATCTCACAATGAGCATGAATAAAGTACTATAAAGTTGACTTTATCCCGAATTCATGCTTAAAAAAAAAAAACAAAAAAAGAAAGAAAAAGTTATTATGATTGATTAACTTACTCTTATTACACCTTACAAAATGATACAACACCATTATCATGCCCGATACGGTTTTCAATTTAGAAATCGTATGTACATATTTAACCAAAAATATAAACTAAATGAGAAGCAAGAGATCAAATTTACTTTTTAACCCTTTGTGGTACACATTAGTCTGGCCAGACCTTTTTCAATTTACCGATTTGTACATAAGATTTATATATTCGAAAACCGGTTTCTGAAAAATGTCGACCACCCTATTTTTAAAACCTTTTCTGTAGCTTCACTTCGGAATATCAAATCTTGTAACGATAATTTAACCGCCTTATACTCAATGCAAAGGGATGAAACTTTGCAGGCAAACACATTCCCGATGACAATACACGAATACATGGGCGTAGCCAGGATAAAATCTAGGGGGGGGGGGGCAAAAAATTTTTTTTGTTGGTAAAATGCTTTTTTGACCGCCTTTTACTCAATGCAAATGTATGAAACTTTGCAGGCATACATATTCTCGATGACAGTACAAGAATACATGGGCGTAGCCAGGATAAAATCTAGTGGGGGGGGGCAGGCAAAATTTTTTTTAAATGTTCTTTTTTCAGAAAAACGTTTCTTAAAAAATTTTTTTTAATGTTCTTATTATTTATTGTTTGATAATTGAAAAAAAAAATAAATTTTATTTTTGTTCTTCATATGTGTTTATTTTGTTCAATTCGGTTGCCATACAAAGGAGCAAAGTGTTCAAAACTGTTTTGCCTATGCCGATTTATATACATATAGATTTAGCAATTTTTACAGATTTTTTTCCATTCCTTATACTTTTATGGACTTTTAATCAATTTTATGGCTTTTAGAATTATTAAAATTTTTCGCGAATTTTCGTTAATTTTGCAATTTTTTTTTTGTCGACAATTATGTAATTTTGTTTTGTTTTAACCGATTAAGCGATTTCAAATAAATTTTAGGGTTTGTTTCCATGTTTGCAATTATTCGCGAATTTTAGCCATGTTTGCGATAGCAGCAATTTTTTCTGTAAGTTTTCTGATTCTTTACAGCTTTAGCAATTTTTAATAAATACTAGAACTTTCTTTCTTGTCGCTTTGTCATTCCCTCTAGTTTTAGGGACTTTTAATCAATTTAATTGCTTGTTTGATTTATTAAAGACTTTCGCGAATTTCCGCTATTTTTGCAAGTTTTCTGAATTTGTAAAATTTTTCTGAGCTTATATAGTTTTCCAAAATTTTTGCGTTGCTTTGTTGCTTTTTTTTTGGCAATTGCCGCCGTTATAAAAAAAGCCCCATAAATAAACCGAAGTCACCTATTTTGTAGGGCACTATCAGCAATGCTGATTTATATGGTGCGAAAAGTCCAATGCCTTATGCCATTACTATACAATCATAAAAATCTATTGCATTTTTGAAAGAATTTCGATTCGAAAGCTTTCGAATGCCGCAATCCTGTTTTATTTGATATGAAAGTTCATTTAAACACGTGTGCGACGATTTGGGCCCAGTATTTTAGCATAATTTCAAAATTTTTGTCCTGTAAAAAGTCATAAAAAATTGGAAAATGCATCTATGCTTATAATTTTTTCTAGACATATCTGTTTACAACTTTTGATTTTATTCACACAAGACAAAAATATCCATTCAATTTTAAGAATTTCATAAAACGCAATATTTGTATGGGAGCCTAAGGCTCCACCCCTTAGGCATATGACAGGGGTCCATCATAAATTTTCTTCAATATATTTCTAGTCTGTATTGTTGATTTTGTATGGGAGACCCCTTAAAGAATAGAGATAGCGAGTAGGTATGTTAGAGGCAAATAATATGCGTTTGACTATTTTTTTCTGTAAGCAAACGCACACAAACACAAATATAAAAGCTGAGTTGAAAATAGTTCTTAAGAAAAAATCGCATCAATGCTGTTGTTTGCTTTTATTTTAGCTACGTTTTGCTAAATATGAGATTAAGAGAAAACTTGTTAAAACAAAAGTTGTTGGAAACTTCATCAATAACAACTTCTTAGTAAATGATTTTTATATAAAATTAATATTTTCCAAGTTTTTAGGCATAAAATTCGGACTTTACGATTTTTCTCAAACTTAAGTGGGCGTGTGGTTTGGTTACGTTTAGCCTTCGGCGGCTGTCTTTAAATTTTTTTGGCGTCGTTTTTTATCAATACCCACCGAACTAGGGGGTGAAAGCATGGAAAAATAGAGAACAAATATGCTTCATACAGTTAACGACCACCCTAGTTCTATATATAGCCTTATTCTAGTACAATAGACACGGGATGGGGTGAAACTCAGGGGTCTAATCACCGCATACGATATCGAGCAAAATTGATCGAAATTATTTATTTTGGTATCTTGAAACTCGATATCGAATGAAATGCATTGAATTTGAAATAATAGCATTCGACATCGAGTAACTTGACATTACATTAATCGAGTTTTCATTCGATACGCCAGTGTCTATCGTATGCAAAAAAATTCAATAGTTTATTCGATACGATAGTATCGAATGCGGTGATTAGACCCCAGGATTATGAGAACTTCTCGATTAAGGGGACAGCAGTTACTTTTTAAATCATTTAGTACTTCGATATGATGACTAACGGGCATAAGGAACTTCGCATATAACAACCTAAAAAAGGCATAAAATATTATACGTTTTTATTTAACAACGTATTTACGTCGTATATTAGAAGGTTCATACGGTGCAATTGTGCTCCCGCGGCTCATTCGAAAAAATTTTTATTACATTAAACTTATGAAAAATTAATAATTGCCACTATCTTGTTATAGAAAATTAAATTTTATTTATGAAATGAATATGAGACTCTCAGAATCACTTTCTGAGTCGATCTAACTATATCCGTCCTACCGTCCGGCAAAAGCGACCCAAAATTTCATGTGGCCCCAATACAAATTTCTTTTCAGAATGAAGTTTTTGTGCCCATAAAGTTTCTTATTATCTTGGTACTGAGATGAAATTTGGTCTAAACTTATTTCATTGCAATCCAAATCATCTAACCCAATTCTATTGGAATCGGTCCATATTTGGCCATAGCTCCCATACAAATTCTACTCCCTAAAATAGCCATAACTTCCTTATAAATAATGGTATTAAAATAACTTTAAACTAGCTACCAATTTGTGACAAGATTTTTTTGATAGTACCTTCAGCATTGACCATAGATCGCATATAAACCTCCATTTTAAAATCATTTTAAGGAAAAAAAATCTTATGTATGTACATAGATATTAATATCTAGATAAAATTCGGCAAAGAAAAATTTTTATAGAAATTTTGACCTTAGCACGTAATTTTGTTCTGGTGGGTCCATGATTGTACATGGGTCCCATGTAGGGTACACTCTCGAAAGTTTATCTCTAAATACTGTGGTGTAAGGTATCATATGGTTGCCCTTTAACGACTATACATTCTTTCTCGTTTCTTATACGATATGTTCCTTTATATGTTTTATAATTTACTCGTTTTTTTTTTTGAAATTGTTGAAAGGCTTACACAATTTGTTAAGAGATGGTCACGTTTCTTCGCTAAATTTTTTTTGTCTTTGATCATAAGTGACAATTGAGTTTTTTAAAAGCTTTTTCGAAAACATATTTTCGATATTAAGATATTTGTTTAATATCTATTAATAACTCAAATGTTTTGCTCGTAATAAAAGCTATAAATTATTTTAATGTTGTTTTAATGCTGCCATACTGTCGTAATTGATTTGTTTGGTAGAAGATAATTTTTTTTTGGGATCGTTCAATTTTTTATGTCATTTTCTTTAGAAATAAAGTCATAACAATATAAAAGTATAGATATACATATGTACATAATAATGTATGTGTGGTTGTATGTATATCAATTTATCTCTATAAAATTTTTTTTACTTTTGACTAATAGACAAGAAAAATGCGATTTATTTCTTGAATAATCATTATTTCAACTTTTTTTTTTTAGAAATTTCATCAGATATAAGTAAAGGAAGAAACGAAAATGATTATTTTCTTTTAATAGGAACACAAGCAAATTAATGGATTTTGTAATTTTACTTTGATGCAAAGTTTAACGATGTGGGTACAAACTTTGTACTACAAAGGTAATGAATCAAACGAAGGAAATCAAAACTTTGAAAGATAAGTCTATTTGGAACTAATTTAGCAAAAAATATTTAGTTCTTAAATTCTTTTAAACAATTCTTCATAAATTAATGCCTTAATTTCATTTTTATACACGCAGAAAAAATTAGGGTTGAAGTTTGGTTAAAAACCCACATTATGGTCGCCACAATGGCAACAAACAAACTGGTGTTGCTTCTAGCAGTGCAATTATCACGATTAACAAAATTTTGTTTCTATTTAAGGCTCCGTGCAATAACTCCCAGGTGCAATAAGTCCAAAGAAAAAAATGTAATTAGACCCAAAAATTTTTCATACAAATGTGGGAGTAATTTCATTATGAAATAGCTCCCAGCCCTCTCGGTTTTATTTCATTTTTTTGGAAGTTATTTCATTTTTTGCCTGGGAGTTATTTCATAATGAAATAAAATCCAAATGAAATAAGTCCCCGAAAAAATTAACGTGGAAGTTATTTCATTTTATTTTGGTTTTCGGTGTTATTTCATTTGCTGTGGGAGTTATTTCAGTTTTTGTGGGAGTTTTTTCATTTTCAATTATTTGCAATTACTTAAAATTGTTTAAAATTTTTAACTATATTTATAACGGGATATTGCAAACTATTTGAATACAATGACTAAAGTTTATCAAAGAAGAAAATTTTGCTAATTGCAATTACAGTGTCTTATGGTTACCGGCTATGCAGTGAAGCTTTAGTTAGCGAAGCCGGTGTTTGTTATACCATAGAGTATAAAATCCTTGCGCCCGGCCGAAGGCCGGCTATGCAGACAAGCTTTAGTTAAGGAAGCCGGTGTTTGATTTAGTTAGCGAAGCCGATGTTTGTTATACCATAGAGGAGGTAATCCTTGTACCCGGCGTGCTTAAACTGCAGGCAGTTGCCATTGCAGGAGGTCAGGATATAATAAAATGCCCCATTTGTTGTCAAAATGTCGAGGACTCAATGTTAGTTTTTTGTTAACCTAATATGTAAATATTCAAGTAAAACGAATACATATGTATAATAAATTTCTTTGGAAGTTGTTTCATTTTTTTTGGGTCTTATTTCATTTCTTTTCGATGGACTGTTTTTGGAAGTTATTTCATTAATGTCTTTAGGAGTTATTTCATAATGAAAGTTGGGGTTTGTTTTATTTAAGACTTGGAAATTATTTCATTTTTTTGGGATTTATTTCTTTTTTCCAGTTTGGGACTTATTTAATTTATTTTGGGATTTAATTCATTGGGAGTTATTGCACTGGGACTTATTGCACCTGGGAGTTATTGCACGGAGCCCTATTTAACAATAAAATGCTTACTAGCCTTGGAACTTTTTATTTGGTTTTAATAAAACATTCAATAAAACATTTGTTCAATTCACAAGCTCTGTCGTGTTGCTTATCGCTTCAAAAAATACAATGTTATTCATGCACTTGTGAATAGACAAATTTGTTGTATCGTTACGGTGTTGTATTGCTAAACGTTACACATTGAAAATAGCAATTCAATGTTAATTCTCAATTCACTTTGAGTTAACTATTTAAGAAGAATTACACATTTTTCTTTAACCAAATAATAATAAAATATGAAAAATAAAACTAGAAAAAGCTCTAAGTTTTATTTAGTTTTTCTTCTTCTTTAAGAAACATTTCGATTGAAACGTGAGAAATGAAACAAAAATGCCAACCAACAATTGAAACAAACAACTGTTTTTCTCACTTAACTGCGTCTGCAACATTTTTGGTGAGTAATTGCTGTCACATTAGGAAATTGCTCGACAATTTAAAGAAAAAGTGTGTCAGTAAAACTTTTAGGAGAAAGTTCCCGCTTCACGAATAAAAAATTACATTAAAAATGCAAAATGAAATGCAATCGCCAAGCCCGACTGTATGATACCCTACACCACAGTATTTTAAAACATTTTACGAGAGTGCACGCTATTGGAGAATCATGCTTATGTATCCATATAAATATGGAGCTATCTATGTTTACGATTTCACTAAAATAGGTTTGAAAGTTTGTGAGAGGCAGAAATTGCCCCTACCTCCCCTTGTGGTCTTATTTTTGAAAAGCTGCGTACACATGAGTCTGGCCAGACATTTTTTCGTAAGCGTAAGCCGGAGGGTTAAACACAACGAAAAATTTAATCTTTTTTTTACTTGGTTTAAGAACTTCTGTACCTATTTTAAGAAATTCCGGGATTGATTTTCGAAAGTAATCCCATTTAGGATTGTTTTGAGTACATGTTAGTGATATTCGTTCTTGAATTTTTGAGTACGACTCGTACTTAAAGTAACCATAAAAAACTTGATTTATCCTCAGTGTTTTTCTTTCTGTGTAACACTTAATTAAAACATAAACAAGGCGAATTTACACCAGGTGAACTTTTCTTGCTTCGTAAGCAACAGCTGATTACTAACCTTGTGTCAAAATGGTATACCGTCCTGTTGGTTCTGGGGAATCTTAACTAAATTCTATAATTTTCGATTAAAATTGTGAAATTAAAACTAGCTTTCCCTCAACAATAAATTTCAGTGTATTTATCAAATATCAAAAATTGGGAATTTAGCACGTCATACGAAAATCTTAATAAAACTTTTTTAATTTATAACATTTCAAAAAAACACAATTTAATATAAAAACAAAATCAAATATTTGTTTGAATTTTTGACACGACCAAGTCGAATTTACACTTATCTTGCTACGTAGGCATCAGCTGATTACTAACCTTGTGTCAAAATGGTATACCGTCCTGTTAGTTCTGGGTAATCTTAGCTAAATTTTATAATTTTCTATTAAAATTGTGAAATTTAAAACTTTTTTAAGTTATAATATTTCAAAAAACACAATTTAATATAAAAACAAAATCAAATATTTGTTTGAATTTTTGACATAACGTTAAAATACTTTACAGTGTTGTAAAACGTTTTCAAAATAAGACCACCTTGTATGAATTCGCCTTGGACACAACGTTAAAATATTTTACAGTGTTGTAAAACGTTTTTAAAATAAGTCCACCTTGTATGAATTCGCCTTGAACATAAAAAATCAAATCAGAATATATGTATATATGTATTTATTTTTACTTTTAACTTTTTGATTTTATTATCTTTCGCGTCCAAAACTTAAAATTACTGCCAGCAAATGTCAAATCACTGTCCAATTTTACTGTCTGCGAAATTTTGCAAGACAGTTGGAAAAGTGTGCCTGCATTAGTAGACAAGTTTGCATGTATTGCTACCGTCTTGCCAGTACTGGCAAATGTAAACGACATGTAATAGATAACACTTTTGTTTGCCAACAACGTTGCGGGCTGGAAAACCAATTTATGCAATTTTAATTAAAGGATAGCGTATAAAAGTTAAACATAAGATGTTGTAACAATAACAAAAAAAAAAAAAAATTTTATTATAAATAGATATATGGCTAACATTAGCCCTTATGTGAGTGACAGGGTACCCGGGTAACTTTTTAAACTTTAATTGTATTTTTTGTTTGTTTGAAGTTTCTAAACGGAGTGTAACCTCTTGATATAAACATAAGCTTAGTTTCTTAATTTGAGAGGGTTCTGTGTGTCAATTTTTAATTTGCACCCTTAACGGGGTGACAGGGTACCCGGGTACCTTAACGAAAATATTTAAAATAACATCTGTTTTTTAGTATTTTTTAATTTATTGTAATGAAAATCAGCTTAAAAGCATGTTGAATTGAATAAACTGGAATATTTTTTACTTTTCACATGAATGAAATTTTAAAATTTAAAAATAAAAATACAGTGTTAGTTATTTTGTATATTTCGTTTATATTGTTTATTCAAACAAAAGACTGAAGAAAGCACAAAAAAATAGAATTTATATACACTTCACTATATAACAAATCAGAAAAACAAAAAAAGAAAAAAAATTGTGTACTGAGATCCTTGGAAGAAGGATTCACACAGCGGACGCCTTCCGAGTTTTTCTATTTTTTTTTTTATTATTATTATTGTGAAAAATTACTCACTGGATAATAAAGTTTTGAATATGTCCTTAGGTGTTCCTATATTTAAGCCAGGAGCAGGACCTCTGCGTTGTCTTAATTTCTGTTGATGTATTGGTATTCCAGCTAGGGATCAAGACGCCAATGCGGACCATCCTAGCCATGGACTTCAGTTGTTTCTTCACTTTCGCCAGACTCATATGAATCCTCATTGTCCTCTATTTATTTCATATGTTGTGCATCGGATGCTTCTGATATTATATCGCAAATGTTCAGGATATGTTCACATTCGTTTTATATCTCATTTGCATCGGTGGAATCTAAGCGTGCTTGTTTGGAACAAGAACCCAATTACACTTTCTGCTTCTTCTTACTGCGCTCACCGAACTTATTCATGTATAAACTTAGCAATGTATGAAACCAGTAGCAAGTAGATGAATTTGTCGATCAATCACAAAGCCAAAGGGAAACCCCCCGATTCGTGCTTATGTTAGACATTGCAAAAGCTTATATTTTACATTTTGTTAAATGAGTTTTCTTATATAAATTGTAATTTAATGTAAAACTTTCATATTTATTGTTTATGGTACCGGGGTACCCTGTCACTCTGTTAAAGGTGTTTTTTTTTGTCTCTCACATAAGGGTTAAGCATATTATTCTTAATTTTTACCATAATATAGTTATGATTAATTTTAAGGCCCAACCATAATGTGCTTAAGTTGGCTTAAGCAAATAAAGCAAAATACATTTAAATCACATGAGGCAAACTTTATTGAACTTAAGGAAACTCTTTGTTAACAAAACAGGTCGCATATTCCGTACGGAATCAAATGTTTTTTGATTTGGTTTTTTTTACTAAATTTTTAGAGACTTTTTGTTGGTTTTTACCGTAGGTTAAGAACGGCTATGCATATTATGACGGGGCCTTTAACCTTTATCTGCAAACATTTGCTTTGTTATAATGCAATCTAGTAAGTTTCTCTTACAATATTTTTACCTTCCACCATATTTTTTCAGCGTGTAGTTCATCGTTATGCTGAATTAATTTCCAGATAAATTTTTTTATTTACAATTGACATACAATTCCGTTTATTGATTAATTGTCTATTTTAAATGTTTTGTAATTCTAAAAGAATCTAATTCCTTAAATGAGTTTCCAAATTTTTATTCAATAGCAGTTAATGGATTGTATTGGAATTAAAATAAAGCATTTTTTTAAAATTAAATAATTGAAAGGGATATTATTGAATTCCAAGAAATTTCAATCATTCAAATAAATTCAATAGTCCTTTTAGGAATTCATTTTTGTGGCTAAAAAGCTCCAAGAATTAAGCAAATTATAATTTCTGTAGGAATTAAATTGGTAACTTAAGGAATTTGTAATTTTTTTTTTAGAACATTAGGGAATTGATTTACATATAAGAAGAAAAAACAAAATTTTCATTTGGTCGCGTCTAACAAAAATTCGAGTCGGAAAGAACCCAACCAATTGTAGGGGAATGTAAGAAAAGATAAACTCACTGTTTATTGTTGGTGTTTTGTTTAAGCTTTGATATTGTTGCAAGTACGACTTTGAGTGTTTAAAATTCTTATTCGCTTTAGGGTTTTATTTGTATAATATTTTAAGCTTTTCTTAAATCTTTGGAAAAAGTTTCCTGATGATCTGGCCTAAGCAACCAGGGAAATGCGCATACAAGCTAGCTTTCCCTCAACAATAAATTTCAGTGTATTTATCAAATATGAAAAATTGGGAATTTAGCACGTCATACAAAAATCTTAATAAAAACTTCAGCCCGTTGTTTTTTATCTGCGACCGTTTTCTACGATTACAACTCCTCCTTAAGAGTGGGACAGATAAGGATTAAATTTAACCTCTGGTTAAGTCAGACAAAATTGTTTTACCGCAATTGCACATCAAGTTGGGACACACAAAAAATTTTGTAAAAAGATTGATCAAGCACGGTTCTCCATTCCACTTTCTTAAACAATTAAAACTTCCAAGCTTGGTGACGCAATTACGTTAAGACTAGACATAAAAAATTTATGTCTAGTCTTAACGGAATTTTAAAACAAGCATTTAAGCCATAAAGAATTCCCATGGTAACAAAATGGTTTTCGAAAAAAAATGTTTTGTTGGACTGCATTTTCTTCTCCCGCATTTTAATTTTTTTCCTTAAACTATGGGGTGGCGAACAAGAAAAATCCTTTCACCAATGTTTCACTGTAGAAAAGGCCGCTTTGGATGTAGATGATAGTCTGCTATGCTCGCAGATTAGATAAAATGCATGTTCATTTGATTTTTTTTTTATTTCATTTCGTTTAAAAATGTATTTTCTTATATTTTTTAATTGAAATTTAGTGGATAATAAATGTTACTTACTAATAACATTCTATTTTAATATACATTTCTCATCCGAAATTGCTTTATAACAATATGCTTTAAGCAATTACCATAATTTATACTTATGAAATTTGTAGTTTTCAAAACACAAATTCTAGCACTTCTATTAAACCTTAAATATTCATAACAAAACTTTTTATCATTATGGTAATTTATAAACCAGACTTAAATACAATTTTTGCTGATAATTTGTCGCTTACCCTCCTTCGTTTCTACTCTTTTTAATACAATAAGTTTGCATGTATTTTCATGAGAAACATCCATAAACCACAAGGAGAGAAGAAGTTAAGGGACAATTTGTAAATTAAGTAACAAAGTTCTAAACTTTTGCCGAGAGATTACCAGTAAATATAAAACAAGTACAGGAAAACAAAACTTAAAAACCCCCATTCTAATCTGTTTATTTAAATGAAATACACACACATACTTACAAAAATTCATATCCATTAATATAACACCAAAACAACCCTGTAGGAAATGTCAGTAGTGTAACTGAATTGATTCACTATTGACTGTCGCCAGTTTTACTGACCAACTGTAGACCGAACTTTTAGCAAGTGCCTGCCATTGAAAATCCACTACTGGGGTCTAAACACCGCATACGATATCGAACAAAATTAATCGAAAATTTTTATTTTGGTATCACGACACTCGTTATCGAATGAAATGTATTGTAATATGAGATGATACCATTCGATATCGAGTAACCAAGTAACGTCAGCGTCTACACACAGAAACATGGCGAAATTTTGATTGAGAATCATAGTAAATTTCTGCAAAAGGATGTCTTTTTTTTAAATCTACCATTATTTCAAACTAATTTTAATTAAAGAATATTATTCACTGTTAAAATAATCTTGTTCAATGTTGAATTCATAAAAACCTGTTTTATATTCAAATCAAAAGCTTATCTTGTTTAATTAACATGCATACATACTCAAGTATGTATGTAGGTGGATATGTATGTTTGGGTGTATGCGTGTCTGTACACACAGAAAAAATATCAATGTTTAATTAACATGGCGCAATGTTGATTACAAATCATAGTGAATTTCTGCAAAAGTATGGAATTACCATTGTTTTAAATTAATTTTAAATGAAAAATGTTAAAATAACATTGTGCAATATTGAAACCATAAAAACAACACCATAAAAAGAACAACATAAGTTTTTTTATTTTCATGTTTAAAATATGCTTTAAAAAAAAACAAAATTCCCGTATTCTTTTATTTTAAATACTTAGTTAAATAGTATATCAAGTTTTCAAAGTAGAATGATGAGGAAAGCCATATCGGGCCATTCTGCTGATGCGTCTGTTAACAAAGGGGAATACAAAACAAGTGAAACATGTGTTACAGGGGTTAAGCTGGAGGTCCATACCACGCGTTTTCGCCTCCACGCAGCGCATGCTTTTCTTGTCAAAATCAGCTGATTTGTTCGAACGCTGCTTGTGACGTTTGCAAAAGTAGAAAGTAAACCTACTTTTCGCCTCAAGGCATCTACGCTTTTGTGCATGTAACTTACTACGTATAACTACACAGATTCTACTTTTTTGACAGCTGCGTATGCTGCGAAAAAGCGAGTAGCGCGTGGTGTGGAGCTCCAGCTTAAGAGTTTTGAATAATTCTTAATTAATGCTTAATGTTGTCTCTGAATCTTCTTCTCGCTGTTATATCACACTCAAACAAACTTGATTCTACATGAAATTCATGTTGTTTCAACTTGAAGTAACTCTCATTCAACGTGATTCGGATTGTTGTTTCAATATAAATGATATTTTGTTCTTAACATTTTAACTTTAATGCAATGTTAAATTAACATGAATAATAGTTATTTTAAAAGAAAATAATGTTGTTCGCAAGTTTTTGTAAAATCATGTTAAATTAACATAAAGTAACTATGAAGCAAAATCACTACCGAAAACGGTAAAATCAACCTTGTTTTCGACGATTTACATTGATTTTTTTCTGTGTGTATAGTATGCGGAAAAATACGATAGTTTACTGAACAACCTAAACAAAAGCGGCAAGCGTTTTTTTAAACATGAAAATTTTATTTAAATACAATTTCAATAAAACAAACCGACATAGCGATCTGTCAAATAAGATTTATCAGCCGGGTGGTTTCTAATTCGCATTCTAATGGTTAGTTTCGTATAAATTGTATGCAAATGAGAAGTTTTGACATACAAAAAACGCTTCCGCTCTTATTTAGGTAGCTCAGTAACTCTATACGATAGTTTACTTGATATCTAATGCGGTGATTAAACCCCTGATCTTAGAACTTTTAACTAGGTACATATATGTTCTCTGAGAATAATACGCTCACTTGATAATTTAACTCTCAGAGTGGCAATACCAACGAAAAGTTCAATCTTTTTTGTACTTGATTTGATAATTTTATACTTATTTTGAGAAATTCCGGGATTGATTTTCGAAAATGATCCCTTTTGGATTGTTTTAGGTACGTTTGGGATTGTTTTAAGTACGTTTAACTGTTTTTCGTACTCAATTTTTTGAGCACGCCTCGTGCTAAAAGTTAGCATAAAAAGTTCAATTTATCCCGAGTGTTTTCTTTCTGTGTAGTTCTTATGCGACCAAACGGAGACATTGGAACCATAGATTCACCACACTGAAAGAATTTTCTTTACAGATTAATAAAGAATGTTTCGTTATGTTTCATAAAATCGAAGAAAATTTGGCATTAACTTAATGCGAGAAATTTTATAAAGACAGCGACTATTTTTTATCACATTAATCAAACATTTCACTAACATAATGATGAAGGGTCAAACGTTTCAAGAAATGTTATCATTATTTTAATAAAAATGTTTTTGTGTTTCAATGCAATTTTTAATTTGTTCAATAACGTAAATTCGTTACTGTATTTCGTAATTTTTATGATTAATTATTTTAGCCGCTCTTTCAATGTTCTGAGTTGTTGTGAATTTTATTTCGTTTTTTTTTATTTCTGTTACAAATCATCAAGTTATCTTAATTTTATTTCGTTTTTCTATTCCTGTTACATCATTTTATGTTCTAGATGCTTTCATAAAGCCCTTATGACACTACATTTTTAATGCATTGTTCAAAGTTTGGTGAACAGTGCAAATATAAAGTAATAGAAAAATTTACCAAGTGCGAAGGGTTCAGCTGTATAAAGATAAATGGTAAACTGTTAAAAATTTTACTAAAGTTATCGATAAAAAATGAAGTTATGTCTTTAAAAAAAATGTAAAATTGTTCAACTTAAAATTGACATTCCAAGCTTGAAATATTAAAAGTGTTGCTGAATCAGCGGTTTATTGGCAAATTTAGCGATTTACCGCTTTTTGTTTTTAGGTTTCTCATAAACAAAAAGTTGGCAGCATTTAATAAAATTAACAGAACAGGGATGGCTAAGTTGTTTCAATTGTACCTTTTTTTGATACTTTTTAAACTAAAATTTATAGTACATTTTTGTGGTGTTTTTTAAGAATATAAATAAAATTAATTTCAACTAAAAACATCTTTTAGTACAATTAGGGTAAAAAGTAAAATTTTTAAAGGTTGTTGGTACAATTTTAAAAATTCTCAACGCCATCCCTGAAACAAAACCATAACAAGCGAAAAAAAACTAAAAGACTTTGTTTACATTTTTTATAGTTTGCTCTTTCTAGCACTTACTGTTTCTTTCTATCAATTCTATATCAATTAATGAATAAAAAATGTAGTGTCATAAGGGCTTAAGCTAACCTTTAAGAAAACTTCATTTCTTTACTTTCCTTTTTACTGATTTGTAGTACTATGTAAATGTTGTGCTTTTTCTTTCTCGTTGTTTGTTTGTTTTCAACCAATTACTAACATAAATTTAAAATCACTATTTTGTTATCGTAATGAATTTTTTTCATTGATTTTATGAAACATTGAAAATTCCATTTTTTTTTTACCAATTTTCATGTCTGTTGCCAAGAATTTATTGAAAAAATACGTTATTGCAATAGTTAGAGAACTTTATTTTGTTTTCATTGAATTAGTCAAGTTTTTCATTGAAAATACATATAAAGTTACAAAAGTTTCAAATTTTTCATTTACTTAAGAATATTTAAATTCATTTTAATTTAAATTAAAAATTTTTGAAATAATATATTTTAAAAGAGATATTAAGATGTCATTAATTCAATGAAATATTTTAATGAACTTACGAAACTCAAATTCGTAGTGTTAATGAAATTGCTTCTTTAAATTTGTAAAATTTCCACCCCGTAGTAAATTTTTTTATTGGAATAAATAATTTTTTTTTTTTAAATTGATTCATTTGATTTATGAAACATATTTCTTCATTTACATATTTTAAACTTTTGGACTAGATTTTTGCACTATTAATATAAGCCGATAAGCAATTAAGCAAATCGAAATAGGTGCATATATATATATAAACTTATTATTATTTTTTTTTAAATAATTAGTAAAAAGACCTTGGCACCTATTAAAGGTTGCATACGACAAGCGATTTCCTGGCTATCGAACATCGATTTTCAAGGGTTCTGTGTTGTTGAAATGTTGCATTGTGAATTAAAAAATCAGTAAGATTCACAATAGTTCTTTTTTTTTTATCGAATGTGCGCTATTTCGACTGCAGTTGAAAATAGAACTTTGTTTATAATACACACTCTTACTATTTATTTCAGTCAAAAAAAAAACCCCTTTACATGTGGTCTAAAATTGTGATTAGGTCTGACATAATAGTTATAATGTTCAAACATTTTACAATGGCTTAAACATATTGTTGTTGCTTTGTAAACAAAAAGTGTCTTAAATAAATATAATTTTGCTTGCTTTGTTTATTGCACTATCGTAATTAATCCGAAGAGACCTGCGCTGAACGGCTGATCCGAGCCGCATTAGTTTTTGTAAGCCGTCGCCGTTGATGGTAAAATTTTATCCGACTAACATTCGAATTTAACCTGCGGCTAGCAATTTTTACAACGAATCACTTGCGGCCTCAAATTAGATCGGCTGTTTGGTAAACAAACAAAATAAAATTTATTTCTAATTTGCGTTTGAAAAATGGAAAATAGTCAGGTAAGATCTAATTTTATTTATTAATTCATGGATTAAAATTAATAAAAATTTTTTTTTTTTGGTAACTATTTATTTTTTATATTTGTTTTAAATCAGCTGATTTAATTTCAAAATAGCACACTGAATTATGAAGGGTTGTTCACAACGGTAGATTTTTTTCATGTTATTATTTTAAGACTTTTGACTTTATGACACCTTGTAAATCCCCCAAATATCTGAGAGATCTAGTATTTAAAAATAACGGGTAGGTACACATATTAAATTTACCTTGTAATATTTTATTATTGACTGACTCCCGTACATTAAACTTGTGTCGTTTGCTAGAAGTTTTAATTGCTATCCTTTAAAAGTTCTTATAATATTGTTTTTTTTTTATACACTTTTCACAAGATGTTCACTTTTTCTATAAAAATTTGTATATTTTAATAATAGCGTCTTTTCATTGCTTTATATGCATGTATGTTAAGGCTGTTTCACACTATAATACAAGTCTCAAGTATTGTTTTCTAAAAATTTTGAAATAATTTTCGATCAGGGAAAATACGTAAGACTTGTGTGATAGTGTAAAGTAGCCTTAACACATTTTGCGCCGCATTTCGGTTGATCGATGTTGAAGATAATAACGAAATATTCTAAAGATTCTAAGTAACTAATAGGAAAAAAAAAAACAAAATAGCAGTGCTGGTTATTTTAATCACCGTTCGGCGAAAAATGGTTTCAGTATGATACTGTCTATTTTTGATGGTTTATCTTATACGATAGACCGCCTACTAACATTTATTACAATACAAATACTAAGACTAATTTGGTGTCTACGTAAGATGATACTCTCTGCGATTGCATTTGAAGGTATGTTATAAACATCATATATCTTATATTTCACGTGTGGACCCCATATTACAGCTGCTAAGTAATTTCTTTGTTATTTTTTTTCTCAAAGGCAGGTGATAGCATGGTGGAATAAGCAGGTGGCATCGTTACGGCAACAAATACAACATTACAACAAAAATGGAAATTATATCACCTTTTACGTCAAAAAATACTTTAAACAAAAATCAAAGCGTGCCGCTGAACGTGAAGAGATAAATACATTTTTAGCAAATTTTTATTTAATTATGGTTAATAACTTATTTATTTTAATATAAATTTATCAAAAACTTTAATAAAACACAATAATCACAGCACAAAACGTGCACAAAAACAAAACTTTGACATAAACCTAGACAAACAATGCAAGAGCAAAAAATCGTCATCTGGCTTAGTGCTGCCACCGGTTTACTTCACAACCATGGGTGATAGTGTATATGCCTTGTGGACTGCTTAACCAAATAAAATAGACACTCGACCCCAGGTTTCCTACCGGGAACTTACGGGCTACAAAAGGACACAAATAAAAACAAAATCATTAGATTTTCCTAACAAAAAAAAAAAAAAAAAAACAGCATACAAATTGTTATGAAAAATCGATGGCTCGTAAACAATAGTAATAGAAAAAGATTTTTACTTTTTAGTCTACCTTTTTTGGTTTACGTCGTTTGTTTTATAACGTGTGTTCCCAAATTTAAGCTCTTTACTTAAATGTCTTTAGAATAAAGATAACCCTCTACGCACTTGTGTTTCTAGTCCTTTGTTTTGGCAATAGACAGAAATTTTTTAAATGATTTCCGTATTTCCTTGCACTTATCTTTAAAAGATTATTAATCTAAACTGAAAATCTCTAAGAAAAAAGTTTACTCAATTAAAGGTACCCATACAGTTAAACTTTTCCCTGAATTTTAATTTTTGAATTTTAAGCTGACTATAAAAATTCTTGAATTAGGAAAGAAAAAAGGAAAAGGAAACCTTGTTTATTTTTGCATTCATTACATATTTTGTGTTAATATGCCAACTCCTCATTTAAAAGTCAAAGTAAGGTTATATGAATGTTAGAGTTTTCAGTAAATCAAATTCGTATTTCTTATTTATTTTACTTTTAAGTACGTGCTTTAACGTTATCTTAAACTTTGCTGGTTTAAATTTTCTTTAAAAAATTTATTTTGATTGATAATTTAACGGCATGTGTTTGATGTGAAGATAAAGTAACGATTGCTTTTTAAGTCATTCACAAAATATCAACAGCAGCAAATGACAACAAGCCCACGTGCATATAAATTATAAAAGTTTGTCAAAAAATCCTTCAACAATATTCAAGTATGATACTCCATGCGAGTATCAAAGCATATAAAGGATGTGACACACACAAAAAAACAGACACCTTTTTTAAATCTGTCATTTTGAAACGGAACAGTGCGAAGATGATTAATTTTTGTTTATACTTTTTTCAGACTATCTTTTCAACAGGGAAAAACATTATTTTTAGAGTAACTTTAAGTATGTTGCGAATTGCAGATGGGATATTTGTAAAAACCAGAAGTTTTGATAGTTGTTCAGGTGTTTAAAGGAATCACACTTGTTAGTTGTCTCGTATAATTTTTGAGAATTTGCAATCTTGACTTAAAATAAAATTTTTTGAACATGCTGAAGAAAAATATACAGTGTAACCTCTATTTCCGCAATCAATAGGAGATCGGAGTTGTTGCTTTTACCGAAAAGTAGCAAAAGCGTATTTTTAAATTTTAGTGTTCAAACAGAACTGCGTCAAGACCACATTTTACATACAATTTGACATTCAGAACTTATTCGTTCGAAAAATATCATTAATGACTAAAGTAGTTACGCAACAGTGTTGTTTATTTGCAAACAGAAACAGAAGTAAAGTTTGTGTTTGCCGCGCCATTTGTGTGGTTTATTTGGCCATTAACCGTTAAACATTGTCTTTATGTTCCTAAGAGTTGAAGATGAAGACAATATTCAACTTGTTGTACATTGAAGTTTTAAGCTCGTACTTAGAAAGAAAGCAGGTGAATACCTAAATACGACATGCATTCGTGAAATGAACATAATTCGATCGTTGACGGTACATAGCAAGAGATGAAAAGAGGAGGAATCACACAACTATACCTCTATTAAAAATTTGATGATTATTTTTTTTAAAGGTGAATTTTTCTCAAAGGCATCTATTTTTGCATATAATTTATTTGATAGTTTGTCCCTGCATATTTCTTGTCCGAGCTTACCATTTCCCTTTTTAAATTTCTTCCGATTTTCTTTAAAAACATGGAAATTTAGACTTAAAAACATTAAAAATCGTTCTTAAGTTTTCGGCTCGGTAGATTTGTGGAAAACACAAGCACTAATAGTGTTTGTGTAGGAAATCATTAAAAAATAACGTTTCTCTGTTTGTGAAATTCGAACACAAAAATAGTATTGTACTTATCCAACTCAACAAACAGATGAGAACATTTAATTGCATTCTGTTTTTAATGTTCGTTTGTTTCAGTTGTGCTTTTGGTTTTTTACAAAAACAAAATACAATTATTAGTATTGTGGTTATTTTTGTTGAACTGTTTATGCTTTTTAATCCAAATTTTGATGTGGTCGATGCTTAAAATGTTTGTTTACACATTACTTTATCAATTTAAAAAAGAAACACTGTAGAACATTAATTAATAATGTATGTCTACAGAACCTCTACACTTGTTTTATTTTATAACAAAGAAGAGAACACTATAAAATGTTCATTACTTTCTTGAAGATAGTTACGAACGGTATAAAGGGTTGGTGTTCGTATTCACAAACACTTAAAAATAGATGTCGTTTCTGGGTGTATGAACCGTACGCTAAAAAAGTTTCGGTTAATTTTCGAACACTGCTTAAAATTAATGCTTATATTTAAGCACATTTTGCTTAAATAAAGTGTTTTTTTTTTATTTCTTCTTAATCTTTTAACAATCTAAATTTTCAAGCAAATTATAATTAACAGTATTTAATGTAATATTTTTTTAATTTACCACCGTTAACAGTCATTAAATATATATCTTTAGTTAGTCAGCTGTGCTTTATCTTAAATGTAAAAATATTTTCTAAGTACAGGATGTGTTTATGTGCGTGTGAATTTATGTAAGAAATAGGGACGGATTTAAATGCAAATTCATGTATTTTATCCGATGTTTTAATATTTAGTTTTGTTGTTGTTTATTCGAATCACAGCGATATTGGAATATCTTTTCACCAAAGAAAACTACCTCGATGAGGCATTTTTAATGGTTCTATGGCACAGATCGTCATCGATAAAATCCGGAAATTCTTTATCTTCTCCAACGCGAATATTATGGCCACCAATATTAAAATCAGTATACATATCGTCATCTTAAAGACCTAATAACCTATCTGCAAAAATTTCAAAATTAAGTTTTTTATGGATTTTTATTCGCTATATCATAACGCATATGTGTGCAAAATTTTGAACATGTAATATTACAAATGACAAAATTATTGTACCTAGGCGACCGTTACGCACAAAAAAAAGAGATAAATAAATCATCAAAAATCACGAGAAAAGTTTAATTTTGTTGCATAGTGTAATTTAAACAAACATTAAGTACTTGTTTTTGCTTAAACCAGTAAAAGAAACTACTACTGTAATTATTTAATGTATATATGTAATATTCATGTGTAAAGAAATTTTTATTTATTCATACTAATTAGTACTGCAGATAGGTTATTTGGTTTCAGATTTTTACAATTCGAAAAAACCTAAGTGTCATAACATAAGCTGTGATTAGAAAAACAAAATTTTCTCAACCGATATATATTACTGGTTTCATTTTAATCAAAATGTGTAATTTTCGTTAAAATATCGTTAATAGTTCCCATTTTATAACGTTTTTTCCCTCTCCTGTAAACTTTTGAAAACTGCAGATAGGTTATTTTGTCTATAGGTGACGATATATTAAGGTTTGAAAACCATTTGTGAGTGTAGTTTCAGAAAGAGAGCTGTTTGTTCTTCTTAAAATAAGGTTTTTTCAATACTAATGGCTAATAAATCACTGATGGTTAAACGCTGGTTTAGTTGAACTAAACTTGAACTTATATGTAGTTTAAACTCAACAACTATAAATCAGTGTCCCATGTATTATATGTTGTCAAAAAAATAACATGTGGCAACGATAAATCTTATCTAATTCATATGGTCTGTATTGGTAATTTAAACGCCCAACTTTATGCGTTTAAAGAGGGTTTATGTGTTTAGTGATTTATATATTTGTTGGTTTAAACACATTTTAAACCAAAAAGAGAGTTTAACTTGCTCTGATTTTTTAGCCCTTAGGAGTCATGTTATTGCGTATATTCTTTTAAAATAAATGCACAAAAATACACTCTCTAACAATAAATGCTTGCGGCAACATTAAACGTTAATGTATATTTAAGTTTAGGACTTACCTGACGGGTATGTGCATGCCAGAGAATAAAATAAAAAAATTATATTGTAAATAGAGGTCAAAATATAACTGAAATATTTAGTAAAAGTTATTTGTTTTAATGTTTCAGGCTGTAAAAGAAAACTATAAACATTTTATTTAATTTAAACAGATGTTGTTACATATTTACACAGTTTTACTATTAATGTTTTTGAATACATTAATTTGCTTGACTTAAACATTTTCTGTAATTTCAATTTGCATAAAAGACTTTTAATTTAATATACATAATTAAAATTAAACTCAAATTACAGAAGCTCGCCCATAAATTTTTAGAAATTTAAATTCACATACACACAGAAAAACAAAATTTTTTTCTTTTAAAATAACTATAATTCATGTTAATTTAACATTGCAGTAAAGTTAGAGCAAAATGTCATTGATATTGAAATAACAATCCGAATCACGTTGAATGAAAGTTATTTCAAGTTGAAACAACGTGAATTTCATGTAGAATCAAATTGGTTTGAGTGTGAAATAACAGTGTGAAGAAGCTTCAGAGACAACATAAATCATTTATTTAAGAATAATTCAAAACACGTACCCTCGTTACACATGTTTCACTTATTTTGTATTCCCCTTTGTTAACAGAAACATCAGCAGAATGGCCCGATATGGCATTCATCATCATTCAACTTTGAAAACTTGATGTACTATTGAACTAAATAAGTTTAGCAATATGCCAAAAAAATTAACTTTTTCGTTTTCAAGCTATGAATGCCGAATGATTTTTAATACTTCGGGGGTAGAGTCAAGTACCCTACTTGCTTATTAGAGTGCCCCTCACTTGTCCTAAAACGGATATTTAGGGTGGCCCTTAAAACTTGGATTTTTTGACTTTTAATGAATTTAACGCATTACTTATGTTGTTAGCTACAAAATCAATGTTTTTATGTATTGAATAGTTAGCTTGGGTAGCAATCTTTAATTTTTGGGTTTTGTTGGAATAATACACTGAAAAAAAAAACAAATTGGCAACAACAAAACTTGGAAGTAAGAAAATACGACTTCTAACATTTAGCACGGCACAAATTGGGCTGAATAGTATGGCTTGCCATGCAACACAGTTGTAAATGACATCAAAATCTAAAATTCTGCGGTGGTGCGTGGCAATCGCATTTTTCGTTTACAAGAAAATTAGGAAAATGTAAAAAAAATGGCGAAAAAAATGAAAAAATTGGGGTTTTTGACCTTCATTCACTTATAACTTTTGAAGTAGGAGTGTTATCTTTAAGCACCACCACAGAATTTTAGATATTTTAGTCATCAACAACTCTGTTGTCTCCCAAGGCATAATATTCAGCCAAATTTGTGCCGTAGTACAAGCAGTACAGTCTATTTTCGACAAATTTTATTAATTGATTAAAAAAACAGGGTGAATTTTTAAAAAAACGTAAATTTATGCTACTAAAATTAGTTTTACATTAGTTATTAAGAACATAGACACTGTTTTCACTTTGGGAAACAAAATTTCTTTCCATGTGATAAGTAAATATACTTATATTTCATTTACTATGTGATTAAGCGGCAGTAGATATATTAGCCGTCACCTTTGCGTGCTTATTAATTACACAGCCTCACAAAAATATAAAAAGGTTCTGACCCAGAAACCAGACCCACCAATCCTTATGTATTATTTACAAGGAAAGTCCGCAAAGTTACCTTACCTGATTTGTAAATTTGACCATGTTAAAAAGTGTTTGTTTAAATGCATGTAACTTTTAAAATTTTTGACAGATTTGATCTTACATAAAGAAATACAATTTTAAAAAATTTTATCTAACAATAAGTCAAATTTACAAAGAAACCGATTTGCTATTTCAGTTTGTGCAAAAATATCCTGAAGCGTACACGGATGCGAAAATGATTCATGATTATATTACAGACACAAATTTTCTGTATCAAATTTTCTGTAGCAGCTTGCATTGAACCACTACAACATATTAGCACTTGTAAATCAATTGTTGCTTGTGATCATCTTACTTTCAAGGACGTGCTGTATCAAATATTTGAATATTTAGACTTCGAAGAAATAAATAAAAGATCATTCTTGAATTCAATTCCCCACAAATTTCAATATGCTTTTAACACAGACAAGCTTAATTTGCATACTGCAAATTTGAAAAAGATGTTAACATTTTCCAAACGGAGTTAGCGTATGCGAAAGATTCAATGTTAAAAAGATATATCGATAGACATGTGGATGATGTATACTCATTCCACAGTAATATCAATGTGGAGAGAGTGTTTGTGAGGGCGAAGAGGAACGAGGATATGAAACCTCACAAAGAAATGCATTCTCTTCCTTTTCGATATTTTGCAGTTCTATCCAACGAAGCAAGATATGGAAAATGGTGTGAAAATAATGAAAAAGGATTTTCAGGAAAATAAAAAATGGAATGCTAAGGAACGAATAAAGAGATTGAAAGAGATGGAGGAAACAACAATTTCTAAATTTGCTTTATGTGAATGAGCCTATGGAATTATTTAATTTATGAAATGAACTATCTGATGTCGATGTACAGAGTAATCGGATAAAAATTCGTAAAAAGCAAATAAACATGTTGAGAGGTTTAAATTATAAATATCACGGAGAAAAAGTTTGGCAAACAACAAATTTGGATTTAGAGTCCCAACTCAAAGGAAAGCTTAAGAATTTGCACTCTTATGTAGATCTCTAAAACTTTAAAAAATAAAATAACTTGATGTTTTTAAAAGTATAAATAATAAAGATTTCTGTTAAATACATTTCTAGTAAAATAACTAAAATTTTTTCGCAAGACTAATGGCCATTTTCTCATAAGGCGATTATTTTTTTCCCAACGAAAAACTGAACATTATAGAAATTTGGTTTTCTCAATGTCTCATTTGCTTCGATTTTATCGCAAAGCTAACCGGCACTCATCTGCTAATTATTTATTTTCCTTTTATTTGCCGTACAGATAAATTCCATCAGCTGACTCCCAACTTTTACATGTTGTGCGTTGCCAGCTGAAAACAATGTTTTTTGTCGGTATATTGAGAAAACCAAAATCGTTAACGGACAGTTTATCGGTCCAATAAATTTATGTTGACATTAGGTAACAGATAGTTTGTCGATACATTGAGAAAATGGCCATAAAAATGTAAACTTTAATGATCGATTTAATAAAAGTGGCTTACATACATATTTTAATATAAATTTGATACTATTTCATTTTCTTATAGATCTTTTTTTTCTCATTCGGTTATTTTTCATCCGATTTTCAAGTTTTTTTTTTTGCTGGAAATTTAGAAATTACCTTTCTAAATGTAGAATATAGTTAGTAAAAATTATTGCCGCTAGATGGCGTAGAATTCATTTTTTTTTTTAAATGCATCAAAACACCCTGTATTTGCAAATATTTTGAAATTATATGTTCGACAAAACTACTCGCCATACGATTTTGTACAAAGTTGCCAAACAACATTTGGTCGAATTCTGGAAATTTTATGGTGAACATTTAGATTTTCTTCAAGCACCTAAAAATAACGGCAATTTTGTAAATAACGGAATTATATAAAAGTCGCGGAACAAAAGTCGCTTCTAATACCCTAAAGAACCATTTTCAACAATAAAAAAGTTATTTTTCGCAAAAAGACGATTTTGGCATATTGCTAAATAAGTTTAACTAAAAGAATACGGGAAATTGTTATAACATATTTAAAACATGAAAATAAAAAAAATGTATGTTGTTCTTTTTATCGTGTTGTTTTTTTTTTCTATACAAAACAAGTAAAACAAGTAAAACAGGTTTTTATGGTTTCAATATTGAACAATGTTATTTTAACATTTTTCATTTAAAATTATTTAAAAACAATGGTTATTTTTAAAAGAGTCCATACTTTAGCAGAAATTTACTATGATTTTTAATCAACATTGCACCATGTTAATTTAACATTGATATTTTTTCTGTGTGTAGATTCATGAACACAGACATAAATATGTACCTACTTAAGTATGTATGCATGTTAATTTAACCAGATACACTTTTGATTTTAATATAAAACAGGTTTTTATGGTTTCAATAATGAACAATGTTATTTTAACAGTGAATAATATTAAATAAACGTGATTTAAGGTAATTTTAACATTTTTCATTTAAAATTATTTTAAAACAATGGCAATTTTAAAAAGAGTCCATACTTTTGCAGAAATTTGCTATGATTTTTAATCAACATTCCACCATGTTAATTTAACATTGGTATTTTTTCTGTGTGTAACTAAAATAAAGTAAATTTAACATGTGTCTCGCACAAAGTTTCTTTCACTGGGCGCTTTTTAAATCATGAAAACAAAGCAAATTTGCTGAGCTTTGTTAAACTTCTAACAAGAAAAACTTTATTTTCAAACGGCATAAAAGAAAAGATCTTGATGTCAAATTGTTTCTGGATTGAAATCAAGTTTAAGTTATGTTATGGAGTTATGGGCCAAAATCTGGACCAACCTGCCTTAAAAAAAATGTATATTAATATTCTGTTCACACAGTACATATTTACAATTAGGGAGCAACATTTGTTTCTTGTTTAAATGTATTTTAACGATATATCAAGCCCTAACCTCGAAAATAACGTAAGCGGCATCATTTTCAATTTTTGGTCATCGCTCGTTTGCTGCAAGACCGGCATAACTCAAAAAATTAAATTTTGTAGTTAGAGATGCAAAATTTTTCGCTTTATTTTTTTTTATATTGTGAACTAAATTCATCTTCATATTTTTATACTTTTCCAGTTTAAAGAGAATGTGTCTTCTTTTTTTCTAAGTAGTTAGAGCAAATCAAAAACTTTAAATGCGTTTATCTCGAAATTGATTTTTTTGAGTTATGCCGGTCTTGCAGTAAATGAGCGAAATTCATTTATTGGCAGCACTTGCATCATCTCTTTTAAAGTCATCGTCACATAAGGAACTGCTTTGATTTTTTAGAAAAATCCATTTTATCGTAAGAAATAAAATAAAATTTAATTTATGGGGATTGTGTTATTTACGCGGTTAGGGCTCGATATGATGACCTGCCTAATTATATGGGCGATATCTTAGAAAAAACTTGATTTCGTTTATTCACGCGGCAATATACCAACAATTTCTATAAAATCAGAGTGTTAAAGCATCGATTGTCATGAAATTTGGCTCCGATTCGTTTTATTCAATTTTTTTTATAATCAGTATTGTAGTTAATTTGTTGAACTATTTATGGTTTTTAATCCAAATTTTTTTAATATTTTTAATTAGACTAAAGTTCATCAAATTTAATATTCATTAAATTATTTTTATGAAGAAAGGAATTTTATAATTTTTCATTCTTGACTGAAGCTCAGCTCGAACCCAGGTGTTTTTACGGACAGGTTACCCTTACATGTTTCGATTGCAACCACTCAATCTCTTCAGAGGGCTTGCCGTTTAACACTCGCAATTTTATTTATGCTACTTAATTTTTCACTTTTTGCAAGAAATCGATGCACAGTGTTCATATCTACGCATTGTAAATACCTTACATAAATTTCTCTATAAAAAGAAAACAGTTTTTGTCTATGCTGAAAATTTATATATTTTGAGTTAATCCCCTTTAGAGGAACTAGTGCGATATTAATAAAAACTTTGATATCAGATTTAACAAACAGTTATAATCCAAGTAAAAACTTCGCTTACTTTTTCAAACCGAATAGCTTCTTTAATTCATTATTTAGTAGCTTTCTTCTATAACTACATGTATAACAACTTCTATAACTACTTTTTTCTGGATGTATTTAAGTAAAAAATAATGGCTTACTTTTAAATGCGTTCATTTTGCGACATGCCTTGTAAAATTTGTTGGTTCTTTCAGTAGAATTGTAAGTAGTGCCTTCATATTTTTCTGATTACTCAACACATTATTTTGTAGTCGAAGTTTTTACTGGGATTCTCCGGGATAAGTTCTTAATAAGAAGTAAATAAAAGCTTTAAAAATATGATTTTAGCGAGTTGAATTAATTTGTAAAAGCGATTAATTGCACCACCTTTTGTGTTATCGGATTTATAGAGTTTTGTGCGATTAAAATAAAATAAGAAACTTGAAAAGGAAAAAAGTTTGTATGGGGTCAATGTGAAACTAAGTATCCATTCTTAACATTTTTTGTGCTTTGCGCACAAGGTTTGCATGTATAGACAACGGAAATCGTTAGATTGATTCAGAAAGTAATTATAAGTCCATCTGTTTACTCTTCACCTATGGAGAGGGTATTATCCACATTTGATACACATTTGCACTCAAGGAATAAATATTACTAAAACCACTGTAAAACACTGAAAATATATCTACAAATAGAGGGAACAAACAAATATTACTTAAAGGGTACTTTACTCTATCACACAAGTCTTACATATTTTAAGGAAAATACAACCCTGTCCTGATTAGTTATTATTGTTTTCTTAAAACTTTCCAAGCAATAACACTACGTGACAATTTTTTGACCAAATGAATTTGACACCTAGTCTTTGTGTACAACTTTCCGCTGAATCTGAATATGAAGTCAGAATTGTCAAAAGTAGAACAGTTTTTGAGATATTCCAAAATAACCGTTATTTGTGTTTTTAAAAAAGATGCTGTGACTGAAATGCAAATATCCAAAAAATAAAATTTTAGCCTATTTCAATACGAACATTTTGTGCCCAATAGGATCCAGATCGGTGCAAAAATGACAAAGTTACAGAAGAATAATTGAATTAACCCACAACAAATAAATATACAAGCTAAATTTTTATTAACAAAAATTGCTTGAAATGATTGAATTTCTATGTGTGTTAATTTACTAAATCTTCTGTAGCTTTGTCATTTTTGTACCAATCTATGTCTTGTTGGGCTCAAAATGTTCATATTAAAATAATCTAATGTCGCATGCAATAAAACATTAGGATTTTTAAATCTTTGGTTTAAAAAAAATAACTTGAAAAAAGCAAAATTGAACAAAATCATAAAATTTTCAATGAAGCTTGAACTTTTGTCCCCTGTAACTCTGTCATTTCTTGACCAATCTTCACAAGCAATCCATGGTTATTTTAGAAATTTATAATCCGTTTAAAATTTTTGAAAATATTTGCATTTCAGTCACATCATCTTTTTTAAAAACACAAATAACGGTTATTTTGGAAAAACTGTTCTACTTTTGACAATTCTGACTTCATATTCGGATTCAGCGGACAATTTTACATAAATATTAGCTGTCAGATTCATGGGCACGACTTTGTTGAAATTTTGTCACGTAGTGTAATTAAATCAGAGATGCATTTTCGTCAAAGTACGTCAGACTTGTTGAATAGTGTAAAGTTCCCTTTATAGGCATTTTAAAAGTTGACACCGGGAGGTCATACTACAACGTTCCACAAGTCTATTTGTCACTTAACTTTTTATTTGATACCATTTTTCATTTAAAATATCGCCATAACCATGGGCGTAGATAGACAATTTTATGTGGGGTTTCTACTTCATAAATGTTTGAGTTTTAGGAAACTCAACATTTAGGAACAACGTTAAATTTGGGAGTAGCATAGCCCCCAAATAGCGTAGCATCTCTTCGCCATTTAGATATTCGAAATGCTTGCTCTTAGAAGGACTGTGAAGTGTACTCCACAATCTACCCTAGAGGGCAGCGAACTGACAAAAAAGTAGTCCCGTGATAGGTCTTTGGTAGTAGAGACCGGTTCTAGTTCTAACACTTTATATGAATAAGGTTGACATTGGAGGGAGTCAATTGACACCATTTGACCATTCACACATCTATTCTTAATGAACGTATTAAGTGTCAGCTACTACAATGTAGTATTTTTTTAATACAATGTAGTATTTTTTCAATAAAGCATATCCTAGAATTAAATTCAAGAACCAAATTTAAGAAAGTTTCAAAAAAATGTCACACCACCTGTGAAGACTGAAGTATAACTCATTACTTTGTCTACCTTTTTGTTCTTCATAAAACAGTTAAATGATTGGTCCCCTTTTACTGGTCATGAGTTCTTTCTTTTTGTACTTGTTCTATTTTCTCAATTCCCAGCACCAGTCTTTTGGACCAATTGACACAATTTTCCCGCAGGGCAAGTTATCAAATTGAAAACACTTCTATGAGTTCAATTGAATATCGAACGTACAACGTGTCCGTCTTAAGGGATATCCGTTTAAGAAAGGTGTCTATTAAAAGAGATTACACTGTAGTTATTAAAATTTCTTAGGTTTTATTTTCAATTTAATTTCTAGACAACACTCTTGAACTGGGCTGTCGATGTTAGTTTCAACCTCAAGAGGAAATTGTACAAGAGAAAATTAAAAAAGTATTTGCAACAAATTTTTTTTAATAAAAATTTACAGCTTGTTTTTAGCACACGAGCAGAAAACCCGTACGATTTACTTATGTACATTTGAAACTAAAACAATTTACATAATTTAAAGAGTTTATTGTACATTGAACTCATAGGAGAAATTCAAAACTACACCGATTTTTTATTTTTTTTGGAAATAAAATTAAGTAATTTATTTTTGCTTTAAATTTTGTAGTGTAGGATTGTCGTAAAACTTCATTACAATTTTTTTTTTGTTACATTTGTAGGTTCTCTTAGTGCACGTTACTCAGCTTAAGGCTCTGTATCGTCTTTTCTTGTTAAGAGCAAAAAAGCAATAGAAAATTTTATTGCTGTCAGTAACCTGACGTTAGCTCTGTTTCCTTTTAATGAAATCATTCTGTAGCATCAAGTCTATTTAACGAAAGTTCTTTTCAAACATTAAATAAATAAAAAAACTTTTGTCATTATTTCGTTTATGTCTCTTTCTTGCTACTTTTTGCTCCTTGTATTTGTGTCAGTGACAAAGTTGCACCATGAATGATAAAAATGCCCATAATTTTAATAGTCAATTTTGCATAAATTGTATGTAGAATTTACTTTTTATATTTAAAGCCGAAAAGGGACTAAAGTTTTATTTGGTTTCGTTTATTTGCATTTTATGTTAAATAAAACATTTGAATTTTTTTCAAATTTTCAGAAATATATGACGATTTGTTTGCGTCATAATCACAACTCTCCTCGATGGCATTTTATCTTCAAGCGTAAATAAAATGTACATGCAAAACGTTTAAACTTTTTACGGGTCTATTTGTTGTTAAGTAAACTTTTTGAATTTTTTTCTTCTTTTTTTTTTGCACAATCGGTGTTAGAATCTGGGCGTAATTTCAAAAAAGAATTATTGTTTGCAAATCAATGACTTGCTTCTTTTCTCTTCTCTTATTGCGATTAGGCTTGGATTTATTTGAAATTATTTTAAAATAGCAATTATAAAGTCACACTCATTCACAATGAAAGCAACAGTTATATTTTTCTTCTTCTTAGTTTCTTTCAAAGTATTTCATACTGTATGATTTTTTAAGAGCTATAGGAAAGTTTTTGAAAAAAAAACACATAAAATTCAGAAAAATGTTTGAAATCTTTATTTGAATTGATAGTACGGTCTATATTATTTAAAGTTTGAAGATTATTTCATGCTAATGTTGACCGTGACTGCGCCTCAAATGGTCCATCCGCTTAGTCCAACTTTGGCATACTCTTTCCAACATTTCGGCCGGTATCTCATGAATAAATGCTTCAATGTTGTCTTCCAATGCGTCAATTGAAGCGGGCATGTGTGTATAGACATGAGCTTTGACATAGCCCCACAAAAAATAGTCTAAAGGCGTTAAATCGCACGATCTAGGCGGCCAATTGACCGGTGACGTGAAATAAAATGTTCACCGAACTCGCCTCTCAATAAGTCTATTGTGAAGCGTGCTGTGTGGCATGTGGCACCGTCTTGTTGAAACCACATGCCATGCAAGTCAAGCTCTTGCATTTTGGGCAAAAAAGTTGGATATCATCTCACGTTGTTGAGTAACAGAGGCCCAATTGTTGCGGCCGGCGACGAATCGATAATTGATGGTCATCATTAACACTGGCCGATAAAGCTGCGATATTTTCTTCACTGCGTCTTGGTGGTTTAATGTCCAACAATGTAAATTTGGTGCGAAATTTAGTCACAATAGCCCGAATATCCGCTTCAGTGGGTCGATTAAACTGACCATAAAATGGAAGAAGCGCGCGATGAACTTTCTTAACAGAGCACACATTTTGATAATAAAATTCAATAATTTCCAAGCGTTGTTCGTTTGTAAGACGATTCATGGTTAAATTATAGACCAAACTGAAGATGTTTGACAGTGAAACAAAACACGAAACGTGCATCAGCTGTTTAAACCAGTGTTGCCAAAAAGATAATAGCTAAAAAATCACCCGTTATAAGTATTCATCGCAATCCCAAATATGCTTAAGGAATTTTTTTACGGAAAATACTTTAAAAAAATAGTCAAAAAGCTTAGGGATAGCGCTTAGTTCAGCTAAAGCCAGTTGTTGTCGTCAGCTAAAGCCAATGGTTGTCGTCAATGTTAAACAAATATCTACGCTAAATTTCTGTCATCCAATCCATTTTGGATTTTTTTTTTTAAAAATTGAGCAAGCGCTCAATGCAAATGTTGCGCCAAAAAATGTCAATGGGGAGTTCATTGCCAAGCAAACAAACTACCTCCAATATTAAAAGCCACTTAGAGAAAATACAACCCAACGAATTCAAAAAATACATTGTAGAGGTTTGAGTACTAATATGTTTACTAGGGCTATAACCAAATTATTGGCATAGTACGACGGAGTGGCCAAGAATGTTTTAGTAATGAAAACACCTGTCTCCCGTCATTTTGTGAAAAATCCTCACGCAGGGAAGTAAATGGCTAAAACTGTCTAAGAAATTTTCAACCGTGATGAATTGTAACCGTAGGAAATTCCAAAATAGCATTTAAGTGATACGTATAGGAATATATACAAATATCAGTTGTATATTTTTTAAAATTTCCATGATATTAAATGGTTGTTTTCAAACTTCAATCCGATCCCTGCGTGAACTTTCTTAACAATCCGAAATAATTATTATATTATCAATTTATCTTTTCATGTTGCATCCTTCCAAAAGTGTAAATGTAATAATTTCCCCAAATTTTATTTTGTTTTAAATAAATACATTAAAAAAGTACAATTGTTTAGATTTATTAACAAAAAGTTCGGGTTCGAGTTCGGCCGAACTTGTCAAAATTTACCGCAGTTCGGGTTCGGGTTTGGGTTCGGTCTCAAAAAGTGCGTTCGGTCGGACACTACAAACAAGCATAACAAGAAAAGAGTACTAAAACGGACGTGGGAGTACCGTGGTATTATTGAAAGAAATAAGCACTAAAAATAGTACTGAATTTTCCATTACTGGCTAAAGCTCTATAGTTGGTGCCATTTCGTCCACTGCCATATTATCTTTCATCTTTATTTTTGGATTTGTGCTTTTTGGTGACTACATGTAGATAAGCTTATTTTCAGCATCTCTCCAAAAATTTTACTGACAGTTTTTTATAAACTCCTTCTGTTTTGCAAACGATTTTCTCCGGGGAAAAGTCAGAAATACCATGCGGTATTTTTATGGTAAAAGTAGGAATAGAAATAGAGATAAATTTGCTGAGAAAGTTTGATTCTTTTTTGGGCACACAATAGAGTTTGAGTACAAACATTTTATTTATTTTTAGAAAATTTAAAATTCTACTACAACAACAATTTGTATAAAATTGGTAAGGACGTTTTTTTTTAAATTTTATTAAATCTGCAGTAAGCCTGCGATCAAGTCTCCACATTTTCGATTATTTTAATGACTACATGGTAACACTGTCAACAAAGCGTCCGAATTTTTGCCTGGCTTTATTAAAAAAGAGAAATTTTTGACAGCTGTTAAGCACATACTTCAAATTTTAAAAATTTTTCATTGTTTATTTTATTAATATTTTTTATTATCAAATAAAAAATTTTTTATTAACAAGATTTTATTTGTCGTTCTTAATTCCCAATTTTTATTCTTGATAAAAACAATGAAATTCATTGTTGATGGGATAAGCTATTCCTATGCGCATTTCACTGGTTGCTAAGGCCAGATCGTCAGGAAACGTCATCCAAAGATTTTAGAAAAACTAAAGATATTATACAAATAAAACTGTTAAGCGAATAAGAATTATAAACAACAGTTTTACTTGTAACAATATCAAAGCTTAAACAAAAACTACAACAATAAACAGCGACTATATGCATTTCCCACTACAATTGGTTGGAATTCTTCCAACATTAATTGTAGTTGTAAGTAGGTTAAGAAAAATCAAAATAAAAACAAAAACAACTTGCTTTATTGTTTTCGCAAAAAGCAAAGCATGTTGACAGTTTAGTTTTTTTAACCCGTGCACTTGCAAGTTTATTTTCATTTTTTTATTTTAATACTTTTGGTAATACATACTTGTTTGTAGTTTTTATTGTTTATGTTTTGAAAAAGCTTATTGTTAAACAATTTTCTCAAACTGCGCAAAGAAAAAGTAAGGGCTACTTCGTGCAAGAAGAAGAATAATATATTTCCCTTCAAAGCTCTCTCGCTTCACCAAACTTTGAGTACGGGAACTGTTTTCGGTAAGATTAGGTCCCACAGGCTCCCAACGTTAAGCACGGGATCACACCTAATATTAAAAATGCAAAAATCTAGTAAAAAAAAAATATTCGAAAATGAAGACTAGAACTATTAAAATGCGAGTACTGGTGAATCCTTGGCCCCAATGTACCACATTGTCCTACAATAACTACCTAGTCATAGCTGTAAGGTCAATAGTGGATTTTTAATGACAAGTACCTTCTAAATTTCTATAGCACAAGGCATCTTCTGGTCTACAAGTGGTCAGTAAAAAGTCAACAGTGAATCAATACAGTTTCACTTTTAAAATATTCTGCGAGGAAGTTTTGAATGAAAAGTTGTAAAATTAAAACAATTGACGAATAGATTATAGGTAAGTAAGTTATATTATTCCTAAATTACTAGCTTAACCCGGTGCGCTTCGCTACACTGCTTTAACCACTTCTTCAGCTGTGAGATATTTAATATATGAATCCTATGGGAGGTATTTCCCCCCTGCGCCTACCAGCTTTATTTAAATTTTCAAAAGTGAAGTATACCATAAGAGTGACTTGTACAAAGTTTGAAAATTCTTACTATAACAGTTCTTAAGATATGCGATATTAAACATTGGCGTCCTATGGTGGGAACCACTTTCCCCGCTGCTATTTTATTTAAATTTTGGGGCTCTGAAGATCCTACTACCAAAAGTTCAACAAAATGCTTGCAGCGGCTCTTAATTATATTTCTATGAGAAGTACTGCTCCTCCTCTGTCAACCCCGCCCGTTTTTATATGGAAATGCATAGTTTACCATAATAGTAGCTTTAGCCACGTTTGAAGATTCTCCCTTTAATAGTTCATCAGTTGAGCGATATTAAATATATGCATCCTATGAGGTATTTCCCCCCCCTGCGCCTACCCGCTTTATTTTTAGTTTTTAGCGGTAGTTTTAGAGGTATTTCCCCCCCTGCGCCTACCCGCTTTATTTTTAGTTTTTAGCGGTGTAGTATACCATAAGAGTGACTTCTGCAAAGTTTGAACATTCTCACTATAAAAGTTTTTAAGATATGCGATATTAAACATTGGCGTCCTATGGTTAGTACCACTTCCCCCGCTGCTATTTTATTTAAATTTTAGGGCTCAGAAGATTCTACTACGAAAAGTTCAATAAACTGCATGCAGCGGCTCTTATTAATATTTCTATCTATGAGGGGTACTGCTCCTCCTTTGTCTACCCCGCCCATTTCTATTGAAATTAACAGTTTGCCATAATAGTAGCTTTAACCACGTTTGAAGACTCTACCTTTAATAGTTCTTCATTTGAGCTATATTTAATATATGCATCCTATGGGAGGTATTCCCCCCCTGCGCCTACTCGCTTTGTTTTTATTTTCAAAAGTGTAGTATACCATAAGAGTGACTTCTGCAAAGTTTGAACATTCTCACTATAACAGTTCCTAAGATATGCGATATTAAACATTGGCGTACTATGGGGGTACCACTTCCCCCGCTGCTATTGTATTTAAAATTTGGGGCTCAGAAGATCCTATTACCAAAAGTTCAACAAAATGCGTGCAGCGGCTCTTAATTATATTTATATCTATGAGGGATACTGCTCCTCCTCTGTCAACCCCGCCCATTTTTATATTGAAATTTTTAGTTTACCATAATAGTAGCTTTAACCACGTTTGAAGACTCTCCCTTTAATAGTTCTTCAGTTGAGCGATATTTAATATATGCATCCTATGAGAGGCATTCCCCCCATCCCCCCTGCGCCTACACACTTTATTTTTATTTTCAAAAGTGTAGAAATGATAAGAGTGACTTCTACAAAGTTTTAACATTCTTACTATAACAGTTCTTAAGATAAGCGATATTAAACATTGGCGTCCTATTGGGGCAACCACTTCCGCCGCTGCTATTTTATTTAAATTTTGGGGCTTAGAAGATCCTACTACCAAAAGTTCTACAAAATGCGTGCAGCCGCTCTTAAGATACGCTATATTTTATATTGGCATCCAATGGGGGGTACCAATTCCCCTGCCCCTATCGAAAATAAGTAGCCAATTTTGTTTTTAGCCCTCACGTGATGTTACGGTAAAAATTTCAGGAAAATCGGTTCAGTAGTTTAGGAGTCTATAAGCCAACATACAAACAAACACGCAAACATTTTTCATTTTTATATATGTATATACATAGATTGTTTTTCTATTATTTGTGGTTACCAGTAGCTCGTTTCTGTATTTCTCGCATCGTAAAATCTCTCATGAAGTGTGAAACAAAAAATTCCATCGTTTCTCGATTTATGAGATAAAAGTGTTTCTGTATTTGAATGCGAAAACAGACACAACAAATTCTGCTTATACTGGAATATTTCCAGTAATTAAGTGTCAAATAAAAGCGAAACGTCAACAAAAGAAATAAATATAATAAAAACAGGGCTGCCAGATTTGACAAGTTATCGTCATCTTGACCATTTTTTGTTCCGATATAACAAAGTGACGTTTTGATGATTTTTTCTAAAAAAGTGACGAAAGCAAAAACAAAATCAAAAATATTTTATAATTTTGTTGTTACCAAGGCCCATTGAAAAGGTCTGCGCAAGAAGCCTGATGATCATTGTTTATGTTCTTTTTAGTTGTCAAAAGTTGTTTACATTTTGCTTACATGTGAATGTATACGTTTGTTTACTTTTATGGTTTGCCACATATACACGGTTTTTCTTTTTGCTTTTTATATGTGGTAGTAAATTTTTGACAACTAAAAAGAATCGTTTTTTGTTTTTGTACAAGTAAGCAGACCTGATAGATGGGCCTTGGTTGTTACTTTCTATAGAAATCCATATTGAGTTTTTAAATTTCAAACACTTCTATTTTGTGGCGTTGAAAATTGAAAAAAAAAATAATATGACTGTCTGTAGAAAGCAACAACAAATTTGTAAAATATTTTTGATTTTGTTTTTGCTTTTAATGAAATTGTTGGCGTTGCGTTTTACACTATAAAGGCCGCTTTAGCCGACCGTAAATGTAATTAAATGCAATGTAAAGTACCGTAACGTACTGTAAGCTCGTTTGTGCACTTATAGAACATGTAAGAACGTGTCAGCTGTTTTTCACAACCAAAAACAAAAAAGCATTAGTATACATAAAACAACACACACAGTGATGAGAATTAAAAATGTTGAAATAGTGACCGCTTTGCAGAAAAAGTACCAAGTGATTTAAATAGTATTAAAACTGTATGTCTTGCATGTATAAATACATAAATAATTTAATATTTGATATTATTATTACAGATTTACAAAAAACAAATATGTATTATATCATATTCGTACACATGTTCTTACATTAATTTCAAAATGTGCATACACCTAAACAAGGTTTTGATACCATTAAAAACCAGACTTTGTTTGTTTGCGGATATGTATACATTTGTTAATTTTATACATCTAAGCATATATTTGTATAAATGAAAATATGTATGGATTGTTACTTATTTTGTCAAAAGTCCACAGATATTGTAACTGAAAAAGTACCAAACAAAAAGAGTGATTTTACCCGCATTGCATTTAAAATATAAGCAGCCCATCACTATCTACAACTGTCACGTAACCTCGTAATGAAATTCTATTTTCTACAGGTTGGCACGTTACGGTTAAGTGACATTACAGTCAGTTAAGCATTTGCATTGCTTTCCATATAACAGAAACGATCAGCTGTTTACATTACATTTACTTTTCTAAATTTACGGTCGGCTAATGGGACCTTAAGCCCCTTAGTCTTCGAAATAAGATAATTGTAAATATTTTTGTATGTTTGTTTATTAGAAAAAAGATATCTTTAGAAACAAGGGTTAAATTTTTATATTTATCCCTATTGTGAAAATTGTCCTCGAAATTGTTTGTCTCTTCCCTAAAAAATGTATCGGCAAAAGCAAAATTTCGAGGGAAAGTAATGGACCGACTTGGCTTATTTTGAACATTTAATACTTCTTATATACATAAGCAAAATATGATTGATATTTGATATTCTTATCTTATATGCACACTTTTGTGCCAATACCATTATTCCGGCAAGAAAGAAATTTGTTTGTCTCCCAGTAAAAACTTTTTCAAAATGGATTGCTTCTTTCACTCGTTATTTACTAGCTTTCTTCCATAAGAACTTCGATAACAACTTTTTTCTGGATGTATTTAGATAAAAAAAATGACTTACTTTTGAATTTGTTCATTTTGGCACAACCCTTGTAAAATTCATTAGTTTTTCAGTAGAATTGTATGTAGTGCTTTTATGTGTTTCTGATTACTTAACATATTATTTTGTAGGCGAAGATTTTACTGGGTCTTTAACCCGTTTATTTATGAACCGATTTTTTAAATTTTAACTAACAGGTATTCTACTAAGTCTTTCTCAGGTAAAAAAGAAAAAGATTATAGGAATAGGTAAATTAAAGATTTATATCTCAGCCACTTGTAACCGATATAGTTAAATTTCAATAATATACTATTTCGGACTACATACGATATAAATATAAAACAACGTTATCACTATCAATTCCATAAAAACCCAGAATATTTATAATACTGTTATCAAAGCTGATTTTTAAATTTTAAATTGTTATCGGATTAAAGAAAATAAATAATTTTGTAAAAAATTTTCCTCCAGCTTAACAAAATAAACATATAAATTTAATGAAATAATTAAATACCCATGAACTTTAATGTTTTTGTTTGTAATGTTTTTGTTTGATTATTTTTTAATAAAAGTCGAAACAAATTTGTTTAAAATTGATTTTAAATTGCACGATTTTTAAAACAAAAAAGACGATCTTTTTTATTTTTTTCCCAGGAAATTGACGATTATGACACAAATTTATCTGGCAGCACTGATTAAAACCAAAACAAGAAAAGGCTAAAAAAAATTTAAAATAACAAAATATAACAATTGTTTTTTGTTTATTTTCATCATATAAATTATGCATTCATCATTTATATTCCTTCTATTTTTTTATTTATTTAAAAAAAAATAGTATATAAACATATTTTAAATTCAAAATATCTACATTTTGTTTTTCTCGCTACCAATTTCAAATGTGAATTATTTTGACAGTTCTTGAAAGAAACTTTTCGCAAAATATTGTTATAGAAACACTTTTTCTCGCATCCTTCCAATAATTGCTGGAAAATTATTTAAATGACAGATAATTCTCGCAAAAAATGATACAGAAACACTTGTGTGAGAAAAACCATTTTTTGTTTCATTTCACACTATTTTTGTTGCAATTCACACGTTTCATGCGAAAAGTTTTACGATGTGAGAAATACAGAAACGGGCTACAGATCAATAAAAATATCTTCCTGAAGATGTTGGGAATCTCCAACGAAACGTCGGAAGAAAAACTTATGTTATAATTTTTTTATTTTCATAAAACACAATACCTTAATAAGCCGGTTTAGAGTTTTCTAAAAAACATAACAACGAAAATTTTTACAATAAGTTTTTTAAAAAAAAGTTTACACTATAGTTTACATATATGTGCCAAAATCAAAAAAGTTGAATATTCTTTTGGAAAAACCTAGTGTAGGTTGTGGGCAGACTTCAGTATTGAAGAACATGACATTCCAGAAAAAAGTACGGATTTTTTATAGCCTTCACTACAGGTGGAAAGGTTATAAAGGGTGATTTTTTAAGAGCTATAGGAAAGTTTTATTAAAAAAAACACATAAAATTCAGAAAAATGCATGAAATCTTTTCTTTATTTGAATCGATAGTACGGTCCATATAATTTAATGTTTGAAGATTATTTCATGCAAATGTTGACCGTGACTTCGCCTCAAATGGTCCATCCGCTTAGTCCAATTTTGGCATACTCTTTCCAACATTTCGGCCGGTATCTCATGAAAAAATGCTTCAATGTTGTCTTCCAATGCGCCAATTGAAGCGGGCATGTGTGTATAGACATGAGCTTTAACATAGCCCCACAAAAAATAGTCTAAAGGCGATAAATAGCACGATCTAGGCGGCCAATTGACCGGTCCCGAACGTGAAATAAAATGTTCACCGAACTCGCCTCTCAATTAGTCCATTGTTAAGCGTGCTGTGTGGCATGTGGCACCGTCTTGTTGAAACATGTCATGCAAGTCAAGCTCTTGCATTTTGGGCAAAAAAAAGTTGGATATCATCTCGCGGTAGCGCTCACCATTCACAGTTACGTTACGATTCTCATCACCTTTGAAGAAATACGGTCAAATGATGCCACCAGCCCATAAACCGCACCAAACTGTGACTTTTTCTGGATGCATTGGTAGCTCTTGCAGTGCTTCAGCTAGATCTTCACTCGAAAATCGACAATTCTGCTTATTAACGTACCCATTGAGCCAAAAATGAGCTGACCATAAAATGGAAGAAGCGCGAGATGGACTTTCTTAACAGAGCACGCATTTTGATAATAAAATTCAATAATTTGCAAGCTTTGTTCGTTTGTAAGACGATTCATGGTTAAATTATAGACCAAACTGAAGATGTTTGACATTGAAACAAAACACGAAACATGCGTCAGCTGTTTAAACCAGTGTTGCCAAAAAGATAATAGCTAAAAAATCAACCATTATATACGCTTGTTATTCCGTTTGTAATTTCTATAATATAGACCATAGACTCTATTAAGTATATATCGAGCCCTAATAGCAAAATGTATGTAACCAACAACATTTTAAATTTTTGTTTTTTGATAAAAATCGATCATTTTTGATCATTTGCATCATCTCTAAAAATCTCATATCTCTAGGAAGTACCGTTACGAAATATGAGCAAAAGCAATTTCAAACGAAACCCTAGACTTGAAGCAAAAATATTTAAAAAAAACCTTCTCCTTTAAAATTTTATTTTTGTTGGTTACATCATTTTTGCTATAAGGGCTCGATATATTCTTGGTCCCTATAAGTAACAAAGTAGTTTTAACGATGTCCGTGTGTCTGCTGAAATTGGCTTTCGAAAGACTCCAGATATGATGGGGATACTAGATTGTTATATATTTTTATCACAAGTAGTCTGAAACTGTTTGCTCTGTTTACAAATGACTGAGATATGAGCAAAAAACCGCGACTGCCTTTAATTTTTATTCATAAAATCCCTTGTTATAGTTTTATTTATTTTTTATGTGTTGAATTTTGTTGTTGTTTTTTTACACTTAACAAATTTATACATGATTTGCCGCTTAAACAACGAAATATTTATTGAACTAACTTCATAATGCTTCATTTGCAAAGTGCATTAGTGGCGGTGTGGCCTAAGGTGCTGCATTACTACTGGTTCTTAGCTCAAATATACATCTAACTTTTAGTTGTTATTGCACCATTGTGTAGGGAATATAAGATTCGACATAGCCGAATATAGCACTCTTACTTGTTAACTATTTGGCATAATTTTTGATTCGATTTTAAAAAAATTTTAAAATCATATTCAAAATAACAAACTTAAAATTAATAAAAAAAGGACCAGGACTCATCAAAGTGCTTTATGGGAACCCTTGCATATTTCTTGTGCTACTAAGTGTTATTTCTATTTCCTAAGAACAATTTTAAATGACAACAATTTCAACATAATTGATTCAAGATTTAACGCTTCATGTACGATAAAAGTCCTTTCTTTTCTAAATGTCGACATATTCATACTTGATTTGCTTCATTGCTGCTGATGTTAAGAGAATTTTCTTGTTACTTAATAAAGCCTTATTGAGCTGAAAATATTGTATCCTTTTATAGCAATAAAATAATCCCTTTTCAGTAGCAATGAAACAAAATCAGATTATAAATGAAATAATATAAATACGGCGGCACTCTTTATAAATTATCAAAATTTCTGGTATTTCTTGTTTAGATTGTTAGCATTAATCATCCTTAAAGTTTGAATTCCTTTATGCGCCACAGAAATGTTTTTAATTTGAATATTTCATTAAGCTCGATAAGAACAAATTTATTTTTGCGAGTGTAATCAAAATAAATCTAATTAGGGATATTATTTCTGTTTATTTGTTGATTTGAACAAAAGAGCTAAGAGTGTTTGTTTGTTTGTTTGTGCCAAGTCTTTTGTCCCAAAATCATAAAAACTTGACGAAACATATTTATTTATTTCTTTTGTTAAGCCGAAAAGTTAATTTTGTGTAATTAAAACATATCTTTGTTTTATTTTGTGTATGTGTGTGTACAAAACAGTTTTTGTGTGGGTGTGTATGAAATCAATTACATACTAACACAGCTACTTTTTGTTTTATTATTGTTGGTCTCTGTTATTACGGTTAAGTCACTGTTGCCAGATTTAACTATTTTTTGTAATTTTGGCTTCTTTTGTATTTGATAAAAAATTCTTTTAAAGATTTAAACCATTTTTAGACTTAAACATCACGATTTGACGAGGTTTATAACAAATTTCATTAGTTGATAAAATTTCACGATTTTGTAAGGAATATTTTGCTGTTGCCAGATTTTATGTTTTTGTCTTTGATTATTGTCAAAATCAATTCGAAATTAGTAATCGAAATGTTGATCCTACCCCCTTAGAGTATATACACTCAAAATATTATGTAGTTAAATTCAAACGAAAATTCATTTTGAACAAATTAAAATTCATTTAAAAAACGGATCATTTACATTTCATTTAAAACAAATGATTTTTTCATTAATTTCAAAATGTTTTATTTATTGAACTTCATATTCCTTAAAATTAAATAGTTTTTACTTTTAAAAAATATATTTTAACCGACAAAAATTAAACTACATAGCAAAATAAATACGGAAAAACATTATTTTTTGGTAGTTTGTTTTTTGAATAACAAACATAAATGTTAAAAAATAAAATTATTCGTAAAATAACTATATTTTTATTCAATTTTAACACTACGGAAAACGAATTTAATAACCCACAATCAGTAACTGTAATAATTTTATGAGTGTTTATATTTTTGATTCTTTTCAAAAAAGTAGTCCAAATTCCGATGTCCGTCTGTCCTTCCGTCTACCCGTCTGACTCTGTGTCCGTTGAAATGGGTTTTCCAAAGACCCTAGATATGATAGGGACTAGCCAGCTATACATTTATATCGCATATAGTCCGAAATCGTTTGCTATTGAAATTCAGCCTGATCGGTCTACAAAGGCTGCGATATTAGCAAAAAACTACGAGTGTTTCTATTTTACCTATAAATCGCTTGTTGTTGTTCGTTTTTTATTTTTTTTTATGTTTATCTGGAAAACGGCAGGAGCCAAGTTTCCATATTTGGTACAAGCGTCTTTATAATCAAAACACAACATGGAGATGAGGGCGTGCACTTTCCATTAAAAAGAAATTTTAACTTTATGTTTATCTGGAGAACGGCAGGATCCAAAGTTTGTAAATCCTGCAACATCCGACAAAATGAAAGCGGAATCCGGAGAGATGGGCGTGGCATAAAATAGATACATATATATATATCCAAAGAACGGGTTTTATATAACTTTATGTTCTTAAAGTACCATGGGAAAGGGTATATAAGATTCGGTATAGCCGAATAAAGCACTTTTACTTGCTTTTAATTATTTTCTGAAGACTCAATATTATTTAACTTTATTATCAAATCATGTTTTAAGCTTCGGCGTAAACAAAACTGGCCGGAAAAAAGGTTGTGTCCAAGAACTTTGTTATATGACTTTAATTGACTCTAGCGTGCGGAATCGAAATCGGTTTACTGATACTGATATGAGGTATTAAATACGTATTTATTATTATGAAAAAATTAAAAAAATCTAACACATAAGTGTCTTAATAATTTATTTCTTAAATAAATTTAAATTCTTGTGTTACATAAAAATGTTATCTGCTTTTTCAAAATTGATTTCCCAGTAAAAATCATCAAACGTCTCTGGGAACCACTTGCCGTTTGATCTTTTTTCCATGTAAGCAATGTGCAAAGGTTTTCTTGAAAAAAAAGTCTAAATGTGAGTGCAAGAAGTGTATTTTTTTAATGGGATGTTACCTCCGAGTTGTTGTTATGAAAAAAGAAGTTCTTGTACTATTTCTATGTAATTTAAATCCCTTGTAGTTCCAAGAAAATTGTGGCGTACATTTTCAAAAGCTACTTCTCTTTTAATAAAAAAAAGAAAAACGAAAATACTAGCATACATTTCTATAAAAGGGCGAAAATAGGACGGCCGTACTTAAATTTAGCTTATTTACATATTTTTTGGGCCATGTGACAAAGTTCAATTCCGTTCGGAATGATTCCGTTCGGAATTGAAGAAAACATATTTGTTTGTTGATGGAAAGTGTATTTTGATAGTTTTATGGCCTTTCAGATACAGACAACTCCCATACAGTTCATGAAAACAAAAATGGTTTCATTCCGAAACATTTTTTCGTCATTTTCTGAAGCACCAAAATACGGAATGAATTCCGTTTCCGAACGGAATTGTACTCTGTGACATGGCTGTTTATTGTAGAATTTTTTTTTTATTCGATTTCAGTCCATTATGGCCTTACATTTTTCTAATCAAAGGGACTCTTTAATTGAAATTGAAAACCTAGAGATTTGGTTATTCATTAAGGTAAAAAACATCTTCCGGAATAACAAAACTGGTTAAAAACGTTAAAATTTTCCGAGAATCTTAGATTTGATTAACAATACCTGAGGCATTTTTATCCGATTATAGTTAATCACCGACTAATCGACGCGCAATTCTGCAGCCTTACAGTTATCTCGCAATTTGGTCTTTGAAGACCCCTAGTGAAATTTGATGCAGAAAATATTCGTAGAACGTTTTAGTGAAGAAGTTAAAAAAGGACAAAAATGAACCCTTAAAATGAGTGTTAGAGGGTTAATATATTACATGAAAAGAATCGCCATACAAATCTACTGAAGACATCTTAAATAGTCTTTTAGGTCAGAAACCAAATGCCTTTTCATAAATTCAAAAATGTCAATGCCCGAAATTTCGAGAATTCGTTTTACATACATTGCACGAACTTTTGGTCTTTGAAGACCGCTAGTGAAATTTGATGCCAAAAATATTCGTAGCACATTTTAACCCTTAAAAGCGCCGTTTTAGTATACTTTTGTGTAAGAGTTGGGAAAAAGGACAAAAATTACCCCTTAAAATGAGATAAAAGAATCGCTGTACGATTCTACCGAAGACATCTGAAATTATTTTTTAGCTTAGAAGTATATTTAGTATATTCTTTTTGACTTATACCAAGTGCCTTTTCAAAAAATTCAAAAACTTTGGGGGCCCATATTTCGGGAGCCCGAGCTAACTTGTCAAAACCCTTTGGCAGGTTTGCTCTACTAGTAGTCTACTTTCATTTCGCGTTGCAAGTGTTGAGGCTGGCGGCGATGACCCGAATTTTGTTGCACAGTGTAATTAATTAATGCTATAAATGGTGAACAATTTTGGAGAATTTTTTTCTATGTGGTCTGCGGCAGAAATGGGCTGTACTTATATTTCGCCCGAAATAAGGTGGTTATGAGAATGATATCGCACCCTAAATACTAAAGGGTCACTACACAAAATTTTTAAATTTTCAGGAGAGCCAAACAACTGTTTATGTAAAAATGGTGCTAATATTTAAAAAAAAAATTTGTTCCCTTATGAAAAAAGTCCAATTTGGAGAAAGGTTTGCTATGTATTTTTCAATTTTATATTGCATATGTGGAAATAAAATATATTTTTGAGTTATGACCTGTTAACTGAAATTTTTTCGTTTGACTAGTAGTACTATCTCAAGTTGTGTCTCTTTAACTGATAAAATGCTTTCATTTTTTAAATTTTCTATTCTCCAACTGAATAGTAACAGAAAAATAAGAAACTTCACAGAAATAATATTAATGCATGTTTTTATTGAAACATCAGTATTTTAAATTAAAGCTTTGTTCATGTAATTACAAATTAAACAGCCATGTCACAGAGTACAATTCCGTTCGGAAACGGAATTCATTCCTTATTTTGGTGCTTCAGAAAATGACGAAAAAATGTTTCGGAATGAAACCATTTTTGTTTTCATGAACTGTATTGGAGTTGTCTGTATCTGAAAGGCCATAAAACTATCAAAATACACTTTCCATCAACAAACAAATATGTTTTCTTCAATTCCGAACGGAATCATTCCGAACGGAATTGTACTCTGTGACATGGCCCAAAGAATCACAAAGTACATTTCCAAATAGCTAATTATAATATTTTAAAAAATATACTTTTCAAAATTTTTAGCTTTTAAATGTTACTGAAACTAAGTAATTAATAAGTATTTGTAATATGACTCGTAGAAGTTTTTTTATGTCTCTTTGTTTGACTTGTGGAAGTAATAGCCTTTCAGAATAAATCGCGCATAAGCTGAAATTGATAATGGTAAAAAAGGAGTTAATATAAGTAAGTACAAAATATTTATCAATACTTACTTGATGCAACTCCAAGGCTTAAAAGGCTTCAATTTGTTCCTAACACACACTTCTTGAAAGTTGGTTTCTTTGTAAGATGTTTTATAAAAAATGAATTGGAATTTTCTTTGTTAATGTGGAGGACTTTAATATCATTCCATATAACTTTCTGATTGCCTTCATTTGTGGAAAAATTTTGACCCCACTCTTCTTGTAGAGACTTTACGTCATAAAACATTTCATGTGATAATTCCTGAACTTTGTATGGTGGGCCAGTCTTTTTAGCAGTTGCTATGAGACTTGTGTGTTGGTCTGGCGTATACAAGGGGCTACTATTTAAATGGCTTTTTACTTGTTTTTCAATAACGCTGTGCACATTGTCTCCTTCGTTTTGGGAGTGACTTTTAATAAGATACTTATGCGTAATACTTCGCAGATTATACTTAAGTATGTACTGCATATGCATACATTGAAAGCATGTACTTATTTTTTTTTTGTCTACAGCTGTTGTCAGAATAGAAAATTAAATCTAAATCTTGAGCTTTTTTTTGCCTTTTGAACAAGATTCTGAATATTTAAAAGCACACAGGTTCCGATCTCATTACTCCTGCGTTTTCCTTCTACTTCAGTCCAAAAAAAGCATTCTACGTACTTGGCGCTGAGATCACTAACTGTAAAATTGTAACAGTTAATTTAACTTTTGTAGTAAAACAAGAAATAAAGCCTTTTGGCAATGGTAAAACAGCCTACAAGTCATACACAGCTAAATTGCTTTTTTTCTTAACATCTTTTTCTCTTCTGCATAGCACCTTTTCTTCTTGAGGTGTAGTGTAATTTTCCATCAAATTTTGTTTTTCATTTTCATTTGCATTTAGGAAAGATTCGCAGAGATCACACTGATCTTTTTTTGGTTTGAAAAAGCCAATGTTAAATTCTGTGCCAAATATTCTATAAAACATAATTTTACTCCCAAACTGTAAATTTTCAGCTTTTCGAGATTCTTTATAGTCTTGGTATAAATCTGCAATACTTTTACTGTTTTCAATGAATTCTCGTGAAGTTTTAGCACGTAAGAAATGAGACTCGATTCTTGGAATATTTTTAATAAATTATCTCTTACTGTAGGATGATTGTCATGTTTTCCACGAAAGTCAAGCTCAACTAAACCTTCTTTGTTCTTTTTTTTTAATTACTGTTCCTATTACTTTGTCATTTATATCAAGAGTTGCTTTAAAAAAAGTCTGACACACTCTAATAAGCTCTGATTGATTAAGATTGCGAAGCCCACCTGTGCAGGAGTATCTGTATTTTGGTTTAATTGCATTCATATGGCTAACTATAAACTCTCGCTGTCTTTGCAAGTCACTGTAATCCCAATATTCTTTAAAAATTCTATGACGCGATGATTCAGAAATAAGTTCAGTGCATCGAAACCGATACTTTGCTCCGCAAGGTGGCCGTATACACCCAGCCCTTATTTTTTTTTTTGACTTTGAAAGCGATGTATAAGAGAGTCCGGCGTTTCTTAAAGGTTTTTGTTTCTGTTGTTTCTTGTTTTGAAATGTGTATTTACAACGTGTTCTCTGCCTATTTAATCTTTGTTCGTCTTCTTTTTGTGAGCATTCTTCCGAGGTGCTACTTTCAGTTGTTTCGGTCACACAAAATTCACTCCGAGAGGTACTAAATGCATCTGTTCTACTATCGCCCATCTCTCTAAGCATATTGAAATCAGTTTCCATTGCAACTGAAAAATTTTCATGGTTTGGGCACGACATGCTAGAATCAGTCTCCATTGCAGTTGAATAATGTTCAAGGTTTGGGCACGTCATTTTCATCTAAAAGGTCGCAACTGGAAAATTAAATTTTGCATGCAAGTTTTTACAAAAGGAATTCGCAATAGGCAAACAAACAAATGGCTAATCCCAATATAATTAACATTTCATTTGTTTTCTAATTTAATATATGACAATTTTTGATAAATTTTCGATAATCGCGATTATTTCATCAAAAAAGACGCATAAAAAATACTACATTCAACTGAACTCACCTTTTTCAATTAAAGAAGCGCAATGCAAAATAATGCACCACAAAATTTATCACTTTTTACAACAATAGGGGCGAAACTCAAAATAACTCCCTGTATGCGTAACAAAAGTAATCAGTTGTGCTTAAGCAGATTCACTCAACTAAAAATAATTCTCTTTAGTTAATCGTGCAAAAGCAATGCAATTAACATAAAAACAGACATAACGGGATTTTTCCAATTAAAAAAGATAGTGATGAGAATGAAATTTTGTAAGTAGCTAGAGATGTGAAATGAGAATTAATTTATGAAAAAAGTCATTTTTGAAAGATTTTGAGTTGTGACCCTTTAGTATTTAGGGTGCGATATGTCCGATTTTGACCAAAACACCAACTAATGATTAGTTAAAATTTATTTTCTGTCAGCTAAATAAGTTATTCAGTCAAAAATAAAAATAATCAAAAAATGTTAATTCATTTCAAAATAATTGAATGAAAATAAAGTTTGATAAACTTGAGCCAGTTTTAAAATTAAATCAAATTTGGATTAAGAATAATAAAAATTATGTTGGTTCCTCCTCAAGATTAACCGAATTTCTATTAAATTTATCTGGCAACACTTATTTAATTATAAAATATGTACGTGAGGAGAAAGAGATTTACTATTTTTAGTCACGCGTTGGAATAAGTGTCTACTTGGAAATTATTGCTATTTCCACATTATTTATTTAATTTATGATTTTAACTCAAGAAGTTTTATTATTATTTTTGTTCAACAAAGAGTTTTAGTCAGGGGTTGATTTTAACCCTTTAGTTCTTCCTTTCTTCAGTTAGGCAGTTAGTCAGTCAGCCAGTCCCTTAGCCGTTCGTTTTAATAGTTAAATATCAATAAAGCAAAACTGTCGTGTTCATAAAAAATAATTTAGATTTCAAATGTATTTCATAACTACAATACAAACTGTTGCTAAAAATAGATTTTCAAAACCAATTTAGTTTTTTATGAATACGGCAGTTAAAGTTTAATTTTATAATTAACATTTTTCGGCATTCATGTACGTGTGTTGATGTGTGAGTGTAACTGTAATTGCTTAAAGCAGGTATTCATGTTAATTTTTTCCACAGCTGTAACTTCAATTGCAAGTCACTGCTACATTTACTATTAGAGTATACATTTTTTTAAGCTTAATTTTACTTAAAACATCGATATAAGAACGTTTTCTAAATATCTCACAGGGGTTTTATTTAAGGATCAAACAAAGAGTGTCACAATCTTGTTATTGTTGTTGGCCAGTTATTGGTTTAAGGAATTGTTTTTTTTTATATTTTATTTTTTTTTTTAATTTTTCTGGCTTTATTTTGCTTGTATGTTGTGTGCTGGCCATAAAAACTGGGACTGTTAAATTATTTATTGTTGAAAGTGTAATAAAACCCAAATAACAAATTTTGGCGGAAACGGAAAGCAAGTTGATTTCGTTTGTTTGGCAGCAGGCCAATTTTCGTCCACACAAATGTGAAATGAGATGTTTAATAATATACTAAAATAAATTTTAAATAATATTTATAAAAAAAAATACAAATTGTGGCATAGTGATAAATGTAAATAGGATTTTGTGTTTAATCTCGTGGCTTTTGAAATTTTAAATACTTGACTGTGGAATTTTGTTTTATTTAAGTTTTGTTTTTAACAGTCCTTTTTCTAAATTTACACGAATTTTCTCCAAGTTTTTTAAACTACTAGTTGGTTTTTAACCCATTAAAGACTGGCCCCCATTTCGTGGTTCGAATTTGATGAAATTTCACACATTTGATATTATGGGTATTTATATTGACATTGCGTTTTTTTTATTTTTACCTGGCATACCTTGGCCCCTAGACCATGGGTATTTTTCTACCCACTTCGCTATTAAAGAGTTCTAATTCATTTATTGTATGCATTAATGTGAATGTTGTGTGCTTATTTCACCATGTACGTAGAAAGGAAGGAAAAGGAAGAAGCACGGATGCCTTCAAGAGGGCCTTTGTATTCTTTGTAAAGGGTGGTTAAGGGCCGATGTTGATTTTGAAAAAACACATATTATTAGGGAAATTATTGTCATTTATTTTTATTATGATAATATTGGTATGGTTCAATTATGTATTGAAGAAAATATCGGCCAATTGGCCGCCGCGACCTCGGCGGCACACCTCTATCCGATGGTCCAAATTTTAGATGACGCTGAGGCATAATTGTTGTTCTTTGCCGTAAATGTGCCGAATTATCTCATCCTTTAGCTCTTGAATTGTTGATGGCTTATCAACGTACACCTTTTCTTTCAAATAACCCCAAAGAAGTCCAACGGTGTCAAATCACATGATCGCCACCACCGTCCTGTTGAAACCACATATCGTCCACATCCATTTCTTCCAATTTGGGCCATAAAAAGTACGTTATCATCTCACGATAGCGAACACCATTCACAGTAACTGCTTGATACGGACCGATGATGCCAACAGCCCAAACAGTCACTCTTTGTTGGTGACAATCACTCTTGGATTATCATTCGCCCAAATGCGGCAATTCTGCTTATTGACGTATCCACTGAGGTGAAAATGTGCCTAAACACTGAAGCTGATATCATTTTGATTTGAACGCCCATTTTCATAATAAGCCTGAATAACTTTAACGCGTTGCTCGATTGTGTATGTTTCCATGGTTCCAATCGAGTTAGTCTGAAACTGAGAAATGTCAAAAGAAAAAAACTTGACGTTTAGGTGTTGTTCACATTCAACATCGGCCCTTTACAAGTCCTGCTCGCTCCATTCCATACTTATATCTTTTTACACACGTTGTCATTGCTCTCGCTTCTTTCACAGTTACATAAAATGGTAACGGGATAAAAAAAAAAAATTATTATTTTGCTTTTGCTTGTGCGAAAAAACAAAACAACAAATTTTACTCCTTCTCTTCTCTGTTGTCATAGAAGGGAATGTTAAATGTGTATCTTATCTTTTATACGAAAGACCCGAGGCCTTCTAACTAATGTTTTGGATGCTTGTATGGTGTATGCCTAGAAATTACACTGCATGCTAAGAAAAGCTGAAGGAACTCCAATCATGAATCAATTTTATTTCGTGTGATCGTTGGTGAAGCATTGGTAACAATTCCTAAAAACAAAAGAGAAAAAGTTGTCACAAATGCACAAGAAATGGCACAACGCATGGATAGCTTTGACCGTATGATAAGCCAAATTATTAAGCGTGGCTGTTGTGGACAGTGTGAAGCGAAAGTTTCACACATTGTACAAAATGCAAATTTAAGTTACACCCAAAGGCTTGTTTTGCACAGTTTCATGCTGGTGTACCAAAAAACATTAAAAAGATACAATTATCTCAATAATCGACCACAGTTGTGATTTTTATTTCTTTATTTTTTACTAATAAATAGTTCATTTTACATAAAACAACGCATTTTTACTTGGCAAAAATTAAAAAAAAATATGTATGTGTTTTTAACTCACTGACAAAGAAGTGGGTATTTAAATACCCATGTCATTGAATTAATTTGTAGTAAACGTTATTGGCCCAATTAAGCTAATATTTTTTTATAAAGCAGAGCACGCACAAGGTTATAAGTCACCAAGAGGGTTTTCCGATTTTCTACTCTCCCAATTTTCCAGAGCCGTTGTCGTTCACTTTTTCCAAATATTAAAAACTGCTAACTTTTAAGCCGCTAATATCATCTCCTTTTGTTTATCTTTCTGTAAAAACCAATTTTCGATACCTCTTACCTGAAGTTAGCCAGAATTTTTCTACGAAGGCTCTGTTTTTGGGTATTTAAATACCCATCAGTCGTTAATGGGTTAATAAATTTTGTTCTTTAATTTGTTTAGAGAGTTTGTAATTTAAGTGAAATTTCCATATTAATTTGCGTTTTTTTTTTTGGATTTTGAATAATATATTCTATATTTAAAACGAAATATTCATGGCTTTTCTATAAATTCTAGTCAGTTATATCAAGATATTATTGATTTAAAAAAGGATGATGCACAAAACTCATAGATTAAAATTTCCAACCAAATTTCAAACTAAAGCTTAAAGAAAAATATAGGATAAATTATAATAGCGAAGGTTTACAATTCGTCATCTCAGAATTGGTTTGACCTACCGACCATTTTTTAAAAAATTGAGTTAGGTATGGGGTATACATATTTTGAATAGCCCCTTTTTGAATCCAAAATCTGTTTCGCGAAATTTTTTGTGGTTTCTGAGATATAGAGCATTCATTCAGGAGATTGCATGTTGAATTTTATGTTTTGAGGACAATTATTAACGATGATTAAAAAATACCAGTTGTAAAACCAAAAAGCCGAAGAAAGATATTAAGGGTATTCACGTCACAAGTTGCACCCTTGCAAAAAAGAAAAAGTGCAAAAATATAACAACAACCACACAGACAATTAGTTGTTCGTAAATAATTGTCTTTGTGATTGTTGTTATGTTTTTGCACTTTTGCTTTTTTGCAAGGGTGCAACTTGTAACGTGAATACCCTTATTAAATTTCCCGTTTTTCCCAGTTTGGTACTATTTTTTCCCCCATTATAGTATCAAAAGTTGCAAAATGCAAAAAGTTTTGTAAAAAAGTACCAAAAATAGTTACGATTTTCACCCCTTAAACGTTCGAATTTCGAAAAAGTACCAAACGCGTATTCGATAAGTTTCGAATGTGGTATAAACATTATTTCTAGGTTTATTGGACCAAAAGATAGATGGGCTGACAAAAACGTACCAAAATTCAGGTTTTACCCGTTTTCGCCCTAAAAGAGCCAACTTTCAAAAAAGTACCACACACTTGTCTACTTATTTTTCAAAAGAACAACGATAAGCATTACAGTTTTTTTGTATCTCTTTTAGTTTTGGAGATAAAAGGTTTCCGAATTTATCCTTTTTTATCCCCTTAACATTCGAAAAAATTTACATTTTTCTTCAAAACATATGTATATCGGAAGCAGTGATAAAAATATAAAAAAATTCTATCGGGTACATTTTGAGAAATCTTCATGTAAATCTTTTTTTCGTTTTTCTCCACTCTGACTTTTTGGCATATGTGCCAAACCAAATCCGAGCTGACGAATTGTGTAGTAGATTACAAGTTGGCCCAACAAAGTAAAAATAAGGGACAATAATCTTATATCACATTTCATATCTCTGGTGCAAAATCTTCGCATTTGTGATCGAATGACTTTGATCAAAATCGTGCTCTTTTAGAATGCCGTACTCGATATCGAATACCTTGTATCGAAATTTGAAATCATAGCATTCGATAAGTAGTCCTTAGGATACCTTCTCTCAAAATGTCATTCAATAGGCTAAGAACTTCGGTGAACAAAGTGACATGTTTTTTATAAAAAAAACAAAAAAATGTTGCATTATTGGATGACTAATAAGAATTCCATATTTATTTCCAACTTTATGAATGCGGGCGCAGTATTTTATTTTATTTTAGTCAGGTAACATACACAGGATGAGCCAAAAGTCATTATGCGGTTTAAAAATGTATTATCTTTTGCGTTTATATATTTGTTCGTTTTTTTTTTATCAGATTACAAAATATACAAATGGAAAATTTTTTTTACATAAGTTAATCTGAATACAGATTTGTGCCGCCATTACCAAGTTTGTCTACAAAATTTTCCCGGAACAGCTTTGTTTTGCTTCAAATGTTGTTCTTTAATGAAATACTTAAAAAAGAAGAAATTACAATTTTTTGATAGCTTCTATTTTATGTAGTTATAAATTCGTGCGGAAAATGAAACCTTAAAAATATTTAACATTTTTTTTTTAATATAATATTCAATTAATATGCTTTGATTGTTGTAAAATTATAGGAAATCCATTGTTTTTAGATTAAATGGTTAAAGAAGTTCATTAAAATACCGGAGATAGCAAGTTTTTAAATGCTGTTTTACTTTTATTTTATAAAAATAAAAATTAATTCACATAAAAGCAAAGGTGTTCAAGCGAAGAACACCCTATACAATATAAAAATATTAATATATATTGTATATTGCAGGCGGTTGCATAATATTTTTAACATAAAAATCTTTGCACAAAACTAGTTCAATATATCTGACAAAACATGTTAAGTCAAATTTAAAAAGTTGAAAAAAATGCTGTTAATTATACGAATTTTCCTTCAAAATTTTTCTTTAATTTCGGTTAATATAATTTTTTTTTTTTAACTCTTTTTGCTATCTTATCTCGACTTAAGATGTTTTGTCAAAATGCCACAGATATGTATGCACTTTGTTGTAGTTTAACAATATATCCACTTAATAATAATCAAAATAGGAAATCCTTTTTATCATAAGAACTCTTAAAGTCATTTAATTACTTCGAATCAAATTGTCCAGCTTATTTGCTTTTCTTTATTTCATCCTTTTTAAGAAAATTTCTATAAAATATGCAAACGATATACATTTTCAAATAAATAAATAAATCTCAATAAGTCGAATTTATAATAACCAGCGTAACCGTTGTGATACTAAAGTATCAATTTGACCCTTTTTCGACGGTGTTGATACTTTTTATGACCCTTCTTTTAAATTATACTTTTGTATCATTATCACCCATTTTGTGACACTTTTTCACCCTTTTTTGGAAATATCTCTCACATTTTGTTTTTTGTCAACACTGCGGAACAGAAGTGCTAAGCAAATGTTTTCGAAATAAGCATTGCTTGATATGGAACAGACTCAAAGTATAAACTAACAATTCCATGCTTTCTTCTCCTTGATTTTCGATAGTAAAGTACAATTTCCCTTAAAGCAAACATAACTTCTATTCATATTTGTTATTTTTTACGATGGTTTCTTTTCAAAACAAAAATTTGACATTTTATTAAAAAATGCAATTTGGTGTTTTGCTCTCTTAAAGAGTAGCATGTTTTATTCAAAAAAAATTCGCCCTTAATAATGGCAAAAGGTATTGAACTTTTCGCCCCCTTTTGAATCGACAGTGTTGAGAGTGCCCTAACAGGAATGAAAACAAGAGGTAAAAATTGCTAAATTAGCGGAAATTCCCAAATATTTGGTAACAGCGGTATGATAGCAAAGTCTAATATTATTTAAATAAATTTATAAAAAATCGTAAAAGCTTAAAAAAAATCTGACACTTACAGGAAAAAATCGCTTTAATCGAGAAAATGGTTACAATTCACGAACGATTGCAAAATTTAAAACAAACACTAAAATTTATTTGACATCGCTAAATCGGAAAATTACATAAAAAGTGTTAAAAAATTAGCTATAATGATAAAGAATAAACTTTTTGTCAGGTGTTAAAAACATTCCATAAACAAATTAAGTTTTTTGAGCTCTTCCTACCTGAAATATTATATTTTCGTTTGCTTATAAAAAAACTTGGTCTTATTATGTTCATTTAAATGGGAAATACTGCTTATAAAAAACTTGACCCTTTTTTTATTGAAATACCCTTTTTTTGACACCTTTTCCTGGAAAATCCCCTTTTTGTGACCCTCTTCGAAAATTTCCAACGGTAACCCTGATAATAACCACTTTTTATCTTTAGTATTTATGCGGTGGTATGAGTAACAAACAATGAATTCATTGTTATTCATACGAACCGATGTCCGCCATTACGGAATAATCAACGTACTGTGAAAGGTATCATGTCATCTTTTATTTCCATTTTTTAAAGCATACGTTAGGGGATTTACAAATTGAACAATGAAAAACAAATGTAAATAAATATTAATGTTTGGAGGAGAAATTATTAAAATTATTTTCGTTTAATGAAAGCAAAACTCACTGAATGTAATCGAAAAATTGTTGCCCAATAAAAAAATATTTTTTAATATTTGATTATTAATATTCGTATTTTGTCAAAAATATCTTGCGGCATATCTCTTAGCAATTGTCTGCACGTGCTGTTGTCATTCTAGTATCAATGTCTGTTGATTTTATTTGCAATTTTTGCTACTTTTTCTTTAAATACAATAAATTTCCTTCGAAATTGAAATTAAAACCAGCAATATTTAAGCACATGTATTTTTTTCTAGAATGAAATTAAATATTTTATTTAAGTATTGAAGTTTAAAAATAATTGGAATGTTAAATAAACGATTAAATTTTCTGTTAAGTTAATCTGCTGCACATACAAATGAAGTTAATTTGATTTAAAAATTTTTTATGTGCTAAAAGAAAGTTCAGTGTATAAACGAACATCAGCTCAGGGCTATTATACCCTTTAATACCGTATCTTGCACCAGTGTTGTAAACTCTTGATGATCAAAATTGGCTAAATTTTAAGCAAATAATTTCTAACAAATGGCTTAGCTTAGCGAGTTTTTTTCTATTGCACATAAAATGACATAAGTACGAAAAATTTTAAAATGTTTATACAGAAGCATAAATGAATTAAGTAAAATTTTACTTTAAGTTAAAATCAATGTGTCTAATGGCTTTAGTCATATTTATACCCACACCACAATAGTGGAGAGGATAGTATGCATTTGATCGTCTCAGAATCACTTTTTGAGTCGAATTAACGATGTCCATCCGTCCGGCTGGCTGGCTGGATGTTTGTGCGCAAAGTACAGGTCGCAATTTTGAAGATAATTTGATGATGCTTTGTTTATAGGTTCTAATTGGCACAAGGCCCAAAATGGGGCGAATAGGACCATTATTTCGCACAGCCCCTATACAAGCTTCTCTCCGGAATAGGGCCTTTGTGTCCATAAACCATCTTATTAGTTGGTATTTAGATTAAATGTGGTACATTTTTTTTTAATTGCACTAAATTTCACTGGAATCGGTCCATATTTGACCGTAGCTGCCATACAAATATTATAAATATTATTATTTTAAATGTTGTTATTAACATACAAATTGGCGATAATAGCTTTTATGATAGCTACTAGGTTATTTAAACGATTAACCGTTGTTCGATTAATCGAATAATTTTGGGCAATTAACTGTTCGAATAATTTAAAATTGCTTTTTTTTTTCTTTCTTTTTTTAAATTTCCTAAGCTAAACCCGCGAAGCCCTACGCTTGTCTGCAGGAAAGTACCAGTGTCTCTGGCGGGAATCGAACCCAAATCCGGCGCTGATATACTAGTTCATTACCAACTAGCCTACCGGGGCACTCATTTACGTTTAACGAATAATTCGTATAATTTATGTCGATTAATCGAATACAAATGTGTTTTTTCACAGTATTAGTTTTTTCTTTTATGTAAAAAAACAAGTCGGTACGCTTAAAATGCCCTTTTGTTGTTTTTTTAACTCAGGATCATTTCGATTAAAATTTCTTTTCTAATATAGTACAAAGACTGAAACTAAAGAGTTAGGAAATAATTTATTTTTAAGAATGTTTAGGACAGACTTTTACCACAATGATTCAGATGATGAAGATAATTTTTTGAGAAAAATCAAAACAACCTAAAACTAAAAGCTCCTCATTGTTGTAGTTGTTTCTTTGGCCAGAGTGATGAATTTATGAATATTATTTTTGTCAAGCTAATAGGGCCTAAATTTCTTCAATGTAAATAAAATTCAATTTTTAATTACAATATTTTGTTCCCGACGTTTCGTCGATTGTTTGTCGACTTTTTCAAGGGATTGTCTATTTAAAAATTATAAAAACAATAAAATAAATACAATAATGTACCACATAAACATTAAAGACTTACAATATGAAAATTTAATCACATTAAAAAGTTTTAGACGTACTCAGGATCATACAAATATAAAAATTTTTAGAAAAGACGAGAAAAAGAACAAAGAAATTGGATCGCCAATAAGTGAAAGAATCGTTTCTAAATCAAGTTACATCAAAACAAAAGAAAGAAATTGTTTGAAACATGTAAATTTAAACTCATTTTGAAAGGTTATTTTAGAAGATTAGCTTAAATTTTTTTTTTTTTTAAGTATTCCTCTTTTATAACATAAAGTACCTTTTGTTAAATTGATGTTACTTTTGCAATAAAATTTTCATTTTAAAAAATATCTGTGGCATTTTGAGAAAATATCTTAAGTCGAGATAGGATAAGATAAGTTTAAAAAAAAAGTGAAAAAATAATTTTTATTAAAAAATAAAATTAACCAAAATTAAATAAAAATTTCGTTAATAATACAAAATTTTAAAAATGTTAACAAGAATGTTTTTTGAATGAAAATTCGTATGATAAATAACTATTTTTTTTTAACTTTTTAAATTTGACTTAAAACGTTTTGTCAAAATGCCTCAGATATGATTTTTCTTCTTATTTTACAACTTCTTCATCTAGACAAAATTAAAATTATGGGATTAATCGAATAATATAAAATCGTTCGATTATTATTCGATTAAATTTTTACCTCGCATAATTATTCGCGCGATTAATCGATTGATACAAAACATCAATTAACTGAATATCCTAATAGCTACTATGTCAAGACAAAATATTGTCTTGCTAGGTCCAAAATTAGCTACGGGTCTCCTATAAACCCCCATCCAAAATCTCATATAGATGAAGACATTTAAAAACTATTCGGCACAAAGAACTTTTACATAAATCCTAATCTTATAACACAATTTTGTTCAGGCAGGTCGGGTCCATGATTGCCAATGGATTCCAAATGAGGTACTCTAGAAAAAATTCTTTGTTTATACTGTGATGTAGGGTATCACATGGTCCGGCTTGACCGCCTATACTTTCTCACTTGTTATAAGATAAAAAAATGCCTTCATTTAGCTACTAAGAGCCACTTTTTGGGTTTAAGATTAAAGTTAATTTTATTTTGTAATAAGCTAATCTGAGAATCAAGTTAATCTAGTACCATGTAGCGCTACCATACTGACCACAAATAAATGGCAAAATTTTTTTGCAAATGTCAACTTTTTATCAAGCAATATGGATGTTTTCAAAGAAGAAGAAGAAAATGCGCGAATTTTATATTGTTTACAAGGTAGACATTTTTTGTGTTTAAAGAAAAATTATATTAAAGAAAAAATATAGAATGGACAAATTATATAAAAGTGCTAAGCAATGTTTTAAAATGTATTTTTTGATTATATTTTTGTAAAAATTCTTTATGTTAAGCATGTGTATGTTGACAGTTTAAGTTTAGGTTTAAACCGCCATCGTTGGCCGCTTAAACTAGCAAAAAAGTTAAAAAAAAAATACAACTCAAAAAGTAAATACGGAGATTAAAGTTAATTTAATCGCTAATCTTAATTAACAACACGGATTAGCACAAAAACCAAAAAATATGAAGTCTCATTGAGTCATTCGCAGGGCGTAAATGCGATAGAAAGAACCAAAATAATCACTTCAATGACCGTTACTTATGCTGTGTTAGTTAGCGTAACGTTAACCTTAAAATATAATTTATCCAGACCTAGAAGCGCCTAGAAGACCCTTTCCTAATTATAATAATTATAATTATTCAATACGTGAACGTGAACGTGTTCCAACATTTTATTCAATACGTGAGCCATCATTTAAGGACATTTTTAATGGAGTGAGTAGAGATTTTAAAGGAATGCCGTTGACAGAGCCAAAACTTTTTACCCAAGAAAAATTAAATGACTTGATAAGAGATTCTTAATTACCTAAAGAATCTGCAGAATCTTTACTAGCTTCGTTTTTATGGCGTCAGGCAGGAAAGTGACGTTCTGTCGTTATAATATATTGTTTCTTTGTTCGCATGTGCATGGCCTTATTATCGAAATGGTTATTTTGTAATACGAGCCAAATGAATGGCTCTTAATAAAGTCTGTCCTCTTACACAATGCCAACAAATATAGTTTAGTTCCTGTTGTTCATTCAACAAAATTAAAAAAAAAGATATCAACATATTTCCATCGAAGTGCAGTACCTCATTTTCACCATTTTGTATTTTATACCGAAAGCAAGGCGATGAATCAAAATTTTTGCTATTAATGTAAAACGAAAGGCGAATTAATTCTTCAGGTGGTGTTGAAGCTCAGCTCAGCTACTTTATTTTTCTTACTCAGAGTGACAGGAATGTCAAAAGTTGCTTTTGTTTTTGACACATCGACCTACGAAAGCGACAAATAAAATATAATGTTGTATGTTTGGTGTTGTATTTGCTGTAGTATCGCCACCGCCACCGCAGTTTAAATCAATTCGCCTTGGTAAACGTATAAAGTCGAAAGTGAAAAAAAAACTTAAGCTTTTTCAATCCAAAACGTGTTTTTTAACCAGAGTTATTATTAGTTTATGTTATTTTTTTTTTTTTGTATTTGTATTTTGTACTCAAATATAAATCTGGTTCAAAAAATAAATTTTATGTCCAAATTTATAAAAAAAAACTAAATAATAAAACCCAAACGGATTTTTTAAGTTGACAATTCTTCTATTTTTTTTTTTTTTACAAAAGGGGTCTTGCTAAATACAAGCGTCTACAAGAAACGGTGAAATAAATTTCCAAAAAAGTAACAATACAATTGCACAGGACTATAAATCCTTTCAATCCAAACAAGCAAATGTTCTTTTATTTTTAAGAAACCGTTTTTAATAAATCTCTATAAAGTTTATTTAACCTTTAACTGAAATCCTTAACATTTGACCTGTTTGAACTTGTATGCATGTAAACAATCGCACTTACACAGAAACAAATGCATACACACGCTTAAACACGAGTGACACTTAAGTCCCAGCAATGAAAGTGAGGAGACATACTTGTGTCGTCTTTCTACGTTATTTGAAGATAAACTTGATTTCAACGTATCTTCTGCATTTATTGTATAAAGTTCATTTTTGTCCCGGCTCAAGAGTGTTTTTCCAATGAAAAAGTAAGTTGATTTGCATTTTTCAAGTTCATTGCTTTACCTGATTTAATTGGCAGAAATAAAAAAAATAGCAAAAAAAAAAAAGGATTCAATTCAAGGAGTCAGAAGAAATGTCTTAAAAGATCTTTAACATGTATTTAAAAAGTTCTTTTACGAATTTCACAGGAATCAATAAAAAAGAAAAAAAAGCGATTGGTAAAATGCCTTAAATTTCACAGGAATCAAAAGGAAAATAAAAAAATGCAAACAATTTCATTTTGTCAAATAATCGATACCCCTTAAAGGAAAATATTTTAATTTACTACGATTACCTTTCAAATGCCCAGAAAAGGGTAAGTGAAAAATTTGTTTTCTTATTTTACAAAAAAACTTTTGAGTTAAAGGTAGACATTTTATATACAAAACAAATTTTTAACTTTTGGTTGTTGTATAATAAAAAAAAAAAAGAAATAAGAAATAGTCTTTAACCGCACCTAATATTTTTGGTTTATTTCAGTACTCTTCAATAAAGTTAACAGTTTGAGTTTTAATCAAATGTCTCTGTTGTACAAAGTTAATTGTGTCTAGAAACTTTTTACTTTTTCAGTTTCACTCATTATAGACAAATATAAAGGTGTGTCTGTGTCTGATAGAGATCTTTAGCATCGATAGTTCAAACAATTTTTCTAAGTAAGTTCTACATCAAAGGTAATACAAATAATAAATATTGATTAGTTTCAATTAAGTTAAATTAGAAAATATATCACAAATCTAAATGTGAAAGGTGTATCTTATAGTCTTATAATATTGAAACTTAAAAGCTCTAATGTGAGAGTAAACATCACGAATTAATTAAAGGAAAAAGCTCAACTACCGTAAAAACTAATGGCCAATTTTCAGGATTGTTAATAAAAGACATTTATGTTTAAAATCGTTTTAAATATAAAATTCTCCTTTTCACTGGAATTCCATTGGAATAACTAAGCAAGGTGGCCTCAATATGACAACAATACAACAACAATAGCCAAAGGAAGAACATTCAGCTGTTTTTTGAAACTACCTTGCGAATAACAAAATTTGTTTATAATATTTTTTTGTATTTAGTAGTGCTACCATACCTTTATCTTAATAATACTTTTGAAATAAAACTCAAAAATCAATCTGTATTTAAATACGATTTAAGTTTTTTTGAAAAGTTGCTTAATACACATAGATTTAAATAATTTCCTGAAAATTGAGCATAATCACTTAAATGTAACTTAATTCACCAAGCTGGAACATTTAAATTCAACTTAAGTTTCCATTGTAATAACTTAGCAATGTGGCCTCAATTTCGCAAGAATACAACAGCAACCCTACAGATAATATTGGACTACGTGGTCCATTGTGGCTTGAATGGACTACTTACAACATGGTCCAATGTACTGTAGTATGGACCATGTTATAAGAAATTAACATGCAGTGCTGCCAACAACTGCATGATGTATACTTTTCTATAGTTTACAGTATTACACATTGGTAGCCCTGATGGTGTCCATTATTAATTGTTTATTTAAAAGTGAAAGTTTGTGAAATTTGTGGAAAAAAGGTAAAAAAATTAAAAATACCAAGTAAATATATTCAATAATAGCAATAATACACTACAGTACACACCATAGAAGGCGATTAGTAAAAAATGAAAAAGAAAAATGCTTAAACTACCCCTTAAGTGTCCTCCATATCGTAGTAACATGGAGTTCTTTTAAAACTAACCCACTTTATTACTCCATGGAGTAGTTTAGGGACTACTTCGGTGGGTTATATGGTCCCCTCCTAGGACATCGTAATGTTAAATGGACCACCTTTTACCCATATATTTGGAGTAGTTTTAGAGTACTCCTACTCCTTTATGGACTACTCTTTACATGCATGTATGGCCTAGTCTCGTCATCTGCAGGGAACAACCAAAGCAATAACAGACAGCTGTTTTTTTATACAACCTTGTAAATAAATACTCCTTTTTTATGATATTTTTTTTTTATTATTCAGTAGTGCTATCATACTTTTATCTTAATTAAATAGGACTTTTCAAATAAAACACGAAAAATTAATCTGTATTTAAATACGATTTAAGTTTATATGAGAATTAACTAAATATAGATTTAAATACTATCCTGAAAATTGGGCATAAAAGTTCTCGCTTAAACTGCACAAAATTCTTCATCATAAGGCAAAAAATAAAGGTCAAATATGTAACGGTGTTTTCTTTATGCTGACGCGTAGAAGTTAAACATTGTGAGAGAAAAGTGATAAAAGTAGGCAAAAAAGCTAAAAACTTTGCGTAATTAAATTAAATTAATTTTATAAAAAGTAATAAACCTTAGCATGCGACCATCAAGTTCAGGCATTTATTCAAATGTTATGCTTAAATTTGTAAACAAATAATTTGTGGAAATGCTTTTGATTTTTAAGTTTATATGGGATAATAAAAAAGAAGTAAGAGTGCTTTATTCGTCTGTGTCGAATCTTTGATACCCTCCCCCGACAGTTAAAATATTTCAGGCGACTTATAAAAAAAACACTTTTAAAAATGTTTTTTTCTTCTTTATTTTAAGTTTCCGCTCTTAAGAGTGACAACTCCACAAACAGAATCTTAAGACTAAACATTTAAATATTTTTATGTTTAAGTTAAACTTGGAAAAATACGAATTAACAATATCAAATTAAGCTAAGCGACGGTAAAGGTGTTATGATACTTGCTATTTTTTGTATTTTTTCTATATTGGAGAACAGTGCAAATATATTTGCATAGGAAAACTGACTAACCATATGAAGGGCCACCAGCTTCATTTCGTTTATCAAAAACAAAATAGTTTCATCTGCCCAAGCTTTTGCCATTTTTTTTTTGTTTTAGTCAAAGAAGAAAAAAATGAGAAATGTCAATCAGAAAAAAGGGGTTGTTTACACATTGCATTTCTTGTTCTTTCTCGCATTTGTTGTTTCATTCAATCAATCCTAAAAAAATCCAATACAAAAAATAGCAAGTATCATAACACCTTAAGGAACATTAATGCTTACGTCGCTATCTGGCCAAATGTATGTGGGAAAATAAAATGTAATTTGAGAGCATGGTTCCCTACACTTGCCAGCCACTGTATAGGTATTAGTGCTGGGATACTATCGATATTTTCAACTATCGATATTTATCGACAGTTCAGATTTCACTATCTTGTTTGTACTTGTGCAGGAAAACCTAAATTTTTTTTTATAAGGCTAAAGTTCGTTGTTTTTATCACTTTATTGTATGTATAATAAAGGGCTGCATGAACAACTTCTTTCATAAACATACTGAAATGCGTATTCACTGAAAGTCGTGTTCGAATAAAATTGAGATTACCGAACAAACTGTTGTTTTATTCATGCTGCTATGAACACATTTCGTTTCATATCGCAAACACACAGAGGTTGTTCAATGAAACGGGGTTTGTTTCATAGTTTTCATTCTCTCTCATTTATTTTTATTAATACTCAATAGCAATGTTGCCACTTCAGTAAATTCATGTAATTATTTGCATGCGTTGCCCATGTGTAATTTAAATTTTAACACATATGTAGATATACCTATATACATATATGTATAGTATACATATTTATAGTATACATATAGTATGTATAGTATACATATTTATAGTATACATATAGTATGTATAGTATACATATTTGGAATATAAACAATAAATAAAATGCAAAATATGTTTTTTTTGTTTTTCATTTGCATTTTTGAATAATACCTACAAATCTTTGAAACATGTCAAGATTTTATTGTCTTGTGATGTACTGTACACGGCCCTGAAATGAAACGAACTGATAAAAAACACACACATTTTTAGCTGAAAGATGAAAAACAAAAGGAGGAATGAGTTTATGAGAAATTTAATTGTTAGTTTTGTAACTGAGCTACCTAAATAAGAGCGGAAGCGTTTTTTGTATGTCAAAACTTCTCATTTGCATACAATTTATACGAAACAAACCATTAGAATGCGAATTAGAAACCATCCGGCTGATAAATCTTATTTGACTGATCGCTATGTCGGTTTGTTTTATTGAAATTGTATTTAAATAAAATTTTCATGTTTAAAAAAACGCTTGCTGCTTTTGTTTAGGTTGTTCAGTAAGTGTCTTAGGAGTCTGACCACGTGGTTGTTTTTTTTTTTCGAAATATATTAAAGACTTGAAAATGAATGTAAGTAAATATAATTAATAACGGTTCACGTTTGTCTCGATAGTATGTAGAAATTTACTTTGCGAAAAACGTTGCGTCATTGGGTGGAATACAGCGTCAGTCGAACAAATTATGTATTTACATCATAATATGAAAACGATGGATGTTGATCGTGCTGGATGATGTATATGACACTTTTTTGCCTAGATTTTATCACTTTTATTTAAACCATGAATTATCTCATTTTTTAGTTCTGATTATAATAATATCTGTAGATTGTTAAGCATTTATTAGCTATCTACTTTTTTCTGTTTAAGAAAAAAATATTGCAGACATTTTTTAATGTTAGTGAATGTTTATAAAAGTAAAATTAAATATATTTAATTTTATTGAAAATTTACATTGAAAACAAAAATAAATTTGAGTTTTTATTTCAATATTAATGGGTCTCTTAAACTTGTTGCATTTACCCCTCATGGTTATTTCTATTTATTTTTAATTTCTTATGTTTTTATTTTTCTACAACTGGCAACACTGACATTTAAATCATACTGTTTTTCCATGAACTTATTCGAGATTTGTTCAATGATTGTTCTGTTTCATGGTTGTTAATGTTCATATTCTCTTGTATAAGCAAATAAACTAATTTCTTCTTATTCGTCCCTTCAATATCGAGTGTTCATTGCTTTCATTTCATAGTGTTTCATCTTACTGAATACGAATGAAGCGAACACAAAATTATAATGAAGGTTTCATGAACATCATTATTAAGTTTCATGCAGATGTTTAATGTATAAGACTTATGTATTATTTAGATTGCAGTTTTTTAAAAATTGATAAGTACTTTTCTGAAGGAACCAAAGTAACAGGGACTATAAGATATTCCATAGCAACTTTAAACAATTTTCTAAATTCTAAACCCAAAAAGGTAATCAATCTAGCGGACTTATCCTCTAATGGTCGTTCATTGTTTTGTCTTATGCTTGCAATTGCATTTGGATTTGCATTTTTTACAACATTACAAAAATATTTGCCATTTTAGTCCCTATATTAACATGTAAAAATTTCGACTTTAAGTCCTTTAATTAGTAGTAAAAAGCACTGCTAAGCAATCCATACCACTTGCCATTCTTGTTGTTTGTAATCATTGCTGTAATTCAGCGCGAATTAATAATAGCAAGTAAAAATTTACGGCAAAAAACTGTGTGTGTATAGCTGCTGTAACATGTCTTCATAGCTGTATTTCAAATAATAATAATATCGATATTAATATTTTTCCTATCGATATTTTCGATAGGAGAAATATTAATATCGAATAGGTATATAAATTATTAGTTAGGACGTAAGTTAAAAAATTGGATGTGGCCTACAACTACATAATATGTACGTATTATAGACCGACATGTATTATAGACCGACAATCAGAAAGCTTTATGTTTTTATTTTTAGTCATATAAAACTTTATTTGAGCAAATTTAAGGTGGGTCTAGGACAGGGATGTCAGCGCCATACACAATTGTGGAAATTAATTCACATGCACGCTTACGCTCTTTTATTTTGCGAGCGTAAAATATAATTGTTTACTGAGAAACACTCTCATTCAGCGGGAATTATCGCAAGGCCTGTTTTGAGGCCTCTAAACAGAAATAATATAAATATTTATGTATATAAATAAATATGCAATAACTGTATGTAGGTATGTACACCTTTTTTTTGTTTTATTATCTTTTTTATTTTGTTTTTTATCCAGATAGGGAAAGTATTATTGAGTTCTGGAAAAATTTAGACGGGGCGCTATATCCTATATTAAAAAATCCTTCAAATGTTTGTCGCTTTTTTCCTCAACATATCTTTGCGAACAAATATTTTTCGATTTGAAATACATTTGCTCAAAACAACGCAATAAATCAACATCCGCAAACCTTAATAATGTTTTGTTGTTACGAAAATCTTCTCTTTTTATAATGGTGGTAAATACTTACAGAATATTTTTAAACTTAATGGGGTTATTATTTGCATTAGTATGATCAAATGAATTTTCATTGTTGGAATTCGCGAAGGTATGTTGAGCAAAAAACGAAAAATATTGAAAAGAATTGTATTAGGTTGTAAAAAAACTTCAAATATTGTCAACTGATCAATTTTTCCAAAAAATAAGCAAAGTTTTTGAGGTTCTAAATTAAATTTATTTAAATAATGACTGATTGTGTATGTCCATAACTCAACATTTTTCGATAATTGTATTATTGTTAATTGCTTTTAAGTCTTCATAGCAATAAATGTAAGTTAACTTAAAATGGTCTGATGAAAAATTAATGAAAAGCATGTAGGTACATACTATGTTTCCTCACATAATGCTGGCCCTGGTGTTTGCATTGCCCTTTCATGAAAATGTTTCCTAGTGTAAGTTTCAGTACCTTACCTGATTTCCAAAAATTTAGTCGAACATAAATGACCCTTAGAAGTCGTTAATAAGGCCTCGCAATAGGCCTCGCAACCGCACATTTCGCCCGCTGTGCATGTAAAAGATAAGAGTAATCTCACCAACACAACCATAATTGACATCACTGGTCTAGGACCAATATTTTAAGGCGTTACACACATCAGCACAAATGCATAATACCCTCTTCACTATTGTGGTGTGGGTATAATCATAAAATGCGTTTTAGAAATCGCCAAAATACTCGCCAACTTTTTTTAATTTCGCCAAAAAACCGCCATGTTGGCAAACACTAAATTGCGTCGCCAATTAGGATTATAAATCGCCACGTTTGGCGAAAAATCGCCGCATTTGACAGCCCTGCTGGTAGGTCCAAAATAGGGTACACTCACAAAAATTGTTTTAATATACTTAAGTGTAGAGTATCATATGGCCGGGCTTGACCGACTATACTTTCTTACTTGTTTTTTTTTTTGGTGGGATGATAGTGATTATCTCATTATCCTTTTCCTGTATCCACAACTGCATAAGTAATATAAATGTTTCTTACATGGCGTCATATAAAATTATTATTTTGCTAACATTATTTTGAATTTTTTATACAAATAACTGTATAGAAAAAAGAACCAAAAAGATTTATATATACGAACTTCCGAAAAGTACCAAAATGTGTTTCAGAGCTTCTTAAGGAAAGGAGAAATTAATTTCTATCTTTATTACTTTAGACGATAAATGGGTTATCGAAAAAGTACCAAAATTATATTTTTCCACTTTTTCGTTCCCAAAATGTACAAATTTAAAAAAAACTACCACGATTCAATAATGATATTTTTTGAATTTACTTCTAAAGCTAAGATCCCACTATCGGCTCAAATAGTACAATCTGTGACGATTTTTATCGTGCTATATCGGAGCACATTTAAAAACATTGCACAATTTATTCTTGGGTGGTCCCATTATCGTCGCACATTGTGACAATTTTTTTCGGTTCATATCGACCAAAACTCAATTGCGACAATAATCGGTACAATGCGGTCACACTATCGTGCTATTTGGGCAAATTAAATCAAATGTTTTTGTTTATTTACTTGTTGGCAGACATAATTTTACTTTAGAAATTCGCAAAATTATCCGTCCAAATATTAAATTAGTTTCCTTACAATTTTAAATAATATATAAATATATGTATGTATAATAAAAAATATATTCAATTTCATTCAAACTTACTGCACTTGTTCTTTTTTTTTTTTTTTGTTGTTTTGTAAACATATGTTTACAAACCAGGGATGGCAACATCGATACAACTGCAATGTTTTGGTTAAAGCGAATTGTTTTCTTTCATTTAGTAGTATAAATGTACTTTTTAACGTTTCAATACATAAATAATAGATAAAACAAATGTAATTTTGGTACAATTAAGCTCAAAAAATTAAAATTTTAGTAGCCAGTGCCCATGTTCTGTAACTCTCGCGACGAGAAAGTTTTCGATTGAAATGTGTGAAATGAAACAAAAATGCCATAAATTGAAACAAACAGCTGTTTTTCTCACTTAACTGCGTCTGTAACTTTTTTTGGCGAGAACAAGCTGTCACTTAAGGAAATTACTCGCCAATTTACAGAAAAAGTGTGTCTGTAACATTTTGTTGAGAAAAGTTCCCGCTTTGAACTGTCAAATAAACTCACGAATAAAATTGGGGCGAGAAAAAATTTGAACACTAAAAAACAATTAAAAATGCAAAATGCAAAGAATAATAATAATAATATTTTGTTCTTGGCACATTTTTCATTGATTTACTATTTTGGTTTTAACATTTTTATAAAATATACGAATGCCTTCAAAGCTCGTTTGCAAACAACAAACATTAAAGTCGCTCTTTACACAATTTGGTATAGCTGACGGTTGTATTTTCGCCGCCGTCGTTGAAAAATTTTCAATTTTAGTAAATTTTGGTCGCCGTCAACGCTATGTGTTACTGGCGTTCTGAACATCTGCAATGTCACATCGGCTTCGAGTGCAATATTATGACATTTATAACGTAACGACGTAATCTCTTTTGTTAGTTTTCGGCATGAGTTACAGACACACATTTTTCTCACTTTTCGAGGAACGATGAAATATTTTGTTTCACATCTTTTCGATGCAAGAATTTCTCACTAAAGTTACAGAACATGGGTACAGTTTGTGCAATTTAAAAATTTCGTTTTGCCATCCCTTATATCGGCGCCGATTGGCGACTGTGATCGGCACACAAGTGACCGATAAAAATCGGTACATATTAAACAATTTGATTGCTCCACATTGTGCAAAAAAGTGTTCACATTATCGGCGCATCTAGGTTAATTTTGATTGCCCACAGTCAGCACAATTTCGGCACAGATTGTCGCATATTAAAACATTTTGACCGTTCACACTATCGTAGTGGGATCTTAGCTTAACTCTGTTAGATCACAATCCAATAAAAAATTTAGCTTTAAACGAAGCAGGTTTGTAAGGGAGAAATGTAAGAGTTTCGCTTGCCATATCGCTTATTTAAAGCAATACAAAAAGCGCTTTATTCAACGCATATAAGAACTGGTGAACGTAGCGGTCAGCTTTACACACTGAATGTTTTTCACAGATATTTTTTAGTATTCTCCCCTACAAACCTGCTTCTTTTAATTACAAGACTTGCTAAAAGTTCATTCACTTACTCATCTCTGTATGTCTTTTTGCGTAGCGCATAATTGTGCGCTTATTTTTTATCAATGTACCATTATTTATTTTATTGTTTGATTTTCAATACAAGATACAAATCTTATAATTATAATAAAATTGTTTATTGGGAAGATATAAGGTTACCGATTTCACCCATTTTTACCAATTTCTAACCCCTTATGAATTGAATATTCATAAATTACTTCTTATTTTATCTACAAATTGGAAGGGGAGTCTACATACAAAATTTCAAGTGTCGGGCTTAAGTTGTTTGAGACGGTGATCCCCAGTCAGCCACGCTAATCTTATAGGATGAAGTCCCCAAAAATACTCTGGTTACTTAGGTGGAATGTGGTGGCAGCTGAAATTTATAATACTTACTTTTGATACTAAAAAGAAGTATATGTAATTAGCACTTAACCTCCCCAAGCCAGAACTTTTTTTTTGTTGTGGTCTGTTTAAATTTGATTTTGTTTAGCTTTTATTAATTTTTAAAGTTACTCACAATCGCTTTACCTACCCAAAATAAAAAACCAATAACGTCTTAAGTTACACAGAAAAATTTAATGGAATAATAATGGCTTTCTTTTATTTCACATTACAAAAATCAAAACACAGTTTCCAAGAGCCAAATACGAAAATGAGTTGTATGTTTTGATGTGTATATCGAGCCCTAACCGCGAACATAACGTAAGCAACACTTGCACCATCTCCTTAAATGTCATGCACACAGAAAAAAATACCAATGTTAAAACAACATGGCGAAATGTTGATTGAGAATCATGGTAAATTTCTGCAAAAGTATGCCCTTTATTTAAATTTATCATTATTTCATATTAATTTTAAATGAAAAATATTAAAATAACCTTAAGTCATGTTTATTTAATATTGTTACGTTTTTCCTTTAATAAACGCGTTCGGTTTACTCCCTTTATAATAAACCGTTGAGTTCTTTTAATTGCAAATAAAAATAAATACACACACTTATTCAACTTTACAAACTTTATTATTTTGTTCACAATTGTTAGTTACGAACAGAACCGTTTCTCAAAACAAACTAAACTAATTTTACATGAGTCACCCCTTTTTATATTCCATAATTATTTCTAGATTTTTCCTGAACCTTCCCGTAAAAACTATTTATTATGTTCTATAACCATTTCTAGAAATTACTGGGAAATTTATAAAGGAATTATTTTTAAAATAACAGTTGTGTTGAAAATTATACATGACAATTTTAAGTAACATAAAACTATAACTTACAAGATAACTTATAACTATAACTATAAATAGTTCTTAGATAATTTAACTTTCGTAACAATATTATTCACTGTTAAAATAACATTGTTCAATATTGAATCCATAAATACCTGTTTTATATTAAAATCAAAAGCTTATCTTATTAAATTAACATGCATACATACTTAAGTATGTACATTTTTGTATTTTCATGTTTAAAGTATGTTATAAAAGTAAGACAATTCCCGTATTCTTTTAATTAAAATTATTAAGTTAAATAGGACATCAAGTTTTCAAGGTAGAATGATGACGAAAACCATATCGGGCTATTCTGCTGATGCTTAACAAAGGGGAATACAAAAAAAGTGAAACATGTGTTACAGGGGTAAGTGTTTTGAATTATTCTAAAATAAATGCATATGTTGTCTCTGAAGCTTCTTCTCACTGTTGTATCACACTCAAAACAATTTGATTCTACATGAAATTCCTGTTGTTTCATCTGAAATAGCTTTCATTCAACGTGATTCGGATAGTTATTTCAATATAAATGCCATTTTGTTCTAACTTTACTGCAATGTTAAATTAACATGAATTATAGTTAAAAGGAAAAAATGATGTTTGCAAGTTATTGTTAAATCAAGTTAAATTAACATGAAACAACAATGAAGCAAAATCACTACTGAAAAATTTAAAATCAACCTTGTTTTGAACGAATTTACATTGATTTTTTTCTGTGTGTGGTCACATAAGGTACCGTTACGATTTTATAACAAGAACAATTTTATCGTAAGCGACAAATTTCCTATGAAATTTATATGAAATAAAATAAAAAAAACTCTCTCCTGTAAAATTTGATTTTTGGCGCTTAAGTTATTTTTGCGGTTAGGACTCGATATGATTGATGTGTTAGCTATAATCTGTCATCGAAATTTTATTGAAATTAAAAAAAAAAAAATGGTTTTTGGCCAGAATTGATCGGTGTGCATTGCGACTTACCTGGATTTAATTTTAATTCCAAAAAAAAAGTTTTTAAAAACAAATTTTTCTATCACTTTAAAGTACATACAATTTTACACTACTAGGTAGGGAATCTTTTTGTTTAATTTTCCGTATGCTGCTACGTATTTCCAAGGCTTTTTGTTGTTTTGCTTGTGCGCTGTAAATAGTGAAACCATCAACTTAGATTTTAAGAGATTCTTCCTGTGTTTTTGTTTAAAGGTTAAAGGCCGTGTCAGATACAACTTCTTCGCTTTGCGTGACATTTCTTACTTGACAGAAAAACGTAAAGCAAAAGGTGTTAGACACAATAAAAACTTTGACAACGTCCATGCATTGTTTGTTAAAAAAAAGATAATAAATTATGCCTAAAAGGTAGCAGATTGTCAAAGCGCGCAAAAAGATGAGGGTTACCTAACTTTTCCTTCGCTCTGCGTTAAAAGTACTTTATGTGACATATTTCGTATAAGTACGAATATTTCATCTTCGATGTCAAAGCAAATCGAAGCAAAAGTTTAAAATGACATGGCATAAAGTCTGTGTAAACAATTTTATATGTTATTTGGGAAAAAGGCTAAAATTCGGCGAATTTTGGGAAATATGAGGGCTTATAAATATAAAAATTCCACTTCTGTTGAATAACAAAAATCCTGCTCATATTTTAACCTATTAAAAATAAATTAATTTATGTTTCTAGTAGACATGCAAACTGTAGCAAAGCTGTTCAAGCGAACAGAATGAAAATCTATAAAACAACTGGATGTTTTATAAATAGTTGTATTCTTGGTAGGCTGTGAGGAAATGTCAACGGCAATGAAAATGTGATTATAAAATAAATATGAAAAATATAATAAAATGGTTTTGTTTTGAGTATTACACTTAACCGACGTATTTTAATAATTAATAATTTATCGGGTTGTTACACAGACCAAAAGTAGGTTTTTATAATAAACAAGTTGGTAAATTAAATGTCATGATTTGTTTAGGAAATATTGTTAGGCGTTTTAAAGTGAAATTTCAGAAGAGAATTTTATATTTCACCTAGACTGATTCAGTATTAAGAAAAATCAAAATTATCAGGCATGTTCTAGGTTTCGACTCGAATTGAAAAAGAAAAATTTTTTGAATCCGCATAATTCATAAATTGATGTTCTCAAATCCGCATGTTTTTGTGCAATTGTAGTTTTTGTTCGAAAAAACTTTTGTTGAACTAAAGATAGCTTCCGGGAATGCGTCAGGCAAGGGAAATCATCTCTCCCGGCAATGTAATGATGACGAATGGTCTCGGCAGACGGGATCTGCGCCTGTTGGTGGCCTATCTGACTGGTCACCACACAATCAAATACCAACTTTATAGGATGCGCCTTGCAGAGGATCAGGAATGCAGACGATGTCTAGACGGGGACGAGCCGACGAAGCATATACTGTGTGACTGCCCGGTGCTGGCATGGGCGAGAAGGAGGCACTTGGGGCACGGTATAATTAGTGCGTCCCGAATCGGTACTATAACGGCAAAGACCCTGGTTGGGTTCCTTTATGAAGCAGAGGGTTTTTTGGCCTAGTAAGGGAAGTGGGTACAATAGACCTAACCTGGTCGCGGTACTCGTCACTGTGGGGGAACCTCCCCGCTTTATCGTTGGAAAAAAAGATCGTTAATTTGCTAACCGCAGCATGATAGCAACGTCTAATATTTTTTTTAAAATCGTGAAGGCTGTAAAGAATCACAAGAAAAAATCGCTTCTATCGCGAACATGGCTAAAATTCGCGAAAAAATTTTAAGCAAACACTTAAATTCATTTGAAATTGTTTATTGGGAAGATATAAGGTTACCGATTTCACCCATTTTTACCAATTTCTAACCCCTTATGAATTGAATATTCATAAATTACTTCTTATTTTATCTACAAATTGGAAGGGGAGTCTACATACAAAATTTCAAGTGTCGGGCTTAAGTTGTTTGAGACGGTGATCCCCAGTCAGCCACGCTAATCTTATAGGATGAAGTCCCCAAAAATACTCTGGTTACTTAGGTGGAATGTGGTGGCAGCTGAAATTTATAATACTTACTTTTGATACTAAAAAGAAGTATATGTAATTAGCACTTAACCTCCCCAAGCCAGAACTTTTTTTTTGTTGTGGTCTGTTTAAATTTGATTTTGTTTAGCTTTTATTAATTTTTAAAGTTACTCACAATCGCTTTACCTACCCAAAATAAAAAACCAATAACGTCTTAAGTTACACAGAAAAATTTAATGGAATAATAATGGCTTTCTTTTATTTCACATTACAAAAATCAAAACACAGTTTCCAAGAGCCAAATACGAAAATGAGTTGTATGTTTTGATGTGTATATCGAGCCCTAACCGCGAACATAACGTAAGCAACACTTGCACCATCTCCTTAAATGTCATGCACACAGAAAAAAATACCAATGTTAAAACAACATGGCGAAATGTTGATTGAGAATCATGGTAAATTTCTGCAAAAGTATGCCCTTTATTTAAATTTATCATTATTTCATATTAATTTTAAATGAAAAATATTAAAATAACCTTAAGTCATGTTTATTTAATATTGTTACGTTTTTCCTTTAATAAACGCGTTCGGTTTACTCCCTTTATAATAAACCGTTGAGTTCTTTTAATTGCAAATAAAAATAAATACACACACTTATTCAACTTTACAAACTTTATTATTTTGTTCACAATTGTTAGTTACGAACAGAACCGTTTCTCAAAACAAACTAAACTAATTTTACATGAGTCACCCCTTTTTATATTCCATAATTATTTCTAGATTTTTCCTGAACCTTCCCGTAAAAACTATTTATTATGTTCTATAACCATTTCTAGAAATTACTGGGAAATTTATAAAGGAATTATTTTTAAAATAACAGTTGTGTTGAAAATTATACATGACAATTTTAAGTAACATAAAACTATAACTTACAAGATAACTTATAACTATAACTATAAATAGTTCTTAGATAATTTAACTTTCGTAACAATATTATTCACTGTTAAAATAACATTGTTCAATATTGAATCCATAAATACCTGTTTTATATTAAAATCAAAAGCTTATCTTATTAAATTAACATGCATACATACTTAAGTATGTACATTTTTGTATTTTCATGTTTAAAGTATGTTATAAAAGTAAGACAATTCCCGTATTCTTTTAATTAAAATTATTAAGTTAAATAGGACATCAAGTTTTCAAGGTAGAATGATGACGAAAACCATATCGGGCTATTCTGCTGATGCTTAACAAAGGGGAATACAAAAAAAGTGAAACATGTGTTACAGGGGTAAGTGTTTTGAATTATTCTAAAATAAATGCATATGTTGTCTCTGAAGCTTCTTCTCACTGTTGTATCACACTCAAAACAATTTGATTCTACATGAAATTCCTGTTGTTTCATCTGAAATAGCTTTCATTCAACGTGATTCGGATAGTTATTTCAATATAAATGCCATTTTGTTCTAACTTTACTGCAATGTTAAATTAACATGAATTATAGTTAAAAGGAAAAAATGATGTTTGCAAGTTATTGTTAAATCAAGTTAAATTAACATGAAACAACAATGAAGCAAAATCACTACTGAAAAATTTAAAATCAACCTTGTTTTGAACGAATTTACATTGATTTTTTTCTGTGTGTGGTCACATAAGGTACCGTTACGATTTTATAACAAGAACAATTTTATCGTAAGCGACAAATTTCCTATGAAATTTATATGAAATAAAATAAAAAAAACTCTCTCCTGTAAAATTTGATTTTTGGCGCTTAAGTTATTTTTGCGGTTAGGACTCGATATGATTGATGTGTTAGCTATAATCTGTCATCGAAATTTTATTGAAATTAAAAAAAAAAAAATGGTTTTTGGCCAGAATTGATCGGTGTGCATTGCGACTTACCTGGATTTAATTTTAATTCCAAAAAAAAAGTTTTTAAAAACAAATTTTTCTATCACTTTAAAGTACATACAATTTTACACTACTAGGTAGGGAATCTTTTTGTTTAATTTTCCGTATGCTGCTACGTATTTCCAAGGCTTTTTGTTGTTTTGCTTGTGCGCTGTAAATAGTGAAACCATCAACTTAGATTTTAAGAGATTCTTCCTGTGTTTTTGTTTAAAGGTTAAAGGCCGTGTCAGATACAACTTCTTCGCTTTGCGTGACATTTCTTACTTGACAGAAAAACGTAAAGCAAAAGGTGTTAGACACAATAAAAACTTTGACAACGTCCATGCATTGTTTGTTAAAAAAAAGATAATAAATTATGCCTAAAAGGTAGCAGATTGTCAAAGCGCGCAAAAAGATGAGGGTTACCTAACTTTTCCTTCGCTCTGCGTTAAAAGTACTTTATGTGACATATTTCGTATAAGTACGAATATTTCATCTTCGATGTCAAAGCAAATCGAAGCAAAAGTTTAAAATGACATGGCATAAAGTCTGTGTAAACAATTTTATATGTTATTTGGGAAAAAGGCTAAAATTCGGCGAATTTTGGGAAATATGAGGGCTTATAAATATAAAAATTCCACTTCTGTTGAATAACAAAAATCCTGCTCATATTTTAACCTATTAAAAATAAATTAATTTATGTTTCTAGTAGACATGCAAACTGTAGCAAAGCTGTTCAAGCGAACAGAATGAAAATCTATAAAACAACTGGATGTTTTATAAATAGTTGTATTCTTGGTAGGCTGTGAGGAAATGTCAACGGCAATGAAAATGTGATTATAAAATAAATATGAAAAATATAATAAAATGGTTTTGTTTTGAGTATTACACTTAACCGACGTATTTTAATAATTAATAATTTATCGGGTTGTTACACAGACCAAAAGTAGGTTTTTATAATAAACAAGTTGGTAAATTAAATGTCATGATTTGTTTAGGAAATATTGTTAGGCGTTTTAAAGTGAAATTTCAGAAGAGAATTTTATATTTCACCTAGACTGATTCAGTATTAAGAAAAATCAAAATTATCAGGCATGTTCTAGGTTTCGACTCGAATTGAAAAAGAAAAATTTTTTGAATCCGCATAATTCATAAATTGATGTTCTCAAATCCGCATGTTTTTGTGCAATTGTAGTTTTTGTTCGAAAAAACTTTTGTTGAACTAAAGATAGCTTCCGGGAATGCGTCAGGCAAGGGAAATCATCTCTCCCGGCAATGTAATGATGACGAATGGTCTCGGCAGACGGGATCTGCGCCTGTTGGTGGCCTATCTGACTGGTCACCACACAATCAAATACCAACTTTATAGGATGCGCCTTGCAGAGGATCAGGAATGCAGACGATGTCTAGACGGGGACGAGCCGACGAAGCATATACTGTGTGACTGCCCGGTGCTGGCATGGGCGAGAAGGAGGCACTTGGGGCACGGTATAATTAGTGCGTCCCGAATCGGTACTATAACGGCAAAGACCCTGGTTGGGTTCCTTTATGAAGCAGAGGGTTTTTTGGCCTAGTAAGGGAAGTGGGTACAATAGACCTAACCTGGTCGCGGTACTCGTCACTGTGGGGGAACCTCCCCGCTTTATCGTTGGAAAAAAAGATCGTTAATTTGCTAACCGCAGCATGATAGCAACGTCTAATATTTTTTTTAAAATCGTGAAGGCTGTAAAGAATCACAAGAAAAAATCGCTTCTATCGCGAACATGGCTAAAATTCGCGAAAAAATTTTAAGCAAACACTTAAATTCATTTGAAATCGCTAAATCGGTAAAAAAAAAAAATTTCGGAAAATACCAAAAAAAATTGTTAAAATAGCGAAAATTCGCGAAAATTTTAATATTTCAAACTAGCCACAATATTGATTAAAAGTCACACAGAAAAAATTCTCCAAAATTGTTCACCAATTATCAAAAATAAAATCAGTTTTAATTAAAAATTTAATCAAGTGAATTAAACGTTTAATCAAGGGAATTAAAAGTTTAATTAATACTATTAACTGGTTTAATTGATTCTATTAATTTGTTTACTGGTGCAAATTTAATTAATTTTTTAATTAATATCACAAATTTTTTAATTGAAATCAATTTTTATTTTTTTCTGTGCACTAAAACTGTAAGGAGTGGCAAAAATTAAGTAAAATTGCTAAATTCGCCAACTGCGGCATGAAAGTCTACTTTTCATTATAAATCGTTAAAGGGGAGTTCGATCGCGACCGTGATGAGCGACAGACGCATTACGGAGATCAGAATAATTATTGAGTGTTACAAACATAACTTTAACCATCGTGTTACAAGCAAAGACTTGTTAATAGTTATTTTCTGTTTAATTCTGAAAATAAAAAACAAAAAAAAAAAAAAAACTAAGTGCATAAGCAGTGTAAAAGAATGAGTCTGAGCTTATTGCTCAAAAATCAAAAAGCAAAAAATATTAAAACTAAAAAATGTATTGACAGTATTAATAATGTGGACAATAAAAGAAAAAGAATAATAGACAATATGGAATTGCCTTATACCAAACAAAAAAAAAACAAAATTATTACTCCGTGCTAGATATAGACTCTCAGTGTGATGAAGAGCAACTAAACAAATTCGAAAAACATGTGAGAGAAAGTAATGAGAAAGCTAAAAAATTGAATTCAGCAATTGAAGCTATGAGTCAAGTACATAATGCGAATACAAACACAGCAACTCAAAATGTAAATTCCAACACAGTGATTAATACTGAAAAAAACACAAACAAAAAAATACCCCCAATCAATATTATAGATATTGAAACTAATGACTTAATTGAATTTATCAAAAATGGTTTAAAAATAAAAGAATTTCAAATTAAACAATTCAGAAATAAAAAACAATTATTTATGACCAGCTTAAATGATTTTCTCAAAGTGAGAGGTTTTTTAGAAAAGACTAAAACTAAATTTTTCACCTTTACGCCTAAAGGAATAAAAACAAAAACATTTTTATTAAAAGGGCTTGAAGCCGACCAATCTGCTGAGGAGATACTAAAGGAACTGGAACAGTTTCAATGTGAAAATTTGAAGTTTATCAAAGTTACTCAATTCTCAACTAAAACATCAGTCGAAAAAGGTTATAGACTACCAATTTTTATGGTGCAGGTATCACCAGAAAGTAGTGTTTACATGCTTAAAAATATTAGAACACTGTTTTATCGTTGTATAAAATGGGAACCGTTAAAACGACCAGAAATTACGCAATGTCGTAACTGCCAAGGGTTCTTTCATAGCGCCGCAAATTGTTTTCTTCCATCTAAATGCGTGAAATGCAGTTCGGATCATGAAAAAGGAAAGTGTCCCCTTAACGAAGTTGAAGTTAACGAAAAAGAAAAATTATATTGTGTACTATGCAAAAAATTCGGCCACCCAGCCTCGTATAAAGGATGTGAGAAGTACAAAGAACTTCAGCAAAAGCTTAGAGCTAAGAAAAACCATTTAGTAGAAAAAAATACACACATGTATCCAGATACTAGTTATGCAAATATTGTAAGAGATAATAACATAAATACTGAAACTCATAATTTAGGAAATACTAATAATACATTTTTAATAGAATTAAAAAATATGATGTTCAATTTAACTAATCAAATAAATAATTTACAAAAACAGCTTAACTTACAAACGTCTCGTATAGACGCAATTTTTTCCATGGTAGGTGTATAAAAATGGCAAATATTCAGGTCAACATTATAACTAAAAGACTAAAAATAATTCAAATTAACGTAAATTCCTTAATAAAGATAGACAGAAGATATAATCTTCAAAATTTTGTAAATAGTCATAATCCAGATATCATGTTATTAAATGAAACCAAACTAAATTCTAGGCATAAACTAAACTTTAATAATTATAACATTATTCGAAAGGATAGAAAAAATGCTATAATGGGAGGCGGAACTGCTATTTTAATTAAGAATGATCTCAAGTATAAAAGTTATAGTTGTGGTAGCTTGGACAACTCAAATTATTTGGAAGCTTGTATAGTTAAAATATCTATGCCTGACGATAGTTCGCTATTTATAATATCGGCTTATTATCCAGCTGGAAATAATGAACATAACTTAAAAGCTGAACTATGCAAGCTTTTTGAAGAGCTGGACCTTCAAAATACAAAAAATTACTATATTCTAGCTGGTGATTTAAATTGTAAGCATAATGATTGGGGAAATTCGATAAATAACCCAAAGGGAAACAAGCTTAAAGAATGGTTGCTTGAAAATGAACTTAACTTTAGATGTAAACTTTATGCTTCATGTTTGCCATCATTTCCCCGTTCACAGTCATATCTTGATATCTGTATTGCTGATTGTAGATTACATATACATGGTGAAAATAATACTATCAACAGCCTTAGTACCTTAGATTACGATAGTGATCATAACGCTGTACAAATATTCGCGTCAATTGATCAAGAGAAACCTTTTTCATTTTTAACTGAACCTATAATATACAATTACAATTACAAGTTAACAAACTGGAAGAAATTTGAAAAAATCATCTTGAATAAACTTGAGAACATGCTTGAAATACCAAATACAAGAAATCTCGCCAACAATGAAATTGATTATTACTTAGACCAAATAAACGATATTATATTGAGCGCCATAGAAAATGCTACACCAAAGATTTCACAACAAGATTACTTTTCAAAAATTGAAAATTCAGTTTTAAGGAAACTACATAAAGAAAAGAGTAAATTACTTACTTTTATAAAACGGCACAACAGACTAGAAATTTCATTGTCTGAATCTTCATTAAATTTATTAAAAACTAAGCTGAAATTAGTTAAAAAACTAATCAAAGATAACATCTTAATAACCCTAAATGAACATATGAAACAAAAATTTTCAAGTATTGATACAAAAGATGCAGGAAACATGTTCAGAGAAATTAAAAAAAACTTCAAGAAATGTAAATCTTTAGAGCTTACAAACATTAAGATACATGAAAACTCTGAACATTTAATTCGTAATGCAGGGATAGATCCAAATAGCTTGGAAAAAGATAATCTTGACCAATTCATAGTGAGAGATCAAGAACAAATACTCAACACTATTGGCAGTTTTTTTGAAGAAATACATTCATCTAAACAAATTAACATGGAAAATTCGTTACATGTTACAATAGACAATTCAATGAAAAACTTCTTAGAAATAAAGAACGAGGTTGAAATTGCTCAAAGAACAATTACAAGCTTTAGCTTTGAAAAAAAATCTGACGATGTAAGTGAGTTACAGGCTGAAAATTATTTCATTACCAGAGATAGCATAGTCTACATTTTTTCTAGCTTAAAAAGCAAAACATCATATGGTATGGATAAAATACCAAACATAATATTAAGAAAAATTCCAAACAAACTAATTTTTTACTATTGCAATCTATTCAACAATATGTTAAATAACTCATATTTCCCCAAAAAGTGGAAAATGGCTAAGGTTATTATTTTACCTAAAGGTGATAAAGACGTATGCCATCCCAAAAACTTAAGGCCGATAAGCTTACTCCCAAATATTAGCAAAGTTTTCGAAATGTGCGTAAACAATAACATTAACAATTTTTGTAATGAAAAACATTTAGTTAGCGACAAACAATTTGGATTTAAATATAAACACTCTACTGTAAATGCAATACATTTTCTAACGTCAAACATTAATTGGAATTGGAACAGAGGTTTATACACTGGTGCATGTCTTATTGACATGGAGAAAGCATTTGATAATATTTGGATATCTGGATTAATATTTAAATTAATTAATTATAAATTCCCAATGCACTTGATTATATTAATTTATAATATGATAACAGATAAATCATTTGTTGTGACACACAAAGATTGTACTAGCTCAAAAACCTTTAAAATCAGAAATGGTCTTCAACAGGGAACTGTAAACTCTCCCATGCTATTTAATCTATTCATTCTAGATCTTCTTCGTGAAGTTGAAAACGTTATTTCTTTTGCTGATGATATTGTTATATATCATGCTGATAAAACTATTGATCAAATCAACTGGAATTTACAAAATTTATTTGATACCGTGGAAGAGTTTTCAGTAAACTGGATGATGAAAATTAACGTACAAAAATGTGAAACTATCTTATTTAGACCTCCAGTAGGCAAATGTAATAATAATGTGAAAAGAAATTGGAAATTATTCGGAATTAAATCCAAAAGAAGTAACACTAATATACCGAACAAACAAATGGTAAAATACTTAGGTATTTATTTAGATAAATTCTTATACTTTAACACACATGTAAACCAAACACTTAAAAAGGCAACAAAAGCATTTTTTATGTACAAAAAAATGCTCTATTCCAAATATATTAACACAAAAGTAAAACTCACTATGTATCAAACGTTGATTAGACCAATAATTACATATGGATGCCAGATTTGGTATAACATATCACCTTCTTACATGGAAAAAATTAAAGTCTTTGAGAGAAAATGTTTAAGATCTTGTACATCATTATTTAGATCCAAAACAAGCAATTATAAAAAATATGTCTCAAACAAAATTTTGTATAATGCATCAAATATAATACGAATTGACAATTTCATAATAAATTTAATAAGAAATCATATACTAAAATGTATGTCATGTATTGAAAATAACATCATTATGGCTTCATACTACGCAAATGAAGAATATATAAAAAATACTCTGAAAATCGGATTTGTTCCGCCAGAGGCATTTCTGTTTCTAGATAAAATTAAATACATGCAAAATGAAAATGCAGTTCCAATATTTTATCACAATTTTAGAAGAGCAAATGTTAAAGCTGTAGACTGCAGTACTGAACAAAATAATTTAAGATATGAAAAAAGTATTTCTAATACTGATAAATATGTTTGCCAAAGGCAAGGTACCAATAAGTTTTGGTGGTTAAATGAATAAGAAATGTCTACTGCTTTGACTTCCTGGTTTTTTTTTTTTTTTTTTTTTTTTTTACTTTTATTGACCTTTTTTACACATCAAAATATTAAAGTAATGTTTTTAAGAAAATTTTTCATTACAGAATATTATATATATTCTTCCTTTGAAGTAAAAACGTCACTGACAAAAATCTATTTAAAATATAAAATTATTGTACATATATTATACTCGAGAGCTCTGAAAAGAGACGGTGTATATTTGTAAATATTTATAATTACTAACTAGTGTTTATTATAGTTCTGTTAATTTTTCCAATATTGCAAATTAATAAACAAATTAAAAAAAAAAAATAAATCGTTAAAGCTGCAAAGAATCAGAAAACTTACTGAAACAAATCGCTTCTATCGCAACCATGGCTAAAATTCGCGAACAATTGCAAAGTTTTAAACAAACACAAAAACTAATTTGATATCGCTAAATCTATTAAAAAAACAAATTGTCTGAAAATAACATAAAAATCATTACAAAACATTAGCTATAATAACATAAACATCCATGAAAAAGTCGATTTGAAATTTAGGGTTTGTTAGGGCCTTTTGCGTTTTAGATAACGATATATTTTTGATTAAATTGGATAAAGAAGATTTTAAGCTAAAATCCAAACTTTATTTTTTTTTTTGTTAAATATGTTAAAACATATTAGAATCAAAGTCGATTCGTTTTACTTTCACCAACCCATAACTACTCTAATTGAAAACGAATAAAAACATGTGGATGTGAAATACAGAACACCAAAAATGCTAAAGTAATCCACTTTCGAGTGGATTCGTATTCTAGAACACACCCGTATTAAATACTTTTTAAATTGCTTTTTGGGAGGGCTAATAATTCTATGGACGGACGGACTATCAGAAAATTACGTGGTGTTATTTCTAGCCATATACTGCTTATCTGGATCAACTTTTATTACAATATCAATTTTTATTACGGTTTGAGTCGTTTTCAAATGACTTCCCAGATTGTTCTTTATATGGGGCGTATGACAACCAATGAACCAATCATAAGAAAAATTTTTCAAAGTGATTTCTAATCTTATGAAACTATGACAGACCCAATTTAAGTGCAATAGCATGATTCATCAGGGCTTTAGACTTACTAAAGTTTTTTTTAAAGTAGGCTTTTATGGGTCTATGGTTAATTATGGACCGATCTTCACAAAATTAATTAGTATACTTTCTAGTCATATAAAACGAATTTGTATTTAATTTTATTTAATTTATGCTTGTTTTTGTAACAAAAATATAAACCAGGATTTGAATGCGTTTGACCCCTTAGATGTATGATGTTCGGAACAAACATGTATGAGGCTACGCTTATCGAAATCAAAGTGAAGCCAAAAAGGAAAAAATTTCCAAAAACTCGAAAAATTAATTGATTACAAAAGCCTTAATAGACAATTTTCAAACACGTATGTTTGTATGTATACAACATTTTATATTTCTTAGGTGCTAACCAGAATTGGAGGAACAAACTAAAAAGATTTTCTTTTTCTTCAATTACCAGATTTAAATGTGAATTAAGTTTTTTTCCTGAGTTAACAGCTAAACTTTTGTTCCCCAATTTCTATTTTCTTTTTCAAGTCTAACAAAGGAATACTTCTGTAGAAATTATGGGGGCGTTTTTTATCTCTGTTTAATTTCATTGTGTGTGGGCACAGGAAATATTCTTATTGAAGCAGTTTATTCCTGTTTTTTTTTTGCTTTTAATAAGCATTTACATTTTGTAAACTAGTGTTGTAAATTTAAACAATTTTAAACATAATTGAATACAAAACTTTTTGCAGATCGAAAATTAAAATGCTTTGATTTTTTTTTTAAGTAAATTGATTTACACTCAAACGGATTATGGGTTTAGTTTCGGTATAATTTTATATTTAAAGAGTTTTTTTAAACAGCTTCGCTTGCAAAAAAAAAAAAAAAAATTCACGAATGCAAAGGAACAAATTTCAAGATAAACCAAATAATTTTTCGAGAAATGTGTTTATTCGTTTTAAATGTACAATCAATACCTAATAAAAAATACTGTTGGCTTAACTGAGTTTTATGAAATTGTAAACGAATGTCAGGGTTCCCAGATATTTTTTGGGTCGTGAACTTGAAAATTTTTATCCACGAAATTTCCCGAAATGATAATCTGCAAAATTTAATTAATTTCGTTTAAAAAATTTGTGATATTAATAAAAAAAAAAATAAATAAATTTGCAACAGTTTACAAATTAATATTATCGATTAAATATTTTTTGATATTAACAACATTTTCTGCCCTAATGTTGGTGATATAAGTAAGACTTTAATGCACTTGATTAATGGTTTAATTGAAAAACCATCGCCGAGACTTTTTCTGTGAAGTTTTTTATTTTGTCCGCAAACTAACGCGACAACAAATGTTTCCTTAAAAAAATGCGAGTACAACTTTTCAAGGATATTTGTTTTTTTTTTAATTCACATTTTTGATTTAAAAGTGGGTGCGTTCGTAAATGCATCACTGCGCTGCATCAGTGATTTCAAATGGTTATATTTTTTCAGTGAAATAAATGTGGACCTAAAAATTGTGAAATACACCACAAAAATAAAAGTCACACAATAAAAAAAATTATAACTATTCTTTTATCGCCATTAAAAAAAGTTTGCTTTTCTGATGAAGCGCAATGGTGCATTTACGCGAACGTGTCTTCCTTCATATATTTAGTCTATGGGAATGTACCGTAATAATTCATTTGCCTTTTTTTGTTGTTGTCATAATTTGTTTACATAAGCGTTTTTCAATAAATACTTTCCTCTTTTAATTTGCACCAGAAATAGAAAAGTTTATGCGTTTTATGTTATCAGGGTCATTTTATTTTACTAAAATTATAAAGAAGAATTGAAGGAAGCAAATAAACAATTCAATAGAAAAGTTTGGCTGCGATTGATAACGATGAATGTCGATGACAACGAACACCAGGGCCTTGTTTCTCAAACCTAAAAGTTACAAATCTACAAGTTAAATACTTTAAAAAAGCCACAATTTTACAATTTTACAATGTTTTTGTTGTTTGGCCAATGTAATTGGTGGCATGTCATAACGTCCAGTTTCATAGTGTCCATGGACGTTATGCCACTTTTAAAAGTGTCATAATGTCCATGGACACTATGACACTTTCAAAAGTGTCATAACGTCCATCAAAGAAATGTTATGACACTTTGCAAAGTGTCATAATGTCCACAACTTAACTTACAATGAAAAATATTAAAATGTGTAAAATTTTTTTTGAAATATCAAAATAAGTAAGTACAATGCCAAAAATTCTTACAAGCAAGAATGTAAACAAATTTGGGATCACAGCCGGCCTTCGGCCGGGCGCAAGGATTTTCTTCTCTATGGTATAACAAATACGGGCTTCGCTAACTAAAGGTTCTCTGCACAGCCGGCCTTCGGCCGGGCGCAAGGATTTTCTCCTCTATGGTATAACAAAAACCGGCTTCGCTAAGTAAAGCTTCTAAAATCTGCCTTGTTTCCGAACGAAAGCCGACTATGCAGAGAAACTTTAGTTAGCGAAGCCGGTGTTTGTTATACCATAGAGAAGAAAATCCTTGCGCGCGGCCAAAGGCCGGCTGTGCAGAGATACTTGAGTTAGCGAAGCCGGTATTTGTTATACCATAGAGGAGAAAATCCTTGCGCCCAAAAGTTTTTCGTTATATATTTAATATATACACCCAGAGAAAAAGCAGCAAAACCATTTTTAATAATTTTTTTACCACGTTATGTTTCATTTAACCAAATCATTGCCACCGACAACCATATTATGGTTAAATTAGTTTCTTTAAAAATAGTTTTATTGGTTGGGACCATAATGAAACATGTTTTTCTATGCGTGTATGCAGATCATTTTTTTTGTAATTAACTTCTTTAGTAATTATGGACCTAATGATGCTTTTGAAAGTGTCATAATGTCCATTTGAAAAGTGTCACAGTGTCCATGGACATTATGACACTTTTGAAAGTGTCATAATGTCCATGGACACTATGAAACTTTTTGGAGTGTCATAACGTCCATGGACACTATGACACTGGACGTTATGACATGCCACCATGTAATTGTTCATTAAACTAGATTTTATTTTAGCTAAGACGGCCTAAAGTTCTATATCCCAGTAAAAAATGTGCTCCAAAAGGAGCAGGTATTATGTATGAATTCATATCTCAAATCGCTTTAAACCTGCTGATGAGATGTCTGATTTTTGTATGGAGTGTTCCCGGTTTGGAGGACTATTTTCCGCTGACTATAAGCGCTTCATTAAACATGCAAACAAAGCACTCTTAAAGTGCTTTTTTAAGGGCTTACCATATAAAAATATCCACTAATGTTTTTCTTTAACTTGTTTAAATGCCTTTTTTCAATAATTTTCGTAAGCCATAATATATTTAAATTTTTGTAAAGCCTTCTTCGTTGGCAGCACTAAAATATATTTTATTTTTTATCATTTACTGCTGTATAAGAGCTCTCTTATTGAAGCGCTTGATTATGCGCTTTTCCTCTCAAGTGCTTCAAAAAACCCAAAATTTTTTTACTGGCATGTTATTAAAAATGCATTTAATCCATATTTTCCCAACGTTTCGTGAATGTTATGTTCACTTTATTAAGTGATTGTCCCTGTGTTGCAATATCTAAAAACAACTAACTTGTGATATAATTTTTAAGTTTATGTTTAATTTCATTTTTCATGTCTTATGTTTTTTATGTTTGTCTACAACATTGAACAACAACAATGTAATAAAAAATTTATTTCTCTTATAACGAAGCCCTTGGTAAAGTGAACATAACATTTACGAAACGTTGGGAAAATATGGATTAAAAGCATTTTTAATTACATATAGAACTTAAGGCCGTATTAGCTAAAGTAAAATCTAATTTAATTTTTGTTTCAAATATATTTTACTTGCAGATTTGTTACTTGTAGTTTTGGGAAACAGGGTCCAGATATCATAAAATAGGTCTATAATTAAAACTTGTCTTCGATGAATATAGAGATTTTAATGCAACGAAAATATTTTTACTACATTTCCGCAAATAATTAAGTTCACAAGACGGCATTTAAAATATGGACATTTCTTGCAAGATACGAAGTTTATGAGTCAAAAGTGCTAAACAAATTTACCAAATCTGTGCATAATTATTTTCATATAATAGTTGACAGTTCATTTGCGAACTGCACAGTTTGCACGGATTGCAAGACTTTGAAGAGTTATCATGAAAACCCTAAATATTTTTATTATTTTGATTTTTCTTATTAAAAATAATATTTAACTCAATCACGAATATTCCCAAGGAATTTTTTCTAGCGGAAAATATTTTTCTCGAGTAAAAATTTTCCAATTATTAATTTCGCAGGAACAAAAATATTAAAAAGTTGCATTAACGAAGTGATGTGGCCGTACAAATTAAAGTAAAATTAACTTAATTCAAAATAAAAAATTAAAATGACCTGGCAAATTCTTAATTAAAAATTTCATTTGTAACATGTTTATCGGTAACACCAACCACAACTTCGAACTTGTTTTCAGCATCTCTCCAAAAATCCAACTAACAGTTTTTTATAAACTCCCTTCGGTTTTCTAAGGGAGTTTTTTCGGTAAAAAATAAAAGTTGCGTGAGGAATTTTTATTTATTATACGAAGAAAAATTTCACGAGGAGTTTTTATTCGCGATTGCACAATCCTATGCCATCTTATTTTATTAAATTCTATATTATAAGATTCAATGTCGGATTAAACAGTTTTTAAAGAAAAAAAAATATGCCATAGTAAAGCAATAAACAATGGTGTGCGACACGAAAAAACGCCGGCACACTATAAGTATATGTTAAAAAAACGAGCCTAATCGTGGGGCGTGGCATAAAAGTGATAATATTAAAAGCGAGACGTATAAAGTTCAAGAAGGGCTTTTTTGCCACGTGCAAAAATATTAGGAAGAGGGAAGGATCCGAGATGGCATAAGTGGTGCCTAGAATTTGATGTCGGATTAGAATATCACACAAGGCAAAAATGAAGCTTTAGACAAGCCATTAATAGCGTTATCCTATGTGTAATAATCGGAGTACAAATGTCAGTGTATAAAAGACTTAAAGGGCAATATACAGAGGCATAGCAAACAAATTAAAAAAAATTTCAACCAATAATTAAACCTAGAGGTGACTTGCTTAACCACTTTTAAGTAATATTTTTAATTCCATTAGACTTTAAGAAATTTATTAATAAAACTAACAACAAAAAAAAAAATAAAAAATTATTTTGAACAATATTTCAACTATCCATCCCTGCTTTTCTTTTTGAGCTTCTTGTAAAATACAACTCTGATAAAATGTAATATCTTATAGTTTAGTAAAAATTAAAAAAAAATGGAGAGTGCCATACGTTTGGCAAAATTCTTTTTTCAGACTATTATACACAAGGCGAATTCATACAAGGTGGTCGGTCTAACATATTGTTACGTTTTTCCTTTAATAAACGCGTTTGAGTTCTTTTAATTGCAAATAAAAAATAAATACACACACTTATTCAACTTTACAAACTTTATTGAAATTAATTATTTTGTTCACAATTGTTAGTTACGAACAAAACCGTTTTCCAAAACAGACTAAACTAATTTTACATGAGTCACCCCTTTTTATATTTCATAATTACTTCTAGATTTTTCCTGAACCTTCCCGTAAAAACTATTTATTATGTTCTATAACCATTTCTAGAAATTACTGGGAAATTTATATAGTAATTATTTTTAAAATAACAGTTGTGTTGAAAATTATACATGACAATTTTAAGTAACATAAAACTATAACTTACAAGATAACTTATAACTATAACTATAAATAATTCTTAGATAATTTAACTTTCGTAACAATATTTTGAAAACGTTTACAACACTGTAAAATATTTTAACGTTGTGTCAAAAATAATACAACACCGTTGTAAACAATTCAAACAAATATTTAATTTTGTTTTTAATTTTAAATTGTGTGTTCAGAAATTTAATAATTTAAAAAATTTAAAATTTCTTAATTTCAAGCGAAAATTTAAGAATTTTGTTACGGTTCCCCAGAAGCACCAGGACGGTATACCATTTTGACATATGGTTAGGTATCAGCTGATGCTTACGTAGCAATATAATTTCACTAATATAATTAAAGTGTGGAGTATTCTTTTACAACCAAGTAAAGTTTTATTTGCAGAGTTTCTTTATTAGTCTGCGATATTAAAAAACTTTCCCTTTTCACAAAAATGCCGTAAAATATGTATGAAAGACCTTCATAAAATTATATTTTTAAAAAGTACATTTTGTTTTTCTCCTTAAGAAGCTCGAATGAGTTTTTTTTTTCCAAAGTTATAACCCTTTATTTAGCCTTGAGGAGCGAAATGATAAAGCGAGAAAAAATAAGGGCATGTGTTTTGCTTCAGCAGGAAAAGAAGATAACCCAAAAATGTAGACAAATTAAGGGAAAATTATGCGTGTTAGTTTCACAAATTTCCTTTAATTAGGATTTCCTTTTTTAGCAACGCAGATTTTTCCTGCCTTTTTCTGATTTCTATTTTTAAACATGGGTTAATAAATTAGTGAGACCGTTTTTTTTATTTTTTTGTTGCAAAAAGGATGTTGAAATTTTTTTATTTTTTGTTTTGTATTTTAATTTATTTGGTTACTTTAAAGAAAGTAATATTTTATAATTTAAAAAAAGTTATAAGAAATTTTTTAATTTTAATTGTGACATGTTTTTGTTTTCCTCCTCTTTCCAGACAATCAATCAAAAGCAGTTTTCGTGACAAGGATAAACCTTCACGTTTCAAGGACCTGCAGACAACACGTTTTCAAGTTGAGCCCCAAAATGAAGAAGACTCCGATGATTCCAATGAGGATCGTGAACTTTTGGACAATGAATATGATACGAAATATGGTAAAAGTTTTCGGTAAGTTAATGAAACATTGTGAATTTAACATTTTATGTTGCTTATTAATGCTAAATTTCTTATTTTAGACATTTTACCAGAGAAGCGCTGCCACGCTTGGATAACTATCGTAACATCATGTCTATACAAGCTGCCTACCGTCCCACTTTGGATGAACTTCACAATGCCACTTTAACCGGGAAGGTAAGAAAGAAAACAACCATCTGCTAAAAGTCTAAAGAATATTAATTTATTGAAAATAATAAAAACGAACTTTTAAACAATTAGTGTCATATTTATTAATTTAATGTTAATAAGTTGCAATTTCCGAGGTTGGCGTGGGAAGTTAGGTTGACTTCTTTATTGAAATTTGTCTAAGAATGATGCTTGTTAGAACATAGATTTTTTTCCTGTTTTTTCTGCAACAACGTTTCTGTTTTATCCCTCGCTGTTTGCAGTTCATTAACTTTTTAGCTGTTTCATATTAAAGTTTTGTCTGCCTCAACATGAAGTTTGGCTCATTAGCTCATGAACAGACCCCACCGTCTGCAAAAACAATAAATTATTAAAAGTGTTTTGCACACGAACAGAAAACATATGTTAATCAATTAATTGAAGATTTTATTTGTAAAAATCTTCACTTGTGATCTGAATGGAAATTAAAAATTGTCATAAAATTAATTCAATTGCAATGAAATTGTCATCCAGTCAGCCATATTTTAAACAATAAATAAAAGAAACAAAACGCTCAAAATAATGTTGTGACTTAAAAAGGGGGATTTATTTTGGCTTTAAATCGAAAAAAACACAAATTTTTATGGTCATTTGTTTAAGTATCAAAAATGATACAATTTTAAGGATAAATGTGAAGGGCAACGTGACAGATTGTTAAGATAAAAAAGAAGGGAATTTCAAGCTGATCACATTAAATGAAGAGCAGACCACGTCAAGGTAATAACACAGAATTTGTGGGACATTTCGACTTAAACATTTCTTTGGAATTTTTGGCAATTTTATTTTTTTTTTTTTTTTAATTTTATTACAAAACCTGTTTCACTAGGGTGGTTACAAGGTATATGGTAAATTTTTTTTAGAGGCTATCTTTTGGGACACCGCCCTAAAATGGGGCAACACCCTTATATGTGCCAATAGCCTAGAAAATCCGATTCACAAAGTTTATGCCCAATCGGATAACGGCAACACGTGTCTCATTGTGCATAAATTAGGGAAAAACAGCGATTTTTCACAAAAATTCGTATTTCTTTGTCCTTAATTAATGCTAAATATCTCTTTATCTATTGGTATAAGAAACAAAACTATCAAGATCAAAATTAAAAAGTATAACATTTCCTTTCACTAGACTCGACTCAGGTGCCTAGAATGAATGGTTTCGGTTATAAGGACAAATAAATACGAATTTTAGTGAAAAATCGCTGTTTTTCCTTAATTTATGCTCAATGAGGCACGTGTTTGCGTTATCCGATTGGGCTTAAACTTTGTCAATCGCATTTTCTATCCTATTGGCACATATAAGGATGGAAAATCTAACATTGATTTCTTGTAACCACCCTACTGTTTCACACTATGCGACATGTCGCATAGAAATATTTCATGAAACAGAAGACGGGTGTAGAAACGATTGTGGGGTAAACAATTCCGCACGAAATGTTCCTCTTTGATATGTTTCGTAAAAAATTTTTGAATTTGAATAGTTAAATGTAAATTTTAAACTCAAATGAACCTTCTAAACGTATACGAGTTTTGGAAGGGGCAAAAAAAGAAATTAAAATTATTCTTGCACAGTTATGCTGCTTAGTCTGAAAAAGGTATAAATAATATCGTAATTAAATCTAATTTTATTTTTTAATGGCTTTTTTTCAACATTAACATTTTTTATTTGTAGTAATAAAAATTGGCTTATTCAATATTTTTATTGGAAATTAAAATTTCAAAATATAAAGATGTTTGGTAGGTATGTTAGTGGATAAAGAACACTAATTGTGTGAAACTATTGATACTAAAAATCTCATGAAATATATTTTAAATGCCAAACAAAATTTAAACATTTTTGACAAAAACCACATTGTTCATTTCATTTAAATTATTAAATACCAGTGTTATAATCTTTGAATTTTAAATATAATCTTTTCATTTTTATACCTTTCACCTAAGGCAAAAGAGTATATCGTCACCTTCCATGGAAATGGACATAGCTACACCTTATTTTTTTACAGGAGAAGTAAAAAAACACAACAAAATAAAGTGTTCTTGGAGTTTGAATTTCTTAAATAAGGTCGCCATGTTTAATCGCAAGGTCCTAAAAATTTGCGTCAGCATATAACTTGATAAAATGAACCACAATCAATTAAAAACTCCATTTTGAATTTATGTGTAGTAATGTCCGATTGCATTTAAGGAAACGATATATGTTTGTCATTCCGTGAGTAATTTCTACAATATTGCTCTTATACGCTATAAAGTTTATATATGTAAAGGGTTGTTGAATTTTAGGGCCGATGTTGATTTTGAATAAAATACAAATTTTTTAGGAAATTATTGTAACTACCCAGTAAAAATTTCGCCTATCAAATAATGTGTTGAGTAATCAGAAAAACATAAGAGCACTACTTACAATTCTACTGAAAGAACCAATGAATTTTACAAGGGATGTCCCAAAATGAACGCATTAAAAAGTAAGTCATTATTTGTTTACCTGCATACATCCAGAACAAAGTAGTTATAGAATTTGTTAAAGATGTAGTTATAGAAGACAGCTACAAAATAATGAGTTAAAGAAGCTATTCATTTTGAAAAAGTAGGCGAAGTTTCTACTGGATAGTATAGGCCAGCAGTCGACACAATCGCCTGTAATCTAGAAATACAGACTTTGCTTAGTGTATACCTGCCAGCCAAACGGACTTGATTGATTGGTGCACCGGAGGGGGGGGGGGGGGCGTCCAGAACTAATACTTTTAACTGTTACATACTTTATTATAATCGCATAATATCCTCTCTATCTATGATAGTGTGGGTATTAAAACAGAATGATTGAAATAATTTTTAATTTTCTTTTTGGAAAATTTGTTTTTCTACCCACACCACCAAAGGTAGAATGTTTATTATTCGTTTGTGCTGAACAAAACTGGTGTGCCAATTAACAATCATATTATATTGGTATTTGCATTAAATTTTACCAAAAAATATTTTATTGTAACCTTAATAATTTTATCAAATCTTATTGGAATTGATATATATTTGACCAAAGCTCCTTAGAAATGTTGGTATTAATAAAAAATTTGGCAACGATAACTTTTGTAACAGCTACCATGTAAACTTCGTGTTGGTACATCCATTTTAACCATTGGTCCCATATGAACACCCTCCCTAAAATCACTTCAGGACGAAAAACCTCATATTGATGTATATACCTAGATAGGTAAGGTTAGGTTCCATGGGCAGCTATCAACAGACAGCTCACTTGGGTTCTTTATCGGTCCCTTTGTGATACCCTAGATACCTAGATAATATTGGGCATAGAGAACTTTTACATGAATCCTAAACTCATTACAGCAATTCGTGATTTCCATGATCAATAGTTTTACTTATTACACACATCAGTACAATCGAATAATTTTAAATATGTATTAAGTGTTCTTTTTGGCAGAGTTGTTGTTTTTGTACCCACACTACCAATGTTGGACAGGGTGTTATGCGTTTGTGCTGAATAAAAATTGTGTCTATTGCAAATAGTGAGAATCGGATCATAATTCCACATAGCCCTCATACAAAATTCTCTCCGGTATATAGTTTTGTACCGTCTAATAATGTTCTTATTTAGATTGAATTCGACCAACATTTATTGTATTGCAACAATATTCATCTTACCAGATTTTCTTGAAATCTGTCCACTCCCGAAAACAGGGGGCAAATTATGGGAGTCGTGATCGAATACTTTTTCGATTCGAAAGCAATTTTAGTTCTAATTCTTTCTGTTCATACTGAACGGATCGAAATTATTTCTTTAGTGTTGTAAAACATTTATTTGAGTGTTCATAACAATGAAAAAATAAATACGATACGTTCAGTATCGACTAAAATAAAATTGCTTTCGAATCGAAAAAGTATTCGATCACGACTGCCATAATTTGCCCCCAGCTTTTAATGAAGTAAAAATTTCGAAAATAAAGTGGGATTGAGTTTAAGCCACACTTAAAAGAAACGTCAAAGATGTCAGTATTATCATTCGATTCGTTGAAGACGGATTACATATTCCGTAATATTGTGGAAGGTGTTCTTCAAAGCCTATCAACCCCATTCGTCTAGTTACCATCGCGAGGCATTTTTTAAGAATTTTAGATTTTTGTAAATCAGCATAAAACTTTGTCACTTTTAATTTAAAATTATATTATTTCATGCAATTATAATTTCAGTCAAAAAATACTTTACTTAATTCAAGTCTAAACTAATTAACAGCAAGCACTTATTAATTTAAAGTAACACCAAAACGTATTATAAAAAAAAATCGCAAAGCGCCACCAAATTGTTTTAAAACAATTTACAACACCCATTTTTACATTGTTACCATACTGTAACATTGAAATTATTCATATGCACAACATTTTAGAAATCAACGGTAAAATGTATTATTAACACTGTCTAACGCCTATAACTCCTTAAATACTAAACCTATTTTAATAAAATTTACTTTGTCCTCTTCTACTAAAAAATATCTATCTATGATGTATCATTTGTTAAAATCCAATGAATAGTATAGTCGTAAATGGGAGCAAAAGAAATCAACTTGCCTATTAATATATGTATGTATATGATGATGATGATTTCTTTTTATTATGATAAAATTGGTATGGTTCAATTATGTGTGGAACAAAATGGAAATTTCAAATAGCCCCAAAGAAAGAAGTCCAACGGTGTCAAATCACATTTACGTCGCCACCACGTGAGATAACACGGCCATTGAGTTTGTCGCGCAAAAGAGCCATTGTTTCGTTAGCTGTGTGGCAAGTTGCATCGTCCTGTTGAAACCACACATCGCCCACATCTACATCTTCCAATTCGGGCCACAAAAAGTTCGTTATAATCTCACAATAGCGAACACCATTCACAGTTACTGCCTGACCGGCCTCATTTTGGAAGAATAACAGTTATTTTTGTGCGTGAATTGGTGTTTCGACAATCACTCTTGGAATATCATTAGCCCAAAGGCAGGACATTCTGCTTATTGACGAATCCACTAAGGTGAAAATGTGCCTCATCACTGAAGATGATTTTCTTCGAAAATTTATCATCCACTGTTGCCATTTCTTGCCACCATTCTGACCATTGACGACGTTTGGAATGGTCAAGAGGCCTTAGTTCTTGAGTCAATTGCACCTTGTAAGCGTGTAAAGGCAAGTCTTTATGCATAATGTTCATCAACGACTGGTGTGAGACGTGCAATTGTTGTGCACGACGACGAGTTGATATGGACGGCTCTTTAGCCACACTATCGCGAACAGCAGCAATATTTTCTACAGTACGAGCTGTACGAGCATGCACTGGTGTTTTCACATCTCCTGCAGACTCGGTTTGCTCACATTTTTGCACGATTTTTCCGATTGTACGCACATTTGGACGATTAAATTTACCGAAAAAATCACTATGTGCACATTATGCATTTTGATTTGAACTCCCATTTTCATAATAAGCCTGAATAACTTTAACGCGTTGCTCGATTTTGTATCTTTCCATGGTCCAAATTGAGTTAGTCTGAAATTGAAAAATGTAAAATGAAATGCACACAATTAACATCGGCCCTTAAAATTTAATCACGCTTTATATTTTGGGTCCTTATGAGGATCGAAGTTGATTAGGCGATGTCTGTCCGTTGAAATATGTTTTGCGAAGACCCTAGACTTGGTAGTTATTGAAATTCAGTTTGATTGGTCCACAAGTGGCCGAGAATGAGCAAAAAGCCACGACAGCCTCGAATTTTACCCAAAAATTTATATTATTAAATTTATACCTGAAAAACGGCTGGGGCCAGAGTGTCCAAATTAGGTACAAACATCTTGGTTTTTAAAAGAAAATATCAAAGAGTGTGGAGACGTGGGCGTGGCATAAAATATATTTATTTATATTTTAAGAACATTATTGTCAGAAAAGTTTCGCTCTATATGACATATTTTGAGCAAATGCATAAGAAAAACATAGGCACTAGTTTCTAGCGGCTACGCTGAGATCATCTTTACAAAATTTTGACAATTAGTAAAATATGGAAAGTCAACAATTTCGATTTGTTATTTTTATTTTTGGAATCTGTTACATTCGTATGAGTCCAACATTAAACTTTAAGAATTGAAAAAAATTTCGAAAAAACTTTGAAGTTAAAAAAAGTTTTGCAAGCGAATCGTAAATGCTAATTAAACTATTTAAAAACACCGCAAAAAAAATTAGTTAATATTCATTTATTTTGTTTTTTATATTGCACTGGAGACTCTAAAGATGGCCAACTCAAAATTTATAATTTTAATTAGAGGCAAAATATCTTCTGACTTAAATTACCGAGTAATAGTAGCGTAGACTTTCATACCGTTGCAACGGTATCCATCACAACTCATTCATGGGAAAAAATGCAGTGCCAATTAAATTTTAAGTTAATTACTTGTTTATCACTTTTTTTAAGTCTATTTTGTGATTTGTTTATTTTCGTATTGTATTGGCAAAAATTGCTCAAATAATTAAAATTTTTTTAAAATAGTTTTTATTGGCTGAGCTCTTATCATGGTAAAATTAATAAGGTTCCCTAGTTCTACAACAAGGAACAAAAACTGGTTGTGTTGAGTTGTAATTTTTTGATGTGTTTGTTCGCCGTAATAAAGCAAAGTTGTAAACCATAATAAAAAAATTACAACTCAACTGAGTTGAATTGCGAACCGTAATAGGGGCCTTATACTTTTAACCGGCAGGTATGCTTAAATATAGTAGCTAGTGTATAACGAAAACGAAAAAATTAAGGACTTAAGTTATTTTAAGGTTCCTAAGAGGTTATTTGTGATGCCAATAGGATCACACATTGTTAAATTCGGAGCTCATACTGCGATTAGGATCCAAACTAATAATAATAATTAGTCTGAAAATTTAAGTCTTAGGTGAATACAATTGAAGCACATCCGCGAATAACGTTTTAAGTTACAAAATAATAATTTTTCAGGAGAGCAAAAAAACGTTTTTTACAGGCAGGATTATTTGTTTAAAAAAATTTTTTTTCTATTATTAAAAATAATGATAATAAAAACTTTTATGCAAAAGGCCTTTAAAACATTATTCCGCATTGCAAAGCCCTAAATGGTTTCATCATTTTGTTAGTAACTTGCAATGTTCTTCCACTGGCTGATACTTTGTATGCCATTTTGAAGGCGTTAAGGTGCATAGTTTTGGTTGATTTGATGTTAAAACTGTGTAAGAGAGTAGGGTTATCGGTTATCTGCTAAAAAAACAGTTTTTGCAAAATGTGGCGCTTACAATGTTATTCGCGGCTGTGCTTCAATTTCTGAAATGGCGAATGAGAACTAAAAAATCAACATTAATGCCAAATTTTCAGGATGGTATATACATCAATATTAAGTTAATTTTCATAACAAACTTAAATCGTATTTAAAACAGATTGGTTTTTTGGGTTTTATTTGAAAAGTCTTATTTAATTAAGATAAAAGTATGGTAGCACTACCAAATACAAAAAAAAAAAAAATATAAAAAAGTGTATTTCTTTACAAGGTGGTCTGAAAAAACAGCTGACTGTTAATGCTTTGCCTGTTGTTGTTGTATTCTTGTGATATTGAGGCCACCTTGCTAAAATTTTACAATGGAAACTTAAGTTGACTTAAGTTTTACTTTAGTTTTTAGTGAAGAAGGGAATTTTGTATTTAAAACGATTTTAAAAATAAATGTGTTTTAATATCGATCCTGAAAATTGGCCATAAGAATTAGGAATTCTGAAACAATTTAACAAATTCAGCATGAAAGAGAAATATAATTTACCGTATTTAATAATTTTTTACTGCTTTATACTCTAAATCATCCGTGGTATATGAAAGTAAACTAAGTTTGTCATTCAATGTGAATATTTTTTAACATCCATCTATAGATGGATAGAAGGATCCAGAATATATAGATCTGAATATAATTTAATATATTGGATCTTTCTAAGTCGATTCGACCATTTGGGTGTCAAATTGTTTCTAGCTCTCCTAGGCAGCTTAGAATTGAGTTCCACCAGAATCGGCTCGAAATCGGTAATCTACATTCAAATAATCGAAATCACACCACCAGATCTTGTGAAAATAGAATCTAAATTTATCTAATATTTTTACCATAACAATATCTGCTACAACTGGTGATGCTGGTGATCCCATTGGAAGACCCTTTTGTTAAGTATCTATATCTATCTATCTATCTATCTATCTATCTATATACATAAAAAAGGATGTGTGTATGTATGTATGTATGTATGTATGTATGTATGTATGTATGTATGTATGTATGTATGTATGTATGTATGTATGTATGTATGTGTGTGTATTTATGTATGTAACCTATGGACTCCAAAACGGCTGGGCCGATTTTGATGAAATTTTCAGAGAATCTTCAGAATATTCAGGCGGGTGACACTGTGAAGTCTGATTGACATCTATATCATTTGGACGATTTTTTCTTTAAAATTATCGCCATGGTCCAACTTAGATTTATACGAAAATAACATTTCGCCCCGCCCACTTTTTTCGAATTACCTTGAACCAAAAATCAGCTCCATAGATTTGACAAACTTTTCTTTCAAATATTCGTATTAATCCATTTTAAGTTTTCATCGAAAGAAAAATTTACCACGCCTACACTTACGCCCACTTTTTCTATTAAGCGCATAAATTGAGAACGGCTTGACCGATTTGGACGATTTTTTCTTTAAAATGATTGCCATGGTCCAACTTAGGTTTTTACGGAAAGAAAATTTTGCCCCGCCCACCTTTTTTGATTTACCTTAAATCAAAAACGGCTCCATCGATTTGACTAATTTTTCTTTTAAATGTTCGTATTAATCCATTTTACGTTTTCATCGAAAGAAAAATGTACCACGCCTACATTTACGCCTACTTTTTCTATTCAGCGCATAACTTGAGAACGGCTTAACCGATTTTTTCTTAAAAATCATCGCCATGGTCCAACTTAGGTTTTTACGGAAAGAAAATTTATGCCCGCCCACTTTTTTCGTGTTTTCCTAAAATCAGAAAACGGCTCCATCGATTTGACTTATTTTTCTTTCAAATGTTCGTATCTTTTTAACGGATTTTAAAAATCGAACGCAAACAGTTTTCCTAATTTGGACAGGACAACGTCTGTCGGGTCAGCTAGAATACGTATACTTTTTTTTTTTTTGAAAATATCTATGATAATATACCAAATACCAAATTTTTAAATAATAAATCTTTTTAATTTTTTTTATAATTTTTTATCTTTTCTTCTATTAAACAAATTGCTAGCTCTACTGGTAAACACAAAAATATACTACATCTAGGGAAATAAATTTTGAACTATCATTTATTTTATATGCCTTAATCTATCTTAAAATTGTACAGACTTTTTAACATTCCTTAACATTATATTCTGAATTATCAGTTATTTTTCCAAGAATTTTCGTAATATATTTCGAAAATTCATAAGAAGGAGAATTAATGCAAGATCGAATTGGTCTTAACCAATTCCCAACAAAACGATATTTGAAGAAATTTTTAATACACATATTATGTTTAATTTCACCATATTATTGTCACCGACAACTATATTATGATTAAAATAGTCCTCTATCAAGGAGACAAACATATTATATATAACTTGTTTCGAAATTAACAATAGTATTTTCCTCTTTTCCAAGAGCAACATGTTATGGTTGAAAACTAACCATGCTATTATAAGTGTTAAACATATTTTAGTTATTACTAATCATAACATGTTCGGAGGCATTCATAAAGTGGTTGTGACTTTTTGATGGAGAACTATAATATGGTTGTCGCTGACAATAATATGGTAAAATTAAACATAATATATGTCTTAACAATTTTTTTTAATAAAAGTGTTGTTGGAGGTGAGCATATTTAAACATGGTTTTTGTCTGGGAGTACGAATTTTTGGAACATCATATTATCTAGGTGTTACCACTGTGCTTGTTTTAAGTTTGTTTCTATCTGCAATTGAGATCTCCTCTTTCTTATAAAGTGTTTCAACAAAATTATAATTTGTCCTTTGCAATTTATTAGAAGAATCCTTGTTAATTTTTTTTTATATCTGTTCCCGGCAAATGCTCTGCAAAGCATTTTTGAATTGAAAAACCGCTGCCCAAAATCAGGGAATTAAGATTAAGCTTATAATTGCAGGTTTCTGTGTAAGCAATTTTATATTTTAATTTTTAATGACACATCAATTAGATACGGAGGAGTGAAAAGTAATAAGCCAAATTTGTCATAACTCGACTTTAGTTTTTATTACTTGTAGGCACAGATAGATTAAATTACCTTCTACAATGTAATTAAATCTTAAGTCATAATCATATTTGTTTATTGCTACTGCCGTATTACCCTTATCTGCTTTAAAAAATATTATGTTCCTATTACGTTTCAAAAAACTTTCCGTATCCTAAACCGTGTCTACCATAAATTTATCCCTATTCGTTAGTTTTGTCTTATTTATATGGTAACTAATAGTTGTTGTAAGTTTTGTCCTTGCTTTCCCCTCTTAGGTCTGTACAAATTCCTCTCTGTCAGCTATTACCTTTAAAATTGGAAATTGTTCTTTTTTAATTGGCAGTGCGTGTTTATGAAATTGTATTTGTGTTTTCAAATTAAAATATTTAACATTAAAAAAAGGAGATGAAAATGAATAACAATTTGAATATATTTTCATAAGAAAACCAATTACTTTTACGCCGGAATTGTGGAAAATTTATGCAATTACGTTTTTCCTTCTAACGACGTACGACACAATTGTGTTTCTAGCATAAATTTGTTGGTGTTTTTTTTTTACCGAAAAATCTTTAAAAGCAAATAACACCATAAAAAACTGTGCAATTTTTATCACGTAATATAATTGCGAATAAAAATTATGAATAACTGCGAAAATAGATTAAAGTAAATAAAATAAAATAACAAAAAATTAGGGTTTTTTGTTCCCGAATAGTTTTTATTGCTCGGGAAGCAGGGAAGAATTTTAAAGTTTTAAGGTTTCCGAAACATGAAAGAAGTAAAAACTAATTTTTGTCATTTTTGAAAAATTTTGAAGGTTTAAGTTAATTCAAGTTGTTTTTATTCGACAAGCCCAGATGATGATATTCAAAGAGTAACGAAATATCGGCAATTTTTAAAACAAAATTTATTTTTAATGCTGGCCTCGAGCTTGAAATAAAACATTTTTATTTATAGGTTTAAGGTAATTTTAAATCTTTTTAGTTGCGGGAATTAAATATACATTTTCATAATTTACTTCTCAAAAAATCTATATTAGTTCCCAGTAAAAACTTTGCCTACAAATTAATGTGTTGAGTAATCAGAAAAACATAAGAGCGCTACTTATAATTCTACTGAAAGAACCAATGAAATTTACAAGAATGTCCCAAAATGAACGCATTTAAAAGTAAGTCATTATTTTTTTTACTTAAATACATCCAGAAAAAGTGGTAATAGAAGTTGTTATAGATGTAGTTATAGAACAAAGCTACTAAATAATGAGTTAAAGAAGCTATTCATTTTGAAAAAGTAAGCGAAGTTTTTGCTGGGTAATATTATAAAGAGGTAATGTTTTTTTTTTGTTTGTTTGGTTGTAGGAGGTAATCTCCGTAAGCTCTGATCCGATCTTTATGAAACTTACAGTATATTACTGATGGTATGGGAGATGCTATAACATATAAAAACGTTTATTCCGGGTACGTGTAACCAAAACTTAAGAACCTCTGGACCGATTAACACCAAACTTGGACAATAAATTAGTTAAGCCCGGAACCAGGCTTATCCTAAAGCTTAACCCTAAAGGTGGCGCTGTTGAATTGATAATTTTTTTTTAATTTATGGTACGATTTGGCTGAAATTCCCAAAATATATTTATTAAACAAAAATAAGTTTCCTGGTAAAATTTTGACCTGGTATTCTCCAGTATTAAAATGCTATTTGCAAAATCGCAGGCAATGCCGGGACTAAACAGCTAGTATATGATATTTATACACCTTCCACCACTAGTGGTGCAAGAGGGTATACTTAGTTTGTCATTCCGTGTAAAACTTTTTTAATATTAATCTAAGATCATTTAAAGAGCGTATATAAATTCTGTATCCTTGAATATCTTTTAGTCGATTAAGCCATGCCCGTCTGAGAACAATTTTGGTGTTAGATTGTTTCTAGTTGTTCTAAGCAGTTTGGGGTTTGAAATATAGCTAAATCGGTTCAGTTGGTTAATAGTTATGAATGTGTGTGAAGCTAAATACGTATTTTACTAGCGGAGGCATCCACCACAATTTCTTAACAGCAACTATTTGCGGTTAACATTGCGTTTAACAGTGCTACTGTAATACAAAGAGTGTATTTTGGATTATTTTCCGGGAAATGGAATCGGTTGCATATAAGAAAATTGTTTTTGAGAGGATTCTGGTAGTCTTATATCGGATGATTTGTTAGCTATTTTCTTTTTGGCAACACTGGTTTAAACCGCTGACGCACGTTTCGTGTTTTGTTTCACTGTCAAACATCTTCAGTTTGGTCTATAATTTAACCATGAATCATCTAACAAACGAACAACGCTTGCAAATTATTGAATTTTATTATCAAAATGCGTGCTCTGTTAAGAAAGTTCATCGCGCGCTTCTTGTGTTCAGCGACGAAGCTCATTTTTGCCTCAAATGGTACGTAAATAAACAGAATTGTCGATTTTTTAGTGGCGATCAGCAAGAGTTACCAATGCATCCAGAAAAAGTCAAAGGTTGGTGCGGTTTATGAGCTGATGGCATCATTGGACCGTACTTCTTCAAAGATGATGTGAATCGTAATGTAACTGTGAATGGTGAGCGCTACCGTGAGATGATATCCAACTTTTTTTTGGCCCAAAATGCAAGAGCTTGACTTGCATGACGTGTGGTTTCAACAAGACGGTGCCACATGCCAGACAGCACGCTTAACAATGGACTTATGAACATTTTATTTCACGTTCGGGACCGGTCAATTGGCCACCTAGATCGTGCGATTTAACGCCTTTAGACTATTTTTTGTGGGGCTATGTTAAAGCTCATGTTTATACACACATGCCCGCTTCAATTGATGCATTGGAAGACAACATTGAAGCATTTATTCATGAGATACTGGCCGAAATGTTGGAAAGAGTATGCCAAAATTGGACTAAGCGGATGGACCACTTGAGGCGCAGTCACGGTCAACATTTGCATGAAATAATCTTCAAACAATAAATTATATGGACCGTACTATCGATTTAGATAAAGATTTCGTGCATTTTTCTGAATTTTATGTGTTTTTTTTTTACTTTCCTTTAGGTCTTAAAAAATCACCCGATATCTGAAATAATATTGGAATTTCAGAGAATAAGATTTGAAAAACTTAGCTTTTCACGGAAATTTCTGGCGATGATAAGTGAACATTTTGGAAAAATATGGAACATTAATAGCAGCACACTTTATGGAAATGGTGCTCCAAGGTGTCCTCTTAAGGACCATATTAGTGGTACTCTCTTTTCCCCCATTTCTTTATAGTGTTATATTAGTAACTTTCACCATATCTCCAGATTGTCCAATGTCCATAAAGTCGACTTTTAACATTTTTCAAAATATAATTTTAGTCTGTCATCGTTTCATATGACTAGAAATCTCACTGCAAAGTTTCGTGAATATCGGTTTATAATTGAGGCTATCAGCGCAGAAGTAGTATTACCCACAATTTAATTGGTTTTGATTCTTTGCACTGTTCATTACAGTGCAATAGTCGAGTAAGCCAACTGTTTGTAACCAAATAGCCTCAATCTTCCGTTGGCTCCATATTCAGACCAATCCTGAAATATTCTAAATATCGGCGGAGGGTATCAAAGATTGCCGAAAGATTAAAGTTATTTAATTCGGTCCTCCGGCAGTTTCCGCTAGACGGCCATAAAAAAATCATATGTGTGCAAAAATTACGCGGATAGCTTGCATATGGGCATTTCCGTCAAAAGGTCCACCGTGACCGAAAATTTAAAAGTTATTAAAAGCTGATTATTTTACGATATTGTTATAGATTATTTTACGATATTGTTATATATTTAGATTTTACTAATTTAATAAATTTACTCATACATTTTTTCACTTAGATGAACAATTAGACTGCAAAGTTGTGCTAACGTAATTTCTTTTTTGTTTTATTCTATGTTTTCTTTAATATTTATCTTTCTTAAAAGAGGTGATATTTGATAAAAATTATTCCAAAATAAATTTTCTTACATGGTCTATAATCTAAGGAAGAGTTCAAAGAAAAATATGTTATTCGGATTAACGGTAAATTTTTATTTTATTTTAATCATTATTCAGTTTAATTCTTATGGAAAAAATTTCACGTTCGAAATGTCACGTATCGACGCAGATTTTGGCTAAAAAAAAAAAGAAAATACAGAAGTTTTTGGAATCAAACCAAGACATTTTAATGTTACATTGCTAAGTAAAATTCTGAAAGTAGTTTGACTGAAAAATAGTGCCAGGTTTCGCTGAATTACGCCTTTTTATACATGGCCACAAAAACTACTTCTGTTTTTTCACGTTCGAACCGCTACTTCTTTTGCCATTATCTTTGACCTAGAATCGCGCTCTCCATAAACTTTAGCATAGATAACAGTGCTTTCTTAGTGCTTTAATTTAAGGGTTAAGAGAGCGTACAAATATTTTTTGTTTAAAATGTTATTGCATTTTTGATGCGTACGACTGTCACGTTCAACACTTTGGAATTACCCATATATGTATAAAAACTTTGCTATCATACTGCTCGTAATCCATTGAATATATCTCAACAAAAGTAGACACAAATAAAGAAGCTAGAGAAAATTAATTTTTACATATAAAATTAGTATTTGAACAATTAGTGTAAACCATTTTACCTGCTAAAACTTTTTTTTTTTTTTTGTTGCACCCTAATGTATATACATACGTGATTTTTTGCTTATTCGCATAATTTTTATTGCCAACAATATTCCACATAAAATCAATATAAACCAAAAAACTCAAATTAATAAATCTATTGGAGTGGAATTTTTTAATTGCTTGAATTACCTTTTCGCAAAACTTTTTTCTTTAAATTGGTGAAAAATGAAAAATCACACATTGTGTATTTTTTCTTTGTGTGCTTCCCATTAAAATCGTCAGTTCCTTCTCTGAAACATTTTTCAATTTTCCTTATGAAAAATAATCATAAATATTTGTCTAATAATACATTTATTTTCTTAAGTAGCAGGTGTCATGTTCTATATCTTTCTGCTTCCTTCCAGCGGTCTTTGTATTTCCTTTCGGATTGTGGTTGCTCTGGGTCTATTTGCCTTTTTTGTGGCTTGTTTGTTAATATGTATAAAGGTGCGCTTTTGGAATTGTACAAATTGATGTGGTTTACATCCGTGTTTGAAGATAGTAGGAAGAAATACAAAGGAAGTGCTTAAAACTTTTTTAGGTTTGGTTGCGATTTAACATGTGAACTGTTCTTGAAAAAGGTACTCGTAGGTGGTCGGTTTTCCATTTGACTAACAAATGTTGTTTATCTTGACAAAACATTTATTCTTCTTACGCACAAGCAATTTTTCTATGACTTAGTTTATGTCTTTTGTTATATTTGTAATGCTTAAAAATAAATAAACAAATGAAGGCAAATAAGAATAAATTTCCTGATAAATGCTTAACCATTTTTAAGCACTAACTAGTTTATAAATATTTTCCTTTATTTCCAATTTTTTAAAAGAGAAATATTTTTAAGCTCAACCTCAAAAAAATGTATCCTGTATTCATGTTTCAAAATCGCCCAAACCGTTTTTATTGCTTATTGTTTCAAGATTTTATTTCAAATTTATGTACGATTCCTTTTTTGTATTGAATTTTATTATTCTACTTAAAATTTTATAAATTTAAACATATACAATTTTTTATTTTAAAGCGTTTTTTTTAATGTCTGCACCAAAAAAGTTACGCATTTTGTAAACAATGGCCAAAATTGCCCAACACTATTAAGCATACCTGTTAAATATCGATTACGATTAGTAATCAATTAGATTGCTTTTTAAAAAGAATCGTAATGATTATTTATCTCTATAAAAAAAATTTTTGATTACTAAGTGATTACGATTACAAGTAATAAAAATATTAATCAGAAGTACCGGCGATTACTACAGAATAATCCAACAGAATCAAAAGTAATCAAAAAATAATCCGATTATTTTTGACGCTTTTTGATTACTGTCAATTAGAGTTTGCTAAAAACCGTAAAATTGTGAAACCGCGGTTTCGGTTTTAAAATGATTAAAACCGGTTTAAATCATATTCGAGTCTTTTTGACTCTTCAACGCGATTAAAAAACAAGAATATGCGCTCAATTTCTGATTATAAAAGATACAATTGCCGGGAGAAAATTGTACCCTACCCGCGACTCTTCTTGATGAGTCATTTAGGATTCGCTTTTTTATTAGTGTAACTGTAACTGACTAATCATTTTTTGGATCACCAAATCTACTCCTATTCCTTTTACTTGCAGAAGGATAAAAGTCTGGGTCCTTCAAACTGTCATCTGAACAAAAATCACTTTCGCAAACCATTTCTGACATATTTATAGCTAAAATAAAATATTATTAAAAGAGTCTTCAACAATTATGCACATCTCTCTTACTTACCAACAAATATAATGTATTACAAACCCGACCATATCATACCCTACACCACAGTAATTAAAAACACATCATGCTTATGTGTCCATGTAAATATGGATTTATCTATGTTTATAAATCGGTTTGAAAGTTTGTAAGAGGCAGAAATTGCCCCCTCCCTCCCCTTGTGGTCCTATTTTTTAAAAACTGTATAGCTAATGTGTCCCTATAGATATGGATCTATATATCTATTGTTTTAATTTCATTAAAATCGGTTTGATAGTTTCTGAGAGGAAGTAATTTCCCCCTTTCTTCCCTCGTGGTCCTACGATTCGGCCCATTTTCAATAGGCTTGGTCCTTGTGCCAATAAGAACCTATGACCCAAATTTCATCAAATTATCTCCAAAATTCTCCACTATTGTGTTGTGGGTATAAAAAGAAACGATGAACAAACGATTTCTGAAGAATTAAATAGCAAACTAAAAATGCTAAAAATAACTTCACACGCGCAAGCAAAATATATTGAAATTTTATATTTAATTTTGACAACCAAATGTACAGCATGTTATTAATATTAATAAAAATCATTATAAAACTTGCATTACATCAATTGAATGAAAAACAAAAAAAACAGAATTAACGTTCTCCATTGGTCCAAGTTGCCCAAAAAATACCAAACGCATTTTATTTTTCTCGTACAGGATAAGGGTTAAGGTATTTTGTTATTTACGATGAATAGTTTTACAATAAAAAAAGGTAAACTGTTATATAAGGCTATGCTTGTTCTGTACGACCCTTCACCAAAGTTCAATAATAAACAGGCCAGCCAATGAAAAATTCCGAAAATAAACATGACTGTGTCCCAAATTATACATTTGAAGCAAAATCGAAAAAAGTAGCTTAAATAGAATGAATTCGCCTTTCATAACCTTATTGATATTTTATGTTTACCAAAAATCAAATTTTAACTAGTGCTGTATTAAGAAAGAGTTGAATGTGCATGTAAACACCGCATATCCACGCGCAGTATTTATTTCCGTACATAAGCAGTATGGTCGGCCGTAGCAGAACACTACAAAATATTTTTGTACATCCTTAAGCAACATAGTTTTTAAAAAATTTGCTGTGCATTATTCTGTTTGACGCACGCCAAAATGACTTTCGTTGCGGCTTAAGGCGTATTCCATAAGAACTGTTTCGAGAAATGGTTTTATACATATGCCTTCGAAAACCGATCTTTAAAAAATTTAGTTGTATGATTTTTAATTATAAAAACCGAATTTATGGTAGTTTTTTAACAGAAATTTAGATTTTTTTAGGATGGTTGTTCCACATATGTATATAAAATTTTTATACCCTCCACCACAATTAGTTGTGAAGAGGGTATATTAAGTTTGTCATTCCGTATGAAACTTTTTTATTATTCATCTCAGACCCCATAAAGTATATATATTCTGGGTCCTTGAGTAATTCTAAGACGATTTAGCCATGTCCGTCTGTCTGTCCGTCTGTTGAAAACACGTTCACTTTCGAACAACTCAAAAGAAATGAACAAACTTGGTGCCAAAATGCTTGTAGTTATCGTAAGCAGTTTGGGATTGAAATCCAGCAAAATCGGTTCTGTAAGACCAGAGCTATGAATCAAAATGTGGAACCACCACCTAAAAAAATTGATAATTGTGTTACAAAAAAAAAAACATAAATGCTGGAACAAGGCACGCAATGAGATAAGATTTTCCAAAAATTTTTTTTTTTTGGACTGAAAATCACGCTGTTAAATTTCGTGAAGATCCGTCCATAATTTACCCTAAGCCCCATATAAACACTGCTCCCGGAAAACAGTTTAGAAAGCCTAAAACCGTAAAAAATAACGCTTGCGTAACAAAATTGGGTACGTCGCAGTTTTTTGGGACTAGAAATAATATTGTGAAATTTCGTGACGATCGGTTCGTAATTTACCTTAGGCCCCATATAAACCCTACTACCGGAAAACAGTTTAGTACGCCTAAAACCGTAAAAAATAATGAAATCATAACAAATTTTGGCTCGTCACAGATTTATAGGACTATAAATGATACTGTGAAATTTCGTGAAGATCGGTCCATAATTTACCCAAGGCCCCATATAAACCCTTCTACCGGAAAACAGTTTAGTCGCCTAAAACCATAATAAATAACAAATCGTCACAGTTTAAGATAATAATAATAAATAGACATCATACAGATATGACTCCTTAAACATTCGAACTGTCGGTGGAGGGTATCAAAGATTCGGCACAGCCTAATATAGCACTCTAACTTGTTTCTACTGAATCGATTGTGTTGGATTTAAATTTCAAGCTGAAGAATTTGACATCAAAATTATATTTTTCTGTTGAGTCTTTCGGAAATTAGCGTATTTTCTAATGGATGGACAGATGACTGAAAGACGGACATGTCTAAATCGGCTAAGAAATTAAATATTTAAAACCTTTCACACGGAATTTTAAAACTAATTAAAAATTTATTTTTAATTAGGAAAAGTAAAAAATTATATACATCCTGTCTTGCCCACTCGACAATATACAAAAATAACAGTTATTTTTTTAAGCTAAAATAAAAGTTATTCTCTGATTTTTATTTTTTTGAGCAAAAATAAAAGATATTCTCTTAAGAAATGTACGTGTTAAAATTAATAAGTTGACTTTAAATATGTATTTAAATGTGTGATCATAAATGGGATTTTTATGCACATTAAAATAAACATTTTAAGTCAACTAAATTATAAATAAACCTTAATTTTAATTTCATTACTTAATTCTTTTCCACGCCTTTCATAAGAACGTCCCATTAAATGTTCTTTATTATTTTGCTCAAAACGGAAAAGCATTTCTTCTTTGGAAATGGTATTTGATGAAATATTCATGTTGACAAAAACTGGTCGCGACATTTTACATAAATTATTTAATAAAATATAGAACATAAAAACAAAGTACTAATATTTTAAGACGGGTTTTAAGCACTCTTATTATTATTAAGTGCATACTTATTATTCGCTTTTTTTAAGTTTTTCGCATTCCGAATGTAAGTGTATACTAAATATAGTGCCTACTAGATTGTTCTTTTATGTCACGTCATTTCTTATAAACACTTAAATTTTTTGCATTGAAAATTATGAAGGCACTTAATTTTGCTACTAACTTTTTTCTCATATCACCCATTACATATATACATATGTATGTATGTATGTATGTATTTCAGTAGCTGCCCTGCGGGAAATTTGTGTCAATTGTTCCAACATACTGGTCCTGGGATAGAACAAGTTCAAAAAGAATGAACTCATGACCAGTGAAAAGAGAACCAATCATTTAACTGGTATATAAAGAACAAAAAGGTAGAAAAAGTAATGAATTACAATACAGTCTTCACCGGTTTGGGGACTTTCTTAAATTAAGTTCTAGAACTTGTTTTATTGAAACAATACTACATTGTATTGCAATATTACTACATTGTAATAACCAGGGAAACCAGAAATATGCTCTAAAAATGCGTTTTATGCGCATTAAATATGCAGCAAAAACTTGAAAATATGCCCTCAAAATTTATAAAAATATGCCCCAAAAAATCGGTAGTTGCTCATTTAAAAACAAAATATTCAACATTTTTATTTAAAAAAACAATACTAAAATTATAATCGGTAAAGCCCAAACACCATAGTATCTACAGACCAATTCGAAAAGAATTTAATTTCGAAAAGAATTAAATTTGCTGTAAAATATTTTTGGGGGAAATTTAATTTTAATACTAACATAAATAGAAGTAGAGTTTTTTTTCCCGGAGTTTTTCGATTCCCGGGAAAGCGGGAAAAATTTTTAAATTTCCCGGGATCCCGGGATCCCGCTCCATGCAAATAATACAAAGTAAACTTGGTTTTATTAATGAAAAAAACTTTTATAAACAAACGTGAGGGAACTTGTCTACAAAGTAAGTAAAATAAATGCTTAAATACTACAAAAATAATTGAAGATTGAAAGCGGAACTTGAATTATTATTACCTTTGGCTATTATAAGTAAATTCCGTATTATGATGATCTAGTACAAGATAAAATAAACATAACAATTGAGGTACTCAAGATATGAGATCAAAAAGTAAATTCATAAAATATATAAAATATTTTAATAAATATATTAACATTTTTTAACGGCGTAGGAAATTACTTTCTGACACACTCAAAGCGTTTAGCACAGAGTATACAGAGGCGTCACGAAACAGAAAATATTGTTTTTTCTGTCTTTTTCTTCGAAAGCTGCCCTTTTTGCGTTTTTTGTTTTGATTATGCAATTTGTGTAGATAGTAGCGGCCTGTTTTTACGCATTGTCACTTCACTAACAAAAAACGTTTTCTTTCTCTTTCTTCGAAAGCTGCCCTCGCAAATGATTTAGTCATTTTTCATACGTCACTTTTTTCATCTCTGTATACTTTGTGGCGTTTAGTGAGTCGCCAAAGAGAATATTTCTGATTTTGTTTACTGATTACCATGTTTCCGAAATATTTCGTTTACTTTTTTACCGAGGTTGGACAAATAATTAAAAGTGCACCGTTGTTGCATGTTTCTGATGTCAAGGTTGATGCAAAAAATAGCATCATCCGGACTACTTCTTACAAACTATTTCTTTTCATTAGGTCCATCTGTAATCTTTAGGACAATGTATTTTTCAATTTGTATGTTTTAGTAACTTACACGAGTTTCATTATTTTTTTATTTCGGTTTCCCCGCACTTCCCGGATATATTACCAAGCTCGATTTTTTTTTTTTTTTTTTTTGTAGATACGACTATGTTGCAATAACGGAGCGATATGTTTATGTATATCCTATTTTTAAGACTTGTCCATGGACAATGAGAATTTACTGCCTGCATCTTATTTTGAATTTATGTTCTTTACCAATTCATCACTTCACTTAATTTATTAATTATCAACTGTTGCACTGCCCATTCTGCTTTTAATAGATTTATTGCCGCAGGAGACATTAATTTTCGTTTGTACACATTTCTTATAATTGATCTAATCGACAACCCATCCACAGATGCTAATTTTTAGAGAAAATAAAACTAAATTTCAGAGTAAAAATAGCTGTTTTCTGAAACTATGAAGAACTTTTTATTTCCCGGGATCCCGCAACAAAAATCCCGGGAAAACGGGAAATATAATAAGTGAATAAGTGAAAAAAAACCCTAAATAGAAGGCTTACGTACACAAATAGTCTTATTGAGAAAGAAGTTACAGAAGAACAATAAATGAAAGACCGATTCTCACCATTTACATAGACTTTACTTTAAAAAATGATTCGTATGCGATCAGTGTACTAAAAGATTGGTTCAGATTTCTATGTATTGCACACATCGCCAAAAACGTATGTTTGTGGTTACACATTTTAAGACTTTCTTTGTTACAAGATTTTATAAGCAATTGATAATGATTCATTTGAAAGTTTATAATTGCTTTTTCCTTAATATTTGCTTTTTTGTAAAATTTTAAAGTTTAAAATAACATTATCTTTAATGACAACCTACTTTGTCTTCATTTAAGAGTAAAAATTAAATATTGATGGCGAAATTAAAACAACACCTTGGGTATACATATACACAGGTATGTGATGAAAATCGATCGATTTCAAAACGAACGTTTTTAAAGGTGTGATGAATTTCTAGGGATTTTAAAATCCATTTCTGAATTATAGTCTTAAATTTTCGTTCAGAAAACACTTCATAAAATTTAAAAGAATAAACACTGAAAATAAAAGGAAAATGTATATAAAATCCATTTTAAAAGATACTGAAAACGATATTTTCGGTTTCAAATCGTTCCGTTTTTAAAATTGATTTCCATCACGTGCCTGATTGATATTAAAAACAGAAAAGCCGGTTAACCAGAATTTCGAAAAAAAAAATTTTATTTGCTGCGAAAGCTTACATACACGAGGCATCTAAAAAAAATATGCCTCAAAAACGCAAAATATGCGCCAAAAACTTAAAAAAAGTTGCAAAAAGGCTATTTTAACTAAATTATGCAAAAATATGCTCCAAACGGTAAAATATGCCAAAATATGCACTAACAAATCGATGCCAAAATTCATAAAATCCCTAAAACGGATAGATATATTATCTCTACCTTCATTGGTCGCACAAGGAAAAACATGCATATGCATATTTGTGGTTTCCCTGGTAAAACCTAACACAAAATACGTTCATTGAGAATAGATGTGTGACTGGTCAAATGGTGTCAATTGACCCCCTCCAATGACAACCCCTTGTAAAAGTGATTGGTCTTATTCATATGAAGTGTTAGAACTCGAACCAGTCCCTACCACCAAAGACCAATCATGGGACTACTTTGGTGTCAGTTCGGTTCCCTCTAGGGTGGTTAATGGCAGTTTAGCTAAACTCTAATAAATAAAAGAAGCTAAAAGCTAACACAACTTTTATGTCAATCAGCCTGATTATGGTTGGCGTTGGAGTATACGCTCGAGATGTTTTTTGTATTAGATTAAAGAAGACATGTTGTCTGTTACTGTTACATTCAAATAAATATAAGCACATTCAATAATTCAAAAATAATTTGAAAGTTAAAGGTTTCTCTCTATATGTATTTATGAACAGTGTTGTCTTTTTGTCAGATTTATCTGTTTTTGCAAGTTTTTAAGACGTAAAAAAAAGTTTTTTAGTTTTTTAAGAAAGTTTTTCTGAAATTAAGGTAGATTATACAAGTTAAGTTATCAATTGTGAATAATAAATCTAAACTCAGTGAAATTCATTTAAAAATAAAAGGATTTAAAACGTTATATGGGCATTTACTGGGGTCACGAACGTACGTTCGTACGCTTTTTATGTTCAAATAATATAGAAAACAAAACTTTTCCTAGCATTTTTTTTGCGATTCGATAGCATTTGGACCTCGAGTTTAAATTTTCAATATTATGTTTATAAACATGTGGTCACGAACGTAAGCAAAATAGAAGTCAACTTTGGCTGACAGTAGTGAAATGTGAAAATCTGCGTAATGGAACGGAATATTCAAAAGTGATTTATTTATTTTAAAAGTGTTTTAATGTATCTGTCCATCCAGTTTTTACACAATAAAATATCTATATTGGGTTTTGTTTAATTGGCTTAAGAACCGGTCGCGAACGTACGATTTTTCCATATGTATTTTTATTATTATCACCACGCATTTTCCAAAAATACCTTTAAATTTCCTTAACAAACAACTTAATACTCAATTTACAATTGATTGTATTTGAGAGTTTATGAAGAAAGAGTGTTGACATAACATATTTTTTGCATGTAAAATAAGTATATCAAAATGTCTTTAGAAGTAGCTTAAAAAGAAAATATAAAATTTTCCAGTTTCCAGCGCAATTTCCTCAAGTAAAACAGCTGAGATATTTTATAAAACCATTCTATTATATAAATATATACTTTTTTTATAATAAGAAACAATAAACAACGATGATTATCAACATTATTTTTTAATCCTGGTTGACCATTCTGAGGAAATGCCCATATAAAACAAACGGATGAATTTATTTTTTATTAATATGACAAAAGAGTTAAGAAAATTATGTTTAATTTTTACAGTGTATATAATTTTCTTGCAAAAATTGAAATTTTATAAATTTTGAGTTGGCCCCCTTTAGAGGAACTGGTGCAATATTTTGCATAAACACATGCAACATGAGACAAAATATTATCAATTTTAGAAGTTCAAAAACCGGAAAATCAAAATAGCAAATAGTTAATGTTGATTTGCAGCTAAATTATATCGACTATGGAGATTGTGTTCTATTAAAAAAAAAAATGTTAATGTTGAAATCTAAAAACGTTATTTTATAAATATGTCTAGCAATATGCCAAAACCGACTTTTTGCGAAAAAGAACTTTTTTATTGTGTACAATGGTTCTTTAGGGTAGCAGAAGCAACTTTTGTTCCGCGACTTTTTTATAACTCCGTTATTTACAAATTACCGTTATTTTTAGGTTTTGACCGTTAAATTTCCAGAATTCGACCAAATGTTGTTTGGCAACTTTATACAAAATCATATGGCGAGTATTTTGCAGAACATATGAACTCAAAATATTTGCAAATACAGGGCGTTTTGATGCATTAAAAAAAATGAATTTTACGCCATCTAGCGGCAATAATTTGTACTAACAATATTTAACAATTAGAAAGGTAATTTGAATACCTTTCCAACAAAAAAAAAACTTGGAAATTTGGATGAAAAATAACCGAATGAGAAAGAAAAGATCTAAAAGATGTATGTAACTTTTATTAAATTGATCATTAAAGTTTTCATTTTTAGTTTTGCGAAAACAATTTTAGTTATTTTACTAGAATTGTATTTAACAGAAATCTTTATTATTTATACTTTTAAAAACATCAAGTTATTTTATTTTTAAAATTTTTAGAGATCTACATAATAGTGCAAATTCTTTAGCTTTTCTTTGAGTTGGGACTCTAAAACCAAATTTGTTGTTTGCCAAACTTTTTCACCGTGATGTTTATAATTTAAACCTCTCAACATGTTTATTTGCTTTTTAAGAATTTTTATCCGATTACTCTGTACATCGACATCAGATAGTTTATTTCATAAATTAAATAATTCCATAGGCTCATTCACATAAAGCAAATTTAGAAATAGGACTATACTCTCCGTACGTCGTTTTTTTACTTGTTGTTTGCTCTTCATCTCTTCCAATCTCTTTATTCGTTCCTTAGCATTCCATTTTTATTTTCCTGATAACCTTTTTCATTATTTTCACACCATTTTCCATATCTTGCTTCGTTTAATTCAATTGTTTTGTTTTTCTGTAATTTACAAGGACAGTACACAAAGTGAACCTACCCGGTTTCTTTGTAAATTTGAGTTATTGTTAGCTAAAATTTTTTAAAATTTTATTTCTTTATGTAAGATCAAGTCTGGTTTATTACGAAGAAAATAAGAGGTGTTTTAATAAAATCTGTCAAAAATTTTAAAAGTAACATGCATTTAAACAAACACCTTTTAACATGGTAACATTTACAAATTAGGTAAGTTCACTTTGCGGACTTTCCTTGTAAATTACATGAAAACCCAACGATAGAATTCAATTCTTATGGCGGCATCGCATTCAGGAGGTCATAATACATAAGGATTGGTGGGTCTGGTTTCTGGGTCAGAACCTTTTTATATTTTTGTGAGGCTGTGTAATGAATAAGCACGCAAAGGTGACGGCTAAAATATCAACTGCCGCTGTATCACAATAGTAAATGAAATATAATTTCAGTAGCATAAATTTACGTTTTTTTTATAAATTCACCCCGTTTTTTTAATCAATTAATAAAATTTGTCGAAAATAGGCTGTACTGTTTGTAATACGGCACAAATTCGGCTGAATATTACGCCTTGGGAGACAACATAGTTGTTGATGACTAAAATATCTAAAATTCTGCGGTGGTGCTTAAAGATAACACTCCAACTTCAAAAGTTATAAGTCAATGAGGGTCAAAAAATCCCATTTTTTACATTTTTCTAATTTTCTTGTAAACGAAAAATGCGATTTACACGCACCACAGCAGAATTTTAGATTTTGATGTCTTTAACAACTGTGTTGCATGGCAAGCCATAATATTCAGCCCAATTTGTGCCGCGCTAAATGTTAGAAGTCGTATTTTCTTACTTCCAAGTTTTGTTGTTGCCACTTTGTTTTTTTCAGTGTATTATTCCAACAAAACCCAAAAATGAAATATTGCTACCCAAACTAACTATTCAACACATAAGAACATTGATTTTGTAGTTATTAATATAAATAATGCGTTAAATTCATAAAAAGTAAAAAAATCCAAGTTTTAAGGGCCACCCTAAATATCCGTTTTAGGACAAGTGAGGGGCACTCTAATAACCAAGTAGGGTACTTGACTCAATCCCCGAAGTATTAAAAATCATTCGGCATTCATACCTTAAAAACGAAAAAGTTAATTTGTTTGGCATATTGCTAAATATGTCACTTAAAAAAGCAGTTTTACACAAATTTTTTTTTAAATTTTTTTTAAGTAAAAAACTTATTTTGACAGAATCTGTTTATCACCTTCAGAAAGCATTCGTCATAAAAATATACATCAATGTTAATTTTTTAATGGTTAATAAAATATTTTTGTTCTATTGATTTCATAAAAAATCCATTTATGTGCGAATGCGCAGGTTATGTATATATGTATTAACACGCTTATGCAAAAAAAAGTTAAAGTTCAGATAAGTTAACCAACACATTAAGCCCAGCAAAATTAAAAAGGTTTTTTTGTGTTGGTTAACTAATGTAAACTTTAACTTTTTTGCATAACCTCGCAGCCACACGTTCAAGTTATTTTTGATAGTCTTTTACATATACTGCTTGTCAAAATTTACATAAATTGAACGCTCTGACTTATTCTGCACTCAATTTGTAAGCAATTTACTTTCAAGATGTCAACAAGAAGACAATTTAAAAAGACAAACTTTTTCTCAGTTATTAAGTTGAAAGTAAAATTGCCAAACAAATGAAAAGGTCAAATTGAAAGCAATCTCGTGGTCAATTTAAAAAGTGTATGGCCCGTTATCACGACTTACCTTTAAAGATCGTAATAGTTAATGGTACCTTTAGCACTAGTGAGGAATAAAGTTGACCTCAACTATTTTTCGTTTTCACAACTACTGTATAAAATAAACTTAACATTTTTAAAAATGTGGCAATCTCAAATCTAAACCTTACGACAAAAAATAAAGGTAGAACGTTCTTCTCTTTACCTTATCCTTCACTTTTAGATTAAAGGGAACTTGTGATAATTAAAAACTCATAATCTGTTCGATAACTTCATACATTTAGCTATCGTTAAGTCGTGAAAACTGGCCTAAGTGTGCTAGTAAAAAAAATGAGAGTGTATTGCAAATTGAAAGTGGCCACCATGTAAGGGGATAAAAGTTTTAACACTCTATGAGGCAACATTATTTTTAACAAGAAAAAAAAAACACTCAACATTTTAACATTATTTGTTCTCGAAGCAAAGCAAATAAACTTAAAAAATAATTCTTAGTTTTTAAGTTTTATAAAAAAAATCGCATAATTGTTAAGTTCTTTGAGAGAGGAAAATTTAATAATTTTTTCTTTTTGCTTCTCCATTATAGTTTAACGATTTATATTGGGTGGATGATGACATTGTTTATTATGTAATTAATTTACGATTTATTGTTTTTTTTTTTAAATTCCCACTGTAGCAATACATTATAACTCAATTAGTAGATTTGAATATGGAAAGTAATGCTATTGTTTAACTTTAAGAACTTTACAAACATATTCTTTTTGTTTTCAACGTAAATATGTTTTAAATTTATGATTTTCAACAGTCCTTGTCCATATTATGAAACATATGCAGCAGAAATTTTTTCAATTGTCTTTTGAAACTGCATTTTAACTTTTTTTCTTCTTCCTCTTAATAACAAACTCAAAAAGAACTGCTTGTACACGAAACAAAAGACACTTTTCCATTCGTTTTTCCTATTTCATCGTCAAACTCAAGTGTTTCGCCGCAAATAGTAATGACCCCCATCCAGACCAAGAGAAAAACATGTTTAAATATGGTCACCTCCAACCAAACTATTTTTAAAGAAAGTTTTAAACATCTTATGTTTAATATTACCATATTATTGTCAGCGGTAGCCATATTATATTAAAATTCGGCCTCCATAAAAACGACCCAATCGTATTATTGTTGGCTCCAAACATGTTATGATCAATAATAACTAAAATTTGCTTAACACTTTTCAACCATAGTAGAAAATAGGAAAATACCATTGTAAATTCAAAAACAAATTATTATCATATTTAACCATAACATTTTTAGAGGAAACCATAATATGGTTGTGGATTCTTGATGGAGGACTAATTTAACCATAATATGGTTGTTGCTGACAATTTTATGGTTATAGTAACCATAATATGTTTACAATTTTCTTTAAAAATAGTTCGGTTGGAGGTGACTATATTTAAACATGTTTTTTCTTTACGGGCATAGAGTAAAAATTTCCGTTTTCAATAAAAAATTGCACGACAAAACAAAAATGACGAAGACATGTATTGCATATAGAAATTCTGCTAAGTCATCGTCCAGACTTGCAATTTTTGTTGCATTTCAAAACAGACTATTTACAAACTGCTGCAACAAAAATTGTAAGTCGACGATGACTTATGACCAATTTCACCAATTCTATTTAAATATCAATGGATATTTAAATATATTTTTTCATATAATTTAATTTTTATTCGACATGAAAAACGAATTTTAAACATAAATTGATATATAAATAAATTGGTGAAATTGGCCATTAGACAACGCAAGTATTATATGTAACATATCTCTTGATCACTTTCATTTTATGAAATAGCGATTACCGTAAAATGTCAGACTCTTCTTAAGTTGGTTGTTTATAAACTGATTAACAAAATTTGTTCTTTATTTAAAACATATATCTTTTACGGTGAACAAGTGACATTTCATTCTATCGAATGAAAATTGGCTGTACAATAGAGCGACTCAAGTTGTATGGAAGCAAAATTCGTGCTCGATGTACCCTCCTTAAAATGAACTTTGGATTTTTTAAGATGACATTTTAAATATTTTGGCTCCAGCTTTGCCCTCTCGTGAGCTGGACCAGTTTGAAAAAGGGTCTATTTTTGTATGTTTTGTCAATTTGTGAATCTGTTCCCTTACCAATATATACAAATTGGGTATCGTAAGAAAGGGTTTTTTAAGGCGCGTCCAACTGTATATACAATTTGTCCAAGGACGATCATCCATGTCCTTTTTTCTTACGGATTATCTGTAAAAATAACGGTTTTTGAATTTTTTGTTCGGGGTTGTTTGCAATATAAGTGCCAAATTAACATGTTTTATTATTTAGTCGATTTAATTAAATACGTGTCTCAGCTTTTTTTGAAATTCGTGCTAGTTCGCGTTTTGACAAAAATGCAATGGGGTGGTAACCCTTCGTTTTAAATAGGGCAATATGGGTATCAAATTTTTTCTTTTGCCAAGTACATCATCTTTGTATGTAAATAATTTAGGTTTTTGCAAGTTAGATGCATTTTACACGGTGCTCTGCAATATATATAATTGCAATTTTGTAGTCACGCTTATATGACAGCAAATTTAGTTTCTAGACCATGTATGAATGAAAATGGGACTAAAGAAAGGAATAAGAAATGATCCACGACTTTTTGGCGGCATATTTTTTTTCGCAAATAAAAAAAATTCAAGTCGTTTTTTCTTTCTTTAGTCCTTTTTTCATCCATACATGATCAAGAAACTAAATTCGCTATCATATTAGAGTTACTACAAAATTGCATTTATATATATTCCAGAGCACCTTGAAATTTGCATCTAATTTGCAAAAATCTAAATTATTTACATACAAAGATTATGTACTTGGCAAAAGAAAAAATTTGATACCCATATTGCCCTATATAAAACAAAGGGTTACCACCCCATTGCATTTTTGTCAAAACGCGAACTAGCACGAATTTCAAAAAAAGCTGAGACACGTATTTAATTAAATCGACTAAAGAATAAAATATGTTAATTTGGCACTTTTTTTACAAACAACCCCGAACAAAAAATTCAAAAACCGTTATTTTTACAGAAAATCCTTAAAAAAAGGACATGGATGATCGTCCTTGGACAAATTGTATATACAGTTGGGCGCGCCTTAAAAAACCCTTTCTTACGATAATCAATTTGTATATGTTGGTAAGGGAACAGATTCACAAATTAACAAAACATACAAAAATAGGCCCTTTTTCAAACTGGTCCAGCTCACGAGAGGTCAAAGCTGGAGCCGAAATATTTAAAATGTCATCTTAAAAAAGTCCAAGGTTTATTTTTAGGAGGGTACATCGAGCACTTTTTTTTTGGTGAGTCGCTCTACTGTACAACAGTCGTTTAAGTAAAAAAAAAAAAATATATATTTTCTAAAAATCTTTTGGATTATTTTTTTAGTATTTAGTATTTCGATTAAAAAGCTATTAGCCTTGTGAAAAACTTAAATATGCATTTTATAATTTAACGAGAAATTAACCTATAAAAACTCGCTTATATGTACACGCAGTGCTAAAATTTAAAAATGCAAGAAATTTTCAAAACTCTATCAGATGGCTGTAAAGGGTAAAAGAGCACAAAAATACCAGTTTGTAAAACATCAGTTTGCAGAAAGCTTAACTGACATAACAAAAGCTAAGCGAGGCAAAAAGCTTCGCCAATAAAATCCAAAGTAGAGCCTGTTTCTGTTTTCAAAAAAGTCATACAAAAAAGTCTTTGTTAGAAACATTTCAGGTATTTCTTGAAATACATTTTTCATACTAAAAAATAGGTGCTTGAACTCAAACATTAGCCAAATTGTGTCCAAAAATTTAACTGGAATTAAATTAAATTTTGGCCATTAAATTTAATTTGTTGTGAAGTATAAAAATTTAATGTCTTTTGTTAGCGGTTCGCCTATTAAAAAATCTATTTTTGTGGTTAAAACACCTGAATAAAACTTGCGCTGTCACATGTTAAATTTTTTTTTATTTAAAATGTAAATTTCATTGCCAAAAATATTGTTATAACTCACGCAAACATTTTACCATGTGTATCCAAATAGATTTATAAAATTGGATGCTTTCATGTATTTTTCTTTAAAATTTCCATGATGGAAAATCACAACTCATGTAGACATGTGTAAGTTTTTATTAATGGTTGTTTGTACGTTGTAGCCGTAAATCATAATATTACAATCATTAAATACGAGTCTAATTTATCATTTTGTGCCAAGTTTTTTTTATTTTGACATTTATTATTTCCCTTTAGAATACTCACAGTTTGAATCGCAATCAGGATCCGGAAACTGGTGGAGGTGCCATGAACGGCATGCTAAAGTTTGGCTGGATTAAAGGTGTTTTAGTGAGATGTTTGCTGAACATTTGGGGTGTCATGTTGTTTTTGCGTCTCAGCTGGGTAGTCGGACAGGCAGGCATCATAGAGGGTTTCGTTTTAATTTTAACGACAACAGTTGTCACCAGTATTACAGCATTGTCAATGTCGGCAATAAGTACAAACGGGGTCATCAAGGGCGGTAAGTACAACTTTAAATTTGTATAAACATTTTTACCCATAGCTTTTTAATTTAAATGTCAGAAAAAAATAATTTTATGTTGCACGTCTGCCAAATTCATTTAACGTAACTGAAATGTGTGTGAGTGTGTGTTAAAAAAAAAAAAAATAAAAAAAATTTGCATTACATTACATATAAGAAAGTAAACGTTTATGGTAATGAAAAATTTCGTTAAACATTAATAACTTTTTAAGTTCAATAACTCATTATCTTTACAAATGTGATCCCCATTGGAACGTATTCTTTTATTTTGGTACAGAAACATTTACGTGAAGAAAAATGAATTCGCTGAGCTGAGATTTAAACCCAAACTATGTATAATGAATAACTTCCATACCTGTAAGTCTTAAATCGCATTCACTGTTCCGCGTTCGTAGTATTTAATTGACTATTAATAAATAATTTTTACAAAGAAGTATAAATTTTGAAATTTAAAAAAAAATTTATCCAGTTCGGACTTAACTTGGATTTATATTACATATACTTATGTTGATTTTGCGTTCTGGCCAACTGAGCTACGCACAGTGGCTCGAAATCGTTTTTCATCGGCAAAAAATCTGTAACTTTTGAAATGATAGAGATATTTTAGATTATACTTTATTTGATGGAGAGATGGTTTCTTGAATTTTGTACAGTTAAAATTTCATTAAAATTGTATGAAAATTTGGATTATTTTTGTTTTAACACACACATCACCATAGTGGAGGCTCGTTTGTATTAGTGTACCTATTCGTCTGCCTATGTTAGTTCTTCCGTGCAGCTGTGCGCAAAGTACAGGTCTTTTGGCGTTAATTTGATGAAATTTGGTATTTATTTCCTAATTCTCACAAGGGAAATGAAGTTTCTATGGGAGCCATGTAAATTTATGGTCCAATTCGTACCATTTTCAAAAAGCTTTGCCCTTCTGACAAATCTCATCAAAGTATCTAAAAAATTGCGCCCTGTACTTTGCGCACAAGGTTAGATGGACAGACAACCAGACAGCCGGACGGACGGACGGACGGACATCTTTAGATCGGCTCAGAAAGTGATTCTGAGTTGATCGGTAAACTAACACGTGGATCTATTACAACTTCTATATCCTTCACCGAAGGTAAAAGGGTATATCGTTACCTAAAATGCAAAAATACAATTTTGCAGGGACTTTGTAAAATGAAAACTATCAACATGTCAGGAAAACATGCATGTTAAGTCGTCCATGGAATTCTTCAAACAATTTTCAAAGAAACCCGTTTCACTATTTTTTGTTAAAAAAAAATGTGTAATTACGTCGTTTTATAATTAACAAATAAACACAATTTTTGATCGCAGAAGTGTAAAATTTTGTCAAGACATGTAGTTTTTTTTCCTAAGCTAATCCCGCGAAGCTCTACGCTTTCCTGCAGGAAAGAAACCAGAGTCTCTGGCGGGAATCGTACCCGCAACCCCGGCGCTGATAGACTAGCTAGCCTTCCGGGGCACTCGTAAACTTCCATTTAAGCTAACGATATATAAGTTTGTCATTCCGTTTGTTATTTCTACAATATTGATGTTACACCCTTTAAAATTCAGTGTTCTTATGATAAGCGATGTTGATTAAACGATGTCCGTCTGTCCGTGTTTATGTGGAAATGGGTTTTCCGAAGACCCCAGAAATGGTGAACTAGGTTGTTATATTTATATGTCACATACATATACTTCGTTAAAGTTTGCTATATAAATTCAGCGAAATCGTTCTAAAAATGACTGCGATATTAGGAAAAAGCACGGCTGCCTCTAATTTTACCCTTGAATCCCTTGTTGCTGTGTTTTTATTACTTTTTTCAGTATATCTAGATAAAGGCAAGAGCCCCAAACATACCACAAAATGTGTACGGTATTGGTGAAGTGGCCGTGGCAAAAAAAAAAAAATTTTTTTTAATATCTAATGAGCAGTAAGAGAAATATTATTATATATTGTTGTACATATAGCTGAGTTATTACTACACAACCTCTTTAAAAATATGGGCAGATTGGAGAAGTGGGTATGGCCTCTCCCGTACAAAGACATCATAGATTTCTTTTAGTAAATAAAAAATGTAAAAATTAATGTAAAATTTATTTCTTTTAAATGAAATGTAAATGATCCGCTTTTTAAATGAATTTTTAGTTGTTTTTTTAGTTGAGCGTTTATAACTGAAGAACTGCATGAGCCAAAGCTTGTAAATAAGGTACAAGCATCTTGGTTATAAATACACAACATCCGCCAAAATGTGCGGGATTGGACAAGTGGGCGTGGCACAAAATAGATCTATTTCTATCAAAAGAACGGAATTAACATTGCTTTTTGCTCTTTTTAAGACTAAATTCATTCAAATGAAAAAAAGTGTTTAAAGACGTGTACAAAAGTAGGTATGGGGTTAAAGAGGACACCTTCACCATTCTGCTGGTGACCCACAAAAGTTCTATTCCTCCGAAATTAACATTTTATTAAAATAGAGTACTCTACATTTCGCAATATGTTGACCAAATCTTTCGGCTACCTTTGTTTAGTATGGTTCGTGTTGCATAGCACTTAAATTTTTGCAATCGGTGATAACAAAAAATCGGATTTTTGCCATTGTGAATTACCGTGTGAATTATGAGAAATTACTTTATGAATTTTTTTATTTATTTATTTATTTAATCAATGGATATTATCCTTACTGACTAATAACAATATTGACTTAAAATTAATGAATAACAATATGCATTTTAAAATATATTACAAATTTACAGAATATATGTACATATATAAAAATTTACGAATTAAGAAAAACAATAATTTTATGTTTTATGGAATTTAAACATAAAGAAAAATCAACAAATTGTGACAGAGAATTAAATTGTCTACATAACCTTGAAAAAGGATCAGCAAAAGCATAATTTTCTCTATAAAATTTAACAAAGAGCAGATTGTAATGACGCGTATTGCGACTAGGTATATTAAATTTAACAGACTCTAACAAAAAATCACAACAAACATTACCATTAATAAGATTAACCATAAAAGAAACATTTAACATTGTACGACGACTTTTGAGCGATGGTAATTTTATTAATGCCAGTCTACTAGCATATGAAGGAAAGTTTGTCGAGTAACTCCAATGTAGACCACGTAAACAGAATAATAAAAATTGTTTTTGGACCGATTCAATACGAGAATTGTGAATGTTGTAAAATGGGTCCCAAATGATTGACGCATATTCTAAGATTGGTCTAACGAGTATTACGTAAAGTTGCTTCGTTATGTATGGATCGGTGAATTCTTTAGCCCAGCGCTTAATAAAGCCAAGAACACCTCGAGCTTTATTCACAGTTAATGTTATATGAGAAACAAAGTTTAATTTAGGATCCAGTAAGACTCCAAGATCAAGAAACGAATCAACCAACTCCAGCTGATGGCCACCCAAAGCATAATTAACGGCAATACAGTTATTTCTATAAAAACGCATACATTTGCATTTCACAAGATTCAGCTCCATCATATTATGATTACACCATAAAAAAAAGTTATTAAGATCCGATTGAAGATAAAAATGATCAGCGAAGCAATTAAAAGAATGGAAAATTTTTACATCGTCAGCATACATCAATATATTGGCGAACTTGATAACGTTGGGCAGATCATTAATAAACAGCGAAAATAAAAGTGGGCCAAGATGACTGCCTTGGGGAACACCGGACGAAACATAAATGTACTTGCATATACAATTATTGAATTGTACTTTTTGCTTTCTTCCAATTAAATAAGAACTTAACCAGCATAAACTTCTACGGGATAAACCTAATAAATCCTATTTAGTAAGAAGAAGGTGATGGTTAACTTTATCAAACGCTTTACTGAAGTCAGTATAAACAGCATCAGTTTGTTTCTTTTGTGTAAATGCACAATTAATTAAAGTTGTTAAATGAAGTACATTCGTTGTAGTTGAAAAGCCTTTTCTAAAACCATGCTGGCAAGCTGCCAGTAAGGACGAGGTGTGATGACTGAGGAAATCAGTAACTAGTTTTTCAAAAAGTTTTGGAATCTCACTCAATTTGGCAATTCCTCTATAGTTTGTTATATCCGATTTATTGCCAGATTTAAATAAAGGTTTTATATACGAATCTTTCCATAATACGGAAAAATAACCACATATAATCGACGCATTAAACATAAAAGTTAATGGCGTAACTAATGATTCAGCACATTGATTTAAAATACACGTTGGAACAAGATCAGGACCATGACTAAAAGACATCTTTAGCCTTTTTAAGTTAACCAAAATATCATTACTATTAAAAGTAGGGAAAGAGATTGCGTGGTTTGATGAGAGCATATAGGGATAACCATTACTATCATCGTATACAGCATCAGAATAAGTCGTGGGTTTGTAAAATATGAAATAAAACTAAATGGAAAAAATTAATTACTCGTCATTATTAAAATGGGTTCGCTTTAAGTTACCCAGCAAAAACTTTATTTACGGTTTAGCAAATTATATTTCCTATCTAATCGCTACTCGCAGCATTCAAATTCCATCAGAAGTCAAATTAAAGCCATTTAAGGTCGATAAAGTTTTTTGTTTTAAAAAGACTAACTACAACTTATTGAACCAATTAATAAGTAATACGTGCTGGAGCAACGTCCTACCTTCTCAATTAAACAACAGCTCGGACATTGATGTGATGGTTTCTATATTTTATGAAAAAATGTACGCCTTTTTTGATATTTGCATACCTAAACAATTTGTTTATACTCCAGTTGGACCGCCATGGAACTCTAAACAGCTTACTAGGCTAAAAAATCTAAAGAATAAAAATTATAAAAAATTCAAAAAGTCTGGATCATTTATTGATTACGGAAAATACTCTGTCAGTCGTTCAGAATATAATCTGCTCAATCATGCTTTATATAATCAATATATAAATAAGGTGAAAAACAATTTCGTTCGAGACCCAAAATCGTTCTTTGCATTCGTCAACTCTAAAAGAAAATCTAATGGATATCCATCCGTTATGAAATTTCGTTGCCAAGAATCTGGAGATTCTCAGGTCATATGTGATATGTTTGCCGATTTTTTTGAAAAGTATGCAAATTATTGGATAATGAGAATGTAATTTTCAATATAGAATGAAAGCAACAGCAGCAATTTACGCTGCATGTTGCTGTCTTTGTTTCAGTCGGTTGTTCATGAAAATATCGACCCATTTGCGCGAAATTATCGTATATACCATTTATTTTTGAAATTGAGTTTTTGATGCAATCTTTACTAAGACGTCGCCTGACAAAATATTGTAGGCGAATTCCACTTCGTTGCTCCAAAAGTTGAATGTATATTTTAATATTTATATTGCAATTGATAGCAGAGAAAAGTATAAAAATGGCTCTCCTGTAAAATTTGGTTTTTGTAACATACGATAATTTCGCGCAATGGGTATGTTATTGACACATCATAAGAATTTAATAATGTACTATACGGCCTTATTAGATTATTGCATGAGAAAATTGGAAATTGCTATCCTTGATAAGTAATCTGTACAAATAGTAAAAGTTTTGAAACGAAAAGATGATACATTTGAATAAGTTAAGAAAAAAACGAGGCATTGTTGACTCCAAATTTTCTTCCACACGTAAAGAAAAATATGTTTAAGTATGGTCACCTCAAAAAAAAACTATTTTTAAAGAAAATTTTAAATAAATTATTTTTAATTTAACCATATCACTATCACCTACAACCATATTATTGTTAAATTAGACCTTCATCAAATAGCCACAACCATATTATGGCTGCCTCTAAACATGTAATGGTTAAATATGACAATAATTTGTTTTCAAATTAACAATACTATTGTCCTCGTTTCTAAGAGCAACTTACTATGGTTGAAAAACAACCATGCTTTTATAAGTGGTAAACATATTTTAGTTATAATTAACCATGACATGTTTGGAGGCAACCATAATATGGTTGGGGCTTCATGGTAAACGACTAATTTAACCATAATATGACTGTCAGTAACAATAATATGGTTAAATTAAACAAAATATGTTTAAAATTTTAATTAAAAATTGTTTTTTTGGAGGTGATCATATTTAAACATGTTTTTTCGCTGGGTGCAATATTTGTAATAAAATATACGAACAATAAATTGATGTACATCTGTGAAGATGAGTGGCAAATAAAGCATTAAATTGATAACACATGCTGTGATCTCTTTTGATCTTTGTAAGGTCTCCCGGGGAAGTACTGATCATTTTACGGATATTTTACCTTCTCGTGTTCAATGTTCTGGATAGGAAGATAGGATTCGGCAGTAATTCAAATTGGAAAGTTTCTTGAGATCTTGATCCAGGTCGTCGCTGACCAGAGATCCCATCTGGTACCATGAAAGTCGGTAGCCCTGGTACTTCCGTATCAGGCTGACCACTGGTTATTGACCTCAGGGGCATGCTCACTTCTTGCTTGAATAAATTCTTTGAGAAATGCGTTTCATGTGACCGTCAAAGGAAATTAGTGATAAATCTGGTTGAAACTTACGCCAGCTTTTTCTCAATAATTTTTGCAAATCATATTTTATACAGTGTTCGAAAAAAACGCTAAATATCGCTCCTTGGTGTTCGGTTCGGTAGATTTGTGGAAAACACAAACACAAATAACGTTTCCCTGTAAGTCATGTTTCGAACACAAAAATAATACTTTTTTTTTATCAAACTCAACAAAAGATGAGAACATTTAATTCCGTTCGGGGTTTTTTAAAAAACCACAACTTCGTTGTGTTCGGCTCGGCTCACACTGAAAGAATTTTCTTCGCAATACCAATGAATTTTGACATTAATCCCATGATAAATTGCATTAAAAACGAACCTATGCAGCGCTTCGTTGGATCAATGAAACCTGTTTCATTAAAATGTATTTAATGAAACATAACATTAGATCTATGAATATTATTCATTGGACGAATACTTTCAATAAAGTGAAAAAATTGTTTTTTTATTTATATTTTAATTTTTTTATTTTATTTTTTCTTATTTTATTTGTTATTTTTTTCTGTCTCTGGCGGGAATCGATCGCGCAACCTCGGTGCTGATAGACAAGCTCACTACCAGCGTGCCTACCGGGGCAGAGTTGTTTTTGGATAAAAAAAAACTATGTTTTTTACTCAATTAAGAGCGTAAATATGAGATTAAATTGTCCATAACAACAATAACAACGTTGATTGAAAGTTTTTGTTTTATTACTGTTAAGTTTAGCTAAGAATGCCATTTTATTTTATTACTTCAATTAACATAACAATGTTATATAGCTTATAACTATTTATAACTACTTTATAGATAGGGTGATTCGTGTATTAAAATTAATGTAATTACATTGTTTACTTACAATGTATTAAATACACAACATCTTCCTTTTTATAAAATACATTGTATATGATAATAAAATACAATATTCAATTCATTAAATTATATTTGTTTTACAATTCAAAGTTTGCTCAAGATAGTTTTTTAAATTTATTACAAACGTTCATAAAAACTGTGTAAGCATTAATCGAATTCAACAAAGCAGTCATATCTTGAAGGTGGATTGATTTTTCTACCCGTTCTTGTTCTATAAGCAGTATCATTGGAATTCTGAACATCAACTTCCCTCTTTTCATCTGTTTTTACAATGGTCCCATTTGACCCATTTACTTCTAGGCTTGCTGATGGTTCATGTCTTAAAGAAATATGCTGTTCGTTCCTTCTATACAATGCACCTTCATTATCCCTAACGAGAAACGATCTTGGCTCCTCGCAGTCTTCCACTACTTCACCTTGAAACCAAAACGAATGATCATTTTTCCTAAACATTACCCCATCTCCCGGGTTTATGGTTCTTCAGTTGGTCGTATTTTTGTTGTAATGTTTGGTTGATTTTATTACTCCCTTTTCCAATTTTCTTTCATACTCTTCAGTATTAACTAACTTGGATTGAAAATTTTTTGAAAATGATGGCAATTTCGTTCTTAAGTGCCTTGACATTAACAACTCTGCTGGGCTTGGCATGTTAGCCTTTGGAGTTGTCCTATAATGCAGAAGAGCCATATATGGATCTGTTCCACTCTCCTGGCATTTGTGTAACATTTTCTTTACCGTTTGAATTGACCTTTCGGCAAGACCATTTGACCTTGGTAGGTATGGGCTTGAGGTTTTGTGGTCAATGCCCCATTCACTACAAAAAACTTTAAATTCCCTAGAACCATACGGAGGTCCATTATCGGAAATAAGGATTTGAGGTATTCCATGTCGAGCGAAAATAGACTTAAGCTTTACTATAACATTAGCACTTGAATACCCATTGCTTAATATATCAATTTCAAAATACTTTGTATAATAATCAACCACCATAAGATATTGATTTTTGTTAAATTCAAAAATATCGCAACCCACTTTAAACCACGGAATGTTGAAGATTTCATGTGGAATCATTTCAAGTTTAGTATTTGCATTACGATATTTAAGACAAATTTCACAACCACTAACTACATTAAAAATATCATTGTAAATGTTGGGCCAGTATATACTCTTACGAGCTAAACTTTGGCATCTTTGAATGCCCATATGACTCTCATGTAATGCATCAAGCATCTTACGACGTAAACCCTGAGGAATTAAAATTTGATTTCCCTTAAGAATCAAACCGTCCAAAATTGTCAGCTCGTCCTTGATCCTAAAGTAGGGCATAACCTCCCTATCAACCATTTTCTGACCCCTAGGCCACCCATTTTCTATATACTGTTTTATCTTCTGACACGTTTCATCAAGTTCAATATGCTGTCTTATGTCATCAACATTCGAAAAAGGAATTTCCATAAAAGTTTTCAAAAAATTGCAATGCAATGAAACCTCATTATCAAGTTCTTCAAAGGCTTTCTCCCTTAAAGGACACCTTGACAACGTGTCAGCAATATACAAAATTTTTCCCGGTTTGTATACCTCACTTAAATTGTACGACTGTAAGCGTAACATAAACCGTTGCAACCTTGCCGGTATTTTGTATAAGGGCTTATCAAATAAAGTTACTAATGGTTTGTGATCGGTTTCAACGTTCACACGAGTACCATAGGTGTACTGGTGAAACCTCACACAACCAAATAGTATCGCGAATAGCTCCTTCTCAATTTGAGCATAATTCATTTGAGCATTTGTCAATGACGCTGAGGCATAAGCGATGGGATTTTTCCCATGCAATATCGCAGCCCCAACTGCATACTTGGATGCATCGACAGTTAAAATTAATTGTTTACTCGGATCGAAATACGTCAACACTGGTGTTTTTGTAATTTCCAGCTTCAGATTATCAAATTCTCCTTGTATTATATCATTCCAATGACATGAGATATCTTTTCTCAACAATTCTCTTAAATGTTTATTTTTTAGAGACAAATTATCAATAAAACCACCTAGGTAATTAACCATGCCTAAAAACCGTTTTAACTCCGTTACATTATTCGGAATTGGCATCTCCAAAATGGCCTTTATTTTTTCCTTATCCGGCTTGACCCCCTCTTCGTTAAAAACGTGTCCTATAAACTTAATCTCCCTAAGTAAAAATTTTGATTTCGTTTTATTGAATTTTAATCCCACTTGCCTTGCCCTTTCCAGCACCTTTTTTAAAATCTTGTCATGCTCCTCTTCTGACTTCGCATAAATCAAAAAATCATCGATGTAAATCAATAAACCATCAATATCACCAAACAACAATCATTTCCGCATGGAAAATTTCCGGAGCGGCATTTAAACGGAGAAATCTATATCTCCCGAAAGGAGTATTGAAAGTGCATAGTCTAGAGGATTTTTCATCAAGGGGTATCATCCAGAACCCGCTGTTTGCATCTAATGTGCTAAAAACGTGTGAACCATTCAACCTCACCTTACAGTCATCTATGCTAGGGAACTGAAAATGGGGTCGTAAAATAGCTTTGTTCAGATTTCTAGGATCTAGGCAAAGTCTAATTTTACCATTCGGTTTGGACACCAAAACTATTGAACTAACCCATTCCGTTGGTTCCTCCACACGTTGAATGACTTTTAGACTAACCATTCTATCTAGCTCTGTTTTCAAATTTCCATGTAATGCAAAAGGGATTCTCCTTGGAGCATCTACGACTGGACTAACATTAGGTTTAAGCACCAATTTGCACTTATTTTGTATTAAACCCAAACCTTCAAAAATATCAGAATTTTCTTTTATTATACTTTCAGCCGATAATGTTTTCACAGTTCTTATCAAACCCATTTTCATTGCCAAATTAAGGCCTACAATATTCCTACATTCTAAATTTACTACATAAAAATAATCAATATATTTTTTATTATCATATAAAAAAGTTATTTCAACTTTACCCTTAATCGGCAGCCTCTCACCACTAAATGTGTTGATTTTTGTACTTGTTGATATCACACGACTGGTTAAATCCACACATTCAGCAGTTTCTTTTGACAAAATGTTGGCATCTGCACCTGTGTCTACTTGAAACTCCACTTTTCTGCTATTTATCATCACGTTTATGTTCCAACCATTGTTTGATGTTGTATTTTGTTGAGCATCTACTAACGTACAAACCTTGTTTTGTTGTTGTTGATCATAACCCTCTTGATTATGTTGTTGACCACAAGCATTTAGATTCTCTTATTGTTGACTTTCATATTTTATTTGCTGTTGTTGATTTCTAGGCTTTATTTGTTGTTGTATTTTAGATTTAGCTTGATGTTGACACAAAGACAAAGTTCCAATAAACAATTCATCAGCTTCCTCGACACCATTTGTGTTTGACAAATTTTTTATGTACTTTTTTGTATCATGTTCTTGTTGTTGCTTTTGGCGACCATAACCTCTAAAATTACTTGCTCCTTGCTGTTTTCTCGCATAGCACATTTTGGCGTAATGCCCTTTCTTACTACAGTTGTGACATACGGCATTTTCCGCCGGACATTTGTTTTTGTGCACTTGACCACATTTTGTACACGACTTTGTCTTTGAATTACGCTGAGTAGAATAACCACCTTTAGTTTGTATCATATTCAAACCAAGACCGTCCATTTGACTAACATTTTCTCGTGCAGCAGCAATACTTTTTGCAATAGTGACAGCCTTTTCTAACTTAATTTCACCTTCGCTTAAAAGCTTTTCTTTAATGTGATGAAACTCCGATGAAATGCCACAAATAAAGATATCTTTCACCAGATCCTCTCTTAGATTTCCAAAGCCACATGTTTGACTTAAATTTTTCAGCACCGTTACATAATCGTCAATGCTTTCTCCACCATTTTGTTTTCTTGTGAAAAAAACATGGCGCTCCATTGCAGTATTTGATTTTGGAATGAAATACTGATCAAACAGTTTTACAAGGTCAGCATATTTAACTTCTTCAGCACTTTGATCAAAAGATTGAAAAAATGTGATACGATTCAGGACCCAAATGGTGAATAAGTAGGGCCACTTTTCTCTTATCTGACTCACTGTCCAGATTCGAAGCAGTAATGAAAATCTTAAACTGCGCAAACCAATTACGCCACTCGACGGCCATATTGGATGCCCTTAAATTTATTTTTGCCAGTGACCCAATTTTTTCCATTTTACTTGACATTTCGACGACTTTTAATATTTTTATAATGTTTCTTAACTTTTTTTTTCTTTTTTTTTTTACAATATCTCTTTTAATTAATTTTTTGTTTTATTCTCACTTCCACAATTTTTATTTTTTCAAAAACACATCTGACACCATGTTAAGTTTAGCTAAGAATGCCATTTTATTTTATTACTTCAATTAACATAACAATGTTATAGAGCTTATAACTATTTATAACTACTTTATAGATAGGGTGATTCGTGTATTAAAATTAATGTAATTACATTGTTTACTTACAATGTATTAAATACACAACAATTACCAGGGAAACCATAAATATGCAATTTCCTTGTGCGACCAATGAAGCAGAAACAATATATTTATCCGTTTTAGAGCTTTTTATGAATTTTGGCATCGAACCGTTATTGCATATTTTTGCATATTTTACCGTTTGCAGCATTTTTTTTTTGCATTTTTTAGGTTATAGCGCATATTTTGCCTTTTAAAGGCATATTTTAATACATATTAAGGGTATTCACGTCACAAGTTGCACCCTTGCAAAAACGGAAAAGTTGAAAAATAAAACAATAACCACACAGACAATTAGTTGTGCGTAAATAATTGTCTTTATGGTTGTTGTTATATTTTTGCACTTTTCCTTTTTTGCAAGGGTGCAACTTGTGACATGAATACCCCCATTAAATTTTTTTAGATGCCTTCAGTAGCTTTCGCAGCAAATAAAATTTGGCAATTTGGACATCTACATTAAAGCAGGTTGTCATTAAGGATAAATGCTATGCGTTAAGTATCTAGACCAGTTTTTTAGCATTCCGATCGACTTAGACTTCTTTTTAAAGTGATCTAACGATGTCCATCCGTCCGTCTGGCTGGTTGTCTGTCCATGTTAGCCTTGTGCGCAAAGTACAAGTTCCAATTTTGTAGATAATTTGATCAAATATGGACGAAGTCTATGCAAATGGTGAAAATCGGTCTATAATTTCACATCCAAATTATACTCTTTGTGTCCGCAAGCTATCTAATTATGATAGTATTAAAATTAAATTCGTCAAAAAAATATTTTACTGCAAATTAAATTATTTTCGAATCGGTTCACATTTGCTCAAAGCTCCCATTTTTAAATAGCTTTAACATTCTTTAAATGTTAACATTTGTTAACAATTTAGGTGCCGTACCTATAATTCCTGTTAAGACAAAAACCCATGAGGATGTTAATATCTAGATGATATTCGGCGCAAACATCTCTTATATGGGCTATCGCTTAATATGTTTAGGTTTTTTTAAATTTTGTTATTAAATTGTTGAATATTTTGTCTTTAAGCGAGCAATTTTTAATTTTTAGGGCATATTTTAAACATTTTTCAGGTCATATTTTTCAGTTTTTACTTTCATAAATTTAATGGCATATTACATTAGATGTATGAACTAATAAAATCTTACATTTTTCGATTAACAATTTAACCTTTTTTTAAGGAAACTATAATTTTGTGTTAATTTATGAATATAGTTATGTTCGTATATTGTTTTTTTATGTTCCCAATTAAAATTTTTTGTTTAACTTGGACAAACTTAAGTTTTCATATATCCAATGAAAATTTTTAACGTAATTACGAAATCCAATGAAAATACTTCGTTATAACATGAAATTCCATTTAGACAATGAAAATTGTCATTTACCCAAGGAAATTTTTTTTATGAAAATGATTCATTAAATATATGAAGCATTTTTCTTTCAGTGCATTAATGTTCGTCCCTTTTGGCTGGTAAAAAAACCAAAAATTTTTTACAAAAACAAAAAACACATACAAAAAAAAAACAAAAAGCCAGTAAAATAATTGACACAAACAAAATATAAACACAATACACACACATGCTTTTCGTGGTGCGGTCGTTGCTTAAATTTTTTGTTTGTTCATTTCTTTATCAATGTAAAAAAAGAAACATTATAGAACATTAAAATATAATGTTTGCATACAGTATCACTACAATGGTTCTGTTTTTTGACTAAGAACAAAACACTATATAAGGTTCGGCACTTTCTTTAAAACGAACGGTATTAAGGGTTGTGTTCGTCTACATAATCTCTAAAAAAATGGGTGTGTCCTTGGGTGTGTAAGCCGAACGCTAAATAATGTACTGCTTATTTTCGAACACTGATTTTATATGTTCCTTTAAAAGGCCTTAAATATTCCAGTCGATGATTGTACATTAAATTTTTTTCGCAAAAAAAAACTAAAGAATCCTCATCATTAAGACTCTCAAGTGTATGATGACGATGCCAAAGTAAACGTTAAATCGATGATGTTGGCAAAATGTAATAAATCATATGAAGCATTTTAAATTTACTTCACACACAAAAAAAAAATGTTTTTAAAAGCCATGATTTCCTTTCAACACATAATTAAAAGGGTGTTAACAAAATGAAAAACCATACCTTTTCCTTTTCATTTTTCTTTAATATTTCTTGGTTTTTTCTCTAGGCGGCACATACTACATGATATCACGTTCATTGGGTCCGGAGTTTGGTGGATCGATTGGTTTAATATTCTCCCTTGCAAATGCAGTGGCTTGTGCCATGTATGTGGTCGGTTTTTGTGAATCAATGTTGGATTTGTTGAATTCCTTGGGTGTCAGCATTATTGATGGCAGCATACAGGATGTTCGCATAATTGGGAGCGTTACAATATTAATATTGCTAGTAATTGTTGTGGTCGGCATGGAGTGGGAGGCCAAAGTAAGTAACAAATAAAATAATAATAACCTTCTATTTAGTGATTAAATGCGTTGATTCAAATTTTTTTCAGGCACAAATTGGTCTATTGATTATTTTGCTTATAGCAATAGTTGATTTTGTAATTGGCAGTATAATTGGCCCCAAGAGTGATGAAGAAGCAGCCCAAGGTTTTCTCGGCTACA